>CM062819.1:564393257-566894214 GCA_031772625.1 Pinus tabuliformis | reverse complement strand
TTTAGTGGGTATAAACAAATCCAAGTAGCCCAAGAAAACCAAGATAAAACCACCTTTACCTAACCATGGGTAATTTAAGCTTATCAAGTACTTCCCTTTGGATTATGTAATGCTCATGCAACATTCCAAAGAGTAGTATTAGGCATTTTTCTAATCTTATTCATGATTGTGTGGAAATGTATATGGACGACTTTACAATTTGTGGAAATTATTTTAAGGAAGCTCTTGAAAATTTAGAAAAAGTTATCATTAGATGTAAAGAGGAAAATATCTCATTAAGCCATGAAATTTTTTTTATGATGTTTACTAAGGGAATTGTTCTAGGACACCATATTTCAGGAAATGGAATTAGAGTGGACACATGTAAAGTAGAAGTTATTTCTAAATTATCAATTCCACCTTGTCAAAGAGATGTTACAAGTTTTCTTGGTTTCACTCGGTATTATAGAAGATTTATATAAGACTTTAAAAAAATTGCATCTCCACTTTTCAAGCTACTAACGAAAGATTGTGAATTCAATTGGGATTCTGATTGCCAAAAGGCCTTTGAGTCATTAAAAGAGAAAATCTTTGAAGCACCCATTCTTAGAGGGTGACATTGGAAATGATCCGGATTTAAATAGGAATGCAACAAATTATAGAGATAACCATATACACAAAGATGCAGCGGAAATAATACTTCATTTCATTAATGGAAAATACTGAAATGTGCTTACAAACATAAATGGAAATAAACTAGCTAGGGTGATGGTAGCTTATCTATGAGAAGAGATGTGATGGCTACATGCCTCTGAACTGTGTTACAATGAGGCTCGAAGGCCTATTTATTGTTGAGAAACAATGGAAAACCCTTAACATTCCAAAACCTAACCCTAGGAGATGAAATGCCAAACTGTGGGCCCCGTTTGGGGGTAAGTTGGTACATCAACTTCCCGGGGTCGTAAATTTGGCATATGATCTCTCGTTTGACGTGTACAATAGCTCATTAGAAAGATATATCCGAGCATTATCATTGTTGGAATGGGCAACACCAGTCATTCCATGGACTCGTGTTGCCCCGGATTCCCAAAAAAACGTCGTTTAGGGCCTCAAAAGGCTCCGGAAGTTCAGGACCCGAAAAACTGCTAAAAATAGTAAGTTGTGCTACAATTAAGGAAACTGAAAATGCTGAGAAAGACAATGGTGGGGGTCCAGGTGGACTTGGCAGGTGGCCACCAATATCCACTGGATCATTCCTCCCCTTAGGAAGCAATGGTCCCCATTGCGTTGAGCTCCTCATGAGATGAGGAAACTTCTGCTGAACTTGTTCCCTGGTGAGCCACTTGCCCTGCTGAAGGAGTTGGCCCACTTTGACAACTCGATACAGTTGGATATTCTGTTGGCGAGTGTTCTTGGTTTGTGTATCCATGATCCGATCAGTTGCAGCTTGTTCCATGCAATCTGGATTTAATTCTGTGGGTTTGAGCTGTTCTGCAATGTCGGATGTGTCTAGCAATGGTGGAAAGTATGGCGAAGGCGGTCCACATTGAAATACTGGGTGCAGGCCAAGGAATGGGGGAATGCTGAGCTCAAATGCATTGTCTCCATAGCCTTAGTAATGGTGTAAGGACCATATCGGAGTGGTCTCAATTTCCGATAGGCTCAAATAAGGCGTTCCTTTTGCAAATGCAACCAGACTTTGTCGCCCACCTGAAACTTGTGTGGCACCCGATGTTGATCATGTCGCTGCTTGTACTTGACATTTGATTTCTCAAGAATGTCATGGACCTGCTGGCGAATATGTTGGATGCGCTCAACGAAGCTGGTGGCCTTATCTGTTTCGGACTAGACATGAGCTGAATTCATGTGAGTAGCTGCAAGTGGCATGGCCACATCAATGGGGCATAGTGGCTGGAATCCCAAACCACCTGAAAAGGGCTATGGCCAGTGGAGCTGTGAAGAGCTCGGTTGTAGCTGTGCTGAACGTAGGGGAGGCTCTCATCCCATGTGCGTGGATGCTTTGAGTTATACATGCGCAGAATGTGCACAATCATCCTATTGACAACTCTGTCTGGCCATCAGTTTGAGGATGGAAGGCTGTGGACTTCGTGAGTTTGGTGTCCAGCATTGACCAGAGACTGGACCAAAAGGTGCTGAGAAACCGACTGTCTCGATCTGAGATGATAGACTGTGGGATCCCAAAGTGCACCCACACTCGTTCAAAGAAGAGTTTAGCAATGGCTTCTGCTGTGATATTCTTCTTGCAGGCCATCATAATGGCCATCTTTCAGAACCTGTCGACGACCACAAAAACACAGTCATTTCCATGCTTAGTGGAAGGAAGGCCTGACATGTAATCCATGGAGATGGATTCCCAAGGTCGACTAGGGGTAGGCAACGGGGTATAGAGGCCTTGCTTCTTAATGGTCGGTTTGGCAATGGCACAGGCAGTACATGATCGGATGTACTTCCCAACATCCTGTCGAAGATTCGGCCAATAGAAATAGTTTTGCAGTACTGCCACTGTTTTCTCGACCCCGAAATGCCCAGCAGCCCGACTGTAGTGTGCTTCCCAAATCATCTTGGCACGCTCGCTTGAAGGAACACAAAGGTGACCGAGGTGGCATAATAGGGCATCCTAGAGGTGAAAATCTGCAACCTGCCGACCCTCCAAGAGTGTCTGGTATGTGTGGCCGAATTATGGGTCGCTTTTGTAGAGAAGTGGCCAATCAGAAGTCTCGTGCCCGCAAGAGTTGAGTACGGTGGTTAGCGCCATGATCGGTGGTCGACTGAGGCAATCTGCAACATTATTGGTGCTGCCCTTTTTATACTTGATATTCAAGTGAAACTGTTGCAGGTATGTAGACCACTTCTGATGGCGATCATTCTACAATTTCCCTTGGGTCTGTATGAACTGCAGAGGTCGGTGGTCTGTGTGGATGACCGTTTCCTTCCCCAAATGTAATGCTTCCATTGTCGGCAGGCCTGTACAATGGAATACATCTTTTATCATAAGTGGGGTACTTCCGGACTGTGTCTGAAAGTGTTTCACTGTGATATGCCACTGGATGTCCATGTTGAGTAAGGACTGCCCCAATAGCATAGTCAGAGGCATCTGTCTCGACCTCAAATGGTTGTTGTAAATCTGGTAACGCGAGCACTGGTGCCGTGCAGATGCAATCCTTCAAATCCCTGAATGCCTTCTGTTGAGATTCAGACCAAAAGAATTTTTCTTTCGCCCCGCCCTTGGTGACTTGACTCAAGGGCCAAGAAATATGAGAAAATCCCAACACAAACCTGCGGTAGAAGTTGGCAAGACCTAGAAAGCTGCGGAGCTCTGTTAGAGTGGTTGGAGAGGGCTAATCCTGAATGACTTGGACCTTGGCTGGATCGACATGCACCCCCTGTTCATCAATGATGTATCCCAGATACTGAACCTCGGTCATGCCAAAAGTGCATTTCTCCAAATTGGCACATAGCTTGTGTTGCCGCAGTGTTTGGAGAACCTGTCGGATGTGGTGGAGGTGCTCTTCCCAACTCTGGCTGAAGATCAGAATGTCATCCAAGTATACTACTACAAAGGAGTTGGTGAATGGCCACAAGATGTCATCCATTAGCCTCATAAAGGTTGCAGGAGCATTCGTCAATCCGAAAGGCATGACCAACCATTTGAAGAGGCCCTCCTTGGATTTGAAGGCAGTCTTCCACACATCTGAGGGTTCAATTGGTACCTGGTGATATCCTGACTTCATATCGATCTTGTTGAAATATTTCGCCCCCTTTAGTTGGTCTAGGAGGTCATCAATCCGCGGGATCGGGTACCTATTATGGACAGTGATCTTGTTCAGCGCCCGATAGTCAATACAGAGTCTCCACGTCCCATCCTTCTTCTGTACCAACACTATCGGCTCCCACAGGGCGAAGAACTCGGACAGATGTGACCTTTCTACAGGAGCTCCTGAATCTGCCTCTTGATTTCATTGTTCTCCAGAACGGAGCGCCGATAAATTGGTCCATTGGGTAGCGGCGCACCTGGGGTCAGATCGATGGAGTGCTTGACTTGACAGTGCAGAGGAACCCCTGCCGGGGAGGTGAAGATGTCTTCGTACTCCTCCACAATCTTGTCCATCTGTAGCTGCCGTGCAGAGGGACCCCGTTTGGAGGCCGCGGCCACTGTCTTCTTCTTCCCTTGAGGGCGTATCATCAGGAAAACAAATTTCCTGGTTTTGGAAATGATCTTACTGCATTGTTTTGCAGTAATCAAAGAGATGGCGGTAGGTGGTGCTACCTCTGGTATCCTGAACAACTTATTTCCCAATGTAATAATAACAGCACGGGGCCTTGATTCATACACAGCATGTCGCTTCCACAAGTATGGTTGTCCTAGTAATACATCACAAACTTCAAGGGGAGCAATGTCACACAATACCTCATCCGTGAAGGGCTTGATGTTGTATGGAAGGCGACACTGCTGGCTCACGCGAAGATCTCGCCCTTGGTGAAGCCACCCAATGGTGTATGGTTGTGGATGTGCTGTGGTCGGTAAGCCCAACCGCTTCACGACCTCTGCCGAAATGAGGTTCTTTTGACTCCCGCTATCAACAATGAACTGTATCGGGGAGCCCTTTACCCACATCTAGGAGTGGAAGAGACGCTCCTCCTCCTCTGGATCTTCGGGTTCATTTTTCTGGATCTTTGCGGTAGCAACAGTGGCGCTGGGATCCGCATCAATGATCTGCTTCCCTTTTTCATACCCCTTATCGGGTTCTGACTCAGAGTCGGAACATGCATCTGATTCTGAAACCTTTAGCTCAGCCACCAGTGACTGCTTGGCCCGACACTCACTTGTGTTGTGAGTGGAGCTCTTATGGAACTCGCACCATTTTCCAGTGTCCTTTCTCGGCTTCGCGGCGTTGCTCTTTGCTTACAGCTTCGGCTGGTTGTCTTGGGCCGTCCCGCCTTGGCTTTGTCCTTTGTTCTGTGGTTTAGGGGCACCTTTCCCCTGCTTTGGATTCGCAGATCCAAAGTCTCGCTTCTTTTGTTTAAACTTCTGCTCGACCTTGACGGCACACCGGTATGCTGCGCCGAGCGAGGGGATGTTTAGGAACTGTATTTCTTCCTGGATGTACTTGTGCAGGCAGCCACGGTATTTGAGTATCAAATGTTGCTCCGAATCCTTGATACCCAACTTTGTGCGAAGGGTATGGAAAAGATTGGTGAACTCCGGCACGTCTTGGTCCCTTCCCTGCCGCAGCATGGTCCACTTTATGTATTCATCCTCATAGCTTCCGACAGGGTAGTACTGCTCCTTGATGACATCCCGGAACGAATCCCAGGTGGGTGCGGCTGAAAATAGTGAGCCAGTACTTTCATCCTTCTGCTCGCAGTAGGTTTCCCACCAGTCCTTGACGTGGGGGGCTGCTTTGAGAAGAGCAAAAACAATCTTTTCCCGACTCGAAAATTCATGAACAGAAAAATAACCCTCTAGCAGATTTAACCATTTATCTACGGCATCGGCGTCTATCTGACCCTCGAATATGGGGATTTCAAAATTAACTTGTACCTTAAAGGGTGTGGCGTTTCCAGGGGAGCTGCTGGAAGCCGATGCGCCGCTTCTGGGTAGCCGCTGAAGGATCTTCGCAAAGCTGTCCATCATCGCGTTCCGTTGTTGCTCGAGCACTTCTTCGAGCAAGATTTTGATGGGATCTCCTGCCCCCTCGTCTTTCTTCTCGTCCGCCATGGGAGGCCGTCGGGATTTGCGAGGCTTGTCTTGCAAAGGTTCAACCAGTTCAAGCCCTAACTCCTTATATCCCGACCTTGTTGGGGACATGCAAAGAAAAACAAAGAAAAAAGCAGACCGCTCTGATACCACTGATCCGGATTTAAACAGGAACGCAACAAATTACAGAGATAACCATATACACAAAGATGCAGCGGAAATAATACTTCATTTCATTAATGGAAAATACTGAAATGTGCTTACAAACAGAAATGGAAATAAACTAGCTAGGGCGATGGTAGCTTATCTCTGAGAAGAGATGTGATGGCTACATGCCTCTGAACTGTGTTACAATGAGGCTCGAAGGCCTATTTATTGTTGAGAAACAATGGAAAAACCCTTAACATTCCAAAACCTAACCCTAGGAGATGAAATGCCAAACTGTGGGCCCCGTTTGGGGGTAAGTTGGTACATCAACTTCCCGGGGTTGTAACTTTGGCATATGATCTCCGTTTGACGCGTACAATAGCTCATTAGAAAGATCTATCCGAGCACTATCATTGTTGGAACGGGCAACACAGTCCATTCCATGGACTCGTGTTGCCCCCGGATTCCCCAAAAAAACGTCGTTTAGGGCCTCAAAACGGCTCCGGAAGTTCAGGACCCGAAAAACTGCTAAAAATAGTAAGTTGTGCTACAATTAAGGAAACTGAAAATGCTGAGAAAGACAATGGTGGGGGTCCAGGTGGACTTGGCAGGTGGCCACCAATATCCACCTGGATCAGGAAATTACCTTTTCATATCTCAATTGATGCTTTAGATACTACTTTAGGAGTTAGACTAGGACAAAATGACCTAACTCCATATGCTATTTATTACACCAGTAAAAATTTGACTCCAACAGAGTTAACTTATACTGTCACAGAAAAGGATTTTTTAGTTGTTGTTCATGCCATCAATAAATTTAGACATTATATTACTGGCTATGAAACTTTTGTACATACTGATCATTTTGCAATTAGATACTTAATGAATAAATCAATCGCTAATGGCAGAACAACTAGATGGTTATTATACCTACAAGAGTTTAATATTGCTATTCTAGATCGACCTGGAAAATAAAGCACAGTTGCTGACTTTTTATCAAGAATTCAAAATGATAACAATGATATACCTGTAGAAGATAATTTTCCTGATGTCATACTTATCTCCTCGAGAGAGAAATAAGGTAATTAAAATTAGTGCATCTTATTCATGGATAAACAAAGAATTGTATAAAACAGGTTGAGATCTGATCATCTGAAGGTGTGTGAGAGAAGATGAAGTACTAATCTAAAATGGATCAGATTAGTAATTTTGTGCTCATTCCCCATTCAGAATAAAACCCAAGATTCTTATCATCTTCTTATCAAGTGCTTAAGGATTCAATATTTTTGTTTAATTAACTGATTCCCATGAGAGTTTCTTGTGTAAATGTTATAAACAAATTGACATAAAACATATGCTAAACAATAGCAAAATAATAAAAAAGAACATAAAAATACAACACACAGCAAGCACATGATAAAGGAGTTCACCCTTCCTAGTTATGTCTCCTTCGTCCAGCTTCCAATGGCTTGAGCCTCTCTATTATGCTAAAAATTACAACAAAATTGTGTTTACAATGCTTAGATGCCTCTGAAACCTGTCTCCATGACTTCAGAATGCTGAAAAATGGCTATATAGCCTCTTTTTGCATCCCATTTGGATAATAACTAAAGAATTTATGACTTCTCCTAGTTCTCCCACTATTTGTTCCACAAATTTCTCCAAAAACGACAGAAACCCTCATTTTCGTTCCAAAATCCGTTAACTGAGCGAATATTTCACCGCGCCGCGGGCCATAACCTATCGACCGTATCACAAATCACAATCAATGAAGTTTAGCAGGCTAAAGGTTTTTATAACATGGCGGAACACTGCAATTTCGATATCGACAGACTAGATGGGAGTTTTAACAGGAATTTATAAACACCTTGCATCCGAGTACTTTATCACATTTCACAGTTCGATGGAGAACCAACAGTAGTCTTAAGTAGACTTTTTCTTCCTGTGACATGTGTTTTGCAATTGAAAAGTTATCGAATCACAACACAGTAACTGTTGGGGGCCGATTCTAACCTGTTCTCCCCTCGCTGATCTGCGAGTGCGATTTGCGATGGCCTTATCACATCGCAACCCTAAACCTGTCGAGATTGATTTGTAACTTCTTTCTGCCTGCGACTTGTGATTTGCGATATGAGAGGGCCAATGGAGGGCTACCACTTGGAGCCTCCTCATTCACTGAAGGACTTGCCACGTCATCCAATTTTACCATGTAGACAAGTCAAACTTGAACTTTGACTTTCTCTAACTTCTTCATACGAACTCGAATTTGAGTATCGTTCACAATGTTGGATTCAAAATGACTATCTCTTTGATCTAAAGCTAAACTTATCAAGATTATGACACTTTGATTTTTTAGCATAATTTTGAGCACCTAATCGCTCCTCCCTACTAGAAGCCTTTTGGACCCCAAAAGGATCACTTTCAGTTATTTAAAAGATGAGGGTATTGTTCCCTCACATTCCCATCTTCAATCCATTTGGCCTTTGATGGATTTATACCTTTGAGATCCACTCGAAGATAATCAACATTTCCCCTCTTTGTTGTTCTTATTCTTCTGTCAGGTAGAGTGTCTTGTTGAAGCACATCAAGGAATTCTAGAGAAAAATCTTCAATTGATGGAATCTGTACACTTTATCCTTGATCTTCAATCAAAGGAGGCTCATAAAATCTCAAATTTTCAACATTAACAACCGAATAAATTTTCATATATGATGGAAAATCAAGCTTGAAAGCGTTATTACCAATCTTTTCTAGAATTTTAAATGGACCGTAACAGATTGGTTTCAACTTTTTACCATCACCTTGAAGCCTTTCCCTACTAATGTAAATCCAAACTTCATCACCTACTTGAAACTGATGATCCACAGGATGCATATCATGCCTTGCGTTATACTTGCCTTGACTCTTTTCTAGTTGTTTTTGAATTGTTTGGTGAATCAACTGAATTTGCTCAATGAATTTATTTGCTCTGTCTATGTTGCTATGTTCATCCGCAACTACATCTTTCTCAAAGATGAAATCCATAGGCGATTTAGGAAAATAACCAAGACATGCCTCAAAAGGCGAAGTTAGAGTAGAAGAGTGTTTTGCTTGGTTGTAAGCATGCTGAATATAATGTAATTGTTCATCCCACAACTTAGGATGTTTGTTGCAATATCCTCTTAGCAAATGAATAACTTTTATATTAAACACTTCAGTTTGACCATCTTTTTGTGGATGAAAGGTTGTAGTTTTCTTCAACTTGGTGTCCATCAAGTTCCATAAACTTGACCAAAAATTCCCATCAAATCGGGAATCATGATCACTTACAATAGAAGTAGGTAATCCAAAATAAACCTATACATTTTGAAAGAAAATTTGAGTTGTTTGTTCAGCTGTAATTTGTTTTTTACAATGCATTAATATGTACATATTGTTGAACCTATCCACAACTACATACAAATAATCATGACCTTTTCTTGATAAAGGAAGACCTCCTACAAAATCCATAGAAACACTCTCCCATGGACGTAAAGGCGCTGGAATTGGTGTTTACAATCCTAGTTTCCTATTACTAGGCTTACTGATTGCACACAATGAACAACCTCTGATAAAACATGACACACTTTCAAGCATACAAGGCCAGTAAAAATACCTCTTAAGATTTTCCATTATTCTACTTACACCAAAATGTCCAGCAATAAGGGAAGTGTGCACTTCCCTTGTGAAATTTACTCTCTCTCCCTGTTGTTGTTGGGAAAAGTATCCAATTCGGAATGCCCCTATCCCACTCTAAGAGGTGATAGTGCCTTAGCAACAAACAAGGAAAACTATCTGAGTATTCTTCTTTATGAGATGCAAATAGAGAAAGAAGGATGTAACTAACCGGTGTCTTCCGCTAGTTTGTCGATCCAATCACTCTCTCTTTTGTTCACTTCCCGCTGCCTGCTCTTTCACTGGTCCAGCTTCACACAGTTCCTGCAAGATCACAAGAGAGGAAAACTACACAAAAGACATAGATTCACATTCATAACTAGTTTAGGATCAGATGTAAACTAAATATGCAAATATAACAAAACATCATTGAAATACATGCATATAGGAGAAACTCAAATAGCTTTATTGATATGATAACAAGGTTCAAAAGGAGATACAACCAAGTGAGTCCTGATCCAGCATCTACCTCCCGGCAAAGGAATCCCTTCCTCTCCTCCAACAAAGCATAAATCACCTAATGTACTAATCTCAATCTCAAACCAACAGCAATTCTCTGCAAAGTACAAAATTCCAGCCTCCTGAACCTCTGGGTGAGAGATCCATATATAGATGTAAGCAGAGAGGATGAGTCAGCTTATGTTTTGACTTGTGGCTTCTCTCTGTCAGTTCTTGCTTCCACTTGGAGGTTGAGAACCTCTTACTCATCACTTGGTCAAATTCATTGAGGCAAGTTTCATTGAGGAAGATTCTGGAAGCTTCCAGGGTCTTTCCACCTCGTTGAATGAACTTGCCATTTGTCATCTCCCGCTCAGCGCACCTTGGTAGTGCTTCTACCTGCGTTGCAGTGCAACTGGCCAGTGTAACCTCTGCATTTCAACGAAGGCAGCTAGTGGAGCTACTGAATTGATCCTGATTTGACCATTTCTGAGTGATTTTTGGTGGAGAACTTCTGGGAGAAGCTGTCTTTGGTTGACCTTGTTCCTTTAGGGGTAGGAACAACTCTTTTAGGGACTTTGGATCCCTTGGATTATGGACATTTCATGCTCAATGCTGTAAGGCACAAAAATGTCTATAACAGTTGCCCCCTAAAGTATGAGGCCGTTTATCGGGTGAAATGCTTTATTAGGAGGATCCGAAGTTCTTCCAATGCCGGGAGGAGACCTGTAATAAGATACAATAAAATACATTATTTTTCATACTGCTTTCATAATCTAGCTGAGGCAGGCATTCCCATGCTCAGCTTTATAAATTCATTTTTCTGTACATAGAACAGACAATCGTCTGATGGTAGACTGATGATTTTGATGAAATCATCATCCTTTTGGTAGGATGATTATCTGCTGTAATGTTGTACATGTCAATGTCTTTATTTTTCCTGAATATATATCGCAGCCCGGATGGATGAAACTAGATCCGGGGTCTTCAATCTCGTACGATCTTCACTCTAAGTACAAGTTGATCCATGTGAGAAATGTTCTGAAGTCGAACATGGAAAGACATCGCTTGATTACCAGTCAATGATGTAAACTGTTAACAAGCGCGAGAGGAATCACCGATAATGATAATGACCCTCAAGGTACTGCAGTACAATTCACGTGGTGTGAATAAAGGACTTGGTGTCGAACACCACGCAAAATCTTTCGGTCGAAGGTCATTGATGTATACCTATCACCAGAAGTGAGAAGCTTGCCATTGAGGCATGGAAGCTTCAAAGTACTGAAGGGGATGTTCCTAGATCAACTTCTTGGATAATGAGCTGATGTCGACAAGAAGCGATCCGTCAAAGGAGGGCCTTAATGTATCCCACATCAGTGACATGGAACGGAGCAAATGATTTTGATGGAGGTGAAAACGATCTGATGATATATGGTTCAGGGTGGCGGTCATGAAAGGATGAAGGATAATGTATGGTAGTGGATGGGACACGGTTGACTTCTCTGGATGACTTCTCTTGAACATATCGGCGACACTTGTGTGATGGATTGGTAGCATTTACCCCAAAGGTGGATGGTATGGCGAGACCATGGCGATGTGACCGGTGAATGAAACAACCCAACCCGAATCAGGCACGAAGTGGAAGTGTCATGTTCAAGAGCGACTTGCTACCAATAAAAGTTCTTTGAGTTTCTCCCAATTTTTCCCCAGTCATTTCTGACCAGTACCTCTTTATTTTTGTCAAGCTTGAGGAGGATAACATATGCTTGTTCTATAATTTGCCCTTCGGGCAAACCCATTGCTATGTTTTAACGAGCCTAGCGATAGTGAAACTCGTTCTCGTCTAAAGACAAGTTTGTCGCTATTAATGCTTTTAATGAGTCTAACGACAAAGCTAACTCGGTCCTTTTCATTTTTAGAGAGTCTGAAAAGGTACGTAAAGTTAACTCCGGAAGTCCTTTTTCGTCATCTAATCCCTTAAGTCCGAAAAAGTATAAAACAATACAGAAGGGATGGATTTTCGATAGTTTTAACGAGCTGGAAGGCCAAAACTCGGCAATCTTTTCATATTTTACGAGTCAGATGAAAAGAGCTTAAAGAAGACTCGTCTTTTGAGGAACGAGTGATAAGATGGGTAGCAGTTGATTCCAGGTAACGGTTGGAATTTTCCAATCACGGCAGTGTCACAAGGATGGCTAAGTGAGATCACTCTTTGCAGCTGTTCCTCAAAATGGGTAAACAATCAAATGGAGGTGAATGATCGGACAATGAAAAGTGGAGGTGATGGTGCAAACACGACCAAGGCTTTAATGGCTGATAAAGTTACATTCACGGTGGTTATTTACCGGAGGATAGTTCATTTTTTAACGAGCTTAAACGCGGGAAAACACTGCTCGGTCTTATGTTTATTTTTTAACGAGCATGAACTATGTGTTAAAACTGCTCGATCTTATGTTTATTTTTTAACGAGCATGAACTATGTGTTAAAACTGCTCGATCTTATGTTTATTTTGTAACGAGCATGAACTATGTGTTAAAACTGCTCAATGATAAGTTTGCATGCCCCCAGCATAATAACGCAAATCGAGGTGCATGCCCCCCAAGCTTCATTGCATTCAACTCGGTGGTTGGAATGAAGGTTTACCTTTGAGATTTCAAGAGGGGATTTGTTTCATTTTTTAATGAGGTTGACACAGTTAAAGAACTATCCTCATGACTCCTTGTTTCATTTTTTAACGAGGTTGACACGAGATAAGAACAGTCCTCGGAGTCCAAATCCATTAGATATAGAAGGTTTCATATTCCACTGTGGCCACTTCTGCCAGATTACTCGGAGGCGGTAGGGCAAAAGTACCCATTAAGGCAGGGTCTTTTAGGAGACCTACTCCGATATTTTGGAGCGCACGATTGCTTCCATGGATCATTGGAATGCTTCCCGTAACTTGTGGACTGTTGGGGAGAAATGTTTGTTGGTCGACGATTGTAATTCCTCCTTGGAAGGGAAATGCAATCTTCCTAAAGTAGGTCGACACAACTGCGGCCATGGCATATATCTAGGGTCTTCCCAATAGGATGTTGTAATCAAGGTTTCCGTCGATTACTTCAACATCAATTTCTATTGTTTTCCCTCCTAGTTCAACTTTCAAGTTACTTAGGATACCATATGGGGTATATGTCCTTCCGTCGAATGCTTTTAATGTCGTTGAAGATCGAGACAAGGTTGGAGATCCTAAAGTTTTCCAGCAACTCATCGACATAATGCATGTAGATGCCCCCTCATCAATAATTGTTCGATGAACAGTTTTGTTGAGGGCTTTCACTTGAATAAGGAAAGCTAGTTGAGCTGGTAACTGAGGGTCATATCCTTTATGATCAAAGGCCACAAGATTGGAATCCATTGGGTCAATCCCACCTATTTCTGATAATAAAGCTTTCTCTTGGGAGAGGCAATTTTGCGGTACCTCAGGTGTCGACATAGCGGACGACGATTGGGCCAGGTCCTCTATTATATTATAATTCTGTGCTATTTTTGCACGAGGATTAAATGTCGATTTGTGTACTACTCTCTTTGGCGACTTTATCATTTGTTCAAGAATGATGGGTGGCACAACTTCGGTCAAAGTTGTCGTCGAACTACTAGGTTGTTCATTAGCCTTGTTATTCGACAGCTGTGGATTCCCGTAATCTTTATTCCTTGTCAAAGCATCATTTTGCTGCTTTGAGATAGACAACATAAGCACTTGGGATCGGGAAGAATTTTGATTAGCAACCAGTTTGGTTCCCGGGTTTGGAAACGGATCAGTCAACACTGCTGAGGTTTTCGAACTCTTAAAGAATTTCTTAAGCTCAGCTTTGTATGGACATTCTGAGGTCCAGTGATCCTCATCGCATATATGACACCCCGCAGGGGGTTTCCTTTTTCTCCCTTTCTTTTTCTTCTTGCCCCCTGGTTGCTTCAGTTGTTTGCCCTTGTCGGCCGACACGGCATTTGCTTCTGAGGCAAGAAGTTCCTCATTTGCATTATGACTAGAAATCTTACAGGCCTTTTTAGATGTAGCCTTTGTCGATTTCGTGTCTGTCGTGCCAATCACACCATCGCCGGCATGAGAGTCATTGTTTGATTTAGGAGGAGGAGGAATCGAGGATTCCGGTCTAGGGGCGTCAGGTATTTTGTCGTAGAGCGTGCCGGACTGAGTGTAAATCAAATCCAGATATTGTGCATGAGCGATCACTTGCTCTTCCATTACGACCCCCCCCTTTGCCACATCTTCCGTGATGGAAGGCAGTAATGACTTGATAAACCATTCAGCTAATAGCTGATCGGGAACGTACGTTTTTACCATCCTACGACGACGTCGCCACTCATGTATATGATCAGATATGTGAGTGGTTGTTGTCTGTTTAAAGTTGGTAAGAAGTTCTGTTCCCGTTTCATACCTTATCAGTAATTGAAAATGGGTTAAAAAGGTTGTGGCTAAGGTGCTGAAGTTGTCGAACGAAGCTCTAGGCAATTCAATGTACCATTTTGCCGCCGGACCCATTAATGTCCTCTGAAAAAGGCGAAGCCTTATCGAATCATCATTTAAAGTGTTTGATGAACACCATAGATGAAATGTCATCACGTGATTCGATTGATCTTCACCCGGATTTCCATTAAATTTAGGAATATCTGATGGAAGTTTATGCGGAATCGCTGGCCACCAAGGGGCATAAGCAATTGGATCATTCGTCAGCCGGTTTAGATCTGGTAATTCTAGAGTTGCTACAAAGGGCAACTGTTGATTCAGGTTAGGCGAAGCATATCCAGGATAAGATGGAATCGCCTGAGCAGTGGGTCTTTGCATACCAGCATAATGTATTTGATGCTGGCAACTTTGACAAGGTTAATGGGCATAACAGTTATAATATGGTTGTTGATAACCGCTTTGGAAATGTGGTTGCCCATTACTTACAAAGACTTGTTGCTCAGGTCCTTGATATGATTGCTGGAATTGCGGTTGTTGCGTTTGAATCAGCTCTGGTTGTTGGACCATTTGCTGTTGTCCAATACTGGATGATTGACCAAGATGAGGAGTCATAGTACTTGTTTGAGCCTGAGTCGCTCCAGATAAGGAGGCACTAACCGGAGGTTGTGATTGAGTTGTCGAGACAAGAGGCTGTTGTATGGCAACCTGAGAAACTTGGGGTTGACATACAACAGGTAGCGCTTGTACTTGTGACGCAATCACCATACCAGGTATAGTGGCAACATTCGACACAGGGTGGACTGGTTGCATTGAATATGCAACCCTTGGTTGCTGAGGCAGTATTGGTACCCATCCGCTGGATGTAATTCCAGTTTGACCTGAACTTTGTTGTAAACTCCCATATGGTTGTTCTCCGGGGGGGAACAATGAAAAGGCATACTGGCCTCCATATGGTGGCAATCCAGTACTTAAAGGGTAGATTGGCCTTTGAAGACACATTGGATCTATTTGTTGAGTTTCAACATAAGAAATACCAGATGATAATTCGGATGAAGAAATAGGAACTAACCATATCGTCGAAACAGTCTCTGATTGGACTCCAGCTTGTTGTTGACAATTTGCCGGGACAGATGGTATACCAGCGAACATCGTTGGAGTAGCAGCAGGAGGCTCTGCCGCTGCTGCGTCGGATGACACAGTCCTGGATGTCGACGGTTGTTCAGACATATTTAGTCTATCCAAAAGATTTTCTAGCGATTCTACAAGAACTTGCGATGAAAAGAGACTAACTTCTAAGACCAACAAGGGAATGGTGATGATTATTCCGTTTAAAATAAATTTTAACGACGCTTAGACACAACTTGCTTTTTCAATTTTAAAGAGTCGAGAAAAAGCTAAAGATGACTCTAGTCTCCTTCGATGTTTTAACGAGCCCGAAGTGACAAATGCTCGGATGGACTTTTTCCGTTATAGAGTCTGAAAAAGGCCAAAAGGAACTGCTCTGGAGTTCTAGGTAGAGGGTGTGCCAAACTTTTCGCAAAACAGCAGAATACTTTTTAGGGTACGGGCGGTCAATCTTCCTGAATGCTGTGTTCAGTGCATTGCGATCAGTAGGGCGGCCGACACGGCTTCCTATGGATAAAGGTTTTATTCCTATAGGGGTCTCCCAATATATACTCGACGGTACGTGGGAGCACAATCCGTACTGGCACTTATCGTCTCTCAGGAGGAATCACCCAACCATCAGTGAGGCGACCAGTGACCAGGTTTTACGACGCCGGAACACGTCTCTAGCCTAGACCTCTATGTTGTGCGTTATGCTACAAAGCGTTGTTAAGTTCATTCAATTTATTTTAGGTTGATCTTTCTTAGAAGTTTGCCTTTTTGGATCACCACGAGATGTATGATACAATTCCTAAATGCAGTCTAAAGATGATAAGCAAGCTTTTATATCTTTTCAACAATGAAAATCCTAGCTACAAGGGGAAAAGAAAGACACCATCTTTTCTCAAAGAGCATAGAGCACACAGTAATGCACTTTTCCCTAAATCAACATACAAACTGTCAAAATGCAAATGTACATATGCATGTATTTGTTTTCACTTTCTTAATATTGATGCCTAAAAAGAAATTTGTTGTACAAATTTGAATTCGATTTCAAGTGAAAAACATAAACAAGCTCCTTTTTCGAAATCAAAAAGACGATTACGACACTTTATGATTTACTTGTTTCGACACTAGAAATGCATAAATTCAAACCAAACGACAAAAGTAAAAGCTTAATCAACTGTGAATAGCAAACAAACTCACTCCTAAGATCAAAACGACACTTACGACAGGGCTAGATCTAAGGGCGACAGTATGATTAGTTTACTTTTGTAATGGGAAACTGCAAATGATGTAACAAATACACAAAGAACAAATACAGTTTCTTTATACAACTGAGGCGGAATTGAGGCAAAGAAAAGGGGTTTCAGATAGGTACACTGACTGATAACAGGCTGCAAAAACAGAGATAAAACTGAGCAAAAGGAAGCAAGGAACCACAGCTGCACAAGGCAAAGACCGATCAGCGCACCCTCAGCACAGAGAAACTGAACTTCAGGGCAGGTAGCCTTCACGGGACCTGCGTTGAAATGCAGAACCTCTTCACAAAGTCTGTGCTGAAGCAGAAACGAAAATGGTTTCTGGGTTCTGGGTCACGGTTTGCAGTTTAATCTACGGTTTTTGGCCGGATAAAAGCTATCAATTAGGTACAATTAGAAGGATGATTTAAAGGAGTACTAAGATCTATCACAAAGGGCTGTTAGAGCACTTGTGGATCAGTTGTTCAGATCATAAACACGCCCAGTGAATGGACTAGAGTAGCTGATCTCTACTTTGCATTTGTAAATGGCAAATGCAGTTCAATTCGGCACTCTTGAGTTTATGAAATGAATAGCAATAGAAACACAAATAAACTAACAAGATACTCTCCCCAGTGGAGTCGCCAATTTGTTGTTGGGAAAAGTATCCAATTCGGAATGCCCCTATCCCACTCTAAGAGGTGATAGTGCCTTAGCAACAAACAAGGAAAACTATCTGAGTATTCTTCTTTATGAGATGCAAATAGAGAAAGAAGGATGTAACTAACCGGTGTCTTCCGCTAGTTTGTCGATCCAATCACTCTCTCTTTTGTTCGCTTCCCGCTGCCTGCTCTTTCACTGGTCCAGCTTCACACAGTTCCTGCAAGATCACAAGAGAGGAAAACTACACAAAAGACATAGATTCACATTCATAACTAGTTTAGGATTAGATGTAAACTAAATATGCAAATATAACAAAACATCATTGAAATACATGCATATAGGAGAAACTCAAATAGCTTTATTGATATGATAACAAGGTTCAAGAGGAGATACAACCAAGTGAGTCCCGATCCAGCATCTACCTCCCGGCAAAGGAATCCCTTCCTCTCCTCCAACAAAGTATAAATCACCCAATGTACTAATCTCAATCTCAAACCAACAGCAATTCTCTGCAAAGTACAAAATTCCAGCCTCCTGAACCTCTGGGTGAGAGATCCATATATAGATGTAAGCAGAGAGGATGATTCAGCTTATGTTTTGACTTGTGGCTTCTCTCTGTCAGTTCTTGCTTCCACTTGGAGGTTGAGAACCTCTTACTCATCACTTGGTCGAATTCATTGAGGCAAGTGTCATTGAGGAAGATTCTGAAAGCTTCCAGGGTCTTTCCACCTCGTTGAATGAACTTGCCATTTGTCATCTCCTGCTCAGCGCACCCTGGTAGTGCTTCTACCTACGTTGCAGTGCAACTGGCTAGTGTAACCTCTGCATTTCAACGCAGGCAGCTAGTGGAGCTACTGAATTGATCCTGATTTGACCATTTCTGAGTGATTTTTGGTGGAGAACTTCTGGGAGAAGCTGTCTTTGGTTGACCTTGTTCCTTTAGGGGTAGGAACAACTCTTTTAGGGACTTTGGATCCCTTGGATTATGGACATTTCATGCTCAATGCTGTAAGGCACAAAAATGTCTATAACACCTGTGGAACACAATTTTTTCCCAAGTGATACAAAAATTTATCATGTACATGGTAGTCTAATTCCTCAACTTTGTGGCCTTGACTCAAGTTTAAATATACCTCTTTAAAGTCAACATCATGTGCATATTTCTCAACATAAAGTTCAAGCAAAACAGAATGATTCTTGAGTAAAATGGTTGCATTAACAATCAGTCTAGAAATCATATCAGCAACTCTGCTATAAATACCTTTCTTGTACCTAATTACCAAGTGAAATTGCTGTAAAAATCCCATCCAACGGAAGTGCCTTGATTGCTGCGATTTTGTTTGAGATTGCAAATATTGCAAAGGTTGATGATCGGTGTGAATAATGGTTTCTTTTCCCATCAAGTAATGCTTCCATTTCTTCACACTTTGCACCAATGCGTAAAGCTCTTTATCATAGGTAGGATAATTAATAACAACACCATTAAAAATCTCAAAATGAAATGAAATGGGCTTACCATGTTGTAAAATAACTGCACCCATGGCATAGTCACTTGCATCTGTTTGTATTTCAAATGGTTGTTTCAAATCGGGCAATGCTAAAACTGGGGTTGAACTGATCTTTTGTTTTAAGTAATTGAATGCTTTTTGTTGTTTTCCTCCCCACTAGAAGACAACCTTCATGCTAGTCAAAGCATGTAGTGGAGCTGCTATGGAAGAGAAATTGGCAATGGAATTCCTCCAGTACTGCACTGCTCCCAGAAAACTCCTTACTTCTGCAGCTGATTTTGGTATTGTCCAATTCACAACAACAAAAAATTTAGAGGTGTCAATCTTTAGCTCACCTCCTCCAACTATGTGGCCTAAATACACTAAGGAAGTTTTCTCGAATTCACATTTAGACATCTTCATAAATAACTATTCTTTTCTCAAGACATCCAACACTTTCCTCACATGCTTGACATGCTCTTCTCGTGATTTGTTGAATATCAAAATATCATCTAAATATACAATTACAAACTCATCAAGAAAGGATCTTAAAACATCATTCATAACTCTCACGAATATAGCTGGAGCATTGCAAAGACCAAAAGGCATAACCAACCACTCAAATAATCCATGTTTGGTTTTAAAATTAGTCTTCCAAATATCCTCCTCAGCTATTCTAACTTGATGATATCAACTTCTCAAGTCTAATTTAGTGAAATATTTTGCATTCTTCAACTGATCTAGCAAATCATCTATTCTGAGAACTGGGTATCAATTATTTATGGTAATTTTATTCAAATCTCGATAATCTACACACATGTGCCAGGTTCCATCTTTCTTGGGTACAAAAAAAATTGGTGAACCACATGGCGAAGTAGAGGGATGAATTACTCCTTTATCTAACAATTCCTAGACTTGTTTTTTAATTTCTAAAATTTCCACAATTGACATTTGATACATACCAATGTTCGGGAGTGGATAGGCTTGATGTAGCTATATTTCATCCTGAATTCCCCTTTTTGGTGGCAACCCTTTTGGTTCTTGGAACATGTCTCCATATTGATTGACCACATCAACCACTTCAGCTTTCAACTTTACATCAGAGCCTGCAAAGGATTCCTACTCTGTGTCATTCTTCTGCTTCATCATAAGGAGCACAAGACTCTTACTGGAATTGACCAGTCGCATCAGTTTCCTTGTGCTTTCTAATGACAGATTAAGATTCTTGCGATGGGCTCTCACGATATACTCCACGCCATCTTTGAACAAATGGTATTTTTTCTCACATCTATGAAAAACAACTTTGCTATTATACAAATACAGGCTTCCCAACACATTCCCAAAAATATCCAGCGACACTATATCTAATTCAACTTCATCAATGAAATTGGCAGTGATTTCAAACTTGAATACGCATTTTCGTGTGACCTGCAAATTGGCATCCTTGGTTATCCATCCCAATGGATAAAATTTATGATGAGGAACGATTTCTAGATTTAAGTTCTTGACCAAATCTACAAAGTGTTGGAAATAATACTAAGAGGGGGGGTGAATCAGTTTTATCAAATCAATTACTTTTTCATTTCATACTCAAATTTATATACGTTACTTCAATGAAGGTAACCCTTGTGTACATGCAACTGTCTTTAAAGAAACCAGCGTATATCCAACAAACTTATGATTTAGTTAATTCATCATATGTTGATATTTAATCACTGCATCAGAACTTCATTAACCATATAAACAGTAACCATGTACAATAATAATAGAATAAACCATCACACATATGCAACACACATGAACACCAAGATTTAAGTTGGAAACCTAATGCGGGACAAAAACCACTTGCTGTTGTCTTCTTTTAATATAAGAAAAACTTGTTTACAGTCTTGTACTGCTGTAGACTCATACCAGTACGCAGGCACCCACCTACAGAAGGTTGCAACCTTCTCTTGTTCTCTAGATTATAGTGCAAAGGAGCTACAACCCCCTAGCTCTTGTACTAAACGATCCATTTACTAATATGCAGGCATCGGCCTACAGAAGGCTCCAACCTTCACTCGTTTTCTAGCTGCCACTGGAAGGGAGCTGCAACCCCGTGGCTCTTGTACTGGTTGATATGTTTACCAGTATGTAGGCGTCAGCCTACAGAAGGCTACAACCTTCTCTCTTCCTCCAGGGACCACATTTCATAAATTTTCAGACTAGACCCATCAGCAACATTGAAGCTCAAAATCAATCACCAATGTAATAAACCCATCACTGAAAACCCATCATCACTAAAGAAAATCACAATCAATGAATCTGAAGATTCAGAACATTGTCACTAGAACACATAGTAGAACCGAGAGCTCTGTATCAACAACCAGAACCTACTGCAACTTCAAACATCATATTTCATAATGTATACACTATTTATATGTGTCAAACCAGCGTGTATACACGCTTTTACCAAAGAGAACCAGTGTATAGATCTATAAATACTAACTTAAAACTTCACAGCCATTCCAGACTTCAAATTTACATAATAAAACATGCTCAAGGAATGAGATCTAGCCCAATCAACATCAGATCATTCAATGATAATTCACTTCAATTCTTATGATCCTAATCTAACATTGTATCCAAGGTGCACAAAATATTTTAGATCATCTCATAATCATAGCCCCTACAACATAACATATACTTCATATAGAAGTATTCCTCAGAAACCCATTCACTTACACATTGTGGCCTAATGATATTCTCCTCCTTATATAGTTTTAGGCCTTTCACAATACCTTCGACCAAAACCACTTAGGACCAATACCTCGGACCAATACCTTGGACCAAAACCTTGATTTTCCATCCCATATACGCTTTTTCTTCTATGAAAGCGCATGCATACGTATACGCTCCTTTTGTTCTATTAACCCACATGTATACGCTACTTGGACAAAATGAACCAACATATACCTCTCTTTCTTCAATATCTGGAGTCTGATTTGTAATCCTTTGTGGTTAACCTATTGCACTGTGAGTTGTCATCTATGTGAGTTTCCATCAAGGACAACACCTGTATCATAATGCCAACAATCTCCCCCTTTGGACTTGATGGCAACCACAACACCAAGATACTCTCCCCCTTTGACATCAAGGGCAAAGGGCGGACCAAGATATTCTCTCCCTTTGATATACATTATGTTGCCCATGCTCCCCTTGAGTACATGTTGAATTCTCTAATTAAGCTCCCCCTTTTTACATGTTGAGATGCACTAAACCATCCATGTTCCCCCTGAGCACATGCAAAGTCTGCAAAAATATTTTCCAAAGGAATAACATGACTCTATAACTCAACTATGTGAGTATAACCTTCCTATCACCAATGACTCATACATCAATCACCCAACCAAGGGGAGTACACCAAATTTGACTCGTCTACCCAACCAAGTGGGGATATACCAAATGTTTATACATGATTAAAATAGCGATTATTACATCATCCCTCCCATGCATAGTGGGGTTACAAATTAGGTCTTTTCATGACCTTTACATCAAATTATATACATGGCATTTATAACAAGGACCAAAAATCTAAACAAGACCATGATATTCATCAGCAACTATCATACACCATATATGATCTACACCATCAGCATCTGTCAACAACATCAAGATCAACAACCTGTATATTTCCATCATCAAAAGAGTCACCTGAATCAAAAAAACTATGTGGATCAAGCAATATAAGCATTTTCATGTACCAAGGTCTTCTAATTCAATGCCAACAAGGGATGATTCTAAACATATGCTCCCCCTGAGCCTATGCCAATTGTTTACTATCAGATCTGATCATTGCATTTGTTAGTAAGAATCATCATGTAGTCATCATCAACCAATTATTCATCAACTTATTAACAACTTATGAGGGCCAAAGACACTTCCACATATCATCAGCAGACTATAACCATCATTAATCAGAACATAATGGATAATCGATAATTGACTGAACCATATCATACCCCTTTTCCTGAGTTTGTCCCACTTCTTTTTCTTAAAAACACCATATACGCAACTGTGCAGCTTCTAACTCGTGTATATACGTGACTTCTCTTCATAATAACTGAGTATGAGAATTGGAATACTGAAGTTTTACACTTTCAACTCCCCCTGGGTCTATTATGTCTATAAACTGAGCTATGCAACATCTTTCTGTAAACAATTCCTTCTTCTTCAATACCTTGGATTGTGATGATGTTTGCTCCTTTTGGTATGGTGGCCGAAATTTTCTCATGCATTCCTTTGCTTTATGTCCAAACTTGTTACACACATAACATCTTACATGTCTCATATTCCTTCTATCGCAATCAATAACTTTGTGACCAAACATATTGCAAGAAAAACAATATCCCTTAAAGTACCTGGAAACTGATAATCTTTCTGTGTGACAGTCTTGAACCATTCTACTTCTGCATCTGGGTATAGCATGTCCAAAATTATGACATTTAAAACATTCAACGTTATTTGTCAGAGAAAAGAAACAATTATCCTTTCCACAGTTAGGTGGAAATGTTTTTCTTTGAAGTCTTTCTTTCCTTGGTTGTTGATGGGATTGACCTTTTATTGCCTTGTTGAGCATTACTTATTTTGCATTAGAGTTCCTTACTTCATCTTGTGAGCTATATTCACCTTCATGAAAACCAAGACCGGTCTTTATAATAGGTGAACGTTGAACTTTGATGATTTCATCTAATGTTTCCGATCCTTTAGCAAATCTAAGATTCAGAGTCTTTGTCTTTTTAAGTTATTTTCTTAGACTTACTACTTCACATTCTAACACTTCATTGTGTTTGTCCTTTTCAGTGAGTTGATGTGTCACGGTGTTTATGACTGTATCCTTTTTTGCCAAACTGATTTTGAGTTTACTTATTTCTTTAAGGAAATCTTCCTTTTCTAAGCATCATTTTCATATGCCATGAGTAGCTTAATTTCTTGATCATCTTCATCACTATTTGACAAGAAATCACTATCATCATGAGTATAATAACTTCTATTACCTTTTGCAGACATCTTTCCTTTGACATGAGGGCATTTAGTAGCGTGTTGTGGCCAGCAACAACCACCCTTCTTATTTAGTGTTATCCCTAATACTAAATAAGTGGGGACCCTTAGTCAAAAAATTTAAAAATCAATTAGTGCTTGAATTTCCTTTTTCAATAAAACTTACCATCATAAACTTATGAGAATATCCTTGAAAAATCAAAAAAGCCTAAGTTTTATGATAAAGTAGAATTATTCCTTAGGAAATATCACATCGCAAAAGGATAACTGGATACCTCCTTGCAAGCCGAATTCTAAAATTGCGAGATTGCGATACGGGACTACAAACATATATCGCATCGCATGTATCAAAGACCGCTTACATTGAAAAACTGTAAACTGCCGATATGCGATGGTTCATATCGCAAATCGCATTTCGTGGAAAACAGATTAACGAAAATTTTCATATGCCACGCTCCTGCGATATTGCGATATTGCGATAGAGCGACAATGCGATAATGCGATATAGCGAGCTAGCAACCTTGCGATATTGTGATTCTACGATGTTGCGATCTGCGATATTTCCAAGCAAATTGCAAAATCCTTTCATCATAGATATTTCGGGCTCGTTGTTCAAAAAACTATTTTCCCATAAACCGAGACCCGGTTATGCGCTTTAATGCTAATTAATGAGTTGGTTGCCAGTCATTAATGGAATATGGTTTCAAGCTTATCAAAGAGTCATTTCACGTAAGGTGGTATATTTTATATGTCTTCAGCATTTAAAACTTTCTTGTCACCTTTTCCTTATCATTATTCTCATCTCATTTGCAAACTGCAGGAACGAAGAACAGAGAAATATACAAAGCAGTACGCAGGATATCATGGGAAAGAAAGGCAAAGCTCCAAGTTCTGAAGACAAAAAATGACGCCCTTGTATACAAACACTACCTGTAATAGAGACACTGGTACTGCTACTTGGGAAGGCATGTATAATCTACTTAAAGAAGAGAATCCCAAAGTGATGGAAGTTACAGCTACCACAGGTTCACATGGTTCTTCTGAGGCATCTACTACAGAGCTAGCTTGCTCATTCTTACACCGAATAGCGATGAGGCCTAAAATTCTCCCATACACAGACATGGTTAAATGGATACTGGACAGCGCTGATATCAGAAATAGACAGTTTAAGACTCAGGGTCAAGGACTCATTGGCTCATTCACTTCACAAGATTTGAGGCTCATGTATTATTTACCAGAGCCACAGGTGACTTATAACAGACAGTTCATAGATAAATTTGCACAAGAAAATCAAGACCTGGCAGAATGCACCAAAGACTATTCGAGGAGGGACGAACCGCTAAAAAAAGATAAACATAGTATGTATAGTACTGGTTCTCTCACCTCCCCGTATTGCTTTGCTACTGCCATGCTCTATATACTTTTTGGAAAGCCAGACATTAACAAATTTTCATCTGAATGGCTACCATTATTGGATGTCGCCACTAATGATACTATTGTGGATTGGGCTAAAATATTGTTTGAGAAGTTAACCACAACCATTGTAAGTTACTGGTCTAAAAGAACTGTTTCTCAGAGAATTTATCCCCCTTTCTACTTATCTACGTATGTAATGGACGCAATCTGTTATGTTTCCAAGTTTCCTTTGATGGGTTGGAAGTGGATGACTCAAGACCCCTTACCCATTCATGTTTATCACAAAGAATTGTGGGATTCTAAGTTCACTCCATTCTTCTACAAGATTTTTCATGGAATCATGTTGCCCCTATACAAAATGTTGTATGATAAAGATGCTCCAAGATGTTCTCCTGAAGCAGACGTAGACATACTCCTTATCGCGAGATGGTTCGGAGAAGAATTGTTTACATATGTTAGGGTATTCGGAATTGCCACTTCCCCTCACATCTTACCTTTGTATGTCCCTGATAAACTCATGGCACGAGAAATTGCTTATCAAACCTGCAGAGAAGGAGGTTTGACTAAAGATTTGAAAAACAAAAAGAAGGTTATTTGGCCACAATTTCCTGTGGCCTGTGGGGCCTTTTCACTATTTGATGTAGGCCATGCATTCAAGGAAGTAAACAACATAATGTGTTTACAATTATTCAAGTTTCCAGGACGACCGTTCGACCCTCATGATATTGCTAAGAATTTCACTATCGCAGTCAAAATAAAGGTGTTTTCTAAAGAAGAAGATATTTTTGATGACATGTTCCAACAGAAAAGTACGCTTGAAGAAGTTTTGCATTTGGCTCAAATGTGATTCCCTCCAGAAGAATTTCAGCAGTTCAAGATATACATGGAGAGGAGGTTAGCTAGTATTCCTTTCGAAAAACTACGCTTAGAACCCGTAAGGGAACCAACTCCCAGTATTAGTCTCAGTGGAAGTTCAGGCACAGATAGATCTAAATCTAAGTCCGGGAAAGAAACATATGAACATTCCAAGAGATCAGAAAGAGACCATGGTAAAAGCGAGGGGTCAGTAAAGGGTACTACCCAATCAAAAGAGCTCCCACAGCAACAAGCTTTTACCTCCCCACAGTTAGATCCTCCCCCTCTCAACGTTCAGCCACCATCAGTCAGAACCAAGCTAGATAAAGAATGGGAGGCCTTCAATGATTTGATCAATCTTGAAGAACAAAACACAAAGACACCTGTGAGAAATGAATAGACAACAAAGGATATAGTCACAGGAACAATTAGCAATGTCTCCGATATGGAACATATTCCTATTACCCCATCCTCTGAACTTATGCTCAAAATAGAGGAGATTCCTCCTCTTGATGTATTTTATAGTCCACAACACAAGGCAGTAGTGAGAAGGCAAAGGAAGAAAAGGAAATTGGAAAACGTGCTCTCTCATGATGCAGAGCAATTAGACGTCCTATGGCAAGATCCTACTACTGATCCCACTGAGAATCTCACCAAATTATCTTAGATCGCAGGAGCGTATGCCTCTGCGACCATTTATAAAGCATCTGAGGTACAGCAACTACTAAAAGAGAAGGAACACCAGATACAATTTTTGCAACAACTGTTGCAACAAGCCAACACCAACAAAGAAGCATAGAAACAGCTTGAAAGGCTACAGTAGGACTTCTAACGAGTGTAGATAGGCTACCAGAACAGTTTGGCTGAGAGAGAAAAACAGTTACAGGATATGAGGGAGATGCACAAGGATGATCCTAAACTTACAGAATCCATCACAGAATCCATTTCCTTGAACAAACAACTACTACAGCAACAGGAAGCATTGAGCCAAAGAATATCATAGTGGAACTCGTATTGTGAAATAAGTGATAAAATCACTAATCAAGTCATGGATTTACGACATGATTATGATTTAATTGATAAACGAGTTACTGAATATTTGGCCTGGCAAGAAACAGAGGAGGGAAAAAGAGCAGGCACACCAATAATAAACGACAATCACAAAGAAATGCTCTTTAATAAATGGGATGCACAACTCAGGAAAGCAGAGCAAGTAGCAGAAGAAGCAGCCATGGCAGCAAACAGCGTTATTGACTATATAAATGAAAATTTGCATAGAGAAAATCTGATCTCAGAAACCACTCCAGGGTATCTACCAAAAGTACATCAACTACAAATAGGCTGGAGACAGAAGGCTCAAGAAAAGGCAGAATCAATCCAAAGGTTAACCAAGTTGAATTGGGATTCTTACTGGGCATACTTGGTAAAACCACACAGCCAGTGCATGACCCTCAAGTTTATCATCAGTTCTTCCAAGAAGATGGCGCCAGCTCTTGCCAATTCTGTTTTCACAACATAGCTAAAATCAAAAGTCGGCAAGCTGACTCTTCTTAAACAAATGTTGAACGCGTGCAATTTCAAAGAGTAGATACAAAAATAATTAGTTAGTAGTTTTAATTTTAGATACAGTTTTAGTTTTAATTTTGTTTTTTCCTAAAATGAGGATGTTCATTTAAACCACATCCTACATTTTTGTAATAAATTATTTTTAGATTTAGTTAGTAGTATTTAAACCCTTCTCATGCATTTAGAGAAGGGTCCTAAAATTTGTCAAAAACGTATCCCCAGAACATGCACTTTTGTACCCTCTGAGGAGATTTTGATGAATGAATGGAAAAGGATTTATTGATATCTGTATTTAGTAACTGCTACTGATGTTGCACTTCTGTACTTTTAGTGGATGTTGGATTGAGAAGAGATAAATCATTATCTCTTGAAGCTCATGAGTAGAACTAGTTATAAATGGTACTTCTATCTCTTAACTATTTCTGCCTTTGTGTTAAAAGTGGTATTCATGTTTAGTTGTTTATATATTGATGTGTGAATTCTTGAGTTATCATTTGGCACTTTTGTATGGTGATAGCTATTTATTTATGCTTAATGTATGAGTAGATTATTATGCAATATGCCTTTCACAACTGTTTCGTCTAACTTTTTATACGAAGTGGTTCATCTTTATTGAATTCTTTTCTCATAAAAATTGTTTGATCTTTATTACCGATTGTTATTTGAAATAATTTTAGATCACATAACAGAAGGATTACACCCGGGGTTAGTTTAGACTTAGATATTTATTTTTATTAGAATATAATTCGCATGTTATTAGATTAGAGTTAAAATTAGAGCATCTCACTTAGTAACTTTTAGAAAGGAAATATCAATTCTTCACACACACACACATAAATTGGGAAACTAGTCCCATATCCCTAGTCGGACCCACTATACCAAACAAAAAAGGAGCTGCTAACCAAAGTCCGGACCGGGTGGGTATCCCCCTTGTTGTAGACTCGATCTTCAGGGCTTCAACATATTTGGCGCTAGAAGAAGGGCCTCGAACTGTGAATGGAAAGCAAGTCTAAATCTAAATACCATTCTGATAGAAAATCACCCTCGCCATCTCCCCCAACTTCTCCATTGCATTTAGAACCTTTAAATCCAGAGCCATAAGTCGCAGGAGCAACAGCCACTGCTACAAACCCTGACATTTCAGAACAATCTACTATTGAACCTCCTGAAGTTGAATCTTTGATTCATAAAATTCAGCAATTTTCTATATCACCTCAAAGATCTGATAAATCTCAAGGCAGCGTGACTTTGAAATATAACCTTGCTCATCCTCTTACCAGATTAAAGAGAGAAAAATTTGGTGTACAGCCAACCGAGTTGCCTCTACCTACAAGGAAGAGAGCAAGGAAATCTCCTAAAGGGTCCGATAGCGAGACTCTTTCATCATCATCATCCATCTCATCCTCTTCACCGCGAATTCAACCATCCACTCCTCCACTTCAGATCATTGTCCATCAGTCCACCAGTACTCCCTCATCTCCATCTCAACCATCTGGAGTCATAATATCCTCATCTTCTCAACCGCAGGGATAATCTTCTGCACTTTCCTTTATTAATAGATCAGCGATGGCCCAATCTCCATGGAATAACCCAGGGGTAGTCTTAATGCCTGCACCCTTGAGTCAGCTATCGACCCATCCTGAAAAATAGATGCCTAAGTTTAATCCTGAGGCAGGCATGCTAGCGGAAGAACATATAAATAACTTTATACTATCCATAAATCTCAATGGAGTTACCAACGAAAACGCTGTTGTTCAACTGTTTCCTTCTACTCTGCAAGGAACAGCGGGATCATGGTATTTCTCATTACCGTCTGGATCTATTACTAGTTGGGAGATTTTCCAAGAACAATTCCTGACTAAGTTTGGTGATGATAGGTCTATGGCGACATTGATTAATGACTTGTCTAACCTAAGGGCCGAGTCAAAAGAACCCATCAAAGACTTCAATTCACGTTTCAATAAACTGTTAAAAAAAATTCCTACTGCTTCCAAGCCTACCGAAGAAGTGCGAAGTGAATGGTACATCACTGCTTTACCATCAAACATAGCAATATTTGTTGATAGGGCTAAAAAAACAACTTTAATTGAAAATATGAAAGAAGCAATAGTAGTGGAGAAACGTATTACAGCCTTAGAAAAGAAAAATGTGATAGAAGAACGAAAGTCCAAGAAAGTTTCTTTTAAGGAAGATCCCAAGAAAAAACAATCGAAAGATTCATTTGATTTAGAAGGATTACAAAAAGTTTTGAAGACCATGTCTAACAAAATGGTCGACATTAAGAAACAAGTGGCAGAAACTTCCTCTAAAAAGCCATACAGACCTTTTAAAAGGAACCTTTCCACTGATTCCAAACCCCATAACGCTATTACAAGTGTTGAATCCGAAGAAGAAGAAGAGGAAATCGCTACTGAAGAACATACCGATGAAGAAGAAGTTGTAGAGTTACAAGGTATGTGGGATTTCATCCTCCCAGATAAAGAGGATCAAGAGGCATCCCCAGTTAGTAGTCGCAGTAGAAATCAACTTGATCCTCCTCAACCTACACCTAAGCCAAAGAGCGCAAGCTCAATGACTAAGGATAAAGTCACAGCCAAGAAAACGACACCTAAAGCAACTCAAACTAGCCCAGGCCAAACAGACCCATCGATTCCATCTAAAACACTTAGCGTTTCGGATGAAATGGAGTATAATATCATAGAAGACATGAAAGAGACTAGGGCCAATATCACTTTTTACAAATTGAGCAAGGTGAAACACCAACAAAAGATACTTTTGAAAGAATTACATGTTGTACCAGTTGCACCTTTGCCCGCCGCTGTAATCTCTCAATATTCCCATGACATGGGAAGACCTCCAACTAATTCGATTAATAAATTTGATCCAAACGATATTGCCTTAATTGCAGGAAGATCGAGATCTCATACTCCTCCATTTCTTTTTACTTATGAAATTTTCAATAAAAATTTGCATAATTGCTTAGTGGATTCTGGAGCTTCATCGAATATTTTACCAAAGTCAATATGTGCAAAATTGAACGTTCAACCAAAAAAATCCGTTGTGCGCATAGTTCAATTAGATCGATCACAAGTCGAAGTGATTGGCAAATTAAATCAGGTTACCATAAGGCTGTCATCCAACCCAAAGGTATGTCAAGTTATCGACATTTTAGTTGCTGATATTCCAGAATTTTATGGCTTAATTCTTAGCAGAGATTGATCAGAAAAACTTCATGGATACTTTGCAACTGACTGTTGCACATGTGGCTCCCTTACAATGGTAAACCAAATCAGATAAAGCTTGAGCGAGAAAGACATCAGAAATACATAGTAACAGAACTGGAGGGAGAAAATGAACCAGTAGCATACAACAATAACATCATTGGCAACTACTCAGCAGATTCTTTCTTAGGAAATTTTAAAGCTCATACTTCACCTTACTTAGAACATTCTGTTTTATCTCAAGTAGAAAATTTGTCTCAGACAGATAGTTCTAAATGTATTAATTTTATAGATAGTCCTGTAAATAAATCTTTATTTTGGAAATTATTTTTTGATGGTTCTAAGTCTAACGAAGGAACAGGAACAAGATGCGTGTTATTAAGTCCAAAGGGAGATAAAACTATGCTAACTTGTAGACTCGAATTTGATTGCACCAACAATACCGCAAAATACGAGGCTTTAGTCCAAGGGTTATACAAAGCAATCGGATTAGACGTCAAATACCTTCAAGTTTTCGGAGATTCTGAAACTATAATTAAACAGGTACGTAATACTATACATTGTTTATCAGGTCATTTAAAACAGTACCAATCTTTAGTTCAAGATCTGACTGAACACTTTATAGCATTTAATATTTCATCAGTTCCCAGACTCCAAAATGCTAGTGCAGACCTCTTAGCTAACATAGCTTCCAAGCTCATTCCTTCAAAAGATTTTAGCCCTAATCGATTTTCAATTGAACTAATTTTTAGACCATCTATTCCTGATAACATTACCAATTGGAGGATTTTCAACGACGATCCTGATATCATGAGTTTCCGCGCATCTGAAGTATCCTACACCAATCAAATAATTGACGAAGACCAGCATGATTGAAAATTGCAACAACATAGTACTAACAATGCCATACCTAAGTCAGTAGTCAAGTTACAAGACCTTTATGATTTGAAAGATCGGTTTAAAAGATCTACCAATTCAAAAATCCAAAGTTCAACTTTGAACTATGAATTAGTAAATCTAGGAACAGATACCAAACCACAGAATATCAATCTAGGCCTTGGTATAGCTCCTGAAGAAAAATTAGCGTATATTCATCTCTTGAGACAATACAAAAGTGTCTTTGCTTGGAATTACGATGAACTCAAAACGTACGACACCTCCATCATCCAACATACTATTCCAATGATAGACGATGAAAAACCTGTCCAACAAAAGTTAAGAAAGATCCATCCCAATCTAGAAAACCAGATCAAATCTGAACTCAATAAGTTATTGAAAGCCAAAATAATTTTTCCCGTTCAACATTCTAAATGGGTTTCCAATATGGTCCCTATTAGAAAGAAAAACGAAGACATTAGAATCTGCATTGACTTTCGAAATCTTAACAAATCCTGCCAGAAGGATAATTTTCCTTTGCCCCCCATGGAACAAATACTGCAGACAATCGCGGGCTCAGAATTGATGTCCTTCTTGGATGGATTCTCAAGATACAATCAAGTGTTGGTACATCCCGATGATCAATTAAAAACCACATTCAGAACTAAATGGGGCACATACGCATATCAAAAGATTCCATTTGGTCTGATTAACGCGGGTGCCACATTTTAGAGAGCCATGGACATCGCATTCAAGGGTTTAGTTAATAAATCAGTGGTAATCTATTTGGATGATATAACTGTATATTCCAAGAAACAAAACAATCATCTTAGAGATTTAAAAAAAATCTTCCAACGTTGCCAAATGTATGGAATTTCACTTAACCCGAAAAAATCCTTTTTCACATTAAGTGAAGGAAAACTTCTCGGATTCATAGTGTCAAAATCTGGAATTCACATTGATCCTGACAGAATCAAGGAGATTTCCGCAATCCCCCTACCTCACAACAAGAAAGCCATGCAATATTTCATTGGCCAGATTAATTTTGTAAAGGGATTCGTCCCAAATTTTTCAAGAATCGTGTCTCCTTTACAAGCAATGATCAAAAAGAACTCAAACTTTAAATGGGGCCAAGATGAACATGAAGCATTCAATCTGATCAAACAAGAAATTGTTAATGCTCCATCTTTAGCAACTCCAAATTTTTCCGATCCTTTTATTTTATATACATTTGCCTCTGATAGATCATATGCTGTGATACTCACTCAAGCAAATCAAGAAAAGGCAGAAGCCCCAATTGCTTTTTTCAGTGCCAATTTACAAGGAGCTGAATTGAATTATTCAGATGTGGAGAAACAAGCTTATGCTGTTTTCAAAGCAATTAAATATTTCAGACCTTTTTTACTCAAAACACATACAAAAATCATAGTACCGTTTCCAGTGGTAAGAAATCTTCTAGTACAGAAGGATGTGGGTGAGAAAAGAGCCAATTGGGTTACTGCCTTACAAGAATATGACGTAGAAATCAAACCAGCAAGTATTGTGAAAGGTCAAGGCTTTTGAAAAATGTTGGCCGGAGCATCGCTTATGTCCAAAATCCTATCTGCAGAGATACAAATGTACGAGGTAAGCCTAAACGATGTTGAGTCATTATACACTGATATCATTTATTATTTAAAAAACGGATACGCTCCTTCAAACCTTGATCATACCAAGAAAAGAGCTCTAAGGTTGAAAGCCAAACAATATCAGCTAGTGAATGACATTCTTTTTAGAATAAATTATGATTCTGTTCTCCTTAAATGTCTTGAGGAATTTGAAGCTGAAAAAGTCTTGCAGGAACTCCACGATGGGCCAGCAGGTGGACACTATGTTGAAGACACTACTGCTCATAAAATATTACACACAGGCTATTACTGGCCCACATTATTCAAAGACTCACATAACTACGTGAGGAAATGTCAAGTCTGTCAAACCGTTGCTGGGAGAAAAAAGAAACCATCCTTGCCACTACAACCAGTTAACATTGAGCAACCCTTCGATCAATGGGGATTGGATGTAATAGGTGAGATCGTTCCTCACTCTTCTAAATAGCATAGATATATCCTTACAGCAACAGATTACTTTACTAAATGGGTAGAAGCAGTTCCACTCAAGACGGCTAATGTTGAACATATCATCGAGTTCATAGATCAGTTCATAATCACCATGTTTGGGTTGCCTTCTGCTTTAATGTTTGATAATGCATCATATTTTTCTGGAAATGTCATGACTGAATTTGCACTCAAAAGGGGTTTCAAGCTTAAATACTCTGCCAATTATTACCCACAAGGGAATGGATTAGCTGAATCTAAAAATAAAAACTTAATCAGAATCATTAAGCGAACCATTGACAAAAATCATAAAAATTGGCACAAACCCTTAATATATGCTTTATGGGCAGATCGAATAACGCAAAAAGCCTCCATTGGCACTTCCCCCTTCAATTTAGTTTATGGGAAAGAAGTGGTTCTTCCAACTCATTTGGCAATTCCCTCTTTAGCCTTAGTTGAATATAACGATGAAGCACCAACTTCTTCCTTACAACTAATGCAACTGGAAATAATTAAGTTAGAAGAACAACGAGAACAGGCTAAAATAACTCATGCTCATCACCAAGCATTAGTGAAGGATTCTTTTGATTCAAACATGATATCCAGAAAAGATTTTCAGATGGGAGACTTAGTTCTAAAATGGGACAAGGCTCATGAGGAAAAAGGGAAACATACAAAATTTCAATGAATGTGGCTTGGCCTTTTACAAATCATAGAAGTCATAGGTTCGTCCACTTTTATGTTACAGGATTTAACAGGAAAAAGAGATTCTTTACCTGTTAATGGACAGATCCTCAAAAAATATTTTCCATAGGAGATCATTCTTCTATTTTGTAGAGTAGTTGTTTTAGTTTCATAATAAAATCAGTTGTAAATGGTTACATTTGAGATTTATGAAAAAGACACAAATTTTCTTTTAGATTTTGTTTTTTTTCACTTGTATAAATAGAATTCTTTTAGAAAATTGATCATTATTATTGAAAGATACAGTTAAAGACTCTATGCCTAGAAATGATACTAGTTTCGACTTTGTAAATTTTGATGAAAAGAAATCTTTAGTGGGAAATTATTTTGTATCAGTCCAATGAAAGGTATTAATAATAAAACGAAGATTCTCTATAGAAAATCTCTTTCCAAAAACTCTACTATTGTCATCCAGAGCCATCTTAAGGAAACAATGACTTCCTCCCCACCTAGGAAACTACAATGTTCAGAGAATGATCCAAAGATACACTTTAACTTAAAGAGTAAGAGGTCTCATCACGAGCCGACTTATCATGATCATAAATATTATAGCTTGTTGACTTTTCCAATACTACATACCACAACAGGGCAATGACTCAAGATTGTTGCAATCAAAAGACAAGGGGTCTCATCACGAGCTAGCTTGTTCATCAAAGCTATAAATTAGTGAATGACTGTGTCATAAATTGGCTACCAAACCAAGACATTGTTCTTTAAGGGTAAAAAAGAAAAATGGAAGCAATAAGTGTGAATGTGGATTTCTCTTTGAAAATCGTATATTTCCCTAAGTAGGATACAAGATCATTGTTGGGTAACAAGTAACCCTGTTGAGGCTATAAACGTTTGTTGGTAGTACAGGCTATACCTACGACAAATGAGCATATTCAAAACTCATTTATAGAGAAAGCTTTGTTTCTATCTTGATAAACCAAGTAACGACTGATGTAGATACAAGGACTAGCTTGATGGAGTAAATAATCAAAGTTGAAAATAGAAGAAACAAAATATCATTGACAGGTAAAAGCATAATGTACTTTGTCTTTCTATAATAAACTTTAATTTTTTGGAAAATTTTCTATTTTGGAAGTTTAGAAAATTCAAAAGAAAAGCAGAGATCACTGATTCTTCCAAGTGAATTGCCAATTGTTGTGGCTAGCAACAACCACCCTTCTTATTTAGTGTTATCCCTAATACTAAATAAGTGGGGACCCTTAGTCAAAAAATTTAAAAATCAATTAGTGCTTGAATTTCATTTTTCAATAAAACTTACCATCATAAACTTATGAGAATATCCTTGAAAAATCAAAAAAGCCTAAGTTTTATGATAAAGTAGAATTATTCCTTAGGAAATATCGCATCGCAAAAGGATAACTGGATACCTCCTTACAAGCCAAATTCTAAAATTGCAAGATTGTGATACGAGACTACAGACATATATCGCATCGCATGTATCAAAGACCACTTACATTGAAAAATTGTAAACTGCCGATATGCGATGGTGCATATCGCAAATCGCATTTCGTAGAAAACAGATTAATGAAAATTGTCATATGCCACGCTCCTGCGATATTGCGATAGATCGGTAATGCGATAATGCGATATAGCGAGCTCGCAAACTTGCGATATTGTGATTCTGCGATGTTGTGATTTTGCGATGTTGTAATCTGTGATGTTGCGAAGCAAATCGCAAAATCGCTTCATCACAGATCTTTCGGGCTTGTTGTTCAAAAAAGTATTTTCCCATAAACCGAGACCTGGTTATGCGCTTTAATGCTAATTAATGATTTAGTTGCCAGTCATTAATGGAATATGGTTTCGCGCTTATCAAATAGTCATTTCACGTAAGGTGCTATATTTTATGTCTTCAGCATTTAAAACTTTCCTGTCACCTTTTCCTTATCATTATTCTCATCTCATTTGCAAACTGCGGGAACGAAGAACAAAGAAATATATAAAGCAGTATGCAGGATATCATGGGAAAGAAAGGCAAAGCTCCAAGTTCTAAAGACAAAGAAATGATGCCCTTGTATATAGACACTGCCGATAACAGAGACGCTAGTATTGCTACTTAGGAAGGCATGTATAATCTACTTGAAGAAGAGAATCCCATAGTGATGGAAGTTATGAATACTGCAGGTTCACATGGTCCTTCTGAGGTATCTATTACAGAGCTAGCTTGCTCAGTCTTACACCGAATAGCGGCGAGGCCCAAAATCTCCCATACACAGACATGGTTAAATGGATACTGGACAGCGCTGATATCAGAAACAGACAGTTTAAGACTTAGGGTCAAGGACTCATTGGCTCATTCACTTCACAAGATTTGAGGCTTATGTATCATTTACCAGAGCCACAAGCGACTTATAATGGATAGTTCATAGATAAATTTGCAAAAGAAAATCAAGACCTGGCAGAATGCACCAAAGACTAGTCGACAAGGGACGAACCACTAAAAAAAGATAAACATGGTATGTATAGTACTGGTTCTCTCACCTCCCCGTATTGCTTTGCTGCTGCCATGCTCTGTTGACTTTTTGGAAAGCCAGACATTAACAAATTTTCATCTGAATCGCTACCATTATTGGATGCCGCCACTAATGCTACTATTGTGGATTGTGCTAAAATATTGTCTGACAACTTAACCACAGCCATTGTAAGTTACCGGTCTAAAATAACTGTTTCTCAGAGAATTTATCCCCTTTCTACTTATCTGCGTATGTAATGGATGCAATCTGTTATGTTTCCAAGTTTCCTTTGATGGGTTGGAAGTGGACGACTCAAGACCCCTTACCCATTCATGTTTATCACAAAGAATTGTGGGATTCTAAGTTCACTCCATTCTTCTACAAGATTTGTCATGGAATCATGTTGCCCCTATACAAAATGTTGTATGATAAAGATGCTCCAAGATGTTCTCCTGAAGCAGACGTAGACATACTCCCTGTTGCAAGATGGTTCAGAGAAGAACTGTTTACATATGTCAGGGTATTTGGGAGTGCCGCTTCCCCTCACATCTTACCTTTGTATGTCCCTGATAAACTCATGGCACGAGAAATTGCTTATCAAACCTACGGAGAAGGAGGTTTGACTAAAGATTTGAAAGACAAAAAGAAGCCTATTTGGCCACAATTTCCTGTAGCCTATGGGGCCTTTTCACTATTTGATGTAGGTCATGCATTCAAGGAAGTAAACAACATAACGTGTCTACAATTATTCAAGTTTCCAGGAAGACCATTCGACCCTCATGATATTGCTAAGAATTTCACTGTCGCAGTCAAAATAAAGGTGTTTTCTAAAGAAGAAGATCTTTTTGATGACATGTTCCAATAGAAAAGTACGCTTGAGTAAGTTTTGCATTCGGCTCAAATACGATTCCCTCCAGCAGAATTTCAGCAGTTCAAGATATACAGGGAGAGGAGGTTAGCTAGTATTCCTTTGGAAAAACTACGCTTAGAACCTGTAAGGGAACCAACTCCCAGTATTAGTCTTAGTGAAAGTTCAGGCACAGATAGATCTAAATCTAAGTTTGGGAAAGAAACATCTGAACATTCCAAGAGATCAGAAAGCGACCATGGTAAAAGCGAGGGGTCAGTAAAGGATATTGCCCAATCAAAAGAGCTCCCACAGCAATAGGCTTTTACCTCCCCACAGCTAGATCCTCCCCCTCTTATCATTCATCCACCATCAGTCAGAACCGAGCTAGATAAAGAATGGGAGACCTTCAATGATTTGATCAATATTGAAGAACAAAGCACAAAGACACCTATGAGAAATGAATAGACAACAAAGGATATAGTCACGAGAATAATTAGCAATGTCTCAGATATGGAACATATTCCTATTACCCCATCCTCTGAACTTATGCTCAAAATAGAGGAGATTCCTCCTCTTGATGTATTTTATAGTCCACAACACAAGGTAGTAGTGAGAAGGCAAAGGAAGAAAAGGAAATTGGAAAACGTGCTCTCTCATGATGCAGAGCAATTAGACGTCCTATGGCAAGATCCTACTACCGATCCCACTGAGAATCTCACCAAATTATCTCAGATCGCAGGAGCATATGCCTCTGTGGCCATTGATAAAGCATCTGAGGTACAGCAACTACTAAAAGAGAAGGAAGACTAGATACAAGTTTTGCAACAACAGTTGCAATAAGCCAACACCAACAACAAAGCACAGAAACAGCTTGAAAGGCTACAGCAGGACTTCCAACGAATGCATATAGGCTACCATCCTAGTTTGGCTGAGAGAGAAAAACAGTTACAGGATATGCAGGAGATGCACAAGGATGATCCTAAACTTACAGAATTCATCACAGAATCCATTTCCTTAAACGAACAACTACTACAGCAACAAGAAGCATTGATCCAAAGAATATCACAGTGGAACTTGTATTGTGAAATAAGTGATAAAATCACTAATCAAGTCGTGGATTTACGACATGATTATGATTTAGTTGATAAACGAGTTACTGAATATTTTCCCTGGCAAGAAACAGAGGAGGGAAAAAGAGCAGGCGCACCAATAATAAACAACAATCACAAAGAAATGCTCTTGAATAAATGGGATGCACAACTCAGTAAAGCAGAGCAAGCAGCAGAAGAAGTAGCCACGGCAGCAAACAACGTTATTGACTGTATAAATGAAAATTTTCATAGAGAAAATCTGATCTCAGAAACCACTCTAGGGTATCTACTGAAAGTATAGCAACTACAAACAGGCTGGAGACAGAAGGCTCAAGAAAAGGCAGAATCAATCCAAAGGTTAACCAAGTTGAATTGGGATTCTTACTAGGCATACTTGGTAAAACCACACAGCCAGTGCATGACCCTCAAGTGTATCATCAATTCTGTTGAGAAGATGGCGCCAACTCTTGCCGATTCTGTTTTCACAACACAACTAAAATTGGAAGTCGACGAGCCAACTATTCTCAAACAATGTTGAACGCGTGCAATTTCAAAGAGCAGATACAAAAATAATTAGTTAGTAGTTTTAATTTTAGATTTAGTTTTAGTTTTAATTTTGCTTTTGCCTAAAATGAGGACGGTCATTTAAACCACATCCTACATTTTTGTAATAAGTTATTTTTAGATTTAGTTAGTAGTATTTAAACCCTTCTCATGCATTTAGAGAAGGGTCCTAAAATTTGTCAAAAACGTATCCCCAGAACATGCACTTTTGTACCCTCTGAGGAGGTTTTGATGAATGAATGGAACAGGATTTATTGATATCTGTATTTAATATCTGCTACTGATGTTACATTTCTGTACTCTTAGTTGATGTTGGATTAAGAAGAGATAAATCATTATCTCTTGAAGCTCATGAGTAGAACTAGTTATAAATGGTACTTCTATCTCTTAACTATTTCTGCCTTTGTGTTAAAAGTGATATTCATGTTCAGTTGTTTATATATTGATGCGTGAATGCTTGAGTTATCATTTGGCACTTTTGTACAGTGATAGTTATTTATTTATGCTTAATGTATGAGTAGCTTATTATACGATATGCCTTTCACAACTGTTTCATCTAACTTTTTATATGAAGTGGTTCATCTTTATTGAATTCTTTTCTCATAACAGTTGTTTGATCTTTATTACCGATTGTTATTTGAAATCATTTTAGATCGCATAACAAAGGATTACACCCAGGGTTAGTGTAGACTTAGATATTTCTGTTTATTAGAATACAATTCACATATTATTATATTAGAGTTAGAATTAGAGCATCTCACTTAGGAACTTTTAGAAAGGAAATATCAATTCTTCACACACACACACATAAATTGGGAAATTGGTCCCATTTCCCTAGTCGGACCCACTATACCAAACAGAAAAGGAGCTGCTAACCAAGGTCTGGACCGGGTGGGTATCCCCCTTGTTGTAGACTCAATCTTCGATGCTTCATCACAATGTAATGACCAACTCTACCACAAGCAAATCATTTGAATGGTAGCTTACATCTGAATCTTCTGAAACCCCATTGAAGCTTCTTGACAAAATTTACCTCTTCTTCTTCTTTTGAAATATGTCCTGATTCATTGTGCTCTTCCTTTTCTTTTCCTTTTGTTGATTCTTTAAAATCGGCTTCTCTCATATCTGATGGACCTCCTTTTCTCATTTCAAAGGCAGTTAGGATTCCATGGAGTTGAGTCACAGTAATAGTTTGAAGATCTTGTTTTCTTCTGTGGCAGATAGTTTTGACTCAAATTTATAGGACAAATATCTCAAAATTTTCTAACCCAAAGTAGTTTCCTTTATCTATTCACCCAGAATTCTCATATGATTTACAATACCATTTACTCGCAAGAAATAATTAGGAATAGTTTCATCATTATGCATCTTGAGAGTTTCATACTGGATTCTGAGAGTTTGTAGTTTAGCACATTTTACCTGGGAGTCTCCTTCGTAGCTCTGAATGGTTTTGTCCCATATTTCCTTGGCTGTGTTGAGCTACATGACTTTGACGAATTCTAATTATTATAGATTTCCCAATAAGGCGTTGACAACTTTGGCATTGATTTCATATGTTTTCCTTTTTGCTAGATCTGTGGGGACTGCCGCTGGATATTGATATCCTTTTCCACAATTTCCCAAACATCAGCTCCAAGTGACTGAGGATACACTCTAGTTTGTGTTTTCCAATACACCAATTTGTTCCCATTGAAGATTGGTGGTCTGATAGATCCCATGCCCTCATGATTGGTCATTTTGAAAGATCTCCCTTCAAGAGATCAAGCTTCTTCTGAAGGAACCGCTTTGATTCCAATTGTTGGAAATAATACTGAGAGGGTGGGTGAATCAATATTATCAAATCAATTACTTTTTCATTTCATACTCGGATTTATATATGCTACCTCAATGAAGGTAACTCACGTGTACATGCAACTATCTTTAAAGAAACCAACGTATATCCAACAAACTTATGATTCAGTTAATTCATCATATCTTGATCTTTAATTAGTACGTCAGCACTTCATTAACCATATAAACAGTAACCATGTGCAGTAATAATAGAATAAACCATCACACATAAGAAACACACATGAACACCAAAATTTAAGTTAGAAACCCAATGTGGGACAAAAAGCACCTAATGTTGTCTTCTTTTAATATAAGAATTACCTATTTACAAACGTGTACTAGTGCAGACTCATACTAGTATGCAGGCACCCACCTGCAGAAGGCTACAACCTTCTCTCATCCTCCAACTTCTACTGGAAGGGAGCTACAACTCCCTAGCTCTTGTACTAGCCAATCCATTTACTAGTACGTAGGCATCGACCTACAGAAGGCTCACACCTTTACTCATTTTCTAGCTGCCACTGGAAGGGAGCTCCAACCCCCTGGCTCTTGAACTGGCCGATATGTTTATGTACGTAGGCATTGGCCTACAGAATGCTACGACCTTCTCTCTTCCTCTAGGGACCACTTTTCATAAATTTTCAGACTGGACCCATCAACAACATTGAAGCTCGAAATCAATCACCACTGCAATACAACCAATCACTGAAAACCCATCATCAGTGAAGCAAATGATAATCAATCAATCTAAAGATTCAGAACATTGTCACCAAAAAACAGTCACCAGAACACAGAGCGAAACCCAGAACTTTGTATCAACAACCAAAACCAGCTACAACTTCAAATATTTCATAATGTATACGCTACTTAGATGTGCCGAACGAGCGTGTATACGCGCTTTTAACAAAGAGAACCAGCATACAGATCTGCAAATACTAACTTAAAACTTCACAGCCATTCCAGACTTCAATCATACCCAGGTCATAACATTTACAGAATTGTTGTACTACGAAACAACCCCCCCATTTTTATCTAACAATAGCTAGCATTTGAGTTATAAATGGGGACCCTTTTTAAATTTTTAAGCCTAGGACAATAATGCCTAACTCTAAAGAAAAACTTAGCAAAACCTTGCAAAATGAGCTAAGGAGGAAACTTATATCGCAAATCACATATCGCGCTTTTTCACATCACTATTTTATAAATCCTTTACGAAATTGTGATATGTGAAAAGGTCTCCCACTGCGATAACCTCATCTTGTCACTATGCAATCGCATTTCGCAATTCACAAAAAACTTGAACATGCCTTAGGACAAATGTTAACGATTTGCGAAATGTGATATTGCGAATTTCGCAATCGCATTTCACCCGATATATCTGATAAGTGTTACATGGTACCCCTTTAAAGACCATGATCTGCGATTAAGGAGGTAAAGCATGTGGAATAATTATGTTTTAAATAATAAGAACAAACGAGTTGACAGGTTATTAAATGTTTAGCGACCCGAGGGAGGATAATCATTCTCCAAGTTATGGGTAGTTATAATCGAATATCTCATAAAACCTTTCTCATGATCCAAGTTTATTTCACATAGGATTTCAGTCTTAATTACTTGATATCATCTACACTAATATATCTTGTCTGTTTCATGCAAGTGACAAAAGACATGTCCTTAATAAAGGTGACGCAGAAGAAAACTAAGAAGACCATTATTGAGACAGAGGATACAGAGATGGCTCCTATCTTTGTTGATACAGTCTATGATGTAGCTGGAGGTGCAACAGCTTGGGAAGTAATTTACAACAGACTAGAGGACAAGTGTCCTAAAATTACTATTATGAGAGCAACAGCTGGGTCGACAAAGCCTTCAGGACCTCAATGCAAGGATGCCTCCTATTCTTTCCTTCATAGGATAGGAGCAAGAGCCAAAATCCTTCCCTACACAGACATGATCAGATGGGTGGTCAAAAACCTTATCATTGAAGATAGGTAGTTCAAGAATTCAAGGATGGAGCTTGTAGGATCATTCAGGGCAGAAGACTTGAAGGCCATGTATCACAAACTTGACCTGCAGGAAATCTACGACAACACATTTGTGGCTAACTTCGCAAAGAATAGTCCAAACCACTTCAAGTTAATTTGGACTTGGAGAATGTTAGACAACAAATTCAAGTATGAAAAATCAGGTATGTATGCAATAGCCTTCTTGGAAAACCCCTACAATTATGCAGCAGCAATGTTATGTAAACTGTATGGACTGCCAAATAACACTAAGTTTTCAATAGAACGGATTCACTTGATCGATGCTTGTGTTAATTCCTATATCCTGAATTGGCCTTCTATCTTATCTGAAAACTTAGCTACCTCCATTACTGAATATCATCAAAAGAAAGGCTCCTCTTCAGATAACCTCCCTCCCTTCTATTTCTCTGCTTATATTATGGATGTTATCTAGTTTTGCACAACATTTCAAACCATGGATTGGAAATGGACCATACAAGATCCATACCCAATCCATCTCTATCATAAAAAATATGGGAATCGCATTACATACCTCACTTATACAAGATATTTCATCCTATTGTGTTGCCCCTGCACCAAATGATTTTCAATAAGAAAGCCCCTAGGTTTTCCCAAGAAGCTGCAACACACCTACTTGTTGTAGGCAAGTATTTCATTGAGGAATGGTTCACCTACACTAGGGTTTCTGGTAGCACTGCTGATCCACACATCCTTCCCTTATATGTTTCTAATAAGCTAGTAGCAAGGGAGATTGCCTACCAAACTGTGGGAAATGGCCTAACTAAAGTTCTTAAAGATGGTAGGAAGTCATTATGGCCTACTTTCCCTATCAAATGCGACTCTTTTACTTTAGCTAATTTTGTTCATGCTACTAAGGAATCAACACAAATGGAAGCCCTCGAGCTTCATACATTGCCTACAAGGCAATTCGATCCAAACAAAGTGGCATACAATGTCACTACAAGACTAAAGCTCAAGACATACAATCAGGGAGATAATTACTTTGAGAATTTGTTACAGTCAGCAGTTTATTTCGAGCAAGCACTTGAATGGGAAAAGGCTAACAGGGATTCAGGAATGAGAGGCTTCGGGACATTCCAATGCATCTATTAAAGCACGAGGATAATCCTACCCCAAGTAACATTGTCGATAGCGCAACCCCTAGGTCTCAAAAGGACTCTTAGGTAAACACTAAGAATACAACAGACACAGGGAAAGTCCAAGATGTAGACAATACAGCTGAGTCGAGCAAGAAGCAAGCCGAAAAATAGGTAATGGACACTTCGACCAGAGAGACAAGTTCAGAAGCCCAAGGAACTAGTTTGGAGCAGGAATGGATCAATTCAATCAAAAATTGCAAGACACCCCCAAAGCTCCAAATACTCAAGAAACAAAGGAATTCAAGACTCCTCTGAAAATTCATCAAGATACAGAACCCAAGTATGTCGGCAAATTATCTACACCTATGGATCAAGAAGCAACAACATCCCAACATGCTGAAATCATCCCTGCTCTGCCCACATCAGAAATTGTTCTGAAAGTGATGGAGATACCTCCACTTGATGTATTCTATAGCCCTCTCCACAAGGCTTTAGTCCGAAGGAAAAGGAAAAGGGGAAGTGTAGATGCACCTGAATTCTTACCTAGATATGAGCTAATGGATGTTGTCTGGAAGGACATGCCTTTCAATCCGATCGAAAATTTGACTAGACTGTCACAGTTCACAGGATCATAGGTGTCAACTACTATGGATAAGGCTACTGACGTGTCTACTCTGCTAAAGGAAAGGGATGAAATAATTGCGCAGCTCGAACAAGAGCTCGAGACAAAAAAATCAAGCGCAAACAAGCAGGCAGCCGAGCAGCTCGCACAATTGCAGCAGGACATGGAAGTCTTGAAAATAAGCCATGAGGCTGACTTATTGGCCAAAAACATGCAGCTCCAAGAATTACAGCAATCCTTGGACAGGTACAAGGATGTTCCTACTACTGAGGAATTCATCAAAGAGGCTCTAGAACTAAATTCTCTTCTAGTCAAGTAGCAAGAGTATTTCTGCCTGAAGCTATCACACATCACTCCCTACCTGATTACCAATGACCAGCTCACAGATAGGGCCATTGACCGAAAAACAAAGTTTAATGATTTAAACACTAAAATCTCTTAATTCATTGAATGGCGGGAATCAGAAGAGGGAAAGAAGGCCAATCTACTCGAGATTGAGGAAACTCACAAAGACATCCTCTTCACTGATTGGGATGCTAGGATAAAGCAAGTCAAGCTGGCAGTCACAAGGGAATTTGGAGTATCAAAGAACATCATTAAGGCATTAAATGATACCATGTTCGCTACCAATCTCATGAAGGAGGGTAATTCGAAAGAAATTCCTAACTAAACTTCTCTGAGTAAAGGCTAACAAGAAAAAGCAGGGAAACAAAGAGATGTAATTATGAAACTGACTACGACCGACTGGGAGTCATATTGGTAGTATCTGGTCAAGCCACATAGCTAATCATGACCCTAAACTGTTCCCTCCATGCGATTCAAAGGATGTCTCCACCTCCTGCCGACGCAATCTTTACAGGATAGCTCAAATCTCATTTTGGGCCACCACCTCAAATTCAACCGATGATCGATATTTTCAATTTAAAGGAAAAGCTGGCAGATATCAAGTCATCCTCTTAGTTCTGTTTAGTTTATCTTTGTTTATTTTTGGAGTTAGTTACCTATGTAGGAGGAAGTTTGTTTGAAGCCTCCTCAAATTTTGTATAATCTATTTTTGCATACTTAGTTAGAATAGTATTTATACCCTTCTCATGCATTTAGAGAAGGGTCCAGAATTTTATCAAAAACATTTGCAAAGAATGCACTATTTTAAGTTTGTGAATTCTTTGGTGAAATGATGGAATGTGATCTTTTATTTTAGATATCAGACTACTTTCCTTTGTTGATGCACTTTTGTATTCTTGGGAGACAATTTGATTTGAAGGAAGAATTTGGTCTATGTCATTTGTCAAATGAGCAAGACTTCATACATCTGGTACTATTATCGTGTATGCATAATTCTGTTTACATTTAATTAGTGGCAAAACTTTCTTTTCATGAATTATATGTGAGATTTATTGTTTCTATGAAGCATTAATTGCACTTCTGTATTGATGCCATAACTGAGGTTTTGATTTTCATATATAACTCATTAGACATGTGATATATTTTATAAATTCCTTTGACTAACTATTTAGTCAAAGGAATTATCTTTTACATTATCATCTCCATTTAATTGTGTTCAATATTTATTATCACATGTTAAAAGGATATCTTTGTAGATCGCATACCATGCAAGAACACCCGGGTTTATATTAGAATAAGTTAAGTTAGAGAAATTGCATCATAGAATAAGTCACTTAGATTATCATTATTCTATTGCAAAAACACTCATGAACGATCCACTCTCATATTAAAACCCACATTGGGAAACTGGTCCCATTATCCCTAGTTGGAGCCACCACTTCAAATGGAAAGGAGTTGTCTTAAAGTCTGGATCGGGTGGTTATCCCCCGTGTTTCGGCAGCGGAATTCTGAAGCTGCAAAATTTTAGCGCTCGAAGGAGGGGATTCAGCTGTGAATGGCATATAAACCTAAAGATCATTTAGAAAGCATTCACAAGAGTCAAAACCCCTCCACCACCTCTATATCTTCTAGATCTCGTTCAGAATCCCCTGATCAAGAATCTGAAGTTGTAGAAACATCTCCCTCGTCTCCTGAAGTAGTAAGGCAACCACCATCTCTAGATTATATTCTTGACTCTCCCAAAGTTCATTCTTTGATACAAAAACTACAATAGATATCCATTTTTGCTGAGAAACCAGAGAGACCCGAATTATCTGAAGAAAGTGTTACTTCCTTATTACAACAAACTGGTGTATTGACTAGACTACAAAGTGAGAAACTTTGGGTCACTCCTTTTGAGTTCGTATCCCTCCATGACGTAGGAAAGTCACTTCATCAATATCTGAATCAGATACTAGTGAGATCACTTCACCTTTCCACCTATCTATTCCTTCATCCACTTCTACTCAATCCACTACTTCTCAAATATCCACTTCCCCTGTTAGTACTACAATTATCGGTACTAACCCAGTAGTAAGTTCTTCACCATCTATACCTACTTCTGGACCGACCTTCCCATTTTCTCAGTCCTCAACTCAAGTTATGGCCAATCAACCTGCTCAACCTTGGACGAATCCTCGTGCTGTCCTCGTTGCAAATCCAAATGTGCTCCCAACAAATCCAAAAAAAGGGTTGCCTAAGTATAATCCTGATGATGCTCTCCCGATCGAAGAACATATAAACAATTTTATGTTAACCATGAATGTCAATGGGTTTGCACATGAAGATGTTGTAATCAGAGTGTTTCCTTATACCTTCCAAGGATCTACTGGATCTTGGTATTTTTCCCTTCCAGCAAGCTCAATTAGAGACTGGGATACTTTTCAAGAAGTATTTCTTGCAAAATTTGGTGATGATAGAACTGCAGCATCCTTGATCAATGATATTTCTAATTTAAAAGCTAATACAGATGAAAAAATCAAAGATTTCAACTCCATATTTAACAAATTGCTAAACAAAATCCCAGTTTCCTCTAAACATGTTGTAGATGTACAAATAGAATTGTATATATCATCTCTTCCTTCTAATATTTCAATCTTTGTAGATAGGGCCAATAAGGCTACCCTTGTAGAAAACATGAAAGAATCCCTCTCTATAGAAATAAGAATCTTAGCTTTAGAAAAAAGATCACAAACATATGAGAGGAAGACCAAGAAAGTAATGTTTAAAGATGACTCTAAAAAGAAAACTTCAAAGGACCCTTTCAATCTGGAAGGCCTTCAAAAAGTGTTAAAAACAATGTCAAATGAAATGGTAGAAATTAAAAAACGGGTCGTGGAATCTTCTGCTCCTAAAAGACCTTTCAGATCATTCAAAAATAACTCCTCTTCTGCATCACAACCTCCAAACACCATTTCAAATGTTGAATCTGACCAAGAATCAGCAGAAGATTCACCAAACGATGAAGAAGTCGAAACAGAAGAAGAAATTGAACTAAATGGGATGTGAGATTTTATTCTCCCAACTGAAGAAGAGGCACAAGCAATGCCAGTAACTACCAAAAGCAAAAATTCTCCTGACATGTCTATCACTAATCAAAAGAAAAAAACGACTACTCTTGTAAAAGAGAAAACAGTAACTAAGAAATCTAAAACCAGCCAAACCGACCCTATTCCTCTAGACTCCCTTAATCCTTCAAAAACGTTGGTAATCTCGAAAACAGTCAAATACAATATAGTGGAAGACATGAAAATACCAGAGCTAACATCACGTTGCATGAGCTCACTAAACTCAAACAGCGACAGAAAATCCTGTTAAGAGAATTGAAAAAAGTTCTAGTATCTCCCCTGCCATCTGCTGTAGTTACTCAAGCCGCCTATAATATGGGAAAACCTCCTTCATCCTCATATAAAGTAGATCCTTCAGATCTAGTTCTTATTGGCAATCAATCTATTTCTCATGTGCCTACCTTTCTGCTTACTTATGAAATTTTCAGCATGAATGTTCATAACTTCCTTGTTGACTCAGGAGCCTCCTCAAACATAATGCCAAGCGTTGTGTGTACTAAATTGAACATTACACCTCAAAAATCTGCAGTACACATAGTTCAGTTAGACAAGACGAAAGTAGAGGTACTTGGAGAAATAGCATCAATTTCAATTAGGCTTTCCTATAATCCAAAAGTTTCACAAATAATTGATATATTGGTGGCTGATATCCTTGAATTTTATGGTTTAATTCTCTGTAGGGATTTGTCTAAAATGTTGCATGGTTATTTTGCAACTAACTGGTCTCACAAGTGGTTTCCACACAATGGTAAACCAAACCAAATTAGGGTAGACCGAGAAAAATTTATGAAGTATATAGTCACATACCTTGAGGGAAGCAATGAACCTATTTCCTTCACTAATAACATCATTGGAAACTATTCAGTAGAGTCCTCTTTAGGATCTTTTAATGCTCAAAAGTCTCCCTTTTTAGATAATGTTGTAGTTTCTTAAATTGAGAATTTCTCACAAATAGATGCTTCCAAGTGTTTAAATTCAGTTGATAAAGTTTATAATGACTCTATGTTTTGGACTCTCTATTTTGATGGTTCTAAATCAAAAGATGGTGCAGGTGCAGGATGCATTTTGATCAATCCGCAAGGAGAGAAAATTATGCTGGCCTGCAGACTTGAATTTCAGTGTACAAATAATATCGCCGAATATGAAGCACTGATCCAAGGACTGTATAAATCCATCGATCTTAATGTCAAATACCTTCGATTCTATGGTGACTCTGAAATAATTGTGAAACATGTGAGAAATACAATTCACTGTGTTTCTCGGCATCTTAAACACTATCAATCTTTAGCTCAGAAATTGACTTCTCATTTTTCTTATTTCAACATTTCTTCAATCCCTAGACTCTAGAACGCAAGTGCTGACTTACTTGCCAATGTGGCATCTAGACTTATACCATCAGAAGACTTTAGTCCAGACAGATTTTCAATAGAATTAATATTTAGGCCATCTATTCCCGACAATATAACAAATTGGAGAGTATTCAATAATGATGCAGATATAGTAAATTTCCTTACATCAGAAGGATCATATGAAGAGCATATCATAGACGAGCATGAGCATGATATAGAAATCAAAACAATCTTGATCTAAACCCAATTCCTAGGGATGTGGTTAAGATGGAAGATCTTTATGATTTCAAAGATAAATTCAAGAAAATTACTAACTCCAAAACTCAAAGTTCTACTCTGAGATTTGAAGTAGTAAACCTAGGATCAAATGAGAAACCTCAAAATATCAACCTAGGTCTTGACCTAACATCTCAAGAAAGAGAATCATTCATTAGGTTATTGAGAACATATAAAGGTGTCTTCACTTGTGATTATGTAGATCTCAAAACCTATGATACCTCTATAATTCAACATACCATACCCATGACTTCAAATGAAAAACCAGTTCAGCAGAAGCTTCAAAAAATTCACCCAAACCTTGAAAGTCAAACTAAATCAGAATTGAACAAGCTTCTGAAGGCCAAGATAATCTTCCCTATCAGCCATTATAAATGGGTATCGAATATGGTACCTGTGAGGAAAAAGAATGGTGATTTTAGTATCTGCATTGATTTTAGAAACCTAAACAAAGCTTGCCAAAAGGATAATTTTCCTCTGCCTACTATGGAATAGGTACTGCAATCAGTTGCAGGTTCCAAATTAATGTCATTTCTAGATGGATTCTCAAGATATAATCAAATCCTTGTGCATCCAGATGACAGATTAAAGATGACATTCAGGACCAAGTGGGGAACATATACCTATCAAAAAATGCCTTTTGGACTCATAAATGTTGGTGCCACATTTCAATGTGCTATGGGCACTACCTTTAGATGTCTAATTAATAAATTGGTTTTTATTTACTTTGATGATATCACAGTCTATTCCAAGGATAGGAACAATCATTTAAGTGACCTCAAGCACATCTTTGAAAGATGCATGAAATACGACATTTCTTTAAACCCCAAGAAATCTTATTTTTCTTTACCAGAAGGCAAAATCCTTGGGTTTATAGTATCCAATAAAGGAATTTACATCATTCCTGATAGAGTCCAAGAAATAGAAAAAATTCCCATCCCACACAATAAGAAAACCATGCAATCATTCCTAGGCCAAATAAATTTTGTTAAATGATTCGTCCCATATTTCTCACAAATACTCTTACCCCTTCAAGTGATGATAAGAAAAAATGCGGTTTTCATATGGAATAAGGATGAAAGAAATTCATTTGAGTTGATAAATAAAGCCATTATTAATTCCCCTTCATTAACAACTCCTAACTATCTCAAACCCTTTGTATTATATACTTTTTCATCTAATACTTCGTATGCTGCAGTTTTGACACAGCTAAACAATGAAAATGTTGAGGCACTCATTTCCTTTTTCAGTTCTAACTTATAAGGCGTTGAATTAAATTATTCAGCTGTAGAAAAGCAAGAATTTGTGGTCTTTAAAACTCTGAAGCATTTCAGACCTTTTCTTCTTAAAACCCATACAAAGATAGTTGTACCCTACCCTGCAGTAAGACAACTACTTATTCAAAGAGAAGTAGGGGAGAATAGAGCTAATTTGGTAACCGCACTCCAAGAATATGATGTAGAAATCCGACCAGCGAAAATTATCAAGGGCCAAGGTTTTTGCATGATGTTAATAGGAGCTTCGCAGTTGCCATCAGAAGAAGATCAAGGTAATGAAGTGCAAATATCATAAGTATGCCTCAGTGATACGCAATCACAATATGTTGATTTGAAATTTTATCTTAAAAATGGATATGCTCCTATGCACCTCAATTATAAAACAAAGGAGATTTAAGATTAAATTCAAATCAGTATTATCTAGTCAATGACGTATTGTTTAGGAAGAATTATGATTCAATATTGCTAAGATGGTTAGAGAAACCTGAAGCTGAGAAAGTCATGCAGGAATTACATGGAGGACAAACTGGATGACATTTTGGAGGAAATACCACTGCTCACAAAATCCTGCATGAAGGATATTACTGGCCAACGATATTTAAAGATGCACATGAATATGCAAGGACGTGCAAAACTTGTCAAACTACGGCTAGAAGAAAAAGAAAGCCAGCATTCCCTTTACAACCAGTTAACATCCAACAACCATTCGAACAATGGGGATTAGATATAATTGGTGAGATTATTCCTAACTCTTCCAAGCAGCATAGGTACATCCTTACAGCTACTAATTACTTTACTAAGTGGGTAGAATTTGTCCCATTAAATATAGCTAATACGGAAAACATCACAGATTTCATTGATCAGTACATAATTACCCGGTTTGGCTTACCCTCAGCTTTAATGTTTGACAATGCATCTTACTTTTCTAGGAATGCAATGGTAGAATTCGCTCTTAAGAGAGGTTTCAAGTTAAAATATTTAGCTAATTATTATCCTCAAGGTAATGGATTAGCAGAATCAACAAACAAAAACCTCATCAAAATTATCAAAAGAACTATTGATCAAAATCATAGGAATTGGCATAAAGCATTAACATTTTCTCTATGGGCAAACAAGATTACTCAGAAAGCCTCTATTGGTTCTTCTCCTTTTGCTTTAGTTTATGGAAAATAATATGTTCTTCCCACAAACGTAGCAATCCCATCTCTTGCCCTAGTACAATTTATCAATGAAAACCCTTCATCTTTTCTTCGGGCTAGACAATTTCAAATTTTCAAACTCGAAGAAGAAAGAGAAAAGGCTAAAGCAACCCACTTCCATCATCAACAATTAGTCAAAGCTTCTTTTGATACAACTTCTGCCAGTAAAAAATCCTTTGAAGTAGGTGACTTAGTTCTGAAATGGGACAAGGCACATGAGGAAAAAGGTAGACATACCAAATTCCAAAGACTATGGCTTGGCCCTTTTCAAATTATTGAAAAAATTGGACCATCAACGTTTCTTTTACAAGACTTGTCCGGTAGGAAAGATTCTTTGCCCGTTAATGGGAAAATGTTGAAAAGGTACTTTTCTTAGGAGATAACCTCTTCTAGTTTTGTAATATATTTCTTTTTAGGAAAATAATAGTTAACTAGTATTTATTCCTGGATTTTCAAAATAAGTCTTTGATAACATTTCTGATTTTTCGCTTTTATAAGAAAATATGAGTTAAAATGAACAATTAGGACATTTGAGTACTAAAATAAACTTCATCCCTTTGGAAAAACTTAATCTTGCTTAAAAACATTTATTTTACAAAAAACTCTTATCTTTATAGGATATGAAGGTTTTGTTATCAGTTAAGAAAAGAATCTTTAACCTAGCAAGGACTTCCTACATAACAGTATCTTAAAAACTCTATCATTATCACCAAAAACCCTTAAAAAGGCCAATGGCCCACCCCATCTGTTAAAATTCTCCTTTTTCAGAGTGTAATTCTAAAATTGTCTCATTACGAGCTCGTTTACCATGTTCGTAGGGAAGTAATTAAAACTGATATTACCAATACGGCATATCAAAACAGGGTAATAGCTAATGATCTTCTTGATCAAAAGACAAGGGGTCCCATCAAGATCCATATTGTTTAGTTTATTTACAACTAGTGAATGGCATTGTCATTAGTAGGTTACCACGCCTAAATAATGTCTTTTAAGGGAAAAGATTACATTCAAAAGGTAAAAAAGAAGAGACAAGTCCAAGAGAGATTCAATTCAAACGAATATCATTTTGAAATATTAAAATTCATATAGATGGGATAATGGATCATTGTTGGTTAAAAGGTAACCCTGTCGAGGCTATGAACACCTACTCGCAGCAAAGGCTCTATCTGTGATAAAAGAGTAAAAAAACAAAAAACTAATCTACAGGAGGCACCTATTATATTAATTTAAACCTTATTATTGAATGATGCTAACATTTATATTTATATCATTACAAGGGTGAAGTAATTAAGTAGATGGGCCTAAGAAAGTAATGGTGATTCAAGAGAAATGTTGTTTACCTTATAAATCATGAAATCATTATCCTTATAACTCCAATTACTTTGAAAATTTTTAGAAATTTCAAAAAACTACTCAAAGATAACCGGTTCTCCCAAGTGAATCACCAATTGTTGTATTATGAAACAACCCCCCCATTTTTATCTAACAATATCTAGCATTTGAGTTATAAATGGGGACCCTTTTTAAATTTTTAAGCCTAGGACAATAATGCCTAACTCTAAAGAAAAATTTAGCAAAACCTTGCAAAATGAGCTAAGGAGGAAACTTATATCGCATATCGCGCTTTTTCACATTACTATTTTATAAATCCTTTACGAAATTGCGATATGCGAAAAGGTCTCCCACTACGATAACCTCATCTTGTCACTGCGTAATCGCATTTCGTAATTCGCAAAAAAATTGAACATGCCTTAGGACAAATAATAAAAATTTGAGAAGTGCGATATTACGAATTTCGCAATCCCATTTCGACCAATATATTTTATAAGCGTTACACAGTACCCCTTTAAATACCACGATCTGCAATTAAGGAGGTAAAGCATGTGGAATAATTATGTTTTAAATAATAAGAACAAATGAGTTGACAAGTTATTAAATGTTTAGCGGCCCGAGGGAGTATAATCATTCTCCATGTTATGGGTAGTTATAATCGAATATCTCATAAAAACCTTTCTCATGATCCAATGTCATTTCACAGAGGATTTCAGTCTTAATTACTTGATATCATATATGTTGATATATCTTGTATGTCTCAAGCAAGTGACAAAAGATATGTCCTTAAGAAAGGTGATGCAGAAGCAAACTAAGAAGACCATTGTTGATATAGAGGATACAGAGATGGCTCCTATCTTTGCTGATACAGTCTGTGATGCAGCTGGAGGCACAATAGCTTGGCAAGTAATTTACAATAGACTGGATGACGAGTGTCATAAAATTATTGTTACGAGAGCAACAGTTGGGTCGACAAAGCCTTCAGGACCTCAATGCGGGGATGCCTCTTGTTCTTTCCTTCATAGGATAGGAGCAAGAGAAAAAATCCTTCCCTACACAGACATGATCATATGGGTGGTCGAAAACCTTATCATTGAAGATAGGCAGTTCAAGAATTCAAGGATGGAGCTCGTAGGATCATTCAGGACAGAAGACTTGAAGGCCATGGATCAGATACCTGACCCGCAAGAAATCTATGACAACACATTTGTGGCTAACTTCGCAAAGAATAATCCAGACCCCTTCAAGTTAATTCAGACTCAGAGAATGTTAGACAACAAATTCAAGTATGACACATCAGGTGTGTATGCAATAGCCTCTTCAGCAAACCCCTACAATTATGCAGCAGCAATGTTATGTAGACTATATGGACTGCCAAATAACACTAAGTTTTCAATAGAATGGATTCCCTTGATTGATGCTTGTGTTAATTAATATATCATGAATTGGCCTTCTATCCTATCAGACAACTTAGCTGCCTCCATTACTGAATATCGACAAAATAAAGCCTCCTCTTAAGATAACCTCCCTCCCTTCTATTTATGTGCTTATATTATGGATGCTATCTATTTTTGCATGACATTTCCAACCATGGGTTGGAAATGGACCATACAAGATCCTTACCCAATCCATCTTAGTCATAAACAAATATGGGAATCACATTACATAGCTCACTTCTACAAGATATTTCATTCTATCGTGTTACCCCTACACAAAATTATTTTCAATAAGAAAGCCCCTAGGTTTTCCCAAGAAGCTGCAACACACCTGCTTGTTGTAGGCAAGTATTTCATTGAGGAATGGTTCACCTACATTAGGGTTTCTGGTAGCACTACTGATCCACACGTCCTTCCCTTATATGTTTCTGATAAGCTATTAGCAAGGGATATTTCCTACCAGACTGTGAGAAAGGGCTTGACTAAAATTCTTAAAGATGGCAAGAAGTCATTATGGCCTACTTTCCCTATCAAATGCGGCTCTTTTACTATAGCTAATTTTGTTCATGCTACTAAGGAATCAACACAAATGGAATCCCTCAGGCTTCATACGTTGCCTACAAGGAATTCGATCCAAACAAAGTGGCATACAATGTCAGTATAGGACTAAAGCTCAAGGCATACAATCATGGAGATAATTACTTTGAGGATTTGTTACAGTCAGCAATTTCTTTCAAGCAAGCACTTGAATGTGCAAAGGCTAACCTGAAACCTGAAGACTTTCAAAGATTTCAAGAATTCATGAATGAGAGGCTTCGGGTCGTTCCAATGCATCTATTAAAGCCCGAGGATAAGCCTACCTCAAGTGACACTATCGATAGCACAGCCCCTAGCTCTAAAAAGATCTCTCAGGTAAACACTGAGAATACAACAGACACAGGGAAAGTCAAGGATGTAGACAATATGGCTGAGTCTAGCAGGAAGCCAGCCGAAAAATAGGTAATGGACACTCTGGCCAGAGAGACAATTTTAGAAACCCAAGGCATTGGTTTGGAGCAGGAATGAGATCAATTCAATCAGAAATTGCAAGACACCCACAAAGCTCCAAATACTCAATAAAGGAGGAATTCAAGAGAGGAAAAATTCATCAAGATACACGACCCAAGTCTGTCGACAAACAGTCTACACCTATGGATCAAGAAGCAACAATATCCTAACATGTTGAAATCATCCATGCTCTGCCCACATCAGAAATTATTCTGAAAGTGACGAAGATACCTCCACTTGATGTATTCTATAGCCCTCTCCACAAGGCTGTAGTCCGAAGGCAAAGGAAAAGGATAAGGGTAGATGCAACCGAATTCTCACCTGGAGATGAGCTAATGGACATTGTCTAGAAGGACATGCCTTTCAATCTGACCGAAAACTTGACTAGACTGTCACAGTTCACAAAAGCATACGCATCGGCCACTATGCATAAGTTTACTGAGGTGTCTACTCTACTAAAGGAAAGGGAGGAAAGAATTGTGCAGCTCGAACAAGAGCTTGAGACAGAAAAAGCAAGCACAAACAAGCAGGGAGTCGAGTAGCTCACACAATTGCAACAGGACATGGAAGTCTTGAAAATAAGCCATGAAGCCGACTTATCGGCCAAAAACATGCAGCTCCAGGAATTACAACAATCCTTGGATAGGTACAAGGATGTTCCTACTACTAAGGAATTCATCAAAGAGGCTCTAGAACTAAATTCTCTTCTAGTCAAGCAGCAAGAGTATTTTTTCCAAGAGCTGTCACACATCACTCCCTACCTGATTACCAGCGACCAGCTCACAGATAGAGCCATTGACCAGAGAACAGAGTTTAATGATTTAAACACCAAAATCTCTAAATTCATTGAATGGAAGGAATCAAAAGAGGGAAAGAAGGCCAATCTACCCGAGATTGAGGAAACTCACAAAGACATCCTCTTCACTGATTGGGATGCTAGGATAAAACAGGCCGAGCTGGCAGTCACGAGGGCAACTGGAGTATCAAAGAACATCATTAAGGCAGTAAATCATACCCTATTCGCTACCAATCTCATGAAGGAGGGTAATTCGAAAGAAATGCCTGACTTAACTGCTCTGAGTAAAGGCTGGCAAGAAAAAGTGGGGAAACAAAGAGATGCAATTACAAAACTAACTACGACCAACTGGGAGTCATATTGGCAGTATCTGGTCAAGCCACATAGCCAGATCATGACCCTCAATTGTTCCCTCCATGTGACTCAAAGGATGTTGCCACCTCTTGCCAATGTAATCTTTACAGGACAACTCAAATCTCATTTCGGGCCACCTCCTCAAATTCAACCGATGATCGATATTTGCGATTTAAAGGATGAGCTGGCACACAGCAAGTCATCCTCTTAGTTCTGTTTAGTTGATCTCTTTTTATTTTTGGAGTTAGTTACCTATGTATGAGGGAGTTTGTTTGAAACCTCCTCAAATTTTGTAGAATCTATTTTTGCATACTTAGTTAGAATAGTATTTATACCCTTCTCAAATTTTGTATAATCTATTTTTGCATACTTAGTTAGAATAGTATTTATACCCTTCTCATGCATTTAGAGAAGGGTCCAGAATTTTATCAAAAGCATTTGCAAAGAATGCACTATTGTAAGTTTGTGAATGCTTTGGTGAAATAATGGAACATGATATTTTATTTTAGATATCAGACTACTTTTCTTTGTTGATGCACTTTTGTATTATTGGGAGACAATTTGATTTGAAGGAAGAATTTGGTCTATGTCATTTGTCAAATGAGCAGGACTTCATACATCTGGTACTATTATTGTGTATGCATAATTTTTTTTACATTTAATTAGTGGAAAAACTTTCTTTTCATGAATTATATGTGATATTTATTGTTTCTTTGAAGCATTAATTACACTTCTGTATTGATGCCATAACTGAGGTTTTGATTTTCATATTTAACTCACTAGACATGCAATATATTTTATAAATTCCTTTGACTAAATATTTAGTCAAAGGAATTATCTTCTACGTTATCATCTCCATTTAATTTTTTTCAATCTTTATTATCACATGTTAAAAGGATATCTTTGTAGCTGGCATACCATGCAAGAACACCCGGGTTTATATTAGAATAAGTTAAGTTAGAGAAATTGCGTCATAGAATAAGCCACTTAGATTATCATTATTCTATTGCAAAAACACTCATGAAACACTCTCATCTTAAAACCCACATTGGGAAACTAATCCCATTATCCCTAGTCGGAGCCACCACTTTAAACAGAAAAGGAGTTGTCTTAAGGTCTAGACCGAGTGGTTATCCCCCATGTTTCGACAACGGAATTCTGAAGCCGCAACAAGAATAAAACATGCTCAGGCAATTAGATCTAGACCAATCAACATTAGATCATTCAATGATAACTCTTTTTATTTCTTATGATCCTGATCTAAGGAATGTAGGCCAATTTTGTGTGCAGGTTTCGTGTTTGGGGCACTCAAGCTAGGTTTAGGCCAAATTAGAGGATGGTTGGCAGCAGAATTTGGGAACATGAGGAAATACTCATAACTTTCTCAACTATTTGCCAAATGAGGTGAAAAAAGAACCATAATGAGGGTTCTTGATAGTGTTGGATCCATTGGAGACATCAGTTCTATTATTTGAGTTGTGTAAAGCATGTAAACACACTTTTGAGAATTTTTAATGAAAGAGGCCCTGCATTGGAAGCTATACCAGGAGATGTAGCCCAAGAGAGGGGTCAACTCCTTTATCATGCTTTGTGTTATGTGTTTCAGATATGCTTATTTGTCTCTATTTGACTGTAAAATATGGTTAAATTTTACTTATTTATGTTTTTAGTAAGTTGATCCTCTACCGAAAACACATATAAAATTTAACTTGCAAATTGTTAAAACTCTTCAAGTTTATACATTCAGATCAACAGACTGCACAAATGCTCTTTCAACATGTATGGGTACATTTTGGATTGCCCAAATCCATTATTTCTAATCGATATTCTCTATTTGTAGGGAACTTTTGGTCAAGCTTATAACCACTCATGGACACCAAGTTGAAAAATAACACAACATTCCATCCCCAAACCGATGGTTAGATAAAAGTGGTGAATGGAATGGTAGTACATCTTCTTCGTGGTTATTGCAGAAAACATCCCAAGCTTTGGGATGAACACTTACACTACATTCATCATGCTTATAACTAGGAAAAGAATTCATCAACTCAAACATCTCCTTTTCAGGCATGATTTGTTTACTTACCAAAATATCCTTTAGATTTTATCTTTGGGAAGGATGTTTCTATTGATGGTCATAGTGAAATTGACAAGGCCAAGTGGTTCATTGAGCAAGTTCAATTGTTGCATCAAATGGTTCAAGAATAGTTGGAAAAGAGCCAAGCAAAGTACATGACAAGGCATGATAAGCATCATGTTGACCACAATTTTCATGTTGGAGATAAAGTATGACTTTACATTAGCAAAGAGAGGATTAAAGGAGAAGGTAAAAATTTGAAACCAATATGGTATGGTCCTTTCAAGATTGTTGAAAACATTGTTAACAATTCCTTCATGTTGGGATAGGGTCCTTGGGGTCAATTTTGTTAAGCTTTGAGTCAATTTTGTATTATTTTTTGTAGCAAATGTAAAGTCTCCGCGAAATGTGGAAAAGCGGAGCGCAAATCTAGTAGAAATCAAAGGGGCTTTAGTCCCTTGGTTGGGTAGGTGATAGAGTTGTTTTGAGACCTGCCCATGGTCCGCAGACCATGGTATTGTAAAGAAAATTCTATATAAATTTGAGTCATAGCGATTTTGAGAATCAATAATTAGTGAACAATCATTGTAAGGGAAAGGTGCTAAGGCGGGAAAAGTCTGTTTCCTGTACTATGGTGAAAGGGGAAGGCTCCTGCAGCTGAGTGCATGGAGACCTTGGTAACTCCACAGGCTGAGTGCGTGGGCCCCTGCAGCTGAGTACGCAGGCCCCTGTAGCTGAGTGCATAGGGATAAGAAGCCTGCATCTGAACATTTCTATCTAATAAATACTGCTTTGAACCTAAATTGAAGCATCTGTGTCCTTTTATTTACTTTTGTAAGGTTTATGTATCTTCACTCTATAATTTGTTTAATATGAATTAATTCTTATTTACTGCGCAAAACTGGTAGATCTGTAATATGTATGCATGATAAGTATAACTAAGTACCCTTGCGGAGATCTGGAAGTTGTTTAGATAGACTTGCAGTAGTTATTTGTCAAAAGGAGTAGATATGCACTAAGGTAGATCTAAGCCGCAAGGGTATCAGGAAACCATCACACAGGCCTCTAGATGAAGAAACCAGGTTCTAACATCCCCCAATACTACTTCGGGTAAGATTCCAACCTACGCTATGTGGATTGTTGCTAAGAGGGCCAATAGTTTAGGGTTTTTATGGTTGGCGCAGTTAAATCTGAACCTGGGTCAGGCCCCATCAAGTCAAAAAATGGTTATGTTGCTGAGACCGAGATCTATATGAGGAATGTGTGATGTTGAATAATTGGTTCCCTACTGAGAAAGGAATTGAGAAGTGGCTTGATCGGAAGATACACACGTTTGCAGCTCAAGAGAAAAGGAACCCACGACTATCCAAGGAACAGTGGTTGAATAGATACCTGTACACAAACGAAACCGAAGCCTTTTTCTATTTCTTCCCCTACGAACTGCATGAATGGCTATCTATATTAATGGACAGTCAGGGTATGTGGAGAGTTGATAGCCCTATTTTGTTGACTCCAAAGCTGGTGAGGCGCCTGGAAGCTTCAGAAAAAAACATCGTGTAGGTTGTTGATCACTGGATTGATCGTATCATAGGAGGATTTGTCATTGAGCTTGTGATTGATACGACCATCAGTTATAGCGAAGCAGAGCGTAGGCTCTTAAAGGGACCGTGAGGTAAGTATTTAAAATATCTGAAAACTTGGATTAATATGTTGTCGTGTGAAAAATGGGTTATGCCATTACCTTGATGTTTGGGACTACATGAAGTAGAAATCCGTTCAGAAGGATCAAAGAATCTGGCTCTTAATATAGTTTGCTATTGGGATCCTCTTCAAGCGACGATGAAGGAAATATTCTGAATACACTGTGAAATGTGCTATAGTTGGTAAGTCAAGGTGTCCTGAGGATACCTCATCCATCCACTCCACCTCTGCCTCCACCTCCACCGCATACAACCACACCTTCAACTCCACCTCCACCTCCACCTCCACCTCCACCATCCAACATGGAAAATGCAATAAAGATGTCGATATTTAAAGGGATACGGAGCGAAGACCCCGAGAAATTGTGGTTTGTTGAAAATGTTGTGCGGACAACATAATAGATCACTGATGATAAGATAAAGAAACCCCAGCTAGTCACAGTGCTGCAGGATAAGGCGCTAACTTGGTATATCAAGTTTTATCAAGACAGACCTGACGTGACATTGACAGAGACTCAGCAAGCGTTGAACAATGAGTTTAAGAAGCCTAATTCTCAGGTGCAGTCTATCACAGAGTTTAAGGAGATATAGCAAAGGGTAAATGAATCCTCATGGGATTTTGATCAAAGGCTAAAGTGCCTGATCTGGCAAGATAATATGAACATCATAGATGATCAACACAGAGACTCGTACATTGCTTCATTTTTGGCTCACCTAAGATTACCATTATTGTAGCAAAAGATAGGGATGCAAGCAGAGGCTATGGAGATCATGATTAGGTTGGAAGCCTCACTAGTACAAGATACGAATGTTGAAGTACAACAAATTTATTTGCAATTGGTAAGTCTACACATGGAGTTGTAGATCTTGAAAATAGGGAAGGAAGCTCAACCAGAGGTGCACGCTGAAGTCTGGTGTATAAAATGCAAGGACAAGGGACACGATAAGGATCGTTGCCCTGTTTATCAGAATTACCTGATTGGAGGAGGTCTTGTGCCTCTAAAGCCTGAAAATATCACGGGACCAAGAGCAGGAGTACTATTATGGTGTGTTATCTGCCAGATAGCTGGGAAGCACGCAACTGATAATTTTCATCTCTTGCAAAAGTTTGTTCAGACACCGCAACAATTGTTTTGTACCTTCTGTAAATTGATTGGACACGATGAGCGAAACTAACGAATTTACGAAATGATGATGGAAAGGACCCCTACCTATCAAATGCAGACATAAAATCGACCTCAAGATTAGGGCGTGGGTGCAGCGCGTAAAGGATTCCAAGGTTGTGGAAGAGGAAGAGGACGAGGGGCTGGTAGAGGCCGCAGACAAGTGATTTGTTATAACTGTGGTGAAGTTAAACATTTTACGCGTGATTGTTACAACCCAACGCATCCATCTTGTCAATATTGCAGACAATTTGATAATGTGATATAAGATTGCCAAGTGTTGATTGCCAAGATGTAGGAGAAAAAGATGCAGTAGCTTATGAAAAACATCCAGATGAAGAGGCTGGAGCCTTGCGAAGAAGATCACAGTATTAATATCGTAACACGCAATGGTATGGCCACAGGAGAAGATAAAGGAAAACAGCCAGAGACTGAAGGATTGGTTCGCAAGGTTGCTGAAAAGGAAGTTGGTTTGACCTCAACCGGGCTAAAGAAACTTTTATGGAGGCCAAGAAGAGTTTTGTTGAAGCTTCTACGTCCGGGAGTCAAGAGAAATCAATTGGAAACAATGAAGTGCACGATATGGATTCTTCTTTGTTAGTTACTTTTCTGAAAACCTCTATGAAGTTGTTGAGAGATCAGAAAGAAGTAGAAGGGCTCTAGGATCTGATCGAAAATTGTATGGGAAAAAATAAGTTTCCTTCATAACAATGTGCTGTGAGGAAACTGGGTAAGCATAAGAAGTGAACAGGGCACGAGATGAGGCTGACCGCGCAGATTGGAGAATATGAAATGGATCAAGTTATCTTGGATCTTGGGTCAGATGTGAACATACTACCTAAGAAGACATGGGAAAGGATGGGGAGACTTGCACTACAATGGTCTCCTATACAACTACGCATGGCCAATCAGCAGAAGATCATTCCTATGGGGCACCTGTATGGGGTAACAATGGACATTGAAGGAGCAAGTGCGTTGGCTGACTTTGAGGTAATTGAAATAGTGGATGAAAACAATCCTTACCCTGTGCTACTAGGAATTAATTGGGCCTTCGACATGGATGCAGTGATTAATCTGAAGAAGCGAATAATGAAATTTTAAAAGAAGGTGCTTAGGTTTATTGTGCCACTAGATCCTGTTGAAGGAGCGCAGTTCATTAAACGAGTCTGTGACTATGTGGAGGATGATGACTTGGATAAAATATACAAGATAACTACACGTGATGAAGATTAGATCAATCCCACTACAGATGGGCAGATCACATGGGATAGAGACAACTCTTGTACCTTAGACTCATATGAAGAGCTCGAACACTGGCAGAATAGGTTGCATGAGGTCTCTACGCTACATTGTAATATGATGACAAAATCGTTGCAGTGTGTATCTACGGAGGTAAGAAAAATCCCGCATTATCATGGCTTAAATGATGTTAATTTATTTTTAGATCAATTTGAAAGAGAGGTGCCTGAAGAGCATCGTTTCTAGGCACTTGAATTAGCACTGTGCACTACGCCTACCCATTGGTGGGTTACACATAAGGATAGCTTCGCTGACAGGAAGGAATACAAGCAAATGATGAAGCTCAGGTTTGGATATGTTAATACCCAAATGACTGAAAAGTAGAGTGGAAAGGATGATTTGTGCAAACATTTGATGCGGTGGCCTAAAGCATGGGGTGAAGAGCCACAATAGGAATGGGTACACATTTTCTATCACACCTTAGATACTATTCCCATGAATTGGTATTTGGAAACAGAGCTATGCCATAGGATGGCCAAATGGGACATCTTGAGGCAAAGATTCTTATTAACTTTCAGCTTTGAGTATGGATTCAAGTGCATAGATGAAGCACTATAGGAAATTAAGGCCGTTATCTTTAGAACTCCTGAAGAGCCAGTAGAATGGGTTCAACCGAACTGGAGTACACAGCTACGTCATGCGCTTGAGTGCTACAATGTGACTGCAGAAGAAGAAGAAGATGATCCACAAAAAATAAATATTCCAGAGACTGAAGGATAATGTGAGGTTGAAGGACCTAAAGCAGAGAACCCTGATATATCAGAACCTTTAAAGACTAGGCAAGTAAAGATTGGATCTTATGCACAACCTAAGTTTGCAAAGATAGGAGATTACTGGGATAAAGATACAATTGATAAATTTGTAGAGCTGTTGTGCGAGTACCCAGACTTGTTTCCCACCAAGTTCTTAGACCTAAAAGGAATAGTAAGAGATCTCGGAGTGATGAAGATCACTTTAAATCCCAATGTGATGCCTATAAAACAGAGACCCTACTGGCTGAATCCAAAGTATAAGGAGAAGGTGCACAAAGAGCTAAACAAAATTACGGAAGCTGGAATTATTGAACCAGTAGAAGAATCTGATTGGGTGAGCCCTATGGTTGTTCAAGAGAAGAAGCAGCAGGGTGAAATCAGAATATGCGTAGACCTAAGGAATCTCAATGATGCATGTGTTCATGACCCATTTCCAACACCATTTACAGATGAATTTTTGGAGAATGTTGGAGAGCATGAAGTTTATTCGTTCACTGATGGATTCTCAGGGTACCATGAGATTAAGATTGCACCGAAGGATCGCAACAATATGACCTTTGCGACAGAGTGGGGATGCTTCAAATACACAGTGATGCCATTCGGACTGAAGAATGCGCCTGCGATATTTTCAAGAGTTGTAATTGAATCATTCAAATAGTTCATCCATAAATTCTTGGAAGTGTATTTTGATTACTGGATTATGTTTGGGTTGGTAAAATGCCATGTTGCAAGTCTGCGCCTCATGTTGGATACTTGTCACAGATACCAAATTGCTCTAAATTTGAAGAAGTGTATCTTTTGTATGCCTTATGGGATACTGTTAGGTCATGTGGTTTGCAAGCAGGGATTAATGGTATATCCTACGAAGATAGGAGTGATTGTCAATTTAGAATCTTTGAAGAATGTAAAGACATTGGGGCACACTAGTTACTATAGAAAGTTCATTAAATCTTATGCACAAATAACTGCGCCGATGGACAAATTACTGAAGCAGGATGCGACCTTCTACTGGGATGAAGAGTGTCAGTGCAATCTATATATATTAAAGGAAAAGATGGTAGTTGTGCCTATTTTGATGTTTCCCGACTTGAAGAAATAATTCCATGTGCATGTGGATGCCTCTTGTATTACGCTGGGTGCTGTATTGACCCAGCCAGATGAAGGAGAGATAGATCACCCTATAGCCTTTGTGAGCCAGAAATTGTCAAAGGCTGAGAAGAATTATTCAACTGCAGAGCATGAAGGATTGGCGATGGTCTACACGCTATAGAAATTTCAACATTACCTATTATGCACCCATTTCAAAATGTATATAGATCACTCCGCTCTCAAGTACTTGGTTAATAAGCCTGTGTTGGGGGGGAAGATCTGTAGATGGTTATTGTTGTTTCAAGAATATGATTTTGAAGTGATTGTGAAGCGTGGGTGGTTGAATGTGGGACCAGACCATTAATCCCGGATTGAGACAAATGAATAACCAACTAGTTTGGAAGAAGGGTTGTCGGATGTGCAACTCTTTGTTAAACGGGTCGCAGATGATCACTTTGCTGATATAACTCGGTTTCTAACTACTAGAATAGCCCCGAAAGGATATTCTACTCAACAGAAGAAGGAATTGGTGGTCCGCGTTGCTAAATTTTATGTGATTGTATGACACTTATATAAAATGGGTAATGATGAAATATTGCGTTGATACGTTCCATAGTTTGAATGATCTAGTATCCTCATCGAAGCACATGGAGGAGTGGCAGGAAGACACTATGGAGGTAGAGCAACCACGCAGAAGATTTTGCAGGCACAATTATGGTGGCCAACGCTACATAAGGATTTTGAGGCATATTGCAAGGCATGTGATGCATGTCAGAGGACGGGAAAGCCATCACGAAGGGATGAATTTCACTTGAATCCTCATATTTAATTACAAGTGTTTAACAAATGGGCTGTTGACTTTGTGGGTTTGATACGGCCCCTAGGAAAAAATACTGGTGTGTGGTATATTGTTACTGCGACTGAATACATGACGAGTAGGACAAAAGCACAACTGGTGAAGGACTGTAGTGCTACTACAACCATGAAGTTCCTATTTGAATATGTCTTGACAAGGTTTGGTGATCCAGATTTAAACAAGAATGCAACAAATTATTGATATAATCATACATATAGAGATGCAGCAGAAAAAACACTTCATTTCATTACTGTAAAATACTGAAATATGCTTACAAACAAAAATGGAAACAAACTAGCTAGGGCGATGGTAGCTTATCTCTGAGAAGAGATGTGGCGGCTACTTGCCTCTGAACTGTCTTACAATGAGGCTTGAAGGCCTATTTCTTGTTGAGAAACAATGGAAAACCCTAAACATCCAAAAACCTAACCCTAGGAGATGAAGCACCAAACTATGGGCCCCGTTTTGGGTAAATTGGTACAACAACTTCCCGGGGTCGTAACTTTGGCATACAATCTTCGTTTGATGTGCACAATACCTTGTTAGAAAGATCTATCCAAGGAATACAACTTTGAGAAGAGAAACATGTGTCCATTGACCCATGTTTCTCTCGTTTTTCCAAAAAAGCATCGTTTAGGGCCTCAAAACGATTCCGGAAGTTCAGGATCCAAAAAACTATTAAAAATAGTAAATTGTACTACAATTAAGGAAACTGAAAAACTGAAAGAAACAATGGTGGGGGTCTAAGTGGAATTGGCGGGTGGCCACCAATATCCACTTGGATCATTCCCCCCCCTAGGAATTAATGGTCCCCATTGCATTGAGTTCCTCCATGAGATGAGGAAACTTCTGCTAAACTTGGTCCTTGGTGAGCCACTTGCCCTGGTGAAGGAGTTGGCATGCTTTGACAACTCAATACAGTTGGATCTTCTGTTGGAAAGTGTGCTTGATCTATGTGTCCATGATCCGATCAGTTGCAGCTTGTTCCATGCAATCTAGATTTAACTCTATTGGTGTGATTTGTTCTGCAATGTCGGATGTGTCTAGTAATGCTGGAAAGTATGGCCGAAGGAGGTCCACATTGAACACTGGGTGCAGGCCAAGGAATGGGGGAATGTTGAGCTCAAATGAATTGTCTCCCATAGCCTTGGTAATGGTGTAAGGACCATATCGGAGTGGTATGAGTTTCTGATAGGCTTCGGTAAGGCGTTCCTTCTGCAAATGCAACTAGACTCTGTCACCCACCTGAAACGTGTGTGGCACCCGATGTTGATCATGTCGATGCTTGTACTTGGCATTTGATTTATCCATAATTTCATGGACCTGTTGGAAGATATGTTGGATGTGCTCAATGAAGTTGTTTGCCTTATCTGTTTTGGATTGGACATGAGCCAAATCTGCCTGAGTAGCTGCAAATGGCATGGCCACATCAATGGGACATAGTGGTTGGAATCCCAAGCCCACCTGAAAAGGGTTGTGGCCAGTCAAGTTGTGGAGAGCCCGGTTATAGCTGTGTTGAACATAGGGGAGGCTCTCATCCCATGTGCGTGGATGCTTTGAGTTGTACATGCGCAGAATGTGTACGATCATCTTGTTGACAACCTCTGTCTGGCCATCAGTTTGGGGATGGAAGGCTGTGGACTTAGTGAGTTTGGTGTCCAGCATCGACCAGAGACTGGACCAAAATGTACTGAGGAACATGTTGTCCCGATCTGAGATGATAAACTGTGGGATCCCAAAGTGTACCCACACTCGTTCAAAGAAGAGTTTAGCAGTGGCTTCTACTGTGATATTCTTCTCGTAGGGCGCCATAATGGCCATCTTTGAGAACCTATCGACAACCACAAAAACACAATCGTTTCCACGCTTAGTAGAAGGAAGGCCCGACATGTAATCCATGGAGATGGATTCCCAAGGTCAACTGGGAGTAGGAAGTGGAGTATAGAGGCCTTGCTTCATGATGGTCGGTTTGGCAATGGCACAGGCAGTGTAGGATCTGATGTACTTCCCGATATCCTATCAAAGGTTCAGCCAATAGAAATACTTTTGCAGTAATTTCACTGTTTTCTCGACCTCGAAATCATTAACATTTTTCCTAAGGCATGTTCAAGTTTTTTGCGAATTGAGAAATGTGATTGTGCAGTGACAAGATGAGGTTATCGTAGCGGGAGACCTTTCCGCATATCACAATTTTGTAAAGGATTTATAAAATAGTGATGTGAAAAAGCGCGATATGCGATTTGCGATATAAGTTTCCTCCTTAGCTCATTTTGCAAGGCTTTTCTAAGTTTTCTTTAGAGTTAGGCATTATTTTCCTAGGCTTAAAAATTTAAAAAGGGTCCCCATTTATAACTCAAATGCTAGCTATTGTTAGATAAAAATGGGGGGGTTGTTTCGTAGTACAACAAAAGGTAAGGACTCTATTGAAAGTACTAGTTCCTCAAGTAGTAACCTTAATGAAACTCAACATGAAAAGGAAAGAATAAAGCTTTTCCACATTAGAGTCATTTCAAAACATACCAAGATAAACACATTGTTTGATAGTGGTTCACAAGCAAACCTCATTTATGAAGACATTGTCAAGAAAATGAATTTGGAAACAACTCCTCATCCTAAACCACATCCTTTATGTTGGATATGTGACAATGAAAAATTGCATGTGACAAAAATATGTAAATTAATATTTGCCGTCACTGCAAACTTTATAGATGAGGTAGAACTTGATGTCATTCCACTTGATATTGATGGTATTGTTTTGGGAATCCCATATCTATATGATAGGAGAGCCATCTTTAATCGCCACGAGAACAAATATCACTTGTTTAAAATGGAGTTGAGGACACTGTTAGAGCACATAACAAGAAGTTGAATTTTTCACTTGTAAATGCTAGACAAATAAAGAGGTTAGTCAATGCTAGTAAGAAATTTGTACTCTTAATGATCAAACCCAAAGAGGATGTTGAAAATTAAGCTTTCCAAGGATGTGATGCAAAGTTAAAATCTGATTTGTATGAGGTTGTTAACACAGATGATGAGATGTTTCAGGAGCCTAAAGGATTGCCTCCTAAAAGAGGTATCCAACATAAGATCCAATTGCAACAAGATTGTCCTCTTCTAAATATTGGCATGTATAGGATGTCAGTTACGGAGAATGAAATAACAATATTTTCTTGACAAAGGGGTCATCAAACCAAGCACAACGGTGGGTCACCAATTGTGTTTGTACCAAAGAAAGATAGGTCATGGTGCATGTGTGTAGATCTAAAATCCTTGAACAAGATAACAGTGAATAATTGTTACCCTCTTCCTCGAATTGATGATTTGCTTGATCAAATGAAAGATGATGTTTATTTCACTAAGTTGGACTTGAGGAGTGGTTATCATTAGATTAGGATTGCTGAAGGAGACACATGGAAGACATCTTTCAAAACAAAACAAGGTTTGTTTTAATGGTTGGTTACGTCATTTGGGCTTTTTAATGCTCCTGCAACGTTCATGTGAGTTATGAATGATGTCTTAAGGCCTTTTCTTGATGATTTTGTAATTGTATACTTAGATGACATATTGATATTCAACAAGTCTCATGAAGAGCATGTCATGCATGTGAAACAAGTCTTACATGTCTTGAAGAAAGAGAATTTTTTTTTAAACATGTCTAAATGTGAGTTTGGAAAGACCTCATTAGTTTATTTGGGAAATATTTTTGGAGGGGGTGAATTGAAGATAGATCCCTCAAAAGTCAAAGTCATTGTTGATTGGCATAAGCCCACTAATGTAACTGAGGTGAGAAGATTTTTGGGAGCAACCCAATATTGGAGAAATTTTATTTCTAACTTTTCTCTAATTGTAGCTCCATTACATGCATTGACAAGCATTAAACAGGTTTTTCAATAGGAGGCAAGTAGAAAAAAGGTTTTGATGCATTGAATGAGAGAATCAACACAACTCCAGTTCTTGCACTTCCTAATTTAAGACAGCCATTTGAGATACAAACATATTCAAGTGACTATGCCATGGGAGTGGTCTTGATGCAACATGGTAAACCCATATGTTTCCATTCTGAAACTTTTAATGGTGCAATAGTTAACTATCCTACTTATGATAAGGAACTGTATGCATTAGTGCAAAGTGTGAAAAAGTGGAAACACTATTTGATGGGAAAGGAAACTATCATTCACACTGATCATCAACCATTGCAATACTTGCAATCACAAACTAAGCTACAGAAATCAAGGCACTTCATATGGATGGGTTTCTTGCAGCAATTCCACTTGGTGATAAGGTATAATAAAGGTATTTATAACAAGGTTGTTGACATGCTTTCTAGACCAATTGTTAGTGCTTCAGTTATTCTTAAGCATAATTCTATCATGCATGAGAGCTATGTTGAACAATATGCTTTAGATGAAGACTTTAAAGATGTATATGCAACTTTCTATCAAGGAAACTAAGTAGAGGAATTGGATTACCATGTTCATGATAAACTTTTGTATTATCTTTGCAAGCTATACATTCCACAGGGTGAAAGAGTCAACATCATAAGGGAGGCACATACTTCTCTTATTGTTGGCCATTTCAATGTAGGCAAGATGGTGGCACAATTACAAAGGTATTGTTATTGGCCTAGAATGAATGAAAGTGTATCACGATATGTAAGAGGATGTTCTTTATGTGCTACAAGTAAGCCTAGCAATAGAAAGTTAGGATTGTATACTCCACTTCCAATTCCTTCCCGTCCTTGGGAAAGTGTTTCTATGGACTTTGTAGGAGAATTGTCTATGTCAAAAAGAAATCATGATTATCTTTATGTTGTGGTGGATCGTTTCAGCAAGATGTGTATTTGATGCTTTGTAAGAAGCAGGTTATAACTAAACAGATGATCCAGTGGATCAAAATAGTGCTCAAAATTCAAAGTTCACGATAGAGCTCGAAACCCGAATGATTGGATAGATCTCGACGATATGAACCCAACACAATTTGTTTCACTCAAAATCGATATCTTATGCTCCCAATATCGCATTCTGATCGAACTGGAAAACAGAAAAATTTTGGCAAATAGGACAAGTGACTAGACATTTTGGGCCAATGGCTGGCTTCCACATGGCCTCTTCTGATTAGTCCAAAAATTTGAATTTTGTGGGCCATTCATTTTTTGACACTTGTCACATTTTTATCAATCCGTGTATGATGTTTTTTTATTGGTTCAAGGGTTTGTGAAGTGGCCTAATGAGGGAGAGCCATGTGGGTCAATTAGTGGCTGCCACGTGGCCTCCTCTTGGCCATGAAAAATTTTGTATGGCCAAACCAGGCCTCTATGAGGTTCGAAATTGTGACCTCCACTAAACAACTACAACCTTCCACCATTGCGCCACACACTTGTTCCTTGTTAACAATGGTTCAAAAATTGTATTTGAACACTATACAACGCATTTTGGAGTGGGGGTTGGGGGGAGCGGGGGCAGGCTAAGCCCTAGCCCTTAGCGACCATAACATCCATGGGACTACAAGTGGGAGGGCCAAGGGGCTAGGCCTTATCTCGACCCACGACCACAACCCCGAGGCAAACACAGTCGGAGCCCAACACAGAGAAAACTGTGACGGAAAAATGGACAGGGCCAGCCCCAGGTCATATGACCCCTCACGGAACAACGAGCGTGGAAATGAAGAGGGGTCAGCCCCAAGGTCATATGGCTACCATAAAACTAAGAGTGTGCACCTACCTAAGTGCTAGACAACAACCCTGGAATGTCGACCTGTATGCGGTCGCATGGCACCACGTGACCATGATTTTCGGAACTAGGGGCTTAATGGGTACACTAACTATCCTACAAATTCACCCATTAAGCAAGAATGTAGGTCAATTTTGCATACAGGTTCTGTGTTTGGGGTGCTCAAGCCAGGTTTAGGCCAAATTGGAGGATGGTTAGCAGCAGAATTTGGGAAAATAAAGAAATAGTCATAACTTTCTCAAATTTTGGCCAAATAAGGTGCAAAAAGAACCATAATGGGGGTTTTTATAGTGTTGGATCCATTAGAGACATCAGTTCTACTATTTGAGTTTTTAAAAGCATGTAAACACATTTTTGAGCTTTTTTAATGAAAGAGGCCCTCCATTGGAAGCTAGACTAGGAGATGTAGCCCAAGAGAGGGGTCAACTCCTTTATCATGCTTGTGTTATGTGTTTCAGATATGCTTATTTGTCTCTATTTGGCCATAAAATATGGTTAAAATTTAGTTATTTATGTGTTTATTAAGTTGATCCTCTACCCAAAACACATATAAAATTTAACTTGCAAATTGTTAAAAATCTTCAAGTTTACACATTCAGATCAGTAGACTGCACAAATGCTCTTTCAACATGTATGGGTACATTTTGGATTGCCTAAATCCATTATTTTTTATCGATATTCTCGATTTGTCAGGAATTTTTGGTCAATCTTATGGCCACTCATGGACACCAAGTTGAAAAATAACACAACGTTCCATCCCCAAACTGATGGTTTGACAAAAGTGGTGAACAGAACGATAGCACATCTTCTTTGTGGTTATTGTAGCAAACATCCCAAGCTTTGGGATGAACATTTACACTACATTCAACATTCTTATAACCAGGAAAAGAATTCATTGACTCAAACATCTCCATTTGAGGCATGCTTTGGTTACTTACAAAAATATCCTTTAGATTTTATCTTTGGGAAGGATGTTTCTATTAATGGTCATAGTGACATTGACAAGGCCAAGAGGTTCATTGAGCAAGTTCAATTGCTGCATCAAATGGTTCAAGAATAGTTGGAAAAGATCCAAGTGAAGTACATGACAAGGCATGATAAGCATCATGTTAACCACAGTTTTCATGTTGGAGATGAAGTATGAATTTACATTAGCAAAGAGAGGATTAAAGGAGAAGGTAAAAATTTGACACCAATAAGGTATGGTCCTTTCAAGATTGTTGAAAACATTGTTAACGATGCCTTCATGTTGGGATAGGGTCCCTGGGGTCAATTTTGTTAAGCTTTGAGTCAATTTTGTATTATTTTTTGTAGCGAATGTAAAGTCTCCGAAATGTGGAAAATCAGAGTGCAAAGCTAGTAGAAGTCAAAGGGGCTTTAGTCCCTTAGTTGGGTAGGTGATAGAGTTGTTTTGAGACCCGCCCATGGTCCGCGGACCATGGTATTGTAAAGAAAATTCTATATAAATTTGAGACATAGTGAGTCTGAGAATAAATAATTAGTGAAGAATCATTGTTAGGGAAAGGTGCTAAGGCAAGAAATGTCTATTTCTTGTACTATGGCGAAAGGGGAAGGCTCCTGCAGCTGAGTGCATGGAGACCTTTGTAAGTCCGCAGGCTGAGTGCATGGGCCCCTGCAGCTAAGTACACAAGGATAAGAAGTTTGTATCAGAATGTTTCTATCTAATAAAGACTATTTTGAGTCAAAATTGAAGCATCTGTGTCCTTTTATTTACTTCTACAAGGTTTGTGTATCTTTGCTCAGTAATTTTTTAATATGAATTAATGCTTATTTACTACGCAGAACTGGTAGATCTGTAATATTTATGCATGATAAGTATAACTAAGTACCTTCGTGGAGATATGGAAGTCATTTAGATAGGCTTGCAGTAGTTATATGGCGAAAGGAGTAGATATGCGTGAAGGTAGATCTAAGCTGCAAGCGTATTAGGAAACCATCACACAGGCCTTTGGATGCATAAACCTAGCTCTAGCATCCCCTAATACTACTTTAGGTATGACTGTAACCTATGCTATGTGGGTTATTTCTGAGAGGGCTAGCAGTTTAGGGTTTTGTTGGTTGGCGCAGTTAAAGTTGAACCTAGGTTAGGCCCCATCAAGCCAACAAATGGTTCCATTGCCAGAACCGAGATCTATCTAAGGAATGCATGATGTCGAATAAGTGGTTCCCTACTAAGAAATAAAGTGAGAAGTGTCTTGATTAGAAGATACAAGTGTTTGCAGCTTAGGAGAACGGGAACCCGTGATTTTCTAAGGTATAGTGGTTGAATAGATACCTGTACATAGACGAAAACAAAGCCTTTTTTTGTTTCTTCCCCTGCGAACTGCATGAGTGGTTGTCTAGATTAGCGGACAATCAAGGTACGTGGAGACTTGACGACCCTATTGTGTGGACTCCAGAGTTGGTGAGGTGCCTGGAAGCTTCAAAAAACAACATCGCGCAGGTTGTTGATCACTAGATTGATCGTATCATAGGAGGATTCGTCACTGAGCTCGTGATTGATACGACCATCAATTATAGTGAAGCAAAGTGCAGGCTCTTTAAGGGACCGCGAGGTAAGTATATAAAATATCTGAAAACTTGGATTAAGATGTTGTTGTGTGAAAAACGGGTTATGCCATTACCTTGATGTTTGGGACTACGCAAAGCGGAAAACCCTTCAGAGGGAACTGAGAAGCGGGCTCTGAATATAGTCCACTATTGGGATCCTCTTCAAGTGAAGACAAAGGAACCATTCTGAATACACCACGAAGTGCGCTGCATTTGGTAAGGTAGGGTGTCCCAAGGATACCTCATACATCCACTCCACCTTCAACTCCGCCTCCACCTCCACCTTCACCATCCAACATGGAAAACACAATGAAGATGCTGATCTTTAAAGGGGTAGGGAGCAAAGACCCCGAGCAATTCTAGTTTGTTGCAAATTTTGTGTAGATAGCGTAATAGATCACTGATGGTAATCTAAAGAAAGCACAACTGGTCACTGTTGGCCCTCAGTTTTGGTCTACTTTTGCTTAGGGAAACCTACTTAATCCTTATATTTTCCATCCATTTTCCATCACATCCATCTCATTTTTATGTATTTTATGCATATTCAGGTGTTTAATTTTAATTTTGCAATTTCTAGAAATTTTTATGAAAATTGAGTTTCAAGTGCAATTTTGTACTGAATCAGAAATTCCCATAATAGCTATGTGGATGAGATGTTTGCAGGACACTTGGGCTCAAGTTTGATGCATGGATGGACAGCTTGGGAACTAGGACTAAGCTAACTCCACTTGGTTCGGCCAGAACAAGCTTTATTAGGCCCGGTCAAGGCTGGTCAAACATGACTAGTCACCAGAAAATCCCTAGGAAATAGGGCAGTTTTGAGATTTTATGGGATTGACTATATTTCTTGGGATGAATTGGATGAGTTCGACTTAGATAGGTGGATATGAGTAGATATGAGTGTTAGAGATAATATAGATCAGTTTGTTTCATTAAACCTCTATTTAAAGCCAAGACTTTGATGGCTTTTGTAATGGAATTTGTATGTAACTGTTGTATAATTTGAGTTGGGAGCTAATTTGAAGAACTTGTTTCATTCCAATTTGTTGTTCATGCTTGGTTGATTTACTGAAGTTTTTGTAGCTGAGATTTCTTCAAGTGTGCAAGGCAAGGGTGGAGGGCCCCCACACCAAGCTAAGTACACTTCTTGGTTCAATTTTTGTAGTTTTCATAGACTAGTTTTTGTTTCAAATATATTTAGATGTGTGATGATTGCTGAATGAATATTGGTTTAATTCTAATCTACATATGAAGGGACACACAAGAATTTAAGTTAAATTCTCCTTCTATTTGATCTTGAACTAAAACTGAATTTCATTCTCCATTTCTCATTTGAAGTTATTTATGCATTTCTGGTTTGAAGCAATGGTGATTGTGATATAGTAGGATTGTGAAGAAGGCAAATTTGGACCTTCTTAGTTAGGAGCCTCTTCTTTTACATCTTCTGCATCATAAACCATTGTTAATTAGTGCTCTTAGATTTATCTTCATAAAAGTAGTATTGTAGGGAAGGACAACCTGGTTCTCCTAAGTTAGGAGCCTCTTCCCTCATATATTACATAAGTGAATTAGAAATTGTTAAAATAGGTTTATATTTGTAATATGTACTTCTTTAAATCTTCAAATTTCATCTTCTAAACTTGATTATATCTGATGTCCATATACAGTGGATTTGCCTCCAAGTTTTACAAACCCGGATTGATAATTAAATACTTGTGTTAATTTAGTCAATAAATTAGCTCAACATTTTGGCGCCGTTTCTAGGGAGGTAATTATCAGCATAGTCAAATAGAATATAAACAAAAACACTAAAAATTTAGTTAAGATACATTTCTCTTAGTTACGTTTCTTTATGCCTAGAAATAGAGATCTTAAAATTAGGTTTCCAAAACAAAACCCCCTAACAAAAACATAAAATCAAAAAAAAAAAACAAAACTACAAAATCCATATTCAATGACAAGATCTAAAAGATGATGTTAAATAATAGGCTACAACACTACTCCATTCTTCAACATTATTTCTCATCAAATCTTTATGATCCGATAAATTTTCATGTTCAAACATACATTAAAGTATACTTTTCAAATTTGGATATGAGCTTACTTATGATCTTGTTACGAAAATGGATGCATTGAAAATTCTCTTATACTTGAGGGAATGAATTATTTTTCTAAAATAGAATAGGATAGAATAGAATCAATAAACAAGTAGAATAAATTCACAATAAGACTTCCATAATAAATTTGTTTCAAACTATTTCTTCAAATCATTGTTCAATATTCATTTGAAAGGACTACATGGAAAAATGCAGTAAGAGAAAGCCTATTTTGGGTAGTCATATAGGATCATTTTGAAATCATGGTTTATTTTACATATCTCTTGAAATCTAGTTTTGGAATCCATTTTAAAGTTTTCAATTTATATCACAAATAAAAATGTGATCAAAATCAAAACTAGGTCTCAAGTGAAATGTTGAGAACAGAGTTAGTACAGCCTATCTTCGAAGTGTCTAATGGAAACATTTTTATCTGAAATTCATAGGGAAGATAGCCCTTGGAATATAGTTTCCAAATCAATTTGAATCACTTCAATCAGGTATCATATGAAAAAGTTATTCTTGAAATACTAACTGCTTGTCGAAAAATCTGCAAGGTGACAATTCTAGGTCTTGACTGTTCATTGGCATATTTGACATACCAAACCATCTTCTTTTCAAAACCTGTTTATATGGGAGATATATCTTCAAGTCTAGTTTAAGACACAATTTGAATCATCCCATTTGGCAGTGAAATGAAAAAATTATGCCACATTTAATGACTGCATGTCTTCAAACGAGCATAGCAAAACTCTGCCTCCTATTTATGTTCATCACCAATTTTGTGATATCAAGCCTAAGAATTTTTAAAACCTGTTTCTACTGGAAATAAAAAAATTAATCTACTTTAATATCCAAGTGGAATCACATTGATATGATCTTTATCAAAGAAGTTATGCTTCAAATAGTGACTGTTGGTCTAGTTAAAAATTAACAAGCAGCTCTATCAAACATGGCACTCCTTATAATTTTTACCATATCATTTTAAACAATTTTGAAAACCTGTTTATACTAGAGGTAGCCATATGAATTCACTTTAACTTGGCTTTGGAATCACTCTAATTGGATATAAAACAAATATTTTGTAAACAAAATACCACTAGGAGGTCTAGGCTGGCCACCATTCCTCAAAGGGGTAAATAAATGCATTATGTTTGTCTATCATATTTGGACTTGTTTTCTAAGCAATGCTTGTAATGATTTACATGTTTATTGGAAGAAGAGAGATTGTACACCTCTCTTCCTCCATCATCTAATGTTGTATTTCAAGCAAGTGCTATGTTTTTGCAGGTCATAGGAAGAATGAAGGAGTGAACTCCATGGATGAAGTACTTTTCCAAATCAAATTCATATTTCAGAATATGAATACAAATGTTCAAGTCAAAGAAAAGTGAAGATACACCTGATGTTGATTTCATTCAATGAAACTCAAATTCTTGAAGCTTGCTCTTAGATGTTGACCAACAACACCAACAAACCCTACAACATGATCGAGATCCAGGAAAAAAGACATGAAGACAATCATTAGAAAGAAGCAGTCAAGTTTAGTACCATGTCAAGCCACATCAATCTCCAAAGAAGCCTTTCATATTGAATTCATATTGTTCATGATTTGATCATCATCATTTGTTCATGATTTGAATTCATATTGTTCATCATCCATACGGTATGTTAAGGTCCACGACCATGCATGTTGAAGTCCAGATTTACTACTATATCATGACTTCAATATAACCTATTTTCATAAGCTTTCATACTTCCCTACTCCATTACACCCCACCTCCATTCAGAAAAGAAAAAAATATATATAAAAAGATCAAAAATAATAAAGGAGTTTGGTTGTGAAAATCCACGAAAGTGGCACAATACAAACTCGAATTCATATCGAAAACCAACTTGTTTGGCCAATATGAATTCTCTATTTTGTTTTACCATTTCTTCAGTTTAAGTTTGCAGGAATCATCCTCCAAAATAAAAAAGACTTGAGGACAAGTCTTCTCATTAGCAAGGGGGAAGGTTCGCAAAAATAAACTTAGTTGTGCAGCTGAATTGACACCGGAATTTGTATTGTTGGCAGTTGGGACCTGAAATATTTTTGAAATCAATTGCAGAGGGACCTGAAATGTTCATAAACTCATGTATATATTGCATGACAGAGGGGACCTGATTTATCATGAATCAATTGCAGAAGGACCTGAACGACATCAACAATCAATGGACCAGAATCAATGAAGGATGCTAGAACAGAAAGAATAAATAAGCTCTATCTATCTACGATATTTGATCAAGACAACTTCATCCAATATTGTTAAAGAACAACAACATTCATCAATACTACAGGGAAGTACAAGAATCGTAAGTGAAAAATTTTGCTCTTGCAAATTTACATTTTTGTAGAAATTTCTAGACTTTGTTAAAATTGAGTTAATACCTGAATGCATATTTTATATTCATCACATTTTTAGCCTATGTCCATCCTACATTTACCCTAGACCTAATCCAATGTACATATGTACATATTTTTCAATCCATAACCCTAATATGCCATTATCCTTATATTCTACATTCCCTTCATATATTCCATATTCATAACCCTGACCCTAAGTATTTTTTTCCATAAAGCAAAATGGATCAAAGTGAGGATTTTTAAAAAAGTTGAACCTGCACAAACAAACCAAGCAATTAGCATCATGGAAACAATTTTAAACATGACCTAAAAATGTTCATTTTATAATTAAGGAAATACATTGCAATACATATGGAATAAGAGCAAATCGAAATGATTAACTTTATCATAAGCAATGCTATTATTTATATATGCATAGTGTAAAGTTATGGAATATGATGATGGCAAACTTTATGAAAATATGCAACGATATCAAGCATATGGTAAAGGGTAAGATCATTTCAATAAATAGTAAATACATGCGCAAAGGAAATAAGGAAAGCAATATTTCATAAGGAAATATATGCACATTTTTGAAAGGAAGTGAGAAAGGTAATACAACATCATATGCGCATTTTGAATGAAAATAAAACAAAGACACGTCCATTTTGAAATGTATTAAACACAATATTCTTGCGCATAATGGTGGTGCTGCCCAGGTCTCCAAGGAAAATGGCAAACAAGGAAATGATTTCATATAATTACAACGAGCTTGCAACCATTGAAACAATGTAATTTCAGAATACATGGTTCATATTATGCTGAGGTAAAAATCGTGGGTAGTAGCAAGTACGCAAACAGAATTATGATGCACGCAAACCATTATACATTTGCATGGCTGGTGCATTCAACCACTTCAACGGATGACGCATTGGCAAGGCAAACAAACCTGTGATTAAATGATGCAAGCAGCTGTACGATTTATGCAACCAAACAGTGGAATGGGAAAAACGTAGAGCTGCTGAGAGTCGCAGAGAATTACGTAGAGCTACAGCTACAGTCAAAGTAAAATGGTAAAAACGTTTTGAGACAGCAGAGAAAAAACCCTGTGCATTTAACAGAGAGAGCTCCACCATCTTTGAAAGAAGAAAAACGTTTTGACAGTGGAGTCAAGGGTAGAAATAGCATGCTGAGTCCGTGGAGAAATAAGTAGGTAAATAGTGCCAGTGGGTTGCCCGGAATCTCGTGGGAAATTTCAGTCAACAAGCTGAGCCGTTCAAAACGCAGAGAATCCCTTGAATCACGCAGAGACATCCCAGTGGGTAAGAATCGGTCCCTCAGAAATTAAACTAAAATGATTTTGAAAATCGAACTTCAGATTTAGTTGAAATGTGTCATATGAGACATTAGTTCCAGAATCGTTTGCTATTTTTTGTCATTAAAATCTTCTGCCACCTGTAAGAGTTAATCCCGTAAATTCATCAACAGCTAGAGGATTACGGGATAGTTTCAGAGATTTTAAATAAAATTCTCACCATAGATATACGCTGCCACCTGTAGATTTTCAAATGTTGAGAGAAGATTTTTAATTGAAATTGTTTTGCTTGACATGGTAAGCCAACAAATTCCAGCAAATCCGTAGAATGAAGAGGAACACAATTTAATAGCTCAGAAACATCTTCAAGTCACTGCCAGATACAGAGGAATCATGCTACTTCTTCAACAGCAGTCAAGTATTTTATAAAATCGCCAAGTTTTCATCTAAAACATAGTGTTTGCATACTGAAGTTGGTTGTCTACATGACGACATGGCTGTAGATTAATTACATAGTGAGATTGCTTGCATACACGAGGAAGTAGCTTCAGGTTAACATGTGATTTGTTAACGTAGGATAGAAAAATCAAAACAAATCTTGGCCAGGGTGTCTTCACAAATCAGATTTTCCACAAACAGGGTGTCTTATTGAAGTTTGATTGCGTGTTGAGTAATGAAACAAGAAGTTTAAGTGTAGTTTTGAACGCATAGCTAGCCAAGCTTAAAACTACACTTGTACATGTGTTTTTTAATCAGGCAGTGTGATAAAAAACCAAGTTTCAGTGTGATAAAAAACCACGTTTCAGTGCTTGAAAAAATTGGTCAATAAAAACAGAGTTTGGGTTATAGGATTATATTTGCCTGCGCAAAGCCAAATTTACATTGATTGTATTGACTGTCATATGTTGATTAAATAAAACAGAGCAGGCTTTTACATTGACCAAACTATTGAACAGTGAGCAGAAGAGTTTCTTTAAGGTGTTTATATAACTAAAACAATGTTGAAAACTAAAGGCTGAAGATACAGTGCTAAAGATTGGGTTTGCATGAAGATTTATACAGAGAATAGAATTTTTCTTCTTTCTTTTTACACACAGTGGGAAAAATGTGTTTCATCCATGTATGGTTTGTATGGGCAAATCCGTTTCATCTATGTGCACAGTGAAAAAAATTCGAAATTGCTAAGAAGCCATTATTTTTCGTTGTTTTCTGAAGCAAACTAGAATGAAATTTGAAAAACGAAAACATGGGTTTTCTTCAGAACGAGTCTAATGAGGCTCCATAGGGGCAATTTTTCAAATTCATTTCTATTTGGGATATTTTTATGGTTCTTTCGACCCCTATTTTGCAAATTGCATGGGTAAAACAATGGCTAAACTGAAAGTGAGTGCCCAGACATAAAAAAAAATTGCTTCTTTTAATGAGATGTAAGGGCAACTGGATATTGTATCCTTTGAGTAAAATTGTTGATTTGAGAGGGACATGAATCCTGTGTCGGAATGTATTGCAAAATTCAAGTTTTATTTGTCGTCTGAAGCTGCTCATCCAGAATGATATATTGGTAAAGAAAGTCATCCACAAGAAAAGAGAAGAAGTACATGAAAGCATAGATATCCTTTTACAGGTAGCTCAAGAGAAAGCTTCATCTTCAAGGGACAGATCCATCGATAGAACAGCCAGGGAGGTCAGAATACAGAGGCAGAAGATCAATGAGACAAAGACAAGCATGAGGACATGCTTGAAGATCAGCAAGGGGGAGATGCTGGCCCTCAGTTTTGGTCTATTTTTGCTTAGGGAACCTACTTAATCCTTATATTTTCCATCCATTTTCCATCACATCCATCTCATTTTTACGTATTTTATGCATATTTAGGTGTTTAATTTTAATTTTGCAATTTCTAGAAGTTTTTATGAAAATTGAGTTTCAAGTGCAATTTTGGACTAAATCAGAAATTCCTGTAATAGCTATGTGGATGAGATGTTTGCAGGACACTTGGGCTCGAGTTTGATGCATGGATGGACAGCTTGGGAACTAGGACTAAGCTAACTCCACTTAGTTCGGCCAGAACAAGCCTTGTTAGGCCCGGTCAAGTCTGGTCAAACATGACTAGTCACCAGAAAATCCCTAGGAAATAGGGCAGTTTTGAGATTTTATGGGATTGACCATATTTCTTGGGATGAATTGGATGAGTTCGACTTAAATAGGTGGATATGAGTAGATATGAGTGTTAGAGATAATATAGATCCGTTTGTTTCATTAAACCTCTATTTAAAGCCAAGACATTGATGGCTTTTGTAATGGAATTTGTATGTAACTGTTGTATAACTTGAGTTGGGAGCTAATTTGAAGAACTTGTTTCATTCCAATTTGTTGTTCATGCTTGGTTGATTTACTGAAGTTTTTGTAGCTGAGATTTCTTCAAGTGTGCAAGGCAAGGGTGGAGGGCCCCCACACCAAGCTAAGTACACTTCTTGGTTCAATTTTTGTAGTTTTCATAGACTAGTTTTTGTTTCAAATGTATTTAGATGTGTGATGATTGCTGAATGAATATTGGTTTAATTCTAATCTACATATGAAGGGACACACAAGAATTTAAGTTAAATTCTCCTTCTATTTGATCTTGAACTAAAACTGAATTTCATTCTCCATTTCTCATTTGAAGTTATTTATGCATTTCTGGTTTGAAGCAATGGTGATTGTGATATAGTAGGATTGTGAAGAAGGAAAATTTGGACCTTCTTAGTTAGGAGCCTCTTCTTTTACATCTTCTGCATCATAAACCATTGTTAATTAGTGCTCTTAGATTTATCTTCATGAAAGTAGTATTGTAGGGAAGGACAACCTGGTTCTCCTAAGTTAGGAGCCTCTTCCCTCATATATTACATAAGTGAATTAGAAATTGTTAAAATAGGTTTATATTTGTAATATGTACTTCTTTAAATCTTCAAATTTTATCTTCTAAACTTGATTATATCTGATGTCCATATACAGTGGATTTGCCTCCAAGTTTTACAAACCCGGATTGATAATTAAATACTTGTGTTAATTTAGTCAATAAATTAGCTCAACAGTCACAATGCTGCAGGATAGGGCACTGACTTGGTATATCAAGTTTTGTCAAGGCAGACTTGGCACGATGTTTGCAGAGACTCAGCAAGCGTTAGATAGTGAGTTTAGGAAGCCTAAATCTCAAGTGCAGTCTGTCACAAAGTTTAAGGAGATACAACAAAGGGTAAATGAACCCTCATGGGATTTTGATCAAAGGCTAAAATGCCTGATCTGGTAGGTTAATATGAACATCACAGATGATCAACACAGAGACTGGTACATTGCTTCATTATTGCCTCACCTAAGATTACCATTATCGCAGTAGAAGATAGGAACGCAAGAAGAGGTTGTGGAGATCACGATGAGGTTAGAAGCCTCGCCAGTACAAGATACGAATGTTGGAGTACAACAGATTCAGTCGTAGCTGGAAAGTCTGCACATGGAGTTGCAGAGCTTGAAAATAGGGAAGGAAGCTCAACCAGAGGTGTGCGTTGAAGTTTGGTGTATAAAATGCAAGGACAAGGGACACGATAAGGATCATTTCCATTTTTCAGAATTACCTGATTGGAGGAGGTCATGTGCCTCTGAAGCCTGAAAATATCATGGGACCAAGCACAGGAGTACCATTATGGTGCGTTATATGCCAGATAGCTTGGAAGCATGCAACTAATAATTGTCATCTCTTGCAAAAGTTTTTTCAGACACATCAACAATTGTTTTGTACCTTCTGTAAATCAGTTGGACACTATGAGTGAAACTGTCAAAGTTACGAATTGATGATGGAAAGGACCCATACCTTGTCGAAAAGTTTGCAACAAGAAATTCTTGTTGAGAATGCAACAAGATGATGGAGCTTAGTGAAAAGAGTCGCCTTCACTAAGTGGGCCCGCAGGAAAATTATGGCACAAGTTCTATTTTTGGATCCTAGCAGGGATGATCACAGCAGGAGTGACCCCAGCAGGGATGATCACAGTATGGGTGATCACAGTATGGGTGATCACAGTATGGGTGACCACAGTATGAGTGATCAAAGTCTATTTTTAGACTGGCTGTCAAAAATAGAAAAGTCAAATATTATTGTCTCATAATAATATTTGGACTATAAACTTGATCTTATTCTCTTGGAGCACTTCAGAATGAGCTACGGATGTGATACATGCAGATCCCAGAAGGAAATACGTGGTTACCTATGGGATGACTAATATTTGCATGCAGGACTTCAGTTAGAACTCAAGTGAATTGAGTTTAGTGGACTGGAGGTGCAGTTGGAGTTGTGTTCAGTTTAACTTTGTTAAACTAGTTGTATTTAGTCTAACTGATCAATAGACTAGAGATGAGTTGGGTGAATTAGTTATTAATTAATTCACAAGTTATTAACTCATAATGCAACTATAGAATACATCAGTTAACTCAGTTGCATGTCAGTGCATGTTCAGTTCAGCAGGGACAGGTGTTAGAGGATCAGATTGCTATCAGTTGTGACTATAGTTGTGCATGATGATTTGCACAATCAGAGGGATTGAGTATGCCAATGAATTGGCCAATACCAAGAATTGTAGCCTGTGCTCACGTCCAACACAGTGTGAGTGATTATTTGCAGGTCAAATACGAGTTTGGTAAACCATTCTCATCAATTCTTGAGCAGGTATTGAGCTGTGGAGGCAGGCAAGCAGTGGAATAGATTTGGAGATCAGATCTTAGCTGTATTGTGTGTAACAGGTGGAGCTGGTACTGGATTGCTTGTGATAAGCATTGTACTTTGTAATGTTACATGATTCAATCAATATAATATACAGATAGTTGGGGTTTTTAGCGAGATGCTTTCCCCAGGATACATACTGTGTTAATGAGTTTGATTGATGCTTCTATGTGCGCCTGTGAATGTTTCTGCTTCTGTAAATTGATGATCAACGTAGAGGAGCTTATGTATTGTGTATGTATTCTGCAATAGTACATGATCAAGATAATCTCTATTGAATATGTGTTAGATTATTCAAAATTTCTACATGGGATCAGAGCGAGTTGATTTGTAGAAGAAGTTCTACATGATATCAATGTTGTATTGATCATCAGATCTGTTATTCAGAAAGTGTTTACATTTTATTTCTTCAAGCAGAGTCTGTAATCGGGCCAGGTAGCCTCTGGATTCATCCTTCTTTTGGAAGGTGAGATATCCGGTGAATGCCCATACAGTCAATCTCTGTACAAGAAATACTTTGTTCTCACGAATTCTAGATCGGAAGCGGTTGAGTTTTGTGCTGGTGGAATTCGAATTTAATTCCAAAGTAAGAGATAAAACTCAGAAACATTAAGTGTGAGAATGGAGACAGTATGCCCCAGTATCTCACGAAGTTCACCCAATGCCGGGATGAGTTAGGAAGTGTGGGGGTGACTGTCAGATGAGGATGGTGAGTCTAGCACTCCTTGACCTTCCTAAGAGTTGGCATAGCTACCAGAACTCAGTGAATGGAAGGGAGAAACTGCCAAATTGGGAACGACTATGGTCGGATTTGATGCAGGAGGAGATTAGACGGAGCACCAGAGACAGTTCTTCATCTATGCATGATGAGGAGAATTGTGCCTTAGCGAGTAAGGTGAAGAAGGGGAAGGGGAAGGTTTCTCTTTCTGAATCCAGTTCTTCCAATGATGGGAAGAAGGTTGACAAGGCGAAGGTGAGATGCTTTCGTTGTCATGAGTTGGGTCATTATGCTACTAATTGCCCAAAGAAGAAGTCCAAGAAGGGATCCGGGGAAGGATCTGAAGGTGAGGCACTTGCTTCACAGTTTGAGTTGGATTTCACACTCTTCGCATGCATGGTTTCATCCATGATGGGAAGTGGTTGGTTTCTTGACAGTGGAGCTTCTTTCCACATGACCGGTGACAAAAGTTTGTTCGGTACTTTGGAGGAGAAAGATCTCCAGATACTCATAGGGATGGGTAATGATGAGAAGTATAGTGTCTCAGGTGTAGGCATGGTTATTTTTCAAAGGGAGCATGGAGCTCGCCTTACCTTGACCGATGTCAAGTATGTACCAGGACTGAATAGAAACTTGGTGTCGATCACGATGTTGGAAGACAGAGGCTATGATGTGGTCTTCAGTAAGGGAAAGGTTTTCCTTAGACACGTCATCACTAGACAGGTGAAGCAGATTGGTTCACGGGTCAAGAACCTGTATGCTCTTGAGGTTCAAGATGCATGCAAAGCCTTGAGCAGCGAGGCAACTGATGGAGACTTGGTGGTTGAGAGGGAGCGTATATTACCTCTCAACATGCAGAGCCAGAAGAAGTCTCAGACGATTGTGGAGGAGCCACGATTGGTGCAGCAGCTTCAGGAGGTTGTGGAGCAGCCATAACAAGGGAAGCTGAGAGGAGATCGAGTAGAGACATCTACTCATGCAGAGACCTCCAATAGGGGGAAACTTTGAGCCAGGTGGGCTGAGGGATCGCATGCAGCCATACCTCCAGGTAGGAGGTGGGGTGATGTGGATTGATTGTCCCAAGGAGGAGGGGCAGGTTCCTTGAGGTACCCAACCTCTTGGATGAGACCTTGCTACGAGAGCCCCAGATGTGTAGTAGCAGGAACTGACTGATTGGGTAGAGACAGATGCGGATGGAGCGGCAGAGAGAGCGACAATGCAGGGAATCCCAGGACAGCGCATAGCTAGCAGGCTGCAGCAATGCGAGAGGCACAAGTGTTTTGCACAGTGCTCGGTGGCACAGAGAGGTGTGCAATGGTGCAAGATGCATGGAGATGTTGCAGTAGTGCAGATGTCAGAGAGGGAGCACTTGTCAGCAACAGGTAGAGCTTCAGCATCAGAAGATGTTTCTAGCCCAACAGGGAGGTCAGTTGGGAGGTGCAATGCGGATGCAATGCTGGGAGATAGAACTAGCAGCAGCACAGATGCAGTCATAGATCAAAGTAACAGAGGCTAGAGCAGTCGGATATTGAAGAGCACAGAGATGCAGAGTTTTCAGTCGACAAAGGCAATAGCAGTCAGAGACTCTGATGACAGAGCAAGTGGACCGGCTAGATGTGTTGCATGCAGAACATTCCAGAGTTTCAGGATCGGGTTTGAGAGGAAGCCTTTCTTGTTGAGAGGGAGTGTTGAAAAGTGTGCAACAAGAAATGCTTGTTGAGAATTCAACAAGATGATGGAGCTTGTGAAAAGACTCGCCTTCACTAAGTGGGCCTGCAGGAAAATTATGGCGCAAGTTCTATTTTTGGATCCCAGCAAGGATGATCACAGCAGGAGTGACCCCAGCAGGGATGATCATAGTATGATTGATCACAGTATGGGTGATCACAGTATGGGTGACCATAGTATGAGTGATCACAGTATGAGTGATCAAAGTCTATTTTTAGACTAGATGTCAAAAATAGAAAAGTCAAATATTATTGTCTCATAATAATATTTGGTCTATAAACTTGATCTTATTCTCTTGGAGCACTTCAGAATGAGCTACGGATGTGGTACATGCAGATCCCAGAAGGAAATACGTGGTTACCTATGGGATGACTAATATTTGCATGCAGGACTTCAGTTAGAACTCAAGAGAGTTGAGTTTAGTGGACTGGAGGTGCAGTTGATGGAGTTGTGTTCAGTTTAACTTTGTTAAACTAGTTTTATTTAGTCTAACTGATCAATAGACTAGAGATGAGTTGGGTGAATTAGTTATTAATTAATTCACAAGTTACTAACTCATAATGCAACTATAGAATACATCAGTTAACTCAGTTGCATGTCAGTGCATGTTCAGTTCAGCAGGGACAGGTGTTAGAGGATCATATTGCTATCAGTTGTGACTATAGTTGTGCATGATGATTTGCACAATCAGAGGGATTGAGTATGCCAATGAATTGGCCAATACCAAGAATTGTAGCCTGTGCTCACATCCAACACAGTGTGAGTGATTATTTGCAGGTCAAATACAAGTTTGGTAAACCAATCTCATCAATTCTTGCGCAGGTATTGAGCTGTGGAGGCAGGCAAGCAGTGGAATAGATTTGAAGATCAGATCTTAGCTGTATTCTGTGTAACAGGTGGATCTGGTACTGGATTGATTGTGATAAGCATTGTACTTTGTAATGTTACATGATTCAATCAATATAATATACAAATAGTTTGGGTTTTTAGCGAGATGCTTTCCCCGAGATACATACTGTGTTAATGAGTTTTGTTGATGCTTCTATGTGCGCCTGTGAATGTTTCTGCTTCTGTAAATTGATGATCAACGTAGAGGATCTTATGTATTGTGTATGTATTCCGCAATAGTACATGATCAGGATAATCTCTGTTGAATATGTGTTAAATTATTCAAAATTTCTACATACCTATCGAATGTAGACATAAAATCAGCCTCAGGATCAGGTTGCAGTGAAACATGCGGAGGATTCCAAGGTCGTGGAGGAGGAAGAGGAGGAGGGGCTGGTAGAGAGTGCAGACAAGTTATTTGTTATAACTGTGGTGAAGCTGGACATTTTGCGCACGACTATCAGATCCCAATGCATCCATCTTGTCAATATTGCATACAGTTTGATCATGTGATAGAAGATTTCCCATTGTTGATTACTAATATGTAGGAGAAAAAGACGCAATAGCCTATGTAGAACATCCAAATGTTGAGGGCAAAGCCTCATGAATAATATCACAATATTAATATTGTAACACGCAATGGTATGGCCACAGGAGAAGATAAAGGAAAGAAGCCAGAGACCGAAGGATGGGTGTGCAAGGCTGCTGAAAAGGAAGTTAGTTTTGACCTCAACCGGGCTAAAGAAACTTTTATGGAGGTGAAGAAGAATTTTATTGAAGCTTCTACGTCTAGGAGTCAAGAGAAATCAGCTGGAAATAGTGAAGTGCACAATGTGGATCCTTCGTTGTTAGCTACTTTTATGAAAACTTGTATGAAGTTGTTGAGAGATTAGAAGGCAATAGAAGGGCTCTGGGATCTAATCGACAATTGTACGGGAAAAATTAAGGTTCCTTCATAACAACGCTCTGCGAGGAAACTGTGTAAGCATAAGAAATGAACAAGGCACGAGATGAGGCTGATTGCACAGATTAGAGAATATGAAATGGATCATGTTATCTTGGATCTTTGGTTAGATGTGAACGTACTACCTAAGCAAACATGGGAGAGAATGGGGAGACCTGCACTACAATGGTCTCCTATACAGCTATGCATGGCCAATCAGCCGAAGATCATTCCTATGGGGCACCTGTATGAGGTAACAATGGGCATTCAAGGAGAAAATGTGTTGGCTGACTTTGAGGTAATTGAAATAGTGGATGATAGCAATCCTTACCTTGCACTACCAGGAATTGATTGGGCCTTTGACATGGATGCGGTGATTAATTTGAAGAAGAAAATAATGACATTTGAAAAGAAGGTGCTCAGGGTTATTGTGCCACTAGATCCCGCTGAAGGAGCACGGTACACTGAACGGGTCTACAACTATGTGGAGGATGATGACTTGGATAAAATATACAATATAACTGTGCGCAATGAATACTGGATCAATCCCACTGTAGATGGGAAGATCACGTGGGATAGAGACAGCTCTTGTACCTTAGACTCAGATGAAGAGCTCGAATAATGGGAGAATAGGTTGCATTAGGTCTCTACACTACATTGTAATATGATGATAAAATCGTTGCAATGCGTATCTACGGAGATAAGAAAAATCCCGCATTATAATGGCTTAAATGATGTTAATTTATTTTTGGATGAATTTGAAAGAGAAGTGCCTGAAGAGCATCATTTCTAGGCACTTGAATTAGAACTGTGCGCTACGCCTGCCCTTTGATGGGGTACGCATAAGGATAGCTTTGCTGACTGGAAGGAATACAAGCGAATGATGAAGCTTAGGTTTGGATATGCTAATACTTAGATGACTAAAACGTACAGTGGAAAGGATGACTCATGCAAACATTTGGCGCAGTGGACTAAAGCATGGGGTGAAGAGCCACAACAGGTATGGGTGCACATTTTCTGTCACACCTTAGATATTATTCCCATGAATCGGTATTTGGAAATAGAGCTACGCCATGGGATGACCGAATGGGACATCTTGAGGGAAAGCTTCTTATTAACTTTTAGCTTTGAGGATGGATTCGACTGCATTGATGAAGTGCTTCAGAAAATTAAGGCTGCTATCTATAGAACACTTGAAGAGCTAGTAGAATGGGTTCAGCCAGACTAGAGTACATAGTTGCACCATGTGCTTGAGTGCTACAATGTGACTGCAGAAGAAGAAGAAGATGATCCACGAAAAATCAATATTTCAGAGACTGAAGGATAGCGTGAGGTTGAAGGACCTAAAGCAGAGAACCCTGATATATCAAAACCTTTAAATACTAGACAAGTAAACATTGGATCCGACGCGCAGCCTAATTTTACAAAGATAGGAGATTACTGGGATGAAGATACAGTTGATAAAGTTGCGGAGCTACTGTGCGAGTACTAGGACTTGTTTCCCACCAAGTTCTCAGACCTAAAAGGAATAGTAGGATATTTGGGAGTGATGAAGATCACTTTAAAGCCCAATGCGAAGCTCATAAAACAGAGACCCTACTGTCTGAATCCAAAGTATAAGGAGAAGGTGCACAAAGAGCTAGACAAAATGATGGAAGCTGGAATTATTGAACCAGTAGAAGAATCTGATTGGGTGAGCCCTATGGTTGTTTAGGAGAAGAAGTAGCAGGGTTAAATTAGAATATGCATAGACCTAAGGAAGCTCAATGATGCATGCATTCATGACCCATTTCCAACATCATTTATGGACAAATTTTTGGAGAATGTTGGAGGGCAGGAAACTTATTCATTCACTGATGGGTTCTCAGGGTACCATCATATTAAGATCGTGCTAAAGGATCGCGACAAGATTACCTTTGCGATGGAGTGAGCAGGCTTCCAATACACAGTGATGCCATTCAGATTGAAGAATGTGCCTCCGATCTTTTCAAGAGTTGTAATTTCAACATTCAAAGATTTCGTCCATAAATTCTTGGAAGTGTATTTTGATAAATGAACTGTGTTTGGGTTGGTAAAACACCATATTGCAAGTTTGTGCCTCATGTTGGATACTTGTCGTAGATACCAAATTGCTCTAAATTTGAAGAAGTGTATCTTTTGCATGCCTTATGGGATACTATTAGGTCATGTCGTCTGCAAGAAAGGATTAATGGTAGATCATGCAAATATAGCAGTGATTGTCAATTTAGAAGCTCCGAAGAATCTAAAGCAGTAGTGAGCAATGTTGGGGCACACTTGTTACTATAGAAAGTTCATTAAAGCTTATGCACAAATAACTGCACCGATGGAGAAATTACTGAAGAAGGATGTGACCTTCTATTGGGATGAAGAGTGTCAATGCAGTCTGGATGTATTAAGGGAAATGATGGTGACTGCACCTATTTTGGTGCTTCCTGACTGAAAGAAATAATTCCATGTGCATGTGGATGCCTCTTGTATTGTATTAGGTGTGATATTGACCCAGCCAGGCAAAGGCGATATAGATCACCCTATAGCTTTCGAAAACCGGAAAATGTCAAAGGCTGAGAATAATTATTCAACTGTAGAGCGTGAAGGATTGGTGATGGTCTACACACTGCAGAAATTTTGACATTACCTGTTAGGTGCACATTTCAAAATGTATACAGATCACTCCGCTCTCAAGTACCCGGTCAACAAGCCTGTGCTAGGGGGGAAGATCTATAGATGGTTATTTTTGTTTCAAGAATATGGTTTTCAAGTGATTGTGAAGCCTAGGCGGTTGAATGTAGGACCAAATCATTTATCCCGGATTGAGACAGGTGAAGAACCAACTAGTTTAGAAGAAGGGTTGCCGGATGTGTAGCTCTTATTTGTATGGGTCGCAGATGATCACTATGCTGATATAATTTAGTTTCTAACTACTGGAACAGCCCCGAAAGGAAATTCTACTCAGCCGAAGAAGGAATTGGTGGTTTGTGCAGCTGACTTTTCTGTGATTGTGGGACACTTGTATAAAATGGGTACTGATGAAATACTGCGTCGATATATTCTGAAGTTTGAATGACCTAGTATCCTCATCGAAGCACATGGAGGAGTGGCAGGAGGACACTATGCCGGTAGAGATATCGCGCAGAAGATTCTACGTGCACGATTATGGTGGCCAATGCTACATAAGGATTCTAAGGCATATTGCAAGGCATTGATGCATGTGAGAGGACGGGAAAGCCATCGCAAAGGGAAGAATTTCCATTGAATCCTCAGATTTCATTATAGGTGTTTGAAAAATGGGATATTGACTTTGTGGGTCCGATACAACCCCCAGGAAAAAAGATTGGCGCGCGGTATATTATTACTGCGACTGAATACTTGACGAGGTGGGAAGAACCAGAATCGGTGAAGGCTTGTAGTGCCGCTATAGCCACGAAGTTCATGTTTGAATATGTCTTGACAAGGTTTTGGTTTTCTAAGATACTGATGAGTGATAGGGGTATGCACTTCCTCAATGAAACTATTTTTGTGATGCTCAAAGAATTTCATGTTTACCATCAAAAGAGTACACCCTATCATCCTCAAGCAAATGGTACAGTTGAAGCATTCAATAAAATTCTAAAAAGCACATTGAAGAAGGTCTGCAACGCACAGAGGAACGATTGGGATTTGCACATACCAACGGTCCTATGGGCATAGAGGACGACGTGTAAGAAATTAACATAACAAAGCCCATTCAGACTAGTCTATGGGATAGAGGATGTGATGCCCATGGAGTATATTGTGTCGAGTTTGTGAATTACAGCATTGATTGATATGGAGGACCGCGAGACTATGGAGGAGCGCCTCACGCAGTTGTTGGAGTTAGAAGAAGATAGGTTTTTCGTAGGATTTCACCAATAGGTGGAGAAGGAGAGCGAAAAGGCGTGGCATGATCGACATATTAAGCTGTGCACCTTCAAGGTGAATGATTTGGTCTTATTTTATGATAGCAAGTTCATGAAGTTCCCTGGGAAGTTTCAAATGCACTGGTTGGGGCCCTATGTAGTCAAGGAAATTACAGATGGTGGCACAATTCAGTTCGCGAAGCTGAATGGGGAAATATTTCTGGGAAGAGTCAATGGAAATTGATTGAATTTATATCAAGGGGATCCTGTGCCTGCGCCATGATGGCAGGATAGTCTTAGTAGTCCAGGACGCAGTAAGGAAGTACGGGACTATAAACTACACTGCCCGAAGACTGAGAAAACGAAGTAATGGGGCTGCGCGAGGGGAGCTGGAAGTGTGCCAGGAGGAGTTGTACCATGGAGGATGGTGTCACATAGATGAGTCTAAAAATAGTCGTTGGATGCATTGTAGCTTATTGCATGGTGAAAATCTCATTAGGAGGAATGGGTAAGTGACAATTATGGCGCAAATCTTTAGCAATCTGCCATCAAAGATGCATTTATCATAGGATTTTGGAGGGAACAGTCGATTTGAGTTTGAAATTACTTATAAATCTGGTATGTTGGCATGCAGTAGAACACTTTGCCTTCTGAAAGTTATTTGTAAACTCTATTGTCTGAAGCCTATGAACCGAGAAGATTGGGAAACACTTTTTTCACAATCGGAATTCATAAATTTTCCTGAGTGGAACTGTGAGATCAACTTTGAGAAAATGACTGCAATTATCCCACAGAAGCTGATGTCTCCAAAGCCGTTGTCTCTGAAGCCATTGTCTCTGATGCCACAGCCCCTGAAATTGTGTTGGCAAAGGGAAGGTACATCGTCTTTGCCTATGGCACTAAGGTTGTGTAGGCTTAAACCATCTAATGCTAAGGAGAAACAGAAGATGCCACAAGCTGTTCTGGTGAGGCAGTGACCGAGGAAGAACCTTGCGGAGGTTCGACAAAAAGGGAAGACAGACAAGGGAAAATATCCATATGAACCCCTGGATAATGATGAACATGAGCTTCACAATGGTGTTGAAGATTTGGATGTTGAGGAGGGCAAGCCTATCACTAGGCTCTCGGAGCATATCCCTCCACGAAAGGTAAAAGGTAAGGTCCCAAAATATCTTGATTTTGGCAAGTTTATGGTCTCTACACCGCTATTACTGGAGATAGTTTCATTTGAAGGAGCATAGTTAGGATGCATTCACGCACTCAAAATGGAGGACTGGGATATAGTTGACCATGAGAAATTCCCGCACTTGGCGAAAAAAAATATTTGCCGAAGATATACTATGAGGAGACCGAAGTCACGCAACTAGAGATTATGAAGTGGGTCACGGGAGTTGGAAAAGTCGAATTACTAAATATGTTGTGGGTACCACACTTTAGCCGAACAACTATCAACATGGTGCACATACACAAATTGCTTACACTGGTGCATGATGGGTGTTTCTGGATGGGAGAGCCCATCCCCATCACAGATATGTTGATACACCATATCACAAGGTTTCCCTACTAAGGGTTGGATCCTACCAAGGAGTTTAGAGGCAAGAGTTAAGAGAAACAAACCATGAAAAAAATGAAGTGCGAGTATGGCTTAGTGAAGAAGTCGCACGGATACTCTATCCATTCCATCACCGATAGGGCGATACAGTTTGCCACCCAAATTTTGGCTTGCAAAATTATGAGAAAGTGTCGTGTGGAAGAGGTGTCAGCGCCAATCATTTCCTTGGTTGCACAATGCATGAAGGGGGTGCAGTACAACTCAGTGAATTACCTCTGTAAAGAGTTCCTGTTGAACTGTCGTGAAGCACAGGATGACGACAAGGCATTCAATTATTCCTAGTTGTTGTTATTGATTGCCCTCATCACATGGAGGCCTACACGGAGTTTAAGATGGATTTTCACAACATATCCTTCCACGCGAGGCGAGACCCTATAAAAGTATGGTACAAGTTACCATACCTAGTAACAGATGCAGATGTATAGGAAGTCCTAGGAAAATGGCCAGCTGAGTGGAGGCAGTCATCAAATCTCGATGCAAGAACAAGCATGGCCAGGGAAAGTTTCTCTGCACAAGCCATAATAGTGCAGAAGGGAAAGGATGTTGTGCAGGCTGCCGCTCATAAGAAGGTAGCGCATAAAAAGAAAGAGGTTGAGCAAGCAACAACCCAAGAAAAAGTAGCACAGGAAAAGAAGGAAGTTGTTGTTAAGGCAACTGCTAACAAGGAGTGCGCCATGAAGGAGGCCACATTGGAGGGTGAGTAGTCTTCTTCTCAATATACTGTGGACAGGGAAAGGTCAAAGGAGGAAGGAGGCGGTGGCAGGGAGTAGAGCACTCCCTTTAAATTGCAGAAGCGGACCAGGGAGACCACTTCCGGGTCCAGAAAGAAACAAAAATCTGATAAGCATGCACATGCAGATCCAATGGTCCTCACTGAGGGGGACTTGGATGAGATTAGCGCCAAGGTCCGCGACACTACAACGGAGCTATGGACACAATTCGAGCAGTAGTACATGCAGACATTGGGGAGTGTGTAGAAGGATCTGCGCAAGTTGAAAATTCAAACAGGTTGAATTCAAGCTACCGTGGGACAAGCAAGTGGGATTCAAGCGAGCCTACCCATCGGTGCTAGACACAAACAAGACTCTAGACCTCAGATTTATTTTATTACCAAAAGGATCACTGCGCACAGACGTAGATAAAGCAAACACCCATCTCGGGCAAATTAAGGATGTGGGTGTTAACTTAGCCGCACTGCCTATTCAGACACTCCACATGCTTCATTAGGGGGTATCAGACGATCTCAAGATCAAGGAGCAGCGTGCACTCTCAACCATCATTGAGGTCAAGATGAATAATGAGAAGATTTTTGCAGAAAAGGCTCAGCACTGAAATAAAAGGAAGAATTGGCCGCGCGAAGCCAGACCTTGGAGGCAGCAATTGCGCAAGCATGTAAGACACTACCAGAACTTCACATTCCATAGGATGCAGAAGCAGCCACGAAGATTTGGAAGTTGGTTGCCACAGTAAGAGAATCAAAGGATGAGGTCAGTCGGGTAACATTTGAATTTCAAATGAAGATCTCAAAGCTAGAATTGAAATTGCAGCCAACCACTCTACCAAAAACATGGGAGCAACATGGAGTAGCCATCAGGAAGAGCATGGCCACTTTGGATGTAGTAGTCATAGGGTGCATAATGATCTTCGAACATGCCATGGAACTTGGATGACCCTGCAGGAGGACCCAAACCTGCAAAAGCTTGGCACAGATGTCGAGAGACGTAGCGAAAGTTTGACGAAATCAGGGTGACTTCACGCACTTTGGTGCTAGTCCAGCGCTTCTCTCAGTTGCAAGAAGGAAAACATCTGCAATCATAAATTGAAGATTTATAGCGAAAAGAGACTATCTTAAAGGCCAGAATACAACCTTGGACAGACGAAGCAAGTGAGCTTACTCTGTAAGTCCAAGGAAAGTTAAATACGCTTTAGTAGACACAAAGAACGATGCGCCTGGTGATGGAAGGCTTTACTACAGAAAAGCTGGTAGAGGAAGTGCAGCAGGGCATGGTGGATGGATCTGTTGACATAGCTGTGTTGAAAATGGAGTTCAGTGACCTCCGCAACAAGATAGAGGTGCCAGCTGAGTGACTCGAGGGCGAGTCACCCAATTTGTGTTGGGGGCCTATTGGGATAGGGTCCCTAGGGTCAATTTTGTTAACCTTTGAGTCAATTTTGTATTATTTTTTGTAGTGAATGTAAAGTCTTCGCAAAATGTGGAAAAACAGAGCTTGAAGCTAGTAGAATTCAAAGGGGCTTTAGTCCCTTAGTTGGGTAGGTGATAGAATTTTTTTTAGACCTACCCATGGTAGGTGATAGATTTGCTTTGAGACCTGCCCATGGTCCGCAGACCATGGTATTGTAAAGAAAATGATATATAAAGTTGAGTCATAGCGAGTCTAAGAATCAATAATTAGTGAAGAATCATTGTAAGGGCAAGGTGCTAAGGCAAGAAAAGTTTGATTCCTATACTTATGCGAAAGGGGAAGGATCTTGTAGCTAAGTGCGTGGAGACCTTGGTAAGTTCGCAGACTAAGTGCATGGGCCCCTGCAGCTCAGTGCGTAGGAATAAGAAGTTTGTATATGAACGTTTCTATCTAATAAAGATTGTTTTGAGCCGAAATTGAAGCATCTGTGTCCTTTTATTTACTTCTGCAAGGTTTATGTATCTTCTCTCTGTAATCTGTTTAATATGAATTAATGTTTATTTACTATGTGGAACTGGTAGATATGTAATATTTATGCACGATAAGTATAATTAAGTACCTTCGCATAGATATAGAGTATAACTAAGTACCTGGGTCAGGCCCCATCAAGCCAACACTTCAGTTTGGATTTGCCTCCTTATATGAAAATGTATGCAGTTGTTAATGTTGAGAATTTGAGACTATATGAACCTCCTTTGATTGATGATCAAGGAAAGCATGTTTAGATTCCTTCAATAGAATATTTCTTAACAGAATTTCTTGAAGAATTGCAACAAGATATCATCCTTAACAGAAGGACAAGAACTTCAAAACGAGGGAATGTGGAGTACCTTCGTGTTGGTCTCAAAGGCACAAATCCAAGAAAATCTAAGTGGATTGAGAAAGGAAGGGTGAGGGAACTGTACCCTCATCTATTTTTTGAGTGAAAATGTGCTTTTGGAGGTCCAAAAGCTTCCAATGGGGAGGAGTGATCCAAGGGATTAAAAAAATGCTCAAAATTGAAAGTGTGTGATAGAGCTCGAAACATGTATAATTGGATAGATCTCGGCGATATGGATTCAACACAACTCGTTTCACTCAAATTTGACATCGGATGCTACCGATATCATGTTCTAATCGATTTGGGAAACAACTAAAAATTTAAAAAAATGGTTTGTAGGGATGCCCAGTCAGCAGTCCATACGCTGACTAGGCCATGACTTGGCAGGATGTCTGGGTCCTTCATCAGCCAATGGCTGGTCGCCACTTGGCATCAGTTGATTGGTTGAGACGTGGTTATTTTTCATTGCTTATTTGTTTGTTGTGGTGGCCCAATGAAGGAGTGCCACGTGGGCCAACTAGTGGCTGTCACGTGGCCTCCTCATGGTCGACAAAAAAAAATTGTGAGGCTGAACTGCATCCATGGAAGTCGAACTCGAGACCAAGTACCAAGCAGCCAAGAGCCATACCATCACGCCACCGCTATGACATTTAATATTCAATGGATGTGAATTGTATTTAAAGTTAATCGTTGGCATGGTTGCAGGTAGGATCGAGGCTAAGCCCCGGCCCTAGTCACCATGCCCAAGAGAATCAAGGGACTCGACTGTGGGCCAGGGCTTAGCCCCAACCCCGTGGTCACCATCCTCCATAGAAAACATTAGATTTGTGGCTTAAGAACCATCGACAGATGAAAAGGGGGCCAACCCTAAAGAGCCCACTCCAAGCCATATGGAAGTCCATACAACCACCGACGGTAGAGCAGGAGGAGCTAGAAGCCCTGGGTCATATGGCCACCACATGACCTCACATGCCAATGGATAGAGAGCAGAGTCCTCAACATCAAATTTAAGCACTAAACCCTAGGTTTTGTGGAGCAATATGACCATGTGTCAAGCAGTTGGGGACCTGTTCAGTGGGGGCATGCAGTTAGCCTCGGCACATGGCCCCCATGTGGCCCTATTTTTTGGAACTAGGGGCTTAGTGGCAAAGTTATCCACCCTACAATTTCACCTATCGAGCTAGAATGTAGGCCAGGTTTGCACCCGTTTCCGCATTTGGGGTGCTCAAGCCAAGTTTGGGGTGAATTGTAGGATCATTAGTCAAAAAATTGAAGAAAAGATAAAACAAGCATAACTTTCTCATTTTTTGTACAAATGAGGTGCAGAAAGAACCAAAATGGGGGCTTTTGACTGTTCTAGAGCCATTGGAGACATTGTTTTAGCATTTTGAGCACTCTAAATTGATGTAAAAACATATTTTTTGAGCATAATGAAAGAGGCCAAACATTGGAAGTTGGAATAGGAGATGTAGCCTAGGAGGGGTGAACTCCTTTATCATTTTTTGTCTTGTGTATGCTATTATGGTACTGACGTCTTCTTTATTTTTTGTAAAATTGAGATAAAAATAATCTTTATGTGTTTTGTAAATTGATCCTCTACCCAAACACATATAATTTACGCTTGTAAAATTGTTTAAAAATAATCTTCAAGTTTATACATTCAGATCAATTATTATTCCCTTAGTTTTATAGTCCCTTGGGTCTTTAGAATTAATCTCTAGGGTTTATTATTCCCTTGGGTTTATAATATCAATCATGGTCAACAAAGATTCTCTCGATTTGAAAATCAAGCATGGTCAAGTAAGGTTTGTCTCAATATGAAAATCAAGCATGGTCATGCATGGTCAACTATGTTTATTTTAATGTTTATACTATTTATCTTAGGGTTTATATACCTTGGGTTTATAATATTAGTCCCTTGGGTTTAATATTATTCAACTATGGTCAACCAATGTGAACTATGTTTTATAAAATCAATCATTGTCAACCACGGTTAATCATGGTCAATCATGGTCAAATGTCAAATTGTGACAAATATTGTCTCAATATGAAAATCAATCATTGTCTCAACCATGTTCCAATGTTGCATTATGACAAAGATTGTCTCAATATGATAATCATGGTCAACCTTAGTCAACCATGGTCAACCATGCTTTATAAAATCAAACATGGCCATCCATGGTCAATCATGGTCAACCATGGTTGAACGTCGCATTGTCCCTTGGGGTTTTAGTATTAATCCCTTGGGTTTATAATATCAATCCCTTGGGTTTATTATTCCCTTGCGTTTATAATATCAATCATGGTCAACCATGGTCAATCATAGCCAACAATGGTCAACCATGGTCAAATGTCGCATTGTGACAAAGGTTGTCTCAATATGAAAATCAATCATTGTCAACCATGGTCAACCATGCTCCATGGTCACATTATGACAAAGATTGCCTTGATATGAAAATCAATTATGGTCAAACATGGTCAAACATGGTCAATCAAAGATTGTCTCAATATGGAAATAAACCATGGTCAACACATGTTTATTTTGAGATTTATAATATTCATCTAGCCTAAATCATGTTTACTCTAGGGTTTATTTTAAAATTCATAATAATTTTTTTATTGTAATAATTTTTTTGTAACATTATTTTTATTATTATATATTTATCAATGGGAGATACAACCACATTAATATTTTTAATATTATCAATATTAAATTTTATTAATATGAATATTAACTTTCATACTAACATTTAATAATAGTAAACATTAACTTTTATTATTAATATTAACTTTTATTATTTTTTAATTTTAATATTAAAATTAATATAATTTAATATTAATAATATTATTAAGTGTATATATGATTGATATACATTTTTACTTATATTAATTATATTTACTAATATAATTGTGCTAATAAATAACATTAAATACCAATAACTACCTCATTAACATAAAATGTAAATAGTTAACCATATAAAACAATATATAAGCATTATACGATATAACTGGTTACAATAAACCTCAAATAACCATGAGCACTAACAAGTGCTCATATAAAAATGTTTCAGACCAGAGTTGGAGCAAAAGGCAAAAGCACGAGTACAATGATGTGTATTGACGGGGAAGGTAGGTGGGTAATGGGGTTTATCAAATCTGCTTGAATCCGGGTTTCGAATCCGCAACTGTGCTTAGACAACCGACGCTTTATTTCCGAAAGCCTGTACACGGGGGCCACACAAATCATGAATGCTGACGTACAGTCCACCCTCGGGGTTTGGTTTTAGTACTATTTAATATTAACCCCTTCGCTTGGTGAGATGTCGCTTTCCGGCAAGTGAGAAAGCTATGTAGATACACAGAACAGCTAACGACATCCATGCCGCGGCGGGATGATGTCACTTAAAAATTTATTAAGAAACCTAATGTTAATTGGAAAAAAAATTGCGTACAGTAAAACTAATAGCTCTTTGCCACTCGTAGATATGTCACCATACAAGGGACATAAAAAAATATGTATTAGCATAATGCTGCATTATCATTTTAAAATAGTTAATAAAATAACAACTCTCAAGTTAATAAATATATCTTTTATATTATGATAAATTATAATTTTAAAATCGTTAATAAAACACGTATAATATGTAGGTAGTGTTGTTTTTTAATACTAGTTTCTTATATCAGTGTTGAAAATATCAGTATCGGAAAAATATTCACGAGGGTTTAGAAAATATTTTATCGACAATATTGGTGAAAATATCGGCGAATATCAACAAGCATAAAAAAATGCATAATATATTCATTTTTTTTCAGATTTATAAACATATAAAGCAATAACAACATGAATTAAACACATTGGCACATAAATATGAAGAAGGCACTGATATATATGATGTCAAATAGAAATGATACATCAAACTTCAAAGGCGATACCAAATCCTGTTGATCCCTGATAATTGTCCAATCAAGGACTCAAACAAAATAACATCACATATCCTGCTGATCCCTAATAGTGATTATTGTCCAATCAAGGACTCAAACAAAATAAGTTCACATATATAAAACTTTAAAAGTATTTCATCATCATGAGTTATAAACTTATATGTAGCAAAAGTTGCAAAACAAATCAAACTAGTAGCTATCTATCTGAGACCATTGGCCTCTCCCTAGCAGCGTTCTTTCTGTCTTGTTCAGCAATTGCTTCACAAGCTTTTTGTGTAACATCTGCACTAGAAACCATACAAGGCATTACATCTGCATCATATGTAGAGAGTCTAGCCAGATGGTATTTCAATCGTGTAACCCCTCCTGACATCTTGGTCCCACACAAGTTGCATGATATATATGCCTGATTTGCCCCACCAACGGCCTCCCCATACTCCCAAAATGGGTCCAAGGCTTTTGACATATTTGACATTTGTAGTGAACTAATTCAAACCTAGGGCACAGAAAAAAACAAAAAATTGGCATTAAACCCCCCAACATAAAATGAAAAAATAATAACTATAAGTAATAAGTTATAACCACCTCATTCAAAAAAAATTACTACATTATTTGCATTTTGCAATGTGAATGAAAAATGGCAATAAGAGGGTGCATAAGAAAGTTGAAAAAAAAATTGAAGCTTGCTGTCCAGATATGGAGAAAACCCTTGCATTGGTTCATGGGCATGAAAATCATAGCAAAAGGAAAAAAACAAAGAAACAAAATGTTGGTAGGCAAAGAGGCAAGCAAGCATAACCCTAAATCTATGAAAAATCATTAACATAGGGGTTTTTAAGAACATACCTGTTAATGGAAGAAATGAAGTTTGTCTCACTATTCTTCATTCTTTGATCCACAAAAAAAAATTAGTTGGTGGTGATAATCGTTGTTTGATCCTCAAACCCTCCTTGACAACCACCACAAAACTCTTTTCCTTCCTTCTCTAACACTCAGAAACAAAAATGAAGAAAAAAAACCAAGTTTTCCTTTTTCTAGCCATGGCAAAACACACCCGATGATATTTTCTATCGTTGCGCGATATTTTAACGATATATCGCCAATATCTCAGAAATATCGCGATATTTTCGGCTTTTCTCGGCGATATTTCGGCTCGCCGAGAATATCGCGATATTTATGCTATTCAGCGATATTTCGCCGATATTATCTACACCGTCTTATATAAAAAGTTTGATAACTATTTTTTATTAACTTAAATATTTATAGTATTAAAAATCTATAAAATAAAAAGTTTGATAACTATTTTTTATTAACTTAAATATTTATAGTATTAAAAATCTATAAAAAGATTGATAACTATTTTTATTAATTTAAATATTTATAGAATTAAAATTTATATATATAAAGTATGTTACATAGTATTCATAAATTTTAATTTAAAATAACTTTACATATAATATCATAGTTATATCTCTTAAAATTAAATTATGGTTATTATTATGTAAAAAATTGTATTAAAAACTAAAAATATATCAATTTTGAAATGCAACATCAATATTTTTCATATAGCGTTTTTTATAGTTTTTCTAGATTTGTTTTTGTACACTTTTATGATGCATTTTAATATAGTTAAGCTCTACAAACTTTGTTGGTACCTATAATATCTGTTATTATTAAAGTTGACCAAATTTAATAAACATATACAAAATATAAATGGATATAAGCACACTACAATGACTTAAAATTTCTAATTGTTCTGAGAAAGTTGTGCCTTGTAATAGACTTAAAACAATTTTCCTACTAATTATACTTTAATATAGATATGAATAGATTAAAAATAAAAATAAAATTACATGACATTTAATGTAATTTAATTTTAAATTTACTTAAACCACCTAAATGCACTTTACACACCATTGTTGTAAATAAACATCTTAGTGAGTTAGATATATGTTTTAGATAAGAAAAACCAAACTTATTATTGAGAATGACCTATGATAATTTAAAAACAACTTTAGATGTAAGCTTTAAACTAAAACCAATCATGAACATATGACACCAAAAAAGCAAAGATATTCAAGGAACAAAACTATATACTTTATTGTGATGTCTTTTTTTTGTGTTTTTTATTTTTATTTTAAAATTTATTGTGATGAGTTTTTTTTTTTTTAAATTTACTGGGATGCATTTATTTATATAAAGGAACAAAATAGAAAATTATATCTATATGTCAGGTCAACAAATATTTTCCCTAGTAATTTTTATGAAATATAAAAGGGAATGGAGTTAAATATAAAAAAAATAAATTACTTTAAATGAATATTGTAACATCCCCAAGTCACTTAAAAGGACTAAGGTTACTAAGTTACTTTCGTTAAATGTTAAATTAGACCATTTTTACTTGTTAATGATTTAATATTAACTAACTTAGGCTTGTTGGTAATGATGTTTTAATAAATAGCAACTGTTAATTGTGGTTAAAAGAAACGGTTGCCAAGAAGAGACAGTTACTCTCTACCTGAAAATGGAGAGAGGGAAAAAGAATCCTAGAGCTGGGAGGGGGAAGGAAAAACCAGTGGGATTTTTGGCAGAGGAAGATAGTCAATAGAAAGTATAGGACTTGAGGTTGGGCAGAAAACCCTGATGCCCAAGATACTAACTATAGCTGGTTAATCTAGTGTAGAACACAAATAGTGTTGGGAGGAGAGTCTGGATGTAATTGCCAGACTCGTGGTTGGGAGGAAGAGACTATCAGAGAGATAGGTAAAACAACGATCTGGTGAAGAATAAGTATCCGCCTAACATATAAGTAACTATTAAACTCTCATGATTTATTGTTTAGCTCTCTGATAGGTTCAAATGTTCTAGACAGAAAGTATAGTACCAAATTAGTTAACTATTAATTGATGCAGGTCTGAATTTATTAATGATGGATTTAAAAATGTAAAACATGATAAATGATTGCACATACACCAATATACATTCATAAACGAATTATCACAGGAAGCTGTAGATCTTTGTTTAGTAAAACCAATTAAATAACTTGATCGGACATAAGAGAATTCTGTGCAAATTCAAAATCAGTATTATAGTAATAGTCCTCGAATATTAAAAGTAGGAATCATTTAGAAAATTAAACCAAGTTGATCCAAGAATGAGCATAGATAAGCCAAGATTATGAATTATAACCAGCATAACCGAATACTTTTTATGTTCACACCTATAATCGAAAATTACAATATCAGGTAGAAGGCATTAGCCTTTGCAAACCATGCTACTTTTATGGTAATCTTACAGGATGCTGGAAACAGAAGATAGTTCCTATCAGGTAGTCAATTATGAGATTATTCCCTACAAGCAATATGCTATGAAAACCAAGCTTCTGATGTTTGTGTTTTTTTTAAAACGTACTTTTATTCAGAAACAGAGAAATAATGCGAAGGAAACTCATGAACAGTTGATTTCCATCAAAAGTATATTTAATCAAAAGTAGAGAATTAATGCGAAAGGAAACTTATGAACAGTTGTTTTTTTTATAAAATGTACATCTTAATTAGAACCAGAGAAGTAATGCAAAGGACACTTCATGAACAATATTAAAATTTATGCCGCAGAAGTTTATGAGAAAGTAAGCTAAGTATAACCCATCATTCGGCCCCATAGGGCAATTGGAAACATATATCATTAACAGTACTTCAGACCTCATATGTTTGAGCTAACAACTTTAACCGACTACTAAACATCGGATTAATGAATAAGACATAAACCCTGGAAACCCTTAACCCTAACAGTAAACCAAAACCATAACCACAATCTTGTTGTGGCAGACGAATTCCGTCCTCAACTTCAAATTAACTTAGGAATAGTATTATGACCAGGAGAGACCCAACCTATACATATGACGAAGATTTGGGTGAGGATTCGACCTTCGGATGTTGACCTCCAAACAAAACAAGGGTAGCAGCATACCTGTACCAAGCCATTAAGTTCGAAGTTAAAAACTTGAAATTCGAGATCTTAGCTAAACGAAAGAAAGATAAATGAGCAAACTGATATGGTATACCTGCGAATGAGTCGTAAGCCCGAAGCCTTGTTGACATCCTGTCAATTCAAACCAGTCTAACCGACTCAGATCTTTAATCGACATAATGAGCATATTCATTGAGAGCAGTCTCCCTGTAGTCTGCAAAGGGAGTACCTGGCCTTTAACGATGAGTTTCTACCTCGCCTCCAGAGAGTCGACATTCCAACCTCTCATGATACAAAGTCTAGGGCTGGTGTGCAAACAAGTGTGCACAATCATTACCATGCCACAATCCTTCAAAGTTAATGTATACATTAAGAATGCAGTGATTAGATTGAACCACAAGAAGATCTACCTTACCTACTTCATCGTGAGATCAGGCTAGCCACCATCTAGTGAGGGTCGAACTTTCTCGGGTGCTGCAGAGGCTAGCTGCTGCTGAGTAAGAAACCCAGTTCAATCGGTGAATAATGACAAAGTATTGGCCATAGAGGGGTAAGGTGGTTAGGTATAACCCTATCCATCCAACATCGTCCGATCTCTGCAGATCAATGTTCACCATAGAGCCACTTGCTATACCTAGTCATTAAGATCTTTGTCCCTTCGTTTAACACGTGGCCCTTTGTGGCTCACTCGGGATCTGACCCACGTTGGGAAGGGAGCCTCATATGTGTAATCAGCTCTAAATATCTATTACACGGTGTTATGATTTAAATTATATTGGTAAAGTAATTCATACCATGTGCAATTTGTATCCCTGGGATTAACACTTTAATTATTTTGGGATTGACCATATATGGGCTCCAAATCATGTCGAATAGGTAAGTAATACAACCGGAGTAGGGGATTAATAATTTATTATTATTATTATTATTGCATATACATGTTACATATGGTATCAAAGCTCAGGTTCGCACACTAAGACTCTTTAGGAATAAAATCAGTACTAAAGGTCAATGTATTATTTTTTTTTTCCTTTTCTTTTTTTTCTTCACTAATAAATCTATGTATGAACACATAGATAAATAAAGAGAGAATTAAGGAATATGCAAAAGAGCCCAGGACCAACCAACCCACCTGGAACCATGTATATAAACGACAATCCTGATATTTGGATACAACCAGGCAAAGAGTCCCGACAACCCAATGCAGTGTTACTCGAGACTGTGCAGCAACTGCATGCTAAAATGATGAATTTAAGAACAGATAATGAAAGACTACACGAAGAGCAGGAGAAAATTCTCAGGAGTCTGTCCAATAGACAGAATCAACGACATCTAGACCCTAGTGGGGAGGATCGGGAGAAAACCCCGACGGTTCAACACGATGAAGAAAACGTTGAGTCAGAGAGGCATGGGGAGGATGAGGAGGGACACTCCGACAATGTTTCCGACCAGCACAAAATGAAAAGAAAAAAAAACTAAGTTACAAGGTGAGTTTAAAAATATCAAACCACCATTCTTTGATGGGGAAAGGGCAAAAGCAACAGAAGCATGGTTAATTGACATGGGAAAATACTTCCAGATTTATGAGTACACAGAAAAAATGAAGGCACAGTTGGTGGTTTATCAACTAATAGGTAAGGCCACCTTTTGGTGGGAAGAGATCAAAACAGTAAGGAAAATAAATGAGGAGCAGGTCACCTGGCAAGAGTTCCAAAAACATTTTAAGGATAAATATCTCACTAAATGATATTACAATGAAAAGGCAAAGGAATTTCATGAGTTAAGGTTGGGCACCTTGACCATGGATGAATACGTGACACAATTCACTTCCCTGTTGCATTATGTGCCTTCCATGCAAGAAGAGAAGGCCAAAATCCAGCGCTTCATCAATAGTTTACCCAATTTTATGAAGGAGAAGTTAGAATTTGACTAACCCAAAACCATGGATGACGTTATTCGAAAAGCTCACATCTGCTATCAACAGATGAAACAAAAGAATGAAGGGTCAAAAGGGAGTCCAAACAGAAAAGGTAGAAGTTTGACCCCAAGTAAAAACTCCAAATTTGCTAATTGCAAAAACAATGCAGTAAAAGTCCCTCAATCGGTTTTCACTTAGAAACCAATCAAGGACAGCTTATTCAGAAAACATACAACTAGAAGGAGTTACTAAATCAATGAATGATCAGCAAACAAAACCACTGTTACAATGTTGGGGATGCGAAGAACCGCATTATTACAAGTATTGCCTGCATAAGGCAAGAACAAAACAATTATCAAACATGTAGGAGGCATCAACAGTTGGGGACGTGGCAAGAAGTATGCCCAGAATTAACACTGCTTTGGACAATCACCAGGCAGAATTCCAGCCCACTATGATTGAATGTGAAGGTACGATTGCTAAGCAACCCGTCTCTGTTTTATTTGACCCCGATGCTAGCTTAAGCTATGTTAGTCCTAAAGTGGTAGATGAATGTCATTTATAGAGCAGTAAATTCTCAAAACCATGGTTAGTACAACTAACTATAGGAACAAAAAGAAGGGTAACCATGGAAACAAAATGTTGCCCCATAACTCTTTCAGGACAGTCCATTCACGTAGACCTTAATATACTTCCTTTGGGTTCATATGACGTGTTAAATGGAATGGACTGGCTGGAAAGGTGTTGGTCCCTACTAGATTGTAAATAGAAAACTGTTAGTTTCATTGATGAGTCAGGCCAAAGAAGGGAGCTCCAAGGAATTAAGATCAATACCAAGTTACGCCCCATTACTGCCAGTCAGTTAAGCAAATGTATTAAAAAGGGTTGTCAAGTATATGTTGTTCAAGTAGGATTTTCAAATTCTAAACATAAAATGACCTCCATGGAAGACATTCTTGTTGTTCAAGAATTTATTGATGTATTTCCAGAATCTATACCAGGACTACCACCAAAGCGTGATATTGATTTCACAATTGAATTAATTCCGGGTGCAGCTCCTATATCTAGAGCCCCTTATCGCATGAGCGTACTTGAGTTAACTGAACTCAAAATGCAGTTACAGGAGCTTTTGAACAAAAAGTACATTCGTCCTAGTGTGTCCCCATGGGGAGCCCCTATTCTGTTTATACGAAAAAAGGATGGAACTTTATGATTATGCATTGATTATCGACAATTGAACAAACTCACCATTAAGAATAAGTACCCCTTGCCACGCATAGACGATCTATTTGATCAAGTGAAAGGAGCTAAAGTGTTCTCGAAAATTGATTTAAGATCTAGCTACCATCAAATAAGAATAAAGGGCAAAGACATATGCAAAACAACTTTCCATGCTCGTTATGGACATTTTGAGTTCGTGGTGTTTCCGTTTGGCCTCACAAATGCCCCAGCCACCTTTATGAGCCTAATGCATAGCATTTTCCAGCGATATCTGGACAAATTTGTATTGATATTCATTGATGATATTTTAATATACTCTAAAAATCAAGAGGAGCATAAGGAACATTTGAAAACAGTATTGCTGACACTAAGGGAGAATCAATTATACGCAAAATTCAATAAGTGCGACTTCTTTAAGGATCAGAATCAATACTTGGGTCATGTTATATCAAAGGACGGTATCGTAGTAGACCCGGAAAAGATCAAAACAATCATGGAATGGACAACCCCAAAGAATGTCGCTAATATCCGGTCCTTTTTGGGATTAGCCGAATACTACCGTAGGTTCATTGAGGGATTTTCAAAAATCGCCTTCCCAATGACCTCTTTACAAAAAAAGGGACACATCTTTCAATGGACTACCGAATGTCAGCAAAGTTTTGAAAGACTAAAACATCTAGTCACTACTGCTCCAGTGTTGAAAGTAGAAAATCCAAAAAATTCCTTCATAGTTTGCACTGATGCAAGCAAGGAAGGTGTCGGTGGGATACTAACTCAAGAAGGAAAGGCGATTGCTTACGATTCTTGAAAGTTAAAATATTATGAACAATGATACTCCACTGAATACGATCTTGAATTAATAGCAGTGGTACATGCACTAAAAATGTGGCGGCACTCTCTGTTGGGGAAAAAGTTTTTGTTGCTAACGGATCATAGCATCCTTACAATTCTTTTTAACCAGTCCATTTTAAACACTCGCCAGGCTAGATGGACAACATTTCTGAGAGAATTTGATTTCAAAAAGAAACATTTAAAAGGGAAAGAAAACCATGTTGCTGACGCCCTAAGCAGAAAGGTACATTGTGTCTATGAGGTCCAAATGAGTCAAGTGAATTCAAATATTCCTAACATTGTTAAAGAGGCAGCTAATAGAGATCTGGAATACACATTCCTTTGGAAAAAGGCAAAGGAAAACTTGTTAAATAAGGAAAAATAGAGTTTGAAATAAACTCTGATAACCTTCTGACATTTTGAAACAGAATTTACATTCCTAGCCAAAGCTCGATTAAACAACTGATATTGGACGAGTTTCACAGAAAACCTTGTGTCGGCAACCCGGGTTACCAAAAAATGTTTTTAGCCATCAAAAAAGGGTACTATTGGTTGGGATTGAGGAAGGATGTCACTGAATATTTGTCCAAATTCTTGGAGTGTCAGTTAGTAAAAGTTGAGCACCAACATCCCGTCGTATTGTTACAACCTTTTCCCATTCCTGAATGGAAATGGGAAACTATATCGTTGTATTTCATCACTGGGTTACCCCATACAAGGAAAGAACATGACTCTATAATGGTGGTAGTTGATAAATTGAGTAAAACAACTCATTTTATACCTGTGAAATCAACATATAAAATTGTGGAAATCGCAGATATTTTTATGAAGGATATTTTTCGTTTACATGGAATACCCAAGGTGGTGATCTTAGACAGAGATGTGAAATTCACATCCATGTTTTGGAAGACTCTCTTTTCAAGATTGGGTACCCAAATCCGATTCAGTACTGCGTACCATCCCCAAATGGATGGGCAGACTGAACGGGTGAATCAAGCATTGGAGGATATGCTATGCATGTTTGTAATGCAACAACCTCACAAGTGGGAGGACTACCTCCATTTAGTAGAATTTTCTTACAACAAGGGGCATCACGAATCTCTAGTTATGAGCCCCTTTGTGGTGTTATACGGGAGGAAATGCAGGGTACCCATAGACTGGAATAACCCAGTTAATAAGCTAGCATTGGGTCCTGACATGCTAATGGAGATGGAGGAAATCGTGAAGAAGGTGATACAAAATCTTCGAGCGGCTCAAGATAGACAGAAAGGGTATGCGGATAAGAAAAGAACTTTCAAGGAATTTCAACCTGGGGATCACGTTTATCTAAGGGTTAAGCCCCAAAAAAGTTCCTTACAATGGCAAGGTTGTGCTAAACTAGCACCTCGATACTGTGGACCCTTCCAAGTCTTAGAACGAGTTGGACCAGTGGCTTATAAGCTGGCGCTGCCAAGCCATATTCGGGTTCACAATGTGTTTCATGTGTCCCTAGTAAAGAAATATGTGTATAATCCTCAAAACATTATTGACTGGGAAAATATTCAGGTAAAACAGTTAGATAACTATATGACTGGATATATTATTTTGTTGACAATTGGAAGTTAAATTTTTTTTTTGGTGTTTCAGGTCGAATCAGAAGGAGAATTCCTGGCAGAACCCCTTCGTATTCTCGACCAGAGAGAAACCAACTTGAGGAAGCGAGCCATCACCCAGGTTAAAGTGCAATGGAAGCTCTTCGGTCTAGGGTCAATGTTCCTCATATGGGGGGGGAGATGTAACATCCCCAAGTCACTTAAAAGGACTAAGGTTACTAAGTTAATTGTGTTAAAGTTAAATTAGACTTTTTTTACTTGTTAATGATTTAATATTAACTAACTGAGGCTAGAGTTCCATGTATGTTGTGTTTACCAAATCTATTGGTAATGATGTTTTAATAAATAGCAACTGTTAATTGTGGTTAATAGAAATGGTTGCCAAGAAAAGATAGTTAATCTCCACCTCAAAAGGGAGAGAGGGAAAAAGAATCCTAGAGCTGGGAGGGGGAAGGAAAAACCAGTGGGATTTTTGGTAGAGGAAGATAGTCAATAGAAAGCACAGGACTTGAGGTTGGGCGAAAAACCCTGATGCCCAAGGTACTGACTGTAGCTGGTTAATCCAGTGTGGAACACAGATAGTGCCCGAGGGAGATTCTGGACGTAATTGCCAGACTCGTGGTTGGGAGGAAGAGACTATCAGTTAGATAGGTAAAACAATGATCTACTGAAGAATAAGTGTTCGCCTAACAGATAAGTAACTATTAAACTCTCATGATTTATTATTCAGCTCTCTGATAGATTTAGATGTTCTAGACAGAAAGTATAGTAGCAATTAGTTAACTATTAATTGGTGCAGGTCTGAATTTATTAATGACAAATTTAGAAATATAAAACATGATAAATGATTACACATACACCAATATACATTCATAAACGAATTATCACAGGAAGTTAGAGATCTTTGTTTAGAAAAACCAGTTAAATAACTTGATCGGACAGAAGAGAATTCAGTGCAAATTCAGAATCGGTATTATAGTAATAGTCCTCGGCTATTAAAAATAGGAATCATTTAGAAAATTAAAACGAGTTGATCCAAGAATGGGCATAGATAAGCCAAGATTATGAATTATAACCAGCATAACTGAGTACCTTTTATGTTCACACCTATAACCGAAAATTACAATATCAGGCAGAAGGTGTTAGCCTTTGCAAACCATGCTACTTTTATGGTAATCTTACAGGATGCTGGAAACAGAAGACAGTTCCTATCGGGCAGTGAATTATGAGATTATTCCCTACAAGCAATATATGATGAATACCAAGCTTTTGATGTTTGTCTTTTTCTTAAAACGTACTTTTATTCAGAAACAAAGAAATAATGGGAAGAAAACTTATGAACAATTGATTTCCATCAAATGTATATTTAATGAGAAGCAGAGAATTAATGTGAAAGGAAATTTATGAACAATTGTTTTTTTTATAAAATGTACATCTTAATTAGAACCAGAGAAGTAATGTGAAGGACACTTCATGAACAATATTAAAAATTTATGTTGCAAAAGTTTATGAGAAAGTAAGCTAAGTATAACCCATCATTCGACCTCTTAGGGAAATTGAAAACATATATCATTAACAGTACTTCAGAGCTCATATGTTCGAGCTAACAGCTTTAACCGAATACTAAACAACAGATTAATGAATAAGACATAAACCCTGGAAACCCTTAATCCTAACGATAAACCAGAACCATAACCACAATCTTGCTGCGGCGAAAAAGTTTCGTCCTCAACCTCAAAATAACTTAGGAATAGTATCATGACTAGGAGAGACCCAACCTGTACATACGATGAAGATTTGGGTGACGATTCGACCTCCGGATGTTGACCTCCAAACAAAACAAAGGCAACAACATACCTGTACCAAGCCATTAAGTTCGAAGTTAAAAACTTGAAATCTGAGATCTTAGCTAAACGGAAGAAAGATAAATGAGCAAACTGATATGGTATACTTGCGGATGAGTCGTAAGCTTAAAGCCTCGTTGACATCCTGTCAGTTTAAACCAGTCTAACCAACTCAGATCTTTAATCGACATAATGAGCATATTCATAGAGAGCAATCTCCCAGTAGTCTGTGAAGGGAGTACCTGGCCTTTAACGATGAGTTTCTGCCTCACCTCTGAAGAGCCAACATCTTGACCTCTCGTGATACAAAGTCTAGGGCCGATGCTGCAAACAAGTGTGCACAGTCATTACCATGCCACAATCCTTCAAAGGTAATGTATACATTAAAAACGCAGTGATTAGATTAAACCGCAAGAAGATCTACCTTACCTGCTTCGTCGTTAGATCAGGCCAGCCATCTAACGAGGGTTAAACTTTCTCGGTTGCCACAGAGGCTAGCTGATGCGGAGCAAGAAACCCAACTCAATCGGCAAAGAATGACAGAGTATCGGCCAGAGATGGGTAAGGTGGTTAGGTATAACCCTATATATCTGACATCGTCCAATCTCTGCAGATCAACGGTCACCATAGAGCCACTTGTTGTACTTGGTCATTAAGACCTCTGTCCATTCGTTTATCGCATGGCCCTTCGTGGCTCACTCGGGATCCGACCCAGGTTGGGAAGGGAGCCTCATATGTGTAATCAGCTCCAAATATCTATTACACAGGGTTATGATTTAAATTATATTGGTAAAGTAATTCATACCATGTGCAATTTGTATCCCTCGATTAACACTTTAATTATGATGGGATTGACCGGATATGGGATCCAAATCATGTCGAATAGTTAAGTAATACAACATTATTATTATTATTATTATTGCATATACATGTTACAAATATTGTAACTATGTACAAAAGTTAAAAACAGTGAAATTAAAAATAATATAAACTATATTTATTGTCTTGTGTATTTCTATTAATAAAATTATATGGTAAAAATAAATATTAAAATACATTTAATAGGTGTATTTTTTATTAAATGTTATGATATTTAGCTTGATATTTCATATAATGACAATTCATTTTCATAAATATTTAAATTTGGTAGGTGTATATTTAATTAAATGTAATGACACTTGGTTACATATAATTTTATTTTATTTTTTATTTTTTAAATATTTTTTTTTAACACTTCAATTTTAAACACCATAAAATTAGTCATTTCATGTAAATGAATCAATCAGAAAATAAAATTTCAAAATATTTAATTTACTCACAACTTTAATAAATTTTATAAAACCTATTCAGAAATTTCAAAACTAATTAACTAAAATAAAAAAAATATAACCTATTTTCAACCTATATAATAATAACTCTTACCGCATAAAAGTTAATAACCTTTTACTTAAAAGTTCCAATAATCGAGGCGAGACTATTCAACCCATATAATAATACTTGGTAGCGCATAAAAGTTAATATCCTTTTATTTAGAAGTTCCAATAATCGAGGCGAGACTATTCAACCCATATAATAATAACTCTTACCGGATAAAAGTTAATATCCTTTTATTGAGGCGAGACTAGATAAAGACAAGACCTAATCTTTTTCATACGTTTCAAAACGTGTAGTCTACCGAGGCGGAGGAGTTGCTTAGAAAGTTATGGAAATTTTGGTTATGTAGAGGAAATCTGGCGAGGATTTTTGTAAATCCAAGTTATAGTTGTTAAACTTCAAAGTGTTTTAGACGTTTTTGATGGTCCTGAATCTATTTTCACTATCAAAATATATTTCCACTATCAAAAACACGATTCAAACACTCCGCTTAAAAAGATTGTAACTAAGTGTATGTTTATAGTAAGTAAAAAATAATATATAAATTTCAAACCAGTAAAAAGGGTTTTAAAAAAAATCCTCGGCGACTACTTTAATTATAGTGGATCACTTCACATAACGATGATTTCGATCGACAACGATTTTGTTTCATTTAAATTTTCAAAATCAAATAAAAGCATTTGCAACATGAAAAATATAATCCATATTACGTTTAACTTCCATTTTAATTCAATGTTTTTATCTAAACAACCAAATAAAGCTCGGCACATTTGCAACATGAAAAATATAATCCATATTACGTTTAACTTCCAATTTTAATTCAAGGTTTTTATCTAAACAACCAAATAAAGCTCGGCAACATTTGTATAAAGAAAAAGGCACATTTTAGAATGAAATGTATGGAGAGATCCGTATTATTATGTTTTTCAATAGGTAAAGTTAAGTTTAGATATAGGTTAGTGTTAATATTGAATATAAAGAATAATCAGGGAACATTTGATTATTAGTAACCAGATGTTTTTGTTGAATTTATTTTTAAAAGTTTAAAATGAATTTTTAAATATATAAATAGATTTGGTATATGTTTTAAAGAAAAAATAGATTTAATATTTTTTAAAATATAGGAGTCATTTACAGAGGTGGAGGAATTGTCTGGGATGTTAGGAATTCCAGTAAAATAATTTCAAAATTTTTTGTAGATGCAGTGTTTGGATCACGTTTTTGATGGTGGAAATGGATTCAGCACCATCAAAAACCTGTAAGGCACCTAAAAATATGAAGTTTGACAACTTTTACTTAGATTTACAAAAATTAGTACCAAATTTTTTCAAAATATGACTAGAATTTTCATAAATTTCAAAGAAAAAAACATAATAATTAGACTATGCCTAAAATATATAATAAAAATTAAAATTCCAAAATATTTAAAGGCTACTGATTAGAACAAATCTTACCCAAGAAATTCCAGAAAGAATTTAAAACGTGTAACCATTAAACTATAGCTTTGTTTACATTTTAACGTAAATGTGTAAAATGCGTTTGTCAGAATTATACAGGGCTCAATTCACTTTGGGACAGTTTTAATACCACAGGTGGCTCCTACTTTAACCTCAACCCCTTCCATCACTGTTACAGAATTCCATTAACCCGGTTATCTAATGGAGATTAAATCCCAACTGATGGAGTTAAATGCCACCTGATCGACAACACAATTCATGAATACATTTGTATAGCTATTAGTTAAATAAATTAGTAAATTTCATATATAGCCAAGCCGCGGTGGTACAATGGAATACTGGGATACGTGTCTTCTATCAGAGGAAGCCCCCTGGAGTGCCGAATCCATGGATCTATCTGTGGGCGTGTCCCGTTGAAGTATTTTGATGTGAAACTAAAAGATAAACCCTCTTTTCAGGCAACATCATTCGAGGAAGTTTTACAGGTCTTTTTCTCGGCCTATTTAGAAGGTCCAACGCTCACCAAATCTGCGGATCCAATTTTTCTGAGACTAGCCGTCAAGCCCACAGGATCTGCGTTTCCAATTACAGTGACCTTATTATCCTTCTCGTCAAACGCTATAGAGTCAACGCCTGCAATATAGCCACAGACCTGCTAGAATTTAGTACAAATAATTTCATCTTTATAATTTAAAAGTTAAAACCCCTCACCTTTAACCAAGTATATGATATAAAGTTATGATGTAAAGTTAAGTCAGACATTAAATTGGTGTTTGAGATTTTTTTATCTGTGAAATAAAAAATTTGCAATGATTAACTATTAAAAATGTATTAATACTTTACTTTTTCTGGTTTTAAACCCCTTTAAAACTAAAGTCGTAACCTCTTAAAAACCATTAACCCACTAACTATATAAAACCATGCTCTAAATTAAAACCAAAGAATGCTCTAAATTAAAACCAGGCTTTACCTTCAATCCCTGCAACAGTTTTCATGACCTTCCGTTTGCATTTTTCGCAGTTTAAGCCCACCTTCAACACGATTTTCTGCACAATGACATAGATAATTCACTTCCCATAACCATTTGAAAAATAAAATGGCACAACAATAACCGATGGCGTACCTTGGACATCTTTGACAGCTGCCGAAAAGTAATAATCTTGGAGACCCTTGGATGAATCCGCTCTTCTTTCACAATACTGTCGACCAGGAGGACCCAATAGATTAATTACAGCCTAGGAAACGCGGACTGTATGTTAACAGGCCCTTGATAATCTGCAATCGCACTGGTTAAAGGGCGAGGAGGGGTTTGGGGTTTTATCCTCACTCACTCTTCCTGAAGCCTCTGGAACCCCCAATGATGTACGTGTTGCCCGTGTAAAACGAGTCGAGTCAGCGATGATCGGAACTTCGGAAGCACTTCCACGAAGTTGGACCGCGAGTTCGCAACAACGGGAGACCTCAGAGACTCAGACCACAGACTGTAAGTTCCGGTCAATTTCTTGCTTTTTAAGAGTCGCCCCTTATTTCTCCGAAACTGCGTTTACCAACGTTTTCGCAAATTTTTTAACAGGCCTTGGTGAACTTCTTGGTTTTGAAGAGTCGCTCCATATTTCTCGGAAAGTGTGTTTACCAATGCTTTCAGAATCGCTCCAATTTTCTCCGAAAGTGTGTTTAACAATCTTTTGGGAGTCTCTCCATATTTCTCGGGAAGTGTGTATCCATGTTTTGGAAGTTTAATGAGTTTCAAATTTTTCTGAAAAAAATAGAATTTTAGTAGGAAATTTTGATTATAGTTGTTAAGTTTTAAGATTTTGGGTATCTTAAATATTTTTGATGCTGCTGAATTCATTTCCATCATCAAAAACAGGGTTCAAACATTTATTTTGTCAGATTTATGGAGAAAATAATGGTTGGATTCAGGTGATTAGTCAAGGAAAATTTGCTGTTTCAATAAACAACAATTTCTGCCTGACCATTTTTTTGATTGGAATTCAACAATTTAAAAAAGAAAATTTCAATTTCTTTGGGACAGTTTTTTGATTGGAATTCAACAATTTAAAAAAGAAAATTCTTATTGTTAGTATTTGAATAATTTTTTGATGGTGGAAATGAATTCAACACCCTCAAAAACCCTTGGTACCCAAAATCCTAAAGTTTGACAGCAATTACCAGAATTTCCAAAAAAAATCTATCAAATTTTTGTCACCATCAAAAATCCTTAAAACCCCAAAATCTCAGAACTTCACCATTGTAGCCCAAAATTTAAAAAATTTCGCCCAAATTTCATCAAAATCATATCATTTCTAACCTCCTTAAACTATTCTATTTTTAAATATCCATGAATATAAAATCTTACGATTTCATAGTATAAATCTGCTACATTAGTTTCATCTTATTTAGGATATATAATTTTAATGAAATTTATTTTCATATGAATTACAAATTTTTAGTTTAAATATTAAGAAATTATAACTTAAAAATATATATATATATATATATATATATATATATATATTTTCAACTATTTAATATTAACATAGCCACTTAATTTGTATTCATGATTAGCGTTGATACATAGTGATAGTGAGAGAAATCACGATATTTAGAAAATTTATACTTCCTCTCCTTACGGGTGTGCTCATGCTAGTAGAAAGAACTCAGGGTTGTGCTCATGCTAGTTGATAATAATAGTGAGAGAATTTATGCCTATTTTTTGATTTGTTATTTGATTTTTGAAATAGTAATTTTATAAGTAAAATGCGAAAAGTTTAACCATTTAATAATGATAAATATATAAGGTAGAAGAAGTAAATATTTATTTATAAAAAATAAAGGATTAAATTATATAAATATTTCTAATTTTTATAATTTAATTTAATTAAATAATTTTTTTTTAATTTTTTTTTTTTAAATTTATTAAAAATTTTAAGAATCATAAATTTAAGTTATTTAATTTGTATAAAAGTTTTACAAGATGTTAAATTTATTTATATTTCTAAAAATTCATTTAAAAAAATAAAAAAATCACAATAAGTGATTGAAGATTTTTACAGTTATTTATATTGTGATGGAAATTTCCGAAATTAATTTGTATAACCATCCAACGTTGAACGAATCAAATTCATTACACATATTAATTCCAAAAATCTCTATCATCACAATCTCACTAAAAAATTATATCTTAAATTTCAACTTAAAAACTATTTAACCAACTTCACCATTTTTAATTAAAAATTATAACTTCTAAATACCAGTTCTAATAAAAGGATATGTATAAATATAACGAGATATTAAAGACAAAACTATGAAAAGAACTCCTAAGATGCACAACCGTGGAAACAACGAAAAAGATTGTACGAGAAAATTTCAAACAATGTCTTTTCCGAGAAAATTCAAAACAATGTCTTTTCCGAGAAAATTTCAAACAATGTCTTTTCCGAGAAAATTCAAAAAATATCTTTTCCAATAATCGAGATCCGATGAAATTGCGTGCCATGTGCCCAGGATGTTTCAAGTCAATGAAATAGCATACCATTTTATACCAACAACATCGAATGTTCATTCGAAAAACACTGTTATTTTCATCCTTGTGGATGGCTTGAGAAAATCTTGATTTTAAAATGTTATAAATATCGAATATTATATATTTACATTATAATATTTATTCAATTTAGTACTATATTATTATTAATAATTTCTCATTAAAGTCTAAATATCATTTTTACTCATTAAAAAAATATAGAATCTATTTAAATATCAACTTGTTATAATTCTTTTAGATAAATATTAGTTTTTTGTTTTGTTTTGTTTTTTTTAATTAATCATATACTTGTTTGTTATAAAAAAATTTAGATTAATATTTTTGTTATTTATAATTATATATTTGTTTGTTTTGTTTATTTTGGTAAGTAAGACCCATATAGATTTGAACTAGTGACTTATTGTAAAGAGTGTCTTTAAACAGTACACCGTAATCGAAAGCCCTGTGGACAATGATGGTATACTTATTATTCTATAATACAAACATAAATATATGGCCATGCAAATTTTATATTGATAATATGGGTAAGTGTCAATCCTTGTTCCCCAACATTTAAGTGACTCACATACAAGGACTATGCAAATTTAGGAGTGTCAATCATTACAAGCTTCAAGAAACAACATTTGTAGCAACATCCCAAGGGTAAGTAACAACACTCATAAACATTTACAACATTTTATAAAACAGTAAAAAACTAAGTTTTCAAAACCACACCATGCACAATTAACTCTAGAACATGTGTGCAAAGTCCTAGCATCTTGCATATAGAGTTTAGTTGTATGCAAAAACTTATAATCGTAGTCTAAGATCATTATGGATCTCTATTTGTGTCAATAATTGATTCTTTGTTTGATGCATACCCCAAAAAAGGGGACAATTGTGAATAACATTATGGAAGTGGAGGTGTTTCCATTATATTTTTTTTTCATTGTGTCGATGAGCCTAGTATGGATGACATGTTGTCATGTGATGTGAATATTAACGGTTTTCAAACTTTGAATTTGACAATCCATGGTTTTTCCCATAACATTCTTAACCCATAATTTTTCCCATGGTATTCTTCTCTAATTAATAAAAAAAATTTAAACATTTTTAAACATATAAATATTAAATATTATTTTAAAGAAAATTTTATTTCTTTTAAATATAAATTGAGAGCCATTTATCCATACATATCACAATATCTTTAATAAAAACTAGTAATTAAACCAACCTAGACCCATATTAACTTCAGATCTACCAAGCACCAAGAGGGATCAAGTCTCTTTTCACTCTAAAAAAGGTTTGCATGTCAAGATATTTGATCCCTCTTGGCACTTGGTAGATGCAAAGTTAAGATGGATCGAGGCTCGTTTTGTAAATATTTGTGTTAGATGTTTTATTGGTTTAGATCTAGGGGTTGGGACAATGGTTTATTATCTCTCCACCCAGTTTCAATTCCCATGAGGAACATGTTGGCTCTTTGTGATAAGACGAGTAGGCGACGCCTTGGATAGTGATCCCTTATGGGGTTCGAGACATTTTGGCTCTTTCTAAGTGTTTTTCAGAATTTACGACTGTGGACAAAAGTATCTTCCCTAGACCTAGTGGCCTAGTCTAGAAAAACATAAAGCAAACAATATAAAACTCTCCTTAGAGAAATTGGAGAATGGAAAGATATTTACTTGTGATCTGTCACAAGCTCTTCTCTCCTCTTGGCATGTAAGCTCCAATTGTAGCTCCAATCATTATAATTAGAACCTGTAGACAGAATCAACAAAAGCCAAAGATCTAGGAAATCTATGTAGCATTATCCACTCATTTTATTCAATGGATCAACATAGCATTGAAATATATTAATGTAAAAATAACATAACACATACAGGAAAATGGTATACTCTTTGTATTAATATGAAAAGGAGAGAGTTTACAGCAAAAAATGGATGCCAATCTTGTAGATATCTCCCCAAGTTGACTTGTCCTTCCTTGTCACAATGCAAACCTCAAGGTCACCCTAATGCATGGAAATGATAACTCTCTTAAGATCAAATCAGCAACATGAGGGTATGATTAGTCTCCAAAATCCAACCCTAATGTTGTATATGGTTGTAGATTTATAGGAGAGTGTGGTAGTTTATGAATTCTTATCCATTTACCAATCTAGGCTTGAGATCCACTTAGGAGGGGAGGATGATCCCAAGGGATAAAAGGTGATCCGAACTTAAACATGAACACAAAAAATTATAGATATAACCATAAATACAGAGATGAAACATAAATAACACTTCATTTCATTTATATCAGAATACTGAAATATGCTTACAAACAGAATGGACATAAACTAGCTTGAGCGATGGTAGCTTATCTCTGAGAAGAGACGTGACAACTACATGCCCCTGAAATGTGTTACAATGAGGTTGAAGGTCCTATTTATTATTGAAAAACAAGAGAAAAACCTAAACAACCAAAACCATAACCACAAGAGATGTAACACCAAGAGTTAGTGGGCCTCGTTGGGGTTAGTTGGGTAGCCAACTTCCTGGGATCGTAACTTGGTCATATTATCTCTGTTTGGCATGTATTGTACCTTGTTGGAAATGTCTCCTCGAGTACTACAAGATTTGCAACAGACCCCTGCCCTTGGCTACGAGCCTGCAACAAACCTCAAAAAAACGTCGTTTAGGGGGCCAAAACTGCTCTGAAGTTCAGGACCCGAAAAACTGCTAAAAATAGTAAATGCTGAAATAAACAAGGAAACAGATGAAACCGACTGAAGGCCTAGGTGGAATAGAAGGGTGGCTGACAATATCCACCTGGATGAGTCCTCCCCCCTTAGGAAGTGTTGAGGTATCGAAAATCGCTGCCACAACATTGGGGATAACCACTCGGTTCGATCCTTAAAATAACTCCTTTTTCATTTGGGATAGTGGCTCCAACTGGTTCAATTAGGTCCAATTACCTTCTCATAAACGCTATCAGCTCTAAATATATCTCTAATTGCTAATAACTAGGGCCATCAATTCAATTATTTGAGTTGATCAGGCAAGAAGAATGATCCTTAAGTTGTTTTTGTGGAACAACCAAACCAATCTAAAGTTTTGCCTCAAAATATGACTTCTAGAAATGTAGAATTAATTTAAATGCAAACTAATTCTACAATGCAAGAAAAAGGAACTAAATCCTAATCTTATCTCAATTAGGCATATATAGATCTAACCCAACAGAGAGTAATACATTTAAATGATTTGGGATTTAAATATGTTTGGCTTATAATGAATATCAAGCTAACGAAATAGTTCAATTAACTGACATTACAAATACCAAAACATACTCTATTCAGAGACTTCTTAATTGAAATAATTAACCGATAACATTTAGGAAGTAGTTCACAAAATGATATTGATTGTTAAATCAATAATTTGAATAATTAAACAAGAATATGAGGAAATAGATCTCAGCATAGCATTATTTGTTAAATCGATATTAAAAGACAGATTTCTGAGTAAATAGTTACTCAGAAATCGAAATTCAACACATAAGAGCAGAGATAAATAATAACATATGATTGAGACAAATTACTCATACCGACAATAGTGCACAAATATGAATAAAATGAAAATATTCATGCCATTATAAAATAAAACTAGTATTTAAAACAACAGTATTAAAAACACCAATTTATTAAATGCATTTCTCTCACTCTGGTCTCCAACAATATTTTACAATGCTTGAACTTCTGCTTTTAAAACTAGAGCTGTAATAGTACGAACTTTACCCATTAAAACATAATTCAGAGTGAAAAAGAAAAATCCTCAATAATCCTTCAAATCTGAGTTTTCTCCTCTAACCTACAACTCTAAATCCTTTATACAATAGTGCCTTTAAGAATTCGTGAATTTCAGAGGAGTAGAAATACTATGTAATAAGAAATTTGAAAAGATAAATTCATTATTTATTTATGAACAAAATAGAGGCACAAAGATAGAAATACTAGATGCACGTTTCTCAGCTCATAAAAGAAATAGAAGAATTTTAGTCTTTCTCATAGAGATGATTCCAGGAGTACAGTAGTGCAACTTCTCAAAATTCTTCATGAAAATTCCTAAAATAATGTTCCAGTCATTTTATTGAGAAAAGTGTGAAAGTACAATAGTGCGAGATTTCGTAAGCCTTTCTTCATAAAATTCCAGACCTGGTATTTCATACAACGAGTAAGCTTAAATAAAATAAAACAACTGAATATATTTTGCATAACGTTGAGGGCATTTAAACAGATCCCTTCAACAACGCTTAAAGGAAAACATTTGTTTGGTGGAAATTTCTGAATGTGATTTGACGTCGTCACCAACTTTGTTTATTCCATCGGATTATCTGGTTGCTTATCTGTCTACTTGAACTAAATTGTTGCTTGTCAGCACAACTGTTCTCTTCTACCATGAACCTGAATAAGAAAAAAAGGAATCGATAAGCTGGAAATAAATGAAATTGATAAGTAAGTTTTTTTTAAACAAATCACTTTTGCAAAAAATAAGGAAAACCGTAGAGTCATAATAAATTTCGAACACAACCATCATGGAGAGTAATGAAGAGTGAGGTCTGTAGTAAGACAAATCACACTTTTACGGTCTTATCGCAAATCATAATCGCTTTTAGAATGAGGTAGAACACAGAATAATCACAATAGTTTTAAAGCCTGGAGTATTCTTTAACAAAATAAAAAAAGGGGCTTTCTTAAAACATATTGTAATCGGCGTTCGGAAAGGTGGATGTGATGTTATAAATCGTGTCTTTTTAAAACTTGTGATTGCGACGTCCAGGATGACTTCATGGTGACGTGGTGGAATATGTGTTATCACAGATTGTAAAATAGGTGGGAGGCTTAGTGGTTTTTTGGAAGGGTTTCGAAGTGGTAAGTGGTTTGTGAAGGGGGGAGTTTGAAAGAACAAAGGAGTGACACGTAGAGATAGGGCTTAGATGGGAAAACCAATTTTTGGACCCCCCGCGAGAAACTTAAAATTGAGTGCAGGGGGTCTGAAACCATTATCTGTCGTTGATTTGAGCAGATAGATTTGGGCAGTTCATTTTAGTAGATAAGTCTTGCTTTTATTATATCGCAATCGGTGTTAAGGAGTGGAAAACTTTAATAGGTGGCCGAAAGACTTGCGATTTGCAATATGTGGGATGAGATGACGTCGTGGTGACGTTATTATGACATCGCAGATTCATGTGGAATATGACGTGGCAATTGCATCACAAATGACTTGGGCCTGACGTGGAGTATGACATCACAGATGACGACAGGGATGGCGTGGTAGATGGCTTGGGCTTGATCGCATATCACAATCGCATTTGGTAGGAGTCTTTGGAACAAGCGGTATGGCTAAAAGAACTGTGATAGCCGCAAACGCGATATTTTTATTAATTGACATAATTTTTATCGGGTTCGAGGCTTATCACAAATCTCAATTGGCATGTGAAAAGTTTAAGACTGTGATTCTTGTGATTGCGTGGACGTGGGGGATTTATGTATTGGAGTGAATAATCTCGTCGGGTCTGAGGCTTTATCGTAATCACAATTGGCATGAGGCAGGACCCTTTGGTAATTGCGATAGCTCCGGACGTGGGGTTTTTATGGAATGGATTTTATAATCCCATTGGGTCCGGGCTTTATCGCATATCGCAAAAGAGATAGGTAGTGGGACTTGGGAAATGGTTCTTGTGATTGCGCGAATGTGGGTTTTTAACGAAGTGATGTTGATTTTCCCATCGGATCTGGGCCTAATCATAATCACAATGGAGTTAAGGTTAAGTCTTAGTTTTTTTGGAACTTTTCTGATAGTCACAAAGGAGGGACTTTATGAATTGTATTGAATAATCCCTGCAGGTCTAATTTATATCGCAATCGCAATGGAGTTGGCAGAGAGGTTTTTTCCTTATGAAACTTTGTTTATTTGCGATGCAGGGGAGTCTTTGCCTTTAGAATTTTTATGATGTGGGGTTTTGGATGAGCCATAGTTTATAAAGATAAAACCTTTGGGAATCAAAAACTCTGATTAGTTTGTCTTTTAATTAAATAAACCATATTGTTTAATACTTAAGTTTTTTTGAAGCCTAAGTATAGTTTTGGTCTTGGGGGCTATTAAAATTTGTTTTTTTTGGATAATCAAGGTTTAATACTTGGGTTTTAATTAAAAAACCTAAGTATTAAACTTTGGTTATAGTTCTTTATTAAAAATTCTTATGTTCATTTTATAAAATTAAAGGGTCCTTATTTTAATATAATAAGTTTCATAGGAAATTTATAATATATTAAAATGGGGGTTGTTGAATAGTACAACAGGAAGAAATGGTCCCCATTGTGTGTAGAGCCTCCATGAGGTGAGGAAATTTCTGTTGAACCTGGTCTGTGGTGAGCCAGTTGCTCTAGTCAGGGAGTTGGCTTGCTTTGACAACTCGATATAGTTGGATCCTCTGTTGGTGAGTGTTTTTGATCTGTGTGTCCATGAGTTGATCAGTTGTGGCTTGTTCCATGTAGTCTAGGTTGAGCTCTATTAGTGTGAGTTGTTCTGCAATGTTGGATGTGTCCAGCAATGGTGGAAAGTATGACTGAAGGCGGTCTACATTGAACACTGGGTGCAGACCAATAAATGGAGGGATGCTGAGCTTGAAGGCACTGCCACCGACAACCTTGGTGATGGTGTATGGCTCATATCATAGTGGGCGAAGCTTGTGGTGGGGTCCAACGAGGCGCTCCTTCTGCAAATGTACCAAACTTTGTTGCCCACTTGGAACTTGTGCGGCACTCGATGTTGATTATGATGTTGCTTGTACTTAACATTCACCTTGTCTAATATATCATGGACCTGTTGATGGATGTGTTGAATGCACTTAATGAAGTTGTTAGCCCTATCGACTTTAGACTGGACGTGAGCTGAATCTACTTGAGTGGCTACAAATGGTGTGGCTACATCAATGGGACATAATGGTTGAAATCTCATCCCTACTTGAAAGGGGTTGTGGCTCGTTGAGCTGTGGAGATCTCTCTTATAGCTATGTTGGACATAGGGGAGACTTTAATCCCATGTGCATGGATGATTCGAGTTGTACATGTGTAGGATGTGTACAATCATCATGTTGACAACCTCTGTTTGGCCATTGGTTTGGGGATGGAAAGTCATGGACTTAGTAAGTTTTGCATCCAGCATCGACTAGAGACTTGACCAAAATGCACTAAAGAATTTGTTATCTTGATCTGAGACAATGGACTGTGGGATCCCAAAGTTTACCCACACTTGCTCAAATAAGAGCTTATCAATGGCCTCTGTTGTGATATTCTTCTTGCAGGCTGCCATAATGGAAATCTTAGAGAATCTATCCACGACCATGAAAACACAGTCGTTGTTGTGCTTAGTAGAAGGAAGGCCCAATATGTAATCCATGGAGATAGATTCCCAAGGTCGACTAGGAGTAAGTAGAGGAGTATATAGGTCTTTCTTCTTGATGGTTGTTTTGGAAATGATGCAGGCAATGCAAGATCTAATATACTTCCCAACATCTTGACAAAGTTTCGGCCAATAAAAATACTTTTGCAATACTGCCATTGTTTTCTCTACTCTGCAATGTCCAATGAACCAACTGTAGTGCACCTCCCAAATTATCTGGGCCCACTCACTTGAAGGAACAAAAATGTGTCCCAAGTGGCATAACAGTGCATCCTGAAGGTGAAAATTTGGAACTTTCTTCCCTTCCAGGAATGTCTGGTATGTGCTGTAGAATTCTGGATCGCTTTGGTAAAAATGCGGCCACCCCGATGTCTCGTGCACATAGGAGTTGAGCACAGTGATCAGAGCCATGACTAGTGGTCGGCCGAGGCATTCTGCAACATTATTGGTGCTGCCTTTCTTGTACTTAATGTTCAAATGGAATTGTTTCAATTAGGTGAACCATTTCTAATGGTGATCATTCTGCAACTTCCCTTGTGTCTATATGAACCGCAGGGTCGGTGATCTGTGTGGATTACCGCTTTCTTCCCCAAAATGTAATGCTTCCATTGATGACAGACCTGCACAATGGAATACATTTATTTGTTGTAAGTGGGATACTTTCGGATTGTTTCTGAAAGTGTCTCATTGTGGTAAGCCACTGGATGCCCCTGCTGAGGAAGAACTGCACCAATAACATAGGCGTAGGCATCTGTCTCAATCTCAAATGGTTGTTGTAGGTTTGGTAATGTGAGCACTGGTGTAGAGTAGAGGCGATGCTTCAACTCAGAAAATGCCTTTTGTTGGGTTTCAGATAATTTTTTTTCTTTCTTTCACTTTGCCTTTGGTGACTTGACTTAAAGGCTAAGTCATATGATAGAACCCAAACATGAACATATGATAGAAATTAGTAAGACCTAGAAGGTTGTGGAGCTCTGTTAGAGCGGTTGGGGCTGGCCAATCCCGAATGACTTGTATCTTGGCGGAGTCCACATGCACATCCTTCTCATCAATGATGTACCCCATATATTAAACCTGGGTCATGCCAAAAGTGCATTTGTCCAGATTGGCACACAACTTGTGTTGTCGTAGGGTTTGAAGGACTTGTCGAATATGGTGGAGGTGCTCTTCCCAACTCCAACTGAAGATCAAGATGTCATCTAAATACACCACCATGAATGCATTGGTGAAGGGTCACAAGATTTCATCCATCAATATCATGAAGGTTGCGGGGGTATTCGTCAACCCGAAAGGCATGACCAACTATTCAAAAAGACTCTCCTTGGATTTGAAGGCAGTCTTCCACACATTAGAGGCTTTGATAGGCACATGGTGATAGCCAGGCTTTAAGTCAATTTTGTTGGAATACTTGGCCCCATTGAGCTGGTCTAGAAGGTTATCAATCCATGGGATTGGGTACTTATTTCAAACAATGATCTTGTTCAGTACCTGATAGTCAATACGTAGTCTCCAAGTCTCATCCTTCTTCTGTACCAATACGATCGAGCTCCCACAGGGTGATGAGCTTGGCCCGATGTGCCCTTTTTATAACAACTCTTGAATCTTCCTCTTGATCGCGTCATTCTCCAAAATAGAGCATTGATAGATCACCCCATTGGGTAGCGCGTGCCTGGGGTCAGATCGATGGAGATCTTTACCTGACAATGTAGAGGTACCCCTGTAGGTTAGGCGAAAATGTCCACGTACTCCTCCATGACCTTGTCCATCTACTGTTGTTGTGCGATGGAGCCCTATTTGGAAGTCGTGGCCACAACCTTCTTCTTTCCGAGGGCGTATCATAAGGAAAAATAATTTCCTGGTCTGGGAAATAATATTACTACATTTTTTTGTAGTGATCAAAGAGATGGCGGTAGGCGAGGCTACCTTTGGTATCCTATACAACTTATTCCCCAATGTAATAATCACAGAGCGAGGTCTAGACTCATAGAACACATGTCACTTCCACAAGTATGGTTGTCCTAATAGTACATCACAAACTTGAAGAGGAGGAACATCACATAGTACCTCATACATGAATGGCTTGATGCTATAGGGAAGGTGACACTACTGGTTGACGCGGAGATCTCGTCCTTGGTGAATCCAACCGATGGTGTAAGGTTGTGGATGTGTTGTTGTCGGAAGGCCCAACCGCTTCATGACCCTCTACTAAAATGAGGTTCTTTTGGCTCCCACTGTCGACAATGAACTGCAGCGAAGAACCCTTCGCCCACATCTGTGAGTCGAAGAGGTGTTCCCCCTCCTCCAGATCTGCAGGCTCATTCTTCTCGATCTTGGAGGTCGTGTTATCGGGAAATCTAGTGTCTATGCAGAGCTGCTAGTCCCACTAAGACTGGTAGCTGTCTTAGAAACAAACAAACTAAAACTACTTTCGTTTTCCTTTATGAGAAGTAGATAAGAGGGGAACAAAGGAGACCAACCTCTGTCTTGCACTTGGTTCCTTGCTTGATTCCTCTCCCTTCTGATAGATCTTTGCCACTCGCTTCCTTGTCTACCCAGCTTCAAAGAGTACCTGTGGAATCAAAGTAGCATAACACTATCCAAGAACAGAGATCTACCATCATAAAAAATATAGGACTAGATATATATTGGCCACACAAATGCATATATCATCAATCATACAAGAATGTGTAGGAAAACTTGAATAACTTTATCAATATCAAGAATAGCAAAGAGGATTACAACCAATTGTGCTGACCCAGCATCATCCTCTCAACAAGAAAGCCCTTCTTCACCTCATGAAAAGCTTAGATCACCCAACACTATGATGTTACACCAAGAACCCAGCAACACTTCCTTACAAGATACAAAATTCCAGCCCCCTACCTCTGGATCTCTGGGATGAGAGATCTATATATAGATATTTGCAGAGGTTTGAGTCAGCTCTGGGTTTTTGATTAGTGTCTTCTCTCTGATAGTTTTTGATTCCACTTGGAGATCTCATTGATCTCTTACTCATCCTTGGGCGATTCTGAGAGGTAAGTGACACAGGAGAAGTTTCTGGAAGATTCCATGATCATCCACCTTGCAAACTGTCTCTGCCACTTGTCTATTCTCGTCCATCGCACCCTATAGAAGGACTTTTTAGTATGCATCGCACTTCCCGTGTGCATTTAGGTGGGATGCATCTCACCCTCAGCACTGAGCAATCAGTATGGTCCAGTTTTGACCATTTCTGAGTAGTTTTTCATGGAGAACTTCTGGGAGATGATGTAATCAGTTGACCTTGTTTCTTTAGAGTGTTAAGCAACTCTTTTAACAGTTGTCCCCTAAAGCATGAGGTCGTTAATCTTTTTATGTCGGGTGAAATGCTTTATCATGAGGATCCGAAGTTTTTTTGAGCTGGAAGGCAACCTGCAATAAGATACAATACAATACATTATCTTCATAATATTTTCATGATCTAGCTGAGGCGGGCATTCCCATGCTCAGCTTTATAAATTCATTTTCATTTACATAAGACAGACAATCGTTTGTGTGCAGATTGATGATTCTGGTAGAGCCATCATCCTTAGATTGGATGACTACCTGTGCAGCAATGATGTACATTTGATGTCTTTATTTTCCTAAATATATATCGTAGCCCGGATGGATGAAACTAGATCCAGGGTCTTCAATCTCGTTCGATCTTCACTCAAAGTACAAGTCGATCCATGTGAGAGATGTTCTGGAGTCAAACATGGAAAGACATCGCCTGATTACCAGCCAGTGATGTAAGTTGTTAATAGGCATGAGAGGAATCACCGATAATGATGATGACCCTCAAGGTACGACAGTACAATTCACATGGTGTGAAAAAGGGACTTGGTGTCGAACACCATGCAAAATCTTTCGGTCGAAGGCCATTGATGTAAACTTGTCGCCGAAAGTGAGAAACTTGCCATTGAGGCATGCAAGCTTCAAAGTACTGAAAGGGTTGTTCCTAGATTGACTTCCTGGATAATGAGCTGATGTCGACAATAAGCGATCCGTCATAGGAGGGCCTTAATGAATCCCACATCTACGACGCGGAACGGAGCAAATGATTTTAATGGAGGTGAAAACGATATGATGATATAAGGTTCAGGGTGGCGGTCATGAAAGAATGGAGCGTAAATGTATTGCAGTGGCTGAGACACAGGTGAATTCTCTGAGTGAATTCTCTTGAACATATTGGTGACACTGACATGATGGATTAGTAGCGTTAACCCAAAATGTGGATGGTGTGATGGACCAATGGTGATATGACCAGTGAACGAAACAACCCAACCCGACTCGGATGCGGAGTGAAAGTGTCATTTTCAAGAGCGACTTGCTACCAATAAAGTTTCTTCAAGTTTTCTTCCTAATTTTTCCCCAGTCATTGCTGACCAGTACCTCTTTATTTTTGTCAAGCTTGAGGAGGATAACATATGCTTGTTCTATAATTTTCCCTTCGGGCAAACCCATCGCTATGTTTTAACGAGCCTAGCGATAGTGAAACTCGTTCTTGTCTATATGGACAAGTTTGTCGCTATTCGGTTTTAACGAGTTTAACGACAAAGATAACTCAGTCCTTTTCAATTTTAGAGAGTCTGAAAGGGACGTAAAGAAAACTCAAATAATCCTTTTTCGTCTTATAATCCCTTAAGTCCGAAAAAGTATAAAATAATACAAAAGGGATGAATTTTCGGTAATTTTAACGAGCCGAACAAAACAAGCGCTCGATCTTTTTGTGTAATAATCCCTCAGGTCCAAAAAGATTAAAATATAAATGAGGGATAGCACTTCCAGTCACTTTAACGAGCTAGAGAGGCCAATTACTCGGCAATCTTTTCATATTTTATGAGTCATATGAAAAGAGCTTAAAGGAGACTCGTTTCTCAAGGAACGAGTGATAAATTCGGGTAGTAGCTAATTCCAGGTAAGGTTTGGAATTTTCGAATCACGGCAGTGTCACAAGGATGGCTAACAGGATCACTCTTCGTAGCTGTTCCTCAAAAAGGGTAAACAATCAAATGGAGGTGAATGATCGGCCAGTACAGAGTGGAGGTGATGATGAGAACACGACCAAGGCTTCAAAGGCTGATGATAATGCATTCATGATGGTTATTTACCGGAGATAAATGGTCGCTCTTTAGACCAATTTTTTTTCTTTCGCTCTACCTTTGGTGACTTGACTTGAAGTCTAAGTCATATGAGAGAACCCAAACATGAACCTATGATAGAAATTGGCAAGACCTAGAAAGTTGTGGATCTCTGTTAGAGTGGTTGGGGCTAGCCAATCCCGAATGACTTGTATCTTGGCTGAGTCCACATGCACACCCTGCTCAACAATGATGTACCCCAGATATTGAACCTGGGTCATGCCAAAAGTGCATTTTTCCAAATTGGCACACAACTTGTGTTGTTGCAGGGTTTTAATGACTTGTCGAATATGGTGGAGGTGCTCTTCCCAACTCCAGCTGAAGATCAAGATGTCATCTAAATACACCACCATGAATGCATTGGTGAAGGGTCAAAAGATGTCGTCCATCAATCTCATGAAGGTTTCGGGGGCATTCATCAACCCGAAAGGCATGACCAACCATTCAAAAAGACTCTCCTTGGATTTGAAGGCAATCTTCCACACATCATAGGGTTCGATAGGCACATGGTGATAGCCGGGCTTTAAGTCAATTTTGTTGAATTACTTGGCCCCATTGAGCTAATCTAGAAGGTTATCAATCCGTGGGATTGGGTACTTATTTCATACAGTGATCTTGTTCAGTACCCGATAGTCAATACATAGTCTCCAAGTCTCATCCTTCTTCTCTACCAATACGATCGGGCTCCCACAGGGTGATGAGTTTGGCTCGATGTGCCCTTTTTATAACAAATCTTGAATCTTCCTCTTGATCGTGTCATTCTCCATAATAAAGCATTGATAGATCAGCCCATTGGGTAGTGTGCGCCTGGGGTCAGATCGATGGAGTTCTTGACCTAACAGTGCAGAGGTATCGCTGTAGGTGAGGCAAAAATGTCCATGTACTCCTCCATGACCTTGTCCATCTACTATTGTTGTGTGATGGAGCCCTATTTGGAAGTCTTGGCCACAACCTTCTTCTATCCGTGAGGGCGTATCATAAGGAAAAATAATTTCCTGGTCTGGGAAATAATATTACTACATTTCGTTGCAGTGATCAAAGAGATGGAAGTAGGCGGGGCTACCTCTGGTATCCTATACAACTTATTCCTAGAAGTAATAATCACAGAGCGAGGTCTAGCTTCATAGAACACATGTCACTTCCACAAGTATGGTTGTCCTAATAGTACATCACAAACTTGAAGAGAAGGAACATCACATAGTACCTCATACGTGAAGGGCTTGATGCTATAGGGAAGGTGACACTGTTGGCTGACGTGGAGATCTCGTCCTTGGCGAATCCAACCAATGGTGTAAGGTTGTGGATTTGTTGTCGTTGGTAGGCCCAACCGCTTCACGACCCTCTACTAAAATTAGGTTCTTTTGGCTCCGACTGTCGACAATGAACTGCAGCGAAGAACCCTCTGCCCACATCTGTGAGTCGAAGAGTGTTCCCCCTCCTCCAGATCTTCAGGCTCATTCTTCTAGATCTTGGAGGTTGCCATGGTGGCACTAGTCTCTATGTCAATGATATTCTTCCCTTTGTCATTCCCCTTGTCAGGTTCTGACTTAGAGTCAAACCTGAGTCTGATTCAGAAGCCTTCATCTCTGCCACTAGTGACTGCTTAGCCCGAAACTCACTTGTGTTGTGAGTGGAGCTCTTATGGAACTGACACCATTTTCCCGTGTCTTTCTTTGGCTTCATGGTATTGTTCTTTGCTTGCAGCTTTGGCTGGTTGTCCTGGGTTGCCCCACCTTGGTTTTGGCCTTTGATCTATGGTTTAGGGGCACCTTTTCCTTGCTTCGGATTCACAGATCCAAAGTCTCACTTCTTCTGTTTAAACTTCCACTCGATCTTGACAACATATCGATATGTTGTGCCAAACAAGGAGATGTCTAGGAACTCCATATTTTCCTAGATGTACTTGTATATACAACCACAATACTTTAGTATCAAATGCCGCTCAGAATCCTTGATACCAAACTTCATGCAGAGGGAATGGAAAAAATTTGTGCTCTGGCACATTTTGGTCCCTTCCCTATCGTAGCATGGTCCAATTTATGTATTTATCTTCATAGCTCCCGACAGGATAATGTTGTTCCTTGATGGTGTCGTAGAAAGAATCTCAAGTGGGTGTGGCTAATAACAGTGAGGATTCACTTTCGTCCTTTTTTTCAAAGTAGGTTTCCCATTAGTACTTGACATGTGGGGCAGCTTTGAGAAGTGCAAAAGTAGTATTTTTTAGATTGGAAAAGTCATGAACTAAAAAATATCCTTCCAACATATTCAACCATTTATCTACATTGTCTGCATCTATATAGCCCTCAAATATGGGAATATCAAAGTTAACTTGTACCTTAAAAGGAGTGGCACCTCCAGAGTGGTTGTTGGATGAAGATGCATCGCCTGTGGGTAGCTGTCGAAGGATCTGGGCAAAGTTATCCATCATCATGTTCCTCTATTGCTCAAGGGCTTCCTCAAGCAATATTTTGAAAGGATCTCCTTCCCCTTCATCTTTCTTTTCTTCTTCCATGGGAGGTCGTCAGAGTTTTCGAGGCTAGTCTTGTAAAGGTTCAACTAGATCAAGCCCTAACTCCTTATACCCTAACCTCGTTGGGGACATTCAAATAAAAATAGAGAACGGGAAGACCTCTTTAATAGCACTAATCCGAACTTAAACAGGAACACAAATTACATATATAACCATAAATACAAAGATGCAACAGAAATAACACTTCATTTCATTAATATCAGAATACTGAAATATGCTTACAAACGTAATTGAAATAAACTAGCTTGGGCGATGGTAGCTTATCTTTGAGAAGACATGTGGTGGATACATGCCTCTGAAATATGTTACAATGAGGCTTAAGGGCCTATTTATTATTGAACAATAAGATAAAACCCTAAACAACCAAAACCCTAACCCACGAGATGTAAAGCCAAGAGTTTTTGGACCATGTTGGGGTTAGTTAGGTAGCCAACTTCCCAGGGTCATAACTTGGACATATTATCTTCGTTTGCCAGGTACGATACCTTGTTGGAAAGGTCTCCCCGAGTACTATAGGATTTGAGGCATGCCCTTTCCTATGGCTACAGGCATGCAACAGACCTCGAAAAAACATCATTTAGGTTGTCAAAACTGCTCCATAAATTTAGGACCCGAAAAACTGCTAAAAATAGTAAAGGCTGAAATAGATAAGGAAACAGATGAAACTAACTAGAGGCCTAGGTGGAATAGACAGTTGGCCACCAATATCAACCTGGATCAAAAGGTGAAATATACGAGGTAGGATCAGATAGGATTCAAATTTCTTATCCAAGGTAAATGGTTGTAACAACTCTTGGAAGCTTCTGGAAGAGGAAGCTTCAGGATTCTTTTTATTTTTCCTGAATTTCTAGAATCAATGCACCCCAAACAAAAGAAAACTTTCTACTGATCGGAGCAGGTGTAGAAATGAGGAACCTGTTGTTGAACGTAGGTCCCTTAGTGTAACAACCCTAGTGAAAAGTTCATGTAATAAAAGTTAATAAAGGAAAAATAAGACTACGGTTAAGGGATTGTATTAAAGCCTGAGAGACAAGGAGATGGAAAATTACTCAAGGATAGTGATGGATTTTGGATGGCATTCCATGTTTGGTCTGATTTTATGATTGAAGCACCAGTTTTGGGTGTGATCACAGTTTGGTGATGGTGGAGGTGGTTTAAACTCTAGATTCCCTTGTTTTTTTTGGATTGGTTTATCCATGAGATCCCACAATCATGCTTGGAATATGGCATGGGGATGACTAGGTGAAAGAAATATTTGGTTCAACCATGTCTACGGTTGGGTGGTATGTGGAAGTCCCGAACCTGATTGGATTTTGCTATCATTAATGAAAGCTATGTTATCTTGCTTTTGTACTTGTTTATATGTGGATTTAATGGTTGTTATATACTTATTATTTCCATGGTTTTATGTTGGTTATAAGCATGGTTAATTGAATGGTTCATATCATGGTTATTTCATGTATTTACTTGTAATTGTTAAAATGATGGATGAAAAACCTAATTAATTTCACAATAGTTCAAGGGAGAAGGTGGTGATCATTCTTTTCATGTTTCATAAGAGTTTTCAGTCATTCATGCTCTGTCTTATATCCTAGACTTGTAGGTTTCATTGATGCCAAGTGTTTGATAGAATGTTAGTCCTGATTGGGGATGGTCAGGCCCAATATTGAAGTTGATTTTTTGTTTATTAGTCTTGTCATCATGTGTTTGATGGATTTTGAAAGTTACAACAAGTTCTGGGGCAGTGGTAGGAATTATGGGCTAGGAAAGTGCCTTAAATTCCATAGACGTTGGCACAGGTCTGCTGGGAAAAGTCCCTGGATGTAGGAATGTAGGCCTATGAGAGTGTCCAGAGGTCCCTAGATGTTGGCATGACCATAGAATGAGAGAATCGAGAGTTCAATAGGTCCTTAGACGCTGGCATGACCATAGCATGAGAGAATCGAGAGGTCAAGAGGTCTAAAAGGTCAATGGGACCCAGGGGCAGAATGCCTGAGTAGCTGGGAAGTCTCCTTGGGTGTTGTTGCTAATGTGGAAGGTATGGTTGATTTGTTTCCGTCGATTCCATTTCCTTAAGGTCACCAAGGAGGTTGAATCATATCATAGTAGCCTCTCGTCGCATGTTTACCTTGGTTGGCCGGTTTCTTGGGTAGATGTCAGTGAAGAGTGGCTACAATTGGTATCAGAGCATGGTTGCACTCTCCTTGGGTGAATCTGTTTGTCATGCATTCATGTCCGTTATACATGTGTCAGTCATACTTGAATGCTTGTTGCATATGCATGGTGTTGGTCATGGTTGTAGTGATTTCACCATGGAAATGAAGATTTTGTTGTTATGAAGCATGTTGTCAGGAGTGTATGATTGGTTACATGTTGTTTATGTTTATGTATTAACTGTGTACGTTGGTATGGTTGTATTTTCATGCATGAGGTCATGGTGTGTGTAGTTGATATGTTCATGCATTGATGACTAGACTCTAGCTAGACTGATGGTTACATGGTTATGTTCTTATGTATCATATGTCTATATGTTGTTATGATTATGTTATACATGTATCATGTTGATTTGATGATCTTGCAGATGAGATATCCTTCCCAAATTATGCTAAGGTACGTTGGTTTATTTTGATTTGGTTTAGCTGACTTAGTATGCCTTGCGAGAAAGATATAAAAATGGCTAGCAAGATGGTAGACTACAAAGACTCTCCCTATGAATAAGATGACCAACGTGGGGTTGGGCACTCTTCTGATTTGGAAGACACATTGAGAATATTGAAGGAAGAGATAAGGAGTTGTGAGGCAGAGAATGAAAAAATCATGCAAGCACAAGAGAAACAAGCAGAGGTTAATGCAATACTACTTCAGAGTTTGTCATAATTGCAGCGATGGGGACCGCTTCTGATCAGCCATGAGAAGGAGGACATAATTAATGGGGCATATGACAGTAGGTATTATGGTGGTCATAGGTCAGATAGAGACAACATGATCAGATATGACATGTTGTTGGAAACTCCAGACAGGAGAGGTGATAGACACAAGTACTATTCTATTTCTGTTATGTGTTTCCAGCAGAGATTCTAGAGTTACCTCCTCACAAGGAAGTGGATTTTTGTATTGAGTTGGTGCTAGGGGCAGCACCAGCATCGAAGGCACCTTATAGGATGAGCACTCTGGAGCTAGTAGAGTTGAAATTGTAGTTGAAGGAGATGATTGACAAGGGATACGTTAGGCCAAGAGTATCGCCTTAGGGTGCACCAGTGTTGTTCGTAAAGAAGAAAGATGGTACTCTCAGATTGTGCATTGATTACACGCAGCTGAACAAGGTAACGATTAAAAACATGTAATCATTTCCGAGGATTGATGATTTGTTCGGTTAGTTGAAGGGAGCAATAGTGTTCTCTAAGATTGACTTGAGATTGGGATACCATCAAGAACACATCAAGGAAGAGGATATCTTCAAGACTACGTTCAGGACTAGGTATGGGCATTATGATTTTGTTGTAGTTCCATTCAGTTTCATTAATGCTACAACTACATTTATGTGTTTGATTAATAGTGTGTTATGTCCTTATCTGGACTAGTTTTTTATTGTATTCATTGACTAAATATTGGTATATTCTAAAAATAAGGATGAACATGCTGAGCATTTAGCAGCAGTGTTGAGATTGCTAAGAAAGCATCAATTGCATTCTAATCTTATCAAGTGCAGCTTCTTTCAGACAGAGGTGCATCACTTGGGACTTGTCATTTCCAAGGAATGAACTGTAGTAGATCTAGAAAAGGTAAGGGCCATCATGGAGTGGGAAGCTCCTAAGAATGTGGATGAGGTGAGATCATTTATGGGATTGGAAAGTTACTATAGGAGGTTCATCAGGAAATTCTCATGCATTGCATATCCTATCACATCATTGCAGATGAAAGGTAAGAAGTTCGAATGGACAGAAGAATGTGTTTCTAGTTTTGAGAAGCTCAAGCAGTTGTTGACACATGCACCAGTCTAAAGATTGCAGATCTGGACAAGGAGTTTATAGTGTGTACAAATGCTTGCAAGATGGGACTTGGTGGAGTTCTCACACAAGAAGAAAAGGTATTGTGGTATGAGTCACATAAAGTGAATGGGAACGAGAAGAACTATTTGATGCATATCTTGAGCTAGAAACGCTTATACATGCATTGAAGATGTGGAGGCACTATCTTCTTGGCAGGAGGTTTGTATTGATGAGAGATCACAGTGGGTTGAGGTATTTGTTTGACCAATATAATATAAATGCCACACAAGCTAGATGGTTGGCCACCCTTAGTGATTTTGAATTCGAGATCAAATACTTCAAAGGAAGGGAGAATCGTGTTGCAGATGCTATTAGAAGGAAGGTACAGGTAAATCATATAGAAAATATGAGCTCTTATGGGATAAAGTTACATGATAGGATTTTGTAGGCGCGACAACGAGATGTCAAGTACATGGAGATAATGCATAGGTTACAACAGAGTACAGGTACAGGTACAGGTGTAGGTGTAGGTACAAGTACAGGTGCAGGTATATGTTATAGACATTTTTGGGCACTACAACCCCAAGCATGAAATGTCCATAAACCAAGGGCTCCTAAGTCCCTGAAAGTGTTGTTCTAACCCCTAAAGGAACAAGGTCAACAGATTACAGCTTCTCCCAGAAGTTCTCCATGAAAAACTGCTCAGAATTGGTCAAAATAGGATCATTTCAGCTGCTCCACTGGCTAAGTGTGTTGCATCTCACCTAAATACACTGTGAGGGTGCGTTGCATTTCAAAAATCCCTTCTATGGGGTGCGATGGGTGAGAAATGACAAATGGTAGTGTCATTCCGTGAGGTGGAGAGGCAATGGAAGCTTCCAGAATCTTCTTCTGTGACACTTGCCTCACTGAATTTGACCAAAGATGAGTAAGAGATCATCAATCTCCAAGTGGAAGAAAGAACTATCAGAGGGAAGACACTAATCAAATCATGAGCTGACTCATCTCCATTACAGATATCTATATATGGATCCCTCATCCCAGAGAGCCAAAGGCTGGAATTTTGCATATTGTAAGGAATTGTTGTTGGTTTCTTGAGACAAACATCAGATTGTTGGGTGATCTAAGCTTTGTTTGAGGTGAAGAGGGGATTCTTTTTTGGGAGGTTGATGTTTGGTCAGAAAAACTAGTTGTAACTCCTCTTGGCTCTTTCTTGTTTATCAATAAAAGCTATTCAAGTTTTCCTCCATGCTTTTGTGTCATTGATGCTTGCTACATTTGTATGGTCAATTTACATCTGATCCTAGATTGTTTATGATTATAGATCCATGTCTTTGTATAGTGCTATGCTACTATGATCTTACAGGTACTTTGTGAAGCTGGGCGTGCAAGGGAGCAGGTAGCTAAAGACTATCAAAGAAGAGAGGAATCAAATCAGGAGATTAGTGCAAGACAGAGGTTGGTCTTTCTATTCCTCTCTATCTATAATTCATAAAGGAAAAACGAAAGTAGCTTTTCTCTGTTTGTTTCTAAGGCAGCTGTCACACCTTAGTGGGATAGAGCAGTTCTATATAGACACTTTTCCCTGTAACAAAATGGCGACTCCGCTGGGGACGAATTAGTTTGTTTGTTTATCATTCTTTGTTGTTTGTTTCATAAACTTACAGGTAGCATTCAAAACTGCATTTGCCATAACAAATGCAAAGTAGATAACTGCTACTTCAATCCATCTACTGGATCTGTTTATGATTTAAACAACTGATTCACAAACTATCTGATTGCCCTTGTGATAGCTCTTAGATCCTCCTTAGATCTACCCTTGATTGTTGCATTACTGATTACTTTTTGCTCGGCCAAAACCCAAGAACTAAACTGCAAACTGTGACCCGGAACCCAAACATAGTCTCGTTTCTGGCCCAGCGCAGGTACTGTTAAGAGAATCTGAACTTCAGCACACTTCCCGAGTGGACAAGGTGCGCTGCATTTCAAATTCTCTGTGTTACAGGTGTGCTGATCAGACTAGGCTCTGTGCAGTTTTGGTTTCTGTGATTCATTCTTTCCAGTTTTATTACTGAATTTTGCTGCCTGTGATCAGTATATGTCTGTTTGAAACCCCTTTTCCTTGCTGTTATTCCGCCTCCTTTGTACAAAAGAACTGTAGATGTTTTTGTGTGTTTGTTGAGTCATTTTCAGTTCTCCTTTGCAAAAGTAGCATAATCGTACTGTCGTCCTTTGATTTGAAACTGTCGCAAGTGTCGATTTCAATCGTAGGAAAGAGTTTGATTGCTGTTGATGGTCGATTATCCTGTTACTATTTCTTTTGGTCTAAATTTGTAATTTTCTAGTGTCAAGAACAAGTATTCATTTCAAAATCGTAAGGTGTTGTGATCGTCTCCATTTTTTATTTCGAAAAGAAACTTGTTGATATTTGTTGCTTGAAAAGAAATTCAGATTTGTGCATCAAATTTCTTTTTAGCATTCATATACTAAGAAAGTCGAAAAAAAATACATGCATGTGCATTTGCATATAGACAGTCTGATTGGCTTGATTTAGGAAAGTGCATTTAGAGTGTGCTCTTTGCTCTTTGTGAAAAGATTCTGTCTTTCTTTTCCTTAGTAGCTAGGATTTTCATTGCACAAAGAAGATAAAAAGTTTGTTTATCATCTTAGATTGCATTTTAGGAATTACATCTACATCTCGTGGTGAACCTGAAAGGAAAACTTCATAAACAAGATCAACTTAAAATAAATTCAATGAATCTAACAACGCTTTGGAACTTAATGCACAACATTTAGAAGTCTAGGCTAGAGACGTATTCCGGCGTCGTAAAGCCTGGTAACTGTTGTTCTCACTGATGGTTGGGTGATTCCTCCACTTTGAGACGATAAGTGCCAGTACGGACTTGTGCTCCCACGTATCGTCGAGTATATTTTGGGAGACCCCAATAGGCTTAATCCTTTATCCATAGGAAGCCGTGTCTGCCGCCCTATCGATCGCAATGCACTGAACACAGCATTCGGGAAGATTGACTGTCGTACCGTAAAAAGTATTCTGCAGTTTTGCGATTGGTTTGGTAATCCCTCTACCTAGATTTCCAGAGCAGTCCCTTTCGTTCCTTTTCAGACTCTTTAACAGAAAAGGTCCATCTGAGCACTTGTCACTTCAGGCTCATTAAAAATCGAAGGCGACTAGAGTCATCTTTTGTTTTTTTCTCGACTCTTAAAAATTGAAAAAACAAGTTGTGTCAAAGCGTCTAAAATTTATTTTAAACAGAATATTCATTACCCTTTCCTACGTTGATCTTGGGTTGAGAAAATGGAATCCACCAACCAAGGAGTTCCCCTTGGAGGAAATCCTAGTCCCTTCTTCTCTTGGGGAGATGTTGGTGCACCCCATATGGCCACATTGTCGCTTCTAGGACTGACAATTGGTTTGCCTGTATGGCTCTTCTCAACCTCTGTCGTTCAGAACACCACAATTCTTGAACAATCGAATCTGCAACTAGACGAGTCCAGAGTTACCCACCAACCTTCTACTTCCTCTAATTCTTCCTCTCCTCCTTCCTCTTCGCTTGATGGGGCTGGTAAAGCCAAAAGTCAAGTACCTAAGTAGAAGAAGGAAAAGAAGAAGAAAGAGAAGAAGAAGAAGGAGCCAAAAGAAAATGGGGGCAAATGAGTGTCGTCTAGCGAAAATCCACACACTGCACCAACCAGGCCTAAATCGCCATGTATCATTTGCAAAGGAGACCACTATCACAGAGATTTTCCTTGCATCCCTCGGATCTTAAGGGACTGGTCTCCTCGTTTGCACAACCCAGTGTCGTCAACCTCTGATGGTCATATTGAAAACACACCGTCAACTAGTGAAAGTGAAGCCCCAGGACAAAAAGGAAAATATAGATTTCCTTGTAAATTGTGCGAAGGCGATCATGCCGTCCACCGTTGTCCCTTCTTCGACGAAGCTAAAATAGTTTTGGACGATCGTCTAGTTTCACCGTTACGACTTCCTCCTGGATATAAAAAACTCTTGCCGAGTCCGTCACTGGTTGAAAATCCGGCTGGCCCGCTCAAGTGGTTGGCTGAAGCATCTATCATTGAAGATAAACCATCTGAACCCATACCAGATGAAAATCAAAAGGTCGAGGCGGCAGTTGACCCGGTCTTGCCTTCAGAGGTTCCATCTTCAGATGATACAGTCACTGAAGAGAACAAGGATGACACCGTCCAAATTCTTTTCATAAGCACAGACTCCAACGAACATGGGGGCAATTTACCCGTTCCTTTACAGCAGGAAGGAAGTTCGTCAGAGTCATACCCGGCTGTCTATTCGGTCCCACCTCCAAGCAACCTAGTTGTCTCCTTCGACTCGAATCAACTAGGCAGACCCTGTTTACCAGCTAGTGTACCATTCCGAATCATTGTTTAAATATATAGAATGGTTATGGCTGGTACCATCATAGATGAGGGGGCTTCTGTGAGTATCCTTTCCTCAACTGCTTGGAAAGCGCTTGATTCTCCATCGCTTTTGCCTGAGATGAGAAATCTAACAGGTTTTGATAAAGGAACTAGTCAACCGTTAGGGATCCTTCCCAATGTGCCCATAACATTGAGAGGGAAAACCGTTCACATGAACGTAATGGTAGTTCAAGTACCCCTGGATTATAATATACTCCTTGGACGAGACTATATTTATTGCATGAGAGCCATTGTCTCATCACTCTTTAGAGTGATGTGTTTTCCGCACGAAGGAAGAGTGGTCAAGCTCATAGACCAACTTTCATTTCCCGGATCACGCATAGAAAATAGTCATATACCATCCCTGAATGGTCTTTTCACGCAAGAAATGTCTCAATCCCCAGTCCATCCACCCGATGAGCGCGAGTGATTCGGGGGACATGACTGAAACCCAGGGGGCATGCACCCTGGTATGCTTTGGCAGGAAAACTTTGGGTATAGGGTAGGTTTCCGCAAGAGAATATGACTAGTCTGTACTCCTGTCCGTGATTGGAAGAGGGGGTTATTCTAGAACAAGATTCTCTTGTCAAAGTTACGTGAGTGGAGTAGCCTCCTTCACTCACCTTTGTCTATTTCGGTAAACATCATCGAAGAAGTGTTTATTTACGTTGTGAATAAAACAATCTTTGGGTAACTTGTAAGAGGTAGGCCTCTCTCGGTAAAACAAATGTTTTAACGGAATAAAGAAGGGGTAACCTTGAAACTTTGTTTTATACCTGGGGGCATGCAAACCTTTTGGAGTGCAAGCAAAGAGTGATCATTTATCTGTTTTTTGGATTGGTCGTTTCCTAACTTGCATAAAGAAAGGATGTGGGGCAAAAATCTAAAAGTTGTCGTTTTTATATGAGACATTCTTATCACACGACTGGATTAATCGAGCAATGTTACCGCAAGGTTCAAGCTCGTTAAAAAATAAACCTGCATCGAGCAGTTTTAGCACATAGTTCAAGCTCGTTAAAAAATAAACATAAGACATGAGCAAATGTTTCCCCCCACGTTTAAACTCGTTAAAAAATGAACTATTCACCGGTAAATAACCATCGTGAATGTAGTACTTCAACCATTAAAGCCTTGGTCGTGTTTGCAGCATCACCTCCACTTTTGCATTGGCCGATCATTCACCTCCATTTGATTGTTTACCCATTTTAAGGAACAGCTGCGAAGAGTGATCTCACTAGCCATCCTTGTAACACTACTGTGATTGGAAAATTCCAAACCTTACCTGGAATCAGTTGCTACCCATTTTATCACTCGTTCCTTAAAAGACGAGTCTCCTTTAAGCTCTTTTCAACTGACTCGTAAAATATGAAAAGATTGCCGAGCCATTGGCCTCTCCAGCTCGTTAAAGGGACCGGAAGTGCTATCTCTCCTCTAGATTTTAATCTTTTTGGACCTGAGAGATTATTACACAAAAAGATCGAGCGCTTGTTTTGTTCGGCTCGTTAAAAGTATCGAAAATTCATCCCTTTTGTATTGTTTTATACTTTTTCGGACTTAAGGGATTAGATGACGAAAAGTAATTTTGGAGTTACCTTTACGTTCCTTTTCAGACTCTCTAAAATTGAAAAGGACCGAGTTATCTTTGTCGTTAAACTCGTTAAAAGTGTAATAGCGACAAACTTGTCTATAGACGAGAACGAGTTTCACTATCGCTAGGCTCGTTAAAACATAGCAATGGGTTTGCCCGAAGGACAAATTATAGAACAAGCATATGTTATCCTCGTCAAGATTGACAAAAATAAAGAGGTACTGGTCAGCAATGACTGGGGAAAATTGGGAAGAAAACTTGAAGAAACTTTGTTGGTAGCAAGTCGCTCTTGAACATGACACTTCCACTCCGTGTCCGAGTCGGGTTGGGTTGTTTCATTCTCCGGTCACATCACCATGGTCCCATCATACCATCCACATTTGGGGTTAATGCTACCAATCCATCACATTAGTGTCGCCGATATGTTCAAGAGAAGTCATTCAGAGAATTCACCTGTGTCTCACCCACTACCATACATTTATACTCCATTCTTTCATGACCGCCACCCTGAACCTTATATCACCAGATCGTTTTCACCTCCATTAAAGTCATTTTCTCCGTTCTGTGTCATTGATGTGGGATTCATTAAGGCCCTCCTGTGACGGATCGCTTCTTGTCGACATCAGCTCATTATCCAAGAAGTTGATCTAGGAACACCCCATTCAGTACTTTGAAGCTTGCATGCCTCAATGGCAAGTTTCTCACTTCCGGCGACAGGTTTACATCAATGGCCTTCGACCGAAAGATTTTGCGTGGTGTTCGACGCCAAGTCCTTTATTCACACCACGTGAATTGTACTGCAGTACCTTGAGGGTCATTATCATTATCAGTGATTCCTCTCGCGCTTGTTAACAGCTTACATCATTGGCTGGTAATCAGGCGATGTCTTTCCATGTTCGACTCTAGAACAACTTTCACATGGATCGACTTGTACTTCGAGTGAAGATCGAACGAGATTGAAGACCTCGGATCTAGTTTCATCCATCCGGGCTATGATATATATTCAAGAAAATAAATACATCAAATGTACATCATTGCTGCACAGATAATCATCTAATCAAAAGGATGATGGCTCTATCAGAATCATCAGTCTACACTCAGACGATTGTCTGTCCTATGTACATGAAAATGAATTTATAAAGTTGAGCATGGGAATGCCCGCCTCAGCTAGATCATGAAAATGTTATGAAGATAATGTATTGTATTGTATCTTATTACAGGTCTCCTCCTAGCTTGAAAGAACTTCGGATCCTCATAATAAAGCATTTCACCTGACATCAAAAGATTAACGACCTCATGCTTTAGGGGGCAACTGTTATAGACATTTTTGGGCACTACAACCCCAAGCATGAAATTTCCATAAACCAAGGGCTCCTAAGTCCCTAAAAGTGTTGTTCTAACCCCTAAAGGAACAAGGTCAACAGATTACAGCTTCTCCCAGAAGTTCTCCATGAAAACCTGCTCAGAATTGGTCTAAACAGGATCATTTCAGCTGCTCCACTGGCTAAGTGCATTGCATCTCACCTAAATACACTGTGAGGATGCGTTTCATTTCAAAAATCCCTTCTATGGGGTGCGATGGGCGAGAAATGACAAATGGCAATGTCATTCCGCGAGGTGGAGAGGCAATGGAAGCTTCCAGAATCTTCTTCTGTGACACTTGCCTCACTGAATTCGACCAAAGATGAGTAAGAGATCATCAATCTCCAAGTGGAAGCAAGAACTATCAGAGGGAAGACACTAATCAAATCATGAGCTGACTCATCTCCATTACAGATATCTATATATGGATCCCTCATCCCAGAGATCCAGAGGCTGGAATTTTGCATATTGTAAGGAATTGTTGTTGGTTTCTTGAGACAAACATCAGATTGTTGGGTGATCTAAGCTTTGTTTGAGGTGAAGAGGGGCTTCTTTGCTGGGAGGTTGATGCTGGGTCAGAACAACTGGTTGTAACTCCTCTTGGCTCTTTCTTGTTTATCAATAAAAGCTATTCAAGTTTTCCTCCATGCTTTTGTGTCATTGATGCTTGCTACATTTGTATGGTCAATTTACATCTGATCCTAGATTGTTTATGATTATAGATCCATGTCTTTGTATAGTGCTATGCTACTGTGATCTTACAGGTACTTTGTGAAGCTGGGCGTGCAAGGGAGCAGGTAGCTAAAGATTATCAAAGAAGAGAGGAATCAAATCAGGAGATTAGCACAAGACAGAGGTTGGTCTTTCTATTCCTCTCTATCTATAATTCATAAAGGAAAAATGAAAGTAGCTTTTCTCTGTTTGTTTCTAAGGCAGCTGTCACACCTTAGTGGGATAGAGCAGTTCTATATAGACACTTTTCCCTGTAACAGTATAGGTACAGGTGATTAGGATGCAGACTATCATCTCACGACAGATGGTTTGGTGAGATTCAAGTACAAGATATGTGTGCCGAATAAGAGTGATCTCAAGAAGCATACTCGGGTCACCCAGGATATTATAAGACATTGACGGTGGTGAAGAAGTTCTACTATTGGTTGAATCTAAAGAAGGTAGTGGCAGAGTTCATGGTTAGATGTTTAGATTGTCAGCAGGTAAAGGAAAAATGTAAGCATCTAGGTGGTCTACTACAACCTATTGCAATTTCAAAATGGAAATGGGAGGTCATTTCAATGGATTTCATTATAGGTCTTTTGAGGATAGTAAGACAACATGATTCTATTATGGTCGGGGTCAATAGGTTGAGAAAGGTAGTTCACTTCATTCTAGTGAAGACTACATATTCAGCCAGTGAGGTAGCATAAGTTTTCATAAGAGAGATAGTGAGATTACATGGTATTTCGAAGAAGATTGTGTCAGACAGGGATGAAATGTTCACTTCCAAGTTCTTGAAAGAGCTATTTACAGGTTTGGGTACAAATTTGACCTTCAATACAACTTATCATCCGCAGATAGATGGACAAACAAAGAGGGTAAACAAGATCTTGGAGGATATGCTGAGGATATACTTGATGCACCAACAAAGGAGATGGGAGGAGTATCTTCCATTGGCTGAGTTCGCATACAACGATGGTTATCAAGAGTCACTGAGGATTGATCCTTTCCAGGCATTGCATGGACAAAGTTGTAATACTCCCATCAGCTAGAGTGCTCTAGTGAACAAGATACTTATTGAATCAGATATGTTGGAAGACATGGAAGATGAAATGCAGGTTGTAAAGAAGAATCTAAAGGAATGATAGAATAGAAAAAAGAGTTATGCAGACCAGCATAGGGTATTAAAGGAGTTTCAAGTTAGGGAGCATGTGGATTTGTGCATCAAACCCAAGAAGATCTCTTTGAGGATTGGATCATGTGCAAAGTTGGCACCATGGTATTACCGGCCTTTTGAGATTCTTGAGAAGATTGGACCAGTGGTCTATCGACTTGCACTGCCTCCAACAGTGAAAATCCATGATTTTTTCCATATTTCATTTCTTAAGAGGTATATAAATGATGTTTATCATGTTATTGATTTGTGTGTATTGCAGGTGGACCAAGAAGGAGAGTTCCAGCCGGAACCTCAGTGCATATTGCAGCGGAAGTAACTCATGCTCAGGAACAAAGCCATAGAGCAAGTTAAAGTGTAGTGGAAGAACTTTGGGCCCAAAGAAGCTACATGGGAGATGGTGGATTAGATGCAGGCCATGTATCCTTAATTGTTTTCCGGTTGAGGCAAAGTAGTTTTAGTTTGATGTTTGGTATATGTTTTACATATGTTTTGCTCATATTTTGGTATATGTATATATATGGATGTAAATATTGCCATGAGCTAAGTTATAAAGCTCCAATAAGAAGTGTGGTCGTTATCTTGTCGTGTTGTCATGATGTTTTTCTTTTGAGTAGGTATTTCATTGTAAATACTACAATGAGCTAAGTTATAAAGCTCCATGGGAAGTATGTTTTCTTTTCAATGGTTTTGTTGAGGTCTTGGTGTGGTTTAACACTGAGGATAGTGTTCACCAAGGGGTCGGGTTCTGTAATAGCCATGGTGAAAATTTCATGTAATAAAAGTTAATAAAGGAAAAATATGACCACGGTTAAGGGGCACTTATTCCAAGTTGAATGTTGGGAAAATATATCCTAGTGGGCATCACTGGATGTGTTTATGGCTGAAGGAAATTGGAAAAGGCAAAGGAAAAGGCATTAAAAGGAAAAAATGATCTTTTGGCACATTTATTTATGAAAATAAAAGAAATTAGGAGAAAAGTAAGGTGAAAGGTCATAGGTTGCATGTGTGGAGGAAAATGAATGGAAATAATGTAAAATGAAAACAATAGAGGCCTCATTAATAAAAAGGCTTTTGAGGATTAATTGGTAACATTTTGTAAGTTCAAGTTTTGGATCCCCTTCATTATTCTCTCTCTCTCACTCTTGGTCACTTAGAGTTTTCTTGGAGCACTCTAACTTTGAATCAAGAAAGGAAAATCAAGTAAAGGGAAAGGAAGGAAGAGAAGGATCAAGCAGCTTCAGCAGGAATACTTGTAGGAAACATATTGCATGTGTGATTTCCTAGCTGATTTTGACATTCATGTCTTTGCATGTTTATGTATGGTTCTCTTGTTGTCGGTGGCATGGTTTTTCCGGGTTATGACAATGGCTTTCAATCTATCCTCATCTTCTTTCTGGGATATTTGTATTGGTTCTAAGCTTTGGATTTTCCAGATGGATTTTAGAATCCAAGGCGGAGGTGGTCTCAAGGTTCGTTCCCAAAGGCCTAGGAATCCCTTGACCAATTTTTGTGGGACACATGGTTAATCCTAAGGGAGGAGTATTGGTTTAGGGCCTAGTGGTATGGGTTTGGATTATGGTAAAGTCGGAGAGACTGGTCTTGGTTTAGGGCCTAGTGATCTAGGATTGGATTTCGGTAAAGACCAAGAGACAAGGAGATGGAAAATTCCTTAAGGATGGTGATGGATTCTGGATGGCATTCCATGTTCGGTTCGGTTTTGTGATCAAAGCACCAGTTTTTGGTGTGATCACGGTTTGGTGAGGGTGGAGGTGGTTTAACCTCTGGATTCCCTTGGTTGTTTTTTTATTGGTTTATCCATGAGATTCCATATTCATGCTTGGAAAATGGCACGAGGGTGATTGGCTGAAAGAAATATTTGGTTCCTCCATGTCTATTGTAGGGTGATACGTGGAAGTCTTGAACCTAGTCGAATTTTCCTATTATTAATGAAAGATAAGTTCTCTTTCTTTTGTACTTATTTATATGTGGATTTAATGGTTGTTATATCTTTGTTATTTCCATGGTTTTATGTTGGTTATAAGCATGGTTAATTGACAGGTTCATGTCATGGTTATTTCATGTATTTATTTGTAATTGTTAAAATGATGGATGCAAGACATATATGATGTCATAAAAGTTCAAGGGAGAAGGTGGTGAGATTTCTTGTCATGTTTCAAAAGAGTTTTCAAACATTCATGCTTTGTCTTCTATCCTAGACCTATAGGTTGCATTGATTCCAAGTGTTTGACATAATGTCAATCCCAATTAGGTATGGTCATGCTTATTCCTAAAGTTGATTTTTGGTTTATTGATCTTGTGATCATGTGTTTGATGGATTATGAAAGTTACAACAAGTTCTATAAAGTGGCCAGAATTATGGGCTAGAAAAGTGCCTTAAATTTCGCAGATGCTGGCACAAGTTTGCTGGGAAAATTCCCTGGATGTAGGCATGTAGGCCTGTGAGAGCGTTCAAAGGTCCCTAGATTCTAGCATGCCCATAGAATGAAAGTTTCAAGAGGTCAAGAGGTCTAAAAGGTTAGTGGGACCCAAGGGCAGGATGCCTGAGTGACTGGGATGTCTCTTGGGGGTGTTGTTTCTAATGTGGAGGGTATGGTTGATGTGTTTCCATCGATTCCATTTCCTTAAGTTCACCAAGGAGGTTGAATCATATCATAGTATCCTCTCATCGTATGTTTATCCCGATTGGTTGGTTACTTGGGCAGATGTGGGAGGAGGGTGGTTACACTAAGGGGCCAGGGTGTGCTAGGCCTTAAAAGCACTGAAATGAGGTAGTCAAGGTTAGAAACCCAAGGATTTGGGAGAGTCATGCTTATGGATTTGTGTAGGGATGATGACAAGGTGTTCATGGATGCTTATTGATCCAGTTTGTAGGCTTATTGACCAGATGTGAAAAAATGGTTTATAACAGATTTCCCCCTAAAGTGCAAAGTCAGAAATGGAAACTAATGACTGAAGTACTCTACCTTGTGACAAGTTCAGACTAAGAACAATTGGTCGGATCATCCTCTGTTATTTTCATCATGATATATTTGCTGAGGGAGACATTCCCATGTTCAACACTTAAGCTAACATTACATGTACAATGATAAAGAAGTTGTTTCCACTGATGATGAAGTGTGGATCCATGCTTGGATGATTGTCCCTATGATCATAACCATTAAGCTTTGTAATATTTCATTAATCTTGAAATCATAGCCCAGATGGATGGAACTAGATCTGGAGTCTTTTATCTTGTCCACTCAATTGTCCAATACGAGTATAATCATGTGAATAAAGGAGTTGGAGTCGAACATGGCAGATACCATATGATTATTGAACAATTATGTAAGCCATTAATAGATGCGAGCGAAAACACCGATGTTGTTAATGGCTCTCAAAGTACTGCAGTACAATTTGTATGGTGTGAATGAATGAGTTGAAATCAAACAACACATAGAATCTATCGATCGAAGGATAATGATGAAAACCTGTTGTCGAGAGCAAGGAGACTTGTCATTGATGCATGCAAGCCCCAAGGTACTGAAGGAGGAGCTTCTAAGTCAACTTCCTAGATAATGAGATGATGTTGATAGGAAGCGGCCCACCATAGGAAGGCCTTGATGTATCCCTTATCAATGACATGAAACAAGTATCATGATTTAAGACATAATGAAGCATATGTGGAATTGGTTCATGACTGGAATACATGGAATGAAGGTGTAAGAGTATCGCAATAGATATCAATTGGATGACTTCTCTTAAACACATCAGTGACACTGAATCGAGTTGGTAGCATTAATCCAAAACAAAAAGTGTAGGCTTTGAAAGTCTGATGAACCAAAAAAACAAGCAGATTTCCCAACCCAACAACCACGGAGATGTGGGAGAGCATTGTGTTCAAGAGTGACCCGCCGCTATTAATAAGAGGAGTATCCTATTTTCCAAATTTCCCCAACCATTTCTGGTTAGTACCTATTTATTTTTTATCATGCTTGAGGAGGACAACATATGCTTAATTTGTAAGTTCATCCTTCGGATGAATCCCTCTGAATATATTTAACAAACCCTGAGAAGGAGTGGTTCGGTCCCATAATGTTCAATGAGTCCAGCGAAGGTACAAGTCGACTCCTTTTTCATGTTTAGAGAGTTTGAAAAAGAGGCAAAAAAGAAAACTCCAAAGGTTTCTTTTCATAAATAGTCTCTTGAGTCCAGAAAGGCTGAAAATAATAATTAGGAGAACCTCTTAGTCATGTTCAACTAAGGTATTCCTTTTTCGTAAATAGTTTATCTCAGTCTAGAAAAGGGTTAAACTTATATTGAGTAAATGTCTTTTCGTTTACTTTAAGGAGTTCAAAAAGACGTGCTCGAAAATATTTTCATACTTAGGGAGTATAAAAAGAGCTGCAAGAGAACTCCTCTAGGAGGAATGAGTGGTAAAAAGGGTAGCAACTCGTTTTGGTTATGATGGAACTGCTCAAAACATGTAGAGGTCAAGAGGTTGGATAATAAAACCACTCATTGTAATGGTTCCTCAGGAAAGGGTAAAACATTGAGTGAAGGTGTATGATCGGCTAAGTAGATGGTGGTGATGGAACGAGAAAACCAAGGCTCATATGGTATAAACAGGCTGATAAAAATGGCAATTATGAGAGGTAGGATGAAAATGGTTTCATTTTTACTCATTCTTGAAACATGTGGAAACTATGCTTGAGAATACTTGAAGATGGTTTCATTTATTCACAAGCTTGAAACATGAGAAAAATACGCTTGAGAGTGGTTTCATTTTTACACAAGCTTGAAAAAGGAAAAAATATGCTTGAAATAAGTTTGCATGACCCCAACATAATGACTCAATTTGAGGTACATTCCCCCGAAGATTCATTTCATGCACCTAAGTAGACTACTGGTTACTAACAGGTGGATGGAAGGAAGGTTCATTTATGAGGTCAAGTGAAAGAATCGACTCAGAATTTACAATATCTAATCAGAGACTCAAATTGGAAGGGGATTTGTTACATTTTTTAATGAGATTGACATAGGAAAAAAAGCTATGCTCAAGGGACCTTGTTTCATATTATAATGAGCTTGACACAGAAAAGAACTCTGATCATGGGACCTTCTTTCATTTTTTAATGAGCTTGACACAAGAAAAGGAACTCTGCTTCGATACTGTTTCATTTTTTAACAAGCTTGACACAAGAAAAGGAACTTTGCTCCCGAACTTGATCATGGCCCCCAAAAGGCCATGGCTTCCAAGAGGTTCTCATCAGATGGGAGAACAATGCTCTAGAAGGTATCAAAGGATCCAATGGACATATAAGAATCCAATTCCCCCAGTAAATGATGCAATACATCACCTACTAGATCATCAATAGATGCGAGCATGGAACATGTTTCCACATAAATAATATGTGGTAGGGAAATACCACTTGCATATGTGGACCATTTAGGGAAGGTGGTTTATTGGGAGTCAAATTAGGACTAATGAATGAAAATTGGTCAATGGTCACGATTCTTCCTTCCTGTGGGAAACACATCACATGAAAGGGTGAAGAGACAAGAGCTCCCATGTCATAAACATAGTCACACACAAAATAAATTAAAGAGGTAACTAGGCAAAAGGGTTTACCAAGCAATTGTGAACTACAATACCACCTTGGAGGACCAAGGATTTATGTATGGTAAAATAATCTCCCCAAATGTTGTGTTCAGTGTATCATAGTATACAACACGGCCGACTCAGTTACCTAAGATGAGGATAGAAACCTATAGGGGACTTCCAAAATATACCCGGAGGTATGTGGAAGTGCAGTCCGTAGTAGTGTTGTCTAATCCGAAACCGTCCGGAGAGAATTCCCATATAATTATCATGCGTGGAGCGACATCCAATATACCCAAAAGTACTTGGAGAATGGTTTTGTACACTTACATACATAGAACAACATATCACCCTCGGAGTGCAATGGTGGAAAAAAAAGATAGCTCCTATGTTTAAAGGCATCGGAACACTTCTATAGCATAGACCTCTAGATGTGTCATTAATTTTCAAATGATCCTTAGGTTAATTGAGTGGATTTTAGAATTTTATCTTGAATTATGTTTTGATTTCAAGGTTAAAAACTGGATGTCACCTGAACACACCTATAATGCAAATAATATGAAAAAATAACTCTTTTCATTTTCCTTTTAACAATGAAAGACCTAACTAAGTAGGGGAAGAAGAAATCAATCAACAATGCAACAAACAAGTGATGCAACAATCAATATCCTCAACTTCACTATTCCAATCAAAATCTGAGCCCTATATGCAATGCAAATAATTGTTTTTATTTTCTTTTATTTTAATGTTTTAAATGCAAAGAAACATATGAATCCAACTTGATCGTTGATGAAAAAAACCACAAAGACATTAACTATAATGTAAAAGTTACTTTTCAAATTCAACAATCAATCTATGCATACAAACCCGAATCGACAAGAGGAAATAAACAAAATATTATAAAAAAGGTGATGACACTTAGATGTGATTAACACTCATACACAATTTAGACCCCCCCCCCCCCCCACACACACAAGTGATTGAGGGGGAATTTTTTTTGTAAAAATGAAAGAAAACATTAAAAAATTGTTAAGAAACCAAAGCAAACCTATGAATAATAACCAAATGAAAATTCACTCAATTTAACACAAAATCAAGTGTTGTATTGGCTTCAAAGAGACAAGGACACACTCAAAGACACAAGGAAAATCAACTGGAACAAAGTTAATCAGAGATAAAATCAAAAAAAGGAAAATTTTTGCATGAAACAGGGGTCATCGCAGGTGCATATAGGCTACTAGTGCTCTGCAACACAAATGCAAAGAAGGTCAGGGAGCACTGCAACACTCTGTTAGCATACCAGGGGGAGTGATGGTCAAGGTAAAGCCAATTTCCAAAACAAGAAATCAAATGAAGCTCAATGAAAGGTATTCCTAGGGTTAATTCAAACTAAGTGAGGCACTAGAACTCTGTTCAAGAGGTGTAACAAGGGATAAATTTTTGAGAAATGGCAACAAGAAATTCCAGTTTAATTTGTCCTTGAATTAAACTGAGAATTAAAATCGAATTATATTCTCATAGCAACTTACAAATAGTTAATTAAGTTTAATTAACTTAATTAGCCTAGAAATTTCGAGTTTGAAGTCTTTCTATAGTTATGTATATGTTCTCCCTAAGTTTTAGGGGTCCAGTGTGTGTTTAAATTGAGTTGGAAATTAGATCACTTAGTTTACTGAGTTAAGTTTAGTTAAATTAGTTCCAAACTGTTTTTGAAACTAATAGAGGACTAATAGTTACTTGGTGCACTATTGCATTCACTAGTGCTACTCCAGTTAACTAAATATTCCCTCATGAAAAAATCGTGCATGTCGATTCTGAGAAAGGCCTAGTTGAGACTAGAGTGTAGGGACAATAGTCTGCACAAGGCCTGATATTGCACATGCAGTGGGAGTTGTAAGTTGGTACGTGAACAATCCAGGAAAAGAACATTGGATGGTAGTGAAGTGGATTCTCAGGTATTTTAGAGGTACCACAAATCAAGCATTATGCTTTGGTGGTTCAAACATTGCTCTACAGGGATATGTTGATGTAGATATGGCAGGTGACAGAGATAATACGAGGAGCACTATAGGATATGTATTTACTATAGGTGGAACAACTGTCAGTTGGGTTTCAAAAATCCAAAGTGTTGTTGCACTTTCAACAACAGAAGCAAAGTATGTTGCTGCTACAGAGGCTAGTAAAGGAATGATTTGGTTACAAAGGTTTCTGGATGAATTGGGTAAGAAGCAGGAGTTGGGCAGGTTATACAGTGACAACCAGAGTGCCATACATCTTGCAAAGAACTCTGCATTTCATTCCAAGACTAAGCATATACAGCTCAAGTACCATTTCATACGGTTAGCATTGGAAGATGGAGAGTTGACGCTGGAAAAGATACACACTAGCCAGAATCCTGCAAATATGTTAACAAAAATTGTAACCACGGAGGAACTGAGAATTTGCTCAGTTTCAATTGGTCTTCAAGTATGATGAATAAGATTAGAAACAGCCAGGTCCAAAGTGGAGTCATTGTCTAGCAAATGAAGTAGCAGTGGAGTTGCTATAATCAGTCTCCAAGTGGGAGATTGTTGGGTGTGGAGCCTGATTATCTTCTGTATTCAAAGGTTTCAGCTGGATGTATACCCCAGGAAGACTGTACACCCCTCCACGCGGGGTGGTGTGGGGGGGGGACTTGTCCCCCCTGTGGGGGTCCGGGGGCCAGCGATCCCCCGGCAGGGGTTCGGGGGTAGCGCCCCTGATGCTAAAATAGATGTAAAATTGCCTTGTAAAAGTCTAGTAATTTCTAGTCAATATGGGTTGTTCATTAGACGAATGATCTAGTGGTAGAAGTTATGTTTAATTTAGGGTTTTTTTCCCTAGAAGGAAACCCCTCACTATATATGAGGGAATTGTATTGCGTCTATGTAGATCTTTATTCTGAGTGAAGAAGAGAGAGGAGATTGAGAGTGAAGAGGGAGTTACAACGGATCTGCTGTAGGTTGTATCTCTTCAGTTTGCTGGATAATATAATAAAAGAAGGACTGGATATTTCTCCATGGACGTAGCCCAAACTGGGTGAACCACGTATATCTGCGTCTCTTGTTTTATGCATTTTCTGTGTTTATATTTCTGCAATATTTTATGTGTTCCATTGATCCGTAATATATATTTTCTAACAAGCTACGCCCCATTACTGCCAGTCAATTAAGCAAATGTATTAAAAAGGGTTTTCAATTATATGCTGTTCAAGTAGGACTTTCAAATTCTAAACATAAAATGACCTCCATGGAAGACATTCTTGTTGTTCAAGAATTTATTGATGTATTTCCAGAATCTATACCAGGACTACCACCAAAGGGTAATATTGATTTCACAATTGAATTAATTTTGGGTGCAGCTCCTATATCCATAGCCCCTTACCACATGAGCATACTTGAGTTAACTGAACTGAAAATGTAGTTACAGGAGCTTTTGAACAAAATGTACATTCATCCTAGTGTGTCCCTATGGGGAGCCCCTGTTCAATTTGTACGAAAAAAAGGATGGAACTTTACGATTATGCGTTGATTATCGACAATTGAACAAACTCACCATTAAGAATAAGTACCCCTTGCCATGCATAGATGATCTATTTGATCAAGTGAAAGGAGCTAAAGTGTCGCGAAAATTGATTTAAGATCTATCTACCATCAAATAAGAATAAAGGGCGAAGACATATGCAAAACAACTTTCCCTACTTGTTATGGACATTTTGAGTTCATGGTGTTGTCGTTTGGCCTCACAAATGCCCCAGCCACCCTTATGAGCCTAATGCATAACATTTTCCATCCATATATGGACAAATTTGTATTCATATTCATTGATGATATTTTAATATACTCTAAAAATCAGGAGGAGCTTAAGGAACATCTTAAAACAGTATTGCAGACACTAAGGGAGAATAAATTATACGCAAAATTCAGTAAGTGTGACTTCTTTAAGGATCAGATTCAATACTTGGGTCATGTTATATCAAAGGATGGTATCGCAGTAGACCCGGAAAAGATCAAAACAATCATGGAATGGACAACCCCAAAGAATGTCGCTGATATCCGGTCCGTTTTGGGATTAGCCGGATACTACCGTAGGTTCATTGAGGGATTTTCAAAAATTACCTTCCCAATGACCTCTTTACAAAAAAAGGGACGCGTCTTTCAATGGACTGCCGAATGTCAGCAAAGTTTTGAAAGAAAAAAACATCTACTCACTACTGCTCTAGTGTTGAAAGTAGCAGATCCAGAAAAGTCCTTCATAGTTTGCACTGATGCAAGCAAGGAAGTTGTCGGTGGGGTACTAACTCAAGAAGGAAAGGTGATTGCTTACGAGTCTCAAAAGTTAAAATATTATGAACAACGATACTTCGCTTACGATTTTGAATTAATAGCAGTGGTACATGCACTAAAAATGTGGCGCTACTATCTATTGGCGAAAAAGTTTTTGTTGCTAACAGATCATATCATCCTTACAAATTTTTTTAACCAGTCCATTTTAAACGCTCGCCAGGCTAGACAGACAACATTTCTAAGAGAATTTGATTCCAAAAGAAGCATTTAAAAGGGAAAGAAAACCGTGTTGCCAACGCCCTAAGAAGAAAGGTACATTGTGTCTATGAGGTCCAAATGAGTAAAGTGAATTCAAATATTCCTGACATTGTTAAAGAGGTAGCTAATAGAGATCTGGAATACACATTCCTTTGGAAAAAGGCAAAGGAAAACTTGTTAAATAAGGAAAAAATAGAGTTTGAAATAAACTTTGATAACCTTCTGACATTTCAAAACAGAATTTACATTCCTAGCCAAAGCTCAATTAAACAATTGATATTAGACGAGTTTCACAGAAAACCTTGTGTCGGCCACCCGGGTTACCAGAAAATGTTTTCAGCCATCAAAAAAGGGTACTATTGGCCGGGATTGAGGAAGGATATCACCATGTTGGCATTATGATTCTGGTATGGCTCTATGATACAAGTGTTGTACTTGATGGCAACTCTCTCAAGTGGCAAAACTCTGTTCAGCTCTCAAAATGATGGAAATCAAGAGGTTCGCAGGTGAATGGTTCAAAAGGTGCGAACCCGCAGGTTCGCCGTCCAGGAAGTGCGGTCATACCCGCAGGTTATCCGTTCAGAAGGTGCAGTCCCCCAGTTCACTCACTTCAAGGCAGAGAATCGCACTCACGTGGGGTTTCTTATGTTTGGCCCGTGGTATTTAGCCCGTTGTTCACGATCCTATGGTTTTGGCTCGTGGTATAGGATCTATTTTAGCCTCGGTTTGGATCCCTTGTATTGGTTATTGATGGTTTTGTCCCATGGTGTGATTAAGGGCTTGACTATAAATAGCGAAAGAGATCACTTGGCTAAGGTATTGTTGCAAATTGAATATCTTAAGATCTGAAATATTGGGTTATCAATGTTAAAAGCTTGATCTAAATCAAAATAAATTTGAAGGTGAATCTATCAAGTCGTGATCTCACGGGCGCATGATCAGATTTGTGCATTTGACTGTTAGTGGCACATTGGAGGGCTGCTAATTCGGTTCAAATCAAAGGTCCGCAGGCGATTCACAGTGAAGATGCGAAGGTTCGCAGTCCAGTCAAAGTGAAGTTGCAGAGGTCCGCAACACAGAAAAAGGTACAGGTGCGGAGGCACGCGGAGCGCAAAAAGGTGCAGTGCGGAGGCACGTGGAGCACAGAAAAACACAGTGCAGAGGTACATTAGGGGTACGCGGTGCGACATAAGGTGTAGTTGTGGAGGCACGCGGCGCGACAGAAGGCGCAACTGCGGAGATACAGTAGGCGTACGCGGCACGATAGAAGGTAAAGGTGCGGAGGTACAATAGAGGTACGCAGCGAGATGGAAGGCGAAGAGCGGAGGTACGCAGTGTGATAGAAGGCCCTCTGCATGGATGCGCAAGAAAGCAGAAGGCGGAGTGCGGAGTCACGCAGCTCAGACAAGGAAAAACTACAGATCTGTCTTGAATCATTGTTGAGTATATTTTATTTATTGCTGCAGAGTTCTGGGTTTATATTTCTGGTACTATCCTTCTGTTTACAGCATTCTGAGAAGTTGGGTGATTCTTGGTTGATTGTATAAGGAGTTTGGGTGATTTGCATGTACTTGATGATTATTTGATTTTCTTGGATCCAGTTTGAAAATTTATGAAAAGTGGTCCTTGAATGAAAAGAAGTAGGGGGTTGTAGCTCCCTTCCAGGAGAGACTGGAAAACGAGAGAGAGTTGTAGCTCTCTGCAGGTTGCAGCATGCGTACTGGTAAAAGTCTGCACCAGTACAAAATCATTGTAAAAGGAGTTTCTAATTGAAAGAAGATAGAGACATATTGCAGCAGGTGGTTTTCACCCACATTGGGTTTCCACCTTATATCTGGTGTTCTTTGGTGTGACTATCTGTTTTTCTTGTTCATGCTCATTATTTTATGATACTGAATAATTCAAAGTATAAATAAGGAAGATATATTGAAGAGAATTTGATAATACTGATTCACCCCCCCCCTCTCAGTATTATTTCCAACAATTGGTATCAGAGTAGGTCCTTCTGAAGGAGCTTGATCGCTTGAAGGTAGATCTATCATCATGAGAAACTATGAGAGGGAAGCATCAATCAGGCCACCAATTTTTGATGGGACAAACTTCGTATATTGGAAGGTAAGAGTTACTGCCTATCTTCAATCTTTGGGTACAGAAGTCTGGGACATCATAGAAAAAGGGTATGCTTTTCCATCAGCTACTCCTACAGACCCAGCTGAGAAGAAGAAATATGAAACAAATGCAAAGGCGGTCAATACTCTTCTAGGATGTCTATCTCAATCAGAATTTGTGAAAGTTATGCAGTATAAATCCGCAAAAGAAATATGGGACAAGATTGTCCTGATCTATGAAGGAGATGATCAGGTGAAACGTGCAAAACTTCAAACCCTCAGGATTCAGTATGAAAATCTCAAGATGTATAATGATGAAAGTGTGGCTAACTATTTTCTTCGTGTGGATGAGATTGTTAATTGTATGAAAAATTTGGGTGAAGAAATAAAAGAGGCTGTTGTTGTTGAAAAAGTTCTAAGATCTTTGTCACCTAGGTTTGAATCTAATTTTTCTGCTATAGAAGAAAAGGAGAATCTACAACATCTTAAAATGTCACAACTGCATGGAATTCTAACTGCCTATGAAATGAGGAAAGGAGGTCCATATGACAGGAGAGAAGCTGCTTTCAAGGCTTCAGGCAAAGGAGAGTACTATGAATCAGGACATGGGTCAGATGAAGAAGAAGAACCTCAAGAAGCACCAGAGGAACAAATAAGGATAGAAGAGAAGACCCCATCCAGGTATGTTCAGAAGAATCATTCAGAATCTCAGATTTTGGGGTAGAAAGAAGCAGGTGTACAAACAAGAAGAACAATTGCAGAAGCCTCAAGCTATTTGGCATTACTCTCCTCCACTGAACCACAAAATGTAAGAGAGACATGCAAAGATGAATGTTGGGTCAAAGCAATGGATGAAGAACTTGAGCAGATCGAAAAGAATAACACTTGGGAGTTGGTTCCTAGACCAAAGGATAAGAATGTTATAGGGACAAAATGGATCTTCAAGAATAAGTTGAATGAAAATGGGGAAGTAATTAGAAACAAGGCCAGACTTGTTTGTAAAGGGTATGCTCAGCAAGAAGGAATAGATTTTGAAGAAACTTTTGCTCCTGTTGCAAGACTTGAGGCCATCTGAATGTTCCTTGCTCTCTCAAGCTTTCAAAAGTTCAAAGTATTTCAAATGGACGTGAAATCAGCCTTTCTGAATGGAGACCTAGAGGAAGAAGTATACATTGAGCAGCCAGATGGGTTCATTCTTGGAAATGATCCAAATCTTGTATGCAGACTGAAAAAGGCTCTCTATGGTCTTAAACAAGCTCCAAGGGCTTAGTACTATCGTTTGGACAAATATCTTCATCAACAAGGTTTTTCAAAAGGATCAGCAGATAGTAATCTTTATATAAAAATTGAAAATGACAAATTGCTAATACTTGTTGTGTATGTAGATGATATTATCTTTGGCAGCAATGAAGAAGCTATGAGTCAAAACTTTGCCTTGGTGATGCAGAAATAATTCGAAATGTCCTTGCTTGGAGAACTGACATATTTTCTTGGTTTGCAAATCCAACAAAATGAAGGAGGGATCTTCTTGTCTCAAACCAAGTATCTCAAGCAGATTTTGAAGAAGTATGGCATGGAAGATGCAAAACCAGTATGTACACCCATGGTCACAGGATGTAGCCTCAGTGCAAATGATGAATCAGCAGCAGTGCATCAACCAACCTACAGATCTATGATTGGAAGTCTACTTTATTTGACAGGTACACGACCAGACATCATGCATGCAGTGGGAATAGTTGGAAGATTTTAGGCAAATCCAAAGGAAACTCATCTTCAGGCAGTGAAGAGAATTTTCAAATATCTTCAAGGGACTCAAAATTATGGCTTATGGTATCCTAGAGACACAGATCTCACACTTCATGCTTATACAGATGCAGATTGGGCCGGAAGCGTGGATGACAGGAAGACCACAAGTGGTGGTGCATTCTTTATGGGTTCTAGATTAGTATCTTGGTTCAGCAAGAAACATAGTTCGATTGCCTTGTCTACAGCTGAAGCGGAATATGTTGCTGCTGCATCTTGCTGCACTCAACTCCTTTGGATGATGCAGACCTTGCAGGATTTTCAAATCACTTGTACACCACCTATCTCCATCTTATGTGATAATATAAGTGCAATCAACATTTCAAAGAACCCGGTCATGCATTCAAAGACCAAGCACATACCGATCAAGTATCATTTTTTCCGGGAACAAGTGCTTGAACAAAAGGTCAAGTTGGAGTATGTTCCTTCTAAGGAACAAGTTGCTGATATTCTCACCAAACCATTGCCCAGGGAGACCTTTGAATACCTCAGGCAAAAGCTGGGGGTTGTTGATGCATCGTCATGTTGTTGACTCTCTTCTGATTGTTGGTTGTACGCAAGGTTCATCTGGGGTATATGCGTACATTTGTTGAGTTGCGGATTGTTCGAAGATCGAATGGCACAGTTTCAGGGGGAGCATATAATGCATTGTTGGCATTATGGAGGAAGGTCAGAAGGAATATTGCTGCAATATGTCTCTATCTCTTTCATGGTCATTTATGGTGTTTGGTGGATTATGGTTCTTCTTTGCAGATCTGGTTTATAGTCAGGGGGAGCATGTTCTTAGGGGGAGCATAACCCTTTGCCCTTGATGTCAAAGGGGGAGAATGACGTTGAGGATCTTGAGGTTGCCATCAAGTCCAAAGGGGGAGATTGTTGGCATTATGATTCTGGTATGGCTCTATGATACAAGTGTTGTACTTGATGGAAACTCTCTCAAGTGGCAAAACTCTGTTCAGGCTCTCAAAATGATGGAAATCAAGAGGTTCGCAGGTGAATGGTTCAAAAGGTGCGGACCCGCAGGTTCGCCGTCCAGGAAGTGCAGTCATACCCGCAGGTTATCCGTTCAGAAGGTGCGGTCCCCCAGTTCACTCACTTCAAGGCAGAGAAGCGACCTCACGTGGGGTTTCTTATGTTTGGGGCAGGTGGTTTGCAAAAAAGTTCCTTACAGTTGCAAGGTTGTGCTAAACTAGCACCTCGATACTGTGGACCCTTCCAAGTTTTAGAACGAGTTGGACCAGTGGCTTATAAGTTGGCACTGCCAAGCCACATTCTGGTTCACAATGTGTTTCATGTGTCCCTACTAAAGAAATATGTGTATAATCCTCAACACATTATTGACTAGGAAAATATTAAGGTTAAACAGTTAGATAACTATATGACTAGATATATTATTCTATTGACAATTGGAAGTTAATTTTTTTTTTTTGGTGTTTCAGGTTGAACCAAAAGGAGAATTCCTCGCAGAATCCCTTCGTATTCTCGACCAGAGAGAAACCAACTTGCAGAAGCGAGCCATCACCCAGGTTAAAGTGCAATGGAAGCACTTTGTTTCGGATGAGGCCACTTGGGAAGAGGAGGAGTTTATGTGGAATACTTATCCAGCCTTGTTTTCAAAAAACAAAGAGAACACCAAGGTGGATGTTCCTCATATGTGGGGGGGGGGGATGTAACATCCCCAAGTCACTTAAAAGGACTAAGGTTACTAAGTTAATTTCGTTAAATGTTAAATTAGACTTTTTTTACTTGTTAATGATTTAATATTAACTAACTGAGGCTAGAGTTCCATGTATGTTGTGTTTACCAAATCTGTTGGTAATGATGTTTTAATAAATAGCAAATGTTAATTGTGGTTAAAAGAAACAGTTGCCAAGAAAAGACAGTTACCAATCCTAGAGCTAGGAGGGGGAAGGAAAAAGAATCCTAGAGTTGGGAGGGGGAAGGAAAAACCAGTGGGATTTTTGGCAGAGGAAGACAGTCAATAGAAAGTACAGGACTCGAGGCTGGGCAGAAAACCCTGATGCCCAAGGTACTGACTGTAGCTGGTTAATCCAGTGTGTAACATAGATAGTGCTCGGAGGAGAGTCTGGATGTAATTGCCGAACTCGTGGTTGGGAGTAAGAGACTATCAGTCAGATAGGTAAAACAACGATTGTTGAAGAATAAGTGTTCGCCTAACAGATAAGTAACTATTAAACTCTCATGATTTATTGTTTAGCTCTCTGATAGATTCAGATGTTCTAGACAGAAAGTATAAATTAGCTAACTATTAATTGGTGCAGGTATGAATTTATTAATGACATATTTAGAAATGTAAAACATGATAAATGATTCTTCATACACCAATATATATTCATAAACGAATTATCACATGAAGCTGGAGATCTTTGTTTAGTAAAACCAATTAAATAACTTGATCAGACAGAAGAGAATTCTGTGCAAATTCAGAATCGGTATTAAAGTAATAGTCCTTGGCTGTTAAAAATAGGAATCATTTAGAAAATTAAAACAAGTTAATCCAAGAATGGGCATAGATAAGCCAAGATTATGAATTATAACCAGCATAACTGAATACTTTCTATGTTCACACCTATAACCGAAAATTACAATATCAGGCAGAAGGTGTTAGCCTTTGCAAACCATTCTACTTTTATGGTAATCTTACAGGATGCTGGAAACAAAAGACAATTTCCATCAGGCGGTGAATTATGAGATTATTCCCTACAAGCAAGATACTATGAATACCAAGCTTCTGATGTTTGTCTTTTTCTTAAAACGTACTTTTATTCAGAAACAAAGAAATAATGCGAAGAAAACTTATGAACAGTTGATTTCCATCAAATGTATATTTAATCAGAAGCAGAGAATTAATGTGAAAGGAAAGTTATGAACAATTGTTTTTTTATAAAATGTACATCTTAATTAGAACCAGAGAAGTAATGTGAAGGACACTTCATAAACAATATTAAAAATTTATGCCGCAAAAGTGTATGAGAAAGTAAGCTGAGTATAACCCATCATTCGACCCTGTAGGGAAATTGAAAACATATATCATTAGCAATACTTCAGAGCTCATATGTTCGAGCTAATAGCTTTAACTGAATGCTAAAAAACGGATTAATGAATAAGACATAAACCCTGGAAACCCTTAACCCTAACGATAAACCAGAACCATAACCACAATCTTGCTGCGGCGAACGAATTCTGTCCTCAACCTCAAAACAACTTAGGAATAGTATCATGACCAGGAGAGACCCAACCTGTACATACGATGAAGATTCGGGTGAGGGTTCGACCTTCGGATGTTGACCTCCAAACAAAACAAGGGTAGCAACATACCTATACCAAGCCATTAAGTTCGAAGTTAAAAACTTGAAATCTGAAATCTTAGCTAAACGGAAGAAAGATAAATGAGCAAACTGATATGGTATACCTGCGGATGAGTCGTAAGCTTAAAGCCTCATTAACATCCTGTCAGTTCAAACCAGTCTAACCGACTTAGGTCTTTAATCGACATAATGAGCATATTCATAGAGAGTAGTCTCCCAGTAGTCTGCGAAGGGAGTACCTGGCCTTTAACAATGAGTTTTTGCCTCGCCTCCGGAGAGTCGACATCCCAACCTCTTGTGATACAAAGTCCAGGGCCGACGCTGCAAACAAGTGTGCACAATCATTACCATGCCACAATCCTTCAAAGGTAATGTATACATTAAAAACACAGTGATTAGATTAAACCACACGAAGATCTACCTTACTTGCTTCGTCATTAGATCAGGCCAACCATCTAGCGAGGGTTGAAATTTCTCGGTTTCCGCAGAGGCTAGCTGCTGCGAAGCAAGAAACCCAGCTCAATCGGCGCAGAATGACAGAGTATCGGCCAGAGATGGGTAAGGTGGTTAGGTATAACCCTATATATCCGACATCGTCCGATCTTTGCAGATCAATGGTCACCATAGAGCCACTTGTTGTACTTGGTCATTAAGACCTCTGTCCATTTGTTTATCGCGTGGCCCTTCGTGGCTCACTCGGGATCCGACCCAAATTGGGAAGGGAGCCTCATATGTGTAATCAGCTCCAAATATCTATTACACGGGGTTATGATTTAAATTATATTGGTAAAGTAATTCATACCATGTGCAATTTGTATCCCTAGGATTAACACTTTAATTATGATGGGATTGACCGTATATGGGATCCAAATCATGTCGAATAGGTAAGTAATACAACCAGAGTAAGGAATTAATAATTTATTATTATTATTATTATTATTGCATATACATGTTACAAATATTGTAACTATGTACAAAAATTAAAAACTGTCAAATTAAAAATAATATAAACTATATTTATTGCCTTGTGTATTTTTATTAATACAATTATATGATAAAAATAAATATTAAAATACATTTAATAGGTGCAATTTTTATTAAATGTTATGATATTTGGCTTGGTAAATCATATAATGATAATTCATTTTCATAAATATTTAGATTTGATAGGTGTATTTTTTATGAAATGTAATGACACTTGATTGCATATAATTTTATTTTGATTTTTTATTTTTTAAATATTTTTTTTTTAACAATTCAATTTTAAACACCATGAAATTAGTCATTTCATATAAATGAATCCATCAGAAAATAAAATTTCAAAATATTTAATTTATTCAAAACTTTAACCTAATTAAACCTATATAATAATAACTCTTAGCGCATAAAAGTTAATACCCTTTTACTTAAAAGTTCCAATAATCGAGGCGAGACTATTCAACCTATATAATAATACTTGTTAGCGCATGAAAGTTAATATCCTTTTATTTAGAAGTTCCAATAATGGAGGCGAGACTATTCAACCCATGTAATAATAACTCGTACCGCATTAAAGTTAATATCCTTTTATTTAGAAGTTCCAATAATCGAGGCGAGACTAGATAAAGACTAGACTTTATCTTTTTCACAGGTTTAAAAACGCGTAGTCTAACGAGGCGATCGGCAAGGATTTTTGTAAATCCAAGTTATAATTGTTAAACTTCAAAATTTTAGGTGTTTTAGATGTTTTTGATGGTGCTGAATCCATTTCCACCATCAAAAACACCATTCAAACACTACATCTGCAAGATTTTTTGAATTTTTTTATCAAAATTCCGACCACTTTTAACCGTATGAAAAATTCCTCACCCCGTTAAAGGACTCCGTTTAAAAAGGTTGTAACTAAGTGTATGTTTAATAGTAAGTAAAAAATAATATATAAATTTCAAACCAGTAAAAACGGTTTTAAAAAAAATCCTCGGCGATTACTTTAATTATGCTGGATCATTTCACATAACGATGCTTTCGATTATAAAGTGATTATGCTCGACAACGATTTTGTTTCATTTTAATTTTCAAAATCAAATAAAAATATTTGCAACATGAAAAATATGATCCATATTACATTTAACTTCCATTTTAATTCAATGTTTTTATCTAAACAACCAAATAAAGCTCGGCAACATTTGTAAAAAGAAAAAGACACATTTTATAATGAAATGTAACGTGAGATCCGTATTATTATGTATTTTAATAGGTAAAGTTGAGTTTAGATATAGGTTAGTGGTAATATTGATTATAAAGAATAATTGGGAACATTTTGATTATCAGTAATCAGATGTTTTTTTGAATTTATTTTTAAAAGTTTAAAATGAATTTATTTTTAAAAGTTTAAAATGAATTTTTAAATATATAAATAGATTTAGTATATTTAAAAAAAAATAGATTCAATATTTTTTTAAAATATAGGAGTCATTTATAGAGGTGGATGAATTGTCAGGGTTATTAAAAGTGGTTGGAATTCCAGTAAAATGATTTCAAAAACTTTTTGTAGATGCAGTGTTTGGATCATGTTTTTGATGGTGAAAAGAGATTCGGCATCATCAAAAACCTCTAAGGCACTTAAAAATATGAAATTTAACAACTTTTACTTAGATTTACAAAAATTCCTACTAATTTTTTTCAAAATATCACTGGAATTTCCATAAATTTCAAAAGAAAAAACATAATAAGTAGACTATGGCTAAAATATATAATAAAAATTAAAATTCCAAAAAATTTAAAGGCTACTGATTCGAACAAACCTCACCAATGTGCATGACATGACGGCTGGGGCGGATGGCTTTCGCTCCCCCCAGCCGGGATCGATTCCTGCAGCTGTGTTTCGCTGAGGACCCCATGAAGGATATTTGGTCATCTGCTGGCTTCGGCCTTATGAAGGATATTTGTAACGGCTTCGGCCATATGTTGTAAAAATCTGCTGGCTTCGGCCATATGCTGTAATATCTGCTGGCCTCGGCCATATGTTGATTTTCTCTCTGAAAAAAAAACCCTTACCAAGAAATTCCAGAAAGAATTTAAAACGTGTAACCATTAAACTATAGCTTTGTTTACATTTTAACGTAAATGTGTAAAATGCGTTTGTCAGAATTATACAAGGCTCAATTCACTTTGGGATAGTTTTAATACCACAGGTGGCTCCTACTTCAACCTCAACCCCTTCTATCACTGTTACAGAATTCCATTAACCCGGTTATCTAATGGAGATTAAATCCCAACTGATGGAGTTAAATGCCACCTGATCGACAACACAATTCATGAATACATTTGTATAGCTATTAGTTAAATAAATGATTAAATTTCATATATAGCCAAGCCGCGGTGGTACAATGAAATACTGGGATATGTGTCTTCTATCAGAGAAAGCCCCATGAAGTGCCGAATCCATGGATCTATCTGTGGGCGTGTCCCGTTGAAGTATTTTGATGTGAAACTAAAAGATAAACCCTCTTTTCAGGCAACATCATTCGAGGAAGTTTTACAGGTCTTTTTCTCGGCCTATTTAGAAGGTCCAACGCTCACCAAATCTGCGGATCCAATTTTTCTGAGACTAGCCGTCAAGCCCACAGGATCTGCGTTTCCAATTACAGTGACCTTATTATCCTTCTCGTCAAACGCTATAGAGTCAACGCCTGCAATATAGCCACAGACCTGCTAGAATTTAGTACAAATAATTTCATCTTTATAATTTAAAAGTTAAAACCCCTCACCTTTAGCCATATGATAAACTATTATAATTTTAAAGTTATAGTTAAGTCACACGTTAAAAAAAAATTGAAAACCCCTCACCTTTAGCCATATGATAAACTATTATAATTTTAAAGTTATAGTTAAGTCACACGTTAAAAAAAATTGGTGTTTGAGATTTCTTTATGTGTAAAATAAAAAATTTGCAATGATTAACTATTAAAAATATATACATATTCTACTTTTTCTGGTTTTAAACCCCTTTAAAACTAAAATTGTAACCTCTTAAAAAAATACATACTCTTAACCATTAACTTACTCACTATATAAAACCATGCTCTAAATTAAAAACAAAACAATGCTCTAAATTAAAACCAGGCTTTACCTTCAATCCCTGCAACGGTTTTCATGACCTTCCGTTTGCATTTTTCGCAGTTTAAGCCCACCTTCAACACGATTTTCTGCACAATCACAGAGATAATTCACTTCCCATAACCATTTGAAAAATAAAATGACACAACAATAACCGATGGCGTACCTTGGACATCTTTGACAGCTGCCGAAAAGTAATAATCTTGGAGACCTTTGGATGAATCTGCTCTTCTTTCACAATACTGCCGACCAGGAGGACCCAATAGATTAATCACAGCATAGGAAACGCCGACTGTATGTTAACAGGCCCTTGATATTCTGCAATCGCACTGGTTAAAGGGCGAGGAGGGGTTTGGGGTTTTATCCTCACTCACTCTTCCTGAAGCCTCTGGAACCCCCAATGATGTAAGTGTTGCCCGTGTAAAACGAGTCGAGTCAGCGACCATGGGAACTTCGGAAGCACTTCCACGAAGTTGGACCGCGAGTTCGCAACAACGGGAGACCTGAGAGACTCAGACCACAGACTGTGCGTTCCGGTCAATTTCTTGCATTTTAAGAGTCGCTCCTTATTTCTTGGAAACTGCGTTTACCAACGTTTTCGCAAATTTTTTAACAGGCCTGTGAACTTATTGGGTTTGAAGAGTCGCTACATATTTGTCGGCAAGTGTGTTTACCAATGCTTTCGGAGTCGCTCCAATTTTCTCCGAAAGTGTGTTTAACAATGTTTTGGGGGTCTCCCCATATTTCTCGGGAAGTGTGTACCAATGTTTTGGAAGTTTAATGAGTTTCAAATTTTTCTTTAGAAATTCTAATAGAATTTCTAAGTAGGAAATTTTGATTATAGTTGTTAAGTTTTAAGGTTTTGGGTATCTCAAATATTTTTGACGCTGCTGAATTCATTTCTATTATCAAAAACAGGATTCAAACATTTATTTTATCAGATTTATGGAGAAAATAATGGTTGGATTCAGGTGATTAGTCAAGGAAAATTTGCTACCTCAATAGACAACAATTTCTGCCGGACAGCTTTTTGATTGGAATTCAACAATTTAAAAAAGAAAATTCCAATTTCTGCCAGAGGGTTTTTTGATTGGAATTCAACAATTTAAAGAAGAAAATTCTTATTGTTAGTATTTGAATAATTTTTTGATGGTGGAAATAGATTCAGCACCCTCAAAAACCCTTGGTACCCAAAATCCTAAAGTTTGACAGAAATTACCAGAATTTCCAAAAAAATCTATCAAATTTTTGTCAAAATCTTGCAGGAATTTCCATTATTTTGTGGGGCAAATTGTGGCCTTGTTAGACTACTCTTATGGTAAACACCAACTACCACTTACCTTGAAATTCCATGGTTTGTGTTGAAAGGTTGTTGAATTTATTAAAACAGAGAAATCTATATTATTAAAGCCATTTTCTAATAAGGTGACAATTTTGTTGGGAAAACAAATTTCTATTGGTTATTTGGAGATTTTTTTTTTCAAGAAATATGACAATGAGAGTGTTGGAATCCTCTAGATTCAGCACCATCAAAAATCCTTAAAACCCCAAAATCCCAGAACTCCACCATTGTAGCCTAAAATTCAAAAAATTTCACTCAAATTTCATCAAAATCATATCAACTTTTTCATTATTTTCTAACCTCCTTAAACTATTCTATTTTTAAATATCCATGAATATAAAATCTTACAATTTCATAGTATAAATCTCCTACATTATTTTCATCTTATTTAGGATATATAATTTTAATGAAATTTTAAATATTAAGAAACTATAACTTAAAAAAATATATTATTACATTTTCATTGAATATATATATATATATTCAACTATTTAATATTAACATAGCCACTTCATTTGTATTCATGATTAGCGTTGATACATAGTGATAGTGAGAGAAATCACGATATTTAGAAAATTTATACTTCCTCTCCTTACGGGTGTGCTCATGCTAGTTGATAATAATAGTGAGAGAATTTATGCCTATTTTTTGATTTGTTATTTGATTTTTGAAATAGTATTTTTATAAGTAAAATGTGAAAAGTTTAACAATTTAATAATGATAAATATATAAGGTAGAAGAAGTAAATATTTATTTATAAAAAATAAAGGATTAAATTATATAAATATTTTTAATTTTTGATAATTTAATTTAATTAAATAATTTTTTTTTAATTTTTTTCTCAAATTTATTAGAAATTTTAAGAATCATAAATTTAAATTATTTAATTTGTATAAAAGTTTTACAGGATGTTAAATTTATTTATGTCTCTAAAAATTCATTTAAAAAATCAAAAAATCACAATAAGTGATTGGAGATTTTCATAGTTATTCATATTGTGATGGAGATTTCCGGAATTAATTTGTATAACCATCCAACATTAAACGGATCAAATTCATTACACATATTAATTCCAAAAATCTCTATCACAAAAAATCACAATCTCACTAAAAATTATATCTTAAATTTCAACTTAAAAATTATTTAACCAACTTCACCATTTTTAATTCTTCACCATTTTTAATTAAAAATTATAACTTCTAAATACCAGTTCTAATAAAAGGATATGTATAAATGTAACGGGATATTAAAGACAAAAGTATGAAAAGAACTCCTAAGATGCACAACCATGGAAAGGACGAAACAGATGGTACGAGAAAATTTCAAACAATATCTTTTCCGAGAAAATTCAAAAAATAACTTTTCCAATAATCGAGATCCGATGAAATTGCGTGCCATGTGCCCAGGATGTTTCAAGTCAATGAAATAGCATACCATTTTATACCAACAACATCGAATGTTCATTCGAAAAACACTGTTATTTTATCCTTGTGGATGTCTTGAGAAAATCTTGATTTTAAAATGTTTATAAATATCGAATATTATATATTTATATTATAATATTTATTCAATTTAGTACTATATTATTATTAATAATTTCTCATTAAAATCTAAATATCATTTTTCCTCATTAAAAAAATATAGAATCTATTTAAATATCAACTTGTTATAATTCTTTTGGATAAATATCAGGTTTTTTTGGTTTTGTTTTGTTTTTTTATATTAATCATATACTTGTTTGTTATAAAAAATTTTAGATTAATATTTTTTTTTTATAATTATATATTTGTTTGTTTTGTTTATTTTGGTAAGTAAGACCCATAAAGATTTGAACTAGTGACTTATTTTAAAGAGTGTCTTTAAACAGTACACCGTAAAGCCCTGTGGGTAATGATGGTATACTTATTATTATATAATACAAACATAAATATATGGCCATGCAAATTTTATAGTGATAATATGGGTTAGTGTCAATCCTTGTTCCCCAACATTTAAGTGACTCACATACAAGGAATATGCAAATTTAGGAGTGTCAATCATTACAAGCTTCAAGAAACAACATTTGTAGCAACGTCCCAAGGGTAAGTAACAACACTCATAAACATTTACAACATTTTATAAAACAATAAAACACAAAACTAGAATTGTAACTAAGTTTTCAAAACCACACCATGCACAATTAACTCTAGAACATGTGTGCAAAGTCCTAGCATCATGCATATAGAGTTTAGTTGTATGGAAAAACTTATAATTGTAGTCTAAGATCATTACGGATCTCTATTTGTGTCAACAATTGATTTTTTGTTTGATGCATACCCCAAAAAGGGGGACAATTATGAATAACATTATGGAAGTGGAGGTGTTGCCATGATATATTTTTTTCATTGTGTCGAGAGGTGCTCTTGAGCCTAGTATGGATGACATGTTGTCATGCCATGTAAATATTAATGATTTTCAAACTTTGAAATTGACAATCCATGGGTTTTCCCATAACATTCTTAACCCATAATTTTTCCCATGGTATTCTTCTCTAATTAATAAAAACAAATTTAAACATTTTTAAACATATAAATATTAAATATTATTTTAACGAAAATTTTAATTCTTTTAAATATAAATTGAGAGCAATTTATCCATACATATCACAATAGCTTTAATAAAAACTAGTAATTAAACCAACCTAGATCCATATTAACTTCAGATCTACCAAGCACCAAGAGGGATCAAATCCCTTTTCACTCTAAAAAAGGTTTGCACGTCAAGAGATTTGATCCCTCTTGGCACTTAGTAGATCCAAAGTTAAGATGGATCTAAGCTCGTTTTATAAATATTTGTGTTAGATGTTTTATTGGTTTAGATCTAGGGTTTGGGACAATGGTTTATTATCTCTCCACCCAGTTTCAATTCCCATGAGGAACATGTTGGCTCTTTGTGATAAGACGACTAGGCGATGCCTTGGATAGTGATCCCTTATGGGGTTCGAGACATCTTGGCTCTTGATAAGTGTTTTTCGGAATTTACGACTGTGGATAGAAGTATCTTCCCTAGACCTAGTGGCCTAGTCTAGAACAACAGAAAGCAAAGAATATAAAGCTCTCCTTAGAGAAATTGGAGAATGGAAAGATGTTTACTTGTGATCCATCGCAAGCTCTTTTCTCCTCTTGGCATTTAAGCTCCAATCATTATAATTAGAACTTGCACATACAATCAACAAAAGCCAAAGATCTAGGACATCTATGTAGCATTATCCAATCATTTTATTCAATGGATCAACATAGCATTGAAATATATTAATGTAAAAATAGCATAACACATACAGGAAAATGGTATACTCTTTGTATTAATATGAAAAGGAGAGAGTTTACAACAAAAAATGGAAGTCGATCTTGTAGATATCTCCCCAAGATGACTTGTCCTTCCTTGTCACAATGCAAACCTCAAGGTCACCCTAATGCATGGAAATGATAACTCTCTTAAGATCAAAGCAGCAACATGAGGGTATGATTAGTCTCCAAAATCCAACCCTAATGTTGTATATAGTTGTAGATTTATAGGAGAGTGTGGTAGTTTAGGAATTCTTATCCATTTACCAATCTAGGCTTGAGATCCACTTAGGATGGGAGGATGAGCCCAAGGGATAAAAGGTGATCCGAACTTAAACATGAACGCAAAAAATTATAGATATAACCATAAATATAGAGATGCAACATAAATAACACTTCATTTCATTTATATCAGAATATTGAAATATGCTTACAAACATAATGGAAATAAACTAGCTTGAGCGATGGTAGCTTATCTCTGAGAAGAGACGTGATAGCTACATGCCTTTGAAATGTGTTACAATGAGGTTGAAGGGCCTATTTATTATTGGAAAACAAGAGAAAAAACTAAACAACCAAAACCCTAACCCCAAGAGATGTAACACCAAGAGTTTGTGGGCCCCGTTGGGGTTAGTTGGGTAGCCAACTTCCCGGGGTCGTAACTTGGTCATATTATCTCTGTTTGGCGTGTACTGTACCTTGTTGGAAAGGTCTCCCCGAGTACTATAGGATTTGCAACAAGCCCCTGCCTTTGGCTACCAGCCTACAAGGAACCTCAAAAAAACGTCATCTAGGGGGCCAAAACTGCTCCGAAGTTTAGGACCCGAAAATATGCTAAAAATAGTAAATGCTGAAATAAACAAGGAAATAGATGAAACCAACTGGAGGCCTAGGTGGAATAGAAGGGTGGTCGGCAATATCCACCTGGATCAATCCTCCCCCCCAGGAAGTGTTGAGGTCTCGAAAATCGCTGCCACAACATTGGGGATAACCACCCGGTCCAGACCTTAAAATAACTCCTTTTTCGTTTGGGATAGTGGCTCCAACTAGTTCAATTAGGTCCAATTACCTTCTCCCAACCGCTATCAGCTTTAAATATATCTCTAATTGCTAATAACTAGGGCCATCAATTCAATTATTTGAGTTGATCAGGCAAGATGAATGATCCTTAAGTTGTTTTTGTGGAACAACCAAACCAATCTAAAGTTTTGCCTCAAAAGAGGACTTCTAGAAATATAGAATTAATTTAAATGCAAACTAATTTTAAAATGCAAGAAAAAGGAACTAAAACCTAATCCTATCTCAATTAGGCAGATATAGATCTAACCCAACATAGAGTAAGGCATTTAAATGATTTGGGATTTAAATATGTTTGGCTTATAATGAATATCAAGTTAACGAAATAGTTCAATTAACTGACATTATGAATACAAAAACATATTATATTTAGAGACCTCTTAATTGAAATAATTAACCGATAACATTTAGGAAGTAGTTCACAAAATGATATTGATCTTGTTAAATCAATAATTCGAATAATTAAACAAGAATATGAGGAAATAGTTCTCAACGTATCATTATTTGTTAAATAGATATTAAAGGAAAGATTTATGAGTAAATAGTTACTCAGAAATCAGAATTCAACACATAAGAAGAGATAAATAATAACATATGATTAAGACATATTACTCATACCGACAATAGTGCACAAATATGAATAAAATGAAAACATTCATGCCATTATAAAATAAAACTAGTATTTAAAACAATAGTATTAAAAATACCAATTTATTAAACGCATTTCTCTAGCTCTGGTCTCCAACAGTATTTTACAATGCTTGAACTTCTGCTTTTAAAACTAGAGCTGTAATAGTACGAACTTTGCCCATCAAAACATAATTCAGAGTGCAAAAGAAAAATCCTCAATAATCCTTCAGATCTGAGTTTTCTCCTCTAACCTACAACTCTAAATCCTTTATACAATAGTGCCTTCAAGAATTTTTGAATTGCAGAGAAGAGTAGAAACATCATGTAATAAGAAATTTGAAAAGATAAATTCACTATTTATTTATGAACAAAATAGAGGCACAAAGATAGAAATACCAGATGCACGTTTCTCAGCTCATAAAAGAAATAGAAGCAGTTTAGTCTTTCTCACAAAGATGATTCCAGGAGTACAGTAGTGCAACTTCTCAAAATTCTTTATGAAAATTCCTAAAACAATGTTCCAGTCATTCTATTGAGAAAAGTGTGAAAGTACAATAGTGCGAGATTTCGTAAGCCTTTCTTCATAAAATTCCAGACCTGTATTTCATACAATGAGTAATCTTAAATAACATAAAACAACTAAATATATTTTGCATAACGTTTAAGGCATTTAAACAGATCCCTTCAACAACGCTTAAAGGAAAACATTTTTTTGGTGGAAATTTCTGAATGTGATTTGATGTCTTCATCAACTTTGTTTGTTCCATCAGATTATCTGGATGCTTGTCTGTCTGTTTGAACTGAACTGCTGCTTGTCAGCACAACTGTCCTCTTCTGTCATGAACCTAAATAAGAAAAACAGGAATCGATAAGATGGAAATAAATGAAACTGATAAGCGAGTTTTTTTTAAGCAAATCACTTTTGCAAGAAATCAGGAAAAATGTAGAGTTGTAATAAATTCCGAACACAGGTCTATGGTAAGACAAATCACACTTTTATGGTCTTATCGCAAATCATAATTTCTTTTAGATCGAAGTAGAACTCAGAATAATCGCAATCGTTTTAAAGCCTGGAGTATTCTTTAACAAAATAAAAAAAGGGGCTTTCTTAAAACATATCGTAATCGGCGTTCAGAAAGGTGGATGTGATGTTATAAACCGTGTCTTTTTAAAACTTGCAATTGTGATGTGCGGGATGACTTCATGGTGACATGGTGGATGACGTGGTGGAATATGTGCTATCGCGGATCATAAAACAGGGGGGAGGCTTAGTGGTTTTTTTAGAGGGGTTTCGAAGTGGTAAGTGGTTTGTGCAGGGGGAGTTTGAAATAACAGAGGAGTGACACGTAGAGATAGGGCTTAGATGGGAAAACCACTTTTTGGACCCCCTTGTGAGAAACTTAAAATTGAGTGCAGGGGGTCCGAAACCATTATCTGTCGTTGATTTGAGCGGATAGATCTGGGCCATTCATTTTAGTAGATAAGTCTGACTTTTATTATATCTTAATCGATGTTAAGGAGTGGAAAACTTTAATAGGTGGCCAAAAGACTTGCGATTTGCAATATGTGGGACGAGATGATGTCATGGTGACGTTATTATAATGTGGCGGATCCATGTGGAATAGGACGTGATGATTGCATTGCAAATGATGTGGGCCTGACGTGGAGTATGACATCACAGATGACAACAGGGATGACGTGGCAGATGGATTGGGCTTGATCGCATATCACAATCACATTTGGTAGGAGTCTTTGGAACAAGCGGTATGGCTAAAAGAACCGTGATAGCCGCAGACACGATATTTTTATTAATTGACATATAATTTTTATCGGGTCTGAGGCTTATCACAAATCTCAATCAACATGTGAAAAGTTTAAGACTATGATTCTTGCGATTGCACGGATGCACGGGATTTATGAATTGGAGTGAATAATCCCGTCAGGTTCGGGGCTTTATCGCAATCGCAATTGGCATGAGGCAGGACCCTTTGGTAACTGTAATAGCTCCGGATGTGGGGTTTTTATTGTATAATCCCGTTAGGTTTTGGCTTTATCGCATATCGCAAAAGAGATAGGGAGTGGGACTTGGGAAATGTTTCTTGCGATTGCGGATTTTTAATGAAGTGAAGTTGATTTTCCCGCCGGGTCTGGGCCTAATCACAATCACAATGGAGTTAAGGTTAAGACTTATTTTTTTTGGAACTTTCGCGATAGTCACGGACGAGGGACTTTATGAATTGTATTGAATAATCCTTGCAGGTCCGGTTTATATCGCAATCGCAATGGAGTTGGCAGAGAGGTTTTTTCCTTATGAAACTTTGTTTATTTTTGATGCAGGGGAGTCTTTGCCCTTAGAAATTTTACGATGCGGGGTTTTGGATGAGTCGGAGTTTATAAAGATAAAGCCTTTGGGAATCAAAAACTCTGATTACTTTGTCTTTTGATTAAATAACCCATATTGTTTAATGCTTAAGTTTTTTTGAAGCCTAAGTATAGTTTTGGTCTTGGGGGCTACTAAAATTTGTTTTTTTTGGATAATCAAGGTTTAATACTTGGGTTTTAATTAAAAAGCCTAAGTATTAAACTTTGGTTATAGTTCTTTATTAACAATTTTTATGTTCATTTTATAAAATTAAAGGGTCCTTATTTTAATATAATAAATTTCATAGGAAATTTATAATACATTAAAATGGGGGTTATTGAACAGTACAACAGGAAGAAATGGTCCCCATTGCATGTAGAGCCTCCATGAGGTGAGGAAATTTCTGTTGAACCTGGTTCGTGTTGAACCACTTGCCATAGTGAAGGAGTTGGCCTGCTTTGACAACTTGATATTGTTGGATCCTCTGTTGGCGAGTGTTCTTGATCTGTGTGTCCATGAGTTGATCAGTTGTGGCTTGTTCCATGTAGTCTGGGTTGAGCCCTGTTAGTGTGAGTTTTTTTTCAATATCGGATGTGTCCAACAATGGTGGAAAGTATGACCGAAGGCGGTCTACATTGAACACTAGGTGCAGACTAATGAACGGTGGGGTGCTGAGCTTGAAGGCACTGCCACCGATAACCTTGGTGATGGTGTATGGCCCATATCATAGCGGGCGAAGCTTGTGGTGGGTCCAACGAGGCCCTCCTTTTGCAAATGTAGCCAAACTTTGTCACCCGCCTGGAACTTGTGCAACACTCAATGTTGATTATGGTGCTACTTGTACTTAACAATGGCTTTGTCTAATATATCATGGAACTGCTGGTGGATGTGTTGAATGCACTTAATGAAGTTGTTAGCCCTATCGAATTTAGACTGGATGTGAGGTAAAGCTACTTGAGTGGCTACAAATGGTATGGCTACATCAATGGGACATAATGGCTGAAATCCCATCCCTACCTGAAAGGGGCTCTGGTTCGTTAAGCTGTGGAGAGCTCTCTTGTAGGTATGTTGGACATAGGGGAGACTTTAATCCCATGTGCGTGGATGTCTCGAGTTGTACATGCGTAGAATGTGTACAATCATCATGTTGACAACCTCTATTTGGCCATTGGTTTGGGGATGGAAAGTCATGGACTTAGTAAGTTTTGCATCCAGCATCAACTAGAGACTTGACCAAAATGCACTAAAGAATTTGTTATCTTGATCTGAGACAATGGACTGTGGGATCCAAAAGTGTACCCACACTCACTCAAATAAGAGCCTATTAGTGGCCTCTGTTGTGATACTCTTCTTGCAGGCCGCCATAATGGACATCTTAGAGAATCTATCCACGACCATGAAAACACAGTCATTGTTGTGCTTAGTAGAAGGAAGGCCCAACATGTAATCCATGGAGATAGATTCCGAAGGTTGACTAGGAGTACATAGAGGAGTATATAGGCATTTCTTCTTGATGGTTGTTTTGGAAATGATGCAGGCGGTGCAGGATCTAATATACTTCCAAACATCTTGACGAAGTTTCGGTCAATAATAATACTTCTGCAATACTACCATTGTTTTCTCTACTCTGAAATGTACAATGACCCAACGGTAGTGCGCCTCCCAAATTATCTAGGCACACTCTGATCCAAAATGGATCTTGAAACCTCTAAGTCTTCAAATATCGGAAACAGAGTATCGCGGAGAAACATTGAAGGAATGGTGGAAAACAGAGTTAAACAAAGAATGAAGTCTCGTTTCACCGGAGCCGTCGGATCGGCCAGATCAACGGACCGGATTGAATCGGTGATATCGCATCGGAGCAGGCCAGCGGAGTGTATCGGAGGCAACTTTATGGGAATTGCGATCGCGATCCAACAAATTAACGTGGACCGTTGATCAAGCGCGTAGATCAACGACAGAGATAACATTTATCGCATCGCAAATTCCAAAGGGGAGGACTTAACTCGCAGGCCAGAGGACCATGCTATATGTGACTTATTGCATCGCAACACAACAAAGGGAAATGACCTGAAGACTACGCGATATGCACGGACCCGAAGGAGTTATGAAATAAAACAGCGAAGGATTTGAGTTCCGTGGTAAGCGGTGTTTCGGGCGGACTTTAGGCGGTAAGTGGTATTGGAGAGGCTCCGCCCAATTCCATACACTGGCCGACATGTAGCATGCCGCAGGAGAGAGAAAACTGCTTTTTCAGGCGAGTAATCTCCATGCACATAGGCTACCCGAAATGGCTGTCAACCATTGGATTGGAAGATCGTGGATCAAGGGTGGAGATCGAGCAGACTACTTGATGTTTCGGGTTGGATATGAACCGTCGGATTGAAGGCAGATCAATAATGGGCTTGCGACAACAATAAAAGGTGGACCTGAGAGGATTATAAGGTGGACTTTATGTCATTTGAAGTCCAGCTTTAATGTTGCAGTCAGGTTTTTCATTAGTTTTCAATGTATTTCCGTGTATTGTTGTGTATGAACGAAAAGTGTATTTTCAGGGATTTTCACCCGCGCTAGTCCTTTCCGTTTGAAAACAGGTGGCCACCATACCTTAGAGCGTTTTGCAATGATTGTTTAACACTCAATAGGGATTTGAACGGACAGCGGCTGGGCGCCAGAGAGCCCAAGGAGGGGATTGAACCGACAACGTCGATAGAAGCCATTCTATGGCAGCACTAAGAGGGGGGAAGTTGCTCAGAGACATAGGGGAGACAAAGAGTCAGAGAAACACATAGCTACGAATAGTTGATCAGAGGCACTAAGAGGGAGAGTCTATGCAATCTTTAGACTCGAGTTTTTTGAGTGAAATCCATGTGTAATATCACTGTTGTTGTGTTATGGCTCTGATTGAGATCACACTGTAAAGTCTGTTCTTGAAGACATAATATAGAGGTCGACACTGAAAGCTGGACTAGGAGACGTAGCCAGGAAGTCTGGTGAACTCCTTGATTATTTGTTGTGTTGATGTGTGTTTTTATTATGTTTCATAATTGTTCATTATCTATATTATTCGCAATCTTTTTGATCCGTTGCACTAAATAATATAGGCATTCCTACACATGAGTCTGTAATACCTTAATATTGATTTAAGATCTCATCTTTAGATCAAGTGCTATTAGAGCATTTGGTTTTGGTTTTGTTAAGGTTAGACAAGCTTGTGCTAGATTTTGAATGCTAACTAAATTAAAGCTCAGACTAGGAAAAGGAGAACTTGTTGAGGCTAATCCAGAGATTGGAAGAGTCTATTCTCAGAGGAGAATGGCAGAAGAAACTCCATTGGGGTCAGAATCTCAATTTATAGAAAGTTTTAAGGCACTCCAAGCCATGGTGGAAGAGATGTATCTGGAATTTAAGAAGGGTCGAGGTGAAAGCACTTCAACACCTAAACCAGACAAAGGAGCAGAGGAACCTTTTCTAGTTGCCCCTCCAGAAGGCAAAGGGAAAGGGGAAATGCCTCCTCCACCATCTCCTCCATCATCACCTTCATCATCCTCATCATCTTCTAGCTCTTCTAAGAAAAAGAAGAAAACTTCCTTAATCAAATTAGATGTGAAGTTTGATTTGCCAATTTATGATGGAGAACTCAATGCAGAAAAGCTAGATAATTAGATAAGACAAATTGATGTATATTGCAAGGTCTAGACCGTTGATTCAGAAAGGAAGAAGATTCAGTTGGCTAGCCTTCGACTTGGAGGAACTGCACTAGTATGGTGGGAAGGCAAGACACAAGCTGATCTGCAAAAACATGGTAAAATCATTTCTACCTGGAATGAATTTGTTTCTGCTATCAAAAAGCAATTATATCCTTTAGCTTACATGTAGCAGGCAATGATGAGTTGGCAAACTCTTCGACAATTGAAGGGTCAAAGTGTACAGAGTTATACTCAGGAATTCAGAAAGAGAGCTTTAACTCTAGGTATATCATTAGACTCACTTGAGACTTTATTGAAGTATATAGGTGGTCTTCATAGCTATTTAAAGCATACTATTCTCATGTTTAATCCCACTATCTTAGATGATGTATCAGTTCAGGCAACACATCTAGAAGCTAGAGGTAAGAATGTAAACCCAGAGGTTGGGGGATCATCTAAATATTCTGTAAGTAAGAGCAAGGAAAAGAAGAAACTGAAATGGAAGGAGAGGAAAGCAAACACTGTAAAGAAGGATAAACCTTCATGCACTCATTGCAAGAAAGAAGGACACGATGAGGCACACTGCTGGTTTTTGCATCTAGAACTGAAACCTAAGAAGTTCGGTGGAAATAAGAAAAAGAATGCTGGTGCTATTCAGAAGGACTTGGGATCAGATTCAGGAAATGAAACAATAGTTGCAACCACAAGCATTAAAGGTAAAGATTTTGAAGCATCCACAAGTCATTCTGCACAATCTGTTGATAATGAAAATAATGAGAGGGAAAGAAATGAGCTTTTTCGTATTAGAGTAATTTCCAAGCATAACAAGATTGATACCTTATTTGATAGTGGATCACAAGTAAATTTGATTTCTGAAACAAATGTAAAGAAGTTGGGATTACAAACAAAACCTCATGAAAAGTCATATCCATTAGGTTGGGTGTGTGATAAAACGAAGCTACAAGTAACGAGACAATGTAAACTTAGGTTTGTTATTGGATCAACATTTGTAGATGAAGTTGAGTTAGATATAGTTCCATTGGATATATGTGGTATTGTTTTTGGAAGTCCATACTTGTATGATAGGAAAGCTATTTTCTATAGAGCTGAGAATAAGTATCAACTCACTAAAGATGGAATAGAATATATTGTAAGAGCTCATAAACTCAAAGGTAATTATTCTCTCATAAACTCAGGGCAGATGAAAAGAATTGTGAATTCAAGTAAGAAATTTTTACTAATGGTTGTAAGGGAAAAGGATCCTGAAAAATCCAATGCATTTGAAGGCTGTGATTCTAGACAGAAAGTTGATTTGGTTAAAATTGTTTCAGAGTATGATGTTCTATTTCAAGAACCAAAAGGTCTTCCACCCAAGTGAGAAATAGTACATGATATTTATTTGCAGCAAGATGCTCCATTACCTAACATTGGAATGTACAGGTTATCAGCTTTAGAGAATGCAGAGATAAAGAAGCAGGTACAGGAGTTGCTCGATAAAGGGTTTATACGACCAAGCACATCACCATGTGGATCTCCAATCGTGCTGGTGAGAAAGAAAGATGGTTCGTGGAGAATGTGCATTGATTATAGAGCACTAAATAAAATAACGATCAAGAATCGTTATCCTCTTCCTCGTATTGATGATTTATTAGATCAATTGAAAGAAGCAGTTTACTTTTCTAAGTTAGACTTGCGAAGTGGTTATCATCAGGTCAAAGTTGCAGAACAGGATGCATGGAAGACTACTTTCAAGACAAAGCAAGGACTTTATGAATGGTTGGTTATGCCTTTTGGCTTAACTAATGCTCCTGCTACATTTATGAGAGTCATGAATGATGTACTCAGACCATTTATTGATGACTTTGTAATTGTTTATTTAGATGACATTCTTGTTTTTAGTAAGACATGGGAAGACCATGTAAAGCAGAATTTAGATGTTTTAAAAAGAGAAAATATCTATGTAAAACTGTCAAAATGTGAATTTGGTAGAACATATTTAAATTATTTGGGTTATATTGTAGTGGGTGGTGAATCGAAGATAGATACCTCTAAGGTTGAAGTCATTGTGAATTGGTCTAAACCCAAATCTGCTACAGAGGTTAGGAGTTTCCTAGGGGCAGCACAATACTGGAGAAAGTTTACTGCTAAATTTTCTTTGATTGCGGCTCCATTACAGGCTTTAACAGGATTGAAACAGGTGTTTAAGTGTGGAGGAAAACAACAGAAAGCCTTCGACACCTTAAAAAAGAAAATCAGTACAGCACCAGTACTAGCATTGCCAGATCTTCAACATCCATTTGAGATTGAGACAGATGCCAGTGACTATGCCATGGGAGCAGTGTTGATGCAACACAGAAAACCCATATGCTATCATTCTGAGACATTTACTTCTACAGTAGTTAATTATCCCACATATGATAAAGAATTGTATGCATTAGTACAAAGTGTGAAAAAGTGGAAACATTACATAATGGGTAAGGAAACAATCATACACACAGATCATCAACCACTTCAATATTTGCACTCACAAACTAAATTGCAGCAATCAAGACATTATAGGTGGATGGGTTTTCTACAACAATTTCACCTTGTCATCAGATATAAGATGGGCATACACAATAAGGTTGTAGACATGTTATCAAGACCAATCATAAATGCATCTACTATACTTAAGCATAACTTAGGAATGCATGAAAGTTACATTGAACAATATGCTCAAGATGTAGATTTTAAAGATGTATATGCAACTTTAAGTCATGGCAAGCAAGTAGAAGAATTGGATTACTATGTAAAGGACCAACTCTTATATCATTTGGGAAAGTTATGCATTCCAAAAATTGAAAGAGTTAACATAATTCGAGAAGCACATACTTCTCTCATATCAGGTCATTTTGGTGTAAGTAAAACAGTTGCACAATTGCAAAGATTCTGTTATTGGCCAAGAATGCATGAGACAGTTTCTAGATATATCAAAGTGTGTACTATGTGTGCTAGAAGCAAGCCCAATAATAGGAAATTAGGCTTGTACACTCCACTTCCAATTCCTTCTCGTCCTTGGGAAAGTGTTTCCATGGATTTTGTTGGGGGATTACCAAAATCTAGGAAAGTTCATGATCATTTGTATGTTGTTGTGGATAGGTTCAGTAAAATGTGTATTTTGATACCATGTAACAAGCAGGTTGCAGCTGAACAAACAACAAATTTGTTCTTTCAGAATGTATGGGTTCATTTTGGGTTACCCACTTCTATTGTAGCTGATCAAGATTCTCGATTTGTTGGGAACTTTTGGCCAAACCTATGGGAGTTGATGGACACCAGGTTGAATAAGAGCACAACATTTCATCCACAAACAGATGGTCAGACAGAAGTGGTCAACAGGACAGTGATCCAGTTGCTCAGAGGTTATTACAGCAAGCATCCCAAGCTTTGGGAAGAGCATTTGTGTTATGTGCAGCATGCTTATAACCATGCCAAGCACTCTTCTACTCAGAGATCTCCTTTTGAGACTTGTTTTGGTTTTATACCAAAGTCTCCCTTGGATTTTGTCTTTAGTAAAGACATAGTAGTTAATGGACACAGTGATGTGGACAAAGCAACCAAGTTCATTGAGAAAATTCAAGAAATTCACCAGGCAGTATAGGAACAGCTGGAAAGAAGTCAAGCCAAGTACAAGGCAAGACATGACAAGCATCGAGTTGAGCATAGTTTTCAAGTTGGTGATCAAGTCTGGTTGTACATCAGCAAAGACAGAATGCAAGGTGAAGGTAAGAAGCTAAAACCAATAAGGTATGGACCTTTCAAGATACTTGATAAAATTGGTGAAAATGCTTTTCGCCTTGATTTGCCAGCTTATATGCAGATCTATTCAGTCGTTAATGAAGAAAACTTGAGATTGTATGAACCTTCATTGATTGAAGATCTTGAAGAGAAAAGTTAGTTGCCTTCTATTGGCGATTTGTTGCCTGAGTATCTCAATGAGTTACAGGAGGACACAGTTCTGGATAGGAAGGTAAGAACTATGTGTCAAGGGGACGTTGAGTACCTAAGAGTAGGGCTCAAAGGTTCAAATCCAAGCAAAGCATGATGGATAGAAGTTAAACAAGTGAGGGAGCTATATCCTCACTTGATCGATGCCTAAAACCAACTTTTGGTGGTCCAAAAGCTTTTCAGTGGGAAGGCGTGATCCAAAATGGATCTTGAAACCTCTAAGTCTTCAAATATTGGAAACAGAGTATCGCAGAGAAACATTGAAGGAATGGCGGAAAACAGAGTTAAACAAAGAATGAAGTCTCATTGCACCGGAGCCGTCAGATTGGCCAGATCAACAGACCGGATTGAATTGGCGATATCGCATCGGAGTAGGCCAGTGGAGTGTATTAGAGGCAACCTTATGGGAATTGTGATCATGATCCAGCGACTTAACGTGGATCGTTGATCGAGCGTGCAGATCAACGACGGAGATAACATTTATCGCATCGCAAATTCCAAAGGTGAGGACTTAACCCGCAGGCCCGAAGACCATGTGATATGCGACTTATCGCATCGCAACACAACAAAGGGAAATGACCCGAAGACTACGTGATATGCACGGACCCGAAGGAGTTATGAAATAAAACAGCAAAGGATTTGAATTCTGTGGTAAGCGAAGTTTCGGGCAGACTTCAGGTGGTAAGTGGTATTGGAGAGGCTCCGCCCGATTCCATACACTAGCCGACACGTAGCACGCCGCAGGAGAGAGAAAACTTCTTTTTCAGGCGGGTACTCTTCGTGCACGTAGGCTGCCCGAAATGGTTGTTAGCCATTGGATTGGAAGATCGTGGATCAATGGTGGAGATCGAGCAGACTACTTGATGTTTTGGGTTGGATACGAACCGTTAGTTTGAAGGCAGATCAACGGTGGGTTTACGACAGCAATAAAAGGCGGACCCGACAGGATTATAGGGCAGACTTTATATCATTTGAAGTCTGGCTTTAATGTTGCGGTCGGGTTTTTCATTGGTTTTCAATGTATTTCTGTGTATTGTTGTGTATGAACGAAAAGTGTATTTTCAGGGATTTTCACATGCGCTGGTCCTTTCCGTTTGAAAATAGGTGGCCACCATACCTTAGAGCGTTTTGCAATGATTGTTTAATGCTCAATAGGGATTTGAACGGACAGCGGCCGGGAGCCCGAGAGCCCAAGGAGGGGATTGAACCGACAACGCCGATAGGCTTAAAAGCCATTCTATGGCAGCACTAAGAGGGGAGCAGTTTCTCAGAGACAGAGGGGAGACAGAGAGTCAGAGAAACACACAGCTACGAACAGTTGATCAGAGGCACTAAGAGGGAGAGTCTGTGCACTCTTTAGACTCGAGGTTTTCGAGTGAAATCCCTGTGTAATATCATTGTTGTTGTGTTATGGCTCTGATTGAGCTCACACCTGTAAAATCTGTTCTTGAAGACATAATATAGAGGTCGACACTGAAATCTGGACTAGGAGACGTAGCCAGGAAGTTTGGTGAACTCCTTGATTATTTATTGTGTTGATGTGTGTGTTTATTATGTTTCATAGCTATTCATTGTCTATATTATTCGCAATCTTTTCGATCCGTTGCACTAAATAATATAGGCATTCCTGCACATTAGTCTGTAATACCTTAATATTGATTTAAGATATCATTTTCAGATCACACTCACTTGAAGGAACACAAATGTGTCCCAGGTGGCATAATAGTGCATCCTGAAGGTGAAAATTTGAAACTTTCTTCCCTTCCAGGAATGTCTGGTATGTGCTGTAGAATTCTGGATCGCTCTGGTAAAGATGTGGGCACCCTGATGTCTCGTGCCCACATGAGTTGAGCACAGTGATCAACGCCATGATTGGTGATCGGCTGAGGCATTCTGCAACATTATTGGTGCTGCCTTTCTTGTAATTAATGTTCAAATGGAATTGTTTCAGTTAGGTGGACCATTTCTGATGGCGATCGTTCTGCAACTTCCCTTGTGTCTGTATGAACTGCAGGGGTCGGTGGTCTATGTGGATTAGCACTTCCTTCCCCAGAATGTAATGCTTCCATTGACGACAGACCTGCACAATGGAATACATTTATTTGTCGTAAGTGGGATACTTTCAGACTATGTCTGAAAGTGTCTCACTGTGGTAAGCCACTGGATACCCCTTCTGAGGAAGAACTGCACCAATAACATAGGCATAGGCGTTTGTCTCAATCTCAAATGGTTATTGCAGGTTTGGTAATGTGAGCATTGGTGCAGAGTAGAGGCGATGCTTCAACTCAGAAAACTCCTTCTGTTGGGTTTCAGACCAATTTTTTTTTCTTTCGCTTCGCCTTTGGTGACTTGACTTAAAGGCTAAGTCATATGAGAGAACCCAAACATGAACCTATGATAGAAATTGGCAAGACCTAGAAAGTTGTGGAGCTCTGTTAGAGTGGTTGGGGCTGGCAAATCCCGAAGGACTTGTATCTTGGTTGAGTCCACATGCACATCCTGCTCATCAATGATGTACCCCAGATATTGAACTTGGGTCATGCAAAAAGTGCATTTGTCCAAATTGACACACAACTTGTGTTGTCGCGGGGTTTGAATGACCTGTTGAATATGGTAGAGGTGCTCTTCCCAACTCCAGTTGAAGATCAAGATGTCATCTAAATACACCACCATGAATGCATTAGTGAAGGGTCACAAGATGTCTTCCATCAATTTCATGAAGGTTGCGGGGGCATTCGTCAACTCGAAAGGCATGACCAACCATTCGAAAAGGCTCTCCTTGGATTTGAAGGCAGTCTTCTACACATCGGAGGGTTCGATAGGCACTCGGTGATAGCCGGGCTTTAAGTCAATTTTGTTGAAATACTTGGCCCCCTTGAACTGGTCCAAAAGGTTATCAATCCGTGGCATTGGGTACTTATTTCAGATAGTGATATTGTTTAGTACTCGATAGTCAATACATAGTCTCCAAGTCTGATCCTTCTTTTATACCAATACGATCGAGCTCCCACAGGGTGATGAGCTTGGCCCAATGTGCCCTTTCTATCACAGCTCTTGAATCTTCCTCTTGATCTTGTCATTCTCCAGAATATAGCATTGATAGATCAGTCCATTAGGTAGCATGCACCTGGGGTCCGATATTTGGAGTTCTTGACTTGACAGTGCAGGGGTACCCCTGTAGGTGAGGTGAAAATGTCCCTGTACTCCTCCATGACCTTGTCCATTTGCTGTTGTTGTGCACTGGAGCCCTATTTTGAAGTCGTGGCCACAACCTTCTTCTTTCCATGAGGGCATATCATAAGGAAAAATAATTTCTTGGTCTGGGAAATAATCTTACTACATTTCTTTACAGTGATCAAAGAGATGGCGATAGGCGGGGCTACCTCCGGTATCCTATACAAATTATTCCCCAAAGTAATAATCAAAGAGCGAGGTATAGACTCATAGAAACCATGTCACTTCCACAAGTATGGTTGTCCTAATAGTACATCACAAACATGAAGAGGAGGAACATCACATAGTACCTCATACGTGAAGGGCTTGATGCTATAGGGAAGGCGACACTATTGGCTGACGCAGAGATCTCGTCCTTGGTGAATCCAACCGATGGTGTAAGGTTGTGGATGTGCTGTCATTGGTAGGCCCAACCGCTTCATGACCCTCTACTAAAATGAGGTTCTTTTGGCTCCCACTGTCGACAATGAACTGCAGCGAAGAACCCTTCGCCCACATCTGTGAGTTGAAGAGGTGTTCCCCCTCCTCTAGATCTTTAGGCTCATTCTTTTGGATCTTGGAGGTCGCCAAGGTGGCACTGGTCTCTATGTCAATGATATGCTTCCCTTTGTCATTCCCCTTTTCAGGTTCTGACTTAGAGTCAAAACTTGAGTCTGATTCAGAAGCCTTCAGCTCTGCCACTAGTGATTTCTTAGCCCAACACTCACTTGTGTTGTGAGTAGAGCTCTTATGGAACTGACACCATTTTCCCGTGTCCTTCTTTGGCTTCATGGTATTGTTCTTTGCTTGCGGCTTTGGCGGGTTGTCTTGGGTTGCCCCACCTTGGCTTTGGCCTTTGATCTATGGTTTAGGGGCACCTTTTCCTTGCTTCGGATTCACAGATCCAAAGTCTTGCTTCTTCTGTTTAAAATTCCACTCGATTTTGACAACATATCGGTATGTTGTGCCAAACAAGGAGATGTCTAGGAATTCCATATTTTCCTGGATGTACTTGTATATACAACCGCAATACTTGAGTATCAAATGTCGCTCAGAATCCTTGATACCGAACTTCATGTAGAGGGAATGGAAAAAATTTGTGCTCTGCCACATTTTGGTCCCTTCCCTATCGTAGCATGGTCCAATTTATGTATTTATCTTCATAGCTCCTGATAGGGTAATGTTGTTCCTTGATGGTGTCTCAGAATGAATCCCAAGTGGGTGCGGCTAATAACAGTGAGGATTCACTTTCTTCCTTTTGTTCAAAGTAGGTTTCCCATTAGTCCTTCACATGTGGGGCAGCTTTGATAAGTGCAAAAGTGATATTTTCCTGATTGGAAAAGTCATGAACTAAAAAATATCCTTCCAACATATTCAACCATTTATCTATGGTGTTTGCATCTATCTAGCCCTCAAATATGGGAATATCAAAGTTAACTTGTACCTTAAAAGGAGTGGCACCTCCAGAGTGGTTGTTGGATGAAGATGCATCGCTTATGGGTAGCTGTTGAAGGATCTGGGTAAAGTTATCCATGATCATGTTCCTTTGTTGCTCGAGGGCTTCCTCAAGCAATATTTTGAAAGGATCTCTTGCCCCTTCGTCTTTCTTTTCTTCCGCCATGGGAGGCTGTCGGAGTTTTTGAGGCTGGTCTTGCAAAGGTTCAACTAGATCAAGCCATAACTCCCTATACCCTAATCTCGTTGGGGACATTCAAATAAAAATAGAGGACATGAAGACCACTCTGATACCACTCATTTGAACTTAAACAGGAACACAAAAAATTACAGATATAACCATAAATACGAAGATGCAGCAGAAATAACACTTCATTTCATTAATATCAGAATACTTAAATATGCTTACAAACATAATGGAAATAAACTAGCTTGGGCGATGGTAGCTTATCTTTGAGAAGATATGTGGTGGATACATGCCTCTGAATTGTGTTACAATGAGGCTTAATGGCCTATTTATTATTGAACAATAAGATAAAACCCTAAAAAACAAAAACCCTAACCTTAGGAGATGTAAATCCAAGAGTTTGTGGGCCTTGTTGGGGTTAATTGGGCAGCCAACTTCCCAGGGTTGTAACTTGGACATATTATCTTCGTTTGGCAGGTACGATACCTTGTTGGAAAGGTCTCCCCGAGTATTATAGGATTTGAGGCAAACCCTTTCCTATGGCTATGGGCATGCACCGAACCTCGAATAAACATCGTTTAGGGTGTCAAAACTGCTCCATAATTTTAGGACCCTAAAAACTGCTAAAAATAGTAAAGGCTGAAATAAATAAGGAAACAGATGAAACTAACTGGAGGCCTAGGTGGAATAGACAGTTGGCCACCAATATCCACCTGGATCAAAAGGTGAAATATACGAGGTAGGATTAGATAGGATTCAAAGTTCTTATCCAAGGTAAATGGTTGTAACTACTCCTGGAAGCTTCTAGAAGAGGAAGCTTCAAGATTCTTTTTATTTTTCCTGAATTTCTAGAATCAATGCACCCCAAACAAGGGACAACTTTCTACTGATCGGAGTAGGTGCAGAACTGAGAAACCTGTTGTTGAACGTAGGCCCCTAAGTGTAACAACCATGGTGAAAAGTTCATGCAATAAAAGTTAATAAAGGCAAAATAAGACCATGGTTAAGGGATTGTATTAAAGCCTGAGAGACAAGGAGATGGAAAATTACTCAAGGATAGTGATGGATTCCGGATGGCATTCCATGTTTGGTCCGATTTTATGATCAAAGCATCAGTTTTGGGTGTGATAACAGTTTGGTGAGGATGGAGGTGGTTTGAACTCTAGATTCCCTAGTTTTTTTGGATTGGTTTATCCATGATATCCCACACTCATGCTTGGAATATGGCATAGGGATGACTAGGTGAAAGAAATATTTGTTTCAACCATGTCTACGGTTGGGTGGTACGTGGAAGTCCTGAACCTGATTGGATTTTCCTATCATTAATGAAAGCTTTGTTATCTTGCTTTTGTACTTGTTTATATGTGGATTTAATGGTTGTTATATACTTGTTATTTTCATGGTTTTATGTTGGTTATAATCATGGTTAATTAATTGGTTCATGTCATGGTTATTTCATGTATTTACTTGTAATTGTTAAAATGATGGATGCAAGACCTAATTAATTTCACAATAGTTCAAGGTAGAAGGTGGTGATCCTTCTTGTCATGTTTCATAAGAGTTTTCAATCATTCATGCTCTGTCTTGTATCCTAGACGTGTAGGTTGCATTGATGCCAAGTGTTTGACAGAATGTCAGTCCTGGTTGGGGATGGTCAGGCCCAATATTGAAGTTGATTTTTGGTTTATTAGTCTTGTCGTCATGTGTTTGATGGATTCTAAAAGTTACAACAAGTTCTGGGAAGTGGAAAGAATTATGGGCTAGGAAAGCACCTTAAATTCTGTAGACGTTGGCACAGGTCTGCTGGGAAAAGTCCCTGGACGTAGGCATGCAGGCCTATGAGAGTGTCCATAGTTCCCTAGATGCTAGCATGACCATAACATGAGAGAATCAAGAGGTCAAGAGGTCTAAAAGGTCAGTGGGACCCAGGGGCAGAATGCCTGAGTGACTGGGATGTCTCTTAGGGGTGTTGTTGCTAATGTGGAAGGTATGGTTGATGTGTTTCCGTCGATTCCATTTCCTTAAGGTCACCAAGGAGGCTGAATCATATCATAGTAGCCTCTTGTCGCATGTTTACCTTGTTTGGTCGGTTATTTGGGTAGATGTCGGAGGAGGGTGGTTACAATTGGTATCAGAGCGCGGTTGCACTCTCCTTGGGTGAATCTGTTTGTCATGCATTCATGTCCGTTATACATGCGTCAGTCATACTTGAATGCTTGTTGCATATGCATGGTGTTGGTCATGGTCATAGTGATGACGCCATGGGAATGAAGATGTTGTTGTCATGAAGCATGTTTTCAAGAGTATATGGTTGGATACATGTTTTTTATGCTTACATATTATCAGTGTACATTGGTATGGTTGTGTTGTCATGCAGGAGGTCATGGTGTGTGTAGTTGATATGTTCATGCATTGATGACTAGACTCTAGCTAGACTGATGGTTACATGGTTATGTTCTTATGTATCATATGTCTATATGTTGTTATGATTATGTTATACATGTATCATGTTGATTTGATGATCTTGCAGATGAGATATCCTTCCCAAATTATGCTAAGGTACGTTGGTTTATTTTGATTTTGTTTAGCTGAATTAGTATGCCTTGCGAGAAAGATATCAAAATGGCTAGCAAGATGGTAGACTACAAAGACTCTCCCTATGAATAAGATGACCAACGTGGGGTTGGGCACTCTTCTAATTTGGAAGACACATTGAGAATATTGAAGGAAGAGATAATGAGTTGTGAGGTAGAGAATGACAAAATCATGCAGGCACAAGAGAAACAAGCAGAGCTTAATGCAATACTACTTTAGAGTTTGTCATAATTATAGTGACAGGGACCACTTCGGATAAACCATGAGAAGGAGGACATAACTAATGGGGCATATGCTAGTAGGTATTATGGTGGTCATAGGTCAGATAGAGATGACATGATCAGATATGACATGTTGTTGGAAACTCCGGACAGGAGAGGTGATAGACACATGTACTATTCTATTTCTGTTTCGGATAGACATCATGATTGTCATCATTATCATCCTTACAAGAGGAGTGATAGGGGATACTTGGTGGATTCTTTAAGAAAGAAAACACACCTACCTTTGATGGAGAGATGAATAAATCACAGGATGCAAAGGCATGGTTGCTTGATATGAGGAAGTTCTTCAGATCACATGGTTATTTAGAAAACATGAAAGCAAAGATAACCACTTTCAGTCTCAAAGGTAAAGCAAATATTTGGTGGGAAAATGTGAAGAAAGTTAAAGGTATACATGAGGATGATTTGACTTGGCATGAGTTTGAGAGGCTCTTCAAGAAGAAGTATCTGTGGGAAAGATACTTTGATGACAAAGCTAAGGAGTTTTGTGAGTTGCGAATGGGTTCCATGACGGATGATGAGTATACTAGCAGGTTTTTGGAGCTGTTGAGATATGTGCCTTACCTCAAGGAGGAGAAGGCCAAGGTTCAGATATTCATCAGCGGATTGCCAGTAGGATACATAGACCATATTGAGTTCGATGAGCTTAGATCATTAGAGGAGGCAATCTGAAAGTTTAAATATTGTTATGAGCAGTTGAAACACAAAGTTGAGCCTGAGCGTGACTTGAAAGGAAATGATAAATCTAAAGGAAAATGCCCACCAAAGTGAGGAATACCTTAAGATGGAAGTGAAAAGGAAAATGTAGTCCCTTACAAGAGGTTCAATACAACTGAGGGGGGACATGGAGAGCAACATACTAGACGCAGTGGTAGAGAACCATTGAAGTGTTGGATATGTGGTAAGGATCATCGTAAGAGGGATTGTCCATAAGATCAGAGTGGTGGTAGACCACAGATCTATAGTGCTTAGGAGGCACATACAGTTGGTGATGTTGGTCATAACATTCCTAGTATCTATGCAGTTGTGGACAATAAGTAGGCTAATCATCAGACATCTATCATTGAGATGGACGGTAAGCTTTGTGATCAAGTTGTTTCTATTTTGATTGATCCTAGATCTAACTATAGTTATATTAATCCTGACCTGGTGGATAAGTGTGGTTTGATAAAAGAAGTGCATGTAGAATCTTGTTTGTACAGTTGGCTACAGGTGCAAAGAAGAGAGTTCACCATTGGGTAATAGCTTGTGCATTTGAGTTAAACGGTATGTCTACATCAACACATTTGAATGTAATGCCATTGGGATCGTATAGTATGCTTTTGGGTATGGATTGGTTGTACCTTCATAAGACTAAAGTGGATTTCTTTGACAAGATCATTGAGTGTGTGGATGATAGTGGGGAAAAGAGAATTTTGTAGGGAAAGAAGAAGCCTACATCAGTGAGGATGGTTACTGCTATGTAGGCTAAGCATAGTTGCAAAAAAGGTTGTGTGATGTTTGCAGTGCATATATCGAGTGAAAAAGGAAAAGATGTTGAGGATGCAAAAATATTCAAGAGGTACCCAGTATTGTAGAAGTATCAGGATGTGTTTCCAGCAGAGATTCTAGAGTTACCTCCTCATAAGGAAGTGGATTTATGTATTGAGTTGGTGCCAGGGGCAACACCAGCATCGAAGGCACCTTACAAGATGAGCACTTCAGAGCTAGTAGAGTTGAAATTGTAGTTGAAGGAGATGATTGACAAGGGATAAGTTAGGCCAAGAGTATCACCTTAGGGTGCACCAATGTTGTTCGTAAAGAATAAAGATGGTACTCTCAGATTGTGCATTGATTACAGGCAGCTGAACAAGGTAACGACTAAAAACATGTACCCAATGCTTTTGCAAATTTTTTAACAGGCCTTGGTGAACTTCTTGGTTTTGGAGAGTCGCTCCATATTTCTTGGAAAGTGTGTTTACCAATGCTTTCAGAGTCGCTCCAATTTTCTTCGAAAGTGTGTTTAACAATGTTTTGGGAGTCTCTCCATATTTCTCGGGAAGTGTGTACCAATGTTTTGGAAGTTTAATGAGGTTCAAAGTTTTCTGAAAAACAATATAATTTCTAGTAAGAAATTTTAGGAAATTCTGATTATAGTTGTCAAGTTTTAAGATTTTGGGCATCTTAAAGGCTTTTTATGCTATCGAATTCATTTCCATCATCAAAAACAGGATTCAAACATTCATTTTGTCAGATTTATGGAGAAAACAATGGTTGGATTCAGGGGATTAGTCAGGGAAAATTTGTCGCCTCAATAGACAACAATTTCTGCCCGACCGGTTTTTTGATTGGAATTCAACAATTTTTAAAAAAAAATTCTTATTGTTAGAGTATTTGAATAATTATTTGATGGTGGAAATGGATTCAGCACCCTCAAAAACCCTTGGTACCCAAAATCCTAAAGTTTGATAGCAATTACCAGAATTTCCAAAAAATTCTTTCAAAATCTTGCAGGAATTTCCATTATTTTGTGGGGCAAATTGTGGCCTTGTTAGACTACTCTTATAGGAAACACCAACTACCACTTACCTTGAAATTCCATGGTTTGTGTTGAAAAGTTGTTGAATTTATTAAAACAAAGAAATCTATATTATTAAAGTCATTTTCTAATAAGGTGACAATTTTGTTGGGAAAACAAATTTCTATTGGTTATTTGGAGATTTTTTTTCAAGAAATATGACAATGAGAGTGTTGGAATCGTTTTTTTAATGGTGGAAATAGATTCAGCACCATCAAGAATCCTTAAAACCCCAAAATCCGGGAGCTTCACCATTATAACCTAGAATTAAAAAAATTTCCCCCAAATTTCATCAAAATCATGTCAGTTTTTTCGTTATTTTCTATCCTTAAAATATTCTATTTTTAAATCAAAATCATGTCAATTTTTTCATTATTTTCTAACCTCCTTAAACTATTCTATTTTTAAATATCCATAAATATAAAATCTTACAATTTCATAGTATAAATCTCCTACATTATTTTCATCTTATTTAGCATATATAATTTTAATGAAATTTACTTTTATATGAATTACAATTTTCAGTTTGAATATTAAAAAATTATAACTTAAAAAAATATATTATCACATTTTCATTGAATATATATATATATATATATATTCAACTATTTAATATTAACATAGCCACTTAACTTGTATTCATGATTAGCGTTGATACATAGTGATAGTGAGAGAAATCACGATATTTAGAAAATTTATACTTCCTCAAACTTGTAAGAAGAGCTTACGGGTGTGCTCATGCTAGTAGAAAGAACTCACGGTTGCTCATGCTAGTCGTTAATAATAGTGAGAGAATTTATGCTCCTTTTTTGATTTGTTATTTGATTTTTGAAATAGTAATTTTATAAGTAAAATGTGAAAAGTTAAACAATTTAATAAAGTTTAATAGTGATAAATATATAAGGTAAAAGAAGTAAATATGGATAATTTTATTTATAAAAAATAAAGGATTAAATTAATTTAAATTATTTAATATAAAAGTTTTACAGGGTGTTAAATTTATTTATGTTTCTAAAATTTCATTTAAAAAATAAAAAAATCACAATAAGTGATTGGAGATTTTCACACTTATTCATATTGTGATAGAGATTTCCGGAATTAATTTGTATGACCATCTCACGTTGAATAGATCAAATTCATTACACATATTAATTCCAAAAATCTCTATCACAAAAAATCACAATCTCACTAAAAAATTATATCTTAAATTTCAACCTAAAAACCATTTAACCAACTTCACCATTTTTAATTAAAAATTATCACTTCTAAATACCAGTTCTAATAAAAGGATATGTATAGATGTAACGAGATATTAAGGACAAAAGTATGAAAAGAACTCCTAAGATCCACAACCGTGGAAACCACGAAAAAGATGGTACGAGAAAATTTCAGACAATAACTTTTCCGAGAAAATTCAAAAAATATCTTTTCCAATAATCGAGATCCGATGAAATTGCGTGCCATGTGCCCAGGATGTTTCAAGTCAATGAAATATTATACCATTTTATACCAACAACATCGAATGTTCTTTCGAAAAACACTGTTATTTTATTTTATCCTTGTGGATGTTTTGTGAAAATCTTGATTTTAAAATGCTTATAAATTTCGAATTATATATATTTATATTATAATGTTTATTTAATTTAATACTATATTATTACTAATAATTTAAGATTAAAATCTAAATATCATTTTTCCTCATTAAAAAAATATAGAGTCTATTTAAATATCAACTTGTTATAATTCTTTTAGATAAATATTCGTTTTTTTTAAGTTACAAATTTTTTAAATTAATATTTTATTTTTATTTTTTATAATTATATATTTGTTTGTTTTGTTTTTTTGGTAAGTAAGACCCATGGAGATTTGAACTAGTGACTTATTGTAAGAAGTGTCTTAACAATACACTAATCCAAAGTCCTGTGGGCAATGATAGTATACTTATTTTTTTATAATACAAACATAAATATATGGTCATGCAAATCCTATAGTGATAACATGGGTAAGTGTCAATCCTTGTTCCCCAATATTTAAGTGACTCACATAAAAGGAATATGCAGATTTAGGAGTGTCAATCATTACAAGCTTCAAGAAACAACATTTGTAGCAACATCCCAAGGGTAAGTAACAACACTCATAAACATTTACAACATTTTATAAAACAATAAAACACAAAACTAGAATTGTAACTAAGTTTTCAAAACCACACCATGCACAATTAACTCTAGAACATGCGTGCAAAGTCCTAGCATCATGCATATAGAGTTTAGTTGTATGAAAAAACTTATAATCATAGTCTAAGATCATTATGGATCTCCATTTGTGTCAATAATTGATTCTTTGTTTGATGCATACCCCCAAAAAGGGGACAATTATGAATAACATTATGGAAGTGGAGGTGTTTCCATTATATTTTTTTTTCATTGTGTCGAGAGGTGCTCTTGAGCCTAGTATGGATGACATGTTGTCATGTCATGTGAATATTAACGGTTTTCAAACTTTGAATTTGACAATCCATGGCTTTTCCCATAACATTCTTAACCCATAAATTTTCCCATGGTATTCTTCTCTAATCAATAAAAACAAATTTAAACATTTTAAACATATAAATATTAAATATTATTTTAAAGAAAATTTTAATTCTTTTAAATATAAATTGAGAGCAATTTATCCATACATATCACAATATCTTTAATAAAAGCTAGTAATTAAACCAACCTAGACCATATTAACTTCAGATCTACCAAACACCAAGAGGGATCAAATCTCTTTTCACTCTAAAAAAGGTTTGCATGTCAAGAGATTTGATCGCTCTTGGCACTTGGTAAATCCAAAGTTAAGATGGATCTAGGCTTGTTTTATAAATATTTGTGTTAGATGTTTTATTGGTTTAGATCTAGGGGTTGGGACAATGGTTTATTATCTCTCCACCTAGTTTCAATTCCCATGAGGAACATGTTGGCTCTTTGTGATAAGACGAGTATGCGACACCTTAGATAGTGATCCCTTATGGGGTTTGAGACATCTTGGCTCTTGCTAAGTGTTTTTCGGAATTTACGACTGTGGACAGAAGTATCTTCCCTATACCTAGTGGCCTAGTCTAGAACAACAGAAAGCAAAGAATATAAATCTCTCCTTAGAGAAATTGGAGAATGGAAAGATGTTTACTTGTGATCCGTCCCAAGCTCTTCTCTCCTCTTGGCATGTAAGCTCCAATCGTAGCTCCAATCATTATAATTAGAACCTACACATACAATAAAAAAAGCCAAAGATCTAGGACATCTATGTAGCATTATCCACTCATTTTATTCAATGGATCAACATAGCATTGAAATATATTAATGTAAAAATAACATAACACATACAGGAAAACGATATACTCTTTGTATTAATATGAAAAGGAGAGAGTTTGCAACAAAAAATGGAAGCCAATCTTGTAGATATCTCCCCAAGTTGACTTGTCCTTCCTTGTCACAATGCAAACCTCAAGGTCACCCTAATGCATGGAAATGATAACTCTCTTAAAATCAAAGCAGCAACATGAGGGTATGATTAGTCTCCAAAATCCAACCCTAATGTTGTATATGGTTGTAGAATTATAGGAGAGTGTGGTAGTTTGGGAATTCTTATCCATTTACCAATCTAGGCTTGAGATCCACTTAGGAGGGGAGGATGAGCCCAAGGGATAAAAGGTGATCCGAACTTAAAAATGAATGCAAAAAATTATAGATATAACCATAAATACAGAGAAGAAACATAAATAACACTTCATTTCATTTATATCATAATACTGAAATATGCTTACAAACAGAATGAAGATAAACTAGCTTGAGCGATGGTAGCTTATCTCTGAGAAGAGACGTGACAACTACATGCCTCTGAAATGTGTTACAATGAGATTGAAGGGCCTATTTATTATTGAAAAACAAGAGAAAAACCTAAACAACCAAAACCCTAACCCCAAGAGTTGTAACACCAAGAGTTTGTGGGCCTCGTTGGGGTTAGTTGGGTAGCCAACTTCCCGAGATCGTAACTTGGTCATATTATCTCTGTTTGGCGTGTATTGTACCTTGTTGGAAAGGTCTCCCCAAGTACTACAGGATCTGTAATAGGCCCCTGCCTTTGGCTACTAGCCTGCAACGAACCTCAAAAAAACGTCGGTTAGGGGGCCAAAACTGCTTCGAAGTTCAGGACTCGAAAAAATGCTAAAAATAGTAAATGCTGAAATAAACAAGGAAACAGATGAAACTGACTGAAGGCCTAGGTGGAATAGAAGTGTGGCCGATAATATCCACCTGAATTAGTCCTCCCGCCTTAGGAAGTGTTGAGGTCTCGAAAATCACTGCCACAACATTGGGGATAACCACTCGGTCTGGACCTTTAAATAACTCCTTTTTCATTTGGGATAGTGGCTCCAACTGGTTCAATTAGGTCCAATTACCTTCTCACAACTGCTATCAGATTTAAATATATCTCTAATTGCTAATAACTAGGGCCATCAATTCAATTATTTGAGTTGTTCAGGCAAGAAGAATGATCCTTAAGTTGTTTTTGTGGAACAACCAAACCAATCTAAAGTTTTGCCTCAAAAGAGGACTTCTAGAAATGTAGAATTAATTTAAATGCAAGCTAATTCTAAAATGCAAGAAAAAGGAACTAAATCCTAATCTTATCTCAATTAGGTAGATATAGATCTAACCCAACAGAGAGCAATACATTTAAATGATTTGGGATTTAAATATGTTTGGCTTATAATGAATATCAAGCTAACGAAATAGTTCAATTAATTGACATTACGAATACCAAAACATATTTTATTCAGAGACCTCTTAATTGAAATAATTAACCGATAACATTTAGGAAGTAGTTCACAAAATGATATTGATTGTTGAATCAATAATTTGAATAATTAAACAAGAATATGAGGAAATAGTTCTCAACATAATGTTAAATCGATATTAAAAGACAAATTTCTAAGTAAATAGTTACTAAGAAATCGGAATTCAACACATAAGAGCAGAGATAAATAATAACATATGATTGAGACAAATTACTCATGCCGACAGTAGTGCACAAATATGAATAAAATGAAAACATTCATGCCATTATAAAATAAAACTAGTATTTAAAACAATAGTATTAAAAATACCAATTTATTAGACGCATTTCTCTGACTCTGGTCTCCAACAGTCTTTTACAATGCTTGAACTTCTGCTTTTAAAACTAGAGTTGTAATAGTACGAACTTTGCCCATTAAAACATAATTCATAGTGAAAAAGGAAAATCCTCAATAATCCTTCAGATCTGAGTTTTCTCCTCTAACCTACAACTCTAAATTCTTTATACAATAATGCCTTCAAGAATTCGTGAATTGTAGAGGAGTAGAAATACCATGTAATAAGAAATTTGAAAAGATAAATTCATTATTTATTTATGAACAAAATAGAGGCACAAAGATAGAAATACTAGATGGACGTTTCTCAGCTCATAAAAGAAATAGAAGAATTTTAGTCTTTCTCACAAAGATGATTCCAGGAGTACAGTAGTGCAACTTCTCAAAATTCTTTATGAAAATTCCTAAAACAATGTTCCAGTCATTTTATTGAGAAAAGTGTGAAAGTACAATAGTGCGAGATTTCGTAAGCCTTTCTTCATAAAATTCCAGACCTGGTATTTCATACAATGAGTAAGCTTAAATAACATAAAACAACTGAATATATTTTGCATAACGTTGAGGGCATTTAAACAGAGCCCTTCAACAACGCTTAAAGGAAAACATTTGTTTGGTGGAAATTTCTGAATGTGATTTAATGTCTTCATCAACTTTGTTTATTCCATCGGATTATCTGGATGCTTATCTGTCTGCTTGAACTAAACTGTTGCTTGTCATTACAACTGTCCTCTTCTGCCATGAACCTGAATAAGAAAAAAGGAATTGATAAGATGGAAATAAATGAAACTAATAAGTGAGTTTTTTTAAACAAATCACTTTTGCAAGAAATCAGGAAAAACGTAGAGTCATAATAAATTCCGAACATAACCATCATGGAGAGTAATGAAGAGCGAGGTCTGTGGTAAGACAAATCACACTTTTACGGTCTTACCACAAATCATAACCGCTTTTAGACAGAGGTAGAACTCAGAATAATCGCAATCGTTTTAAAGCCTGGAGTATTCTTTAACAAAATAAAAAAAAGGGGCTTTCTTAAAACATATCGTAATCAGTGTTCGGAAAGGTGGATGTGATGTTATAAACTGTATCGTTTTAAAACTTGTGATTGCAACGTCCGGGATGACTTCATGGTGACGTGGCAGATGGCGTGGTGGAATATGTGTTATCACAGATTGTAAAATAGGTGGGAGGCTTAGTGGTTTTTTTGGAGGGGTTTCGAAGTGGTAAGTGGTTTGTGAAGGGGGGAGTTTGAAAGAACAAAGGAGTGACACGTAGAGATAGGTCTTAGATGGGAAAACCAATTTTTGGACCCCCCTGTGAGAAACTTAAAATTGAGTGCAGGGGGTCCGAAACCATTATCTGTCGTTGATTTGAGCAAATAGATTTGGGCAGTTCATTTTAGTAGATAAGTCTGGCTTTTATTATATCGCAATTGATGTTAAGGAGTGGAAAACTTTAATAGGTGGCCGAAAGACTTGCGATTTGCAATATGTGGGATGAGATGACGTCATGGTGATGTTATTATGATGTGGCAGATTCATGTGGAATATGATGTGGCAATTGCATCGCAAATGACATGGGCCTAACGTGGAGTATGACATCACAAATGACGACAGGGATGATGTGGCAGATGGCTTGGGCTTGATCGCATATTGCAATCACATTTGGTAGGAGTCTTTGGAACAAGCGATATGGCTAAAAGAACCGCGATAGCTGTAGACGCGATATTTTTATTAATTGACATATAATTTTTATTGGGTTTGAGGCTTATCACAAATCTCAATCGGTATGTGAAAAGTTTAAGACTGTGATTCTTGTGATTGCGTGGATGCAGGGGATTTATGAATTGCAATGAATAATCCCGTCAGGTTCGGGGCTTTATCGTAATCAAAATTGGCATGAGGCAGGACCCTTTGGTAACTGTGATAGCTCCGGACGTCAGGTTTTTATGGAATGGATTTTATAATCCCATTGGGTCCGGGCTTTATCGCATATCACAAAAGAGATAGGTAGTGGGACTTGGGAAATGGTTCTTGCGATTGTGCGAATGCGGGTTTTTAATGAAGTGAAGTTGATTTTCCCGCCAGGTCTGGGCCTAATCACAATCACAATGGAGTTAAGGTTAAGACTTATTTTTTTTGGAACTTTTGTGATAGTCACGGACGAGGGACTTTATGAATTGTATTGAATAATCCCTACAGGTTCGGTTTATATCGCAATCGCAATGGAGTTGGCAGAGAGGTTTTTTCCTTATGAAACTTTGTTTATTTTCGGTGCAGGGGAGTCTTTGCCTTTAGAAATTTTATGATGTGGGGTTTTGGATGAGCCGGAGTTTATAAAGATAAAACCTTTGGGAATCAAAAACTTTGATTACTTTGTCTTTTGATTAAATAACCCATATTGTTTAATACTTAAGTTTTTTTTAAGCCTAAGTATAGTTTTGGTCTTGGGGGCTATTAAAATTTGTTTTTTTGGATAATCAAGGTTTAATACTTGGGTTTTAATTAAAAAACCTAAGTATTAAACTTTGGTTATAGTTCTTTATTAACATTTATGTTCATTTTATAAAATTAAAGGGTCCTTATTTTAATATAATAAGTTTCATAGGAAATTTATAATACATTAAAATGGGGGTTTTTGAATAGTACAATAGGAAGAAATGGTCCCCATGAGGTGAGGAAATTTCTGTTGAACTTGGTCTGTGGTGAGCCAGTTGCCCTAGTGAAGGAGTTGGCCTGCTTTGACAACTCGATATAGTTGGATCCTCTGTTGGCTAGTGTTTTTGATCTGCGTGTCCATGAGTTGATCAGTTGTGGCTTGTTCCATGTAGTCTGGGTTGAGCTATGTTAGTGTGAGTTGTTCTGCAATGTTGGATGTGTCCAACAATGGTGGAAAGTATGACCAAAGGCAGTCTACATTGAACACTGGGTGCAGACCAATGAACGGTGGGATGCTGAGCTCAAAGGCACTGCCACCAACAACCTTGGTGATGGTGTATGACTCATATCATAGCGGGCGAAGCTTGTGGTGGGGTCCAACGAGGCGCTCCTTCTGCAAATGTAGCCAAACTTTGTTGCCCACCTGGAACTTGTGCGGCACTCGATGTTGATTATGGTGTTGCTTGTACTTAACATTCACTTTGTATAATATATCATGGACCTATTGGTGGATGTGTTGAATGCACTTAATGAAGTTGTTAGCCCTATTGACTTTAGACTGGACGTGAGCTGAATCTACTTGAGTGGCTACAAATGGTATGGCTACATCAATGGGACATAATGGTTGAAATCCCATCCCTACTTGAAAGGGGTTGTGGCTCATTGAGCTGTGGAGATCTCTCTTATAGCTATGTTGGACACAGGGGAGACTTTAATCCCATGTGCGTGGATGCTTCAAGTTGTACATGTGTAGAATGTGTACAATCATTATGTTGACAACCTATGTTTGGCCATTGGTTTGGGGATGGAAAGTCATGGACTTAGTAAGTTTTGCATCCAGCATCGACTAGAGACTTGACCAAAATGCACTAAAGAATTTTTTATCTTGATCTGAGACAATGGACTGTGGGATCCCAAAGTGTACCCACACTTGCTCAAATAAGAGATTATCAGTGGCCTCTGTTGTGATATTCTTCTTGTAGGCCGCCATAATGGACATCTTAGAGAATCTATCCACGACCATGAAAACACAGTCGTTGTTGTGCTTAGTAGAAGGAAGGCCCAACATGTAATCCATGGAGATAGATTCCCAAGGTCAACTAGGAGTACGTAGAGTAGTATATAGGCCTTTCTTCTTGATGGTTGTTTTGGAAATGATGCAGGCAGTGTAGGATTTAATATACTTCCCAACATCTTGACAAAGTTTCGGCCAATAAAAATACTTCTACAATACTGCCATTGTTTTCTCTACTCTGAAATGTCCAATGACCCAACTGTAGTGCACCTCCCAAATTATTTGGGCACACTCACTTGAAGGAACACAAATGTGTCCCAGGTGGCATAACAGTGCATATTGAAGGTGAAGATTTGGAACTTTCTTCCCTTCCAGGAATGTCTGGTATGTGTTGGAAATAATACTGAGAGGGGGGTGTGAATCAGTATTATCAAATCAATAAAACTTTTTCATTTCCATTCTTAGATACATATACGCTACTTCAATTAAGGGAACCCGCGTGTATATGCAGTTGTGTCTAATGCAACTAGCGTATATCCAGAATACTTATGATTCAATTAATCCATTAAATGTTGATCTTTAGTTAGTGCATCAGAACTTCATTAACCATATGTACAGTAAGCAGGAGCAGTAAAACAGAACAGATCATCACACACAAGAAGCACACATGAACACCATGATATAAGGTGGAAACCCAATGTGGGTGAAAACCACCTGCTGCAAGTCGTCTCTATCTTCCTTTAATAAGAAACTTCATTTTACAATCTTTTGTACTGGTGCAGTATTATACCAGTACCCAGGCTACAACCTGCAGAGGGCTACAACCCTCTCTCGTTTTCCAGACTCTCCTGGATGGGAGCTACAACCCCCTTAGCTCTTGTACTAACCGATCCATTTACTAGTACGTAGGTGCCTGCCTACTGAATTCTCCAATCTTCACTCGATCTCTAGATGCTACTAGAAGGGAGCTACCACCCCCTTAGCTCTTGTACTAGCTGATGTACTAGTACGTAGGCGCCAGCCTACCATCTCCTTTCATCCTTGAAGGACCACATTTCATACATTTTCAGACTGGATACTCTTGAAGCACAACAATATAATCTAAAGGCCGCGTTTCATCAAATTTTCATACTGGACCCATAAATACCATTGAAGCACAAAAAAAATCAATACTAGCATCATCAATTTCTGAATCACTAAAACACTGAAACCCTGTCAACAACATAGTCACTAGAACACAGAGCAGAACACTGAACTCTGAAACAATATTCAGAACCAACTGTATCATCAAAATCATGCATCAGAGTGCATACGCTACTTGGAAGTGTTGAACCAACGTGTATACGCAACTTCACCAATGTGAACCAACACATATGTCATCGATTACTTACATATAACTTGATGCACTTCCCGACTTCAGACATATTACATATACAAGGATAATATGTGTGTTAGCACCCAGATCTAGTCCATCAGATCACATAAATATGAGTCATTATGATCCTAATCCAATATTAGTTCTCATCCATCAATACTGAAGCTAAACACAGTCAACCAAACAGGATATGCAGAATACTGACACCATTAAACTGTCATCAAAACTCATCAACAACCAGAACCTGTAACTTCAAACATCATAGCTCAAATGGTATACACTACTACAATGAACCAAACCCGCGTACATACGCGCTTACACCAAAGCCAACCCGCATACAGATCTATAAATATTCAATCATGACTTGCAGCAATTTCAAACTTAAGTTATACCCAGTTCAGATCATTACATACGTCAGTATACAGATCTAAAATAAACATAATCAATCATATAGAGATAGTTCATTTCAAACCATTTGATCCCGATCTATCCTTAGATATTGTTCTCCATCAACCGGTGAGATCCCTCCTTAGCTTAGATCAAGAAATGCATCATCAACCCATAACCTGCATACTGGATTTCATCATTCATCAGATATTCAAGACTTTTTCAATGCACTTGCCTAATGATCTTCTTCTCCTTTTATAGTCTTAGGCCTTACTCAATACCATGGTCCAAAACCATAGCAAAACAATACTATGGACCCAATACTTGGGATCAACACATCTGACCAGATACTATGGTCCAAAACCATAGGTTCAAATACCAAGGACTAACTACCATGGACCAAAACTCAATGTACGCGCCTTCTCTTGCATGAAAGTGCGTGTATACGCATACTGTGTCTTTTCAACGACTAACCCGCGTGTATACGTGGATCGGTCACAATGAACCTGTGTATATATATTTTCTCTTCATTCTTGTAGTTTGATCATCAAATCCTTGCTGCTGACCTACTACACTATGATCCGTCATTTGTGTGATTTGCCATCAAGGACAACACTTGTCTCATAATGCCAACAATCTCCCCCTTTGGACTTGATGGCAAAGCTAACTTTTCACACTTAGAACTATCATCTGATTCCTTTGAGCTGTCCTGCATCCCATGCATTCAGTCACATATTGATATCTCTTCTGAAGATTCATCTAGTTATAGCTAAGTGAGATGTTCTTCTATGAGTGGGTTTCCATCAAGTACAACACATGCATCATAATGCCAACAATCTCCCCCTTTGGACTTGATGGCAACAACACAAAATCACTCTCCCCCTTTGACATCAAGGGCAAAGGGCAGACCAAGATATTCACTTTCTTTGATAAACATCCCGCTGACCATACTCCCCCTGAGTACCTGGTGAAATTTCTGAATGAGCTCCCCCTTTGTATATGCCAAGGTGTACTAATCTATCCATGCTCCCTTTGAGTACATGTTGAAGTCTTTGTTCTGTTGAAATGTGATGTTCATGCTCCCCCTGACTGTAAGCAAGGTCTGTAAAAAGATGTTCTACAGGAAAGAACATGACTCTATCATAAATGACCTTCCTATCACCAAAGACTCATACATACATCCATCTCCCATCCTAGTGGGGATATACCAATATTAATTCATCCACCCAACCAAGTGGGGATACATCAAAAGTTTACACATGATAAAACAAGAACATTACATCATCCATCCCAGGCATAGTGGGGAAACCAACATAGGCCGTTACATGACCTTGATAATAAAAGAAATACATGACTGAAATATTTCATCATTACATCATGTGACCAGAAGAGATTTCATCAAGTGACTACAATAGATAGAGACACATTATTACATCATGAGTCTTGATATGACCTTTATATGAGACCAAACATCTAGATAAGACTATGATAGTCATTAGCAACTATCATACACAATGTATGATCTGCTCCATAAGCATCTGTCAACAACATCTACACCAGCAATCATGTTCTCCCTCTGTACCTATTCCATCTGTGCCAGATGGTTTCTGTCAGGCCCATAGTAGACTCTTCTCATTCTGAGTTTGGCCCACTGATTTCCTTCAAATTAAAATATACATGACTGTATCCACAGAAACAAGCGTATATACACGTATACTCCTTATGAAACTCGCGTACAACCATTTCCAAATCAGCAACCTGTAAATGTCCTATGACAAGGTATGTCTGCATATAGATATCAACTCATCATCATAAAATCATTCACATTATATCATATGCGTAAAACACCATAGCCATCTGATCAACAAGATCATCCATGTATCATCACTTGGGAATATCTGCATCAATCAACATATGTAAGTATCAACATGTGGATAAGAACTCATCATCATCATGTCTCCAACAATGCAACTTTGAGTAATCATTCATGTATCCAGCACTATGTATCTTGAGCTCAAGATCTTTTGTCAATATCATCAACATCAACAATCCTCATCCACATAAGAACTATAGGAATCTTGCATCATAACTGTATTAGATGATCTTTATGCACATGACGACAGCAGCATATGAGAGACTCATCATCAAGTAATGAAGTTGTGTATTCAAGCTTTGTACTTCTCCTTATCCTTATGAAGATCACCATGTAAGCATCATATATGCACCATCTGAGAATCAATCCACAAATATGATCTGAACATCAACTATGTAACCCCAAGAATCATATGAGATTTTATCATGGACAACTCATAACCACATCATAGCAAGATATATCATTTAGCCATATAAGCATCATCACCAAGGACTATTAACCATAATGCCAACAATGCATTATTAAAGGCATATGCTCCCCCTCAACCTGTGCCATCTGTTAGATCTGATCATGCATATATCAGCAATAAGCATCAAGACATCATCATCATCAAGTTAGGATCAAAACACTTCTAAACATATTACAAGTATCAAAACATTTCCACACATCCTCAGCAGACTATAACTATTAACCAATAGAGCAAATAATGGATTGAATCATATCAGACCCTTTTCTGAGTCTGTCCCTTCTGCTTTTCCTTAGACTGACATATATGCGACTGTGCAGTGTCTAGCTTGCGTATATATGCGACTTCCCTTTATGAAACTTGCGTATGGAATTTAGGACACTGAAGTTTTACACTTTCAGCTCCCCCTGAGTCTGTGATGTCTGTGTTGTGCTATGTCTGTGTGGTGCCACATCTTTCTGATGGAACTTCCTTCTTTTTCCATATCTTCAAGCATGATGATGTTTTCTCCTTTTGGTGTGGTGCCCGTACTTTGTTCCTGCATTCCTTTGCTATATTTCCAAGCTTGTTACAGGCATAACATCTTACCTGTTTCATATTCCTTCTGTAGCAATCAACAGCTTTGTGACCAAACATATTGCAAGAGAAACAATATCCCTTAAAGCACCTGGAACGTGTTGATCTTTCTGTGTGATGATCTTGCACCATTCTTCTTCTGCATCTGGCTGCAACATGTCCAAGATTATGACATACATAACATTCAATATTATTCATCGGAGGAGTAAACGATTTTCTTTGAAGAATTTCTTTCCTTGGCTGTTGATGAGGTTGACCTCTCATATCCTTGTTGAGAATTTCAGATTTTTCATTAGATTCCCTTGTCTTACTTTGTGAACTAGATTCACCCTTAACAGATTCATGAAAAACAAGACCAATTTTGATAGCAGGAGACCTTTGACTACTAAGAATATCATCCAAGATCTTAGTACTATCTTGAAATCGTAAGAGCTTATCCTTTTCTTCTAATTTTCCTTTTAGAATATTTACCTCAACCTGAAGATGCTCTTCCTTTTCATGATATTGCTTCTTCATGTTTTCTTCAGCTTTTCTTCCTTCCTCTAATTGATGTCTTAGTTCAAGAACTTCATTTTCTTGTTTTTCATGAGCTTGGAGTAGTTCTTTATTCTGCTTCTTTGATTTTTCAAGATCTTCCTTTAGTGAGAGGATCGTAGCTTCAAGCCTTTCATAGTAACTGGATCTATCTCTGAGTTTCTTGATAGTTGTGCTTCTTTCATTTACTTCATTTCTTAATGTTGTCACTTCATCCTGCAACTTTTGACATTGATTTTCCTTGTCCTGGAGTAACTTCCTTACCTTGTTTCCTTCCTCTAGTTGAGCTTTTAGTTTGGTAACTTGTTCTTTGAAAGCACATTCCCTTTCATTCAATAGATCTTGTTGTTCTCTAATTTTGTCTGTAAGCCTTCTAAATACTACCTCTATTTGATATCTTTCTTGCTCACCCATAAGAGAAAATTCAGTTGCTTCGTTATCACTTTCATCATCTTCACATGGATGGATACCAGTGGATAACAAATTCATACCTGATAGATCTTGTTCATCTTCATTCTGAAGTGATTCTGAACCTGAAGTGCTTCTTCCACATAATCCCCAATCGATGCTCCCACTGTCATAGACTTTCTGAGATGTCTTCTTCTTCTTAGGTGCTTTCTTCTTAAGCTTCTTTCCCATTGTTCCATGGATCTCCTTCAAGTGATCAAGCTTCTACCAAAGGACCCGCTCTGATACCAATTGTTGGAAATAATACTGAGAGGGGGGGGTGAATCAGTATTATCAAATCAATAAAACTTTTTCATCTCCATTCTTAGATACATATACACTACTTCAATTAAGGGAAACAACGTGTATATGCAACTGTGTCTAATGCAACTAACGTATATCCAGAATACTTATGATTCAGTTAATCCATTAAATGTTGATCTTTAGTTAGTGCATCAGAACTTCATTAACCATATGTACAGTAAGCAGGAGCAGTAAAACAGAACAGATCATCACACACATGAACACCATGATATAAGGTGGAAACCCAATGTGGGTGAAAACCACCTGCTGCAAGTCGTCTCTATCTTCCTTTAATAAGAAACTTCATTTTACAATCTTTTGTACTGGTGCAGTCTTATACCAGTACGCAGGCTACAACCTGCAGAGGGCTACAACCCTCTCTCGTTTTCCAGACTCTCCTGGATGGGAGCTACAACCCCCTTAGCTCTTGTACTAGCCGATCCATTTACTAGTACGTAGGTGCCTGCCTACTGAATGCTCCAATCTTCACTCGATCTCTAGCTGCTACTGGAAGGGAGCTACCACCCCCTTAGCTCTTGTACTAGCTGATGTACTAGTACGTAGGCGCCAGCCTACCATCTCCTTTCATCCTCCAGGGACCACATTTCGTACATTTTCAGGCTGGATACTCTTGAAGCACAACACTATAATCTGCAGGCCACGTTTCAAAAATTTTTCATACTGGACCCATAAAGATCATTGAAGCACAAAAACAATCAATACTAGCATCATCAATTTCTGAATCATTGAAACACTGAAACCTTGTCAACAACATAGTCACCAGAACACAGAGCAGAACACTGAACTTTGCAACAATATTCAGAACCAACCGTATCATCAAAATCATGCGTCAGAGTTCATACGCTACTTGGAAGTGCTGAACCAGCGTGTATACGCAACTTCACCAATGTGAACCAACATATATGTCATCAATTACTTACGTATAACTTGATGCACTTCCTGACTTCAGAAATATTACGTATACAAGGATAATATGTGTGTTAGCACCGAGATCTAGTCCACCAGATCACATAAATATGAGTCATTATGATCCTGATCCAATATTAGTTCTCATCCATCAATACTGAAGCTAAACACAGTCAACCAAACAGGATATGCAGAATATTGACACCATTAAACTGTCATCAGAACACATCAACAACCAGAACCACCTGTAACTTCAAACATCATAGCTCAAATGGTATACGCTACTACAATGAACCAAACCTGCGTACATACGCGCTTACACCAAAGCCAACCCGCATACAGATCTATAAATATTCAATCATGACTTGCAGCGATTTCAAACTTAAGTTATACCCAGTTCAGATCATTACATGCGTCAGTATACAGATCTGGAATAAACATAATCAATCATATAGAGATAGTTCATTTCAAACCATTTGATCCCAACCTATCCTTAGATCTTGTTCTCCATCAACTAGTGAGATCCCTCCTTAGCTCAGATCAAGCAATGCCTCATCAACCCATAACCTGCATACTGGATTTCATCATTCATAAGATATTCAAGACTTTTTCAATGCACTTGCCTAATGATATTCTTCTACTTTTATAGTCTTAGGCCTTGCTCAATACCATGGTCCAAAACCATAACAAACCAATACCATGGACCTACTTGGGATCAACACATCTGACGACATACTATGGTCCAAAACCATAGGTTCAAATACCTAGGACTAACTACCATGGACCAAAACTCAATGTGCACGCCTTCTCTTGCATGAAAGTGCGTGTATACGCATACGCGTCTTTTCAACGACTAACCCACATGTATTCGCGGCTCGGTCACGATGAACCTACGTATATATATTTTCTCTTCATTCTTGCAGTCTGATCATCAAATCCTTGCTGCTGACCTGCTGCACTATGATCTGTCATCTCTGTGATTTGCCATCAAGGACAACACTTGTCTCATAATGCCAATAGTATGTGCTGCAGAATTCTGGATCGCTCTGGTAAAGATGCGGCCACCCCGATGTCTCGTGCCCATAGGAGTTGAGCACATTGATCAGCGCCATGACTAGTGGTTGGCTCAGGCATTCTGTAACATTATTGGTGTTGCCTTTCTTGTACTTAATGTTCAAGTGGAATTGTTTCAGTTAGGTGAACCATTTCTGATGGCGATCATTCTGTAATTTCCCTTGTGTCTATATGAACTGCAGGGGTCGGTGGTCTGTGTGGATTACCTCTTCCTTCCCCAGAATGTAATGCTTCCATTGATGACAGAACTGCACAATGGAATACATTTATTTGTCGTAAGTGGTATAATTTCGGATTGTTTCTGAAAGTGTCTCATTGTGGTAAGCCACTAGATGCCCCTGCTGAGGAAGAACTACACCAATAACATAGGCATAGGCATCTGTCTCAATCACAAATGGTTGTTGCAGGTTTGGTAATGTGAGCATTGGTGTAGAGTAGAGGCGATGCTTCAACTTAGAAAATGCCTTCTGTTGGGTTTCAGACCAATTTTTTTTCTTTCGCTCCGCCTTTGGTGACTTGACTTAAAGGCTAAGTCATATGAGAGAACCCAAACATGAACCTATGATAGAAATTGGCAAGACCTAGAAAGTTGTGGAGCTCTGTTAGAGTGGTTGGGGCTAGCCAATCCCGAATGACTTGTATCTTGGCTGAGTCAACATGCACACCCTGTTCATCAATGATGTACCCTAGATATTGAACCTGGGTCATGCCAAAAGTGCATTTATCCAAATTGGCACACAACTTGTGTTGTCGCAGGGTTTGAAGGACCTGTCGAATATGGTGGAGGTGCTCTTCCCAACTCTAGCTGAAGATCAAGATGTCATCTAAATACACCAAAATGAATGCATTGGTGAAGGGTCACAAGATGTCATCCATCAATCTCATGAAGGTTGCGGGGGCATTCGTCAACCCGAAAGGCATGACCAACCATTCAAAAAGATTCTCCTTGGATTTGAAGGCAGTCTTCCACACATCGGAGGGTTTGATAGGAATGTGCTGATAGCCGGGCTTTAAGTCAATTTTGTTGAAATACTTGGCCCCATTGAGCTGGTCTAGAAGGTTATCAATCCGTGGGATTGGGTACTTATTTCAGACAGTGATCTTGTTCAGTACTTGATAGTCAATACATAGTCTCCAAGTCTCATCCTTCTTCTGTACCAATACGATCGAGCTCCCACAGGGTGATGAGCCTGGCCCGATGTGCCCTTTTTATAACAACTCTTGAATCTTCCTCTTGATCGTGTCATTCTCCAGAATAGAGCATTGATAGATCATCCCATTGGGTAGAGTGCGCCTGGGGTCAGATCGATGGAGTTCTTGACCTGATAGTGCAGAGGTACCCCTGTAGGTGAGGAAAAAATGTCCATGTACTCATCCATGACCTTGTCCATCTACTGTTGTTGTGCAATGGAGCCCTATTTGGAAGTCGTGGCCACAACCTTCTTCTTTCCATGAGGGCGTATCACAAGGAAAAATAATTTCCTGGTCTAGGAAATAATATTACTACATTTCGTTGCAATGATCAAAGAGATGGCGGTAGGCGGGGCTACCTCCGGTATCCTATACAACTTATTCCCCAAAGTAATAATCAAAGAGCGAGGTCTAGAATCATAGGACACATGTCACTTACACAAGTATGGTTTTCCTAATAGTACATCACAAACTTGAAGAGGAGGAACATCACATAGTACGCCATACGTGAAGGTCTTGATGCTACAAGGAAGGTGACACTACTGGTTGACATAAAGATCTCGTCCTTGGTGAATCCAACCGATGGTGTAAGGTTGTGGATGTGTTGTCATTGGTAGGCCCAACCGCTTCACGACCCTCTATGAAAATGAGGTTCTTTTGGCTCCCACTGTCGACAATGAACTGCAGTGAAGAACCCTTCGCCCACATCTGTGAGTTGAAGAGGTGTTCCCCCTCCTCTAGATCTTTAGGCTCATTCTTTTGGATCTTGGAGGTCGCCAAGGTGGCACTGGTCTCTATGTCAATGATATGCTTCCCTTTGTCCTTCCCCTTGTCAGGTTCTGACTTAGAGTCAAAACTTGAGTCTGATTCAGAAGCCTTCAGCTTTGCCACTAGTGATTTCTTAGCCCGACACTCACTTGTGTTGTGAGTGGAGCTCTTATGGAACTGACACCGTTTTCCCGTGTCCTTCTTTGGCTTCATGGTATTGTTCTTTGCTTGCGGCTTTGGCGGGTTGTCCTGGGTTGCCCCACCTTGGCTTTGGCCTTTGACCTATGGTTTAGGGGCACCTTTTCCTTGCTTCGAATTCACAGATGCAAAGTCTTGCTTCTTCTGTTTAAACTTCCACTCGATTTTGACAACATATCGGTATGTTGTGCCAAACAAGGAGATGTATAGGAATTCCATATTTTCTTGGATGTACTTGTATATACAACCGAAATACTTGAGTATCAAATGTCGCTCAGAATCCTTGATACCGAACTTCATGTAGAGGGAATGGAAAAAATTTGTGCTCTGCCACATTTTGGTCCCTTCCCTATCGTAGCATGGTCCAATTTATGTATTTATCTTCATAGCTCCTGATAGGGTAATGTTGTTCCTTGATGGTGTCTCAGAAAGAATCCCAAGTGGGTGTGGCTAATAATAGTGAGGATTCACTTTTATCCTTTTGTTCAAAGTAGGTTTCACACCAGTCCTTGACATGTGGGGCAGCTTTGAGAAGTGCAAAAGTAGTATTTTCCTGATTGGAAAAGTCATGAACTAAAAAATATCCTTCCAACATATTCAACCATTTATCTACAGTGTCTACATCTATATAGCCCTCAAATATGGGAATATCAAAGTTAACTTGTACCTTAAAAGGAGTGGCACCTCCAGAGTGGCTGTTGGATGAAGATGCATCACCTGTGGGTAGCTGTCGAAGGATTTGGGCAACGTTATCCATCATCATGTTCCTCTGTTGCTCGAGGGCTTCCTCAAGCAATATTTTGAAAGGATCTACTTCTCTTTCGTCTTACTTTTCTTTTGTCATGGGAGGTTGTCAGAGTTTTCGAGGCTGGTCTTGCAAAGGTTCAACCAGATCGAGCCCTAACTCCTTATACCCTAACCTCGTTGGGGACATTCAAATAAAAACAGAGAACGGGAAGACCACTCTAATAGCACTAATCCGAACTTAAAAAGGAACACAAAAAATTACATATATAACCATAAATACAAAGATGCAACAGAAATAACACTTCATTTCATTAATATCAGAATACTGAAATATGCTTACAAACATAATGGAAATAAACTAGCTTGGGTGATGGTAGCTTATCTTTGAGAAGAGATGTGGTGGATACATGCCTCTGAACTATGTTACAGTGAGGCTTAAGGGCCTATTTATTATTAAAAAATAAGATAAAACCCTAAACAACCAAAACCCTAACCCACGAGATGTAAAGCCAAGAGTTTGTGGGCCATGTTGGGGTTAGATGGGCAGCCAACTTCCCAGGGTCGTAACTTGGACATATTATCTTCGTTTGGCAGGTACAATACCTTGTTGGAAAGGTCTCCCCGAGTACTATAGGATTTGAGGCAGGCCCTTTCCTATGGCTACAGGCATGCAACAGACCTCGAAAAAACATCATTTAGGTTTTCAAAACTGCTCCATAAATTTAGGACCCGAAAAACTGCTAAAAATAGTAAAGGCTGAAATAGATAAGGAAACAGATGAAACTAACTGGAAGCCTAGGTGGAATAGACGGTTGGCCACCAATATCCACTTGGATCAAAAGGTGAAATATACGAGGTAGGATTAGATAGGATTCCAAGTTCTTATCCAAGGTAAATGGTTGTAACAACTCCTGGAAGCTTCTGGAAGAGGAAGCTTCAGGATTCTTTTTATTTTTCCTGAACTTCTAGAATCAATGCACCCCAAACAAGGGACAACTTTCTACTGATCGGATCAGGTGAAAAACTGAGAAACCTGTTGTTAAAGGTAGGTCCCTATGTGTAACAACGCTGGTGAAAGGTTCATGTAATAAAAGTTTATAAAGGCAAAATAAGACCACGGTTAAGGGATTGTATTAAAGCCTGAGAGACAAGGAGATGGAAAATTACTCAAGGATAGTGATGGATTTCGGATGGCATTCCATGTTTGGTCTGATTTTATGATTGAAGCACCAGTTTTGGGTGTGATCACAGTTTGGTGAGGGTGGAGGTGGTTTAAACTCTAGATTCCCTTGTCTTTTTGGATTGGTTTATCCATGAGATCCCACAATCATGCTTGGAATATGACATGGGGATGACTAGGTGAAAGAAATATTTGGTTCAACCATGTCTATGGTTGGGTGGTACGTGGAAGTCCTGAACCTGATTGGATTTTGCTATCATTAATGAAAGCTATGTTATCTTGCTTTTGTAATTTTTTATATGTGGATTTAATGGTTGTTATATACTTATTATTTCCATGGTTTTATGTTGGTTATAAGCATGGTTAATTGAATGGTTCATATCATGGTTATTTCATGTATTTACTTGTAATTGTTAAAATGATGGATGAAAGACATAATTAATTTCACAACAGTTCAAGGGAGAAGGTGGTGATCCTTCTTGTCATGTTTCATAAGAGTTTTCAGTCATTCATGCTTTGTCTTATATCCTAGACCTGTAGGTTGCATTGATGCCAAGTGTTTGACAGAATGTCAGTCCCAATTGGGGATGGTCAGGCTCAGTATTGAAGTTGATTTTTTGGTTTATTAGTCTTGTCATCATGTGTTTGATGGATTTTGAAAGTTACAACAAGTTCTGGGGCAGTGGTAGGAATTATGGGCTAGGAAAGTGCCTTAAATTCCATAGACGTTGGCACAAGTCTGCTAGGAAAAGTCCCTGGATGTAGGAATGCAGGCCTATGAGAATTTCCAGAGGTCCCTAGATGATGGCATGACCATAAAATGAGAGAATCGAGAGGTCAATAGGTCATGGTCGTAGTGATGTCACCATGGGAATGAAGATTTTGTTGTTATGAAGCATGTTGTCATGATTGTATGATTGGTTAAATGTTGTTTATGCTTACGTATTATCTGTGTATGTTGGTATGGTTGTATTGTCATGCATGAGGTCATGGTGTGTGTAGTTGATATGTTCATGCATTGATGACTAGACTCTAGCTAGACTGATGGTTACATGGTTATGTTCTTATGTATCATATGTCTATATGTTGTTATGATTATGTTATACATGTATGATGTTGATTTGATGATCTTGCAGATGAGATATCCTTCCCAAATTATGCTAAGGTACGTTGGTTTATTTTGATTTGGTTTAGCTTACTTAGTATGCCATGTGAGAAAGATATCAAAATGGCTAGCAAGATGGTAGACTACAAAGACTCTCCCTATGAATAAGATGACCAACGTGGGGCTGGGCACTCTTCTGATTTGGAAGACACATTGAGAATATTGAAGGAAGAGATAAGGAGTTGTGAGGCAGAGAATGAAAAAATCATGGAAGCACAAGAGAAACAAGCAGAGGTTAATGCAATACTACTTCAGAGTTTCTAAAGAAACAAGCAGAGATTCTCGAGTGACCTCCTCACAAGGAAGTGGATTTCTATATTGAGTTGGTGTCAGGGGCAGCACCAGCATCGAAGGCACCTTATAGGATGAGCACTCTGGAGCTAGTAGAGTTGAAATTGTAGTTGAAGGAGATGATTGACAAGGGATACATTAGGCCAAGAGTATTGCCTTAGGGTGCACCAGTGTTGTTCCTAAAGAAGAAAGATGGTACTCTCAGATTGTGCATTGATTACAGGTAGTTGAACAAGGTAACGATTAAAAACATGTAATCATTTCCGAGGATTGATGATTTGTTCGGTTAGTTGAAGGGAACAATAGTGTTCTCTAAGATCCACTTGAGATTGGCATACCATCAGGAACACATCAAGGAAGAGGATATCTTCAAGACTACATTCAAGACTAGGTATGGGAATTATGATTTTGTTGTAGTTCCATTTGGTTTCATTAATGCTCCAACTACATTTATGCGTTTGATTAATAGTGTGTTATTTCCTTATCTGGACTAGTTTGTTATTGTATTCATTGACGACATATTGGTATATTCTAAAAATAAGGATGAACATGCTGAGCATTTAGCAGCAGTGTTGAGATTGCTAAGAGAGCATCAACTGCATTCTAAGCCTATTAAGTGCAGCTTCTTTCAGACAAAGGTGCATTACTTGGGACTTGTCATTTCCAAGGAAGGAATTGCAGTAGATCTAGAAAAGGTAAGGGCCATCATGGAGTGGGCAGCTCCTAAGAATGTGGATGAGCTGAGATCATTTATGGGATTGGAAAGTTACTACAGGAGGTTCATCAGGAAATTCTCACGCATTGCATATCCTATCACATCATTGCAGATGAAAGGTAAGAAGTTCAAATGGACAGAAGAATGGGCTGCTAGTTTTGAGAAGCTCAAGCAGTTGTTGACACATGCACTAGTCTAAAGATTGCAAATCTAGACAAGGAGTTTATAGTGTGTACAAATGCTTGCAAGATGGGACTTGGTGGAGTTCTCATGCAAGAAGAAAAGGTACCGTGGTATGAGTCACATAAACTGAATGAGAGCGAGAATAACTATCTGATGCATATCTTGAGCTAGCAGTGCTCATACATGCATTGAAGATGTGGAGGCACTATCTTCTTGGCAGGAGGTTTGTATTGATGAGCGATGACAGTGGGTTGAGGTATTTGTTTGGCCAATAGAATCTAAATGCCACACAAGCTAGATGGTTGGCCACCCTTAGTGATTTCGAATTCGAGATCAAATACTTCAAAGGAAAGGAGAACCGTGTTGCAGATGCTCTTATAAGGAAGGTACAGGTAAATCATATAGAAAATATGAGCTCTTATGGGATAGAGTTACATGATAGGATTTTGTAGGCAAGACAACGAGATGTCAAGTACATGGAGATCATGCATAGGTTACAACAGAGTACAGGTACAGGTACAGTTGTAGGTGTAGGTACAAGAACAGGTGCATGTATAGGTATAGGTGATCTGGATGCAGACTATCATCTCACGATAGATGGTATGGTGAGATTCAAGTACAAGATATGTGTGCCAAATAATAGTGATCTCAAGAAGCTTATCTCGAGGTAGTTTCATGTGAATCCATACTCTGGTCACCCAGGATATCATAAGACATTGACGGTGGTGAAGAAGTTCTACTATTGGCTGAATCTAAAGAAGGAAGTGGCAGAGTTCGTGGCTAGATGTTTAGATTTTCAGCAGGTAAAGGAAAAATGTAAGCATCCAGGTGGTCTACTACAACCTATTGCGATTTTAGAATGGAAATGGGAGGTCATTTCAATGGATTTCATTATAGGTCTTCCGAGGATAGTGAGACAACATGATTCTATTATGGTCGTGGTCAATAGGTTGAGCAAGGTAGCTCACTTCATTCTAGTGAAGACTACATATTCAGCCAGTGAGGTAGCATAGGTTTTCATAAGAGAGATAGTGAGATTACATGGTATTTCAAAGAAGATTGTGTCAGACAGGGATGCAATGTTCACTTCCATGTACTTGAAAGAGCTATTTACAGGTTTCGGTACAAATTTGACCTTCAATACAACTTATCATCCACAGATAGATGGACAAACAAAAAGGGTCAACAAGATCTTGGAGGATATGCTGAGGATGTACTTGATGCACCAGCAAAGGAGATGGGAGGAGTATCTTCCATTGGTTGATTTCGCATACAACGATGGTTATCAGGAGTCACTGAGGATGGATCCTTTCGAGGCATTGCATGGACAAAGTTGTAATACTCCCATCAGCTGGAGTGCTTTAGTGAAAAGGATACTTATTGAATCAGATATTTTGGAAGACATGGAAGATGAAATGCAGGTTATAAAGAAGAATCTAAAGGAAGGATAGGATAGACAAAAGAGTTATGTAGACTAGCATAGGGTATTCAAGGAGTTTCAGGTTGGGGAGCATGTTGATTTGTGCATCAAGCCCAAGAAGATCTCTTTGAGGATTGGATAATGTGCCAAGTTGGCACCGCGGTATTACCGGCCTTTTGAGATCCTTGAGAAGATTGGACCAATGGCCTATCGACTTGCACTGCCTCCAATAGTGAAAGTCCATGATTTTTTCCATATTTCATTTCCTAAGAGGTATATAAATTATGTTTATCATGTTATTGATTGGTGTGTATTGCAGGTGGACCAAGAAGGAGATTTCCAGTTGGAACCTCAGTGCATATTGCAGCGGAAGCAACTCATGCTCAGGAACAAAGCCATAGAGCAAGTTAAAGTGTAGTGGAAGCACTTTTGCCCAAAGAAGCTACATGGGAGATGATGGATTAGATGGAGGCCATGTATCCTTAATTGTTTTCCGGTTGAGGTAAAGTAGTTTTAGTTTGATGTTTGGTATATGTTTTGCATATGTTTTGCTGATATTTTGGTATATGTATATATATGGATGTAAATATCGCCATGAGCTAAGTTATAAAGCTCCAATAAGAAGTATGGTTGTTATCTTGTCATGTTGTCATGAATTTTGTCTTTTGTGTAGGTATTTCATTGTAAATACTACAACGAGCTAAGCTATAAAGCTCCATGGGAAGTATGTTTTCTTTTCAATGGTATTGTTGAGGTTTTGGTGTGGTTTAACACCGAGGACAATGTCCCCCAAGGGATAGGGTTCTGTAATAGCCATGGTGAAAATTTCATGTAATAAAAGTTAATAAAGGAAAAATAAGACCACGGTTAAGGGGCACTTATTCCAAGTTGAATGTTGGGAAAATATATCCTAGTGGGCATCATTAGATTTGTTTATGGCTGAAGGAAATTGGAAAAGGAAAAGGAAAAGGCATTAAAAGGCAAAAATGATTTTTTTGGCACATTTATTTATGAAAATAAAGGAAATTAGGAGAAAAGTAAGGTGAAAGGTCACAGGTTTCATGTGTGGAGGAAAATGAATGGAAATAATGTAAAATGAAAAGAATAGAGGCCTCATTAATAAGAAGGCTTTTGAGGATTAATTGGTAACATTTTGTAAGTTCAAGTTTTCGATCCCTTTCATTATTCTCTCTCTCTCACTCTTGGTCACTTAGAGTTTTCTTGGAGCACTCTAACTTTGAATCAAGAAAGGAAAATCAAGTAAAGGGAAAGGAAGGAAGAGAAGGATCAAGGAACTTCAGCAGGAATACTTGTAGGTAACATATTGCATATCTGATTTCTTAGCTGATTTTGACATGCATGTCTTTGCATGTTTGTGTATGGTTCTCTTGTTGTCGGTGGCATGGTTTTGCCGAGTTATGACAATGGTTTTCAGCCTATCCTCACCTTTTTCGAATGCCATGGTGTGCTGGGATATTTAGCTTTGGATTTGCCGGATGGATTTCAGAATCCAAGGCAGAGGTGGTCTCAAGGTTCGTTCCCAAAGGCTTAGGAATCTGTTGACCAGTTTTTGTGGGACACACGGTTAATCCTAAGAGAGGAGTATCAGTTTAGGGCCTAGTCGTATGGGTTTGGATTGTGGTAAATTCTGAGAGACTGGTCTTGGTTTAGGGCCTAGTGATTAGGATTGGATTGCGGTAAAGATCGAGAGACAAGGAGATGGAAAATTCCTCAAGGATGGTGATGGATTTTGGATGGCATTCCAAGTTTGGTTCAGTTTTGTGATTGAAGCACCAGGTTTTGGTGTGATCACAGTTTGGTGAGGGTGGAGGTGGTTTAACCTCTAGATTCCCTTGGTTTTTTTTGGATTGGTTTATCCATGAGATTGCATATTCATGCTTGGAATATGGCACGAGGGTGACTGGCTGAAAGAAATATTTGGTTCAACCATGTCTATGGTAGGGTGGTACGTGGAAGTCTCGAACCTGGTCGAATTTTCCTATGATTAATGAAAGATAAGTTCTATTTCTTTTGTACTTGTTTATATGTGGATTTAATGGTTGTTATATCTTTGTTATTTCCATGGTTTTATGCTGGTTATAAGCATGGTTAATTGACAGGTTCATGTCATGGTTATTTCATGTATTTATTTGTAATTTTTAAAATGATGGATGCAAGATGTATATGATGTCATAAAATTTCAAGGGAGAAGGTGGTGAGATTTCTTGTCATGTTTCAAAAGAGTTTTCAGTCATTCATGCTCTATCTTCTATCCTAGACCTGTAGGTTGCATTGATGCCAAGTGTTTGACAAAATGTCAATTTCGATTGGGGATGGTCATGCTTAGCCCTAAAGTTGATTTTTGGTTTATTGATCTTGTGATCATGTGTTTGATGGATTATGAAAGTTACAAAAAATTCTATAAAGTGGCCGGAATTATGGGCTAGAAAAGTGCCTTAAATTTCGCGGATGCTGGCATAGGTTTGCTGGGAAAATTCCCTAGACATAGGCATGTAGGCCTGTCAGAGCGTTCAAAGGTCCCTGGATGCTAGCATGCCCCTATAATGGAAGGTTCAAGAGGTCAAGAGGTCTAAAAGGTCAGTGGGACCGAAGGGAAGGATGCCTAAGTGGCTGGGATGTCTCTTGGGGGTGTTGTTGCTAATGTGGAGGGTATGGTTGATGTGTTTCCATCGATTCCATTTCCTTAAGTTCACCAAGGAGGTTGAATCATATCATAGTATCCTCTCATCGAATGTTTAGCCCGATTGGCTGGTTACTTGGGTAGATGTGGGAGGAGGGTGGTTACACTAAGGGGCCAGGGTGTGCTAGGCCTTAAAAGCACTAAAATGAGGCAGTCAAGGTCAGAAACCCAAGGATTTGGGAGAGTCATGCTTATGGATTTGTGTAGGGATGATGACAAGGTGTTCATGGATGCTTATTGATCCAGTTTGTAGGCTTATTGACCAGATGTGAAAAATGGTTTATAACAGATTCCCCCCTAAAGCACAAAGTCAGAAATGGAAACTAATGACTTAAGTGCTCTACCTTGTGACAAGTTCAGATTAAGAACAATTGGTTGGATCATCCTCTGTTACAATAAATTTTCATCATGATATATTTGTTGAGGGAGACATACCCATGCTAAACACTTAAGCTGACATTACATGTACAATGATAAAGAAGTTGTTTCCACTGATGGTGAAGTGTGGATCCATGCTTGGATGATTGTCCCTATGATCATAGCCATTATGCTTTGTAATATTTCATTAATCCTGAAATCGCAGCCCAGATGGATGGAACTAGATTTGGGGTCTTTTATCTCGTCCACATGATCGTCCAATGTACGAGTCTAATCATGCGAATAAAGGAGTTGGAGTTGAACATGGCATATACCATATGATTATCAAACAATTATGTAAGCCATTAACAGATGCGAGCGAAAACACTGATGTTGTTAATGGCTCTTAAAGTACTGCAATACAATTTGTATGGTATGAATGAATGAGTTGAAATTGAACACCACATAGAATCTATCTGTCGAAGGACAATGATGAAAACCTGTTGTCGAGAGCAAGGAGACTTGCCATTGATGTATGCAAGCCCCAAGGTACTGAAGGAGGAGCTTTCAAGTCAACTTCCTGGATAATGAGATGATGTTGATAGGAAGCGACCCACCATAGGAAGGCCTTGATGTATCCCTTATCAATGACATGAAACAAGTATCATGATTTAAGACATAATGACGCATACATGGAACTGGTTCATGAATGGAATACATAGAATGAAGGCATAAGAGTATCGCAATAGATATCAATTGGATGACTTCTCTTAAACACATTGGTGACACTAAATGGAGTTGGCAGCATTAATCCAAAACAAAAAGTGGAGGCTTTGAAATGGTGTGATGAACCAAAAAAACAAGCAGATTTCCCAACCCAACAACCACAGAGGTGAAGTGGGAGAGTATTGTGTTCAAGAGTGACATGCTGCTATTAATAAGAGGAGTATCCTATTTTCCCAGTTTCCCCAACCATTTCTGGTCAGTACCTATTTATTTTTTATCATGCTTGAGGAGGACAACATATGCTTAATTTGTATGTTCATCCTTCAGATGAATCCCTCTGAGTATATTTAACAAACCCTGAGAAGGAGTGGTTCAGTCCCATAATGTTCAATGAGTCCAGCGAAGGTACAAGTCGACTCCTTTTTCATGTTTAGAGAGTTTGAAAAAGAGGCAAAAAAGAAAACTCCATAGGTTTCTTTTCGTAAATAGTCTCTTGAGTCTGGAAAGGTTGAAAATAATAATTAGGAGAACCTCTTAGTCATGTTCAACTAAGGTATTCTTTTTTCATAAATAGTTTATCTCAGTCTGGAAAAGGGTTAAACTTATATTGTGTAAACATCTTTTCATTTAATTTAAGGAGTTCAAAAAGACATGTGCTCAAAAATATTTTCATACTTAGGGAGTCTAAAAAGAGCTGAAAGAGAACTCCTCTAGGAAGAATGAGTGGTAAAAAGGGTAGAAACTTGTTCTGGTTATGATGGAACTGCTCAAAACATGTAGAGGTCAAGAGGTTGGATAATAAAACCACTCATCGTAACGGTTCCTTGGGAAAGGGTAAAACATTAAGTGAAGGTGTATGATCGGCTAAGTAGATGGTGGTGATGGAATGAGAAAAACAAGGCTCATATGGTATAAATAGGCTGATAAAAATGGCAATTATGAGAGGTAGGATGAAAATGGTTTCATTTTTACTCATTCTTGAAACATGTGGAAACTATGCTTGAGAATACTTGAAGATGGTTTCATTTCTTCACAAGCTTGAAACATGAGAAAACTACACTTGAGAGTGGTTTCATTTTTACACAAGCTTGAAAAAGGAAAAAATATGCTTGAAATAAGTTTGCATGACCCCAACATAATGACTCAATTTGAGGTACATTCCCCTGAAGATTCATTTCATGTACCTAAGTAGACTACTGGTTACTAATAGGTGGATGTAAGGAAGGTTCATTTATGAGGTCAAGTGAAAGACTCGACTCAGAATTTACGATATCTAATCAGAGACTCAAATTGGAATGGGATTTGTTACATTTTTTAATGAGATTGACATAGGAAAAAAAACTATGCTCAAGGGACCTTGTTTCACTATTTTAACGAGCTTGACACAGAAAAGAACTCTGATCATGGGACCTTGTTTCATTTTTTAACGAGCTTGACACAAGAAAAGGAACGTTGCTTCGATACCTTGTTTCATTTTTTAACGAGCTTGATTCAAGAAAAAGAACTTTGCTCTCGAGCTTGATCATGGCCCCCAAAAGGCCATGGCTTCCAAGAGGTTCTCATCAGATGGGAGAATAACGCTCTAGAAGCTATCAAAGGATCCAATGGACATATAAGAATCCAATTCCTCCAGTAAATGATGCAATACATCACCTACTGGATCATCAATAGATGCGAGCATGGAACATGTTTCCACATAAATAATATGTGGCAGGGGAGATACCACTTGCATATGTGGACCATTTAGGGAAGGTGGTTTATTGGGAGTCAAATTAGGACTAACGAATGAAAATCAGTCAATGGTCACGATTCTTCCTTCATGTGGGAAACACATCACATGAAAGGGTGAAGAGAAAAGAGCTCCCATGTCAAAAACATAGTCACAAAAAAAATAAATTAAAGAGGTAACTAGGCAAAAGGGTTTATCAAGCAAATGTGAACTGCAATATACCACCTTGGAGGACCAAGGATTTTTGTATGGTAAAATAATCTCCCCAAATGTTGTGTTCGGTGTATCATAGTATACAAGACAGCCTACTCAGTTACCTAAGATGAGGATAGAAACCTATAGGGGACTTCCAAAATATACCTGGAGGTATGTGGAAGTGCAGTCCATAGTAGTGTTGTCTAATGCGAAACCGTCCGGAGAGAATTCCCATATAATTATCATGCGTGGAGCGACATCCAATATACCCGAAAGTACTTGGAGAATGGTTTTGTACATTTACGTATGTAGAAAAACATATCACCCTTGGAGTGCAATGGTGGAAAAAAAGATAGCTCCTACGTTTAAAGACGTTGGAACACTTCTATAGCGTAGACCTCTAGATGTGTCATTAATTTTCAAATGATCCTTAGGTTAATTAAGTGGATTTTAGAAGTTTATCTTGAATTATGTTTTGATTTCAAGGCTAAAAATTGGATGTCACCTGAACACACCTATAATGCAAATAATATGAAAAAATAACTCTTTTCATTTTCCTTTTAACAATGAAAGGCCTAACTAAGTAGGGGAAGAAGAAATCAATCAACAATGCAACAAACAAGTGATGCAACAATCAATATCCTCAAATTCACTATTCCAATCAAAATCAGAGCCCTATATGCAATGAAAATAATTGTTTTTATTTTCTTTTATTTTAATGTTTTAAATGCAAAGAAACATATGAATCCAACTTGACCGTTGATGAAAAAAACCACAAAGACATTAACTGTAATGTGAAATTTACTTTTCAAATTCAACAATCAATCTATGCATACAAACCCGAATCGACAAGAGGAAATAAACAAAATCTTATAAAAAAGGCGATGACACTTAGAGGTGATTAACACTCATACACAATTTAGACCCCCCCCCACAAGTGATTGAGGGGGAATTTTTTTTTTTTTGTAAAAATGAAAGTAAAAACATTCAAAAATTGTTAAGAAACCAAAGCAAACCTATGAATAATAACCAAAGGAAAATTCACTCAATTTCACACAAAATCAAGTGTTGTATTGGCTTCAAAGAGACAGGGACACACTTAGAGACACAAGGAAAACCAGCTAGAACAAAGTTAATCAGAGATAAAATCACAAAAATGAAAATTTTTGCATGAAACAGGGGTCATCGCAGGTGCATATAGGCTACTAGTGCTCTACAACACAGGTGCAAAGAAGGTCAGGGAGCACTGCAACGCTCTGTTAGCATACCAGGGGGAGTGATGGTCAAGGTAAAGCCAATTTCCAAAACAAGAAATCAAATGAAGCTCAATGAAAGGTATTCCTAGGGTCAATTCAAACTGAGTGAGGCACTAGAAGCCTATTCAAGAGGTGTAACAAGGGATAATTTTTTTGAGAAATGGCAACAAGAAATCCCAGTTTAATTTGTACTTGAATTAAACTGAGAATTAAAATTGAATTATATTCTCATAGCAACTTGCAAATAGTTAATTAAGTTTAATTAACTTAATTAGCTTAGGAATTTCGAGTTTGAAGTCTTTCTGTAGTTATGTATATGTTCTCCCTAAGTTTTAGGGGTCTAGTATGAGTTTAAATTGAGTTGGAAATTAGATCACTCAGTTTACTGAGTTAAGTTCAGTTAAATTAGTTCCAAACTGTTTTTGAAACTAATAAAGGACTAATAGTTAGTTGGTGCACTAGTGCATCCACTAGTGCTACTCCAGTTAACTAAATATTCCTTCATGAAAAAATCGTCCATGTCAATTCTAAGAAAGGCCCAGTTGAGACTAGAGTGCAGGGACAATGTAATATTAGTTGTATTATTTACTAGAGTGTAAATATCATTCATGCATCAAAGATTGATCCTATGTTTGGATTGTGCATTTTTGGAAGCATGAATTCCCTTTAAATATGGGCTATTCATCCTAGGAATTACGCAAGAGATTAGGGGCTTGGAGAGCTGCAGAATTGGCTAAGTGTTGGCCAAGAGCTAGCTTGTGAGCTGAGAGAGTTGAGCATACTTGTGCGGAATTATTCTAGTGAGAACAAGCTTTGTATCTTCACTCATATTTCTGATATATGCAATACAGATAGTGGGCTTTTGAGTAGTGGATTTCCTCAGATACATCTTGTGTTATGTGCCATTGATTTATCTTCTTCTTGTTCATATTGTTTTCATCGATCTATTGGCTTCTGCTGGTTGAATGTATAAGTGGATTCTTATCCTATGCTTTAGTAAATTTCATGAGAATGCGAATCTACAAGATTTTCTACATGGTATCGGAGTTGAATTCAATATACTAGAGGAGATTTCGAAGTTTTGAGTTTTGGGCTCTAGGTGAAATTTGAATTTTAAATACATACTTTAGGATCGTCAGATGATGTTCTACGGTTTGTGGCTCGAGTATGCCTTGGAAGGAAACTCAAATTTTATATCTTGGATGGAAAAAATGGAGGTTGTGCTAGAGGATAATGGCTTGAAGGAATTTTTTGATCAAGAAATTCCTAAGCCAACAACATCAGATGCATATAATTTGACTAAATGGAAGAAGTGTGTGGCGAAGGCGAGGCGGATAATCCTTGAGGGAGTTCGAGACCACATTTTCTCGAGTTTCCATGGCAAGGAAACTTTGTATTCTATGTGGAAAACATTGATGAACTTGTATCTGAACAACAGTGACCAAAGGAAATTGGAACTAAAGGACAAACTTCAAAAAATAAAAATGGAGAAAGGCGAGAAGATTCTAAAATGCTTGACCAAGTTCACTCAGTGTCGTGATGAACTTGGAAGTGTTGGAATCATGATTGCCGAGGATGATACAATGAATCTTTCTCTTCTAGGACTCCTGAAGAGTTGGCATAGCTATCAAGACTTTGTCAATGGTCAGGAGAACTGCCGGATTGGGAACAACTGTGGTCGGATTTGATGTGGGAGGAGATCAGGAGGAACACCAGGGATGGCTCTTCATCAAAGACTGATGATGAAGAGAACTATGCCTTAGTGATTAAGGCAAATAAGGGGAAAGGGAAAGCTTCCCATTCCAAATCGGATTCTTATCATGGAGATAAGAAGAAATTCATGACTAAATTTAAGTGCTTTCATTGTCATGAGTTGGGCCATTTTACTCAAAGTTTCCACTTAAGAGGTCCAAGAATAAGTCCTCAGGTGGAGCGGTAGGTGAGGCTTTGGCCTCTCAATTCAAATTAGACTTCTCCCTCATTGCATGCATGGCATCATCAATGATGGGAAGTCTATGGTACTTAGACAGTGGAGCTTCATTCCACATGACTGGCGACAAATATTTATTCAGTGACCAGGAAGAGAAATATCTCTAGATGCATATCGAGATGGGTGACGATGGGAAGTATAGTGTTACTGGATTGGGTACAATTACTTTTTAGAGGGAGCATGGGGCTCCATTCACCTTGAAGAATGTTATGTATGTGCCTGAGCTGAGGAAGAACTTGGTATCCATTGCCATGCTTGAGGATAGAGGCTATGATGTGATATTCTCGAAAGGAAAGGCGTTCCTTCGACACATAGTCATGGGTCAAGTAAAGAAGATAGGGATTCAGGTGAAGAATCTCTATAAGTTGGAGGTAGAGGAGTGTGCAGATTTGAGCACAAAAGTAGAAAGGGTGCAAAGCTGAGACGTTGGCGAGTTGTGGCACAGGCGATTGGGCCACTTACATCATGGGGCTTTGAAGATATTGTAGTAGATATCTACCGGTATTCCCAAAGGTATGCTTGAGCAAGTTGATACATGCAAGGGGTGTACTTTGGGAAAATACACCAAGTCTTCCTTTCATGACAGAGACAGTCAAGCAGAAGCTATTCTAGAGCGAGCCCATTCATATGTGTGTGGATGATCCAAGTTGACTCAACTCCCGAATTTAACCAAGATCTTTTGCTTTCGTGATGTGATTAGAATTGTAATTAAAATAGCATAAAGGACCACAAATGCATGTTGTAAAAAAGAAGGAACATGACAATCATCAGCAACATAAAATCAAGATGTTGATAACGGAGTTTATCCAGGAGGGACTACCTCTCCGGGCTCCTGTGTCAAGATGGTGTAGGCCGTTGCATTAAGTGCTGTCAATAGTGATGATGTACATAAGAGGTGACGTCACTATTATACAAGGAAAATTCCCTCATCCAGGAGTGGCTCCAAGAGATGTTCCGCTGCAGGAACTCTCATTCAAAAGGACTCCTATTAGTATGACCTAAAACTCATGCATGATGATAATGAGCATCCCTTCAACATGGCATAAAAGGGATCTCAATGCGAACATGCATGGCGACACATGAGTATCCCATCAACATAACGTCAAAGGGATCTCAAATAAAACATGATGAATCATGACAATAAGTACATCCCACAAATGATTCCGCATCACATCAAACAGAAATCATGAGACAAGTAAGAAACAAGATCCCACATCAAACATCAAACAGGGATCTGTACAGCACAATGCATAGCAAAAATAAGTACATGAACACACTGCATGTACCTCACATCTTGGGGCCATCTAAAGAAAAGGATGTCAAACAGCTAAAGCTAGCCGTACCATCAATCTCGCGGTGTCGAATCTCATGGAATGACTGCTCGCACGTCGAATGCTGACACCTGCACTCCACTTAGAAAAGTGGTTGAAAAATGAAATGAGAAAATGGAAAATATGAATGCACCATCAGATTTGTGGCATCTAATAGTGCAAAATTGACTGTCAAATTTCTGAATTTTGAGAAAGTGAAAATCTGGGATTCAAGGAATCTTTTAGATTCCCCCTAGATTCCTCAAAGATTCCCTCCTCCGGGTCCTTTGTAAATTTTCTACTCAGATCTAAATTCTGACTAAACCATCAGGTTCATGTCGTTGAGAGGTGTAAGATCGACATAAAATTTGTCCAATTTGGACACTGCAAAAATTTCACCCTCTTGAGAATTTCGCCCAATCATGGTCCCCTTGTGTTTTTCTCAGGGTCATGATTCCACGTACAAATAAATTAATTAAAAATTCTGCCTCTATTTCCATGCGTGCTCCTTGATCCTGCAAGCCTGAGCGCACTGATGAAATGAAGGTTTATATAAATTTCACTGGGCAGATTAATCAAGGAACTTGTTTGACAGATTGGTATAAAGTCGAAATTATTTGAGGAAGGGTTGGGTGGTCAATCCCCGCCCCTCTCATTTTAATACGTTACAGTTTTTTTAAAAACTGCATATAGAAGTTTTGGGGGTCGGGTCCGCATTGGGCGGCCTGCCCCATAACTATCGTAGCTCATGGTATTAAATGGGATTGGTGCATGGGCGTATGCGTGTTAATTCTTTTGGTTGGTGTATTGGTTGTTGGAGCGTGACACGGGGCCGCCGCATAGTGGCGAGCCAGCCCACATGGCTGGCGCGGGCTTGATACCCGTCTGCCCTACATTATATGCGTATGGTATGAATTTTAAAGGGTGGGGGCATGGGCCGGGTCCACCGGAGGTGGCCCGCCCACAACCCATATATGGCATATGTTATGTGGGCTAGTTGGGGGGCTGACGGGGGTCATGGCCCGTTGGCAAATTTTAATCAAATTTTTATAAGTTGGTTGGGGGGGTGGCAAGGTTGGTGGCCCGCCACCCCAAATTTTTTTTTTATCATTAAAATAAGGGTGTTTTTTCAAATCTTTAGAAAATAAGGGATATTGGGAAATTTAACGAGGCCACAATTTCGACCGCTTTTGGGAGCTAGGTTTCATACCCTGGGGTCGGTCAAATTGTAGGACACTTAAACTTGGCCCACAGTCCAACTTTGACCAAAAATTTGACTGGCTCGTTCTCCCTCATACGAGCTCAGATTGATGAACCGTTCACACCACCGTGATCATGACGATGAGATCTATGCTCTGGTTCTAGTTTGAAATCATTCTGATCATTTTGATTTTCAAGCTTCCATAAGCCCTATTTGTCCTGTGTGTGTCTCTAGAGCCACTTGGATCAATCCTCCCCATTGAGGAGCTTTTAGTCCTCCAAAAGCATGAAAAATAATCTGCAACTTCTTTGTACCTTGTCTGCATCACAAGCATCCTAAAAGGTCTCGCTTCTATCTCCTTCACCTTTGTTCTTCAGAGCCTTAAGTGATGAGTCGACACCTGCAACCTCTGCAACCTGTAGTACATTGTTTTGCAAATTATATGCTTGACTTTCATGACCAACTAATGACCCAAGAATCCCACACTTGCCACGAATTTATAACACATACTCGGTGGTCAAGTTTACATCAAGATGGACACAATACCCCAGCTACGAAAACAAGGCCAACATATCATTGTTGCTTCAACAAGTGATGGAAAACACATCATCACTGCAACACATGATTTACAAAAATAAGGCCAAACAATATTCTACTTTGACAAGTGATGGAAACACAACATCACTTTCAGAGTGTAAAATGCAACACATAATAAGACCAGACATCATTGTTGTTGAACAAGTGATGGAAAACACATCATCACTTTTACATCTTAAAATGCAACAAATGGTTTACAAAAGCACGACCATGACAAGATAGTATACCCAGAAACCAGTTTTCACTTATCGTTGTGAATGTGTCACCCCCCTATGGTGGTTTTGCTTGTCGAACAATTGTTTCACCTGGTTCATGCATCGACACTTTGTATTTAAGGCGCTGCTCTAGATGGAGCCTCCAACATGTGGCCCTTTTATGGCCACTTCTATCGCAATGACTGCAATACATCTTCTTCCTCAATATCTATTTAACATGTTTCTTTGCCTGTTGTTGAGAGGTTCTTTCATGCCTCATCTTGTTGTGTGCTGCTATTCTTTTCCAACACTTAGAAACTGTATGGTTATGTAATCCAAAAAAGGTACATGTTTTTCGATGCCATGTTTTATGTACATCATTAACAACATGATTATAATCGAAATGAACATTCGAAAATCAAAACTGGTTATACCTTTCCTTGCTATCTCTAGTGTAAGTATGGCGATAAGAGCTTACCTCAGCTCTTTCCCAGCCATGGGATGATGGAAATGTATTCCAATCATTCTCTTTCCTCAGCAATTTTAACGATGTCTTGGAAGCATCTGACACCTTCGAGCATTCTCCTTTGGTGTATCCCAAGCCTGCAAATTGAGGTCTCTGCACCACCTCCAATGGTGGAGTTATGCCTTGGTTATTAACACCAAGTTATTCTTCCTCCTCGTTCCTCATCCTAGTAAGGAGCCTCATGTTTGTCCCTGTAATTGAGATCTCCAAATCTCCAACAGAAATCATACTAGGTGAAGATGAAATTCAAAGGAAATCAACATATTTTACCTCCTCTGTCGATTTGGAACAAACTTATGAGGGCTTCTCATCATCTGTTGTTGTTGGTTCGCTAGCTGTCATGGCGCATTCCTCAACTTCCTTTTTGACATACCCAAGTTTTGTTCGACAGGGTAATTCCTCTACTTTGATGGGGTTGACAATTCCTTGTCCATTAATGCCCAAGCCTTTTCCCTCGTACGCCATTTTCTTCAATAGTTTGGAGCCAATTCCTATGGTATGATTTTCAAAAATAGCGAAATCATCATCAGGACACATACATGAATTTAGAGAATTACTTTTTACCTCACATGGGTCACGTTGCAGTTTTTCCAAGGTCTCGTCCTTAGTGTGTAGCTGTTGTATCAAACTTTGTTTTTCCTCTTTCTCTTCATGTACAAGCATCTTCAATTCAGCATTCTTTGTTTGAAGATTTTGGTTGTTGTGCTTTTCCAGGGCCTCTTCTGTGGCTCGCAACTGAAGCTGCAATTGCTCCTTTTCCCCTGTCTCTTTCTGTAGAGCTTCATACATTATCTCCACCCTTTGGGAAATTTTGAGCATGGTCTCGTACATCGCTTTTTCATCCTCTGTCGCTACAAGTTCAATTGTTCACACTTGCAATTCACATCCACGCAAAGACTGCTCTGATACCAAACTTGGTCTGAGCTGACTCAACTCCCGGATTTAACCGAGATCTTTTTCTTTCATGATGTGATTAGAATTGCAATTAAAATAGCATAAAGGACCATAAATGCATGCTGTAAAAAAGAAGGAACATGACAATCATCGACAACATAAAACTCAAGATGTTGATAATGGAGTTCGTCTAGGAGGGACTACGTCTCCTGGCCCCAGTGTCAAGATGGTGTAGGCCAATGCATTAAGTGCTATCAATAGTGATGATGTACATAAGAGGTGACGTCACTATCATGCAAGGAAAATGCCCTCATGTAGGAGTGGGCCCAAGAGATGTTCCACTGCAGGAACTCTCATTCAAAAGGACTCCTATCAGTATGACCTAAAACTCATGCATGATGATAATGAGCACCCAACCAACATGGCATAAAAGGGATCTCAATGTGAACACACATGGCGACACATGAGTATCCCATCAAGATAACGACAAAGGGATCTCAAAGAAAACATGGCGAATCATGACAACAAGTACATCCCACAAATGATTCTGTATCACATCAAACAGGAATTATGAGACAAGTAAGAAACAAGATCCCACATAAAACATCAAATAGGGATCTGTGCAGCGCAATGCATAGCGAAAAGAAGTACATGAACACACTCCATATACCTCCCATCCTGGGGCCATTTGAAGAAAAGGATGTCAAACTGCTGAAGCTGGCCATACCATCAAGCTCGCGGTGTCAAATCTCATGGAATGACTGCTCGCACATCGAATGCTGACACCTACACTTCACTTAGAAAAGTGGCCAAAAAATGAAATGAGAAAATGGAAAATATGAATGCACCATCAGATTTGTGGCATCAAATAGTGAAAAATCGACTTTCAAATTTCTGAAATTTGAGATTCCCCCTAGATTCCTCAAAGATTCTCTCCTCCGGGTCATCTGTAAATCTACTGCTCATATTGAAATTCTAAGTGCGCCATCAGGTTCGCGTCGATGAGAGGTGTAATATTGACATAAAATTTGTCCAATTTGGACAATGCAAAAAATTTCACCCTCCTGAGAATTTCACCCAATCATGGTTCTGCCTGTGTTTTTCTCAGGTTCATGGTTCCACCTGCAAATAAATTAATCAAAAATTTTGCCTTGGTTTCCATGCGCGCTCCTTTCTCCTCAAAGCCTAGGCACACTAATGAAATGAAGGTTCATATAAATTTTACTGGGCGGATTAATCAAGGAATTTGTTTGGAAAATTGGTATAAAGTCAAAATTAGTTGAGGAGGGGTCGGGTGGTCAATCCCTGCCCCTCTCATTTTAATACATTACAGTTTTTTAAAAAAATTGCATATGGACATTTTGGGGGTCGGGTCCGCATTGGGTAGCCCGCCCCATAACTCCCGCAGCTCATGGTATTAAATATGATTGGTACATGGGTGTATGCGCGTTAATTCTTTTGGTTGGTGTATTGGTTGTTGGAGCGTGACATGGGGCAGCCGCATGGTGGCAGGCCATCCCACGTGGCTGGCGCAGGCTTGATACCCACCGGCCCCACATTATATGCGTACGGTATGAGTTTTAAATGGTGGGGGCATGGGCCGGGTCCATCGGAGGTGGCCCGCCTACAACCCATATATGGCATATGTTATGTGGGTTGGTTGGGGGGCCGACGGGAGTCATGGCCCGTCGGCCAATTTTAATCAAATTTTTATATGTTGGTTGGGGGGGTGGTGGGGTTGGTGGCCCGCCACCCCAAAAATTTATATATATTTCATTAAAATAGGGGTGTTTTTTCAAATCTTTAGAAAATAAGGGATATTGGGCAATTTAACGAGGCCACAATTTCGACCGCTTTCGGGAGCTAGGTTTCATGCTCCGGGGTCGGTCTAATTGTAGGACACTTAAACCTCGCCCACAATCCAACTTTGACCAAAACTTTTACTGCCTCGTTCTCCCTCATACGAGCTCGGATTGACGAACCATTCGCACAGCCATGACCATGATGACAAGATCTACGCTCTGGTTCTGGTTCAAAAGCATTCTGATCATTTTGATTTTCGAGCTTCCATAAACCCTCTTTGTCCTGTGTGTATCTCTAGAGCCACCTAGATTAGTGGGCCATTCTCAATAGCATCCACAGCCAAACACATGTATTATGTTATATTTGTTGATGACTATTCTTGTAAATGCTAGATATTTTTCATATAGAAAAAGGATCAAACTTTCACAAAGTTTTGTGATTTAAAGAATTGGTGGAGAAAGAGTTGCGTAAGAAGGATAAAGCTCTACGGAGTGATAGCAGTGGTGAGTATGTCTCAAAAGAGTTTAAGAACTTTTGTGTAGCAGAAGGGATTAAACAGGAGTTGATGACACCCCATAACCCTCAACATAATGGGGTGGCCGAGAGTAAGAACAAAATCATAGTAGGGGAAGCGAGGGCAATTCTACATGATCAGGGCCTACCACTACACTTTTGGGCTGAGGAATTCAACACAACAGTTTATGTTCAGAACCATAGCCCACATCAGATACTTGAGATGAAGACACCAGAGAGGCTTATTTCGGTAAGAGGCCAAATGTTGGTCACTTCAGAATTTTTGGGTCCGAGGTATATTTCCATGTGACCAAAGATGCATAGAAGAATCTTGAGTCGAAAAAAGAGTTTTGGATATTTGTGGGGTACACTGATACACCTCACAACTATCGGGTGTACTTGTTGACCAGTAGGATGACAATGGTTCGTAGGGATGTCAGATTCGATGAGGAGAAGGCCATGCGAGTTTCCCTTTAGAGGGAGCTTGAGCTACATGCAGATGAGGATATTTTAGCTATTAATATTGAGGAGCCTCAGATATTTGTGGAGCATCTACATGCAGAGGATCCGAGAGTGGAGACATCCACTTTGGCAGAGTCTTGCAGAGAGGGAAGAAAGCGCACTAGAGAGGCTGACAAATTGTTGGATGCTGCACAAGAGAATGTGGGAGTACCCACTTCTTAACGCAGGCAGAAGAGGTCACTTGAGAGGTACACTCGATACATGGCTCTTATGGGTGAATGTGTTATGACAAAGTCATCAAGTCCTTTAAGGAAGTAGTGCAACAACCGGTTTGGGTTGATGCCATGGTGGAGGAGTATGACTCCATAGTTCATAACAATGTTTGGGATGTGGTCCTGAGACTAGAGGAAAAGTCAGTGATGAGATCCCGTTAGATTTAAAAGGTAAAGAAAGCTATATATGGTAGTGTGGAGAAGCATAATGTTAGATTTGTGGCTCGTGGATTTTCACAAGTAGAGGGAATTGAATATGATGAGACCTTTACTCCTGTTGCAAGGTACTCATCGATCAGATCTATATTGGCACTATCAACACAAATAGGTTGGAAGATACATAAGATGGATGTAAAGACAACATTCTTTAATGGCATGATTGAGGAAGAGGTGTACATAGAGCAGCCTGAAGGTTTTGAAACCTTTGACCATGAGTCGCATGTGTGCCGGCTCAAGCGAGCATTGTATGAGTTGAAGAAAGCACCCCATGCTTGGTACACCAAGATAGATAGCTACTTTACTAGGTTGGGCTTCATGAAGAGTGAAGCGGATGTGAACCTATACTACATAGTGGTAGAAGGTAAATTGTTGATCATTGTACCTTATGTTAATGATCTCATACTGACAGGTGATAATTAACTGATCAAGTCTTGTAAGGAGGATCTTGCAAGAGAGTTTGAGATGAAGGAAATGTGGCTCGGGTATTAATTTCTTGGCATGGAGGTATGGCAGGAAGATGGGGAGTTGTTTGTGTCTCAGGGCAAGTATGCCAACGAGATACTCAGGAGATTTTGCATGCAGAGCAGCAAACCCATGGAGACTCCTCTAGAAGGTAACTGGAGGAAGGAGGATGCTACTTCGGGAGAAGTAGTGGAAGCTAGTGTTTACATATATCTTGTGGGTTCACTCATGTACTTGGTGAACACACGACCGAATATGTGCTATGCAGTTAACCAACTTAGTCAAGCAATGGTTAGGCCTACCAAGCTGCATTGGAAGGAGACAAAGCATGTGTTGAGATACATTAGGGGAAGTTCTCAGTATGGATTATGGTATAGACAAACAGAGGGAGTAAATCTTTAAGGTTTCACCAATGCATATTGGGTAGGGAGTCCATCCAACAGGAAGAGAACATCAGGAGGGATCTTTAGTATTGGGTCAGCGACAGTTTCTTGGTACAATAGGAAACAGAGATCGGTTGCACTCATTTCGGCAGAGGCAGAGTACACATTTGCAAGTCAGGCAACATCCGAGGCCATCTAGATGAGGAAGATCCTGGTTGGTTTGTTTGGTTAGCAGATGGATCCAACTGTGATTTACTGTGATAATCAGAGTTGTATCAAACTCTTTGAAAATATAGTTTTTCATGATCGGTCCAAGCATATTGATATCCGATATCATCATTTCAGAGATTGTGTATTGAGGTGGATTATGTTGTTAGATTACATTCCCACGAAGGAGAAAGATGATGACATTTTGACAAAGGCATTGTCAAGATGTGAATTCGAGTTTCACAGAGACAAGATCGGGGTAGCTGATAATCCTTTTCTTGTTGAGAGGGAGTGTTGAGAAATGACAACAAGAAATTCTAGTTTAATTTGTCCTTGAATTAAACTGAGAATTAAAATTGAATTCTATTCTCATAACAACTTGTAAATAGTTAATTAAGTTTAATTAACTTAATTAGCTTAGGAATCTCAAGTTGGAATTCTTTCTGTAGCCATGTATATGTTCTCCCTAAGTTTTAAGGGTCCAGTATGAGTTTAAATTGATTTGGAAATTAGATCACTCAATTTACTGAGTTAAGTTTAGTTAGATTAGTTCCAAACTATTTTTGAAACTAATAGAGGACTAACAGTCAATTGGTGCACTAGTGCATCCACTAGTGCTACCCAAGTTAACTGAAGTTTCCCTCATGGGAAAGTTATGCATGTGAATTCTAAGAAAGACCCAGTTGAGACTAGAGTGCAGGGATAGTGTAATATGAGTTGTATTATTTACTGGAATCTAAATATTATGCATGAATCAAAGATTGATCCTATTTTTGGATTGCGCAGTTTTGGAAGCATGAATTCACTTTAAATACAGGATATTCATCCTAGGAATTACATGAATTATGTAAGAGATTAGGGGCTTCAAGAGCTGCAGAATTGGCTTAGTGTTGGCCAAGAGCTAGCTTGTGAGCTGAGAGAGTTGAGCATACTTGTGTAGAATTGTTCTAGTGAGAACAAACTTTGTATCTTCACTCATATTTCTGATATATGAAATACAGATAGTGGGGTTTTAAGTAGTGGCTTCCCCATATACATCTTTTGTTATGTGCCATTGATTTATCTTCTTCTTGTTCATATTGTTTTCATTGATCCATTGGCTTCTGCTCGTTGAAAGTAGAAGTAGATTATTGTCCCATGCATTAGTAAATTGCATGAGCTTGTGAATCTACAAGATTTTCTACGAAATTCAAGGAAACCACTAAGTGAATGAATCGATCCCCAGTATGGTCACCAATTTGTTATTCAAAATTTACAACTGCAAACATAAGTATCTTCCCTATATGATTGAGATAGTTAACTTCAAGGATGCATTTAGAATTGCATATAACATATCATGTTAACAAGGTAAATTAAACCACATGAAAATGAAGCAAAAAAACATAAGAAAACATGGTATCAAGACACATCCATTTGATTATGGAGTTCACCCAATGCGAGATATGTCTCCAGGCCCTGCTCAATAGTGGGAAGGCCTTCTTTTATTAAGTGGCATCAAAGAAATTAATTACAAGCAACTTTATAAAAATGACCTTTATACCTCCAATCTAGATGATAGCCTTAAAATGGAGAGCTTAGTTGTAGAAAAGGATGTCACTGATGAATTCCTAGCAAGAAAACATGAAAAATTGATTATAAACTTGTCAAATCTTGACAAAGTCACCTGAGCGCCCTCTATGGAATCTTCAAAGCATCTTTTTGATACCCCACTTATGGTTCCAATCCCTGCCCTGCACCCTAGTTCTGCCCGCTCCAATCTGCCTCCGCTGCTCTCCCTGGTCAAATGAAATGTGAGTTTTAAATATAATTGAGGTTTGCGAAGTTTAGAAAGGATGTTGTTGGCGCATTGGTTAGAGGCCTTAATTTGGTGGGGGGAGGTCAGAGGTTCCAACCCCCCGCCCTACCAATTTTGGAGAACCAACATATAATTAAACTTTGGCGGTTTATTTGGTTTTGATTATGGTTTATATATGGGTCCACCCAGTAAGGGCTTGCCCACGTGGGCTAGGAGAGTTAGAGCCCCACCGACCCTGGCACTGTGTTTGACGAATGGTGGGTGCGGTCCTTGGGCACGTGGCCCCGACCCATATGTATTTTGATTGTAATGTATGTTGAATGGTTCGAGGTGGTGGGGTTTGGTTGCCTGCCATGCAATGTCACTATATTTAATATGATTTTGACTGTTTGGGGGGCTAGCTATGGTGGGCTCGACCCACCACCCTTATGTTAATAATTTTTTTGTTTTTATAACCATATTGGTGCTTTTTAAATTTCTGAAATTAAGGATTACTGGACAAATTAACCATTTAACAATTTTTCTCATTCCGGTGGCCAGATTTTGTGCGCCAAATTTTGGTCAATTGTTGCCTCCTTAAGCCTCCCACTTGTCTGACTTTGACCAAAACTTTGACCAGCCGTAACTTGACGACACGAACTTGGATTTGAGTTTCTTTCACACCATTGGTATCAGGGAAATGAGCACTATGATCTGGTCCTGGTTTCTCTTCAATCTGACAACTTTGATTTTTTGAGCTGTTTTCAAGGCCACTTATACTTCTAGATCCTACCAGATCATTCATCCACACTTAAATATATTTTGGGCTGCCAAAATCTTTATTAGATAGTTGGTAAGTGAGGGAAATTATCCCTCACTTTATTCCTTTCAATCCATCAAGCTTTACTCTGGTGCATTTCTTTGAAACCAATAAGAATATACTCCACTTCTCCCTGTTGTGAAGTCCTAATATTCTTGTCAAGAATGATGTCCTATGGCATCTTGTCCAAGTATTCAGGTGAAAAATCGTCCACTGTAGGAACCTGTCCAACCTCTTCAGTATCAATAATCAATGGAGGCTCATAAAACTTCATATTTTCAACGTTCACCACTAAGTACACCTACATGTATACTGGTATCTCGAGACGAAAATCATTGTCTCCAATATTCTCTAGTATGGTGAATGGGCCATATCAGATTGGTTGCAACTTCTTTCCTTCTCCTTTCATATTGTCTTTGCTGATGTGAAGCCACACTTTGTCTCCAACTTTAAATTGGTGATCAACTCAGTGCTTGTAATGTCGAGCTTTGTATCTATCTTGAATTTTGTCCAAATATTCCTACACTTCCTGATGAATCAACTGAATGAACTTCCATGCTTTGTCCCTGTCATCTTGCCCACTAGAATGTTCATCTCTCCTAAAGACCATGTCTAATGGTGTTACACACAAATATCGTCACCATGATTATTTGCAGTCAGTATGGTTCTATCATCAGTTGTACTGTCCTCCTAAGCAAGTCTCAGATCTCAGCTCTTCAAGTCAAGCTATGAAAATGAGAGAAAGACATTAAAAATCAACAAAGCTCTGGTTCCGCACTTTCTCTCACTGTTGCCTGCGGTCCCACACCCCCTGTTTACAAAAACTGCAGACCTGCCCGCTCTGTCCCTAAAGGAGTGGGTGCGGATCGCTGTGAAAGTCAAAAAGGCGCAAGTTTATTCTAAAAAACTCACTTTGGGTTAATTCTAGATGATTCTAGAAGGAATTTTGATGTGGATTAGTCGCTCTTAGGTGGTTCATGCATCCCAAAAGAGAAGGAGCTAATCCCTTGATGAGAGGAGCTATCCCTTTGAAGGAGGGCTTTATCCCTTTGAAGGAGGACCTAGTAACTTCCCTCCATTGCACTATAAATTAAGGCATTGGGCTGGTTGCTAGGGAGGTTAGAAGCTGAACATTTTTGAGGGTAAATGCTGGTGGAATTGAGACTTCCTAGTTAAGCTTGAGAGGAGAGATCACATACCTTTTTGGCTTCATTGGGAAGAGAGTGAAACTTGTCAAAGTAGAGGAGACTTCTTGTTGGACCCTGGGAGGAGCTTGTATAGCATCAAGGCACAGGTTGTAACGTTCTTCTTTGACTTGAATTAATACAATCAGATTCATTTTTCTCAACAAATTGTCTTATGTCATTTGTTTCATGAATTCCTTGATCTTCATGTTAAATATGCTTTATGATATTGGATTTTCAGGTGCTATTTAATTTGTTTGCTTGTTTGTGTTTGCAGATTCGCAACAAGGGAGCTCATTTGGATCAAAGGAGCGAGGCTTCCACAAACTTGCATTGGACACAAGGTAGGCCTAAAACACTAGTTTGCTTTTGTTTATAAATGCATATTTAGAGAAAGATAGTTTTTGATTGGCTTGCTTGTCACTAGATATTGTTAGATTCTAGGAAGGTCTATCTTGTCCGCAAGATCGACTCATTCCGTGTGACAAAATGGCGACTCCGCTGGGGACTTGATTTTTTCCTTGTTTTTACTTTAACCTGAGAAACTGTGTTTTTGTTTCTGTTTTTGGCTTGTTGTGTGTGGAATTGGGTAGATTTAGTAGATCCAGGATTATTTTTTGTTTTTCATAACTTTGGGAGAGGACTGCATTCTAGGCTTTTGACACAGTGCGGACCTATCTGCACTTTTGCTTTTAGCACAGAGCGGTACCGCACCTCTGTTAACTGTGGGCCTGCGGACCCTATCAAAATTTTGGAAAACCTAAGATTTTCTCTATTAGTCAGCTTAGTTTTTGTTTAGATGTTATTATCCCCTACCCAGACCTGCATATAACCTGTCAGAAGCTTTCCTTAGGTTAATTTCATTGGTGTTAGGGTTTTAGGTGAAATTCCTAGAAGTTTTGCTTGTTGGGTTTGGTTTTCAGTTTGGTCTTGTAGTAGCTCTGAGCTTAGAAGCTGTAGAAACCTCAGATCACCTTGGTTTTTACCAGCCTTCTTATGAGTTTGACCATTTGTAAAATCTACCTTTGTTGAGGAATCCACCTTGTGTTTTCTCCTTACGAAACTTCAAAAAGCTTGTGTTAAAAGTTTGGATTTCATTTTTAGAAAAGAAAACAAAAATTGGTTGTTTTTTGACTGATTTGTGATTCTGCATAAATTGGTCCTTAGTTTACATCTAGCTAAGTAAAACATCCTTAAAAAGACATCTTGTAAGCTTTGACTTCAAATAGGTTTTTATAGTTTATAGATCTCAAGATTAGTCATTTCCATAGTTTTGAGTGTTTTATAAAAAAAAAATAATAAAAAAATCTCTTTTGGAAAAGTTTGTTTTTTGTAGTGGTTGAGTGTTTTGAAAGAAAAGGGAAATTTTTGTGAAAATAACTAGTTGTCTCATTTTGAGTGCATTGGAAAAGACAAAAATCTCTTCTTTTAATTTGTTTTTTAAGAAAGATTTGTGTTTACAAGTATTTGCATTCTCAAACTCTTTCCTAGCTAGAAGTTCATTGAAGGGAAAAGATTGTTTAATCATCTTAAGTGCATTTTTTTAGTGATTTCGAGTCGAGTCTTCATACCACGAGTTTCATCTCCACACCTCTTGACTTAAACAAAAACCAATAAAAATAACGCTTAAAGTAAAATTCATCTAGTAATATTTTTATTTCTAGGGCTCTGATACACCAACATAGCTTAGGCTAGTGCCTTGGAGTAGGGAGTAATTAACTCTCCAAGAAAGTAAAACAAACAGGTAGCTGTATCTTGCGGTAGGAGAGAAATCCAATTGTTGCATTTATGCTCTGGGAAAGCTCCTCTTAAAGGAGAAGCACGAGATCGTGTCCGAACCAATGTGGGAATCAATCCTTCCTCATTGGGAACGACGCCAGATATTCACATATTAAAAACGGTAAATCTCGGATTAACCATTGTCGAGGAGCCTGGGGTCACTTATTGGTAAACCTTAGATTATGTCAAGGAGCCTTCAAGGGGATTGAGCTTGCTACTCTGCCCTTGCGTGCGTATCGGATCGTAGACTGTTCCCCTAGGTATATTTGTTTCGATTGGTAACCTTAGTGACCATATCCTTTAGGATTCTTCCTAAGGTGACAGTGGTGGGAAGATCCCACTGTACCTGGAGCAGACGTCGGCTAGACTCACTTGGATTTTCTGGGGGGTTCTCTCCACTCGAGATGGTTTAGTGGAGGAACTTGTGCCATTCTATTCATTAAGCAGGTTGTCGGGGTAACTGTTCCAACCACCATTTCTGTATTGAACGACGTTGGGCTTCATGACCAACTAGTGTTTTCAGTACAGAAAGTTACTGTTTGTGTGTGTTTGATCTCCTAGATTCTTTAGGCGTGTGATTCAATTTTTTTTGGTTCTTTAGAGGCTTTAGGTGGTTTTCATTGAGATTTTACTTTGTTTGTGTGTGAAGTAGTTAAATTTTTTTTAATCATGGTTTAATTACCGAGGAAGTCCCATAGACCTCGGGGCCAACCTCCTGAGTTTTCATCGAGCCAGCCTGAAGGGTTAAGAGCCCTCGTAACTCCTAGAGATAGTAGAGTTGGGTCACTTGTGGGCTCCAGTATTGTAGCAATAATGCTACAACTCCTGGAACTCCCTTCTTTAATTTTATCAACCCGGTAGTTCGTAACAAACTTGGAAGCGACGGTGCTGTATGCACAAGTACTAACTCTTGCCGCAGCTGTCACTCGGTCAGCTGGCACAAGTCCAGTAGGAGCTTAAGCCAACTTCTATGAGCTCTTAGAAGAAGCTTTTTAATTGATGGATGAAAGCTAACGCGAAGGAAGCTAATCTAATTGCAAAAAGAAACTGAAAGCCAAAAAGAAACGCAAACCCTAGCAAACCCTAATTCTACCAGCTAGTCCTACTGACGCAAAGGAGAGCATGCAAACTACTGAAAGAGATGCCATTACTTCTATGAAGGTAAATTACATGTGTCTAGACTACCTCTATCTGAAGAAAACATCTTTTTGTATTTTTGATTATGTTGTTGGAATTATCATGCATGTGCTTTTAACTATTTTTGACTGTGTAGAGGTGGATCAAGGAGGAGAAATGCTTGGGAAAGGTTGGGAAGGTTCAGAGAGGGTCTAAGGGGTCCCTAACACCCTTCCAGAGAGTCTCACAAAGTTTGGCTGCCAAGAAACCGTGTTTATGAGCTTCTACAGGAAGTCTGCAGGGGTTCTACAGGATGTTCAAGATTTCTACAGGATGTTCTGTAATTCTTCTACAGGATGTTTCGAAATGGGATTTTGGAGCATGGATGGAGGGAAAAAGATGGAGGAATGGGTATGGAGGTGAAATAGGGGTGTGAAGAGGTCTAGGACTTGGTGGATGAGGCTAAGGAGCGATTGGATTTGTTCAAGGATGGAGGAAGCGATGATGCACAAGAATGTAGGAATTAGGGCAAGGTGGGGAAAGGATGGCAAATGAAGGGTATGAATCATGGACTAAGGGTTGGAGCAGATTATCTGATGGATTATGGGTAGATAGAGAAGGATAACAGGTGCTCTGCAAGTTATTTTTCGAATTTAACAAATGAAGACTTGGAAAATCAAGAACCTAATTACCTTGACCTAATCTGACCTAGATAATAGCAAAAGAAATGGAACAGAAGTTTATGTGCACAAAATCAGATGAACTAACTATGCAACTAAGCAATCATAACCCTAAGCATGCAGTCAAAACCGATATCAAGTTTGACAACTAAGAATCCAACACTAATACTTGCATGGTGAAGCAAAACAACGTTTTTGTGGGCAGCAAGGTCACCTTTGTCCCAACTCACGATCCCACTGAGGGAGAGGTAAGATCAGAGGTGCTTGAGCCCCTTTTTCCAAGGATCCTTTATGTTATTAATCTATCCAAATCAATCTGAACATGAAAATCTACTTTAATCATCAAAAGCAACCTAAATAACGCAACAAGTTTTAAATCTAAATAGCAGATTTTACTCTAAGAATGCAGCAAAGACACATAAAGGTAAACAAAGGAGGTACTGGGCGCTTGAGATGGGCCCAACCCCAAGAGCTACAGCCTCCTAAGAGAGATTTAGAGCTGGTGCAAATCTGGATTCATCTTTATTGATCAAGAAATGAAGAGTTACATCAAAACTGTCCACAAGGAGAACTTGAAAATGAGCTGACAACAAAACTAATCTATTGCTTAAAAATCGAACTACAAATTGACTACAACAAGACTATGAAATGACTAACTACCAGCTAACCAAAATGAGGCCCTAAGCCTTCTTATTTATACAAATTGAGGACCCCAACAGTCCTCCTAAACTTTAGGGACTCGGCTGCCCAAAACTTGTAGTTAACAGTAGTCCTACTTGACTTGCTTGGCTGCCCTTGTGCTAATTGATTTGGTGGCCCTTGAACTCCGAGCTGATGGCGGAGAATTTGAGGTAAGGGCCCATAAATGAAGGGGACACCTTCCTACAAATCCTCTCCCTTGTTCTCCCACGAATTTGGCTGCCAAGTGCTCATTAAGACCTTCAATTTTGTCTCCAAATTGACCAAAAAGGCTACACAAAGCACCCATTAGACTTGTTGGCATAATGACTAACCCAATTCACTCTATTAGCATAAATATAATCGAAAACATGCAATAAACTAATGAGAATGGTGGATTAAGTCGAATTAGGAGGTTGAATGAGCCCAAATAATTATCCATTTTTGGGGCTCATCATCACCCCCTACTGAAAGTGTTTCTCATCCTCTGAGCAACCAATTTATCTCCTCATCTTTGATGGCCCTGGTGGCCTCCCTGTCATGCCAAGCTTCTGAAGTGATGCCCTCTTCTCTATCATGAGACCATGCTTTTCTCTTTGCTTCTTCCCACTGCCTGTGCTTCTTTTCCTAGAGTATCTGCATACCCTTTCTTGCCTTAAAATATAGTGGAAGCTCCCTCTTTCACTTCTCCTTCAGCTTGGGAGAGGTACTTAGGGCGGCCAGCACAGCTGCTGCCTCCCTAGCTAGGATTTCAGCCGATTTCTCCTTCTGCTTCCCCTTTTCAGGACTTCCTGTAGAAAGTCCTGTAGCTGATTTCTGGCTTCCTGTAGAAGCTGTTTTTACACTTCCTGATTTGGCTTGCATGGCTGGGGGTGTCTTCTTCTTCAATTTTGCTGATGCTAGTTCCAAGACCTTGAGACCTGACTCTCTAGTGGTGAATGCTGCCTACACTAGCATCCTCAAGTATCAAACTTGAAAATTTTGAGAAATGTATGCAAATTTGACTCCATTTCAGCTACTTGTTCGTCAAGGTAAATTAAGAAGCTCTGATATGAGTCAATCCCTTTGAAAATTGCATGGAAGTAATCATCTTCGATCTTATCTCTCTTTGCCAAAAGGCCCTTGGTGTCTACTTTCTGATTTATCTTGTTGTCGTTTTCACCAGCATCATTTCCAGCAGTTCTTAGAACTTCATCCATATTAGTATCCTTGCTGCCTGGATCCAACTGAAATGTTATACTATTTTTTTCTGGCACAAGATGCAACTTCTTTGGAAGAGACAACTCTGGCTGGTCCCTCAGTCTCTTTTTCAATATCCATGTCAAAACGTGTAGACATTATCGTTTTAATTAATTGAGTTTCCTTTACTGAGATTGCCTCACCAAGCTTTGTCAAAAGCTCATCAAGAAGCTCCGCATGGTTTTTTACAATTCTCCAAAGCTTGCAACACTTTCTTTTTTTCAAGAAGCATTTCTCTTGCAGAAGATTCCTTGCCAGCCTTTACACTAGCAGCAGCCTGGAGTTTAAGTTTGTCCACAGCTTCTGTTAACCTCAGAAATCGAGATCTTGCACGGTTTTCTCTTTCAGAACTGCAAACTCAATGAAGAAAAGTCCAAGCTTCTCTGCTTTGGAAGGATATGCCATACTTCCTATAGAACTTCTTCTTGTAGAACTCTTGTCAGCTTGTGAAGGATGTCACTGCACCTCTAAACGAGCCCGGTACGTGGGAGAATTTTAAACTAGACCGAGAAGCTCAGTGGAGGACGACAAGTTAACAGCTTGTGCAAACTTCAATTGACGATGTGGCAAGTGCAGATGAACAACAATTCGTGAGATTCAGTCGAGCCTACTTTAGTTGCTGCGTGATTTGTGGTGAGCTGGCGAAAACATGTGCGCTGGCTTTTTAGAACTGCAGTGATGTTATGAACTGCATGTCTTCTTCTATCTGTCAATCATCTGATGTCCTGTGCACTGGAGTTCAACAGATCTACCACTAACTGTGTTTTTCAAAATTTTCATGAATATACACGTATGTTGCGTGATTTTTCCTTGAGCGCTAGAGAACTGGATGTCAAGTAAACCTTGCTATATTTGTGGCTTAATTTCACCATTCCATTCGTTCATGCATTTCTTTAATTAGATTCATGCAATAGAGGAATAGGTTTTAGTCACGTACCTGAAGTCAAATGGCTGCTGTGAAGTGCTTTTTGCTGCTGCATGCTCATGTTCTGCTGCTGCATGCCTGGATCCTTTGGTTGCATGAGGGCTTGGCTGATGATTTTTGATTGTTTTTCCTTGTGCAGGTGTCCTCTGACCAGATCTAAGCTGCAGGCATTTGTTTCCACGTTCAGATCTGCACCTTCAAGCTGCTGCTACTGAATTTTCACAGGACCAGAACTTGTTTTCGCCATTGCTCCCAAACGGTAAACCAGATCGATCTGAAACTTGTTGAGCATGTTCCTATCATCATGATGCACCTCCCATAGCAAAATCGTGATCAATGGATGCACATATTTCGAGAAAAATGGAAAATGGCTGAAGATTTTAGAGATCAATATCTCGGAAACCGTGCATCGGAATTGGCTAAAACTGCTTGGGTAGGCTACTATCACCTGTGTGCATCTCCCCATGAAATAGGTTTTAAAACGGATGCATGGATATGGAGAAAATGGAAAAATGGCTGATGGTGATGGAGGCTGATTTCTTGGAAACCGTGCACCGGAATGGCCTGAAACTGCTCGAGCATGTTGCCATCATCCCTATACAATTCTCTGTAAAACGGTTTTTCAAATGGATGCATGGTTTTCAAGTTATGGCAAAAACAAATTCTGTTCTATGTGTTTTTTTCTTCAAGGCATTTTGCAGTTTTGTTGCATGGTAAGAAAACTGAGCTTGGGTTGTGATGCAGGCACGGAGATGATGGAGGAGTTTGAAAAGTGCAGGAGGACTTATGAACCCTTGAGGAAGCTACCATGTTCGCCAAACCACCTTTTTGAAATCCATTTCTAGCTTCCTACAATTTCTACAGGAACTTCCTGTAGAAGCACAATGAAGAAGCACAATGAGGTGGAAAAGATGATGGAGAAGGGTGAGGAATGGGAACATGGATGCTTGCAGGCATAACCAATGGATTCCAAGCTTTAGATCCCCTTCCAAAATTGAATCTGGCTCGCTTGAAGGTTCTACAGGATGTTTCCTGTAGAAATATAGAACTTCCTGTAGAAGGAACAAAAACTCCTTTGTCTTTGTTTTGAGTGATCCTCCTGACCTGCAATGTCATTGTTGCAACATGAAATTATTCAATGGAAATTAGCTTTATTTTTCTTTTTCTTTTTCTCTCTTTTTTTTGAAAAACAACTAGGGCGCCTCATGGAGGTTTTCCCCCTAATTGCCTGCCCTGGGTGCCTCCAAGGGAGGTTTTCACCCAGAGATCTTATTCTCTTTTCTCTTTTTTTTTCCCAACCCATTGACCGCCTCATGGAGGTTTTCAATCAATGAGCCAATTTAAGGCGCCTCCAAGGAGGTTTTCACCTTAGATTTCTATTTTACTCTTTTTTCATTTTTTCTTTTTCTTTTTTCTCTTTTTTTTTTTTTTTTTTTTTACCCTACCCTACTTGAAAAACAAAATCGTTCTCAAGTATAAGAATACTTCCAATGGAGCCATGTGCACATCGAGATTAGAGATAAACTGATGTGAAGGCTTGAAATGCATGCTTTGACAGCTATCTGGATCTCAGAGACCAAATGATTTGACTTTGAAGGGATCAAACATAGCTGAAGAAGAGAGTACTGCTGCAACTTAGTGACCGTCTGAAACCATATCTCAATATAGCTTTGATATCCTTGGTTCTTTTTCTGATCTAGATCATGGTTCATGTCACCTTCTAACATGACTTTCTCATCTTCCTCTTTTTGCTAATCTTTCTCTGGAATACATGGAATATTTGATGGTAACCATGAGGGATCTTTCTTTATCTCTGCTTCTGATGTCTTCTCTTCATCAGGTAAAGCCCATGGCTCCTTGATTTCCTCTTCTGAATCTTCTTTTGCATGATGTGGTCCTTCAATTCTTTCAATATAGTCTCTTTTTTGCAATACTCTTCCTGAGCTATGGTGAAGATCATTGAGCTCAAGAGGAGTCACTTGGACATGTTGTGTCCCAGCATTGCAATTGGGTTGAGCTGCTCCATGGTATGGTTTTGGGAATGGTGGTACGGGTAGTTGAGTGGAGGTGGGTATTTGAGATGGATGCGGATGGGGTTGTGGTTGGGTAGGCATTTGGGGTTGCCTTGGTGGAGCAGGAGGTGATGGTTGTGGATGAGCAAGTGGTGGAGGAAAAGAAGCGGGAGGAGTGTTGTATTGGGGCCTCCACCCCTGATGAGGTGCATTCCACTGAGGCTGTGGCTGAGCATAAGAGTGAAATGAATGAGCAACTGGTTGGGCATAATATGGATCTGTGAAGGAACAAGGAGGAGGTGTGAACCAGGAAGGATGAGCAGGGGGACCCCAAGAAGGCATGAAAGTGGCTTGATAGGGGTCATAATAGGTCTCAGATGTCCCTTGCAGTTCCTGCTGGTAAGATCTAGGTCCATGCGGCCTCCTTTGGTTCATATAATGGAGTGGTTCAGTGGCTCCTTTGGCTCTCTGATATGCAACTTTAAGTCCAGGCAAGGAAGGGCACTGATTTGTAGGATGGTATTCTTCACAGATGAAACACACTTCTAGGGAGTGCATTGGACATTCGTTCCTAGGATGCTTTCTAGTGCACCTAGGACAAAAGATGACCAAAGCACTCTTGGCTCCCTCTTGCTTCCTTTGGATCTGTAAGGTATCCAGTTGCATGGCAAGAAACTGCCTCATATCACTCTTGACATCTTCCATTTGAGTTGCAAACTCATTCTTGGACAAGGTATTGCTCCCAAAATGTCTACTTGTAGCCATTTTCTCCAGAGGAATGTTTTCTTCTTCTTCTCCCCTAGAGGTTCTTTAAATATGCCTTGATGTCCATCCAGGGGTTCTTCTTAGTCACAACCATCGAAGAAGAGAGAAGGTTGGCTGTGTGAAGCAATGGGGGGTGTTGTGAAATCATTTTTCTAACTTATCTCTACTCCTTCACGGCATGAAATGAAATCTTTTTGGTTGATTTTTGCTTTTTTCTACTTCTACCTGCAAAACTGAAATAGATTGAACTGCAACTAGCTATCTTGCTAAAATGAAAATGTGGAATTGAAATGAAAGCAGGAAAGGACTAATCTATTTTGCCCAAATGAAATTGCAAGAATGAAATGCTAGTCTACGCTTGCAGAATTGAAATGCTAATCTACTCTTGCAGAAATGAAATTGCGGAATTGAAATGCTAATCTATGAAAGCGGGAAATTCTAATCTACTTTTGCAAAAACGAAATTGCATAATGGAAATGAAATAAACTACTTAGCAGAAGATTGTAGTGGAAAATAGAAGAAAAGCGGCAATCACCAATACTCTGACGCTTCCCCGGCAACGGCGCCAAAAAGATGGTGGGCTCCAGTATTGTAGCAATAATGCTACAACTCCTGGAACTCCCTTCTTTAATTTTATCAACTCGGTAGTTCGTAACAAACTTGGAAGCGACGGTGCTGTATGCACAAGTACTAGCTCTTGCCGCAGCTGTCACTTGGTCAGCTGGCACAAGTCCAGTAGGAGCTTAAGCCAACTTCTATGAGCTCTTATAAGAAGCTTTTTAATTGATGGATGACAGCTAACTCGAAGGAAGCTAATCTAATTGCAAAAAGAAACTGAAAGCCAAAACGAAACGCAAACCCTAGCAAACCCTAATTCTACCAGCTAGTCCTACTGACGCAAAGGAGAGCATGCAAACTACTGAAAGAGATGCCATTACTTCTATGAAGGTAAAATACATGTGTCTAGACTACCTCTATCTGAAGAAAACATCTTTTTGTATTTTTGATTAAGTTGTTGGAATTATCATGCATGTGCTTTTAACTATTTTTGACTGTGCAGAGGTGGATCAAGGAGGAGAAATGCTTGGAAAAGGTTGGGAAGGTTCAGAGAGGGTCTAAGGGGTCCCTAACACCCTTCCAGAGAGTCTCACAAAGTTTGGCTGCCAAGAAACCGTGTTTATGAGCTTCTACAGGAAGTCTGTAGGGGTTCTACAGGATGTTCAGGATTTCTACAGGATGTTTTGTAATTCTTCTACAGGATGTTTCGAAATGGGATTTTGGAGCATGGATGGAGGGAAAAAGATGGAGGAATGGGTATGGAGGTGAAATAGGGGTGTGAAGAGGTCTAGGACTTGGTGGATGAGGCTAAGGAGCGATTGGATTTGTTCAAGGATGGAGGAAGCGATGATGCACAAGAATGTAGGAATTAGGGCAAGGTGGGGAAAGGATGGCAAATGAAGGGTACGAATCATGGACTAAGGGTTGGAGCAGATTATCTGATGGATTATGCGTAGATAGAGAAGGATAACAGGTGCTCTGCAAGTTATTTTTCGAATTTAACAAATGAAGACTTGGAAAATCAAGAACCTAATTACCTTGACCTAATCTGACCTAGATAATAGCAAAAGAAATGGAACAGAAGTTTATGTGCACAAAATCAGATGAACTAACTATGCAACTAAGCAATCATAACCCTAAGCATGCAGTCAAAACTGATATCAAGTTTGACAACTAAGAATCCAACACTAATACTTGCATGGTGAAGCAAAACAACGTTTTTGTGGGCAGCAAGGTCACCTTTGTCCCAACTCACAATCCCACTGAGGGAGAGGTAAGATTGAGGTGCTTGAGCCCCTTTTTCCAAGGATCCTTTATGTTATTAATCTATCCAATTCAATCTGAACATGAAAATCTACTTTAATCATCAAAAGCAACCTAAATAACACAACAAGTTTTAAATCTAAATAGCAGATTTTACTCTAAGAATGCAGCAAAGACACATAAAGGTAAACAAAGGAGGTACTGGGTGCTTGAGATGGGCCCAACCCCAAGAGCTACAGCCTCCTAAGAGAGATTTAGAGCTGGTGCAAAGCTGGATTCATCTTTATTGATCAAGAAATGAAGAGTTACATCAAAACTGTCCACAAGGAGAACTTGAAAATGAGCTGACAGCAAAACTAATCTATTGCCTAAAAATCGAACTACGAAATGACTACAACAAGACTATGAAATGACTAACTACCAGCTAACCAAAATGAGGCCCTAAGCCTTCTTATTTATACAAATTGAGGACCCCAACAGTCCTCCTAAACTTTAGGGACTCAGCTGCCCAAAACTTGTAGTTAATAGCAGTCCTACTTGACTTGCTTGGCTGCCCTTGTTCTAATTGATTTGGTGGCCCTTGAACTCCGAGATGATGGTGGAGAATTCGAGGTAAGGGCCCATAAATGAAGGGGACACCTTCCTACAAATCCTCTCCCTTGTTCTCCCACGAATTTGGCTGCCAAGTGCTCATTAAGACCTTCAATTTTGTCTCCAAATTGACCAAAAAGGCTACACAAAGCACCCATTAGATTTGTTGGCATAATGACTAACCCAATTCACTCTATTAGCATAAATATAATAAAAAACATGCAATAAACTAATGAGAATGGTGGATTAAGTCGAATTAGGAGGTTGAATGAGCCCAAATAATTATCTATTTTTGGGGCTCATCAGTCACCTGAAGAAGGAGAGTCTTCTTTGGTGGTACATCCTGATTTTCAAGCTTTAGTAGCAGATTATAATCCATAATCAGTGTCTGTTTCCGAAGTTACTGGTAGCTTTTCATCTACTAGTGATATAGGTGAGGAACCTGAAATATCTGAACCTGAAAGTGAATTTGCTGCTACTCCAACATCGGGGTTTGCTTCTCCAGCTTCTAGTGGTCCTGTTTCACCATCGATAGAAAGAATAATTACCCAAAATCTTCCTTCTGGACTTATAGCTATCGAAGAACTTGCTACTCCGGAAGAATAAGTAGGCATCCCTATCCCTAAAAATCAACCTGCTATTGAGCTAAGGGAGTTTGAATCAATTTTTTACAGTCCACCTAGGAGCAATGCTTGGTATCTTTCTTTGACTAATTTCTTGGAAAACCCAGGGCTAAGTTTTTCACCACCTCATGTTCCTTATCACCCAACACCTAGAGGTTACTATCCTCCGTTAAATATGTCAAGACAATCGTCCATGTTTACTCAATCGCCAGAATCGTTTTTGTACGACGGTCCTTCTGTTCCCTCTGAGTATCAATCACTTTCTGATACTTTTTCAGGAGCATCTCCTCAACCCATTGAACAAGGGTTATTAACTGGAAGCAATGGTACTAAGCCGTTGAGTGTAGAAGATATTCTCATGATGTCAGGTACTATTCCTAATCCTCAACTTCAAGGTGGCCAGTTACCGCCTGGGGGGCAGCCTCAAAATTCTCAATTATCGCCTGGGGGGCAACCTCAAGGTACCCAATTTGCACCTGGGGGGCAACCTCAAGGACAGTACATGCCTACAGGACAGTACATTCCTCAAGGTCAACCCCAGACTCAATATGTACCTCAAGGTCAACCCCAAGGTCAGTACTCGAACCAAGGTTTCCAACCACCCTCCGGTCTATCATATGTTCAAGGAACGGGAAATGTACCTTTGAATTATCAACCCTACCCTCAACCCGATTATGGTCCTCAATGTTCTCAACCTGTTATGGGTTCGTACCCCGGAATGAATTTAGTGTGGGATCCATCACAAACTCAACAAGTCTTGCAACTGAATGTACAGTTGTCATCTCAAACTGGACAACCCTTAGTTTCTGGTACACCACAACAACCTGTCCAGTCTACCATTCAAACTTTTGTACCTTCAGTAGTTTCTCAGCCTGGGCCTAGTACGCCTCGTACTCCGCCTCAAATGACTGCTGCAACTGCCGCAACATCTATTCAATCTACCCCACCTACTTCTTGAGTTCGACAGCTCCGGTTTCTACTGTTCTTGTATCTACTCCTCAGACATCTTTACCTCCGTCTGGATCCACGATTCAAACTTCGGTTTAGATGCCTGTAGGACAACCTGGTTCAAGTACGGTTGTTACAAGTCAACCACAATTTACTTATCAACCATACTAGGGACAGTACCAATTCGGTCCCGTTGTGCAGCAGTCAGTCTACCAGTATCAACCGTACCCTGGGTACACATATCAACAACCTCAACAACCCCAGTATGGTCCAGTTAATCCTGGTTTTCCAGGAGGATACAATATCCCAAATGCAATCCCTATTCCTAGTTATCCTGGATATCCTCCTCCTGGGGCTGGTCTCATGACCCAGAGTTTTAGGGACCCTAATCGTCAGTCACAGTTTATCGCAACTTTGGACTTTCCTGACTTGTCGCGCTTAACGAACGATCCCATTAATTATCTTCTGTTCTAGCCGCCAATGCCGAATAAGTTGCCTAGTGATATTCCTAAGTTTGAAGGCAAATCAGGAGAGGACCCGTCGAACCATGTGATGACTTATCACCTCTGGTGTGCGTCTAACTCCATTTCATATGATTCAATTCGTCTAAGGCTTTTCCAGCTCACTCTAATTGGTCTCGCGGCCAAGTGGTACATTGAGTTACCGTGAGGCACTTTTTATAATTTTAGTCAGTTAGCTACCTCGTTTTTAACTCATTTTCAGTTGCCAGTTAGATATGACAATGGCACGGAATTACTAACTTCATTAAAGCAGTCGACATCCACTTACATTTCAGATCACATTCATGAATGGAGACGTCGACGACGTTTAGTGAAGGTTTTTATTCCGGATCAGATCTTGGTTGAATGGTTTGTAAAATCTTTGTTGCCAAAAATCACTGAGGATGTAGCTAAGGCTGGAGTCGTTACTGAGGAGCAAGTAATTGCTCAAGCAAAATACCTTGACTTGGTTTATACTCAGTCAGGTACGTTACACGAGAAAATCCCCAATATTCCTAAGCAAAATCAAATCGTTGCAGCTCCTTCGGGGTCTCATGCCGCTGATGGTATGATTGGTACGATTAACACCAAAAGTAAGAAGAAGTCTTCCAAGAATTCTTCTCCTATCATAACCTTTCCAGATTCCCCGACAGGAGTTTCTTCCGCAGAGATTTCCGCCGATATTCACGTTGTAGGGTCATCTACAGCCAAATCAAAATCTGGTGGTAAGAAGAAAGGGAAGAAGAAAAATAAAACGGACAAAAATTCAAAAGAGAAACCTGAAAAATCAGAATCCAATGATGAGAAATGCAAACCTCGTTATCCTTGTCTCATTTGTGACGAAGAATATTTTACACGAGACTTCCCTCATCGTGCAGAGGTTGCGAAGATTGTCAAAGGTTCCCAAACGCCTGCTGTTTTGAAGGATCCTTTTCCAAGTCAAGACAGTAAGATGATAAGTTCTTCCTCGAGTGCCAATGAAGAACCCATACTGATGATGTCCCATGTTAGGATTGTGACTCGGTTGCATGATTATGGCAGTAAAAGTCCTGTTGATGGTAAAGAAGCAGAATCTTCTCATTCTAACCCATCAACCTCAGCTCCCGGTTCCAATCCACTACAGATCGAGAAACCTAATCCAGACTTGGTAATCAAACCACCCGCCAAGGGTATACTTCGAAAGTCAGCTTTCAATCCACATGTGAGAGCGGCTCAGAACTATAAAATTGTTGAGGATTTAGTTGTTTCACCCTCAGCAATGTCGGCTTTGGAAGTGCTGCAATCATGTCCAGCACAGCGTAAATTACTTTTGTCGGCTATAGGAGTTGTTGACGTTCAGGACTGGAACCTAATAATTTTCGATCTAGAAAATAGTACACCGCACTTACCTCATCAAATGGCTTTCCAGATCCCAGTGATAGTAAAAAACAAGCCTATTCATAGGACTGTGATTGATGAGGGAGTCTCAACGTGTATTATGTCGATACAGTGTTGGAGATCGCTTGTTTCTCCCTCACTAAATCAATCCCCGACGATTCTTAAGGCCTTTGATGGCCGTGGGTTTCATCCTTTTGGCATTCTACAGGATCTACCTATAGGGGTTGAAGGAAAAACCGTTAACCTAGATGTGGAGGTGGTTGATGCCCCTCTAGATTACAACCTTCTCTTGGGTCGTAGTTGGTCTTACACTATGACAGTTGTCGTTTCATCGGTCTTTCAGGTTATAAAGTTTCCTCATAATGGAAAGATCATAACAATAGACCAACTGGCTTACTTTTCATCTGACCCAGCCTCTTCTGAAAGTATTCAGCATGTCGATAAAATGACTATCCCGTATAAGGATGTTGGAGTAGGACTAGTTAAAGATGCCGGTTTACTGGGAACTTTTCCTTTTCCTCCGATCAACACATCATCTTCATTTGCAACCATTCATATGATTTCGTAAAAAACCATTGTTTATAATGATCCTTGGATCGTTCCTTCTGAATCTGAGATAGACTCATTTGGTGATGTTATGCTTTTGAGTCCATATGAAATTGCGTATGAGGTTGTGCAATCGTTTACCGACCCATCTTCAACCAAAATTGACTTAATGAATGTGGTCCACGAGGAATCACTTTTCACATCAAGCTTGGATTCAACAACGTTTTCCGAACTTGTTCACTCTGATGAGCAAATTCGTGAAATCCTATGTGTAGATGATTTACCATGGGAAGATCTCCATCACAGATCTTCGTTCTTACCCAAGAATGATCATTTTGAAAATGATTTTTCATCAATTTTTATGACTGAATATGTCAAGGAACCTCAAAATCCAATGAAAAATCCTGATTTGAAGTTAAATTTGGGAAACATATCTCAAACTATTCCTATTGACATTTCGGTTAAGCCTGGAATTGTTGAGAACATTCATATAGGTGCCTCATGTACAGAAGATGAAATTCAAATATATAAGGCCCTATTTCAAGAATTCTGCGACGTGTTTGCCTGGTCCTATGAGGAAATGCCAGGAATTGACCCCGCAATTGTTGTTCATGAAATCAAGACTTACCCAGATGCTAAACCCGTCCGGAAACGTTTGCGTCAGATTCATCCAAGAAAAGCTGCTGCTATTAAAGCAGAAGTTGAAAAATTACTCAAAGCAGGTTTCATTTATCCGATCCCGTTAACGGATTGGGTATCGAATATTGTTCTGGTTAACAAAAAGTAAGGGACAATAAGAATATGTATCGATTATAGGGACATTAATCGAGCCTATCCAAAGGACAATTACCCAACTCCCTATATCGATCAAATCATTGATGATTGTGCCGGCAGCGAAATATTCTCCTTCATGGATGGTTTTTCCGGATACAATCAAATCAATATTCTACTTGCCGATCAACCAAAAACGGCTTTCATTTGTCCATGGGGGACATTTTCTTATTGCAAATTACCTTTTGGGCTCAAGAACGCCGACGCAAATTTTCAAAGGGCCATGTCTTATGCGTTTCATGACATCAAGCACATTGTGCAACCCTATCTCGATGATTTTCCTACTCATTCATTACATCGAGCTGATCATCTCGTCCATTTACGAGCAATCTTTATGAGGTTTAGGCATTATCGGATTAGGTTGAATCCACACAAGTGTGTTTTCTGTATAGAAACGGGTTGATTGCTGGGGTTTGTTGTTTCGAAAGCTGGCATTCGCGTCGATCCCTCGAATGTTGAAGCTATTGTCAAATTGCCTCCTCCTTCGAGTCTTCGCCAACTCCAAAGTTTGCAAGGGAAAGCAAACTTTTTACGATGATTCATTCCTAACTATGCCAAGGTTACAAAGGGTTTTACCCGGTTGTTGAAACAGAATACACCATTCTATTGGGATGAGATAGCTCAGAAATCTTTTGATGCACTAAAACACGCGTTGACCCATGCACCGTTATTGCATCCTCCCAACTACAACCAGGACTACTTCTTGTATCTCGCTGCCTCTCATTCCACCATTGGAATGGTCTTAGTTCAGGAAGATGAATTCGGTACTAAACATGTGATATATTACCATAGTCAAACTTTAAATCCAACTGAGCTAAAATACTCACATGTGGAGAAATTGGCATTGGTAGCTGTTCAAGCTGTCTAATGTTTTCGTCACTACATTTTACTCCGTAAAACTACAGTGATTTCTGATTGCAACCCTATGAGCTACATTTTGACCAAGAAATTGCTAGGGGGCAAGTACTTGAAATGGATTGTCATCCTACAGGAGTTCGACTTGGAATTTGAAAAATCTAAGTCTAAGAAATCTTTAGTTTTTGCGGAGTTAATGTGTGACTTCCCGCGTGCTGACACGGAAACTGTGGCGAAGGAGTCCATTGCGAACGAATCTTTGTTTCTCATCAGCACTTTAGATCCATGGTATGGGGATATCATCGTTTATCTCAAGACCCAATCCTTTCGATTAGAAATTTCAAATTCAGAACGTCGGAAAATACGTTTCCAGTCCCAACAATTCAGGATTATTGGAGATACTCTTTATCGCCGTGGGGCGGACTCTGTTTTTCGACGTTGTTTAGCTCACGAGGAAGCTGAAAGGGTTCTAAATGACTGTCACTCTGGAGCATGTGGTGGTCATATGTCTGGGTATGCCACAACCCAAAAGATATTGCGCGTTGGCTACTTCTGGCCGTCTTTGTTTAAAGATTGTATTAATGCGGTCTGAAAATGCCACAACTGCCAAATTTTTGATCGAAAGATGCGCGCTCCACCTGCTCCTCTCACCCTATAATTGCCGTTGGTCCTTTTGCCAAATGGGGTATCGATTTTATTACATGTAACCCTCACTCGGTTGGGGGGCATGCGTATATCATCCTTGCGGTAGATTATTTTACCAAGTGGGCCGAGGCGATGCCTACATTTGAGGCAGACGGCAAAACAACTGCAATTTTCGTGTTCAATCATATAATTGCTAGGTTTGGTGTTCCACGAGCGATCATCACTGATCATGGGTGTCATTTTCGAAACGTTATGATGACCGAACTTACAGGCCAGCTTGGCTTGCGTCATGATAGTTCAACTCCTTATTATCCACAAGCTAATGGTCTGGTTGAATCCATCAACAAAGTTTTAGTCATCATGATCCGACGAATCATTGGGATTCATTGGTAGAATTGGCATAACATGCTATTTTCAGCGCTTTGGGCGTATCGAACCTCAGTAAAAACATCAACAGGGTTCACTCCCTTCCAACTAGTTTATGGTCTGGAAGCTGTGTTACCCATTGAATGCGAAATCCCATCATTGCAAATGGCCATCGAGTTACTTCCAGCCACTTCTGAAGAGGAAAAACGTTTGTTATACTTGGCTCAATTAGATGAGAATCGACGTGATGCTGCATTGGCGATCAAAACTCACGCAAAACGTATGAAAGCTCAGTATGATCGAAATGTGACCCCTTGAAATTTTTCGGAAGGAGATCTAGTCTTAGTGTATGATCAAGCTAATGATAAATTAGGTGCTGGAAAATTCGTTCCTATGTGGCATGGTCCCTATGTTGTCAAGCGAAAGCTAGCAAAAGGGGCCTATGAATTGGTAGACTTTGACGGGGACTCTTTAGGTAAGCCCAGAAATGGTCTTTACCTGAAGAGGTATTATGCTTAAAGAATGGGTATGGAGATTTTTAGTTAGGATAGTTTTCTTTCTAGCTGGCGTGTTTTAGTTTAAAAAGTGTGCTTAGCTTAGAGAGTGTCTTTTCGTCATTATTCCTGCTTATCTTAGTTTTACTCTTGATATTACAGATGTCGATGCCTCTCCAAACATACATTGGTTTCGCTGATGGTGCTTGTCGTAATACACGGAACATTTCTTCCGCAGCTTGGGTTATCTATTCGCCCTCTGACGAGTTGGTGTCTATGCATGGGGTAAGCCTCGGTCAAACAACGAACAACATTGCCGAGTATAGTGCAGTGATTGAGTTATTATCTGAATCTATTTCATTTGGGATTCGGAGTTTGATAGTGAGGTTAGATTCTAAACTCGTTGTATCACAGCTTAATATAGTGTATGCCATTAGAAATCCAGTGTTATTGAGATTATTTTTGAGAGTGCGTCTCTTGGAACATGAATTTGATTATATTGAATATCAGCATATTCCAAGATCTTTAAATACATTAGCAGATGCAATTGCTTCTCGAATGTTAAGCAGACATTTGCAATAATCATACATGTAAATTTAAAACCATTCCATAACATGATTTACAAGATAAGCCGGTAATAGTGATATATATATATATATAGGAGTGTGTCATAAATACATCATCCTCGATCATAGGTTGAAAAACACCTTATGATCGGTAAAAATGATAAGTACAAAAAGCAAAAATTTCATATGTGCCTACAATAGGCGATCATCCTATCACTGGTGATGATCTCGATAAGAAACCACTACATGGGCCACTTTGCAAAGGAACCTCCTAAAAGGTTTGGGGAACCCAATCACATAGTGCTGAAGTCGACGAGGAATGTCATCTATGCTAGTCTCTGGAATGTCTCCTGTCAAGCGCTCTAGATGACTCTCCAACTCGGCCAAGGTCTCTGCTGATTCTTCTTGTGGGGCTGGCACGACTGCAACTGGTTGTTTCCTCTCGTAAGGCCGGAGAGAGGCTGGTCGCTGTGGACCCACATCTGCATTTGAAACTTTTACTATCAGTTTTGGGACGAGATATAAAAAATAAAATAAAATAGGAAAATGTTGAAAATGATTTTACCTGAGTCATCCCATTGCTCTCCTGGTGGAAGAGCCATGTCTGGGTCACCACAAAAATCTACCCTAGCGTAAGGGAAGTCCTGAATAGAAAAAACCTAGTTTTCCAAGCATTGGAAATACTCAGGTTTGAATCGAACAACCTTTGTCCCCTCGTCTAGATGACGGGCCATAACTGCAACCCATCGCATCAGTTTGGGCTCTTGAGGAAGCCCAGCTCCAACAGTAAGGTGCTGTGGGATCAGCATTGGAACCCTCTCCAGACCAAAGCTCACAACCAAAGCCCCATAACCAAAGGTCTTCATTTGTCCGTTCTTGGCTCTGGTCAGTTGGCCTTTTACATTGGCCAACACAGCATCGCACCAGTTGAAGATGGTGCCTTGAAAGGAGTCAACTGCCATCCACATCTGGGATTCGGTGGCAATATGTAATGCGGCACTGCCGTAAAGTCTGGTGACATTAAACGCGATCACCATGAGCTTAGGACGAGATATGGTTTTAATATCTATCCCTTTGTCTCTAGCTTGGCTGTTGCAGAACTCTAGCCAGAGGCTGTCGACAGACTGGCCACCTGGCCTAGTCCTGAATAGAGTCAAGTCTTCGCCTCTCTTAGGCAAATCGGTCAAAAAGTATATGTCTGCCGGCTTAATGTCGAGCTGGTGGCCACCAATGAAGAAATACTGGTCCTGTATGCTCCACCTGTCTACCAGCCACCGTAAGAAATCCACCTGGGCCCTCATGCCAGGTATGGCCTAGAATTTGTACAAGCCGCATGCCTTCAATGCATCAATCGAAGGTTGGTGATTCAACGCGGCAAGATCCACGTCCTCATGCTCCCGTTCACGCCAATCTAGCATGATGTACACTCTACATCCAACAAAAAAGCAAATTAGAATGCAAAAAATTAAATCGTTTGGGTCAAATTTGAGAATTTTTGGGTTAAAAACCCTTGCTGCGGGGACCGCACCCTCTGTGTTAGAGACAGTGCGTGGGTCCGCACCTTGCCTTCATAGAAGGTGCGGACCCCTGACTTTTTCCCCATTGATAAAAATTCGAGGTCCGCGGGCTGCCAGTGTTACACTTGCGGGCCCCATGCGCGGGTTTTTAGCCTAAAAACCCTCTAAAAAATGAAATAAAACCCTAAAACAAAAATTGAAACGGTTGAAATTGAAGAGTAGGATGATGTGGATTACCTGGAGAAGACGGCGTTTGATTCCGACGGTTGGATTTTCCGCAATCTTCACGGGAAGTTTTTGAACAAAAGCACTATTTTCTCATCTAAATCTCAAACGGTAAAAATGAATTGACGAAAGCCCTTTTTATAAGTTCTTTGAGTAAATGAATTGCAAATTTGTTTATGTTTCACTTTAGAAAGGTAATTTTTGCAGCATTTTTATCCATTTCAAATAGGTACGAGTAATGTTTGCTTTTTTGTTCTGGATAACGGATTATTCAGGCGAAATCTATCATTTTCAATGAAAAACATTTAGAGTCACCTTTAAGCTCTTTTCTGACTCCTAAAACATGAAAAGATCGCTGAGTTTTTCTTTTTAAACTCGTTAAAACGGAACTAAAAAGACGGTCTACTTACAGCTCTTTTCTGACCGTAAAAACATGAAAAGATTGCTAGATTTTTGTTGTTTCAAATTCGATAATGGTTATAAAATGACATGTCATTGATTGCTTTTTTACTTTTTCAGATTAGGGGCACTAATTACGAAAAATACTCCTTGGTCGTAAAGATCAAGCGGTTCTCTCAAGTATTATTTTATACTTTTTCGGGCTTGGGAGACAAAAATTTATGAAAAAGGTCAACCCTGGAGTCTTCTTAAGTTTTTTCAGACTCTCTAAAATTGAAAAACACCGAGTTTCTCCTATACTGGACTTGTTAAAATTTCACAGTAAAGGACCTGTTCAATTACAAACAGGAACGAACCACTCCTTCTTAGGGTTCGAATTTAAACTAAGTTGGACTCATCCGAGGATGAGCTTATAATCAAGCAAATGTTATCCTCCTCAAGCTTGTCAAAAATAAAGGGGTACTTGCCAGAAATGGTGGGGGAAAAGAGAGAAAAATGAGCCTGTTTGTCATACTTTGTAACCACTCTTGAACACGACACTTTTATTCACCTGGGTTGGGAAATCCTTTGCCTAACAGTTGATCAAACCACATTGAAAGTCTTCAGCCGGTTTCTGGGTATTAACTTTGGGTCAATTGACACCAAACCATCTGTTGTGTCGTTATGTGTTCAAGAGGTCACTACCAATAAGCCATTCATCTGCAACATATCTGTCATCCATCTTGACCATCCCTGAGTCAGTCCTTGCAACTAAATTTCTTAAACTTGATCTATGGTTTCGTGTTGTGGGCTTGCCTGCGATGGATCGCTTTCTATCGACTTCAGCTCATTATCTAGAAAGATGATCTAGAAATTGTCAGTACCTTGGGATCTGCATGCCTCAATGGCAGGTTTCTCGCCTTTGACGACAGGTTGCATCATTGACCTTCGATCAAAGGATTCTGTGACATGTTCAACATCAACACATTCATTCACATCTCATGGACTGTACTGGGTACTTTGAGAGCCATTGACATCACTTGTGGTTTCTCTCACACTTGTTAACAGTTTGCATCATTGACTAGTAATCAAGTTGTTTCTACCATGTTCGACTTCAACACATTCATTCACATGGATAGAATCGTACTGTTTCGGGAAGTAGAAATGAAGACCCTAGATCTAGTTTCCGTAATCCAGGCTGCGAGGAATTTTGTATTCATTATATGATGGACCATTCATAAACAGATGGCTGCGTCCATACTGTGTCCACATGAGTCTATACTTGTGATGTATTACAAGATCATTTCTATATCAGACTAGTAGTTAGTTTTCTAAGTCAGTTTTGATCTGAGTATGGGAATGCCTACCTCAACGATGATATGATCTCATATATATATCTTGCATTGAATGTTTTTACAGGTTCCGACCAGGCTCTCCATAAGATGATCCTCGAAATGATAAAGTACTTCACTCTTCCTAAATGATAAATGAAATCCTCATCTACTACAGACTTCGCACTTTAGGGGGCAATCTGTTACACAAAAATATCGTCACCATGATTATTTGCAGTCAGTATGGGTCTATCATCACTTGTACTATCCTCCTAAGCAAGTCTCAGATCTCAGCTCTTCAAGTCAAGCTTTGAAAATGAGAGAAAGACATTAAAAATCAACAAAGCTCTGGTTCCGCACTTTCTCTCACTGTTGCCTACGGTCCCGCACCCCCTGTTTACAAAAAATGTGGACCTGCCCGCTCTGTCCCTAAAGGAGTGGGTGCAGACCCCTGTGAAAGTCAAAAAGGTGCAAGTTTATTCTAAAAAACTCACTTTGGGTTAATTCTAGATGATTCTAGAAGGAATTTTGACGTGGATTGGTCGCTCCTAGGTGGTTCATGCATCCCAAAAGAGAAGGAGCTAATTCCTTGATGAGAGGAGATATCCCTTTGAAGGAGGGCTTTATCCCTTTGAAGGAGGACCTAGTAACTTCCCTCCATTACACTATAAATTAAGGCATTGGGCTGGTTGCTAGGGAGGTTAGAAGCTGAACATTTTTGAGGGTAAATGCTGGTGGAATTGAGACTTCCTAGTTAAGCTTGAGAGGAGAGATCACATACCTTTTTGGCTTCATTGGGAAGAGAGTGAAACTTGTCAAAGTAGAGGAGACTTCTTGTTGGACCCTGAGAGGAGCTTGTACAGCATCAAGGCACAGGTTGTAAAGTTCTTCTTTGATTTGAATTAATACAATCAGATTCATTTTTCTCAACAAATTGTCTTATGTCATTTGTTTCATGAATTCCCTGATCTTCATGTTAAATATGCTTTATGATATTGGCTTTTCAGGTGCTATTTAATTTGTTTGTTTGTTTGTGTTTGTAGATTCGCAACAAGGGAGCTCATTTGTATCGAAGGAGCGAGGCTTCCACAAACTTGCATTGGACACAAGGTAGGCCTAAAACACTTGTTTGCTTTTGTTTATAAATGGATATTTAGAGAAAGATAGTTTTTGATTGGCTTGCTTGTCACTAGATATCGTTAGATTCTAGGAAGGTCTATCTTGTCCGCAAGATCGACTCATTCCATGTGACAAAGGGATCCTTTGGTAAATAACCAAAGCATGTATCAAACGGTGAGCTTTGCATGGATGAATGAACTGCTCAGTTGTATGCATCCTGTACATAAGGAAGCTGCTCATCCCAAAACTTGGGATGCTTGCAACAGTAGCTTCGGAGTAAGTGTATCACTATGTGGTTGAAAACCTCTGTTTGTCCATTGGTCTGCAGATGAAATGTCATTCTCCTCTTCAACTTGGTGTCCATTATTCTCAACAAACTCGTCCAAAAATCTTCAAGAAAGTGAGAGTCTCAATATGACACAATGGATTTGGGCAGCCCAAAGTGGACCCAAAAAAATTGGAAAATGATATGAGTAATCTGCTTTGTAGTGACCTGCTTTTTACATGGCATCAAAATACACGTTTTGCTAAATTGATACACAAAGACATACAAATAGTCATGACCTCTCCTAGACAAAGGAAAACCACCTACAAAATCCATTGGCACACTTTCCCATGCATGGCTCGGAACATGGAGTGGAGTGTAAAGCCCCAATTTTCTATTAGCAGGCTTGCAAACAGAACACAACACACATCCCTTTACATATCGAATCACAATATTTTTTGTAGTATACCTAGGGGGGTTAATACGGGGTATAGAGGGAGGCATGGAAAATTTTAGGGGCTAATGTTCGCCCAGTGGGCTAATTTTCCATGATTTTTCCACAAAAAAGATTCGCCAATTTCCAATTTTATAAAAGACGATTCGCCCAAATTTTAGAATATAAAATTATTTTACCTTAAAAATCGCCAATATTATATAGAGACTATATATAAAATAATTATAAATTTGATTAATTTTACAAATATATCAATAAACATTTATAATTTGCATATTAGGGATTAGTGAGATTCGCCAATGTTTTAAACTTCAAGAAAATTTTCCATCCTTAAAATTTTCCTTGGAGGGAGGTACCCAAGGGAATAATGTAATAATGGGATGGGTCATAGTTAATAAATAAAGTGGTTAATCCACATCATGTAAGGGACCACAAGTAGTTAGAGATAATGTGATAAGCCCATTGTATTAGATATATGGTATTGACAGAACCATGGTAATGACTCATGGTATTGTATGTATGAATCATATATAGAGGCTAGAGACTCCCCATTGATAATGTTAAGAAATATTGTATTGGCAAGCATATGGCTTGTGGAGTGTTCTCCTTCCTTAAGGAGTAGTTGTATTGTGCTACCCTACCTCAAGGATTTTGATATTAATAAAGATCTGGATTTTATCTATTTCTATCTTGTTATTTATGGGTATATTTTCTATTTTCGTATATTTACAGGTCAGATCTATTACAAGTGGTATCAGAGAACTTTCTTGGGCAAAGCAGAGAGATATTTTTTATTTTTTATTTTATTTTTGCAGGAATTTTTTGGAGCAGGGAGTTGGAAGATCAGATATGAAAATTATGGGGAAAATTTTGCAAAACAAAATTGTAGATCTGGATTCTTTGTGAAAATATACCCAAATTCAAAAAAACAATCAGCTGAATTGGAGTATGGATGAGGGCAATATCGATGATTTAAAATCAACTGTGTTGCAAAAATTTTTCTGACGAAAATTCGTGGACGATGGATCTCCAGTCATTTTTGCAGTTTTTATGGGGCAATTTTGAGAAAATAATTGCATATCTGAGATCTTGTTTAAAAATTACCCAATTTCAAAACAACAAATCGGTCGAATCGGAGTCTGGATGAGGGAGATATTGCTGATTTAAAATCAGCTTCTTTTTTAGTTTTTTTTTGTGACGACGGGACAGTTGCAGCGCAAATATGAAATTCCAGCGTGCCTAGATTAGGATTTCTATCACATGGGAAGATGAAGATGATGAGCCTCATCATTGGGTAATTATATGGGCCTTAATTCACCTCCGAGCTTAGTCAAACCAACTATTCTCATAACTTATTGCATACTTTTGATTATATTTTGTTTATGAGATGAGTTAGAGTTGGATATTTTTCTTTGTGGTCTAATGTGCATTTAATGCAAAATTAATGGATAAAAGCAAGGAATTTTGCAAAGACCATGGTCAAAACTTGAATGGGACAAGGGAGAGGAATTATAGGAGGTAAATCCTCCTCATTTAATACCCCTCCATTCGAATATTCCTCCATCATCTCAGAGTGAAAACAGACAAATCATGAGGACTAGAAGGCAACTGAGCAAGTGAAAGACAAAGCACCAGTTTATCTCGAGTTTGGGAGCTAAGACTCCCTAACTTTAAGGAAGTCATTGGAGACTTTAGATGTATAAGTAGAGAGACATAGGACCTCAGTAGGATTCAGATTTTTTATTGTAAAACTCTACTCTATTTCCAAGCTGCAAGACTTGTTACAATTTTTGATGTAATCCATTTTTTTGGTAATAAGAATGAGTTTTGTTTTGAGCGAGTACTGAGTTAACTCAGAGGGTTGAAGCTCTTGGGTTAGGGCCCAACCCTAGCATCCAAGGCTCCTCTTTATTATACATGTATGCTAGTATAGATTCATATTTCAATTGTTCATTTGCTTAGTAGATGCATTTCCATTACAACAATGTAGATTAGATTGGCTGTGTGATAGTTTGCTTCCATTCGTGCCTTCTTTCAAGTAGAAGTTTAGCAAGGAGAAAAGGGATCACCATAAGGTTGTTAGTAGGTGTCTCGACCTCACTTCCTCCCTCTGGGACCATGACTTGAGGAAGGGACCTTTCATCAGCCCCAAAAACACAGATTTCTAGTTCTTGCATGAGCTTTGGAGTTTGTTGTCTTTGATTCAGTATTTGGCTCATGTTACAAGGTAGATTTCACTGCCATCTTTTTTCCATCCCCTTTTCTGCAATAAGATCTCACTCATTCTTTCATTCCCTTTAGCAACTTTCTTCATGCATAATATAGGCAATTGATTCATGCTTTTCTAGTTTATGAAAATGTATCTTGTTGCATAGTTATTGGAGGACACACATGTTTTAAGAAAAGAAGGAACTTCAGGAGGAGACCCAGACTTCATCACCATCAACCACCTTCTACTTCATCCACCTTAGCCATCTCTTGTTCCACCATCACCCTCACTAGTTTTTTTTTTTTATCATTTTTCATTCAAATTCCCCTAGTTACATTGAGAGAATATAGCCATCTCTTATCTTGGATATTGACTCCTGAGTGCTCCTAGAATTTCTAACACCCCATTCCACTCATCATACACCTTTCCCAAGCTTCCGAACACCTCTAACACCTCATAATTAGCTCTCGGTTGTATCTTGTAGGTTTCCTGTAATTCCTACAGGATCATCTTGTAGGTTTCTAGTACGTCCTGTAGGTTTTCCTGAAACGACCTGTTTTTAGGCCGAATTGATGGGAAACCTCTAGGAAGTCACACAAAGCCTCCTAGGACCCTTCCACACCATCCAAACACTCCATTTACCTTCTAGCCACCCTCCATCACATTTCATTCATTGTCACATCCACAAGAACAACTAATTTGCATACTTGATTTTGCCTTAAAAAAACAAAAAATGTGAAAACAGATTTAGTTTAGTTTTTTGCTTAAACACTAGTATGGTTTGATGCTCTTTACTTCTGTAACTTAGATAGTAGCATTTTTTTAGTGTTGATTTAGAAATTCTACTTAGCATATCTGTTTAAATGGTTATTTAAGATATGGTGTGATTTAGCATTACATGTTGTTTTCTTCATTACTGCAGTAGAGTAGCTCTCTTAGAGTAGATTTTCTCTTCTTCCATCAAAGAATCAAGCTTCTTCTGACTCTATAGAAGTCTGTATTGGAACCCCTGGGGTCTCTCACTGGACGAACAGTGACAATAGGCAGGACCTTCACTTTTACTTTTGCATATAACTGGTGAGCTCCAGTATTGTAGCAATAATGCTACAACTCCTGGGGCTTCCTGTCTCTCATTTTATCAACCCGGTAGTTCGTACAAACTTGGAAGCGACGGTGCTGTATGCACAAGTACTAGCTCTTGCCGCAACTGTCACTTGGTCAGTTGGCACAAGTCCGCTAGGGCTCAAGCCAACTTCTATAGGCTCACAGAAGAAGCTTTATCAATGATGGACGAAAGCTAGCTCAAAGGAGACTAATCTACTTGACAAAAATGAACTGAAAGCAAATCAAAGCATGTAAACCTAGGAAACCCTAATTTAACTAGTCTAACCTCTATAATGCAAAGAATGTGAAGGAAACTTCTACCAATGCTGCTGTTACCTCTAATAAGTGAAAATGCATGGATCTAAGCTGCTTGCATCACAAAAGACATGTTTTTGTATTTTTCCTTTAAGTGTGTGGAACGATTGTGATTGTGTGCTAATTAGGGTTTGGTTGTGCAGATGGGATGGAGAAGGAAGGAGAACGTGGGACAGGTTGGGAAGGCTAGGAGAGGTCCCTAGGGATCCTTAGCATCCATCCACAGAGGTTCCTCACATTCAGGAGCTCAGCAACCGAGTGAGTGGCCTCCTACAGGATGTCTGCAGGGGATCCTACAGGATACTTAGAGGTTTCTACAGGATGTCTATAAACTGCTACAGGATGACCTACCGTGAGTGTTTGAAGAGATGGAGGAGTGATGGAATGGTAGGGGGAGATGTGCAAGGTGGGAATGAGGCTGGTGATGGCTCTAGAAGTGGAGGAATGAGATGAGAAATGAGTGTAGGGGGTAGGTTGGAAGATAGAGGGCTAGGTCAACAAAAGGTTAGGAAATGAAGTTACGTGAGGAGTGGAAGGCTTTGGGAGATAACAGAGCGGGGTAAAGGTCGAGGAGATGTGATGCATGCGTGATCAAGATGGAGAATGAAGTAATGGACGAGAGAGGGCAGTGCAAGTGAAACGAATGCTTATGACTGTTACCAAACCGAAAATGCATTAACCTAAACTACCGTGCTTGTAAATTCAATGAACAGCAATCCAAAACGCGAAGGAGAATGTGCATGAAGCTGTGGTAAAGGAGCGTGGTGCAGGTGTGAATGACAAGGAAGCATCTAACATAACGTGACTGTGTTTGCAGTAATCATGAGATAAAGAAATGCGTGTTTTTGGTGGTTAGTCATGGACTGCACCCCAATCCCAAATGAGACGGCAGTGAGCCTTAACAACCCTTTTTGTTGGAGCTCCAATGGACTATATCTATCCTCTGCTACACTAAACAACTGTGAACAAACTCACCATAAGCAAATCCTATCTAACTCGTGAAAAAGACCAACTTAACAACCTGTAATTCGAATTGCATGTGCAAATGAAAAGCTCAAAGTGCTGAAATGGAATGGAAACAACACTACAACAGAGGGGATCTATGGCTCTCAGGTTGGGCCCTAACCTGAGAGCTATAGTCTCCTTAAGAAACTCAGAACTAGATCACAAACTGCCTTCTTTATTCATAATCTGATGTTATGCCAAATTGGCTTACAAAAAGGAATGAAAACTGAACTGTGCTCCAAAATTACAATAGCAATACGAGAGTTTCAACAACCTATCCAAGGCTAAGGCCTCTATACTTATACAAAAATGATGATCCAACAAGTGTCCTTGATTTTAGGAGCTCGGCTGTCCAACTAGAGTTTAACTGCTGATCCTGTAGGACGGTCATAACTGCTGTTCCTGTAGAGCAGTTTATAACTGCTGTTCCTGTAGAAAAGCTGGCTGCTTCTTAAGCTCGGAGGGGAGATGGATTGGAGCTCGGAGTTCTTGGTGGGAATCACGAGGAATGTCCCAAGACCGTGGACATCCTCTCCTAAAAACCAGCAGTGCCACCTCATTGTCTCTTTATCTCCTTTTTCGTTGTCTCTTGCTCCCTTTTAATGCCAAAACCTGGAATCATAATGCATTAGTCACGTAGATAAAGTGCCTACCCTTCTTCCTACAAACAACATGAATAAACTAAGAAATGCATGCATAAGCAATAAAAAATGAATGGTTTGAGCAAGTAGAATAGGCCAAAATGAGCCCAAATTGTACCAAAATTGGGGCTCATCATCACCCCCCAGCTGAACCATTTGCTCATCCTTGAGCAACTTAGTCAAGATCTTCATCCTTCATGGCTTTCACTGCTCCCCTTACATCCCAAGCTTCTGTGGTGATGTCTTCTTGGTCGATATGAAACCTTGCTGCGTTTTCCACTTTTTCCCATTGTGCCTTGTCATCCTTTCCTGTACTTCCTTCAACCAATCCTAGCAGCAATGGACGGCTGAGTTTAAGGCCAATCTAGCTGGCCTGAAGTCTTTGCACGGATTTCTTGTAAAGGTCCACTCTTGCCAATGCTTCCCTCATTCTGGTCGGGGTATGGTATTCCTGGATCTTCAAACTATGTGCCAAGGTATGCCACCTACGTGCACAAGCCTGGGCAGCAGTTTCTCCCAATAATCTGTCCATGTCTTCAAAGTGGGCTATTGCTTGGGCTTGCTGGTCCATAAATATCAAGGAAGCTGTGGGATCATTGGATAACTGTTGGCGGGCTGAGATGAGGGCAACCGGATCCTCTGGTTCTGCCCGAATGTACAGTGGCTCACTCACTTCTCGGCTCATGACCGATTTTTCTTCAGTGGCTCTCTGATCCTCATGATTCAGCCACGAAGCAAAAGCCATCAACTGCAGATCGCCCAAGGCGATATTGGGATCCCAAGAGACTTCATTAGGCAAAACTAGATTGTGGATGTAGAATTCTGCTAGCTTGGCTTTGTCCTCTGCTGAGCTAGTATTGCATATTTCAGCAAATTGCTGTGGGTTATGGATTTGCTCAATACCTCTTTGTGCTAGTGTGTTTATCTGGAACTGTAGCCACTGATCCTTTAAGTACAACCCATAAGACTTTGCAGGATGTCTGCACTGCAGGGCCTCCATGGCCCAACTGGCCATGCAAGCCAATTGTGTTTCCTTTTGTTGCAGCTGTTCCTTTAAGGCTTGCACTTCAATTCTTATCTGCTGTTCTTCTTCCTGTAGAAGTGTCTTTGGCCCTTCAAGATTGGTGGTCAGCTCCTTCTTGCCTTCTTGTTCACTTGTGATGCCCTTGGAGGATGTTTCTGCCCCTGCCTTGAGTTCTTGTAGCTGCAACCTTAACTTCCGGTTTTCTTCCTGTAGAAGTGCCTGCTGGCAACTAGCCACATGTTTGGCCATGGTGAACTCGCTCCTGACCTCCCTGAGCTGATCTTGTAGAGGGCCTATGTCCCCCACCCCCTTTGATTTGGAAATTTGCATCCATGTATGGGAGCGGACTCTTTCTTTCTCTAATTCAAAGAATAGGGGTACAGTAAATTTTTGTGGGATGACCTTGCCCCCCTCCAAGAAGGTATAATATGAATTCAGATTGGGTGAAGGGCTAGGTTCGGGTATATGTTCTCTTGCTGTTTCTTCAGGTAGTTCTGCCTCCTCCGCCCTTGGTGATGAGGGTCCTCCTTCTTCTCTTTGTTCGGTTTCCTGTAGTCGAGCCAAGGTATCCTGTAGGACGTTTTCAGCTTCCTGTAGCCTGGTTTTCTCGTCCAACAGGTCCACTCGGTCTTGCCATGTGCTCTTCTTCGGGCTTCCCTTTTCGTAGGTAACTGTGACCTTTGAGGGGGATTGTTCTTTGGGCGAAGCAGGGGTGTCCTCAATGACAATTGGGCTGCTGGACTGCTGCTGTGGCTTCCCTGTTTTTATCCGAACACTTCTCCGTGCTTTGAAGTAGAGAGGAGGGTCCCTCTTCCTCTTTCCTTTTGGCTTAGGTGGCGTACTGAGGCCAGCTAATACAGCTGCTGCCTCTCTGGCTAAAACATCCACCTTCTGCTTCTCAGATTTTGGTTTTGCATGGCTTCCTGTAGAAGCCTGTTTTTGCAATTTTGTGCTTCCTGTAGAAGCTGTTATCGGGCTTCCTGTAGAAGCCTTGGTTTTTGCTTTTGGGCTTCCTGTAGAAGCTCGCTTCTCCTTTCCTGTAGTGGTAGGTGTCTTTACTTTTACTTGCTTTGCTGCAGGGGTTTGATCCTTTTGTTTGCTTGTGAGTGCTGAAGAGGTAATTGGGCTGACATGGCCTGCCCCAACTTTGTCTCTTCTGCTTTTTGACCTTCTTTCTCGTGCTGACAGGATGGGGGAGTCAGCTTTTTCTTCAGCCTTCTTTTCCTCAGCCACCGCTTCCTCGTCTTCAGTGCTGGAGGAGCCACTATCTTCGATCAACATTTTAATGTCCCCATCTCGTGTTAGATTCCTAAACGACTCCCAGGAGAGGGGAACTTTATATGAGTGCAGTGCATCCTCCACAAGCAATTTTATTAACCCATGATGGGCTATCTGATCAGGGATGCCCTGTCTTAGCTTTGTAGCACACTCCATTAGGGACTGCAGGAGATAATAAGGGATGCTTAGTTTTTGCTCTACAGGAAGGTCAATTCCATGTCTTAACTCAGTGAGGAGCCGGAAGTGATATGCATACACGATACTGAACCGGCCTTCACAAGTAATATATTTCATAATGTGCAAACTGACTTCGTTCCATGGAGGTGACAGGCTGGTCCTCCTCACCCCATTTTTATCCTCAGAGAATTCTTCCTCAGGTGGGAAGAACTCCTTCTTTGCTTGCTGGCTCTGCTTCCGCTCTTCTTTATCCCATGGCAGACCCATGGGCAGTTCTGTGATTCGACTTATATGCTCTGGGGTGAGTTGGAGGCTGAGACCTCTGAAGCTTACTGTGGCCAGTGTCTGGGACTTAGGCTGTAGAGCCTGCAAGAATTCCTCGGCTACTTCATCATCGTAGCCCTGTAGTTTATCACAAAAAGGCATCCATTGTGCTCTAGTGAAGAGCTCAACCACTGCCGGATTTCTTCGTAGTGTATTTGAATCGGTGGGCTCTCGCCTGATAAACCCACCAGGCATGATGAACACAGTGGTTTTGACCAAAGGCGGTAGATACAAAGGAAATTCGGTCTTATAGACAGAGCATGCAATGAATTCTCAGAACCACAGTCTAATTATACCTCTATCCTGTAGAAGCGATAGTATGGGCACGGCAATCCAATGTCTTTTATGACCAGACTGTGAATAATGACCTTTTCACCTTTGAAAACCAATTGCGGAAGGAGTTTCAGGGTTACCTCTTTTCCGCCACCTTTTTTACGTGAAGACTTCACCTTCCTGTAGAGACTGCTTTCTGTAGATACTGCTTCCTGTAGGACTGCGTTCCTGTAGAAACTGTTCCTGTAGGAGCAGTGCGCAGACTTCGGGGGGAGCTATAGTTGGACAGCGGTCGAGAGGTGCCTTACCAGCGTTCAGGTAGCCGAGAGCTTAGCGTATCAACATGCAGAGGTAATCAGAGGAGCTACTCGAGTTTTGAAGTGAGGTTGATGGATATACACGCTTAATCGAGCCGATTAGATTTTGAATCGGCGCAGCTCGTGGCGCGGGGGGTGAGCTGTCCCCGCCGGACCGTTGGGTGACGTCACCCATCGTCCGCCTGCACATTCGCTTGCTGCCGCATTCATTCCCACAGATCTGCCGCCGCCCTTTTCGGTTAAACTCGTTTCACGGTTGACGGGACTAATCTTCACGTGCGTGCTACGTGTGTCTTTTGTCGTGGCTGCCACCTCATCATCTGACTATCCTTTCACTAGCCGATGTGGCCAGTCAACTGGCCTTACGGCCGCTTAAACATTCACCTTTATGCCATGCAAAACAAATCAAAGTAATATCCATGCGATTTGACGGAGAGAAGGATTAGAACACTTACCTGCGCGCGGCTGCACATGATTTCCAGTTTGTGGACGATGGATTTACCTGCTGCACGCGGCTTACACAGACCCGGAGGCACATGGCTACCGGTTGCTGACGCTGGAATGGATGGTTTCGCGTTCATGCGCCCGTGTTTTATCTCGGATGGCGGTGCTGTGGACGGTATTCACTCGAGCAGGTTGAACTGTTACAGGATCCCCGTGAGGGGTCTTGTCACAGTCCTTTCTCCTTGGGTACATGCTGCATGCTGGCGGTTCTGGCTTCTTGATCACGATCCCAGCGCTTCTGATGCATAACGTGGATGTGGTATGGCTCTCGGTGCTTGGTTTTTCTTTGACAGATGTTTTTTTACGAGAACTCATTGCTTTGTTGTGCTGCTGCAGGGATCTTGGTTGCATGGTGACGAGGATGGTGGAGCAAGATAATAGCAATGTTCAGGGGTGCCATCAGTGGCATGCATGCGTTCAATCCACTCCTCAGTCTCTAGATCTTCACTTGAAACACATTTCGGCCGTCGCAACCTTCTACAGGAAGTTTCCTGTAGAACACAGAGCTTCCTGTAGAACTTTTGCACTTTCCTGTAGAAGATCCGCGTCTTCCTGTAGGAAGACTGTCTGTTCCTGTAGAAAACTGTATCTTCCTGTAGAAGATCCAAATCATGATAAAAATTGCACATACCTTGAAAAGCATTGTTATTCTTGGAGGAGGTGTTGATGACATCCTTTGATAGCATGATGAAGGCCCCTGGCTTGGAGTGGAGAGGCTTCTTCTCCTCCATAGAAAATCTGCATGCAAAACTTTTATTGTGCTTATTGTTTTTTTTTTTCTCTTTTTTTTTTTTGAAAAGATAGCAGGGGCGCCCCAAAGAGGTTTTCACCCTTGCTACCTGCCCTGAGCGCCTCAAAGAGGTTTTCACTCAAGGATCCTTTTTTTTTTTTTTTAACTTTCTTTTTTTTTTTTTTTTGAAAGACAATAGGAGCGCCTCAATGAGGTTTTCACCCCTACTGCCTGCCTTGGGCGCCTCAGAGAGGTTTTCACCCAAGGATATTTATTTTTTCTCTCTTTTTCTCTTTTTTTTTTTTTTTTTTTTTTCAGGGTATGCCCAAAGTGGAGGCAGAACGCTTCTCTATGACCAAAACAGATTTCTCCATAGTGCTGATAAACTCTTGTCTTGAGAGAGGTCTTCTGTAGATCTTCAATCGGTGCCCATTGACAAGCATGGGAATGGCTTCCTCATCAATGGTTCGAATGAGGACAGATCCATTGTCATGGCACTGTTCCACTACATATGGTCCTAGCCATCTGGTTCTCAACTTCCCCTTGAAATCTTTGAATCTGGAGTCATACAACAAAGCCCAATCTCCCGGCTGGAACTGCTTGTCATGGAGATGTTGATCATGCCACACCTTTCTCTGAAGTTGAACCACTTCTGAGTGAAGGAGGGCCTGCATGCGGTGCTCATCCAGTCCATTCAGCTGCAATAACCTTTCTTGCTGTGCATGGCTGAGATCTAGGTCCAGCTGAGCTGCCATCCTCAAAGTGTTATACTCAAACTCAATGGACAGCAAAGCTTTCTTCCCATAGACCAGCTCATAAGGTGTGAAGCCGGTGGTGGTCTTCCAGGTGGTGTTGTAAGCCCATGTGGCCTCAACCAGGCGATCTGCCCAGTCCTTTCTGCTGCTGCTCACCACTTTGGTCAAGATCCCTTCTAATGCTCTATTGGTGACTTCCACCTGCCCATTTGCTTGAGGGTGATAGGGGGTGGAAGTCCTGTGCTTGATCTTGTGATGAGCTAGAAGATCTTCAATCAAGTTGGATGTGAACTGGCTCCCCTGATCGGTCACCAGCTCTCTTGGGTAGCCAAACTTGTAGAATATGTTCTCTCTTAAGAACTCGACCACCTTCTCTTCTGTTGCTGCTTTGATTGCTTTAGTCTCTGCCCACTTTGTCAAGTAGTCAGTACACACAATGATGTAGGACCTCTGCCTCGAAGAGGGATTGATTTGACCCACAATGTCCATGCCCCACTTCTCAAATGGCTCAAGAGTCACTTGAGGTTGGAGAGGCATCTCATCCCTTTGGGTTGGTTTCCCCATCCTTTGGCATTGGTCACACTGGCTGACATATCTTCTGACATCTTGATGAAGTGTGGGCCAATAGTAGCCTGCCTGCAGGATCTTGAAGGCAGTTCTCTTTGCTGCAAAATGTCCTCCACAAGGCCCATCATGACAGGTGAGGAGGATGTCAAAGACTTCCTCTTCCCTTACACAACGCCTTAAGATCTGATCAGGGCCAAGCTTGAACAGGTTGCCCCCGATCCAAGTGAATGAGGCACTTTTTCTGATGATTTTTCTCTTCTCTTTTGAAGAGAGGTGCGGAGGGAACTGAGCTGAAACAAGGTAGTTCGCTATATCAGCAAACCATGGAGAGAGTCCTGAGATAGCAAACAGATGCTCATCAGGCATCTGGTCATCCACCGTCCCATCTTCACCTGCAGACAAATCCAATCTAGATAAAAAGTCAGCAACAACATTCTCTCTACCTGGTTTATCAACAATGGTTAGATCAAACTGCTGCAATAAAAGTAACCATCTAATAATACGAGCATTCACATTGGGTTTATTCATCAAATATCTAATAGCAGCATGGTCAGTATGTACAAAAGTCTGGTAACCAGTAATATAATGTCGGAACTTGTTCAGTGCATGGACCACAGCTAAGAACTCCTTCTCGGTTACAGTGTAATTCAGCTCTGCTTTGGACAAGTTTTTGCTAACGAAGTAAATGGCATATGGAAGTTTTTGCTCAACTTGTCCTAAGGCTGCACCTATGGCTTTGTTCGAGGCATCAGTGTGGATGTGGAAAGGTAGGGCCCAGTTTGGACCTCTCAAGATTGGTGCTGACACCAACTTGTCCTTTAACTCATTCAAACTCCTCTGACAATCGTCAGTCCACTTAAACTCCACATCTTTTGCCAACAGACCAAACAATGGTGAGGCTAACTTGCTGAAGTCCTTAATGAATCTCCGGTAGTATCCTGCTAATCCCAAGAAACTCCGGACATCCCTTACTTTTTGAGGAGGTGGAACCCTCTTGATGAGAGCAATTTTGTTAGGATCCACCTGTAATCCTTGGCTAGAGATGGTATGGCCTAGCATGGTCCCTTCAATCATCAGGAATTCACATTTTTCGGGACTGAGGGACAGGTTCATCTCAATGCATTTGGTTAGGACTTTCCTCAGATTGGACAATGCTTCCTGGAAGTTGGCCCCATAAGGAGTAAAGTCATCCATATAGATTTCCACTGCATCATGGACCAGCTCCGAGAAGATGCTTAGGACAACTCTCTGGAAAGTAGCAGGAGCATTGCATAACCCAAAGGGAAGGACTCGGTAGGCAAAGGTACCCCAAGGGAAAGTGAAGGTGGTCTTATCTTGGTCTTCCGGGCTGATTTGGATTTGATTGTACCCGCTAAACCCATCCAGGAAAGAGAAGAATTTCTTTCCTGCCAGTCCATCCAACACTTGATCTATGAAAGGTAGAGGGAAATGGTCTTTTTTGGTAGCTTTGTTCAGCTCACGGTAATCTACACAGATTCTCCACTTCCCATTCTTCTTGGGAACCAACACTAGAGGGGACACCCATTCACTATCTGAGATGGGGTAGATGAATCCGGCATCCAACAGTTTTTGCAATTCTTCCTTGACAATGTCTTTAAGGGCTGGATTCATTCTCCTCTGAGGTTGCCTAACCGGTTTACAGTCCTCTTTGATGTATATATGATGAGTACAGACCGAGGGATGGACTCCTTTCATCTCCTTATAGCTCCAAGCAAAAGCATCTAGGTGGCTGGCTAACAGGTTGCACAGCTCCTTTTCCTAAGAAGGAGATAGGGAGGAGCTGATTTTCAATGCTCTCTCAGGGCCGAACTCCACACTCTTAACTCTGGGAGTGACAGGGTTGGTTGTACAAAGATCCACTAAGGTGCTAGCTTGGGCATCCTCTACCAATTTTTCTAAAGGTAGTGCACTGGTAGGTGGGTTTTGGATCAAGTTCTCGATCAGATCATCCTCGGTTGGGGGATTTCTTTTATTGGTTTCTATGGTACACAGAGGTGCTGAATACACCTCGTCTTCTTCTCCTTCTTCCAACCAGAGTGGTAAGTCATGTTCCAAAGAGGGTTGGGCAGGAGGGTATAGGACAAGTTGCTTGGACATAGGACCATTTTTGATGGTCATATTTTCGGCACGACAACTGATATAGGCATCTGCAGTGGCTAACCAAGGCCTTCCCAAAATGAGGGGATATCCAGTAAGCTTTGCCTTTGGTTGCAGAACCAGGAAGTCTGCAGGATACTCCCAAGAGTCAATAGAGACCAAGACATCCTCCACAATCCCCTCGGGAGTCACAGTGGAGCGATCTGCTAATTGCAGTACTGTCGAGGTCTTCCTCAAGGAACCTTGAAGATTGAGCTTGAGCATGGTATCCCTGGTCATTACATTAATGGCAGCCCCCAGATCAATCAGGGTGTTGGGTATGATGGTGCCATCGATGTGGACATCTACTACAGGACTTCCAGGATCTAAGTACTTTGGGCAGATGACTTGTCCTAGCATAAGGTCAGACAGTTGTCCTATGACATTGATAGTTGAAGCATCTTTCTTCCGTCTGCCTGGATTTTTGAAACACCTCTCCTTAACCAGCTTGTTATAGATTGGCACATCCTTGATGGCCTGGAGAAGGGGTATCTTCACACACAACTGCTTGAGCTCTCCCAGAAGCTCATCTTCTTCTGGGTTGGGTTGTGTGGTGGTTGTAAGTCTCTCAGGAAAGGGTGGAATAGGCTTTGGTTCTCTTTCCTGATGGTCTTCCTCATCCTCTGGGGGAGGAGGTTGGCGATCTGGAAGAGTCTTTCCAGATCTAAGATTGATCTCCTGGATCTCCATAGCATAGGTAGGGCATGAGGTCTCCCTAGTATATACCTGCTGAGCCTGTCTATTGTTGGGGTTCGGGTTCGGTTGAGCAGGCATTTGAGGTTGCCTTGGAGGAGCAGGAGGTAATGGTTGTGGCTGAACTGGAGGTGGAGGCAGAATGGCGGGAGGAGTGTTGTACTGGGGCCTCCACCCCGACTGAGGTGCACTCCATTGAGGCTGTGACTGGGCATGTGAGTGATATGAGTGAGTAGTGGGTTGAGTAGGATACTGAGGTGGATAAGACCATGGAGGAGGCATGGACCAAGAAGGATGAGCAGGGGGATCCCAGGAAGGCATAGGAGTCGATTGATTGGGGTTGTAATAGGCTTGTGGTGCCCCTTGCATTCCCTGCTGATAGGGTCTAGATCCTTGTGGTCTCCTTTGGTTGATGAAGTAGAGAGGTTCAGTGGGGGCTTCAGTCCCTTGGTACATGGCTTTAAACCCAGGTAAGGTGGGACACTGATTGGTAGGATGGTCCTCCTCACAAACAAAACACACTTCAACTGAATGCAATGGGCATTCGTTCTTAGGATGTCTTCTTGTGCACCTAGGGCAGAAGACAGCCAGGGCTCTCTCAGCTTCTTCTTTCTTCTGCTGGATCCTGAATGTGTCCAGCTGCATGGCAATGGTCTGTCTCACCTCACTCTTAAGATCTTCTAATTGGTTTGTAAACTCATGTTTGGAGAAAGGGACACCAGTGGAGAGGAGATTTCCTCTACCTCGTTTCCTAGCTGCCCTAGAATGATTTCTAAACACAGTTTTGATGTCCTCATAAGGCAGTTGGTAAATGTCCCCCCCAGCTAACATGTGAAGGGTATCTATGAGTTCTTCATGTACTCCTCGGAGCAGAACCAACTTAAGGGATTCAGGGTCAAGTGTGCACCTGGCCCGCTTGTAACTAAGTTGGAACCTTTCCTCATAATCCTCTAAAGACTCATCGTTTCCCATGGTCATCCGAAAGATTTCCCCTTTCGTTTCCTTGGACCTACAATAATCCCGGTACTTGGTGTTGAAGGCTTGCTGCATCTGGGCCCATGTGGTGATACTATTCCCAGGCAAACCCATGAACCAGCGTAATGCTGCATCCTTGAGAGTGGAAGGGAAAAGTTTTAGCTTTTGTTCATCTTCAGTATAGTCATAGGTTCTACAGAGGACAGCAAACTCAAATAGGAAGGTATCAGGATCCTCAGTGGTCAGTCCATGGAAGTGAGGCAAAGCAGAGGGGCTAATGTTTTTCATTTTCATCTCTCCATTGGTCTCTCGGATGGGGAAAGCTCCTTCTATTCTCTCATCTTCTCTATTGTCAGCCATAGCTTCGGATGGAGTGGTCTCTAACTCTTCTTCTTCTATAGGGTCTTGGTATATCTCAGGATGTTCACCTATAGTTTCCTCTGGATCACTGTCGCCACCGAAGAGTGAAGGGTGACTAAGTGATGTGGTGGGGGTGTTAGGTAGGAATTTGCCTGATCTATCTCGGTTCCTACGAGGCACGAAATGGAAAGGACTTTTCTTTTTCGAGTGCTTTTGCTTTTTCTTTGGTACCTACAAAACTGAAACAAAGTGATCTACAACTAACTATATTGCTCAAATGAAATTGCAGAATTAGAAAGCTAATCTAGGAAAGCGAGAAATACTAGGCTATGAAAGTAGGAAATACTAAGCTACGAAAGCAGGAAATGCTAATCTATGAAAGCGAGAAATACTAGGCTATGAAAGCAGGAAATACTAAGCTATGAAAGCAGGAAATGCTAATCTATGAAAGCGAGAAATACTAGGCTATGAAAGCAGGAAATACTAAGCTATGAAAGCAGGAAATGCTAATCTATGAAAGCAGGAAATGCTAAGCTACTTTTGCAGAATGGAAATGAAATAAACTACTGAGCAGAAGTAAGAGTACGAAAGTAGAAGAAAAGCAACAATTACTAATACTCTGACGCTTCCCCGGCAACGGCGCCAAAAAGATGGTGAGCTCCAGTATTGTAGCAATAATGCTACAACTCCTGGGGCTTCCTGTCTCTCATTTTATCAACCCGGTAGTTCGTACAAACTTGGAAGCGACGGTGCTGTATGCACAAGTACTAGCTCTTGCCGCAGCTGTCACTTGGTCAGCTGGCACAAGTCCGCTAGGGCTCAAGCCAACTTCTATAGGCTCACAGAAGAAGCTTTATCAATGATGGACGAAAGCTAGCTCAAAGGAGACTAATCTACTTGACAAAAATGAACTGAAAGCAAATCAAAGCATGTAAACCTAGGAAACCCTAATTTAACTAGTCTAACCTCTATAATGCAAAGAATGTGAAGGAAACTTCTACCAATGCTGCTGTTACCTCTAATAAGTGAAAATGCATGGATCTAAGCTGCTTGCATCACAAAAGACATGTTTTTGTATTTTTCCTTTAAGTGTGTGGAACGATTGTGATTGTGTGCTAATTAGGGTTTGGTTGTGCAGATGGGATGGAGAAGGAAGGAGAACGTGGGACAGGTTGGGAAGGCTAGGAGAGGTCCCTAGGGATCCTTAGCATCCATCCACAGAGGTTCCTCACATTCAGGAGCTCAGCAACCGATTGAGTGGCCTCCTACAGGATGTCTGCAGGGGATCCTACAGGATACTTAGAGGTTTCTACAGGATGTCTATAAACTGCTACAGGATGACCTACCGTGAGTGTTTGAAGAGATGGAGGAGTGATGGAATGGTAGGGGGAGATGTGCAAGGTGGGAATGAGGCTGGTGATGGCTCTAGAAGTGGAGGAATGAGATGAGAAATGAGTGTAGGGGGTAGGTTGGAAGATAGAGGGCTAGGTCAACAAAAGGCTAGGAAATGAAGTTACGTGAGGAGTGGAAGGCTTTGGGAGATAACAGAGCGGGGTAAAGGTCGAGGAGATGTGATGCATGCGTGATCAAGATGGAGAATGAAGTAATGGACGAGAGAGGGCAGTGCAAGTGAAACGAATGCTTATGACTGTTACCAAACCGAAAATGCATTAACCTAAACTACCTGTGCTTGTAAATTCAATGAACAGCAATCCAAAACGCGAAGGAGAATGTGCATGAAGCTGTGGTAAAGGAGCGTGGTGCAGGTGTGAATGACAAGGAAGCATCTAACATAACGTGACTGTGTTTGCAGTAATCATGAGATAAAGAAATGCGTGTTTTTGGTGGTTAGTCATGGACTGCACCCCAATCCCAAATGAGACGGCAGTGAGCCTTAACAACCCTTTTTGTTGGAGCTCCAATGGACTATATCTATCCTCTGCTACACTAAACAACTGTGAACAAACTCACCATAAGCAAATCCTATCTAACTCGTGAAAAAGACCAACTTAACAACCTGTAATTCGAATTGCATGTGCAAATGAAAAGCTCAAAGTGCTGAAATGGAATGGAAACAACACTACAGCAGAGGGGATCTATGGCTCTCAGGTTGGGCCCTAACCTGAGAGCTATAGTCTCCTTAAGAAACTCAGAACTAGATCACAAACTGCCTTCTTTATTCATAATCTGATGTTATGCCAAATTGGCTTACAAAAAGGAATGAAAACTGAACTGTGCTCCAAAATTACAATAGCAATACGAGAGTTTCAACAACCTATCCAAGGCTAAGGCCTCTATACTTATACAAAAACGATGATCCAACAAGTGTCCTTGATTTTAGGAGCTCGGCTGTCCAACTAGAGTTTAACTGCTGATCCTGTAGGACGGTCATAACTGTTGTTCCTGTAGAGCAGTTTATAACTGCTGTTCCTGTAGAACAGCTGGCTGCTTCTTAAGCTCGGAGGGGAGATGGATTGGAGCTCGGAGTTCTTGGTGGGAATCACGAGGAATGTCCCAAGACCGTGGACATCCTCTCCTAAAAACCAGCAGTGCCACCTCATTGTCTCTTTATCTCCTTTTTCGTTGTCTCTTGCTCCCTTTTAATGCCAAAACCTGGAATCATAATGCATTAGTCACGTAGATAAAGTGCCTACCCTTCTTCCTACAAACAACATGAATAAACTAAGAAATGCATGCATAAGCAATAAAAAATGAATGGTTTGAGCAAGTAGAATAGGCCAAAATGAGCCCAAATTGTACCAAAATTGGGGCTCATCAATAACATTGTCACCTCCAAGTTTGTACAAACCCTCGTTGATAAGTAAAGCCGGTAGCCTAGGAGTTGCAGCATCCTTGTTGCAATACTGGCACTCATCACTTTTTGGTGCCGTTGCCGGGGAGGTGTCTGAGTAGAATGTGATTACTGCTTTCTTTTCTTCTATTTCTTGTCTTCAATATTCTGTTGTTAGTTTATTTTTGCAAAAGTAATATAGTTGCTTCTTTTGTTTCATTGTCCATTATCTACTTTCCTTTCTGTTCTGCAAGTAGGATTTCAATTCAGCAAGTATATTTTTCATTTTGCAAGTGATTTTCATTCAATCAGCAATTTCAATTCTGTAAGTACTAGTTAAAAATATATATATATAAAACCAACCCAAAAACATTTCCTTTCATGCCTCGTAGGAATAGGGATAACCTAGGAATTTTTTTGCCAAATACCCCCACTGCATCCAACAACCAACCTTCTCTCTTCTTCAGTGGCTGTGAGTTGGAGGAACCTTTAGGTGAGCAACCTGACATATTTGAAGAACCTACAAGGGAAGAAGAAGAAGAAGAACCCATTCCTACTGAACCAGTGGTTGAAAACCGAAATGACAATGGGAATAGAGAGAGAGGTGCCTTCCCCATCAGGGAAACCAATGGGGACACTAAGATGAAGAATATAAGCCCCTCTGCCCTACCACAGATGACCCTGACACTTTCGTATTTGAGTTTGTTGTTATATGTCGAACCTATGACTATACAGATGATGAGCAAAAGTTAAAAATATTTTCATCTACCCTCAAGGATGCAACATTGCACTAGTTCATGGGCTTACCTAGAGATATCATCACAAATTGGGCTCAGATGCAGTAGGATTTTAACAACAAATATTGGGACTACTATAGGTCAAAGGATACTGATGAAGAAATTTTCAAGATGACCATAGGCCAAGATGAATCCTTAGAAGACTACGAAGAAAGGTTCCAGCTCAGTTACAAAAGGGCCAGGTGCACACTTGACCCTGAGTCACAAAAGCTGGTCCTGCTCAGGGGAGTAAGAGAAGACCTTCTAGATACCTTACACTTATTAGTAGGAGGAGATATCTACCAATTACCCTATGAGGATATCAACACTATCTTTAGAAACCATTCTAGGGCAGCCAGGAAAAAGGGTAGGGGTAGTCAACCTATGGCGAGTACATCATCTTCCAACTCATCCATCAAGGGTGAAATTGGATATATGCTAGAAGATTTCAAAAGTGAGATGCTACAAACCCTTTCCTTGCAAATTTACACCATGAACATTAAAAGGGAGCAAGAGGAAGTAGAGAGAGCCTTGGCCATCTTTCCTAGATGCACCAGGAGGCATCCTAGGAACGATTTTCCATTCAGCTATATTGAAATTTTCCCAGTCTGTGAAGAAAACCACTCCATAGACAAGTGCCCTTCTTTACCTAGAGACAAAGATGTATATCAAGGAGCTAAAGGGATCACTGAGCAACTTTGCTACATTAACCAAAGGAGACCTCCTTAGCCTAGACCATACCAGCATGGCATGCAAGGGTCATCCCATGCATATTACAACCCCAACCAAACCACAGCTATACCTTCTTGGGGACCCCCTGCTCATCCTTCTTGGTCTACACCCCCTCCTTTGTCCTATGCATCTCAATATCATTCCCAGCTAGCTAATCAGTCATTTCAACCTTACGCTCTGCCACAACCTAAGTGGAATACACCACTCCAGGGGTGGAGGCCCCAATACAACAATGCCCCAACTCTATTGCCTCCACCACCTTCCCAACCACAACTCCTACACTCTGCTCCACCTAAGCAACCCCAGATGCCTACCCAGCCAAATCCGAACCTGAACAATAGGTAGGCTCAACAAGTATACAATGGAGAGACATCATATCCAGCTTATGTTGTGGAAATCTAGGAGATTAACTTGAGATCTGGGAGAGTTATCCCGGATAACCAACCTCCCCCTCTACCTAGGGAGGTTGAGGAAGAAAGAGAGGAAAGCAACCTTAAAGTAAATCCACCCTTTCCTGAGAGATTAGCCCAACCACTCCAGCCTACCCCAGAAGAAACTGAACTTCTGGGAGAATTGAAAAATCTATGTGTAAAGATCCCTCTTCTCTAGGAGATATAAGATGTTCCCATTTACAATAAGTTGATTAAGGAGAAATGCTTCAAGCATCCAGGGAGGTGAAAAAGAGATGCCCCTACCATTAATGTCATTGGGCAGTTGCCCAACTTAATGCTGGGGTAGGTAATAAGTCCAAAATATTTTGACCTTGGAAGCCCTGTAGTAGATGTGCACATCAATGGAACCATTGTCCCACACACTTTGATCGATCTTGGGGCTACCATTAATGTGATGACCAAGGACACCATGCTCAAGCCCAACCTCCAAGGGTCATTGAGGAAGACCACAACAGTTCTGCAACTTGCAGATCGTTCCATAGTAACCCCTGAGGGAATTGTGGAGGATGTGATGGTCTCCATTGAATCTTGGGAGTACCCTGCAGATTTTCTAGTTCTCCAACCCAAGGCTAAGCTTACTGATTATCCTCCCATCCTTGGGAGTCCATGGTTGGCCACAACCAATGCTTACATCAGTTGTAGAGATGGGAATATGACCATCAAGAATGGGCATATGTCCAAGTAGTTAGTCCTATACCCTCCTTCTCAACCGTCTCTAGAGCATGATTTACATTTATGGTTGGAGGAGGAGGAATAAGATGAGGTTTATTCCACCCAACTTTATGCTTTGGAAGCAACCATGGGAGGAGGACAACAAGATGAGGATCACTTGATTGAACACCTGCTCCAAAGTCCAACTCCTAGTTAATTACCATTAGAAGAAGAAGTAAGGGAAACCCTGAACAATCATCCAATTGACTTATGCTTGGCTAATTCCAACCCACTCCATGTAAAAACCATAGAATTCGGCCCAGATAAAACCTTGAAAATTAATCCATCTCTTTCTGCTCTCGAAGAGGAGAAGCTATGAAACATGTTAAAGGAAAACCTAGAAGCCTTCGCTTGGAGTTACAAGGAAATTAAGGGAGTACACCCCTCAGTGTGTACTCACCACATATACATCAAATAAGGTTGCAAGCCGGTCTGGCAACCACAAAGGATGATGAACCCAACTCTTAAGGATATAGTCAAAGAAGAACTGCAAAAACGGCTAGATGTAGGATTCATTTACACTATCTCTGACAGTAACTGGGTATCCCCTTTAGTGTTAGTTCCCAAGAAAAATGGTAAGTGGAGGATTTGTGTCGATTACAGGGAGTTGAAAAAAGCCACAAAGAAGGATCATTTTCCTCTACCCTTCATTGACCAAGTGCTAGACGGCCTGGCAGCGAAAAAGTTTTTTTTCTTTCCTAGATGGATTCAGTGGGTACAACCAAATCCAAATATGCCAAGAATACCAGGATAAGACCAAATTCACCTGTCCTTGGGGTAATTTTGCCTATAGGGCCCTTCCTTTTGGCCTATGCAATGCTCCTGCCACTTTCCAGAGAGCAGTCTTGAGTATTTTCGCCAAATTAGTCCATGATGCGGTGGAAATTTATATGGATGATTTTACACCTTATGGCTGTGATTTTCAAGAAGCCCTGACTAACCTAGGAAAAGTACTACACAAATCCATCGAAATGAACCTGTCCTCAGTTCTGAAAAATGTGAATTCTTAATGACTAAATGGATCATGCTAGGTCATTCAATATCTGAGCAAGGACTGCAGGTGGACCCGAACAAAATAACCATCATCCAAAGGGTCCCACCTCCTCAAAAACAGAGAGATGTTAGAAGTTTCTTAGGGTTAACTGGATACTGCTGAAGGTTCATAAAGGACTTTAGCAAGCTGGCCTCTCCTTTATTTGGGTTGTTGGCCAAATATTCTGAGTTTATATGGTCAAAACGCTGTCCAGAGGCCTTAGACACTCTGAAGGGTAAGTTAACCACTGCACCAATTCTCTGAGGCCCAAACTGGGCCCTTCCCCTTCATATTCATGCTGATGCCTCACACAAAGCCATAGGATAAACCCTAGGTTAGGTAGAGGAAAAACTGCCTTATGGCATCTATTTTATCAGTAAGAACTTGTCAAAGGCTGAGCTAAATTATACAGTGACCGAAAAGGAACTCCTGGATGTTGTGCATTCATTAAACAAATTCAGGCATTACATTACAGGCTATCATACTGACCATGTTGCAATCAAATATTTAATGAACAAACCAGATCTGAATGCTTGAATTATAAGATGGTTGCTTTTATTACAGCAGTTTGATCTAACCATTGTTGATAAGCCTGGTAAGGAAAATGTTGTTGCAAAATTTTAATCTAGGGTAAATGCGCCTGCAGGTGAAGAAGGAATGGTGGATGACCAGTTACCAGATGAGCATTTGTTTGCTATTTCAATTCTCTCTCCATGGTTTGCTGATATAGAAAACTATTTGGTATCAGCATAGTTCCCACCAAACTTTCCCTCCAAAGAAAAGAGAAAGATAGTCAGGAAAAACATCCCCTTCACTTGGATTGGGGGCAATATTTTCAAACTTGGCCCAGATCAAATCTTGAGAAGGTGTGTCAGGGAAGAGGAAGTCTTTGACACTGACCTGTCATGGTGGGCCTTGTGGAGGTCACTTTGCAGCAAGGAGGACAACATTCAAAGTGCTACAAGTAGGCTATTATTAGCCCACTCTTCATCAGGATGTGAAAAAGTACACTAGTTAGTGTGATCGGTGCCAAAATATGGGAAGGCCTACACCAAGAGATGAAATGCCCCTACAACCCCAAGTGACTTTTGAGCCATTTGACAAGTGGGGTATGGACTTCATTGGGCCTATAAACCCTCCTTCAAAGAAAAAATAGTACATTATTATGTGCACTGATTATTTGACTAAGTGGGCTGAAACCAAGGCAATTAAGGCAGCAACAGAAGAAAAGGTGGTTGAGTTCCTAAGGGAGAATGTATTCTACAAATTTGGGTACCCTAGAGAGCTAGTCACACACCAAGGCATCTAGTTTACCTCCAACATGATTGAAGACCTGCTCAACCATCACAAGATCAAGCACAGGACCTCCACTCCCTATCATCCACAAGCTAATGGGCAAGTGGAGGTGACCAACAGGGCACTGGAGGGCATATTAACCAAGGTAGTGAGCAGCAGTAGGAAGGATTGGATAGAAAGATTAGTTGAGGCCACCTGGGCCTATAATACCACCACCACTGGATTTACACCCTATGAGTTGGTCCATGGGAAAAAGGCCTTGCTGTTCATTGAGTTTGAATATAACACATTAAGCATGCCAACCCAACTAGATTTGGATCTCAACAATGCAGAAAAAGAGAGATTGTTCCAATTGAATGGCCTAGATGGATTCAGAATGAAGGCCCTCCTACATACAGAGATACTTCAACTTCAGAGGAAGATCTGACATGATAAACATATTAAGGAGAAGCAATTTCAGGAGGGCGATTGGGAATTGTTATATGATTCTAGGTATAAAGAATTCAAGGGAAATTTAAGGACAAGATGGCTTGGATCTTATGTTGTGGAAAGATGTCATGATAATGGTTCAGTGCAAATTAGAACTATAGATGAAGAAGTCATTCCTTTGCTTTTTAATGAGCACCGATTGAAAATGTACAAGAGACCTTTATCAAAACAAGAGTTCATTGATAATATCAATAAAGAAGTGATGATGGTGAAGCAAGTTCCAGCTCCTCCCTCATCAAGTCAATGAAAAAGAAAAAAGAAAAAAAAGAATAAGGACTCAGGTGAAAACCTCCATGAGGCGCCTGAGTCCCATCTTTGGGTTGAAAACCTCGTGAAGCGGCCCAATGATGAAGAAAAAAAAGAAAAAAAAGACAAGAAAAAATAAGAAGATCCCTAGGTGAAAACGTCCCTTGAGGCGTCCAGGGCAAACAGCTAGGGTGAAAACCTCTCTAAGGCGACCCAGTTGTTTTTAAAAAAAAAAAAAACAAAAAAAAGAGAGAAAAATTTATAATTGCCATTCGCAGGTGAGCGAGAAAGACAAACAAGGAGCAAAAGAGGATCCAAAGGGAACCCTGCCTCACACATATTCATCTCCTCCACTCCTTACCATGCATCCCTCCATCATTTCTATCATTTTCCCACTCCATTGCTTTGATTTATGCAAATACTGTGTTTTCTACAGGATCCCCTGCATTCCTACATGATCCGCTGAGTGACCTGGAAAACCTATAGGAAGAAATCCGAGGGCACATGATAGTTTTTTTAGGTCCCTAAAAGTCACCCTATGCATGATATAACACCTCACCTCGTCCACCATCATCATCCCTGCACTCACCATTCAAAACAAAAGAATCAGTTTCAACAGTTTCTGCCAATCTTAGAAAAAAAGGGAAAACAGAGAGGAGTAAGAACATTATGTGAGTATCCTTTGCTCTACACACTTCTACTCCTTCTTTCCATTCATTACACCATCCTCACAGCCCCAACCAACAACATGATATAATAATCCTAAGGGAGAAGCAACTACATGACATCCAATAGGAGATACTGTAGCAGCCTATACCACATAATGCCAATCACCAGCAACAGGTCTTCAATAGGATGATCCAGGAGCTCCATAGCAGTAGCGACATCATATTTTCAGCCATGGATACCTGTAAAAGCAAAGAAACCATTAGCAGATAGCAAGAGGAGGATGAAGAATGGCATGTAGCAAATAAACAACGCAGCACCTCTGGTCTTCGACAACTGTAGCATGGCATCGAAACCATAGGTAAGTATCCCGATCGCTCACTCATATGCTTCATGTAGTCAAAATTTGTAAGGGTTATGAGATAGTTGGTTTATAAGTCAAAATGTGGCCAGTTAAATTGGCCACCTTCATTCAATCAGCACATGCAGAACCGGGTGTCCTCTCATACATGGATACAGTCAATTCAAAGACAGAGAAGGAGTAGGACAAAAAGCAGTTAAACTACGGATCTACAAGGTGGGAGCTGTTTATGAGGAGTGGGAAATGATGAGGTGGTAGTGGGGACCAATGGTCCAAAAATGGCAACATACCTTTGCTGCCAGCACACCACCTCACCCCGAAACACCATAAAGGTAAATAAAACATAGCTCCCATGCATTCATGCATTTCACCTCCTCGAAACTCCCTCACTCAAGTCACTCTCATAACCCAGGCCACCCACCGGAAGCAAAGATCCATCATTCCACACAGGAATTCCTACAGGAGCATGCACATGAATTCCTACAGGATACGGTCTACAAGATACACAAAGATAGTCTATAGGATAGCCAGAGAAGAGTTTAAGAGGGGATATCATGGGAATTGGCCACTGCAACCATTCTAAAGAGGTAGGCTCAAACATTTCATCCCCCTTTGCAAGGAAATACACTAGGGATACTCTAAAATCTAGTGAATTTACCAACTACGAGAAGTAAATTACATACACAGTCAACTCTGTTTTGCTCCTACATTTGGAAAATTGTGTCAACCCTCTCATTTTCTCCTTAAGATTCACCAGAAAGATGACAGGAGAGTTTAATAGAAGAGAGCCCACAAACACTGTGAGAATACAACAACACCTCCAGGTGCTTGAAATATTTATAAGACACAACTGAATTGGTTTTTTGAAAAATTCATAGTGTATGATGATGAGGTGGCTCAAGAATTTTCTCACTCCCTCACTCCACACAGCAGAATCCATGCCATTGTTTTAAGTAAGGGGCCTCATTATAGATCTCACCCTAGAGCTCATTAGCAGGGTCACCACACTTCCCCTAGGAATTCTATGGAGAAAATAATACAAAGGAGAAACCTAGGTGGCAAAAAGGAAATTCTTTTTAGAAGGTGAAGAACCCACTGAGGACAAAAATGGAGTAAGGAGGGATAGCTTGCCATACCCATGGAGTGAGGTAGGTTACCAACTCATCAATTACATCTCATGTGAGGGTAGATATAGTGTTGTTTATGGCTATCATTTCAGGATCCTTGAGGAATTAAGATTTGGGAAAGAAACACCACCTCACCAAAGACTCAGCATACCCTATTTCTTGCTGCAATCACTCATAGATTACAGAAACAAATTGAAGGAAGGGAATTCCCAACAATTGGCTCACCAAGGGTTGATTAGGATCCTCATCGAATATGCCCTCCAAAACCTCAGAATCCCTATAACAAGGTTAGTCTTTAGAGACTTTCCAGTAGAGGATGACATTAAAGCCCTAAATTATGATGTTAGTCCTACTGCTAGTGAAGAGAAGGCAAAACAAGAAGAGGAAGATATAGAGAAAGATAAGGATGAGATGGATGAAGAAGAACCTGACACAGAGGAACATGATGAAGTTGAAGAAGAAGAGGGAGAAGATAAGAAGGATGATGAAGAAACATAGGAGGAAATTAAGGAGGAAACTGGTAGAGATGATGAACATCCACAAGAGGAAGAGGACAGGAAAACCAGAGAGGAAGAAGGAAATAAAACAGAGGGGAAAGAACACAAGGAGGATTCACCTAGGGTGTCTCCAAAGGCCATTGAAAGAAAGGTAACAGCTACCCTCACTATTCTCATCATCCCAGTCAAGCAAAAAGGAAAAAGAAGGAGGCAAAGCCCACTATATTTCAAAACAAGAAAGAGCACAAGAATAAAACAGGGGAAGCCACAAACATCAACAAAAAATTCCTATTGAGATTGAAGATTCCCTTACACAAAAAGACAAAATGCCTTCTCCTAAGTCACCTATAACCTATGTCAGGAGGCCTACTACTAGATCAACTTCCTCAAAGGGTAAGGCAATCCTACAGGATCCACAACAAATACTACAGGAAGCAAAAACGGTCCTACAGGATACTCTGCTGAAACTACAGGAGGCACAAAAATTGAAAAGCAAGGTAGGGGAGCAACAAGAAGCTAGAGAGGAAGATCCAGAGACAAAGGAACCTAGCCCTCAACCTAACCTAGGCTCCTATTACTAGTTTATTGAAGGAGGCAGGGTAAAACCTCAAAAATTTGCCATCTCACTATTCTTCGAGCTTGAGAAGGAGAGGGATAGAACCCACCGATGGATGTAAATCACCAAATCAAAGGGGGTGGAAGACATTGGGCACATGGAAGAGAAACTCAAAGAAATGGGAAAAGAGCTAAGTGGCTTAAGGGACATAAAAGTTATATTGAGAAGTCAACTTGAGAGAGAAAATGCATGGCTGAGGGGACAACTACAGGAAGAGAGAACCAAATAGCATGTATGGCCAACCTCTCCTTGGAGGTAATCCAGTGTAGGATACCAGCTAGATCCTATGCTCTTTTCCGCAAAGAACAATGGCTACAGTTTTTCATTAAGACAACTACCACAGAGGGGAACCATGCCATTTCAGGACTGCAAACAGTTTATTGATCTTTGTGATCAAAGTACACTAGAGGATAGAGCCAAAATGGATGATTTTTATTCACACAACATGGTCCTCACAGACATGAATGTTTGGGACCCTAATTCCAAGTTAGGAGACCTACAATTAATGGCTTTGGCTTCATGGATGAACCATGAGGAGTCAAGAGCCGCAGAGATGAAAAGAATATTGGCTAGAGAGCAGACTGAACCTATTTTGATCAAAGCTAAACAATCAAATCCCATGGCCCTCATCAGTACCCATAATTTGATTACAAATGATCCTCAGCTGGCACCTAGATATCTTGCTGCCCAAGAGCAAGCAATTTCACACTTGGAGGACACGTTTAGTATGTTAGGAGATGATAGTATACATTCTTGCCTAAGGAGATGGAACACACTACCACACAACTTGAAGATAAGAGAATATCACTCCCCTCAAAGGTTGAGAGAGGCACTCAATAGGACACCTATGTATAAGCAATCTATGCAAAGGTTGAAGGTCAATTGGATAGGCCTAAAACTCAGTCCACCACTACTCTTAGGGATGCTAGAAGGGAGAAAAGAAGAAGAAGAAAAGAGGCAGTGGAAAGAAGTAGAAAAGAAAGCAGGCTTCTATGAACAAGAAGAAGAGACCACAACAGAGGCATGGGATGTAAGAGAGGCTACCAGATCCATGAAGGATATGGATATTGACTAAGTTGCTCAGAGGATGAGCAACACCTTCAATAGGGGGTGATGATGAGCCTTATCATTGGGTAATTATATAGGCCTTAATTCACCTCCTGGCTTAGTCAAACCAACTATTCTCATAACTTATTGCATACTTCTGATTATATTTTGCTTATGAGATGAGTTAGAGTTGGATATTTTACTTTGTGGTCTAATGTGCATTTAATGCAGGATTAATGGATAAAAGCAAGGAATTTTGCAAAGACCATGGTCAAAAATCGAATGGGACAAGGGATAGGAATTATAGGAGGTAAATCCTCCTCATTTACTACCCCTCCATTCAAATATTCCTCCATCAGCTCAGAGTGCAAACAGACAAATCATGAGGACTAGAAGGCAACTGAGCAAGTGAAAGACAAAGCACCAGTTTATCTCGAGTTTGGGAGCTGAGCCTCCCTAGTTTTAAGGAAGTCGTTGGAGACTTCAAATGTATAAGTAGAGAGGCCTAGGACCTCAGTAGGATTTGGATTTTTAATTGTAAAAATCTACTCTATTTCCGAGTTGCAAGACTTGTGACAGTTTTTGATTTAATCCATTATTTTGGTAATAAGAATTAGTTTTGTTTTGAGCCAGCACTGAGTTAACTCAGAGGGCTGAGATCTTGGGTTAGGGCCCAACCCTAGCAGCCAAGGCTCCTCTTTATTGTACATGTATGCTAGTATAGATTCATATTTCAATTGTTCATTTGCTTAGTAGATGCATTTCCATTACAGCAGTGTAGATTAGATTGGATGTGTGATAGTTTGATTCCATTTGTGCATTCTTTCAAGTAGCAGGTTAGTAAGGAGAAAAAGGATCACCATAAGGTTTTCAGAAGGTGTCTCGACCTCACTTCCTTCCTTTGGGACCATGATTTGAGGAAGGGACCCTTCAAAAGCCCCAAAAACACAGATTTCTAGTTCTTGCATGAGATTTGGAGTTTCTTGTCTTTGATTCAGTATTTGGTTCATGTTACAAGGCAGATTTCATTGTCATAGTTTTTTGATCTCCATTTCTACAATAAGATCTCACTCATGCTTTCATTCCCTTCAGCGACTTTCTTCATGCATAATATAGGCAATTGATTTATGCTTTTCTAGTTTATGAAAATGTATCTTGTTACATAGTTCTTGGAAGACACACATGTTTTAAGCAAAGTGGGAACTTTAGGAGGAGACCCAGACTCCATCACCAGTAGCCACCTTCCACTTCATCCACCTTAGCCATCTCTTGTTCCACCATCACCCTCACTAGTTTTTTTATAATTTTTCATTGAAATTCCCCTAGTTACATTGAGCGAATCTAGCCATCTCTTATATTGGATATTGACTCTTGAGTGCTCCTAAACTTTCTAACACCAGATTCAACTCATCATACACCTTTCCCAAGCTTCCCAACACCTCCAACACCTCACAATTAGCTCTCGGCTATATCCTATAGGTTTCTAGTACATCCTGTAGGTTTTCCTGAAACGACATATTTTGAGGCCGAATTGATGGAAAACCTCTAGGAAGTCACACAAAGCCTCCTAGGACCCTTCCACACCATCCAACCAGTCCATAAACCTTCTAGACACCCTCCATCACCTTTCATTCACCTATCACATCCACAAGAACAATTAATTTTCATACTTGATTTTGCCTAAAAAAACAAAAACAGTGAAAACAAATTTAGTTTAGTTTTTTTCTTAAACACTAGTATGGTTTGATGCTCTTTACTTCTGCAGCTTAGATAGTAGCATTTGTTTAGTTTTGATTTAGCAATTCTGATTAGCATAGAGGTTTAAATGGTTAATTCAGATATGGTGTGATTTAGCATTACATGTTGTTTTCTTCATTACTGCAGTAGAGTAACTCTCTTAGAGTAGATTTGCTCTTCTTCCATCAAAGAATCAAGCTTCTTCTGACTCTATAGAAGTCTGGCTTGGAACCCCTGGGGTCTCTTGCCAGATGAACAGTGACAACAGGCAGGACCTTCACTTTTACTTGTGCATATAGCACTGTCACCTCCAAGTTTGTACGAACCCCAGGTTGATAAGTAAAGCTGGTAGCCCAGAAGTTGCAGGATCCTTGCTGCAACATTGGCGCTCATCAGAAGAATGACTGTTCCATTTCCGAAAATAGGTCATAGTAAGTATTTTGAGCAATATTGACCGAACTATGGCCATTTTAAATTTTTTCCAAGTGATTGTTTTTCAAAACCCTCTTCATGGCTTCTAACAAGATGTTTTTTACAGGAAAAATGATGCACTGACTATTGAAAATTTTATAGCATCTCAGAAGTGTGACTTCCCATGGTGTTAGAAGGAAAAAATAAGGTATTATTTGAAAGATGAGGTTCTTATATTGTGGAAATAACTTGACAGTGAGATTCTGAAGTTATGCCGTGCTCACGAAATTGAAGAACTATTTTTGGACAAATGGTCTCATACTGGAAAGAAGGAAACCAAAATACCTAGCAAATATTTTATTTTTATAGGAAAATATGATGGCTCTACTATTGAAGAATTCATACAATGGGAAAAGTTAGAAGTTGGGAAATATTGGAGACCTTTGGCATGGTTTAAGTTTAGAGGTGAGGCTGCCATATGGTGGAAATCACCTGACTACTAGAAGCATTTAAGCCTTCCTGATGAAGAGTTTGAAAAAGTCCTTTTAGACAAATGGTCTCATGCTAGAAAACAGGAGAATGAGACATGTAAGGGGTTATTTTTTGATGGTATCTCCTTATTACAGGTTCATGGATGTATTCAGAAAGAGAAGATAATTGTGTCTATCAATCCTAATAGCAAGAAATTTTTTATTAGTGTTCGTTTGGCTAAAAGGTTGCAAGTCCTAGCTAAACAAATGGAGCACACACAGGTTTAATAATGAGCAGGTGCAAGTTTATAAACATTTGAAGATTTCTATGGATAAGTATGTATTGCATTCTGATTTTTATGCTTCAGATATGGCTAATGTGGATATTGTTTTGGGATACACTTGGATGGAATCTGTTGGTACTATCAATATTAATGTGTAGAAGAAATTCCTGAAGCTCTGATACCACTTGTAATAGACCTGACTTGTAAATATAAGAAAATAGAAAATATACCCATAAATAACAAGATGTAAGTAACATCATACAACTACTCCTTAAGGAAGGAGAACACTCCACAAGCCATATGCTTGCCAATACAATATTCCTTGACATTCTCAATGGGGAGTGTCGAGCCTCTATATATGATTCATACATACAATACCATGGGTCATTACCATGGTTCTCTCAATACTATATATCTAATACAATGGGCTTATCACATTATTGCTAACTACTTGTGGTTCCTTACATAATGCGGATTAACCACTTTATTTATTAACTATGTCCCATCCCATTATTACATTATTCCCTTGGGTACCTCCCTCTGTACCCCATATTATCCCCCCTAGGTATACTACATTTTTCATGTTAGGCCAATAACAAAACCTCTGAAAATGACATAAAGTATTTTATACACCAAAATGACCTGACACAAGAGAGGTATATGCCTCTCTGATTACATGTACCCTTTCATTCGTTGGAATACAAAGTATTCCAAGGTGATACAATAATTTTCATTGCAAATGATAATTGTTCACCTATGATCCATGGGTCAGTTTTGTATAAATCTCCTTAAAATAATCATCATCAACATATTGTTCAGCATAACTTTGAAAAGATAAAGAAACATTTTGAAAAACTATAGAGTATAAATATGAGGGCAAGAAAGCATATTTGCCACTTTGTTGCTCATGCCCTTCTTGTATTTTATTACCAAGTGAAACTACTAAAGGAATCCCATCCATTTGAAATGATGTGCTTGTTGCAGCTTGGTCTGCCATTGAAGGTACTACAAGGATTGGTGATCTATGTGAATGATTCTCTCCTTGCCGATCAAATAGTATTTCCACTTCTTCACGCTTTGAACCAAGCAATACAACTCCTTGTTGTATGTGGGGTATTTCATGACAGCTTGGGAGAATGTCTTTGAATGGTAACATACAGGTTTCCTCTGCTGCATCAAAACTGCTCCCATGGCGTATTTTTTGGCATCGGTCTCGATCTCAAAAGGCTGTTGGAGGTCTGGTAAAGCAAAAACTGGTGCAGTGCTGATCTTCTCTTTTAGTGCATCAAAGAACCTTTGCCTCTTTCCTCACCAATGAAAGGCTTGCTTCACACTCGTCAATGCATGTAAGGGGGATGCAATGAGGGATATGTTGGAAATGAATCTTCTCCAGTATTGTACTACACCCAAAAAGCTACAAACCTCTTTAACATTGGCAGGTTTAGACAACTTTACAATCACATCAAGTTTAGAAGGGTATATTTTCAATTTTCCACCATCAACAATGTGACCTAAGTAAACCAAAGAGGTCTTCCCAAACTCACATCAAGAAATTTCTTAACGTGACACATATGATCATCCCATGTCCTACTATAAACAAGAATGTCATCAAGATACACAAGTACAAAATCAGAAAAAAAGGCCTGGAAATATCATTCATCACCCTCATGAATGTGGTCAGAGCATTGTACAGTCTGAATGGCATCACCAACCATTAAAACAACCCCTGTTTCGCCTTGAATGTAGTCTTCCATATATTCAGTTATGTAATCCTGACCTGATGATAACCACTGTGCAAGTCCAGTTTTGTGAATTAGATACAATTTTTCAATTGATCTAACAAATCAACAATGCGAGGGAGAGGGTACTGATTCTTCACCATTATTTTGTTGAGTGCTCTGTAATCTACGCACATCCTCCATGTGCCATCCTTTTTTGGAACCAACACGATCGGTGAGATGCATGGATAAGAACTCGGTCTTATGACCCCTTGGTTCAGCAATCCATGTACCTGCTTCTTTATCTCCTCCATCTCTGTAGATGACAACTTGTACATACCAATATTTAGTAACGGAGCATCCTGCTGCAAGTGAATCTCATGTTGGATCTCCCGTTTTGGAGGAAAAACACTTGGGTCCTCAAAAAGGCCATCATAGTTAGAAAAAATTTCATAAAATTCCTTTTTATGAGTGGGTTCACAACCCTGGAAAGCTTCATATGTCTCAGCATCTTTCGCTCTCACAACCATAAGCATACACCCTTTGCTAGAATTAATCAATATCTTCATTTGACCTACACTTATAGGACTGGTGCTGACTTTGTCGTGATGAGATCTAACAATGTATTCTACACCATATTTTGTGAGGTGATACTTGTATTCATGGTGAAAGAAAACTACTTTCTTGTCATACAAATACGAACTCGCCAATACAATACCACATATATCCAAGGGTACAACATCAAGATCAACCTCATCAACTAGTTTGGATGCAATCAAAAATATATATCTACACTTCTTGGTTACATGTAATTTTGCTTTATTACACACCCAACCAAGCAGGTATGGTTTCAGATGAGGCTTGGTCTCTAAGCCTAACTTTTTAACCAAGGATTCTGAAATCAAATTTTCTTGTGAACCCGAATCAAACAAGGTTTCCACTTTAGTATGTTTTATGATGACTCTAATGTGGAACAATTCAATTCTCTTTCATTCATTAACAAGAGGCTCATTTAAAGAACTTGTACTTGCATGTGATTTAGAATTTTCATTAGCATGAAGAGAAAGAGTACCTTGTGTGCCCACTGTTGTGATCAATGTCTCATCACCAGGATCAGATCCAAGGTCCTACTGTGCAGTTTCTGTTATAGCACCATTTACCACTCTTGGTATATTTGATGCTCTATGATATGGCCTAGGGCAACCCTTCCCTACCAGACTTGGTCCATTTTCTCAAAAACAATGTTTTAAATCCCATATGTGATTATGCCCTATCTAAGGCACTTGTACATGTGGGTTAGCCTATATCCAACCCGTGTATGTGTTAAAACATTAAAAATATATATAATATCCCTTAATTAGGGCGGGATTTATGGGTTTGACCGGATACCCACCTACTATAGCTCATGGCCCAACTGTTTCCCAACTAAAAAAACTAATTTGGAGAAGTATAAGTACATCTCCATGGGAAGGCCTAAAGGAGGAAGAAGGATTAGATATTGATATTATAGTCAATACATCCCTGATCAAGTATGAAGATATCCCTGTGCCTTCTGCACTCCCAATCATAGGAGACCCCTGTTTCCTTCTTGAGATGTTCATCATCCCTTAATGACATCCTTGTGTATACTTATCGAGGAGGATTGTTGAGGCCTAGGAAAGAGGGATCCAGAGGATGGTTTCACTTGGAGTGGGCAGACAACTCAGGTTCTAGTTCTTCCGCATTTTCTTTAGCTTAGATTAATAAAGAGGCGTTGTCTTGTTCCTGATGATTATGGTCTTCATGCATTAATTTATGTCATTATTTTCTTATAAAATATCACGTTAATTCTTATTTTCTTACATGCTTATATGATCTAACCTTGATATCATGAACATGCTTTTAGTTATTTTTGGTGTATATGATCTGCCTTGAATGAATTGTAGGTGTTAAAGAGAAAGAAGAAGCATAGGGGTTTGAACCCTACGGGAACGACCTCAAATGTAGGACCTACGGTTAAGACCTTTTGTACCAAGTTTAACTGTTTAAGTATTAGGACTGCTTGTTTGTGTGTCTCTTTATGCTGTATGCCCTCCGCTTTGTTGGGGTTCCCAACCCAAGACCTTAGGGTGGTTCTACCTGAAACAATTGCCATCATCTTTTGCTTTCCCTTTCCTCCAAATCTCTTTGGTTTCAACTCCAGATGTAATTTCAAATAGTGTTAATCATCATGGCTTTCCTTATTGCAATGTGTGCAAGATGGTTTTTCTCCTTCCTCTTTCTTGGTTGTAGCTGCCTTTTTGTCCTTTCCCTTGCATTTTCCTTTGAACTTGCCATTATGAGGTTTAAAAGATGATTTTTTTGCTGCTCTTTTTTATCATTCTTGCCCCTGCTTTCAAGGTTAATGACCTTCACACTCACCACATCAATAGTAGTAGGCTCAAATAATAACAAAGAATGTCTTATGTAACTATGTAAAGCACCAATACACTTTGTTACATTTTCGGGTGAATAAAGTGAAATACCCAAATTCAATTCTTGTTTTCTAAACTCTTCTGTGAAGCTTTGCACATTTTGACCCTTGCCTTGCCTTAAATATTTCCATTCCATTAAAGCCTTTTGTCGATAACCCAAAGGATTAAACTAATCTTTTAATGTAGAAACAAAATTGGACCAAGAAGAAAGGAGATTACCCAAGTATTTGTTTCCTTTTTGCAACTTTCTCTCTCACCAGACGAGAGTGTTGCACTCAGCTAAAGATATTGTAATTGGATCTTTGCCTCATCTTCCTTGATCTGTTGAATCCAGATATAAACCTCGATCTATCTAATCGAATTGTTAAGTTTCTCTGCATTACATTCTCCATTATATGTGGGAAAATTAGACTTTACATCTAGCTTAAAAATGGCTTCTTAGATGTATGTCTATGATGTCAGTTAGAGTGACAAGAAGAAGAAGAAGAAGAAATATTGCTAGAAGATGGAGAGGGAGAAGGCTCTTCTCCACCGCCTCCATGATTTACCAATGCATGGTCATTTGAATCTTTCTTCTCAGGCTTGATTGTCTTCTCATGCCCTTCAAATAGCTTGTCAACTTTCTTGGCCATGTAGTAGAAAGCCTTGCGATAGTTTCACTCTTCTTTTGCTTGTGCATCCTCATCTGCCATGTTTCATCTTCGTGGTGCATGCCTCGCTTTAGGATCAAGGGACTTAAGTTTTCCTTCACCTCGTTGGAGCTTGTTCCTGGTTATCATTCACTCATGAAAATCGCATCAAGAAGACATGCTCTGATACCAAACTTGATCTAGATATTTAACTTCAAGGATGAATTTATAATTTCATATAATAGAGCATGTTAACCAGGTTAAATAAATGACATGAAAATGATGCAGAAACACATAAGAAAACATGAGATCAAGACACGATGATTTGATTACAGAGTTCACCCAATGTGGGCTACATCTTTAGGCCTTGCTCAATAGTGGGGAGGTCTTCTTTTATTAAGTGGAATCAGAGAAATCAGTTACAAGCAACTTCATAAAAATTACCCTTTTACCTCCAATTAGGATGATGGCCCGAAAATGGAGAGATTAGCTGGAGAAACAAACATCACCACTAAATTCCTGGCCCGAAAACGTGAAAAATCAACTATAATCTTGTCAAATTCTGACAAAGTCACCCCAAGCCCCTCTAAGGAATCTTCAAAGCATATTTTTGATACCCTGCTCAAGGTTCCAACCCCTGGCCTGCCTCTTGGTTCTGCCCGCTCAAATCTGCCTCCGCTGCTCTCCCCGATCGAATGAAATGTGAGGTTTAAATATAAGTGAGGTTGGCGGTGTTTACGAATGATGTTGTTGGTGCATTGGTTAGATGCCTTAATTTGGTGGGGGGAGGTCGGAAGTTCCAACACCTCGCCCGACCAATTTTGTAGCACCAACATATAATTAAACTTTGGTGGTTTATTTGGTTTTGATTACGGTTTATATATGGGGCCACCCGACGGGGACTGACCCATGTGGATTAGGCAGGTTCGAGCCCCGTCGGCCCCAACGTTGACTCTGTGAATGGTGGGTGGGGTCCGCGGGTATGTGGCCTCAAACCATATGTATTTTGATTACAATGTATGTTGAATGGTTCGAGGTGGCGGGATTTGGCCACCTGGCACCCCACATCACTATATTTAATATGCTTTCAACCAGTGGAGGTGGGTGGGTCTGGTGGGCACGACCCACCCCCCTTTTTTAATAATCTTTTTGATTTTATAGCCATATTGGCCCTTTTTCACTTTACGGAAATTAAGGGTTATTGGAAAAATTAAACATTTGACAATTTCCCCTGTTTCGTTGGTCGGATTCCATGCACCGGGTTTTGGTCAATTTCTTGCCTCCCTAAGCCTGCCACTTGTCCAACTTTGACAAAAACTTTGACCAGTCATAACTTGACCATACTAACTCAGATTTGAGTGTCGTTCGCATCGTTGGAATCAAGGCGAAAAGCACTACTAGCTGATCCTAGTTTCACTTCCATCTGACAATTGTTTCATTTATTTTTGAGATATTTTCAAGGCAACTTGTACTTCTAGATCCTCCCATATCACTATACAGAGTGGCCTAGTCTAAAACAACATAAAGAAAAGAATATAAATTTCTCCTTAGAGAAATTGGAAAATGGAAAGATGCTTACTCGTGATCCATCACAAGTTCTTCTCTCCTCTCACCTTGTAATCTCTAATCGTAGCTCCAATTTCTATAATTAGAATGTTCACATATAATCAACACAAGCCACATATCTACAACATATATGTAGCACTATCCAATCATTCTATTCAATGGATCAACATAGCATTGAAATATATGAATGTAAACATAACATAACACATATAGGAAAATGGTATACTATTTGTATTAATATAAAAAGGAGAGAGTTTACAACCAAAAATGGAAGTTTATCTGGTAGATATCTCCCCAATTTGATTTGTCCTTCCTTGTCACAATGCACACATCAAGTTCACCCTAATGCATGGAAATTATAACTCTCTTAAGATCATAGGAGCAACATGAGGGTATGCTTAGCCTCCAATATCCAACCTTGATGTTATATATGGATGTAGATTTATAGGAGAGTGTGGTAGTTTAGGAGTTCTTATCCATTTACCAATCTATGCTTGAGATCCACTTAGGAGGGGAGGATGAGCTCAAGGGAGAAGAGGTGAAATATCCAAGGTATGATCAAATAGGATTCAAAATTCTTATCCAAGGTAAATGGTTGTAACAACTCCTCGGAGCTTTTGGAAGAGGAAGCTTCAGGATTCTTTTTATTTTTAGTGAATTTCTAGAATCAGTGCACCCGTAACAAGGGACAACTTGCCACTAATCATATTAGGCACATAACTAAGCAACGTGTTTCTAAACACATTTCCCTAATTTGCCAGAGTATGTTGGGCCTTAAAAGCATTGAAATTCAGAGGCATTCAAGGTCAGAAACCCAAGGATTTGGGAGAGTCATGCTTATGGATTTGCATAGTGCTAATGAAAGGGTGTTCATGGATCATGATTGATCCAATTTGTAGGTATATTGACTAGATGCGATAAAGTGACCTATAACAATAAGTCATAAGTTATTGGTATAACTCACTTACATGCTATTGGATATACTCTTAGTTGTATAATGACAACTAATATGTTTGATATTGGGCCTCACTAAAATTACTCTAATGAGTTACTGATTCACCATGGTTATATATATATATATATATATATATATATATATATATATATATATATATATATATATATATATATATATATATATATAGATATATATATATATATATATATATATATATATATATATATATATATATATATATATATATATATATATATATATATATATATATATATAGATATATATATAGATAAATATATATAGATATATAGTTTTTTTTTGGAACATTGGTTCCTTGGTAAGCGTCGGTTGTTAGAATTTTATTGACCATGTCCACATTGAGCTTCAATGCAATGATATCTTTAGAAATGACCAAGATTCTTGGATCACTATTCCGCTCTCTAGAAACTTGCTTATCTCAACATGGTATCAAAGCTCATGGTATTGTGATACATGTTTTGTAGAGAACTTGAAAGAGATGAGATAGTGGTGAGGCTATTATGAACTTGCCTCTATTGGGTCGATGTACAATCATTAGTAACTTGATTTGGTTACATTGGTGAGATTGTGATACATAAGCTATCGAGTATATTCCACCGAATTATTTGTCACAATAGATCTGCTAAAATTATATTTAAGGTCTAAATTATACATTATTACAATTTTATTCAATTTCTTGATCTATAGATTCACTGTTAATAGTGCATGCATACGAGTTAAAATTACGCAAAAAATAGAGAATGGAAAAATAAAAAGCTCACACACATAGAATACACAAGATATGTTATAGGAAACCCTTTTGAGAGAAAACCAAGCTAGAAGGTGAGGTTGCTCTATTCTCTTTATCTGACTAGAAACATGGCTACAGTTACAAAGAAGTATGGCCTCTCACCTATGGGATGTGAGAAGGAAAAAATCCTCTCTATGTACTCTACCTCCTATCCCACTTGGATATTTTTTCTCAGCTATGGAACAAATGCACTTGAAATAATGAGATCCCTTTTTCCTCCTAGTGGCTCGGTTATAACATAACCTGATAGCCTACTAGCGGTTAGGTTTGAATACCTCAACTCTTAACTAGAGTTACAATATAGACTCTTCTATAATATTCTATATCATAATCTCATGGTTAACCCCCTTTCCATGAATATCGGGGGCTGACGTGTCATCCTCTCAAATTATGTTGGTGAAAAAAGGAAGGTAAACTTTTGATTAGCATAACTTTCACATACAAACTCTGATTGATGCATTTCTTGTGCTATTGGAAAGTTCTCTACGTGTAGAATAACACGAAAAGGTGCATTGCTAAAGCGATAATTTTTTATCCACAAAAAATGTCGTTTGATGCTTCAAAATGCTCCTAGAAGGTTGTAGACCCTGTGTTGCCAAACTAGGTCCTCCCGGTATAAACGGTCCCGTGAGTTTATTCCTCACTTTTTCCACTCTAAAAGTACCAAGATTATGAAAAAAAATATAATGAAACAATCCATATCACACCTCCCCATTTTGGGAGGCTTTTCATCCCCAAAATTCTCCACCTTCTCTCTAGTGTACCATTTATCTTTTCCTAGAAGTTGTCCTTTCAATCCAATCTGCCAAAAGTCATGCTGCCCTTGTCTTGTAGTTCTTGACCTCTTCTGCAAAATTATATCTTCTTTCAACTCTACTTGAGCATCTAGTGAGAAATCCTTCACAAAATATAGGACCTATTCCTCTTCATCATCTAGCATGGAAGGCTCATAGAGTTTTAGTTGATAAATGCACATATATGGTGGTAAACTGAGTCTATAGGAATTATCACCCACCTTTTCCAATTGATAAATACACATATGTGGTGGTAAAATGAGACTATAGGAATTATCACCCACCTTTTCTAGTATCTCAAAGGGTCCATATGTCAGAGCCTTTATTTTCTTACTAGGACCTTGTAACCTCTCCTTGTTCAATTGTAGCCATAATCTGTCTCCCACCTTGAATGATTTCTATGTTCTATGTTGATCATGCCTAGCCTTATATTTCTCTTGAAACTTTTGTAGTGTCTCTTGTACTTGTAGATGGATCTTCCTAATATTTTCTACAAACTTTTCAACACTCAAGGCATCTCTTGTAAGATCTTCTCTCACTTCTCCTTGATGCCCATTTGCAATGTCCAAAGGTGAAGACAAAAAATATCAAAAACAAGTTTCAAATGGGGACTTTCCTATAGAAGTGTCGACTTATCTGTTTTAAGAATTTTGTATATATACCATATTTTCATCCTATATCTTTGGATGCTTATGGTTGTATCCCCTCAGAAGTTGCACCAAAGGCTTGTTGACTACTTTTGTCTATCCATCTACCTGTGGATGGAATGTTGTAGATCTCTTCAACTTCATGACCATATGCTCCCACAATGTAGTCCATAATGCACTCATAAATCTTGTATCCCTGTCTGAAATGGTGCTCCTTGGTATCTCAAAGTGCACCCAGACCTATCCAAAGAACAAGTTCACTACTTCTTTCACATTTATGGTATTTTTATAGGGCATAAAAACATACATATTTCTAAACTTGTCAATTACCACAAATAGGTAGTGATGTCCGTTCCTGGTTGTTGGTAAACCTCCCACAAAGTCCATGTAAATGATTTCTAAAGGATTAGTGGGTACAAGTAAGGGATGATATAGACCTTGTTTCCTGTTGCTAGGCTTGTTGGTACAACAAAGCATGCATCCTCTTATGAACCTAGCTACCTTCTCTTGCATCTTGGTCCAATACACATACCTCTACAAGTTGGCCATGATCTTTCCTACACCAAAGTGTCATGTAACCTTGGTGGTGTGAGCCTCTCTAATCAGCGGAAATCTCTCACCTTTGGGAACACATATCTTATCCAAAGGTTGTAGAGGAACCCATCATGGAGATGGTAGTCAACGGTGCTATTGTCATCGTTCAAATGAATCTTCACTCTGGAACTACTGAAACACCTCCTTGAAGTCCTCATCCTCGGAATATGCCTCTCTATATGCACCATGGGTGAATGGCTTAATGTGCATAATAGTTATCAAACTTATGATATTTGGTGTGGGTTGACTTGAAAGAATGTCAACCAACTTGTTTGTGTTTCCCTACTTGTACTTAATCACCAAATGAAACTATTGTAGAAACCCCATCCAATTGTAATGCCTGGTCTATTGTAGCTTACTCTAGGCCTACAAGTACTATAGTGGTTGGTGATCTGTGTGGATTATTGTCTCCTTTCCCATCACATAGTGCTTCCACTTCTTCACAACTTCTACTAGGGCATAGAGCTAAAGATAATAAGTGAAAAATAAAAAAATAATTCAAGAGACAAGAAAAACACAACAGAAAAGGATGTTAAGCATGAATGTATTGCATATTCACAAAGAATGATGAAATAATATAAATACATCAAGTTATGTCTCAAGATAGTTAGTCTATCTTGGACATGCAATCTCTAGGTTGAGTGAATATCTCAACCACACAGTAATATAGGAGGCTAACTAGTTGGAGAGAATCTCCCAACCAACTAAACCTCAACAAACTCCCAAGTATTAGGAACAAACTCATTCTAGAATTGATGAGCACATCAAAGACAAGTAGGAATTATATTTTCCAAGTTTTATGATTTTACTATATTGGACTTATTGATTGTGAATATGAGGCTAACATTATCGCCCTAAATCATAATTCTAGAGTAAGAACTTGGTACCATATCCAATTCTTCATGTTGAAACTACTGAGCCGAACATCAATGAAAATCTACCTGAAACACTGCCAAAAATGGATGTCGAAAACTCCAATACAAAGAGATCGAACCAAGAGAATTGAATCAACTGCAAGTCTAACACATTCTTGAAAATGATTGACAATTCAATCTAATTTCAAGCTACAATGAAAAAGGATCTATCTATCCTTTCCTGGGTCCAATGACCATCCAAGTGAACAGAAATGCCCACAAATATACTCTCAATCAACATCCAATCGCTTTTCCATTAACCAATTTTGATTCCCACTGGAAAATTGTGTTGTTGTCGAAACTTTTAGTATGAAAACCATCATAATTATTTCAATTTCAATTTAATCATCAATTCCCCCCTTTTTCAACTAAAAGGAGAGACCATAACCATTTGTTTTGAAATCCCCATCTTAAGACATTGTCTTCAATTGGCATCCAACATATCATCTATCCTGGGCAAGGGGTATCTGTTCTTGATTTTGATTTTGTTCAACGCCCTATAATCTGTACACATCCACCAAGTCTCATCCTTCTTTCACATATTGATGATTGGTGACCCACATAGTGATGTACTCGGTCGAATGACAATGTGTTCCAACTGCTGTTGCAACTATTTCTTCACCTCAGTTTCTTCTATAATAGACTTCCTGTATATCCCAATGTTTGGCAATGGGGACTACGGAAATAGATAGATCTCATGCTCCACTTCCCTCATAGGTGGTAACCCTTTAGGTTGTCAAAACACATCCCTATATTCCTATAGAAACTCTTCTAGTTGTTGTTTTTGTTTCTTAGTACACCCCTCCAAGGATGCCTTGCTTCTTAATGACTCTTCTACGTATTGGCTTTCTCTTAAAAATAATAAAACATACTTCTTGCTAGAACTGATTAATTTCTTGGCTTGGTTGGCACTTACCAGATTTTTTTTTTTGACTTTTTATTGTGTGTGTTGATGATGAATAATTTCCATCCTTGATGAGCTAGTACTGGATGGTTTTCCGCATGAATATTGCATCTCACATGTACATTTAAGGACTTCCAAACAAGAATCCACATATGTCAAGGGGAACCACATCCAGTTCTACTTCATCAATAAAATCAACACTGATAGAAAATCTAATTTTGCACTACTGTGTTACCTTTAGTTTCTCATCCTTATTTACCCATCCTAATGGATATGGGTTTGGATGATCATGAACTTCCAACCCCAACTTCTTGACTAGCTTTAATGCAATGAGATTCACCTACAAGCTTGAGTCAAACAAAGCATCAATCTTTGACTTCTTAACTTGTATCATTATATGGAGGATTTTGGTCATTTCTTTCTCTTCATGTTGTTGAAGTCTACTCAGATTCACCTCCTTTTGCACTAATGTACATAAGATCTTCTCATCCACATTCACTTTTATTTCAACATGGTTGCTCAAATCTATGGCCATGAGATTCTTCTTCTTATTGTCTTTATTTTTGTTCTTAAAGTTTAGCTTTGGATGAAACTAATAACACTTCTCCTCTATATGGTCGTCAATGTTGTTATGGTTGCAGTGGTTGCTGGGATCTTTGCACTGATGTGTTGTAGCCGCCATATTTTATTTTCTCCCCTTTTCTGCTTCTGATCTGGATTTAAACAGGAACGCAACAAATTACAGAGATAACCATATACACAAAGATGCAGCGGAGATAATACTTCATTTCATTAATGGAAAATACTGAAATATGCTTACAACCAGAAATGGAAATAAACCAGCTAGGGCGATGGTAGCTTATCTCTGAGAAGAGATGTGGTGGCTACATGCCTCTGAACTCTGTGTTACAATGAGGCTCGAAGGCCTATTTATTGTTGAGAAACAATGGAAAACCCTTCACATTCCAAAACCTAACCCTAGGAGATGAAACGCCAAACTGTGGGCCTCGTTTGGGTAAATTGGTACATCAACTTCCCGGGGTCGTAACTTTGGCATACGATCTTCATTTGACGCGTACAATAGCTCGTTAGAAAGATCTATCCGAGCACTACCACTTTGGGAAGGGCATCATCGGTCCATGGACCCATGTTGCCGCCAGATTTCCCAAAAAACGTCATTTAGGGCCTCAAAACGGCTCCAAAAGTTCAGGACTCGAAAAATTGCTAAAAATAGTAAGTTGTGCTACAATTAAGGAAACTGAAAATGATGAGAGAAAAAATGGTGGGGGTCCAGGTGGACTTGGCAGGTGGCCACCAATATCCACCTGGATCATTCCTCCCCCCTTAGGAAGCAATGGTCCCCATTGCGTTGAGTTCCTCCATGAGATGAGGAAACTTTTGCTGAACTTGTTCCCTGGTGAGCCACTTGCCCTGCTGAAGGAGTTGGCCTTCTTTGACAACTCGATACAGTTGGATATTCTGTTGGTGAGTGTTCTTGATCTGTGTGTCCATGATCCAATCAGTTGCAGCTTGTTCCATGCAATCTAGATTTAATTTTGTGGGTTTGAGCTGTTCTGCAATGTCGGATGTGTCTAGCAATGGTGGAAAGTATGGCCGAAGGTGGTCCACATTGAACACTGGGTGCATGCCAAGGAATGGGGGAATGCTGAGCTCAAATGCATTGTCTCCCATAGCCTTAGTAATGGTGTAAGGACCATATCGGAGTGGTCTCAATTTCCGATAGGCTCCAGTAAGGCATTCCTTTTGCAAATGCAACCAAACTTTGTCGCCCACCTGAAACTTGTGTGGCACCTGATGTTGATCATGTCGTTGCTTGTACTTGGCATTTGATTTCTCAAGAATGTCATGGACCTGCTGGCGAATATGTTGGATGCGCTCAATGAAGCTGGTGGCCTTATCTGTTTCGGACTGGACATGAGCTGAATTTATGTGAGTAGCTGCAAGTGGCATGGCCACATCAATGGGGCATAGTGGCTGGAATCCCAAACCAACCTGAAAAGGGCTATGGCCAATGGAGCTGTGAAGAGCTCGGTTATAGCTGTGCTGAACATAGGGGAGGCTCTCGTCCCATGTGCGTGGATGCTTTGAGTTATACATGCGCATAATGTGCACAATCATCCTATTGACAACCTCTGTCTGGCCATCAGTTTGAGGATGGAAGGCTGTGGACTTTGTGAGTTTGGTGTCCAGCATTGACCAGAGACTGGACCAAAATGTGCTAAGAAACCGACTGTCCCAATCTGAGATGATAGACTATGGGATCCCAAAGTGCACCCACACTCATTCAAAGAAGAGTTTAGCAGTGGCTTCTGCTGTGATATTCTTCTTGTAGGCCGCCATAATGGCCATCTTCGAGAACTTGTCGATGACCACAAAAACACAGTCATTTCCATGCTTAGTGGAAGGAAGGCCTGACATGTAATCCATGGAGATGGATTCCCAAGGTCGACTAGGGGTAGGCAACGGGGTATAGAGGCCGTGCTTCTTAATGGTCAGTTTGGCAATGGCACAGGCAATACATGATTTGATGTACTTCCCAACATCCTGTCGAAGATTCGGCCAATACAAATAATTTTGCAGTACTGCCACTATTTTCTTGACCCTGAAATGCCCAGTAGCCCGACTGTACTGTGCTTCCCAAATCATCTTGGTACGCTCGCTGGAAGGAACACAAAGGTGACCCAGGTGGCATAACAGGGCATCCTGGAGGTGAAAATCTGGAACATGCCGACCCTCCAAGAGTGTCTGGTATGTGTGGCCGAATTCTGGGTCGCTTTTGTAGAGAAGTAACCAATCAGAAGTCTCGTGCCCACAAGAGTTGAGCACGGTGGTTAACGCCATGATCGGTGGTCGACTGAGGCAATCTGCAACATTATTGGTGCTGCCCTTCTTATACTTGATATTCAAGTGGAACTATTGTAGGTATGTAGACCACTTCTGATGGCGATCATTCTGCAATTTCCCTTGGGTCTGTATGAACTACAGGGGTCGGTGGTCTGTGTGGATGACCGTTTCCTTCCCCAAAATGTAATGCTTCCATTGTCGGCAGGCTTGTACAATGGAATACATCTTTTTATCATAAGTGGGGTACTTCCGGACTGTGTCTGAAAGTGTTTCACTGTGATATGCCACTGGATGTCCATGTTGAGTAAGGACGGCCCCAATAGCATAGTCAGAGGCATCTGTCTCGACCTCAAATGGTTGTTGTAAATCTGGTAACGCGAGCACTGGTGCCGTGCAGAGGCGATCCTTCAACTCCATGAATGCCTTCTGTTGAGATTCAGACCAAAAGAATTTTTCTTTCGCCCCTCCCTTGGTGACTTGACTCAAGGGCCAAGTAATATGAGAAAACCCCAACACGAACCTGCGGTAGAAGTTGGCAAGACCTAGAAAGCTGCGGAGCTCTGTTAGAGTGGTTGGAGATGGCCAATCCCGAATGACTTGGATCTTGGCTGGATCGACATGCACCCCCTGTTCATCAATGATGTATCCCAGATACTGAACCTGGGTCATGCCAAAAGTGCATTTCTCTAAATTGGCACATAGCTTGTGTTGCCGCAGTGTTTGGAGAACCTGTCGGATGTGGTGGAGGTGCTCTTCCCAACTCTGGCTGAAGATCAGAATGTCATCCAAGTATACTACTACAAAGGAGTTGGTGAATGGCCGCAAGATGTCATCCATTAGCCTCATGAAGGTTGCAGGAGCATTCGTCAATCCGAAAGGCATAAACAACCATTCGAAAAGGCCCTCCTTGGATTTGAAGGCAGACTTCCACACATCAGAGGGTTCGATTGGTACCTGGTGATATCCTGACTTCAGATCGATCTTGCTGAAATATTTCGCCCCCTTTAGTTGGTCCAGGAGGTCATCAATCCGTGGGATCGGGTACCTATTACGGACAGTGATCTTGTTCAGTGCCCAATAGTCAATACAAAGTCTCCACGTCCCATCCTTCTTTTGTACCAACACGATCGGGCTCCCACAAGGCGATGAACTCGGACGGATGTGACCTTTCTGCAGGAGCTCCTAAATCTGTCTCTTGATTTCATTGCTCTCCAGAACGGAGCGTTGATAAATTGGCCCATTGGGTAGCGGAGCACCTAGGGTCAGATCGATGGAGTGCTTGACCTGACAGTGCAGAGGAACCCCTACAGGGGAGGTGAAGATGTCCTCGTACTCCTCCACAACCTTGTCCATCTGTAGTTGTCGTGTAGAGGGACCCCGTCTAGAGGCCGCAGCCACCGTCTTCTTCTTTCCTTGAGGGCGTATCATCAGGAAAACAAATTTCTTGGCTTTGGAAATGATCTTACTGCATTGTTTTGCAGTAATCAAAGAGATGGCGGTAGGTGGTGCTACCTCTGGTATCTTGTACAACTTACTTCCCAATGTAATAATAACAGCACGGGGCCTTGATTCATACACATCATGTCACTTCCACAAGTATGGCTGTCCTAATAATACATCATAAATTCAAGGGGAGCAATGTCACACAATACCTCATCCGTGAAGGGCTTGATGTTGTATGGAAGGCGACACTGCTGGCTCACGCGAAGATCTCTTCCTTGGTGAAGCCACCCAATGGTGTATGGTTGCGGATGTGTTGTGGTCGGTAAGCCCAACCGCTTCACGACCTATGCCGAAATGAGGTTCTTTTGACTCCCGCTATCAACAATGAATTGTATCAGGGAGCCCTTTACCCACATCTGGGAGTGGAAGAGACGCTCCTCCTCCTCTGGATCTTCGGGTTCATTTTCCTGGATCTTGGTGGTAGCAACAGTGGCGTTAGGATCCGCATCAATGATTTGCTTCCCTTTTTCATTCCCCTTAACGGGTTCTGTCTCAGAGTCGGAACATGCATCTAATTCTGAAACCTTTAGCTCAGCCACCAGTGACTGCTTGGCCCGACACTCACTTGTGTTGTGAGTGGAGCTCTTATGGAACTCACACCATTTTCCAGTGTCCTTTTTCGGCTTCGCGGCGTTGTTCTTTGCTTGCAGCTTCGGCGGGTTGTCTTGGGCTGTCCCACCTTGGCTTTGTCCCTTGTTCTGTGGTTTAGGGGCACCTTTCTCTTGCTTTGGATTTGCAAATCCAAAGTCTCGCTTCTTTTGTTTAAACTTCTGCTCGACCTTGACGGCATATCGGTATGCTGCACCGAGTGAGGAGATGTTCAGGAATTGTATTTCTTCCTGGATGTACTTGTGTAGGCAACCACAGTATTTGAGTATCAAATGTTGCTCCGAATCCTTGATACCAAACTTTGTGCGAAGGGTATGGAAACGATTGGTGAACTCCAGCACGTCTTGGTCCCTTCCCTGCCGCAGCGTGATCCACTTTATGTATTCATCCTCATAGCTTCCGACAGGGTAGTACTGCTCCTTGATGGCATCCCAAAATGAATTCCAGGTGGGTGCGACTGAAAATAGTGAGCCAGTACTTTCATCCTTCTGCTCGCAGTAGGCTTCCCACCAGTCCTTGACGTGGGGGGCTGCTTTGAGAAGAGCGAAAGCAATCTTTTCCCGAATCGAAAATTCATGAACAGAAAAATAACCCTCTAGCAAATTTAACCATTTATCTACGGCATCTGCGTCTATCTGACCCTCGAATATGGGGATTTCAAAATTAACTTGTACCTTAAAGGGCATGGCGTTTCCAGAGTAGCTGCTGGAAGCCGCTGCGTCGCTTCTGGGTAGCCGTTGAAGGATCTGGGCAAAGCTGTCCATCATCGCGTTTCGTTGTCGCTCGAGGGCTTCTTCGAGCAAGATTTTGATGGGATCTCCTGCCCCCTCGTCTTTCTTCTCATTCGCCATGGGAGGCCGTCGGGATTTGCGAGGCTGGTCTTGCAAAGGTTCAACCAGTTCAAGCCCTAACTCCTTATATCCCGACCTTGTTGTGGACATGCAAAGAAAAACAGAGAAAAAGCAGACCGCTCTGATACCACTGATCCGGATTTAAACAGGAATGCAACGAATTACAGAGATAACCATATACACAAAGATGCAGCGGAGATAATACTTCATTTCATTAATGGAAAATACTGAAATATGCTTACAACCAGAAATGGAAATAAACCAGCTAGGGCGATGGTAGCTTATCTCTGAGAAGAGATGTGGTGGCTACATGCCTCTGAACTCTGTGTTACAATGAGGCTCGAAGGCCTATTTATTGTTGAGAAACAATAGAAAACCCTTCACATTCCAAAACCTAACCCTAGGAGATTAAACGCCAAACTGTGGGCCCCGTTTGGGTAAATTGGTACATCAACTTCCCTGGGTCGTAACTTTGGCATACGATCTCCGTTTGACGCGTACAATAGCTCGTTAGAAAGATCTATCCGAGCACTGCCACTTTAGGAAGGGCAACATTGGTCCATGGACCATGTTGCCCCCAGATTTCCCAAAAAACATCGTTTAGGGCCTCAAAACAGCTCCAGAAGTTCAGGACTCGAAAAACTGCTAAAAATAGTAAGTTGTGCTACAATTAAGGAAACTGAAAATGCTGAGAGAAACAATGGTGGGGGTCCAGGTGGACTTGGCAGGTGGCCACCAATATCCACCTGGATTAGCTTCTTTTACCCCTCCTTAAAAGTTTCTTATTACTCCTCCTACTTCGATCCACTTGATTGCACTCGCTTCAAGAATATGTTCTCCAAGTGTTGTGCTTGTACATAAGCCTCGTCCATCGATTTAGGCTTGAACAACATCACTTTCTGCCAAAAATGGTGGTGTAGACCCCCCCCATATAATTAAGGAGTACATTTGGATTCCTCAAGGAGATACCCAACATTATGTCCATATTTCTAAACTTTGTGGTATACTCCATATAGCCTCCTAGTGGTTAGGTTTGACTACTTCAACTCTTAACTGGAGTTACAATATAGACTCTTCTAGATTATTCTACATCATAATCACGTGGTTAGCCCATTTTCCATGAATATTAGGGGCTAATGTGGCGACCTCTTAAATTATGGTGGTGAAAGTAGGAAGGTCAAATTCTGAGTGGCATAACTTTCGCATGTGAAATCTAATCCAGATCACATGTCCCCATTTTGAGAGGCTCTTGGTCCCCAAAATCTTCCATTGAATGAGGTGAGGAAAGTTTCCCTCCACCTTCTCTCTAGTGTACCATTTAGATTTTCCTGGAAGCTATCTTTTCAACCCAATCTACCAAAGGTCATGCTGCCCCTGTCTTGTAGTTTTGGACCTCTTCTACAAAAATATATCTTCTATCAGCTCTACCTAAGCATCTGGTGCCAAATCCTCCCCAAAATGTAGGAACTATTCCTCTTCTTGATCTAGCATGGAAGACTCATAGAGTTTTAAATTCTCTACATTCATAGCTGGGTAAATGCGCATATATGGTGGTAAGTGCAATCAATAGGATTTATCACCCACATTTTCCAGTATCTCAAAGGGTCCATACCTTAGAGCCTTGATTTTCTTACCAGGCCCTTGTAACCTCTCCTTAGTCAATTGTAACCATACTTTATATCCCACCTTGAATTATTTCTCTACTCTATGGTTATCATGTCTGACCTTATATTTCTCTTACGACTTCTGCATTGTCTCTTATACCTATTGATGGATATGCCTGATATTTTATACAAGTTTTTCATCCCTCAAGGAATCTCCTATAATATCTTCCCTCACTCCTCCTTGTTGCCCATTTGCAATGTCCAAAGGTGAAGGCGGTAAATATCTAAAATAGATTTGAAATGGGTGTTCCTTATAGAAGTGTGAATTTCTCTATTGGAAGAATGTTGTATATATACCAGATTTTCATCCCATGTCTTTAGATGCTTCTAGTTGTATCCCATTGGAAGTTGCACCAAAGTCCTATTGGCTACTTTTGTCTGTCCATCTTTCTGTGGATATAATGTTGTAGATATAATCAACTTTGTGTCCATCTTCTCCCACAATATAGTCCAAATTTCACTGAGAAATATCGTATCGCTGTATGAAACAATGCTCCTTGGTATCCGAAAGTGCACCTAGACCAATCCAAAGAATACGTTTGTCGCTTCTTTCCCACTGCAGATTTTTTCACAAGGCATCAAATAACACATCTTTCTGAACCTGTCAAACAGGTAGCCATGTCCCTTTCTGGTTGTTGGTAAACCTCCCACAAAGTTCATGGAAATGTTTTCCCAAGGATGAGTGGGTACATGTAAGGGATGATATAGACCCAGTTTCCTATTCCTAGGCTTGTTGGTAAGAAAATGCATGCATCCTCTTGTGAACCTAGTTGTCTGCTCTTCCATCTTGGCCCAATACATATACCTCTGCAAGTTGGTATTACTATTCCCTACACCAAAGTGCCATGCAACCTTGGAGGTGTGAGCCTCTCTAATAAACTACAATCACTCACATTTAGGAACACATAGATTATCTAGCCTATAGAGTATCCCATCCTGGAGATGGTAGTCAATGATGCTATCACCATTGTGCACACGAATTTGACTCTTCAACTGAGGAAACAACTCCTTGAAGACCTCATCCTCTAAATATGCCTCTCTATATGCACCGTTGCCGAATGGATCCATTTGCATAAGAGTTCCCAAAGCTATGATATTTGGTGTGGGTGGCCTTCAAATCACGTAAGCCAACTTGTTTGTGCTAGTATTCTTGTACTTGATCACCAAATGAAACTGCTATAGAAACCCCATCCACTCGTTGGAAGGGGTATATTTTCTTGAGCGTGGTTTTTTTCTATGCCATATAATCTATGCACATCCTCCAATTCCCATCCTTCTTTGTCACAATGATGATGGGTGACCCACATGGTGATGTACTCGGTTGAATGACACCTTGTTCTAGCAGTTTCTCCAACTGTTTCTTTACCTCACTTGTTTTTACAATAGAATTCTTGTACAACCCAATGTTTGGCAATGCAGAGTCCAACAATAGTTGGATCTCATGCTCCACTTCCCTCTTAGGTGGTAACCCCTCAGGCTCTTAGAAAAAATCCCTATATTCTCATAGAAAATATTATAGTTGTTGTTTTTGTTTCTTAGTACACCCCTCTAGGGATGCCTTTCCTCTTACTGACTCTTTTACATATTGAATTTCTCTTAAAACAATAAAACATACTTCTTGCTGGAACTGATCAATTTCTTGGCTTGGTTGGAACTCACCAATGAATTTTTTTTCTTACCTTTGTGCATTTTTATGAAGAACAATTTTTTATCCTTGATGAACCTTGGTTCGATTTTCGCATTAATATTTCATTTCGCATGTACATGTAGGGACTCCCAAACACGACTCCACATACATCAAGGGTAACCACATCTAGTTCTACTTCATCAATAAAATTAGCAATGATAGAAAATCTAATGTTGCACTATTTTGTTACCTTCATCTCTACATCCTAAATTACCCATCCTAGTGGATATGGGTTTAGAAGATCACAAACATTTAGCCCCAACTTCTTGACTAGATCTGCTGCAATGAGATTCTCCTTTGATCCTGAGTCAAACAGAGCATCAATCTTTGTCTTCTTGACTTGTTTCTTTATATTGAAGAGTTTGGTCATTTCTTTCTCTTTTTGTTGTTCAAGGCTCCTCATATTCACCTCTTTCTGCATTGATGTATATACTATCTTCTCATCCACGTTTGAGTTGCTTTCAACTTGGTTTCTCGAATATGTGGCCATGAGATTCTTCTTCTTATTATCTTTCTTTTTGTTCTTTGGGTTTAGCTCTAGATGAAACTTCCAACACTTATCCTCTATATGGAAATCAATGTTGTAGTAGTTATTGGGACCTTTTCATTAATGTGTTGTGGCTTCCGTATTTTTACCTTTCCCCCCTTTCCGCTTCTTTTTTTCTCCTTATAAGTGTCTTGTTGCTCCTTTTGATTCAATCCACTTGATTTCGCTCTCTTCAGGCCTATGTTTTCTAGGTATTGTTCCTGTACACAAGCCTCACCCCTAGATTTAGGCTTGAACAACATCACTTGCTCCTGCAAATGGGGGTGTAGACCCCCTCGATACTTGAGGATTAGTAAATATAGGTTCTTTGGGGAGATACCCAACATCATGGCTATCTTTCTAACTTTGTGGTATACTCCTGCATGCTTTGGCCTGGATTTTTCCTAAAGTAGTGCCACTAGATCCACTGGTCCTATACATACCCAATAAGGTAAAAATATGACTTAATGAGGGTTTTGAAGTCCTCCCACTTAGTCACTAGAGGCTCTCCCTCGAACCTCAGGATCTCTATGTCCCCCGAAGTTCATTTCAGCCAAACAAATGAGATCGTTTGTCCTTCCTCAATTTGATGGGAGCTAAAATAAACTTCCATTCGCTGCAACTAGTGATTCAGCTTCAAATCATTGATCTCATCATTGTACGACCTGGTATTTACTTTTGCTTCCATTTTAAATAAGGTTTGTGATTAATTCATGGCACTCAAACTACGTTGATTTTTTCTAGGTTCTTTCTTTGGTTGGTTGTCTATTTCTCCTCGACCTATTGATCCCCCTTCTGATTTATCCTTTTCATTTGAACCACCATATTATCGAAATATTTGAAGCTTATTGTTCAAGGCCGCCATGATGAAATTTACATTTCAATTTATATCTGTGACTTGTTGTTCTAGCTGTGAAAACCTCACCTTTGCAAGATCACAAGGGTCATTCGCAGATTCATGGGTCATGATTAGGTTTTATGAGTTTTGGCCCCACTAATCTAGACCCCTAAAAATCTCCACAATATACCTAAATAAACTTTCTCTAATACCTATATGATCCGTAAACTACCATGGATATTCCAATGAACATTTTGTCACAACAGATTTGATAAAATTATATTTAAGATATGAAATTCTACATTATTGTAGTTTTATTAAATTTAGGTATATGTATATTTATTGTTAATAGTGAATGCATGTGAATTAAATCTATGCAAAAAAATAGAGAACGGAAAAATAAAATCCCACACACACACATAAGCCACAATATATAATATGGGAAACCCTTTAAGGAGAAGACCTAGATCGAAGTTGAGTCTTCTTCACTCTCTTTCTCTGTCTAGAAATATGGCTGCAGGTATAAATAAGTATGGCGTGTGACCCATGGGCTGCTACAATGCACAAATCCTCTCTGTGTGCTCTACCTCCTATCCCTCGTGGCTATTTTTTTTCAGCCATGGAACAAATCCACTCGAACTAATGACATCCTGTTTTCCTCTAGAGGCCTGTTTATAACACAACTCGATATCCTACTAGTGGTTCAGTTTGACTACCTAAACTCTTAACCAGAGTTACAATATAAAATATTCTAGAGTCTTATACATCATAATCACGTGTCTAACCCCTTTTCCATGAATACTAGAGTTTGACGTGGCATCCTCTCGAATAATGGTGGTGAAAACAAGATGGTCAACTTCTAAGTGGTATAACGTTTGCATACATACTCTAATTGAATTGCTTATTGCACCATTGGAAATATCTATATGTGTATAATACCATGGTAAGGCGCATCGCTAAAGAAACAAAGTTTTATGCCTCAAAATTCTCCAAGAAGGTTTCTGACCTTGTTTTTCCAAATTGGGTCTTGTCAGTGAAAATGATGTTGAGAGCATATTCCTCCATTTTTCAACTCTAAAAGAATTGAGATGGGTGGAAAACCATATAATGATCCAATACAGATTATATGGGTGCTCCAATTAAGTTATAAAGTGTTATTTTGATTCCCTCGCATTAATGATGAAGGTTCCTTTGCAACTTTTTATTTTTTATTTTTTTCCTTTGTCATCCACATTGATCCACATCACTGTTTTTTTTGGTATCTACTACTGAAATTGGAATTGGTGGATTGAGGAAGATTCAACCACATGGTTACCGCAAAGGGTTTGGATCCGTGGTGATCATTTTGGAACACCATCCATCTAAAGGTAAGTTGGAACCAAATTCCATATCGAACGAATGTCAAATCGTTTTTTAGCTTGCTTATCCTTCGACTCAACCATGACTTGTTTAGACACTGACTAAATTTTTTCTTTTATTGACCAAACTTGTATTTCTCTGAGTGTGCACTCAACTTGACTGCTCAACTACACCTTTATCCTATTAACTCAAACCAACTAAGAAAAGAAATAATCAACTTGAACATATGGAAGAAGGTTGTTCGACCAAATATTTGGAGGTACGCTGATTGAAGGTGGCTTGATCATTAACCCTAATCAAGTCAAGATATAACAATACTTCCTTTTGACACTCACTATATTAAGGCTCAACTCAATAAATCCTTTTTAATACAATGCACCACTTAGCTTCATTTCTCTTATAAACTAAGGAAGGCATTGATCAACTAAGGAAAGCATTAATCAACTAAATGGTATGTTATATGGCTTCCCTCGAGCCAACTAGAGATCACCTTATGTTGACTGACACTTTTTCAACTAGACATCAACCAAAGGTTTTCTAGGTTTTTTCAACTGCGTTGGTCGACCCAACTAGAGCTTGAATTGATATATGAATTGGCATAAGAATGATTTTAATAGCTAGATGATTTCTTAACACACTCTCTATGGCCTTAAAGGTAGTTGTTTCCTTTCTTTTTATCAATATTAATTCATAGCCACTCTTCAAGTTTATTTGCTAACTTATTGTGCAGTTGGGTGATTGATTACAATACCTCCATGAAAATAACGTTGGTGGATAGTTTCACAATGAGGTCGTCAACATAAAATCTATCATCTATTGCTTGTTGTAGATAAAGATTACATAATTTAAAAATCAACTAAAAACTGAAACTATCATTTTCTTGATTGCTATAAATGAGAAATTTAAAAGAGTTAATGTCTGAGGGGGGAGCCATGTAAACCCTTTGCCAATATCGTGCAGTTAAAATTAAGGAAAATCTAGATCTTATTAAGGATCTAGAGGAAGAAATTGAAGGTTTATCTCATTTAGAGAATGTTTCCTTAAAAGAGGAATTTTTTCAGGTGGAAGCAACTAGATCCAAGTTATCTAATGAGGTTAATCAATTACAGGCTTATGTTTATGAGATTTAGGAAGAAGTTATCCCTTTCAAGGTGACAATAATAGATTGCTTGATGAATATGATGCCTTAAAATGGATCATGATGAACTGTTATTGCAATTGACTAAGAAAGATGTAGCTATTCAAAGCTTGTAGACCGACAACTAGAACCTTGAAGTATAAGTCAATTGGTTGTAGACTGCTTATAATATTGAATTTCCAAGCTCACATATTAATAGTGTTTCTATCCCAACTAATTGTAATACAAAAAATATTGATATTTCTACTGCATTATTTTCTACTAATGTTGTTTCTACTAACTTTGAAAACACTACAAGTATTAGGTCCCAACTACTAAGAAAAATTAGCTATACCGGAGGAGGAATTTGAAACATGTAAAGGGCATTGTTTTTCTTATTTTACTTGAACTACAAACATATAGAGCAGGTCTTGGATATGACTTTGTTACTACTACCTCATTTCCTTCACCTATCTTTGTTGAGACCAAAGCGATGTCATTTGTCGTAGGAGTAATTCAAACTAATTTGTTGGAAGAACAAACCCCAATTCATTGTATTAAACAGATTGATGACATGGTGGTTAATGTCAATCTATATGAAAATGTTGTTTCATACATATTTAAGTCTTTAGAATAGAAAATTGAGCCATATCAACATGATTCCTCATGAGATTCATAATAATTTTCCCAGGAATCTGAATTGTTGTCAACATGGTGACTCTCCGTTTAGATCATTGTAGAAGTGATGTGAAAGAATGAACTATGGACCAATGCTAACAATTAGCATTGGTTTTGGTTAGAATCATGGATTATCATGGAATTATTTGAATAGGTTCTTTAGTACTACATATCATTGTGTCTCATGAGCTATATTGTGATACAACATTCCTTTTACTTGTTGATTACCTTGAGAGTTAATACTTCCTTTTATTTTTGGATTCCTTAATTATTGTGTTATGCTTATGTGTGCAATAGATAAAATATGGAAAATAGATAACAACATAATGAAACACACCAATCATAATGAAAACAAGATATGATCAGGAAAACCCTTATATGAGAAAACCCAAATGGAAGGTAAGGATGATCTTCTCTCTCTTTCTCTGAATGGAAATGGATATAAGTACAAAGTGAGACTTGTGGCATGTGGGTTACTACAATGAAAAAACCCTATCTTTTTTCTCTTACTCTATCCACCTTTAGCTATCCTACTTATCTATGGAACAAGATGCACTTGATTAGCATGGAACCCCTTCTCGTTCAAGTGGCCTAGTTATAACACAATCCAATATCTTAACAGTGTTCAAGTTTGTCTCCTTCAACTCTTAACTAAATGTTACAACATCAAAAAATTTGGAGTCTTAATCATCACGATCACGTGGAAATCCCTTTTTCCATGAGTAATGGGGGATGATGTGGCATCCTCTTGAGTCATGGTGGTCAAAACAAGAAGGTCAACTTCCATGTGGCATAACGTTTGCATACGGACTTTGTCACAAGGTCTCTCTCACAACATTAGAAATATATCCAAGTGTAGAATAATGCTAGGGGGTGCATGCTTAACAAAAATAATTTTAACCCCAAAATTTGTTGTTTCATTCCTAAAATTACTTCAATAATATTTTAAACCTTAATTCACTAAATTGGGACCCTCCGTAAAAGTGATCATGTGAGTTGATTCCTCTAATTTTTCCACTTTAAAAGCATCAAGATGGATAAAAAATAGTATAATGATCCAATCCATATGATACCTCTTCATTTTTTGAGAAATTTGATCCCTAATAGCTTCTATTGAATGAGGTAAGGAAATTTTTTCTCCACCTTCTCCTTAAAGTACCATTTATCCTTGCTTAGAACTTGTCCATTCAACCCAATATTCCAATGGTGATGATGCCACATCTTCTAGTTTTGGACCTCCTCATCAAAAATATATCCTGTGTCAAATCTACTTGATCATGTGGTGCCAAATCCTCTTTAGAAGGGAGAAACTATTCCTCTTCTCGATCAAGCATGAACGGATCAAAAGTTTCATACTTTCTACATTCACCATTAAGTAAATATGCATGTCTATGTGTAGACTAAGTCTATAGGCATTCTATCCAACATTGTCCATTATCCCCAAATGACCATATCATAGAGCCTTGATTTTCTAACTAGGGTCCTATAGCCTCTTGTCCAACTGTAATGAGACTTTGTCTCCCACTCAGAATGACTTCCCTATTCTATATTGATCATGCCTACTCCTTAATTTTTCTTCTAACCTCTACAACATCTCCTACACTTATGAATTTGGAATTAGATAAATTTCTATTATAATATTTAATTAATATTCTACTATATTACTAATAACAAGTTAATATTAAAATATAAATACTATTTTTTCTATTAAAAATGAAATATACTCTATTTAAATATCAACCTTTCAATGTCATGTTATAATTTTTTGGACAAATATATCCTTTCTTATGATCGTAACTTATTGTCTTATGGGCTGTTGGATATAATGTTGGTGTTATTTTGACAACCAATGAGTTTCTTATTCATCATGGCTAGAAAGAAAAATATTTTATTGTAACATTGGTTCCTTGGTAAACCTCACTTGTTAGAATTTTATTGACGATTTCCACACTCATATATTTAGATTTTTTTTTTTGGATAGCTTCAACATATGGTCCTATAATTGTCTGATTTGCTCGATATCCAAATCTATTTATAGATGGGCCCTCAAATTGGTATTTTAACTATCATATCATGACATTTTTTGCATCAGTACAATAGTGTCTCTAGAAACCACCACTATTCTTGAATCATGATTCTCATCTATAGAAACTTACCTATACCAACATGGTACAGAGCTCATGGTATTGTGAAACTAGTTTCATAGAGAAAATGTGAATGAGGTGAGATAATGGTGAGGCCATTATGAACTTGTATGTATTGTACTTGTTTGATTTGGTTATATGGGCACTCTAATTAAGTTCTAAAGTGTTATTTTTATACCCTAGCATTACTATTGAAGGTTCCTCTTAAACCTATTTTTTTCATTTCTTGATATGCATGGATCCACATCAATATCATTTTTTGTGTCTACTACTGAAAGTGGAATTGGTGGATTTAGGAAGATTCGACCACATGGTAGCTCTAAAGGGTTTGAATATGTGGTGATTGTTTTGTAAGACTAGCCAACCAAAGGAAATTTGGAACCCACTTCCATTTTGACTGGATGTTGAATCCTTTTCTAGCTCATTCATCCTCCGACTCAACCACTATTGACCTTTTTCTCTTGTGGACCAAACTTGTCCTTCTTCAACTGGGCACTAAACTTGGATATTCGACTACCCCTTGATACCATCGACTTATTCCAACTAATAAAATAAATCATCAACTTGAACCAAGATTCAGAGGTATGCTGATTGAAGGTGGCTTAATCATTGACTCTAGTGAACTTGAGATACATTGACGCTTTTTATGGCACTCACTATATTAAGGATCAACTAGATAACTCCTTTTGAAGATGTTTTGCATCACTTGGCTTCATTCCTCTAACAAACTAAGGAAGGCGTTGATTGACTAAGAGGTATGTTAGTTATCTTCCCTCGACCTGAAAAGAGCTCGACCTAAGTCGGGTGGCACTTTTTTAGCTAGACATCAATGAGAGGTTTTCCAGGTACTATCAACGGTGTTGATCGATCTATCTAGAGCTTGACTTAATGTGTTAACTAGCATACTAGTTATTTTAATATCTAGTTGATTCCTTAGTACACTTGTTGTGGCATTAAAAGTAGTTTCTTCCTTGTTTTTTTATCAATATTGATTGATAACCAGTATTGTCTTGACTGTATTATTTCTGCAAGATGATCCTCTGCAATGTTATTTGCTAATTTATTATGCAGTAATATGGATAAATGATTGCAATACCTCCATGAAAATAACTTTGTTGGCTAGCTTTAGAATGAGGTCATCAACTTAAAATCTATTGTCTCCCTATTGCTGATAGAGGATATAGAATTGAAAAACCAACTAAAAGCTAAAACTAGCATATTCTCAACTATTATAATTAATAAATTCCAAAGAGTTGATGTCTAAGTGGTAGTCATGAAAACATTTTTCTAGTATCTTGTGGATAAATTTGAGGGCAAGCTAGATCTTATTAAGGATCTAGGGAGAAGTTAAGTAATTCTCTCATTTAAAGAATGTTTCCTTAAAAGACAATTTTTTTCAGGTGGAATCAACCAATTCCAAGTTGTCTAATGAGGTTGGTCATTTGTAGACCTCTATTGATATATATATATATATATATATATATATATATATATATATATATATATATAGATATATATGAATATATATGAATATCAAGCCTTAAAAATGGATCATGATGAAATGTTACTAATTGAGCAAGAAATATGTAGCTATTCAAAGCTTACAGATGCACAACCCAAACCTTGAAATAAAAGTCAATTGACTACATACTACTGTTATTGTTGAACTGCCAAGCTCAACTATTGATATTTCTTTTATGCTAGCTAAGTGTAAGACAAGCAATATTGATGTTAATGTTTCTTTATTGTCTACCAATTTTGTTTCTCTTAACCTTGAAAAATACAATACAGGTATTTGGTCCCAACTACTTAGCAAAATGGGCTATATTTGAGGAGGAATTTAAAACATGTCAAGGGCATTGTTTTTTCTATTTCCCTTGAAGAATATACATGTATAGAAGTTCTTGGATATGCTTCTTCTATTTTTTCAACATTTCCTTCACCTCGCTCTTTTAAGACCAAAGAGATGTCATTTATTGTAGGAGAAATTCAAATGAACTTGTTGGAAGAACAAGTCGCAATTGACTATAATAAATATATTGATGACATACTTGCTAATGCCATTATATATGATAGTGTCACTGCACTAAAATTTCATTTTGTAGAAGAAAAAAATGAGCCATATCAACATGATTACTCATAAGAATAATAACAATGTTACCAAGAATCAAAATTCTTGGTAACATGGTGGTTGTCCATTTAGGTCATTGCAAGAGAGACGTGAAAGGATGAACCATGGTCTAGTTCCAACAATTAGAATTTATTCTTGTTAGATTGATGGATACTCATGGAATCATTTTAACATGTTCTTGAATATTTCATATCATCATGTCTCATCAGTGATATAATCATAGAACATTCCTCCTACTCGTTGATTACCTCGAGAGCAGTTAACTTAGCATCAACGAGGCATGATAGTCAACTAATATGTTTGATTGTAGTATCAAATGATGCATTTATCGACTAAGTTTTGACTATGTTATTTATTAAGGTTCAGTTATTGCTACTATGATTCGTAAACTACCATGGATATTCCACTAGATATTTCAGCACAACATATCTACTAAAATATATTTGAACATATGAAATATACATAATGAGGGTTAATATTTCCTTAGATTTATGGATTCATTAATTATTTCCTTATGCTTATGCATGCAATATATAAAATTTGTAACATAGAGACCATCTAAATAAAACTCACAGACCATAATGTAAAAATTATATGATCTGTGAAACCCTTATGTGAGAAAAACCAACTAGAGGGAGAACCTCCTCTACTCTCTCTTTATTTGAATTGAAATGGATGTAAATACAAATTGAGACCTATGGCTTGTGGGTTACAACAATACACTAACCCTCTCTATTTTCTCTCTCTCTCTATCTAATCTCATCTACTCTACTCATCCATGGAACAAAATGCACTTTGGTAGCATGGAACCTGTTTTCCTCCTAGTGGCTTGATTATAACATAGATCAATAGCCTACTAGTGTTTAAGTTTGTCTCCTTCAACTATTAAATAAATTTAAAATATCTAAAATTTTATTATTTTATTCATCATGATCACGTGGATATCCCCTTTTCCATGTATAATAGGGTTTGACATGGCATCCCCTCAAATTTGGTGGTTAAAACATGAAGGTCAACTTTTGGATGACATAACTTGTGCATACAAACTCCATTTGAGGAATTTGTTAAACCATTGGAAGGATATGTGAGTGTAGAATAGTGCTAGAGGGGTCATGATTAAGAAAAAAAATTACCCCAAAAAATGTTTTTTTATGCCTAAAATTACTTCCATAAGGTTTCAGACCCTAATTCACTAAATTGGGACCCCCTAGTTAAAATGGTCATATGCGTTGATTCCTCCAGTTTTTCTACTCTAAAAGCATCAAGATGGATGAAAAACAATATAATGGATTATGAACTAGATGATCACCAATAATTTCCATTGATTTTTTGGACCAACATATCAAATCTACATAAAGATTCATCCTCGTGATCGATTGATGAGAGAAGAATTATGAATGAGGTTAGTAAATGTGCATGTGTGTGTGTGTGGAAAAGAAATGGAGAATCCTAGAATAAGTCAGATAGGAGACAAACATCAAAGGATGAAAACCCTACAATATAATGGGACAAAACCATATAAATCAATAACGGGGATACAAATAAATAAAAGGGTATGAAGTGATCATTGTAAAATAATACAATAGTAATAATAATATTATTTTTTAGTATACTATATAATAATAATAACTATATTGTATTATATATAATTAATTCTTCTTATATTACCTTTATTTATCTATATCCCGGATATATTAATAACAAAATATTTAATTAATCATGGAGCAAAACCTTAATATAATGATAAATGTATGATATATACTAATGTTAATGGTGACATTAACATCTATAGGAAATGATAGGAAATATGTTAAGGAATATGAATAATAGAAGGAATATAACATAATGGAAATGTAATGTAAGCACTATAGCTTAGACCTAACATATGATAAGTTGTATTATAGAACAAAATACCTACCAAAGATATAGAAAAAAGGTGATGGGATCATAGGATCATAGAGGGATAATGATGAGAGGTGACAGTGTTGGGTGTGGATCCTAATTATCTTCCTGATTCAAAGGTCTTGTTTCAACTGGGTGTATACCCCAGGAAGAATGTACACCCCTCCACACAGGGGGCGAGGAATTGGGTGGGTTGTCCCCCATGGCTAAGGGTTCCAGGGGCTAGTGGGGCCCAAGCGGGGGTTTGGGGGCAGTGCCCTCGAAGCTAAAAATATATGAAAAATTTCCTTTTAAAATATTGTAATTTTGTAGTCAATCTGGATCGTTCATTAGACGGATGATTTGATGGTAGAAGTTATGTTGATTTAGGGTTTTTAACCCTAGAAGGAAACCCTCAGTTTATATGAGAGAATTGTATTGTAGTTGTGGATTATTGTTCTAAGCGAGAAAGATAGAGGTGACTGTGTGAGAGAGAAGAGGAAATCACAACAAATCTGGAATAGTTTGTATCTTCTTATTTTGCTGGATAATATAAAAGGAAGGACTAGTTGTTTCTCTGTGGACGTAACCCAAATTGGGTGGACCATGTATATCTTTATCTTCTTTCTTTTATGCATTTCTATATTTGTATTTATGCAATATTTTATGTGTTTCATTGCTCCATTAATTAATTTCTAACAACTGTTATCAAAGTTGAAGGTGTATTTGGATGATAAATGCATAAGAGAGAAGGGTTCCTAATTCGAGTGGGATCAATGGCAGAAGATGGTAGGCTTAGGTTTGAGAAATTTAACGTCCAAAACTACAAGTTTTGGAAGATGTAGATGGAAGATTATATGTATCAGAAAGATTTGTACCTACAATTGAGCGGAAAATAAAAGAAGCGGATGAGTATGATAGACACAAAATGGAAGATTCTCAAGAGAAAGGAACAAGGAACAATAAAACTATTCCTGGAAGTATCAATGGCATTCAACATTTCAAAGGAAACATCCACATAAGGTTTAATTATGGCATTGGCCAAACTATATGAAAAACCCTCAGCCTCAAATAAGGTATTTCTTATTAAGCATCTATTTAATATGAAGATGTTAGAAGGTGGATATTTTGTTGATCATTTAAATGAATTTAACATGGTTACCAGTCAGTTAAGTCTTGTAGTGGTAAATTTTGATTATGAATTTAGGGCTCTGTTATTTTTGTGCTCATTGCCAAAAAGTTGGAATTGCTTAGTTATGGATATTAGTAACTCTATCTCTAGATATAGTAATTTAAAGTTTGATGATGTTGTTGGTGCCATCCTTAGTGAGGAAATGCATCGAAAAAGCTCTGGTAAGACATCAGGTAATGCTTTGATTGCAGAGACTAGAAGAAGAAAAATGGGAAGAGGAATGAGCCCAGGAATCATGGTAAATCAAGAAAAGAAAGATCGAAAACCAGATCAGGGAGAGTTTGTTGGAAATATGGGAATCAAGAGAAAAATCATGAAGCGAATGTGACACGTGATGAGTTGCAAGATGCTTTGATTCTTTCATTAGAGAATGCTATTGATGTTTGGGTGGTAGATTCAGTGGCTTCATTCCATGCTACACCTGATAGGACACATTTTCACGACTATGTTCAAGGAGATTTTGGACAAGTTCATTTGAGTGATGATAAACACTGTAAAATCATTAGAATGGGTAAGGTTTTTATAAAGAAATAAAATGGAAACCAATGGTTATTGAAGTAGGTAAGGCATGTTCCCGATATAAAGAAAATTTAATTTTAATAGGGAAGTTGGGTGGTGAAGGTTGTGTAAGTACATTCATAGACAAAACCTGGAAGGTCACTAAAAGAGACCCGGTAATAACAAAAGGAGAAAATGTTGGTATGTTGTATTTATGCAATGGTATTTCTAATCATGTTAATTCTTTAACCTCAATTTTGGCATCATAGGCTCATGAACATGAGTGAGAAAGGGATGAAAATTCTTCACTCAAGAAATTTGTTTCCATGTTTGAAGCATGTTAATTTGGATTTCTGTGAAAATTGTGTTTATGGAAAACAAAAGAGAGTCAAATTTCTCAGAGTTGGGAAGGAAAATAAGAGAGAAAAATTAGAGCTTGTGCATACAAATGTATGGGGACCTGCTCAGATGTCATCTCTTGGTGGCTCTCACTATTATGTTACTTTTATTGATGATGCAACTAGGAAAACATGGATTTATTATATTCAAAATAAATTTATGTATTTGATACTTTCAAGAAATGTGAATCTTTAGTTGAGAATGAGACAAGAAAGAAGTTGAAGTGTCTCATATCATACAATGGAGGTGATTACTGCATCAAAGAGTTTGATAACTACTATTTAGAGCATGGAATTTGCAGAGAAGACAGTTCTAGGAACACCACATGAACATGGTGTGTCAGAAAGGATGAATAGGGCAATCATGGAGCGTGCAAGGTGCATGAGATTTCATCCAGGATTTCCCTTACAATTTTGGGTAAATGATGTGGATATCGTCGTTTATCTAATAAACATATGGCTTTTAAGTTCCTTGAATGGTGGTATTCTATAGGAGGCATGGACAAGTAAAAAGGTAAACTACTCATTTTTAAAGACTTTCGGTTGTGAAGCCTTTGCCAAAATCAATAAAGAAAATAGAAAAAAGCTTGAGGAAAAATCAAAGAAATGTACCTTTATTAAACATGGTGTACATAATTTTGGTTATCACCTATATGATTATTAAAATCACAAAATCATTAGGAGCAGAGATGCCATATTCAATTAAAAGGTCTTGTATAAGGGTTTGATGTAGGAAAAGGAACAGGAAAATGAAAAGAAAGAATACACAATGCTTGATGATATCACTTAAAAAGTAAAGGTGCTTGAAAACCATAATGACCAGTAGCCATTACAACAACACCAACCAAAACAACGAAATGCACCTCAAACACCTGAAAGTGGTGTTAGAAGATCTACTAGGATAACTAGACCTCCTGAATGATACTCTCCTTCATTATATTATGTATTGTTGATTGATTCTGGTGAACCAGAAAGGTATGAAGAAGAAATGCAACTAGAAACTAGGAAGAAGTGGGAGAAATCCATGAAATAAGAGATGGACTCCTTGATGCATAACTAGACTTGGGACTTAGTCAAGTTGCCTATAGGTAAAACAACATTGCAAAATAAATGGGTTTACAAGTTGAACGAAAAATATGGAGGTAAACACATGTATAATGCTAGACTTGTGGTGAAGGGGTTTACAAAAAAGAAATGTATAGACTTTGATGAATTTTTTTCTCCTATTGTTAAAATGACTTCAATCAGAACTATTTTAAGACTAGTGGCAGAAAAATATTTGCTTCTTGAGTAGTTATATGTAAATACAACCTTTCTCCATGGGGATTTGTAGGAAGAAATATATATGTAGCAACCACAAGGGTTTGAGGTCAAAGGGAAGGAGAAATTAGTGTAGGTTGAATAAAATCTCGTAAGACTTAAAACAGGCTCTCATGCAGTGGTATCTAAAATTTGACAGGGTTATGTCTAAATAAGGTTATATTAGATGTCACTTTGATCATTGTGTTTATCTTAAAAGGAAAGATGACGGAAATTATATGATATTACTATTGTATGTAGAGGACATGATTTTTGTAGGTTCTAACATGCAGGAAATAAATGTGCTCAAAGAAAAATTGGCAAAGTCATTTTCAATGAAGGATTTGGATGCTGCAAAACAAATCCTTGGTGTCGGTAAAATTATATGTATTCTAATTCCAACATTTAATTATAGAATCTGGTATTGTAATACTTAAGGATGTAAGCATAGGAAACACAAGATCAAAACCTATTTTAACCTATGCTAACAACTAACACTAGAAAGAACTAATCACTAAGGATCATAACTTGTCATTGGACTGTGAGACTCTAATGTTTATCGGGTTTCGAGCCACATTCTTTCAATACCAATAGGTGATGTTCATGTGGTTTTATTTATGTGGATTATTAGGTCTTGAAACTTCAGTGGTTCTAATCCGATAGTGTTACATACAAAAATTCATTAAACATGTTGTAGAAAAGTAAATGTTGGCAACTATAAGCAAAATCATGCAAGGAAAACAAAGAAAACAAGGCAATTAACTACAAGAAATGCATTAATAAAATATCAAAAATAAATTCTAAGTTGGATTAGAGATATATTATAGGTTCTTATTCACAGTAGGAATCTTTTACCTAGTAGCTGCAAAGCTCCAATTAATTAAAGAATCCTAAACTATGAATTACATATATTTTTTAATACCTTGATCTAGTATAGAACTTGGTACTGAGTTAAGTGCAGGAAGTCTAGAAATTGAAATTCTGAATATTAGTATTGAATTAAGTATGAAAATTTTGTAGACTAAAATTCTACATATTAGTATGGAATTACGTACAAAAATTATGTATATTAAAATTTTACATATTAGTATCAAATTAAGTACAGAAATTTTGTAGATTAAAATTTTGAATATTAGTACCAAATTAAGTACAAAAATTCTGTAGCTTAAAATTTTGGGTATCAAAATGTGTTAAGAAACCAACTTTAAGTTTGTTTAAATCTTAAGCCTAAAAAAAATCAATTTGAATTTAATCATGTTGAAATTACTATACTAACAGATCTGAAATGTAAGTCTAATATAAACTGAGATTTATGAATGAAATATTAAAACAAATCTTAAAAGAATCAATATAGTTACATGGAAAAAAACTATATCTGACTAACATTCTACTCTACAAATAAAGTTTAGGACATTACCTAAGTCGAGGGTCCCTTTCCACTCTTGCAACATACTTGGAAACTAACTTAGATCATAATAATGTGCATAGCTTCAATAATTAAATCTTCACTACAATAATATCAACTTCATCTTACAAACAAAAGTTCAATTCTATTACAAAAGATCAACTCAAAATGATGATAAATTTCCCGTGTGTGTCCTCTCTTTTTTTCATATATGTTGCAGAGGTATGTTTATAATACAATCATAGAGGAAGCGATGGTCCAAAGGACCGCATAAAATTCCATGAGAATCTCTCTTCCATCCTACGATTAAAACAAGAGATAATCCTTAATTTTTTTTTATGATTGAATCGTTCAAATCATGCATTGGAGATGGGGACAATGCCACTTGGCATCAGTTTGGCTTTCCTACAATTTTGGATGTAATTGCAAATATAGATGTAGATGCCCATAGTTGTTGGTTTGTAGGTGCAGAATCAGGTACCGAACAAAGTAATTAATTTCTAGAAAATGCCAAACTGGTACTGAATTAAGTACCAAATTTCTGTAGGTGGAATTTAGGTTTGAATAACGTCTTGAGCTTCACATGTGAGCTAGGTGTGAACATAAATCCATCCATAAACATATAGTTGCAACCCATGTCATCTCGAGAAGTGCCAATGTGTGAACCTTTACTTAGTACTGAAACTAATATAAGTACCAAATTGTCAAATTCCAGTACTAGAACTTATTGTTTGGGCACATAAACATATTAGTAAACCATCATTGGAAAACCATGTTAAAAACTCATTTAATCATTAAAAATATAAGAAATCATTAATAATTAACCACAAGGTAAAATGAATACATTTAGTGAAAATTGGTAATATGATAGTTACAGAATATGTTATAAAAGTATGAATATGGCTTGTAAATGAAAGGTTTGGATAGCCAATATGATAACATATCTAGGGCCCAACATCCCCCCATGCCTAAGACTTTTCATTCCCTCATGCAAACAAAATATGGACTAGGAAGGAATGATGGATGATATAAAGTGATAATGAAGATAATGGATAAGTAAATATGGACTTGGAAACTTGTAAGACCATTACTTATTTTGTGGTTCTTTTATGAAATAAGAAACAATGACTTCATCTTTTTATTGAGAGCATTCATATGATGAATTTGTGAATGATTTATTATGTTCAAGGAGAACACACTATATATTCGTGTACCACAATAATTGTTATGGTCTTACTAGAATATGCATGTATATATTTGGAAATGGGGGGTTTAATGGTGGTTCAGGAAAATTTGAGATTTATGGAATAGGAAGTGGTTAATCATCAAGATTCCTTAAATTTTAATGAGTTAAAGATCATTTAAACATGTATTACCTCAAGTATACATTTGAATTTGATTTGTACCATAGGCTGCAATGGAAGTTTTATGAAGCTAAAGATGAGATGGAGTAAGGCTGAGAGTCCTGAATGATCTTGAAGAGATGGACTTGTTGAGTGTCAATCTGATCTATTGAAGGAACCTGAAGAGAGTGAACTGAAGATGCTGAAAAGGTCCCAACAACCACTCCCCCATGCTTGAGGTTTTGCATGTCCTCATGCAAACAAGGTGAGGCACTGAATAAGTGAGGAGGGCTGCTGAGATGGATCTAATACAAAAAGGGACCTTAAAAACAAAATAACGGAACTAATTGGATGAATACTGAAAAAAAAAAAAATAGAAGTCATCTCAGATTTAGTAAAATGATGGTAAACTAACACCAAGCACAAAAGAATTATGAATGAATCATTACATATGATTTCATCAATCATTAACAGTTTTATGCTCAAGAAAAGGAGACCTTGTATAATTTAAGGGGCTCTTCTTCTTTGTAGGTAGGATGCTTTTTTGGTGATCATAACAAATGATGAACCAATGAAAAATTAGTCATTACTAGCCAAATCCAAAAGTCTTATGGTTATCTAAGTATTACATATAAGCTTTGCAGTTGAGTTTTATTAATTCTTTGTGATCATAGGTCCCACTTCTAAAATAATTAAATCTTAGATATAATATGAAAAACTAATGATAGAGGTCTCAAGGTTACCTTAAGGCCATTCTTTAGTAGCAAATTTATGGAGTTTGTTTTTATGCTTGACTTCATCCATGCATGCTTCCTTTTTGTAGAAATTTCACCTGTAGAACAAACCGATATATGCAATGTCCTAAAGCATAATAATTGTTCTACTTCTACAAAACATTAAGTGGAAGCATAATCGAATTCATGAGAAACATCAAGTAGAAACATGCATAACAGATCAAGAGAAATAATCACACATAACACAAGATATATCCAGGGGAAAGCACCAGCATAAAACCCCAACCATGTATTATCAATCAAGTGGAAATCCTCTTCAACATACAAAAAGAATCAACTCAATAGCTATACTGCTCTCTCTGTAGTCTGATGATCTTCAATTAGAAGATTAAAATCATGGACTACCTAGGCTTCAATATATAGGCCACAAGTCCTCCAATATCCTATAACAGATCCTTCTCCATGCAAGGAATACTTACTAGAAATATCCAAGTATCTGATAGTACATTGTCCCACATCTGATCTCAAATAGGCCTCTGACAGCACTGACATGAAACAGTTATCCATGAGTGAATCCTCATTTATCTAAAATAATAGTTGTCACATGCATGCAAGCATTAACAAACTATATTTTATTATTTTAACAACTTGTTAAAATAATCTAACTGGAATTGACTAGTTAGAACTAAGTCAACTGATTCTCTTATTATAGAACTCATACTTATTCCCTCAATCAGTGGAGGAAATTAAGGATAAATTCCTCAATCAGTGGGACAACTCATGTGCATACTCACAAAGACTTCAAATTCGAATTTCCTTAACTAATTAACTCAACTGAATTAATTAATTAATATTTATAACTGCTGTTAAGACCAAAATTAATTTTACTTCCTATAGATAGACTAGGGATTGCTATAAATAGGAAGGGACCCATAAATTTTATTTTTAGAACTTTCTATTTTTCACAGTTTCACCTCTCACCCAATGTGGCCAATGACCTCACTAGCCAAACTACTATTTTTAGACATGCTATCTTTAGCAGGTCTATTTTTAGCACATTCTAAATTTAACATTTCTTGTTGCACATTTTTCAACACTCCCTCTCAACAAGAAAGGCTTTCTCTCAAACCCGATCCTGTAACTCTGGAATGTTCTGCATGCAACACATGTACCCCGTCCACTTGCTCCAACAACACTTGGAACAAAAACACTCCCAACTGACCACTCTGTTGAGCTAGGAACATACTTTGATGCTGAAGCTCTACCTACTATTGACAAGTGCTCCCTCTCTGACATCTGCGCTACTGCAACATCTCCATGCATCTCGCACCATTGCACACCTCTCTATGCCACCTATCATTATGCAAAACACTTGTGCCTCTCACATTGTTGTAGCCTGCTAGCTATGCACTGTCCTGGGATTCCCTGCACTGTTGCTCTCTTTGCCACTCCATTTGCATCTGTCTCTACCCAATCAGTCAGTTCCTACTACTCCACATCGGGGCTCCTATAACAAGTTCTCATCCAAGAGGTTGGGTACCTCAAGGATCCTGCCCCTCCTCCTTGGGACGATCACTCTATATCACCCCATATTCTACCTGGAGGTATGGCTGCATGTGATCCCTCAGCCCACCTGGCTCGAAGTTTCCCCCTGCTGGAGGTCTCTGCATGAGTAGATGTATCTACTCGATCTCCACTCAGCTTCCCTTGTTGCGGCTGCTCCACAACCTCCTGAAGCTACTGCACCAATCATGGCTCCTCCATAATCGATCTTAGACTTCTTCTGGCTCTGCATGTTGAGAGGTAATATACCCTCCCTCTCAACCACCAAGTCTCCATCAGTTGCCTTGCTACTCAAGGATTTGCATGCATCTTGAACCTCAATAGCATACAGGTTCTTGACCCGTGAACCAATCTGCTTCACCTGTCTAGTGATGATGTGTCTAAGGAAAACCTTTCCCTTACTGAAGACTACATCATAGCCTCTGTCTTCCAGCATCACGATCGACACCAAGTTTCTCTTCAGTCCTAGTACATACTTGACATCAGTCAAGGTAAGGCAAGCTCCATGCTCCCTTTGAAAAATAACCGTGCCTACACCTGAGACACTACACTTCTCATCATTACCCATCGCTATGAGTATCTGGAGATCTTTCTCCTCCAAAGTACTGAACAAACTCTTGTCGCCAGTCATGTGGAAACAAGCTCCACTGTCAAGAAACCAACCACTTCCCACCATGGATGAAACCATGCATGCGAAGAGTGAGAAATCCAACTCAAAATGTGAAGCAAGTGCCTCACCTTCAGATCCTTCCTAGGATCCCCTCTTGGATTTCCTCCGTCGACAATTTGCAACATAATGGCCCACCTCATGACACTGAAAGCATCGCACTTTTGATTTGTCAACCTTCTTCCCATAATTGGAAGAACTGGGTTCAGAAAGAGAAACCTTCTCCTTCCCCTTCTTTGCCTTACTAGCTAAGGCATAGTTCTCCTCATCCTCCATGGATGAAGAACCATCTCTGGTGTTCTGTCTGATCTCCTCCTGCATCAAATCCAACTATAGTAATTCCCAATCTGGCATTTTTTCCCTTCCATTCACAGAGTCCTGGTAGCTATGCCAGCTCTTAGGAAGGCCAAGGAGTGCTAGACTTACCATATCCTCATCCGATGTCACGACCCCTACACTTGCAAGCTCATCCTTGCATGTGATGAGCTTGGTCAGATACATAGAGATCGTCTCATCCCTTTCATACTTGATCATTTGAAGTTTGTCCTTTAGTGCCAGCTTCCTCTGATCACTGCTATTCTGATATAAATCTTTCAATGTTTTCCACATTGCATGCAGAGTATCCTTCCCATGGATGCTCGAGACAATGTGATCTTGCACTCCCTCCAAGAGAATTCTCCTAGATCTATTCACACACTTCCTCCATTCCACCTGCTCAGTCTTGTCAGTAGGCTTAGGGATTTCTTGATCAATGAAATCCTTAAGACCATTATCTTCCAAAACTACCTCCATGCGATCCTTCCAAGCTATATAGTTTGAGCTGCCATCAAGGGCATACTCAAGCCTCAAACCATAGAACGCCATCGATGAAATAGATGTAATAAGAACTTGAGATCTATATCCCGAATAATAAACTTCGAATTTCTCCTGCTAGTATACTATTCTTTCTTAATCACCTGTGCTCTGATACCATATCGAAATTTCACCTGTAGAACAAACCGATATATGCAATGTCCTAAAGCATAATACTTGTTCTACTTCTACAAAACATCAAGCAGAAGCATAATCGAATTCATGAACAACATCAAGTAGAAACATGCACAACAGATCAAGAGAAATAATCACACATAACACAAGATATATCCAGGGGAAAGCACCAGCATAAAACCCCAACCATGTATTATCAATCAAGTGGAAATCCTCTTCAACATACAAAAAGAATCAACTCAATAGCTATCATGCTCTCTCTGTACTCCGATGATCTTCAATCAGAAGATGAAAATCATGGACTACCTAGGCCTCAATATATAGGCCATAAGTCCTCCAATATCCTATAATAGATCCTTCTCCATGCAAGGAATACTTACTAGAAATATCCAAGCATCTGATAGTACATTGTCCCACATCTGATCTCAAATAGGCCTCTGACAACACTGACATGAAACAGTTATCCATGAGTGAATCCTCATTTATCTAAAATAATAGTTGTCACATGCATGCAAGCATTAACAAACTATACTTTATTATTTTAACAACTTGTTAAAATAATCTAACTGGACTTGACTAGTTAGAACTAAGTCAACTGATTCTCTCATTATAGAACTCATACTTATTCCCTCAATCAGTGGAGGAAATTAAGGATAAATTCCTCAATCAGTGGGACAACTCATGTGCATGCTCACAAAGACTTCAAATTCAAATTTCCTTAACTAATTAACTCAACTGAATTAATTAATTAATATTTCCAACTGCTGTTAAGACCAAAATTAATTTTACTTCCTATAGATAGACTAGGGACTGCTATAAATAGGAAGGAACCCAGAAATGCTATTTTTAGAACTTTCTATTTTTATCAATTTCACCTCTCACCCAATGTGGCCAATGACCTCACTGGCCAAACTGCCATTTTTAGACATGCTATTTTTAGCAGATTCTAAATTTAACATTTCTTGTTGCACATTTTTCAACACTTTTTATTGTAACACTATAGAGTAACCATCATACATATAGAAAAAAACCCTGGTTTGGTTGACACTTCTTTAGGTAGAATTCCCCATTACCCATGACCATCCATAGCTCCGATGGGTTTTCCTAGTGATATCATAGGTCAATACCCACTGTCAACAGGCATCCATAGCCTCGACGGGGTAACCTCTTAAACATATTTTACACTGAAGGTTGTAGTCCCATGTTTCATACCATTTTTGTTTTATATTATGGATATTACTTTTGCAATTGATAGATGGGGCAGAAGCTTCAAAAAGTCCCTTAGAGCCATAGGACGATACCTGTGACTTTGATTACCTGCATAATGTCTTGGACACATAGGTACTCAAAGGACATAGCATGAATGAGCCATTTTTAATGTGAGATGGATGAGGCTAACCAAAGAATAACCAAAAGACACCTAAAGTCATACCAACCATAGTTTTCATGTATGCTTTTTCTTTTAAATTAGTGTTCCACTATGAGTAGAGACTTCAATAACTCTTATGCAAGTCTTAATAAAGATTCTTAGAGATCATGCTTTGGTGTTATGGTTATAGTATTCAAGTTTCTTTTTCACCCATATCATTGTATGGACCTTTTAACTTTGTTTTAATCCCCTTAATATGCATTGGTAATTATATTTTAAGAAATTGTTTTGTATTGATAATTATAAATCTATATGAATAAGAAAAATGAAATTCCAAAGATGAAAAGGTATATCAACTATGAATAGTTTGGAATTATCATTCAATTAAACTTTTATGAAAGGATTTCTTATTCAATCATCTTTGTGAAATAGAGGTCTGAAAACATATAAGTAATTATAAAGCATGAATGCGTCATTTTTAACAACTTAAGGAAGAAGGAAAGATATCATCGAATGCTCCCCTAAGTGTTCCATTATGTTGATGCAGATGACTTTTGTCTTGCAAAATAGCAAATTGATACCAAAGTTACGGGTACTAATTAGTTGAAACAAGGTATCAGACAGCTGATATGCACTATGGACGTAGAGGTAATTATCAAGGAGATTACCTTCACATAGAATTCCAAACAAAGTTATCATAGCTTACTTTATTGAAAATAAAAACTAGAAACAAGTGTAACTATCAAAACAAATAATAAGTGGGAAATAATTATGGTAGTTGAATCATGTTGTAGTTGTAAATAAGACTGAGTGGTAATCTTCATTAAAACAATATGCAGCTGAAAGAGACCCCAATAAAAATATGCAATAGGAACATAGATCTCCTGTTTTCACTAATTTCTTTTTATCTATTAACATCCCCACTAAAATAACTATTATAAAATTTATTTATTTACTATCCTACTCTGCTTGAGAAAAATTTATTTCTCTTCTCAAGTATAGGAGTATTTCCAATGTAACCATGTGTGTAACAGGTATAAAAATGCATTCATACTCAATTTTGAAATATAATATTCAATTCATACTTGAGTATGAAGAAACATTTTTTTTAATGATGATGTCAGGAAGTAAGGAAGAATAAAGGAGCAATATGGTCTTATAGTTGCTTAAAACCAACTTTCAACAAAATCAAAATGCTCTTGGTTTACCTATTTATTTGGCTCATTTAGCATATCCTCCTTCACCATGCCAAGTAGATATTCTATTATGAGATGGCTATCCTCTTTTGTGCTTAGAGGATCCATAGATAGGCATGTAAAAAATTCTTCAATCTCAGGTTCTAATGGTTTCTCTCCATTGGATGTGGTCCATGATTCTTTAGTGTCTTCGACAAGATTGAAAGGGTGAAGATCTTCCTATGGATGTGGATCATGGATTTGTTGTTATTCTATCGCTTCTGGAGAGTTAGATAAGTTCTTGACCACTGTCAAGATTTGTTCTTCCTAAGAAGCATAGATCCCAGCTGCTGCTAGTATTTGAAAGAGTTCTCCAAAAATCTTGATCATCCTTGAATATTGTTTCTTGGTTTCTAATCTCTGTCATGCACATGGATTAGTGTATGGAGATCTTAAAGTACCAAAAATTTAAGAAATGCTAGAGAAATAGAAAGGAAACACACTTAAAACAAATACAATCAAACCAATCATGTACTCGAAGCGCCACCATGCTACTAAGACCCTGTTGTCACCAAGTTATGTGTTCACACAAGTTAGACTTATCTTCTTTTCATGAATTAATCTAAAGTAAAACACACTTGCATAGAAAAATAAGGAAACAACAAGGCTTCAGAGCAACCCAACCAAAGTGGACACATAGGTTCTTACCTCTCGTCTTACCATTTTATCTCCACCCCCAAGTTGTCCATGTAACTAATATCATCAAAACAAAACTTGTGAAACAGACTATGCTCTAATACCTTTAGCACCTCCTCAGCAATGACACCAAAAAAGTTGGTAAAATTTTAGTATCCTAATTCCAACATTTAATTACCAAATATGGGATCATAAGACTTAGATATTCAAGCACAGGAAATGCAGGATTAGAGCATATTTTAACCTATGCTAACAACTACCACTAGAAAGAACTAATCACGAAGGATCATAAGTTGTCACTGGACTATGGGTCTCTAATGTTTATTGGGTTTTGAACTACATTCTTTCATTACCAATAGATGATGTTCATGTCGTTTATTTATGTAGATTATTAGGTCTTTAGACTTCATTGGTTCTAATCCTATAGTGTTATATAAAATAATTCATTAAACATGTTGTAGAAAAGTAAATGCTAACAACTATAAGAAAAAGCGTGTAAGGAAAATAAACAAAACAAGGCAATAAACTACAAGAAATGCATTAATAAATTATCAAAAATAAATTCTAAGCAGGCTTAGAGATATATTGTAGGTCCTTATTCATTGTAGGAATATTTTACCAAGTAGTTGCAAAGCTCCAATTAATTAAAGAATCCTAAACTGTGAATTACATATATTTTTAAATACCCTGATCTAGTACATTATGCAGAGCCTTGTCCACATTCCACACAACCTTTACTGATGCAGGAGCATTCAACCCAATAATATCATTGTATTTTAGTAGACATAGGGGTATTTTGTTTCCAAGGAAGTTGGTTTCCTAAGTGTGAATTAATGTAATTATTTAGGCTTTTGAGTGATTTTAATGAGAATAGGATTTAATTGAATATTGTGAGACATATTTGTAAATGTTCTCGAATGTAGGAGAATATGAGAGATTTAGGATAGTTGAGAGATTAAGGGATTTGAGAATTGATTGTAAAACTGAGATTAGGAGTTAGTTCATGATTTTATGGATTAGAGAGGATCCTTAGGGATGAGGAAGAGAAGAGATTTTAGGATTTTGTTGAGAGGTTTATGGATCTGAACTAGGAATTGGTTTTAGAATCCTTTTGTATAAATGTAAGCCTAAAAGGCAAAATCAGAGGTTGGATAGGTTAGATGGTTAGATAGCTAGTTAGAGAGGTTTGAATGTAACCCTACAGGAAAACTGTAAAACAAAGGCCACTGACATTATAAGATCAGGCCAAAGATAGAGAAACTGTGTAAATGTTTGTTTATATATACATATATTAATTCCAAACCTGTATATGTGTGTGTTTCGTGTGTTGAATGACGAATTATGAGTGAATCAAAATTCTATATATGTATGCAGGGAGAGTTCGAAAGAATACACAGTGAAGAAGAATGAGATAGAGGATCATAATGGAGCGTGAACTGATTGCAGGATCAAAGTAATATCCAAGAATGACAGTGATTAAATAATATGTAGAATTAAGCTCAGGAGGGAGTCGCACAGCAGAACAGTAGAAGGACGAAGAAGCATTGAAATAACCGAAACCATAGAGAAACGTTGGAAAAATGGCGTAAAAACCCAATTGGAAAGAAGAATGAAAGAATGAAGTGTTAATGCACAGGCACCATTGGATCTAAAAAATCAACGGATGGGATCAAATCACATGGAAGGATCATCGATAAAATCCTGCATCGCAAAATTTAAATGGTAAGGAATTAATCTTGCCCCACAAGGATTTGTGACATGCAACATCATTGTGAACCGTTGGATCATATACCCTGATCAACAGTGGAGGAGATTTAATAAATCTTGCATCGCAATGTTTCGTTGATGAGTGAACTAACCTCGGCTAGAAACGATTGCGGTATGCAATTGCGATGTCCAATGCGATCGGAGATTTGATCGCATTGCAAATATCTATGGGAGATAGACCTTAGCCCTTAACCAATAAGACATGCGATATGCGAAAGTGCGATAGAGCGGACCCAATAAGGAATAGACACAGTTGTATAGTATTTGAAGTCTGACTGTGTTATCGCATCTCAGATGCGATAAAGAGTCATGTGTTAGTATGACCCATGAAGAATTGCGATTGCGATAAGGGAACATCGGGTATGTGCAAAGTCTGAGGAATAAGCAGAAAAAGGTAAGTCTGCATATGATTTATGAGGATTTCTATTATAAAAGGTATGTAATAGAAATAGCGCCGATAGAAGGTTTTTATGGGTAAGTCGAAATATTTCCAAGTGGAGAAGTGGGGAAGGTTATATATATGTGGTAATAAGGTTAAGAATGTTTAATGTGCAGCAATACGATTTGGGAAAATTCATGAGGATTCATTAGAGATTAATGAAAGGTTAATGAAAATGATGTGAATAAGTTCCGATATAAAGGATTGATGAAGGGAGGACTGTGTTTAGTTAATAAATCATTCCGTAGAGATTTAATAAAGGGGCCTTAACCGCTAAGTAATGAAGATTCAGACTTGGCAAAGAGTTTAAAATTCCTGGGACAAATCAGATTTTCCATTCTATATGAAAATTGTGGGTATACGCGGGCTTTCCTGCGTCAAAGTGGTATCAAAGCAGAATTGTAATTGAAACATTTGGTACTAAGGTAGCACAAAGAAATTTTGTGATAATTTCCTTGAAAGAATTTAGAACAGAGTATGTGTTTGATCCAGGTGGATGTTGGTGGCCACCCACCTATCCCATTTGGACCCCCACAACTGTCTCTTTCAGCTCTTTCAGTTTCCTAAATTGTAGCACAGTTTACTATTTTTAGCAGTTTTTCGGGCCCTGAACTTCTGGAGTCGTTTTGAGGCCCTAAACGACGTTTTTTGGGGAATCCGGGGGCAACATGGGTCCATGATGTTGCCCGTTCCAACAATGGTAGTGCTCGGATAGATCTTTCTAACGAGCTATCGTACGTGTCAAACGGAGATCGTATGCCAAAGTTACGACCCTGGGAAATTGATGTACCAATTTACCCAAACGGGGCCCACAATTTGGTGTTTCATCTTCTAGGGTTAGATTTCGGAATGTTAAGGGTTTTCCATTGTTTTTCAACAATAAATAGGCCTTCGAGCCTCATTGTAACTCAGTTTTAGAACAGTTCAGAGGCATGTAGCCGCCACATCTCTTCTCAGAGATAAGCTACCATTGCCCTAGCTGGTTTCTTTCCATTTCTGTTTGTAAGCATATTTTAGTATTTTACAGTAATGAAATGAAGTATTATTTCCACTGCATCTTTGTGTATATGGTTATCGCATCTCTGTATTTATGGTTATCTCTGTAATCTATTGCGTTCCTGTTTAAATCCGGATCAGTGGTATCAGAGCGGTCTGCTTTTTCTCTATTTTTCTTTGCATGTCCCCAACAAGGTCGGGATATAAGGAGTTAGGGCTTGAACTGGTCGAACCTTTGCAAGACCAGCCTCGCAAATCCCGACGGCCTCCCATGGCGGATGAGAAGAAAGATGAGGGAGCAGGAGATCCTATCAAAATCTTGCTCGAAGAAGCGCTCGAGCGGCAAAGGAATGCGATGATGGATAGCTTTGCGCAGATTCTTCAGCGGCTACCCAGAGGCGACGCATCGGCTTCCAACAGCGACTCTGGAAATGCCACACCCTTCAAGGTACAAGTTAATTTTGAAATCCCCATATTCAAGGGTCAAATAGACGCAGATGCCGTAGATAAATGGTTAAATCTGCTAGATGGGTATTTTTCTGTTCACGAATTTTCAAGTCGGGAAAAGATTGTTTTTGCTCTTCTCAAAGTAGCCCCCCACGTCAAGGACTGATGGGAAACCTACTGCGAGCAGAAGGATGAAAGTACAGGCTCACTATTTTCAGCCGCACCCACTTGGAATGACTTCCGGGATGCCATCAAGGAGCAGTACTACCCTGTCGGAAGCTATGAGGACAAATACATCAAATGGACCACACTGCGGCAGGGACGAGACCAAGATGTGCCAGAGTTCACAAACATTTTTCATACCCTTCGCACACAGTTGGGTATCAAATATTCTGAGTTTCATCTGGTACTCAAATACCGCGGCTGCCTACACAAATACATTTAGGAAGAGATGGGGTTCTTGAACATCTCCTCACTCGGCACAGCATACCGATACACTGTCAAAATTGAACAAAAGTTCAAACAGAAGAAGCGAGACTTTGGATCTGCAAATCCGAAGCCCAAAGGACAAAGCCAAGGCGGGGTGACCCAAGACAACCCGTCGAAGCCGCAAGAAAAGAACAACACCATGAAGCCGAAGAAGGACACAGGGAAGTGGTGTGAGTTCCACAAGAGTCCCACTCATAACACAAGTGAGTGTCGAACCAAGCAGTCGCTGGTGGCCGAGTTGAAGGCTTCCGGATCAGATGCATGTTCCGACCCTGAGCCAGAACCTGACAAGGGGAATGGTAAAGGGAAGCAGATCATTGATGCGGATCCCAGCGCCACTGTTGCCACTGCCAAGATTCAGAAGAATGAACCTGCAGATCCAGAAGAGGGGGAGCGTCTTTTCCACTCACAGATGTGGGTGAAGGGTTCGCCACTGCAATTCATTGTCGACAGTGGCAGCCAAAAGAACCTCATTTCAGCAGAGGTCGTGAAGCGGTTGGGCCTACCGACTACACCACACCCGCAGCCATACAGTATCGGGTGGCTTCATGAAGGACGAGATCTCAAAGTTCGCCAGCAGTGCCGCCTTCCCTACAACATCAAGCCCTTCACCGACGAGGTATTGTGTGATGTTACACCTCTGGATGTTTGTGATGTATTATTAGGCCAACCATACTTGTGGAGGCGACATGCTGTGTATGAGTCAAGGCCTCGTGCTGTCATTATTTCTTTGAATAATTCATTATACAGGATACCGGAGGTAGCCCCACCTACCGCCACATCTTTTATCACTACCAAGAAAGGAAGCAAGCTCATATCACAGACCAGGAAATTCATCTGTCTATTTCACTCCCAAAATAAGGGGAAGATCGTTGCTACATCCATGACCCCTGCAAAGGGTTCCTCCAGGCAGCAGCAGCAGCAAAGGGATACGATCATGACAGAACACAGGAACAACTTCTCCTCATGCACAGGGGTACCACACAAGTTTCAGGTGGGCAACAAAGTCTGGTTACATCTGCAGAAAGAACGCCTTACAAGAGCCCATCAAAAGCTCCGACCACTCCGACATGGTCCTTACACCAATACCAAGTCTACGGGAAACAATTCTTTGAAGCACAGCATTCCTCCATTCCTTTGCTTGCACCGAGTGTTCAATATAGACCATCGCCGACCATGCTTCCCACCACTTCTGGTCACAGCAGAGATTGCAAAACAGCTCACTAGAGACCCAACTCAGCAGAAGCTTCCTCATCTCAGGGGGAAACTCAACGCAATGGGGACCATTGCTTCCTAAGCGGGGAGGAATGATCCAGGTGGATGTTGGTGGCCACCCACCTATCCCATTTGGACCCCCACAACTGTCTCTTTCAGTTTCCTAAATTGTAGCACAGTTTACTATTTTTAGCAGTTTTTCAGGTCCTGAAGTAGTAGGTGCCTACATAGCCTGGGGTGGGAGGACACATCTCCAAATAACCCAAGTCGAATGCTGCTATGCTGAAACTGATGAATGTGAAGCAGGTGCCTACTAAAGTGGGGTGGGAGGGCACGTCTCCAATGGGAACCCACTCCAAATGCTGCTCCAAAATTAAAATGGATATAACTCGGCCAATATAACTCAGAATATTTATTATAACCTATTTTTAGAAGCAGAAGGATCATTTTTCATCTTCCCATGAGTTGGAAATCCTTATCTGGACACTCTGAGATCTCAGATTCGTGCTGCAACAGTTCCGCTGTCACAAAAATTCTGATAAAATAGCTGATTTTAAATCAGCGATATCTCCCACATCCGAACTCCGATTCGACCCTTTTTTTTTTTGAAATTGGGTGATTTTTCGAGAGGAATCCAGATCTGGTATTTGTTTTTGTAAATTTTGTACTAAATGTTTCAGATCTGATCTGCAAATTCGCCGCCCAAAAAAATTCCTACAAAAAAATGAAAAAAGAAAAATTCTTCCTGCTTGACCCAAGAAAGTGCTCTGTGGAGGTTGTATCACATGCCTGAAGTTTTTTTGAATATTGCTGCAAAATTTGAAACTAAAATATGGATCAAACCCTCATTCCCATGGAATCATAACCTGCTCTGATACCACTGATCCAGATCTTAGGGGGAAGGCCCTCAAGATCTGAAAGATTGAAATGGATCTTGGGGGGAGAGACCCCCAAGATCTGAAACCTTGAAATGCCAGAAGAAAAAAGAGGAGAATGCACTGATCCAGATCTTAGGGGGAAGGCCCTCAAGATCTGAAAGATTGAAATGGATCTTGGGGGGAGAGACCCCCAAGATCTGAAACCTTGAAATGCCAGAAGAAAAAAGAGGAGAATGCCCAATAAACAAAACCACAAAGAAACTTTTATTTAAAATAGTAATGGAAAAAAACCAGCTAGGGTGATGGTAGCTTATCTCTGAGAAGAGATGTGGTCACTACATGCCTCTGAATTGTAAAGGCTACATTGTGGCGGACAATTTGTCCTTTTACAAAATGTGACTTGTTACTTATAGTATTTTTCAGTTACAATACCATGGGTCAATTCCATGGGTGAATGAATACCATGGGTAGATTTTACAATACCACGGGCGGATGCCATTTACAATACCATGGGTAAATTCCATGGGTCAATGAATAATATGGGTGGATGAGTACCATGGGTTGATTCCATTTTCCATTCGGATCATTCCTCCCTCCTTAAGAAGCAATGGTCCCCATTGCGTAAAGTTCCCTCCTGCAAAGCATTTGTTGAATATGAAGAGCCACTGAAGATAAGGGTTTTATGTGGTTAACCCAAAACCCTGATAAACAAAGATCCGAGGATAGAGATACCCTGTAATGCTTGTGACCAACTGTGATGCTAACAGTGTGCGGCCTAGCAAATGGACTTTGATGACAAGGATTTTGTGCGGTTGACCCATAACCGTGATGTTGGTTGTTGATGAAGTAGTAGGTGCCTACATAGCCTGGGGTGGGAGGACACATCTCCAAATAACCCAAGTCGAATGCTGCTATGCTGAAACTGATGAATGTGAAGCAGGTGCCTACTAAAGTGGGGTGGGAGGGCACGTCTCCAATGGGAACCCACTCCAAATGCTGCTCCAAAATTAAAATGGATATAACTCGGCCAATATAACTCAGAATATTTATTATAACCTGTTTTTAGAAGCAGAAGGATCATTTTTCATCTTCCCATGAGTTGGAAATCCTTATCTGGACACTCTGAGATCTCAGATTCGTGCTGCAACAGTTCCGCCGTCACAAAAATTCTGATAAAATAGCTGATTTTAAATTAGCGATATCTCCCACATCCGAACTCCGATTCGACCCTTTTTTTTTTTGAAATTGGGTGATTTTTCGAGAGGAATCCAGATCTGGTATTTTTTTTTGTAAATTTTGTACTAAATGTTTCAGATCTGATCTGCAAATTCGCCGCCCAAAAAAATTCCTACAAAAAAATGAAAAAAGAAAAATTCTTCCTGCTTGACCCAAGAAAGTGCTCTGTGGAGGTTGTATCACATGCATGAAGTTTTTTTGAATATTGCTGCAAAATTTGAAACTAAAATATGGATCAAACCCTCATTCCCATGGAATCATAACCTGCTCTGATACCACTGATCCAGATCTTAGGGGGAAGGCCCTCAAGATCTGAAAGATTGAAATGGATCTTGGGGGGAGAGACCCCCAAGATCTGAAACCTTGAAATGCCAGAAGAAAAAAGAGGAGAATGCCCAATAAACAAAACCACAAAGACACTTTTATTTAAAATAGTAATGGAAATAAACCAGCTAGGGTGATGGTAGCTTATCTTTGAGAAGAGATGTGGTCGCTACATGCCTCTGAATTGTAAAGGCTATATTGTGGCGGACAATCTGTCCTTTTACAAAATGTGACTTGTTACTTATAGTATTTTTCAGTTACAATACCATGGGTCAATTCCATGGGTGAATGAATACCATGGGTAGATTTTACAATACCACGGGCGGATGCCATTTACAATACCATGGGTAAATTCCATGGGTCAATGAATAATATGGGTGGATGAGTACCATGGGTTGATTCCATTTTCCATTCGGATCAGTGTTAAGATGTTTATGCAGGCGAGAGCAGATCAGATTTTAATCTGACACACAGTAAGCACAGAGAGGTAAGGTATAACAGAATATTAGGACTTGTAGATGCAAGAGATAGTCTACAATCCATTCGAAGTACAGAAGATGGTGGAAAAAGATCACACAAAGATCTTGAAGGTGAGATGACATGTTTTATTTTAAGTTGATTTGAATATTGGAGAATGTGTGGTTTGTATATTGATACACAAGTAGTAGCATAGGGAGGTGAGAAGGTTGCAACAATCTAGAGCGAGGAGTGCTCGCATTGGTTCCAGAGGGAAGAACCAAAGAAATGCTAACAGATTGAGCTCAAAGGAGAGAAGCTTAGTGAGGCATAGATAGCAAGAAGGAGACTAGTTACTGCAGAGATATTGTTGTAGATCACAAAGGCAATTCCACAAAGGATGTGGGTAGAATTGCTAAGTAATGAAGGGAGCTGGTAAGACTTTCTAAGTGAAAGAAGAGGTGGTCAGAACCAAGTATTTCATGGCAATTGAAATACAAGAGGACAGTTGTGTTCTTAAGAGGTGCAGATGAGTTGAAGCCTAGAAGGAGCAGAGAGAAGTGCTCAAAAGGAGGTTCCAGAGATAGAGAACCAAGGACTTGCCAAAAGACCAAGTACCGAGGAAAGCTTGGTGAGGTAAGTGGCAGCAGGGAGGACTTGATGTGGTAGAGGCTTTAGTGCAGCTCATAGTGAATGAGTGAGGAGCTCATGAAGATAGAAATGGAGGAGAAATGACTATTGATAGTCATAACAGAGGTTCTGAGGAAGACCACAACAGAAGAAAGATAAAGAAGGAGGATGCCAAGGCAAATGGCAAGAGAATGAGTCAAGAGGAACTTGACAAAGAGATTGCTGAGATGAAAGAAAATCTCGATGTATTGATGATGATACTAAAGAAAAACCAGAGATTAGGTTGGGTATTAAAGAAGAAGCCAATGAAGTGGCATAAGTTACAGAGGAAGCTACAACAGAGGCAAGTAAGGTGGCTGATGGGAAAACTCAGAGAAGCTGAGTTGGAAATGGAAGTGTTTATTTGTGAACCAGAGCAGGGTGAAGTTCTGGGTGAAGAAGAAAGAATTATTGATGATTTTATGAACTGTTGGGAAAATGCAGACTAACAAGAGAATGTAAAACCTTGTATTGTTGAATCTAATAATTTTGATGTGATTACAAGTTTTGTAGAGGGTCAGAAGTCTTTTGAAGCTGTCAAAATTATGGGAGAGTATCTTTCAAAAGGTAAAAAATCTAAAGTAAAGAATGATGAAGAATGTCTCTTGAATGAGGAAAGCAGTGAATTATTGCAGCAGAAAAATTTAGTAATATATTGATGATTGAAGTTGTGACAACACAGGAAAAAATTCTTGTGGAAAGATGAAATTCAGTTTGAAGAACTGATAGGTGAAGCAACAGTTGAGGCTGTTGAACCATGTAATTTTCAAATTGATAATTTGCGTATAAAATGCAAGAATCATAAGTAATGATGAAGTACTTATGAAGTGTCACAGAGAAATTGAATTGCTGGAGTATTTGCTGGGAAATTTAGAGTATGACAGTGTGATTACAGAGGAAGGAGTTCATTACATTGGAAAAAATCAGAAAGACATCATTAGAGTAGATGGTGTGGAGGAGAGACTAGCTGACAATCTCGTGAGTTTTGCTGAGAATTCAAAACAACATATTGATGTGCTGATAGAGGAGGAAGAATTAGAGAAACAAGCTGAATTGTTGCCAAAGGAAGAAAAGGCGCAAAAGCCTTATGGTTTTTATTTTAACAATTGTTTTATGACTGCAGGTTTAGTTGCAGATGTTGGAGGAAATTTAGTGTAGATGAGCAACGAAGTAATGATGATAGAAGGGGATTCTGTGGAAGAATTTAATCCATGGAACAAAGATGTTTGATTGCTGGAAATAATGTTGGACAGTCAGGATTCAATACAAAAAGAAATAACCGTGAAAGAGGATAAGGATGAAAGGGAGGCAGAAAAAATCAAAATAATTGAAGAAAAATCAAGAATCAATGGAAAAAGAGTAAGTGATAGCATTTGACAACGTCAAAGAGTAGAATAGTAGATTGAAGAGTTAGTGGACAACAACAACAACCTGAAACAAAAAGAAAGAGGTAGAAGTAAGTGGCAGAGTATGGACCAGTCCAAGGATGTGCTGGAAATGGAGATTGAAGAATTATGGCAGCTAATGATGAAATAGTTCATATGGAGGAGATTTATAGTATCTGGAAGGATGATCAGTTAGAGTATGAACTTGAATGACAAGGAGAGGAAGATGAAACAAAAGACAACATACATACAGCAGAAACAAAGGTGCAAAGCATTTGGGCAGCTACAAACTAAAGTTTGGGACCCTGGATGTTTTCTATCAACATATGAACACACATGGTCAGGAGATCATGAATATTTTCTACTTTGGGAGTCTGATGCAGGAGCATTCAACCCAATAATATCATTATATTTTAGTAGACATAGGGGTATTGTGTTTCCAAGGAAGTTGGTTTCCTAAGTGTGAATTATTGTAATTATTTAGGCTTTTGAGTGATTTTAATGAGAATAGGATTTAATTGAATATTGTGAGACATATTTGTAAATGTTCTCAAATGTAGGGGAATATGAGAGATTTAGGATAGTTGAGAGATTGAGGGATTTGAGAATTGATTGTAAAACTGAGACTAGGAGTTATTTCATGATTTTATGGATTAGAGAGGATCCTTAGGGATGAGGAAGAGATATTGTAAGCCTATGGGCAAACTGTAAAACAGAGGCCACTAGCATTAGAAGATCAGGCCAAAGACAGAGAATTTGTGTAAATGTTTGTTTATATATACAAAGATTAATTCCAAACTTGTATAAGTGTGTGTTTCGAGTGTTGAATGATGAATTATGAGTGAATCAGAATTCTGTATAATATATGTATGCAGGCAGAGTTCGACAGAATACACAGTGAAGAAGAATGAGACAAAGGATCGTAATGGAGCGTGAACCGATTACAGGATCAAAGTAATATCCAAGAATGACAGTGATTAAATAATATGTAGAATTAAGCTCAGGAGGGAGTCGCGCAGTGGAATAGTGGAAGGACGAAGAACCATTGAAATAACCGAAACCACAGAGAAACATTGGAGAAATGGCGTAAAACCCAATTGGAAAGAAGAATGAAAGAATGAAGTGTTAATGCACAAGCACCGTTGGATCTACCAGATCAATGGATGGGATCAAATCGCATGGAAGGATCATTGTTAAAATCCTGCATCGCAACATTTAAATGGTAAGGAATTAATCTTGGCCCACAAGGATTTGCGACATGCGACATCATTGTGAACCGTTGGATCGTATGCCCTGATCAATGGTGGAGGAGCTTTAATAAATCTCGCATCGCAATGTTTCGTTGATGAGTGATCTAACCTCGGCCACAAGCGATTGCGATATGTGATTGCGATGTCCGATGTGATCGGAGATTTGATCGCATCACAAATATCTATGGGAGATAGACCTTAGCCCTTAACCAATGCAACATGCAATATGTGAAAGTGCAATAGAGTAGACCCGATAAGGAATAGACACAGTTGTATAGTATTTGAAGTCTGACTCTGTTATCACATCTCGGATGTGATAAAGAGTCATGTGTTAGTATGACCCACGAAGAATTGCAATTGCGATAAGGAAGCATCGGGTGTGCAGATTCTGAGGAATAAGCGTAAAAAGGTAAGTCTGCGCATGATTTATGAGGATTTATATTATAAAAGGTATGTGATAGAAATAGCGTTGATAGAAGGTTTTTATGGGTAAGTCGAAATATATCAAAGTGGAGAAGTGGGGAAGGTTATATATAAGTGGTAATAAGGTTAAGAATGTTTAATGTGCGGCAATAAGATTTGGGAAAATTCATGAGGGTGCATTAGAGTTTAACGAAAGGTTAATGAAAATGATGTGAATAAGTTTTGATATAAAGGATTGATGAAGGGAAGACTGTGTTTACTTAATAAATCATTTCGCAGAGATTTAATAAAGGGGCCTTAAACGCTAAGTAATGAAGATTTAGACTCGGAAGAGAGTTTGAAATTCCTTGGACAAATAGGATTTTGCATTCTATATGCAAATTGTGGGTATACGCAGGTTTTCCTGCATCATTTACTCAATTAATTAACTTTTTTGACTAATTTTGTGTTGTGCAAAGAGCTTCCACTATGTAGAGAGCTCTCACTGTGCAGAGATCTTTGTGCAAATAGATTTTATTCTGTGGAGGGTTTTGTGCAGAGAGATTTGATTCTTCGAAGAGCTTTCACTATGCGAAGGGAGCTTTCATTGTGCGAAGAGTTTTGTGCAAAGATATTTCATTGTGTGGAGTTTTCTCCACACTCCACACAATGTTTAATCAATTAATTTGTGATAGAGGTAGGGACTATATTGTATTGCAACTATTCCCCTTGTTTCATATAGAATTAGTACCATTTAAAGAACATTGATAATAAGGAAAATTTCAATGTAATCATATACTTCAATATCCATGTCAAGTAAATATTTCAATGTGAACTTTCTTTCTCTCACTTTATATATATATATATATATATAAAAGTGATAAATGAAATATTTCAATATGCAATTTAAATAATATAATTTTACCCCATCTATATATTTGAAGAGATAAGGTAATTGGGAATATAAATTTTAAATATGTATTTTTTATTTCTCAATATAAAGTAGATGTATAGTTCCTTTAATATTTAATATGGAGTTTACAAGTGGTATTAAACAAATATTAATAAGAAAAAATATTTTAATGTGATTAATAAGTAAAATATTTCTCTCTCTCTCTATATATAAGTAAAATTAAAATAATAGAAAGTTTAATAATTTATTATTACTTTCACGAGCACCTTTTATTTATTATTTTAATAGATATATGCAATTCTTTTAATAACTAATATGAAGTTCACACATACCATTTAAAAAAATATTAATAATATGTAATTTTTTTTATCTATTATAAATAAAATATTTTAAAGAATAGGTATTAGGAATGCCTACCACTTCTAGCTATAAGCACTGGTATTAGGAAATGACTCTAGTTTTTAGTACTCTCTATTTTTAAAGCTATTTTCCTATAGTTTAGACAAATTCATTGTCCAGAAAACTAAAAATACATATATATCTTATTTTGTAGGTTACAAATATATACAATTTTAAAAAATATTAATAGTATATATAATTTTTGATACATTTTTCTCTTGACACATATCGAAATTTTAAAATACATTTCTTGTTTATTTCCAATATTTTCACTATAATTTTTTTTGGGTGTTCTAATTTCAAGGATATAATAAATTTCATAATTTAAAAAAATATAAAATTAAGAACATAAAATTTGAAAATAGTCAAAAACACTATGTTCTCTACAACTTAAATTTTTTTGTACTTAAAGGTTGCACAAACTAGATACTTATTATATTTTTCTTAAAAATAACATACTAGAAAAGAAAAGAAAAATCACATAGTTAGACACAATGTCTCTAAATAAAATTATGTATTTGAATTATTTTTTCGTCAATTTATATTTCACTTTTTTACACCATTTTCAAAATCATTGCATAATTACGTGTAATCATTCCTATAACATTTTCGATTGTTATTTTTTCCAAATTTACATTGCCATTAACCTGTCATAACAAATCAATATTAACTTGCAAAAAAACGAAAACATAAATATATATAATTTAGTGAGAATCAAATTCTTTAAAATTGTAAATATTTTCTTAAAAGAAATAATATGTCAAAAAAATCCTTAATTTTTTTTTAAAATAATAATTTTGAAATAAAAAAATTAATTCCTTTAATAATATAATAAATGTAAAATAAAAATAAATTTTCACATAATTATAAAATAAATACGTTCACAAGTCACCTCACTTTTTATTTTAATTATTAAAACTTAATAACAATATATTTAATATAAAACATAATAGTTAACACTTTAATTTCCATTTGGTCTAATTATTATAACTCAATAACAATATCTTTAATATAAAACCTAATACTCAACACTTTAATATCCATTTGGGAGACCAAATAGAGTGTCCCCACATTTAAACTGAGGCACTTTTTTAATGGAACAATGTCTCATTGAAATATCTTATCCTTTTATTTTATTTTTATTTTTATATAATTTGTAAATATTAATAAAAAAATTGTCTATGAGAAAAATTTATTATAACTTAATTGTCAAATTAGAAATAAAAATATTCATCATTGTCTATTATTGGCAAATGCAGGTTGACTCATCATAGTTATTCAAGGAAAATTAAGCCACCTAGAATTACTTGCTTGTAGTCCGTAAGTGTGCAAGTTTTCACTCCTACAAAATGTTTGTGAGTCTTAAATCCTTAACATGTTTCCTTGTCTCTGAAAAATACTCTCTTAACTAAAAAAACACAATTTATGACATACTCTAGCCCCAACATAATTTGTTGATATTGTGTACCATATAAATTTAAAAAATGTTAAATTTATTAATATATTTAAAATTATAATTTTTATTAACCAAATTCATTTTTTTTAGTTTAATTTAAAAGTAAACAACTCCAACATCAACATCAAATATGAATAGACACACTAAATATGCAATCCATTATAGACAAATTATTAAATATGAGCAAATATAATAACATACCAAACATTAAATATGATGACAATTTCAGATTCCCGAAATATTTGGTGGAGGTCAATTATTTGTCCTCGCCTCTCAGATCCCAGAATATTTTGGGAATCTGCAGTCCACTGAAGCTTAGGGAAATAGGAATGGAGTAGTCTAACGAGTCATTGTTTCACCCCTTGGGTTACGCGTTGGCTCGTCACCGACGACCTCCTCCAACGGACCCTGCGCTTGTGATCTCCATCTCCATTAACAGATTCGAGTTCTCGTGGGCCCCGTCTCCGTTAACAGAGTCGAACTCTAGTCTGCCTCCTCACCGTCAGCACACTCCAGGGAAGCCCATTCCAATTGACTAGACGTTCAACTGACCTACAGGTTGGCGAATTAATGCAACATTTATGGAATGTTGATAGGAATTCAAATTTGAAATTTAATAAGTTAAGGTGACATGACGGGAGACATACCTAATTGTTGACTCCCTGTACGAGTCGACGACGATTCGCGTGTGGTGGAATCCTTCCCTCGTGGCCAGGTAAGACAAGAAAACATGGAAAAATGAGAATGAAGAACTCAATTACTGAAGACCGAACTCACATATGTCTTCCGAACGCGTTTGTTGTCTTCTGAACGTGCTTCTGCATGTTTAGTTGTTGCGAGACCTTTGTTGTCGGAGCCTTTGTCGCCATTTGTTTCATTACCCAAGGTTATCATTGTAGTATGATTTATTTTCATGTAATTGATTCTAGAGATTTGTCAGAATACATTTGCTGAGGAAGATGTACGGGAAGGCATTGGTATCCATACATTTGTGTCCAATTGTGAGAACAAGCAATTGAGGAAGAACTAAACTATTTTCTCTTGATAACCTACAAATGGCGAGGAACCTATCAAACGATGAGGACGTGTCCAATTTGCAGGAACCTTTCGAAGTTGTGGAATCCTTTCCTTTTGCAGCATAGGTAAATTTACTGCAATTTTTCACAATTTTTCTGCATTTTGTACAAATTTTCAGCGTTTTTTTTGCTCTTGTTATCAATTTTTCTCATTTTTGTTAAAAAAATTTCAGGATTAAGGTGGGTTGCATTCATAGCTAGTTTGTAGGGCAGCATATTGAAGAAATCGAGTGAGAAAATGTAAATTGCTACCAGATATTCTTGCATTCCTCTTTTCTATTGTCATTGATTCTCTTAAAAGAATTTTAGTGAGTTGCCACAACAGTGACCAATGAGTTGTGGTAATGGTGAGTTGTAGTAATGACCACCCAGTGAGTTACCGCAACAGGTGAACTAATGGAAACTCGCTTGTCACTGTTGTGGCAACTTGCTTGTCACCGTTGTGGCAACTCGCTAGTCACCATTGCAGCAACTCTGTAGTCTAATGAGTCATGCTCTTGTTACATATTTTCAGCCAAATTTTCTCATGTTGTTGCTTTTTGTGTTTTTTTTAGCCAAAACAATGAACAAACTTACACAAGATTATCTCATCTCACCTTGAACAATGAAGATTAATCCACTCTTATATGCACAAACCCTCTAATTTTTACCTTTGTCATGACCATGTGAAAGGATATTCGATATAATTCCTCTATATATTTTTATTTTTATTTATTTACTCTATCTCAAAATTTGCATTTGTCTTAAAAGTAACTAATTATAATTTACTAGTAGGAAATTCTTTCTAACTTTATGTTTGAAAGTTGGAGGGAATTCATGGAAGTGAAAATTTATGAATTCTATGAATAGGTGGTGTCTAAGGAAATCATTATAGCACTAAACCATAAGTGACCATAGCTTGATATATAATTTAAAGCATAAAATCTTCATAAAATTTCCATTCATGTGTGATAATAGATAAATCCATATCAGCATCCACATATAATGCCACACCATAACTAACTTATATGGAGTGAATAAGACATAGTCATGTTTAATTGTAAAGGACATGCCCGTATCTCCTACTTTTCACCCTTCACCTATGCACTAGTAAACTATGTTTTTCAATTCAACCGACTACTCAACTACCTAGTTTACCTCCTTAGTTTATCTTCATTTGTCAATTGACTATTTTCAGACATTTCAGAGGTGTGATGAACCTATTTTAACATTACCACACCACCTGCCACCCCCCCCCCTTTCCCGCAACAATTTATCATATTTCTATAGTCATTTAAGAGATGAAATTATATTTGTACACCCCCCAATAATTGCAACATCCTAAAGCCCAATCATAGTTTGAAGTTTCACAAAATTAGCTTTTATTAAAGGCTTTGTAAAGATATTAACAATGTCTCACAACAAATAGGAGACATATCAAGATCATATGCTAATTACCAAAATCAATAATCATGAAGCTCCACCTGCCTCATCTTGTTGTGAGTAATAGGATTCTCAACTACTCGTAATGCTCTTTGATTGTCACAATAAACTAAAATCAATGAATTAAAGGGAAATCAAAGCTCATAATTAGGTTGTGAATCCACACTGCCTCTATGTCGACATTAACTACACCTCTATATTTTTCTTATGTGGTCAAATATAGACTACCTTCTATTTTTTAGAATACTAGACTATATGTATAAATCCAAGTCGAAATGCATAGCCATATTTGAATTCTAGTCATCTTCATCTCCATCAAATATGAGTCAGTATAATAAACTAACCAGTTCATAATTTTTTTTATAATATTTTATACCAAGTTGATAAGTGCCCTTTATGTAATGTATAATCCTTTTTGAAACCTTCAAGTGGCTCTCCCTTGTATTCTACATGAGCTTGGTGTAACAGCCCTGGTGAAAATGTCATGTAATAAAAGTTAATAAAGGCAAAATATAACCACGGTTGATGGGACACTTATTCCAAGTTGAATGTTTGGAAATACATCCTAATGTGAATGTTCATTTGGTTTATTATGGCTAAGAAAATTGGAAAAGGAAATGGCTAAGGCTTTAGAAAGGAAAAATGGCATTTTTGGCACATTTGTTTATGAAAATAATAGAAATTAGGAGAAAAGGAAGGTGAAAGGTCATAAGTTGCATGTGAGGAGGAAATTGAAGGAAAATAATGGAAAATGAAGAAAATAGAGGCTAAATTGATAAAAAGGCTTATGAGGATTAGTTGGTACTTTTTGTCAGTTCAGTTTTGGAGCTATCTCATTATTCTCTATCTCTCTCTCTCACTCTTGGACAATTAGAGTTTTCTTGGAGCACTTTGGCATTGGATCAAGAAAGGAAAAGAAGGAAATAGGAAGGAAGGAGAAATCAAGGAAGAGCAGGATCAAGCAACTACAACAGGATTCTTTGCAAGTATCAATTTTCATGTGTGTTTTCCTTGCTATATTTGGCATGCATGGTATTGTGTGTGGTTCTTTGTTGTTATGGCATGGGTTTTTCTAGGTGTGACAGTGTTTACAACCTAGCCTTTCCATTACCGAATAGCCATGGTGTGATGGTGTTCTCATGTCTTGGTTGAGTTGGATTTCCGAATGGAGTCGACACTGAGTGAGGTGGATCTCTGAATAATAGAACACATGGCCTAGTAACCCTTGAGCTGGACTGTGATTTCCGGTAAAGCCAAATTTTGTGTCACCTCAGTGGGCCTAGGAATCCTTGATCGGTGAATGGCGAGATATAATAGTAAAGCCTAGAGGTGGTTGCTCTTGATTAGGTATAGGAATCCTTGCTGGTGAATGGCAGGATATACGGTAAAGCATAGAGGTTGGAGTCTCGATTTAGGGCCTAGTTATCCCTAGATGAGACTGTAAATTATGGTAAAGCCTAAGAGACTAGGAGACAAGAAAATTCCCCATGGTGTAGGTTGAAAAATATGGTGGCATCCATGATTTTTTTGGCCTAGTGATTTGTTGGAGATCATGGTAAAGCCTGATATTACATGTTTATTATTTTGGATTAGTGATCCGGTGTGGATTATGGTAAAACCTGGTTTCCATTGATGAGGGTGTGGTGGTTTAGCCTTAGGATTCTCTGGTTGGTTCTTTTGGTTTGAGTCCCACATTCATGCTTGGAATATGGGATGAGGGTGAATGGATGAAGACATAATTGGCTCAGCAATTCTATGGTCGGGTGGAACATGGTACTGCCATCCTAGGTTGGATTTTGCATTCATTAATAAGAGGTATTTTCCTTGACATCTTATGTGTAAATGTACTTGTTTATATGTGGATTCTATGGCTGATGTATCCTTGATATTTTTGTTGTTATTATGCTGGTTATAAGCATGTATTATGATAGTGATGATGTATGGATCTCCTCATGTTTTTATTTGTAAATTAATGGATAATGTATATATGACCTAATAGATGATAATGCAACTAATGATATAAGGGAAAAATGCTTCTTAGCGATTCTCAAATAAGTATGAGACCCTTATGCTCAAATTTTTTGTTTAAATCTGTAGATTACATTTTTGTGATATGTTTAACGAAATCCCTGTCATGGCTAGTAGGGGTCCAGTCTAGACCTTGTCCTTGTTTTTGTGATTGCATCATTGTTATGATGTGTAAATTCATTTCTGAAAGTGTCATTGAGTTCTGGGCAGTGACATGGGCTCTCGGCCTGAAAAAGTGGCTCAAATCTCGGAGACACAGGCACAACATTGGGTAGAAACGTCCCTAGACACATGCATACCCCTTTTGTGGGAGCATCTACGGCCTCTTAAACACGTGCATGTCCATATCAAGGGAGCGTTCGAGGGTTTAATGGTCTAAAACTTCAGTTGGTCTCAACGGCTAGCTACCTGAGTGGTTGGGTTGGCTCCTGGGAGTTCTATCACTGATGTGGGAGGTCTTTGTGATGTGTTTCTATCGGTTCGAATTCCTTAAGGCTACCTAGGAGGTTGAATCCCACTATAGTGGCTTCTCATCGCATATTGACCCCAATTGGCTGGTTACTTCATTATATGTGGGATGAGGGTGTTACAGAGTGGTATCAAAGCGGGTTGCGCTTTCTTTGGGTTATATATGATATGAAAGAGTGGTAACAAAGCATGCTTCACCCCTTGGACTGGATGGGCAGTGTGTGATTGTCATGCATTCATGTCGGTTGCATGTGTGTTAATCATTCTTATGTTCTATATGCTTGTTGCATATGCATGGTGTCGGTCATTGTTGTAGTGGTGTCGCCATGTGAAAGAGGATGTTTTTGTTGTGAAGTGTGTCATCATGAGTGTATGATTGGTTACATATTCTTTCGTATTTTTATTGTAGATTGGTATGGTTGTTGTTTTCATGCATGAGGTTAGGGTATGTGTAGTTGATAGTATATGTATATATGTTGTCTTGATTATGTTTGTACATGTATTACACTAATATGGATCATATTGTAGATGAGCTATCCTCCCTGAATTTTGCTAAGGTACATTGGTCTATTGTGATTTGGTTTCGCTGACATAGTATGCCTTGCAGGAAAGAGAACAAAATGACTAGCAAGATGGTAGATTACAAAGACTCTCCCTATGAATCAGATGAGCAGTGTGGTGTTGGGCATTCTTCCAATTTAGCAGACACATTGAGAAGCTTGAAGGAAGAAATAAGGAATTGTAATGCGGACAATGACAAAAGCATGCAGGCACAAGAGAAACATGTAGAGGTTAATGCAATACTCCTTTAGAGTTTGTCAGAATTGTAGTGACAAGGGCCACTTCGGATTGGCCATGGAAAGGAGGACATAACTAATGGGGAATATGGTAGTATGTCTCATGATAGTCACAAGTTGGATAAATATGACATGCTTAACTATGGCAGATTCTTGGATACTCCGGATAGGAGAGGTGATGGATACAGGTGTTATTCTAGTTTTGGTTCTGACAGGTATCATGATCATCATCATTATCATCCTTATAGGAGGACTGATAGGGGATACTTTCCATATGAATTTAAGAAAGCAAAGCCACCTACTTTTTATGGAGACTTGAAGAAACTAGAAGATGCAGAGGCTTGGATACTTGGGATGAACAAGTTATTTGATTTGCATGAGTACACAGAAAACCTGAAGGCCTGAATTGCTATCTTCAACCTGAAAGGTAAATTTGATATCTGGGCAGAAGATGTGAAGCGGGCCAGAGACATCCGAATGGAGGACTTGAGTTTGCATGAGTTCATGAGGCATTTTAGGAAGAGGTACTTGTTAGAAAGGTACTACGACGGGAAGGCCAAAGAATTCTATGAACTAAACATGGGATCAATGAAAAATGAATAGTACATGACTAAGTTCCTGGAGATATTGAGGTATGTACCATATATTAAGGATGAGAAGGCTAAAGTTCAGTGATTTATCAGTGGTTTTCCATTATCATTTATAGATCGGATTGAGTATGATGAGTCTCGGTCACTTGAGAAAGTTATTGGGAAATTGAAGCATTGTTATGAGAAGTCGAAGCATAAGAATGAGTCTCAACAAGGATGGAAAGGGAAGGATAAGGATAAATATAAGGGTAAATGGCAGCAGAAAAGGAAATGACCTCAGAATTTAGAAGAGAAATAAAATGTGGCACCACAAAAGAAGTTTAATGTAGCTAGACAGGGACATGGGTCACAACAGCAACATAGAGGTGATGGTACTGGGCAGTTGGAGTGTTAGACATGCGGTAAGGAACACCTTAAGAGAGATTGTCCACAAAATAAGGGTGGTAGGCCTCAGATATATAGTGCATAGGAGGTGCGGGCTATTGGGATGTGGGTCAGAGCGTTCATCGTATCTATGAAACAATGGATAATAGGCAAGCACACCATCATGCATTTATCATTGAGATGGATGGTAAGCTTTGTGATCAATTTGTTTCTATTCTGATTGACCCTAGTTCTAATTATAGTTATGTTAGTCTTGACTTGGTGGATAAATGTGGTTTGAATAAATAAGTGCATGCAAAATCTTGGTTAGTGCAGCTAGCTACAGGTACAAAGAAGTGAGTTCATCATTGGGTAAGGGCTTGTGCATTTGATTTGAATGGTATGCCCACCGCAACACATTTGAATGTATTATTGTTATGATCATATAGTATGTTGTTTGACATGGATTGGTTACACCTTCCTAAGACCAAGCTGGATTATTATGAGAAATCCATTGAGTGCTTGGATGACAATGGGGAACCAAGAGTCTTACAGGGAAAGAATAAAGCCACATAAGTTAGGATGGGACATCCATGTAGCAAAGCGCATTCAAAAAAAAGGTTGTGTGTTTTTTGTAGTGCATATTTCTACTGATAAAGGTAAGGAAGTTCAGGATGCAAATGTTTTGAGAAGGTACCGAGTTCTACAATAGTTTTAGGATGTGTTTCCCACAGAGATTTCAGATTTTCCACCTCACAGGGAAGTATACTTTTATATTAATTTGGTACCAGGGGAAACACCAACATCAAAAGCACCTTACAGGATGAGCACACCTGAGTTGGTAGAGTTAAAATTGCAACTGAAAGATATGCTTGACAAGGGATACATTAGGCCAAGTGTATCACCTTGGGGTGCACTGGTATTATTTGTGAAGAAAAAGGATAGTACTCTTAGATTATGCATTGACTACCGATAGTTGAACAAAGTGACCATCAAGAACAGGTACCTGTTTTCGAGGATTGATGACTTACTTCATCAGCTGAAGGGAGCAACAGTGCTCTCTAAGATTGATCTGAGATCCAAATATCATCAAGTACGGATTAAAGAAGCATTAGGGGAATTTTGAGGTCTAAAATGGGCCTCCTTAGAAAAATGTACAACCAAAATAAATTTTACAAGAACCAATAGGATTTAATATGATGATGTCAACCATCGGGGATGATTTGCCATTTTTGGAGTAAAAAATAAAAAGGATTAAAAAATAATAAAATAATAAAACTACTGTTTCAACTCATATTTTCAACTTATCTCCTTACGTTTTTACTCAAATTTTGAGCAGGAGTGCTCGTTGGATGAAAAATTTAATTTCTCATCTACCCATGTTGCATATTATCGATGGACCCTGCCACATGAAAATGAGAAATACATGGAAAAATGTGATTGCATTGATGTTTTTCATGTATTTCTCATTTTTTGTGTAGCAGGGTCCATTGAAAGTATGTAAAATGGGTAATCCTTGGACGAGGAATCAAATTGTGCATCCAACGAGTGTTGCCACTCAAAATTTGAGTAAACCCATAGGGAGATAAGTTGAAAATATGATTTAAAAAAATAGTTTTTTCTTTTTTTCCCCTTTAAAATTTGATGATGTAATCTAATATTATTTTATTATTTCCACTATTATATTATAATTTCCTTAGGAGGCTCATTTTAGACCTCAAAATTCCCCTAATGAGGACATTTACAAGACAACTTTCCAGACCAGGTATGGCCATTATGAGTTTGTTGTAATTCCATTAGGTTTGACTAATGCTCCAGCTACCTTTATGTGTTTCATGAATAGCTTGTTGCGTACTTATTTGGATAAGTTTTTTATTGTGTTCATTGATGACATATTCATATATTCTAAAAATAAGGAAGAGAATGTCGAGCATTTGGCAGCGATGTTGAGGTTGTTGAGAGAGCATCAGTTGTATGCTAAGCTTACCAAGTGCAGTTTATTTTAGACAAGTACATTACTTGGGACATGTTGTTTCCAAGGAGGTCATAGCAGTGGATCCATAAAAGGTAAGAGCTATCATGGAGTGGGAAGTTCCTAGAAATGTAGATGAGGTGATATTTTTCATGGGATTAGCAGGTTATTACAGGAGGTTCATCTGGAACTTATCACAGATTTCTTATCCTATTACTTCATTATAGAGGAAAGGTAAGAAGTTTGAATGGACATAGGAGTGTGCGATCAATTTTGAGTAGCTCAAGTAGTTGTTGACACATGCTCCAGTGTTATAGATCGTAGATTCAGACAAATAATTTGTAGTATGTACAAACGCTTGCAAGAGAGGACTTGGTGGAGTCCTTATGCAAGAATGACAGGTAGTGTGCTATGAGTCACGAAAACTGAATGAGCATGACCAAAACTATCTAATGCATGATCTTGAGCTAGCATTGATCATACATGCATTGAAGATGTGGAGGCACTATCTTCTTGGCAGGAGGTTTGTATTGATGAGTGATAACAATGGGTTGAGGTATCTATTTGACCAACAGAATTTGAACGCCAAGAAAGCTAGATGGTTGGCCACAATAAGTGAGTTCGATTTTGAGATCAGATACATCAAAGGAAAGGAGAACAGGGTGGTAGATGCTCTTAGCAGGCGGATACAGGTAAATCATATAGTAGCTATGAGTTCCTACGGGATAGATCTACATGATAGAGTCTTGCAGGGAGGTCAACAAAATGCTAGTATATGGAGATTGTGCATAGGTTGTAGTAGAGTATAGGTTTAGGTACATGTACAGGTATAGGTATTAGTGCAGGTACATGTGAAGGTGTAGAGGATGTAGACTATTGTCTTATAACATACGGATTGGTCAGGTTTAGAGATAGGATATATGTGCCCGACAACAGTGAACTCAAGAAGGTGATCTTGAGGGAGTTTAATGTGAAGCCATATTCAGGTCACCCAAGCTATTGTAAGACATTGACCACAATGAATAAATTCTATTATTAGCCTAATTTGAAGAGAGACATAGCAGATTTTGTGGCTATGTTCTTGGATTGTCAGTAGGTGAAGGTAGAGTATAAGAATCCACATGGACTGCTATAGTTGATTGCAATTCCAAAGTGGAAATGGGAGGTCATTTACATGGATTTCATCATAAGTTTTCCCAAGACATATAGACAACAGGATTCCACCATGGTTGTTGTGGACATGTTAACAAAGGTTGTGCACTTCATTCCAGTGAACACTGTATTTTGCTAGTGATGTGGCACATGTGTTCATCAGAGACGTGGTTAGATTGCACGGTGTTCCAAAGAAGACTGTGTCAGATAGGGATGTGAAGTTCACTTCCAAGTTTTGGAAGGAGTTTTTTGCACGTTTGGGCACAAAGTTGGCCTTCAACACAACTTATCATCCCCATACAAATGGATAGACTGAGAGGGTCAACAGGATATTGGAGGACATGTTGAAGATGTATGTGATGCATCAACAACAAAAGTGGTAAGAGTATCTCCACTGGTAGAGTTCGCTTGAACCAATGGGTATCAATAATCTTTGGAGATGAGTCCATTTGAGACATTGTATGGGCAGAGTTGCAATACTCCCATTAGTTGGAGTGATCCAATTAACAGGGTATTTATTAGACTGGACATGTTGGTAGAAATGGAATAGGAAATGAAGGTAATCAAGAAGAATATGAAAGAAACACAGGATAGGAAGAAGATCTATGTAGATCGGAATAGGTTATTCAATGAGTTCCAGGTTGGGGAACAAGTGTACTTGCACATCAAACCGAAGAAGAGCTCCTTGCGAATTAGATCATGTTCCAAGCTAGCACCACATTTATGTGGACCTTTCAGGATCATTGAGAAGATTGGCCAATAGTCTATCTAATTGCACTAACTCCAACAATGAATGTCCAAGATATTTTCCATGTGTCATTGCTTAAGAAGTATGTTAAAGATCTTGATCATGTGATTGACTGGTATGTATTGCAAGTGGAGCCATATGGAGGATTCCAACTGGAACCTCAGTGTATATTTCAGAGAAAGGTGCTCATGCTCCGAAACCAAGCAATTGAGCAAGTTAAAATGCAGTGGAAGCACTTTGGGCCCAATGAAGCTACATGGGACATGGCGGATCAAATGCAAGCTATGTATCCTTCATTGTTTACCAGTTGAGGCAAAGCAGTTTTGGTATGATGTTTGGTATATGTTTTAGTAATGTTCAACATATGTACATTTTTATGTGGATGTAAATACTGCCATAAGCTATGTGATAAAACTCCAATAAGTGGTATAGGTGTCATATCATTATAGTTTCCATGTTGTTATGTTGTCATGTTGGGTTGCTTTCAGCAGGGTGATCATTGTAAATACTGCAATGAGCTAAGTTATAAATCCTAATGGTTAGTATGTTTGTTTTTCAACAGTTTTGCTTTGGTATATGTGTGGTTGAACACCGAGGAAGGTGTCCCCCAAGGTGGGGGGTTCTATAACAACCCTGGTGAAAATTTCATGTAATAAAATTTAATAAAGGAAAAAAATAACCATAGTTGATGGGACACCTATTCCAAGTTAAATGTTGGACAAGGCATCCTATTGTGGGTGTTCATTTGACTTATTATGGCTAAGGAAATTGGAAAATGAAATGGCTAAGGCTTTGGAAAGACAAAATGGCATTTTTGGCACATTTATTTATGAGAATAATGGAAATTAGGAGAATAGGAAGGTTAAAGGTCACAGGTTGCAAGTGAGGAGAAAATTGAAGAAAAATAATGGAAAATGAAGAAAATAGAGGCCTAATTGATAATAAGGCTTCTGAGGATCATTTAGTACCTTTTGTTAGTTCAGTTTTGGAGCTCTCTCATTATTCTCTCTCTCTCTCTCTCTCTCTCTCTCTCTCTCTGTGTCACTCTTGGACACTTAGAGTTTTCTTAGAGGACTTTGGCATTGGATCAAGAAAGGCAAAGAAGGCAAGAGGAAGAAAGGAGCAAGCAAAGAAGAGCAGGATCAAGCAGCTACAACAGGATTCTTTGCAAGTATAGATTTGCATGTGTGTTTTCCTTGCTAGAATTGGCATGCATGGTATTACATGTGGTTCTTTGATGTTATGGCATGGGTTTTTCGAGGTATGACACTGTTTACAGCCTAGCCTTGCCATTTTCGGATAGCCATGGTGTGATGGGGTTCTCATGTTTTGGTTGACTTGGATTTCTGGATGGATTCAAAGTTGAGTAAGGTGGATCTCTGAATAATATAACACATGGCCCAGTAACCCCTAAACTAGACTGTGGGTTGCATAAAATCAGAGTTTGTGTTACCTCGGTGGTCCTAGGAATCCTCGACTAGTGAATGGCGGGATATGCGGTAAATCCTATAGGTGGCTTCCATTTATTAGGCCTAGTAATCCTTATCGGTGAATGGTGGGATATACAGTAAATCCTAGAGGGTAGAGTCTTAGTTTAGGGCATATTGATCCCTGGATTGGACAGTGGATTACGGTAAATCATGAGAGACTAGGAGACTAGAAAATTCCTCATGGTGTAGGTGGAGAAATACGCTAGCATCCATGCTTATTTTGGCCTAGTGATCTCATGGAGATCATGGTAAAGCCTATTATTACATGTTTATTGTTTTGGCCTAGTGATCTAGTGTGGATTATGGTAAATCCTTATTTCTATTGATGAGGGTGAGGTGGTTTAGCCTCGTGATGTCCTGGTTGGATATTTTAGTTAGAGTCCCACATTCATGCTTGGAATATGCCATGAGGGTGAATGGACAAAGAGAGAATTGGCTTAGCCATTCTATGGTCAGGTGGAACATGGTAGTCCCATCCCAGGTTGGCTTTTTCATTCACTAATAAGGGGTCTTTTCATTGACATATTATATGTAAATGCACTGGTTTATATATGGATTCTATGGCTGATGTATCCTTGATATTTCTATTGTTATTATTTTGGTTATAATCATGTATTATGACATTGATGTTGTATGGCTCTCCTCATGTTTTTATTTGTAAATGAATGGATAATGTATCTATGACCTAATAAATGATAATACAGCTAATGATATAAGGGAACAATGCTTCTTAGAAATTCTTAGATAAGTATGATAACCCTATGCTCAGATTTGTTGTTTAAACCTGTAGATTACTTATTTGTGATATGTTTGAGGAAATTCTTGTCACGGCTAGTAGGGCTCCAGTCTATACCTTGTTCTTTTTTTGTGATTTCATCATTGTTATGATGTGTCCATTCATTTCTGAAAGTGTCCTTGAGTTATGGGTAGTGACCTAGGCTTTGGGCCTGAAAAAGTGGTTTAAATACTGGATACGTAGGCACAACACTGGGTAGAAAAGTCCCTCGACCCATGCATACCCATGTTGTGCGAGTGTCTGAAGCAACCTGGACACATGCTTTCCCATATCAAGGGATTATCTCAAGTTTAATGGTCTAAAACTTCAGTTGGTCTCAGGGGCGGGTTACCTGAATGGTTGGGTTGGCTCCTGGGAGTTATATTACTGACATGGGATGTCTCTGTGATGTGTTTCCATCGGTTCCACTTCCTTAAGGTCACCTAAGAGGTTGAGTCCAATTATAGTGGCCTCTCGTTGCATATTTACCATGGTTGGACGGTTAATTGGGTAGATGTGGGATGATGGTGTTACACTTGGAGACCACTCTAACAAAAAAGGAAATATCAAGTTGACTATGAGTCAAATAAGTAAGGATAGCAACAAGATATTTAGAAAAAGTATCATTGATTTTAAAAGAATTGAAATATTTAGCCAGCTTGACTCTTAACTGACAAGGTGTATTACATGGTTTGTAGTTTTCTATTTTAAATATTTCCATTAGATTCAATGCATATTTACATTGAGGAAGAAAAATATTGTCATTTGTTAATAACAACTGTATATACTATTTTTTTCTACCTGGATGGCCTTAAAGAATTGCAACAACCAAGGTTGGAAATTTCAAATGTATCTACTATTTTTTTCATAAAACCTAAAATTAGGTAAAAAATACTCTCATAAATGATTGAATCATCAATATATAGTGAAATAATAAAAGTATCATCATTTACATGAAAAACATAAATACATTGATATGCTTCATATCTTTTAAAACCAAGATTGAGGAAAACTTGTCAATCTCCTTGTAGAAGGGCCTAGGATCCTTTTCCAAAACATCTAAGGATATATTCAGTTAATGTATAAAATTTTCACCCTTCTCAAAGCATAGGGGTTTCTCTATATAAATATTCTTAGCGAGATCACCATGTAAAAAAACACTCTTTACATCCATTTGGTGTGCCTCCCATTCAAAACAAGTAGAAAGTGTAAGACTCAGTTGAAAAAATTTCATATTTACAATAGGTAAAAAGGTTAAATGTAGGAAATACCTTTATATTGAGAAAAACCCTTTGCTACTAGTGAGCTTTGTACCTTTCAATAACACCTTCAATTATAAATTTGTTCTTATATACCCATCAACATTTCACTGCATTGTTTCCTCATGGTACTAGAACTAAATACTGAGTTTTAATATTCATAAAGGAATGATACTCATCAGTCATATCATTCTCTCATTTACGTTGACCATGTGCATTTTCATATGTATCAATATTACATGTCTCTAGTACAAATTCCATTAGAGAAACACTGCCATGATGTTTCTGGCTTATTATTTTCCTTTAGTCAATTATATCAGTTGTGTCAACACCAACAATATCAATCATGTTAATAAACCATTTGGGAAGATAAATGGTTTCTATAAAGGATGTACCTACATCAAAATCATTAGTAATTGATTGATCAAGCTATCTAAGACTTGTGGTTGAATCTACTTTGGAAGGTTACTACAAGTCAATTCTAATAGATGAGCTAGATATTAAGTTGACAAACCGATAGACATATTTGTGGATGTATTTAATAAAAAATTCCTTAGAATTTCAAGTGGATCACTACTTAGCAATTTAGAAGAGGAGTTCAATAGATTAAGACTTGAAGTCTTATCATAAAAAAGACAACATCCCTCTTACAAATAATTTATTGTTTAAATATATCAAATAAACTAAAGAATTTCAACTCATAAGAGTAGCCCATAACGATATAAGCATGACTATTTACATCCATATTCTTCCTATTCTCATTTGGAATATGAGCCGAAATGCGTCGAAATTTTTTTAGGTGGATAACTAAGGGTTTTTTTTGACTCCATTCCTGAAAGGAGATATATATTATACAACTTTTATTGGAATGATGTTTAGAAGGTAGTTTGAGTAGTCAACAACTTTTACCTAGAACTTAGTTGGAATCCTAATAAACCTAACAAACCTACGAATCTCTCCTAATCAACCTAATAAATCTAGGTCAACCTAGTCAACCTAGGTAAAACTAGTAATTATTAAATCTAGTAAATCTAGGTAAATGTAGTAAATCTATGTCAACCTAGGTCAACCTAGGTCAACCTAAGTCAACCTAGTAAACTTAGCTAAACTTGGTAAGTGTGTTGGGTGTGGAGCCTGATTATATTCTTTATTCAGAGGTATTGCTACATTGGACCCCAGTTTGTAATGTGGCGGCAATGCTGCCCGTAAATGTGTGCGGCCAGGGGGTCTAGGGGGGGTGACAATGATTATTTGGAGCCCTCCCCCCTGGCCGGGATCGGGGGCAGTGCCCTTGAAGCTAAAAATAGATATACAACTTCCTTGAAAAATGTTGTAATTTTGTAGTCAATCTGAGCCGTTCATTAGGTGGAGATTTGATGGTAGAAGTTATGTTTAATTTAGGGTTTTTTCCCTAGAAGGAAACCCCTCGCTATATATGAGGGAATTGTATTGCATATAGGTAGATCTATATTCTGAGTGAGAAAGAGAGCAGAGATTGTGTGAGAGTGAAGAGAGAATTACAACGGATCTGCTGTAGGTTGTATCTCTTTAGTTTGATGGATAATATAAAAGGAAGGACTGGTTGTTTCTCCATGGACGTAGCCCAAATTGGGTGAACCACGTATATCTGTGTCTCTCTTTTTTATGTGTTTTCTATGTTTATATTTTTGAAAAATATTTTATGTGTTCCATTTCTCTGTAATATATAATTTTCTAACAATTGGTATCAGAGCCGAAAGTCTATTTGGCAAATAAACTCGCAGGAGATAAGGGTTCCTGGTTCGAGTGGGAGAAATGGCGGAAGAAGGTAGGTTTAGGGTCGAAAACTTTAACAGCCAAAACTACCAGCTATGGAAGATGCAGATGGAAGATTATCTGTAAGAAATATCTATACCTACCATTGAGCGGAAAGACAAAGAAGCCGATGAGTATGACAGAAACAGAATGAGATATTCTCGACAGAAAGGCACTTGGAACAATATGGCTATGCCTAGCGGCATCAGTAGCCTTTAATATTTCAAAGGAAACGACAACAGAGGGTTTAATGTCGTTATTGGCCAAACTATATGAAAAACCCTTAGCGTCAAATAAGGTATTTCTTATGAAGCGTTTATTTAATATGAAGATGTCAGAAGATGGTTCTATTGCTGATACTTTAAATGAATTTAATACAGTTACCAGTCAGTTAAGTTCTGTAGGGGTAACTTTTGATGATGAAGTTAGGGCTCTGTTATTTCTGTGCTCATTGCCAGAAAGTTGGAATGGTTTAGTTATGGCCATTACTAACTCTGTCTTTGGATCTAGTACTTTAAAGTTTGATGATGTTATCGGTGTAATCCTTAGCGAGGAAATGTGATGGAAAAGCTTCGGTGAGACATTAGGTAATGCTTTGACTACAGAGACTAGGGGAATAAAAATGTAAAGAGGAAGGAGCCCAGGATATCGAAGTAAGTCAAGGAGAGGAAAATCCAAGTCTATATCAGGAATAATGTGTTGGAAATGTGGGAAGAAAGGACACCTGAAGAAAGACTGCAAGTCTCGGAAGGGAAAAGAAGGAGACGCGCAACAAGAAAACAATCATGAAGTGAATGTGATAGGTGACGTGTTGCAAGATGCTTTGATTAGAAAATATTATTGATGTCTGGTTGGTAGATTTAGGGGCCTTATTCCATGCCACACCTAATAGGAAACATTTTCATGATTATGTTCAAGGAGATTTTGCACAGGTTCGATTGGGTGATGATAACCCTGTAAAATCATTGGAATGGGTATAGTTTTCATAAAACAGCAGAATGGAAATCAATGGCTATTGAAGGAGGTAAGTCATGTTCCAGATCTGAAGAAAAATCTAATTTCAACAGGGCAGTTGGGAGGTGAAGGTTGTGTGACTATTTTACAAATAACACCTGAAAGGTCACTAAAGGATCCCTGGTAATAGAAAAAGGAGAAAAGGTTGGTACATTGTATTTATGCAGTGATATTTCTAATTATGTTAATACTTTAACCTCTACAGGAGAAGATATGGCATTGTGGCATCATACGCTTGGGCACATGAGTGAGAAGGGGATGCAGATTCTTCACTCAAGAAATTTGTTTCTAGGTTTGAAGCATGTTGATTAAAATTCTATGAGAATTGTGTTTATGGAAATTAGAAGAGAGTTAGATTCCTGAGAGTTGGGAAAGAAAAGAAGAGCAAAAAATTAGAGCTTGTGCATACATATGTATGGGGACCTTCTCAGGTATCATCACTCAATGGCTCTCGTTATTATGTTCATTTTATTGATGATGCAACCAGAAAAACTAGGATTTATTGTATTAGAAATAAATATGATGTATTTGATACTTTCAAGAAATGGAAAGCTTTGGTTGAAAATGAGACAGGAAAAAGGTTGAAGTGTCTCAGATCAGACAATGGAGGTGAATACTGCAGAAAATAGTTTTATAGGTATTTTTCAGAGAATGGAATTCGCAAAGAGAAGATAGTTCTAGGAACACCACAAGAAAATGGTGTGTTAGAAAGAATGAATAGGACAATAATGGAGCATGTAAGGTGCATGAGATTGCATGCAAGATTGCCTTTACAATTTTGGGTAGATGCTATAGATACTGTTGTTTATCTAATAAACAGAGGGCCTTCAAGTTCCTTGGATGGTGGTATTCTAGAGGAGGCATGGACAGGTAAAAAGGTAAAGTACTCATTTTTAAAGACTTTTGGTTGTGAAGCCTTTGTCCACATTAATAAAGAAAGTAGAAAAAAGCTTGAGGCAAAATCAAAGAAATGTACCTTTATTGGATATGGTGTTAATGATTTTGGTTATCACTTTTATGATTATGAAAAATGCAAAATCATTAGGAATAGAGATGTCATATTCAAAAAAAAGGTTTTGTATAAGGATCAGATGCAGGAAAAGAAATAGGAAAAATAAAACAAAGAATACACAGTGCTTGATGAGATCACAGAAAAAGTGAAGGTGCCAGAAAATCATAATGATCAACAATGAGAACAAAAACAACAACCACACCACCAACAAGCACCTCAAACCCATGGAAGTGGTGTTAGAAGATCTACCAGGATAAGTAGACCCCCTGAACGATACTCTCCTTCATTATATTATGTATTGTTGACTGATTCTGGTGAACGAAAATGTTATGAAGAAGCAGTGCAGGTAGAAACCAGGAAGAAGTGGGAGAAAGCCATGAAATAAGAGATGGACTCCTTAACACATAACTAGACTTGGGACTTAGTCAGGTTACCTGCAGGTAAAACAACATTGTAGAATAAATGGGTTTACAAAGAAGATGGAGGTAGAAAAAGGTATCAAGATAGACTTGTGGTGAAGGGGTTTGCACGGAAAAAGGGTATAGAATTTGATGAGATATTTTCTCCTATTTTTAAAATGACTTCAATCAGAACTATTTTAAGTCTAGTAGAAGCTGCAGATTTGCATCTTGAGCAGTTAGATGTAAAGACAACCTTTCTCCATTGGGATTTGGAGGAAGAGATATATATGCAACAGCCACAAGGATATGAGGTAAAAGGGGAGGAGAAACTAGTGTGCAGGTTGAAGAAGAGTTTGTATGGCTTAAAACAGGCTCCAAGGAAGTGATATCTAAAATTTGACAGGTTTATGTCTGAACAAGGTTATACTAGATGTCACTCTGATCAATGCGTTTATCTCAAAAGGCAAAATGATGGAAGCTATATTATATTGTTGTTGTATGTAGATGACATGCTTGTTGCAAGTTCTAACATGCAGGAAATAAATGTTCTTAAAATAAAATTGGCGAACTCATTTGTAATGAAGGATTTTGGTGCTGCAAAACAAATCCTTGGTATGAGAATAGCTAGAGATAGGAAGAATAAAAAACTAACATTGTCTTAGAGTGAGTACATAGAAAAGGAGTTGAAAAGATTTAATATGCAGAATGAAAAACCAGTTGGTATACCTTTGGCTAGCCATTTCAAACTAAGTAAGGAAATGTGTCCCAAGACTCAGGAAGAAATGGATTATATGTCTAAAGTTCCATATGCATTAGCAGTTGGAAGTTTAATGTATGCAATGGTCTACACAAGGCCTGATATTGCACATGCAGTGGGAGTTGTAAGCAGGTACATGAACAATCTAGGAAAATAACATTGGATGGCGGTGAAGTGGATTCTCAGGTATTTGAGAGGTATCACAAATCAAGCATTATGCTTTGGTTGTTCAAAAATTTCTCTACAAGGATATGTTGATGTAGATATGGCGGGTGATAGAGATAACATGAGGAGCACGACAGGGGATGTGTTTACTGTAGCTGGAACAACTGTCAATTGGGTTTCAAAACTGCAAAGTGTTGTTGCACTCTCAATGATGGAAGCAAAGTATGTTGCTGCTACAGAGGCTAGTAAAGAAATGATTTGGTTACAAAGGTTTCTGGATGAATTGGGTAAGAAGCAGGAGTTGGGTAGGTTATACAGTGATAGCGAGAGTGCCATCCATCTTGCAAAGAACTTTGCATTTCATTCCAAGACTAAACATATACAGCTCAAGTACGGTTTCATATGATTAGTGTTGGAAGATGGACACTTGAAGTTGCAAAAGATACACACTAGCCATAATCCTGCAAATATGTTAACAAAAGTTGTAACCAGGGAGAAACTGAGATTCTACTTAGTTTCAATTTGTCTTCAAGTATGATGATGAAGATGAGAAACAACCAGGTCCAAAGTGAAGTCATTATCTAGCAAATGAAGTAGCGGTGGAGTTGCTAAAATCAGTCTCCAAGTGGGAGATTGTTGGGTGTGTAGCTTGATTATCTTCTTTATTCAGAGGTATCGCCACATTGGACCCTAGTTCGTAATGTGGTGGCAATTCCGCCCATAAATGTGTGCCACTAGGGGGGCGACGACGATTATTTGGAGCCCCCTCCCTAGTGGAGGATCGGGGGCAGCACCCCCAAAGCTAAAAATAGATGTAAATTTTCCTTGAAAAATGTTGTAATTTTGTAGTCAATCTGGGCCATTCATTAGGCAGAGATCTAACGGTAGAAGTTATTTTTAATTTAGGATTTTTTCCCTAGAAGGCAGCCCCTTGCTATATATGAGGGAATTGTATTGCGTTTAGGTAGATCTGTATTCTGAGTGAGAAAGAGAGAGGAGATTGTGTGAGAGTGAAGAGGGAATTACAGCGGATTTGTTGTAGGTTGTATCTCTTCAGTTTGCTGGATAATATAAAAGGAAGGACTAGTTGTTTCTCCATGGATGCAGCCCAAATTGGGTGAACCACGTATATTTATGTCTCTCTTATTTTATGTGTTTTATATGTTTATATTTCTGCAAAATATTTTATTTGTTCCATTTCTTTGTAATATATAATTTTCTAACAAAACATAATAAAATTAGGTCAAGGTAATAAACTATGGTTAAACTAGTAAACTTAGGTCAACCTATTTAATCTATTAAACCTAGTATATGTGATCAAACTAGGTCAACTTAGTCAACCTAGGTCAACCTATGTCAACCTATGTTAACCTAGGTCAACATAGTCAACCTAGTTCAACCTAGAAAACCAAAGTCAATTTATTAAATCTAGTAAACCTAAGTAAACATGGTAAATCTATGTCAACCTAAGTAAACCCAAGTCAACCTAGTAAACTTAGGTAAACTTGGTAAACCTAATAAATTTAGTGAAACTTAATAAACCATGGTTAAACTAGAAAACTTAGGTCAACCTATTTAATATATTAAACCTAGTAAATGTAGATTGACCTAATAAACCTAGGTCAACCAAGTAAACCTAGTAAAATTATTAAACCTTGTTAGTTCACTTGTCTTTATTCGAAAAGGAACTACAATGGTAGAAAAACCTTACCAAAATAAACATTTACAAAATTCTTACTACGATATATCTAAAAACAATGATGCAAAAACTTCATGAATCGATAATGTTTTAACAAATACACATAACGTTTAACAAATGTTTTAAGGTGATGCTATTTTTTTGTGATATGCATTTCAAATGTCAAAAAGTGACAATATTGTTTAAGAATGTGGATGTTTTTCTCTTAACATGCCTTGAATTTGGAAACTTAGGAAGTTACATGCCTTGCAAACTTTTAGAATTCTAGTGCATTGATATATGATTTGATTGACAATATGAAACCATCTTTTATGTATTTTCATAATAATGTTTCCATTTCCCTCATGAGTTGCCACCATTGTAACAATGAGTTCTGGCCACTATAATAGTGAGTTGCTGCAACATAGTTTCAACAAATTCTAAAAATATTTCATGTAATTTTTTTCTTGTTTTGCAAATGGTGAAGAAGTGGACCTTGATCATTCAGGTTTGGTGCCATCCAAACCCTAGTGAAGCACGAATTAGATTTGTGCTTCACAATGAAGCACTTAATTAGGTATATCAAAATAGTAGAGAAATTCCCAGGAGAACCACAAACAATGAGGCTTATTATATTTCCCTAGTTGATGGGCTAACATCAACGAGGAATTATGGTGCAAATGACATTGTCATTTACACCAATTCAGAGTTGATATGCAATCAAATGATTGGTATTTATCAAGTTAGAAGTCAAAATCTAAAACCCGTTCATAGAGAAGCAAAAAATATTTCTTCTCAGTTTCAAAGCTTTAATATAACTTATCGATCATATGTTCAAAGTGTTTCTCATGATATACTCTGTCAAGAAACAACCAATGGATGTGGATGTGCAAGATATGTGGAGCAATCAGCATGTGCTCCACCAATTTTCATTCATGATCATCGATATAGGTGGCTTGTTAATGAAGGCATTGTTCTTGTGGTTGCTATCGGGGTTATTATGGTGTTCTTGTTTCTTATGATGTTATTGTAGTATCATAAACATTCATTATGTCCATCATTTTTGATGTACTTATACAATTTCATTTTTTATATACGAGCTCACTTTATTTTTTGTTACCTTTTTTATATCTCAACACAATGTATATGTAAGGAATGAAATTTTCTATCAAAGCTATTATTGGAATTATATTGGGATTATAGTTCAGTTAATGGAATTGCATTGTGATTATAGTTCAAATGTGTCATTTTTATTACAGTCTAGTTGTGAATCAATATTTCCTTTTATATTTGTTATTTTTTACCAAGTCCAAAAGTATTTCAAAAGATGCTACAAAATTAGGTTTTCCAATTTCCTTTCGTGTATCCTAATATTGTGATAAAATTAGTAGCTTATGCAACAATGTGTAAAACTTGGATGAAGACTAAAGGTTGATCAAATGGTAAGCCTTCTTTCTCATTTACAATAAAATGTATAAATATTCATTCGTCTCTTATTTATGTTTTCCAGAGGGATGATATTCCCCTTGGTCCACCTGAAAAGAAAAGGATGTTTTTAAGAGATATGTATCCAAAACAAACACCTATACAAAATATTTTTGTGACAAACTATTTAAAAAAATTGTTGTATAATTGCTATAAATAGTCTTTTCTTATAAGCACGTAGGAAACCTACAATTTCATTTCGAAAATGAAAATCAATATTCATAAAAGAGGCACAAAAATGCAACTTTTCAAGAATTGGATGACGATGGGAATCCAGATATATTATATTCTCTCGTTGAATGTCAAAAGGAGGTTTCAAGTTTTCTTTTGTTTTATCATATACAAAACCTTATACGAACTCTATTGGTGATACAAATTTCCCTCAATGAAGAGACACGACTGTTGAAGAGGGCCAACTTATGTAGGCTGGGTTGGAAAGGGCATAATGCCCTTTATAGGTTGGTCTAATAGTTTTTCCAATAAATGGTCTCTATAGTTGGAAATTTTATTTTTCTTTTCATCATATGAGCATCTTCCATAACAACCCTATTTTAGGTTTTTCTTTCATGGATCAAGGGCATCATGTAGCTAGTGTTTTTCCATCATATTGACATGCCTTGGACAATGATAGTGCTTCTTATATATGCTTTATCAGATTGTATTGCTAGGGAAACTTTCATGCTAAGGTTTTTCCACATGTGTTGTTCATCCATTATTAAGGACATAGTGAATGCTTAGGATTTAATGCACTTAGAATATTAATTTAGGGGTTCATTTATGCATTCATTGCTTAGGTCATCTTAGGGTTTCATTAATACATATTAGGGCTTGATTTAACAAGGAAATTTTAATGCACCTAGGGTTTTCATCTTCAACAAGAAATTATAGGGTTTAATTACCCAAGGTTATCAAGGGTTTCCACCTAGGGTTTTACAATAAGGGTTTTATCCTTAACAATGCACCTAGGGTTTTTCACTTAGAGTTTTCTCGTATACAGTGAGCCTAGGCGTTTACACCCATGTTTTTTCACTTAGGGTTGTGAACCTATAGCTAGTGTTTTTCCATCATATTGAAATGCATTGGAGAATGCTAATTCTTCTTATATATGCTTTATTAGATTGTATTTCTAGGGCAACTTTCATGTTAGGGTTTCTCCACATGTGTTGTTCATCTATTGGGGTAAGGGAATAATGAAAGCTTAGGATTTCATGCACTTAGCATATTCATTTAGGGATTCATTCATGCATTCATTGTTTAGCTCATCTTAGGGTTTCATTAATGCATATTAGGGCTTGATTGAACAAGGGAGATTCAATGTATCTAGGGTTTTCATCTTTAACAAGCAATGATAGGGTTTCTTTACCCAAGGTTATCATATTTAACAATGCAAGGGTTTTCACCTAGGGTTTTTCACCATGGTTTTTCTCCTTGAAAATGCACCTAGGGTTTTTCACTTAGGGATTTCCCGTAGATAATGCACTTAGGGGTTTACACCTAGTGTTTTTCACTTAGGGTTCTAAACTTGTAGCTAGTGTTTTTCCATCATATTGACATGCATTGGACAATGTTAGTGCTTCTTATATATGCTTTATCAAATTGTATTTCTAGGGAAACTTTCATGTTAGGGTTTCTTGACATGTGTTTTTCATCTATTAGGGTAAGGGCATAGTGACTGCCTAGGATTTCATGCACTTAGCATATTCATTTAGGGATTCATTCATGCATTCATTGCTTAGCTCATCTTAGGGTTTCATAAATGCATTTTAGGGCTTGATTTAACTAGGGAGTTTCAATGCACCTAGGGTTTTCAACTTTAACAAGAAATGATAGGGTTTCATTACCCAAGGTTATCATCTTTAACAATGCAATGGTTTCCACCTAAGGTTTTTCGCCAAGGTTTTTCTCCTTGAAAATTCATCTATGGTTTTGCACTTAGGGTTTTCGTATAGATAATGCACCTAGGGGTTTACAACTAGTGTTTTTCACTTAGGGTTCTAAGCTTGTAGCTAGTGTTTTCCCATCATATTGACATGCCTTGGAAAATGTTAATGCTTATGATATATGCTTTATTAGATTGTATTATTAGGGAAACTTTCATGCTAGGGTTTCTCCACATGTGTTGTTCATCCATTAGGGTAAGGGCCTAGTGAATGCTTAGGATTTCATGCACTTAGCATATTCGTTTAGCGCTTCATCCATGCATTCATTTCTTAGATCATATTAGGGTTTCATCAATGCATATTAGGGCTTACTTTCATAAGGGATTTTTAATGCACCTAGGGTTATCATCTTTAACAATGCAAGGGTTTACACTTAGGATTTTTCACTTAGAGTTTTCTCCTGGACAATTCCCCTAGGGTTTATAAATGGAGTTTCAATGATGCAATATGAAAAACAACTTATAGGAATATTAATTCATTCATTATCCATGAGTAAGACATGCAAAATTTATACAATTCTCTTATTTATTTGAGTCTAATGAACTCGAATTATTAAATAAGAAGCCCCTAACATAAAAAATTATGTGAGATACCCTTGGTTACAAGCCAACAAAGATAGCTTAAAGATAAATCATTATTATTTAATTTTCCCTATATAAATGGTGAAATACAAAATGCAATTGTGATATCTTGCATTTTTCCATTTGATAGATCCAACTTCATTTAAGGGAGAGAAATGTTTAAATAACCGAAGAACCATTCAATTGCTATTAATTTTTCCATTATCAACTTCTTGAACCATGAGATCAATAAATAAGGCCATGCCCAATCAAGTGAATTGAATTGAAGAAGGTTCTAACATAATGCAAAACATTGAAGATAATATGAACAATTATCAAATGAGTGAAGATAATCTGATAAGCCTCTGAAACTATAATATGTGCTCAAGGATAAATAATTAATTTTAACCAATAGTAAACTATAATAAACTGTAAGTAGGTTTGTCAACATGGTTCATGGACCCTTAAATTTGAGCATCAACAAACTTTAAATTTTATTCTGGCTTATTATGATGGGAAATCGTGGCCGCAAATAAGTTGTTATTCCTAATTCCTATCGCCATCCCATTCCAATGATCGTCATTGCAGAAACTCCTAACTACGTACAAGGGGAATGCCTCGTGAGTATAACAACAAGGAATGTCTGATGCAAAATGCACGATTACATTATTAAAATGCATGATATTGGCATTCATTAGCATCTACTCTTCCATCACTTACCTTTCTACCACATTCAAACTGATCCACTCTCCAAACACAACCACAGTCACTCTGAACTCTGATTAAATATAGGAGGTGAAAGAATTCACAGAGAACCTACTGAAGAATTGCTACACGAATATCAATGCATTAGACAATTGCTTGAACATGCAAAATGGATGGATTATATTCACAGATTGTAGGGGTTTGACGAGGGGATAGCTCTAGAAATTTCCATCCATTTTAGGGAGGGAAGATATAAGCTAGCAGGGACAGTGGTGCATGTGATAGAAGAAGAAATTTCAGAAGAGATAGGGTTACCCTAGATGGGAGAATGGTGGTATGCCCCCATAAAACCCCAACCTGATATTTTGCGGCAATTCCTTGAGGAAGGTGAACGAATGGAGAGGAAAAACACATGATTTCAGAGGAAGGTATTACCACAACCCTAGGATGGTGTTGCATTCCTTGTACATAGATTTTTCACATGCGAAGGGAGGTATTAGTTGTTTATCAACACCAAATTTGGTTGTTAGAGCACTTGCGTCATGGAAGGTTGGTTAACATGCCTTCTTCCTCTTGTAAAAAACCTAGAGCATATTGCCAAGAGGCAATCCCTCCAAAGGTGCCTCTAGCACTGACTGCTCTCCCTTGGCCTTTATGCCAGAATACTTTGCTTGCTTGGAGGAGTAGAAGGTCCTCCAGTTTTGTCTCCCAGATGAGAAGGATTTCAGGTGAGTACATCCTTACAATGTCTTTCAGAGCTTCTTCTTTCAACCTACTGCCTAACCCTCTACAATTCCAAGAGAGGTATTTCATTATTCACTGGCTTGGAAGGTTGTGGCTACTTTTGTATCCTGACCATGCTTGTGCCTAGATTTGGTATTCATCATTCCTTTGAGATTTTTCTGAGAGCCTTCGAGAACATCTAGATAAGTTTGTTCCTCTATCTGTTTCTTCTTGGACTTTTGACCCCTGGCTGACTTGATAGGAGTGACTTGCGAGCTGTCTGAATCTGAGACTCCATATTCTGAATCTCCCTCAAAATCGGAGCCCAGACTGATGCGCTCCTCTTTTTCTTCTTTTTCCCCTTGTTCATCCTCTGATGGAGGAAGAGTTGAATTTGCCTATGCTTCTTTCACTTTCTTCGACGGGTCTTCTGGTTCCTCTTGGGTTCCAATGGCATCTGTCTTTACCCTAGAGGAAGAACCCTCTTTTGGAATTTCTTTGGCTTTTGGTTTAGGCCGAGGCTTCACCAATGGCCCTGAAATTTTCTTCTTAGTTGGTTTTGGGACTGCCTTGCCCTTTTTTATTTCTTTCCATCCTTATTTGTCCACTTTTTCCCTGGTTGGAGCTTTTGAGCAATTTCGTTGGAAGTGTCCATGTTCGTGACAGGTTCTGCATTTGAAAGGCAGTTGCTCATAATCCAATTTTGGATAGTGATGTCATTCTCTGACTGTAAGTTTTACCGCTTCGGGCAGTCTAGCTTCCAGATCGACTTCCACACAGATTCTTGCGCAGGTATATTGGCCCTTGTTATCTGCTTTGTCAATGAAACGGCCTAGGCCATTTCCAATCTTCTGCAAGGTGTGATAGCTCCAACAATGGATCGGAAGATTGGGAAGCCGGACCCAGACTGGGACCTCTTTAGGGGTATCGATTGAGGGATCGAAGTCGGGGGTCCACTTATTAAGATATAGACCCTGATTTCCCATAAAATACGGACCGTTTCTGAAAACCAAATCTCGATCTTCTTTGGAGGTGAACTAGAAAATGAAATACCCTCTTCCGACAACATAGCAGATCACATTGTTTTCCAGCTAGGGCCTCCAGTTGCGTTGGATCCAGTCATCTGTTGTTTTTGTAGAGGGCCAGCGTCCCATAAATTGTCCTACCAACCCTCTGTCAGCCAGGGCTAGGGCGATTTTTATCAGTTGGTCTTCTGGCAGGGCGATCTCAGGAATTTCCTCCAGTTTTTTAATGAATTTTGGGACTTCTGGAATCAAACGTTTCTTCCCTTTCTGCGAGAGCAATCTTCTGAATGCTTCTTCTGAAGAGATTGGTGGGGTGGGAGAAGGCTCCCCACCCCCAGGCGCACTCATGGCGGCGGCTATGCTCCTCTGCGATTGCAAAACCCAGATGCGGACGCTGTGCTAGCAGCAGCACTGGCCAGAGGAGGGAGGCAGAGCCCGATTGCGGGGATGTCGGGAAGGATTGAGAGCCCAGCAGTAGGGGTTGCCAGGTAGGGGGCCTGCGGAGGGCCGCAGGGGCCAAGGAAGCAGGGGCGCGGGAGCTCCAGTTCAGAACGCGCGCGCAGATCACCCTGAAACTCAGTGCTGCCCTCCATTTTCATTCAAAGTGAAATATCGTATTAAACATAGGTTTGATCTAAAGTGGTCATTGTATTAAATATAAAGTTTTGTCTTAAAATATTTTTGTCTCAAAATGCTTTTGTCTTAAATATAAAGTTTTGTCTTAAAATAATTTTGTCTTAAATTGTTTTTGTCTTAAAATAATTTTGTCTTAAACTATTTTTGTCTTAAATATAAAGTTTTGTCTTTAAATTTTTGTCTCAAACTACTTTTGTCTTAAATATAAAGTTTTGTCTCAAAATATTTTCGTCTTAAATTATTTTTGTCTTAAATATAAAGTTTTGTCTTAAAATATTTTTGTCTCAAACTACTTTTGTCTTAAAATATTTTTGTCTTAAATATAAAGTTTTGTCTTAAAATATTTTTGTCTCAACCTATTTTTGTCTTAAAGTCTATATTTAAGACAAATCAATTGATATTAATTTTTAATGTAAAATAACTAAAATAAAAAATGAGTTTTTGAGACAAAAGATTTCTTTTGTCTTAAAAAAATGTCTCAAAAGTGCCCTTGGTGTAGTAGTGGGGAATTATTGTTAATTGGCCTTTTGTACTGACGCTCTTCTCACCCAACAAACGTTGCTTGCTATCTCGAAGATCACGCGCAGATGTCGTGTGCGTCCTGTGCTCCAATTTGAAGATGGTCCAGTCCAATTTGAAGATCTCGGAGATGTCGCGTGCCGCCTCCGCTGTAATTACAGTTGTTTTCACAAACGGATGGTGGATGTAATGATAATTGTTTTCATAAACGGATGGTGGAAAACAAAAGTGCAGACGAAAGTGGATGGCTAAAGAGTTTCAAGTGGATGGCTAAAGAGTTTCAAAAATTTAATTGAAAGAACAAATATCATATCAAATAAGTTATGATTTTTAGACATGTTTCATGGATAAGTCATGATATTGTAATAAAGTTTACTTATAAATAGAGTTGAATGTATTATATTTCTTATATATATAAAATTATATAATTTGAGTGGGTTTAATAAATACAATTTGAATAGCTTGACGATTAAAAACATATATTTTCTATTAAAATATAGTATATATATTTTTGTAAAAATAATAATAATTTTTTAATTATTTTAATTTAAAAAAATTTAAATGTACTATAAAATATTTTAATACTCATTAATATTTATTAATCAGTAAATTTATATAATTGTGATAATTTTTAATATAAATCATTAAACTATTAAAATATTTAATTTATTACTGCAAAATATTTGATCAAGGTACAAAGTAACGTGAAGTTAAAAGAAAATTGATTGTTACCTACCAAACTCAAATGGATGGATATACTAAATATAATTATGATACATAAAAATATCACATCTATCCTACTCCATGATGATAATTATTAAAAAAAATTAATAATAAATATTAAATAAATAAATGTTATAAAATAGCAATATGAAATTTATTATTTAAAAATTTTACAATTATTTTAAATTTAATTTATATTTATTAAATATTTAGAGGATCAAATTTTTAATAGGTAATTTTTTTAATTATTAGATTTCAGGCCTGGTTAGTCTAGATATTAATAAATTTCATCCCTTTCCATTCTTAAAAAGAAAAAAAACTAGATTTAAATTAATTTAATTGTTATATATATATATATATATATATTTTTGTTATTTGTGATTTTTAAAGTTTGATTTGTGGTTTGAGGAGCTGCTATCGAGGGGCATATAAGTAGTCAAAGTTACCTGGAGATCACACCTGGCATGGGTCACAACAACCTTTAGTTGACTAGATTTTCCCCAGCATAGGGTACAACCACCTCTTATGAGATTTGATCTTGGGTCGCCTTGCTAACAGTGTCATCGTTAATTATTTGTGCTAGAAAGACTTCTCACACACATATATTTAATTTAATTTAATTTAATTATGCCGATAGGCGTCCCCCCATCAGAATTGGCAACTTAATCATTTTCTTAATTAATCTTTTTGATCAGATGGCTTGAATTGAAAGATGCCAGTATATTCTTGTAGTCGTCACTAAATCAATGAATGAAATTCGCAACAGTAACTTTCTTGCATGTCTAGAACACATGTTTAAACATACTTAAATTTATTTTTTTTACAAAGCATGATTAAAAATTTACTGTGCCTCTTGTTGATAACCACGTATGTAGGATTAAGAAAAAATGAAATAAAAAAATTAGTGTCAAACACCTGTCTTTGACAGTGCCTTTGAGAGTGGTCTCTTTGCATTCTGAAACGTATGAATGGTTGAAGCATAAGGACACGTTTTGATCCATTACAATGAAGGTTGAAGCATTTATGCTCGACAATCATCCATAACCATGACAATGAGGTATGTAGGCATAAATTCGAGTAATAAGGACACGTTTTATGCATTACAATGGCGGTTGAAGCATTTGTGCCCGACAATCATCAATAACCACGACAATGAGGTACGTAGGCATCGATCGATAAAACATTTCTTTAATTCAGTTAAGTACAATCGAAATATGAAACGTTCTGCCTATTCTATTCTCCTCCACTAGGGGTTTTGAGTTTTTAGTTACATTACAAAAGTTCGAACCTCATAGTAAGGCTCATTCCATATATTATAATCAAATGCTCTGTGGATGCATGCATTTCTTTGTTAGCACTTAAGGTTGTTGGAATTGTTGAAGGATAATTGGAATGTTGGCTTCTCTCAGCTTCTATCTAGTAAAAACGGTGGCAAATCTCACTGCGTTTTTAATTGTTTCCAAGCTCTCGCGGCTGTCTCTGATAATTTGGTGTAGTTCGTGTCTGATTGAGTTATTCCCTACTATTTTTTCAGGTTTCAGCATTGGAGAAACGCTTTCTCAGTGATTTTCAAACGCTCCGTGGATGTATGCATTTCTTTGTTAGCACTTAAGGTTGTTGGAATTGTTGAAAGATAACTGGAATGCTGGCTTCTCTCGGCTTCTATCTGGTAAAAAAGGTGGAAAATCTCATTGTGTTTTTAATTGTTTCCAAGCTCTCGCGGTTGTCTCTAATAATTTGGTGTAGTTCATGCCTGATTGAATTATTCCCTACTATTTTTTCAGGTTTTAGCATTAGAGAAATGCTTTCTCAGTGATTGCATTTTTAATTGTTTCCATGCTCTCGCGGCTGTCTCTGATAATTTTGTGTAGTTTGTGTGTGATTCAATTATTCCTTACTATTTTTCAAGTTTCAAAGGCGTTTAGAAATCGATCTTACAGGTATGTACAATTTTTCTTTCTGTGATATTTTTCCACTTTAATTCAAATGAGATGACTAGCCCATAGAAAAAAAAGAAGGGAATCGATTGTGTATAAAATCTTCGTGATATCACTAGCCCGTAGAAAAAATAAGGTTCTGGTCTTTTTTTAAACGCTCTCCCAAAATTTATTGCTTCTCTAGCGTTGATCTTCTCCCAGAAGATCGGGACTTAAAACCACTTCACAACCTTTACAAAACCTTAAATCACACATATATAAGCTTCCCCTTACAAAACATTTGGTTACATATGTTTTTAACACATAAATCTCTTATCAGTGCATTTTTCCTTATAAACCAATTATAAAGGAAAATGTTTGCATAAACATACCTTTCCGCCCTTTCGTACAACCTTGTCATGTTTCTCGAGGTTTAACCTCATCGCAATCGACCATCGGTCCTTCCACGGTCATACATATATATATGTATCTTCATCGCCCCTTTCGCTCCAATATTGTTAACGTATGTTTTAGCAATAAACGACTTTAATGGAAATATATGGATTACATAGGAAACCTGCTTCGAATCATATATATAGCGGATCTCAAATTTTATAGATTTGCCACTATACGCCCATTGGTTCTAGGTCTCCAAGCCTTTCCATTATGCACTCCGATCTGCGCTTCCTATGATTGCGATTTGCGATCAGATCTTGACCGTCGATTCGATCCGCAATCCAACGGTTGAGATTAAGTCGCGCGATCGCATATCACTCAAGCTCAATGCCAGACTCCTTCCGCTTCCATATGTCGATGCGATATCTTTACGGACCCGATAGAGATATAAACCATTCCCTATAATATTTCAAGTCCGGCAGTTGATTCCTACTGTGTTTTTCACCGTTTGTTTGTGTAATTGGGTTTTCCACTTGTGGGAGTTAAACTGTATAATGAGCCCACCGATGCGATATTTCGCCTTCCTGATTTGATCTACGATCTGATGGTTTAGATTAACTCGCGCGATCGCATATCTCTCAACCTCAATGTCAGATTCCTTCCACTTCCATACACCGATTCAATATCTTTACGGACCCCATAGGGATATAAACCATTCCCTATAATATTTCAAGTTCGGCACTTGGTTCGGACTGTGTTTTTCACCGTTTCTTAGTGTAATTGGGTTTTCCGTTTGGGGGAGTTAAAATGTATAATTCCGCCGCCGATGTGATATTTCACCTTCTCGATTCGGTCTCAGAAGTTGATCTTCCCAGATCTAATGGTTCCTGAGCATCAATCTTCGCTCCTCCTCTCGTTCCTTTTACATAGAATTTATGCTAAGTATTCATTTTTGCTCTTATTTAAAGGTTTCGTCCCGCTGTTATTTTGAAGCGCACTCTTCCTCTTGAGCTCTGATTGGTCATTCTAATGGATTCAACACCCCATCCCGATCCTCCTCTTTATGTATTCTCTGTGTGATTGCTACACGTCACGTGCGCGCGCGCACACACACACACACACACACATATATACAAAATGATATAGTTCGCTCATCTTCCACCATTCAATGCTTACACTTATTCAATTTGGGATTAAATCTCTGGACATATATAGAAATCAATACATAATTACAAAGTAAGTGTAAGCAATGCAATTTCTCTGTGACACTTTATAAGTATTTCATCATTACTTATGTTTCCTACATCTATACACAAATTATTAGTTTGGAAATCATAAGGTTCAACAGTCTCAACTGTTACTTCACATATCAGCTCTTCAAACTGAACTTCATCTCCTTCTAGCACAACAACTTGTTCATGTGTTGTCACAGTTTCAAATATCAATGTATTATCAAATTCTTTCTGCTGCAATAAATCACTGCTTCTCCCATTTAATAGACATTCTCCATCCTCCTTTACTTCAGAGTTTTTTTATGTTCTAAAATATACTTTTCCATACTTTTTACGGCTTCAAAAGATTGGTCATCCTCTGTAAAACACTCCTCTGTTAGTGTTCCTTCTCCCAAGGTTAAATCATCTGCATAGGTTCCTTCCTTCTTAACATCTTTCAGTGGACGTCCTTCCTTCTTAGTGATTGTCTCAACAACTTCCATGGCTATTTGCACTATGTCTATCATCATGGTGGATTCATGATCCTTTACTATGTTTTCAATTAACATAGTCTCAACAAAATGGAAAATTGTGTGTGGTAAATTATGTATTTATGTTACTTTTAGTTTTATTCAACATTAAATTGTTTTGTTGATATCAAATGCCTTTTTTTTTTTACTGTTAAGTGATTTCACTGTTTCATCGTGGATCTAGCTATTTGGAGTTCTCTTTGTTGGGTCCCTATAATTCTAGTGATTACCCCATTACTATTATAGTTATACCCCTTATTTATATTGTTGTGCCCCTATTACCCCCTTATTGTTATTTCTGTGCCCCATAGAATCCCTCTATTGTTATTTTTGTGGCTTTATATTATTATTGTTAGGTCGGCTGGATTATATTGTGACTCCTTAGACTCCTATATATAGAAAGGAGGTTTTGTCATTTGAATCATCCAAGAATTGTTCATTTATGTAATGTAAAGGAGGTTGCCCCCTCGAAGAGGCTGAATTCTAAGGCGTGGATCTCTCTTTTCTATCTTTTTGTGAGCTGGTTTCATAACATTTGGTATCAGAGCTTTGGATTCTAGGGTTTCGCTGCTCCAAACAGGTCATCGTGGCATTTTCGCTATAACTTTTTTTTCTGTGACGTTTCAGAAGTCGAAAAAAAAACCCATTTGAGAAGAATTGGCGCTGAACCTTGGGTCCTAATTTTAGAGCTTTTCGCACGATATTTTCGGAGATATGATCTGAGGAAGTTGGTCTTTTTGCAGACTCCTGAATTACATTCAAAACAGGTGACCTGGGGAAAATCGTCATAACTTTCTCTCTGAGGATCGGATTGAAATTTCGTAAAAAGGTACAGAAAGAGGACGGACTGTAGTTTCTTGTGTGTGTGTTTCAGATTCAAAGGTTGAAACAGTGACTCGTGGCACGTCGTACAAGTTCTCTCTACTGAACCAGTCTAAAAGCAAGTCACTGTGGGAGATTTCACATAACTCTTCCTTGGAGAATCCAATTTGGCTCAGACTTGTGGCATTGGAAAGAGGACGCAGAAGGCTACTACAGGTAGCAATTTTAGAACTGGATGATCTGAAATTACAGAGATACATCAGATTCAATATCAGGCTTCTATAAAGTGAAAAAAGGTGTGTAGTTTTTTTTTTAATTTTTGTGTAAGCTTGGTTTAACGGAATTCAAAGGGCATAGTAAAGCATTATTATCGGTAACTGATGCCCCGAGGAAAGAAAATGCAAACACCTAGTAAGGAACCTGAAAGCTCTAGCATGACTCATGAAGAAGAGGAAGAAATGCTACATGATATATCAAAATTACAAGAACAAGTGCAACAAATGTCACGCTCACAAAAGCTAACAGAAGCTAAGATAAGTGGCGTGGAATCTAAGATAAAGGGCATGGAAGCTAAGATGGATGATTCGAAGACAGATTTGAAGAGAGACATGGCAGATTTGAAGATAGATTTGAAGACAGATATGGAAGAATTGAAGAAGTTGCTACAAGAAAGGGTCACTAATGGTGAAAAGGTAGTAAAGGAAACTCATGATGAGAAAAAAAGAAATGTTAATCATGATTCCATAGACGCTAATGTTGGATCGAAGAATCACCATATTCCAAAAATCGATATGAGGAAGTTTGATGGCAAGGATCCCGCCACATGGATATTACAGATGGAGCAATTCTTCGATCTCAATAATGTGCAAAACGCACAAAAGGTACGTATGGCAACTGTATATTTGGAACCAAATCAGTTTGTATGGTATCAATGGCTTTGTTCTCGTAAACAATTTATCACTTGGGCAATTTTTACGGAAGAATTGATAGCACATTATGAGGATACAAAAAGCAACACTTTTTTTAGCCAATTGATAAGTCTCAAACAAAAGGGTTCAGTAATGGAGCACATTGAGGAGTTCCAAAAATTGAACATAAGGGTAAAAGATATTCCAGAGGAGCATAGGATTGATGTGTTCATAGGGTCTTTAAAGGATAATATCCAACATGATGTTCGCCTTTGGGAACCTGATTCATTAGAGAAGGCATTCAGGTTAGCAAGAAAAATGGAAAGCAAAATTATGGCAACTAGGAAGCATACCACTCACAACTATAAAGACGGAAGTGTTGTTGCCCCTAGTCTTCCACAACCTACAAGGTTGACACCACAACAATTGGAAGAAAAAAGAGCAAAAGGGCTTTGTTACAATTGTGATAGCAAATACACAAAAGGTCATAAGTGTGCTGAGAAGAAATTATTCTACATAGATTGTGAAGAGGAAGAAGAAAAGGAGCAAGAAAGGTCAAAAGAAGAGGATATATTCCAGGAACAAAGCCTAGATGAAGAAAAAATAAATCCGACCATATCTTGTAATGCATTGGCGGGAATTACCACTCCTCAAACCATCAAGATAGAAGGACAAATCAAGAAGAAAAAGGTAATAGTGTTGATTGATTCAGGAAGCACCCACAATTTTATTCATTGTAGGGTAGCAAAAGAATTGAATTGCTTCCTATATCCAGCACCAGAGTGTCAAGTGATGATTGCAAATGGAGGAACAATAAATTGCTCTGGAAAGTGCCATAATATCAAGCTATCCATGGGAGAATATGTATTGACTAGCCCAATGCTTTCCATTCCAATGGGAGGTGCTGATGTTGTACTAGGAGTCCAATGGCTACAATCCTTGGGTACAATAGCTTTTAATTTTCAAGAACTTTTCATGAAATTTTCTGTGGAAGGAAAGGAAGTTGAATTAAGGGGTATTGCAGGGAAACCAGGAAAGATAATCAGCTCTAATGGCATGACAAAGCTTCTAAAAAAGGAGCAAAGAGGTGTAATTGCACAATTATGTTCGCTAGATGTTTCCACATTGGAATCATCTATTTCTCCAGATCTCCAAAAAGTCCTGGACAATCATTCCAAGGTATTTGAGACTCCCAAAGGTCTCCCACCTATGCGTGATCATGATCATGCTATTCATCTGATTCCAGGAAGTGTTCCTCCAAACATCAGGCCGTACAGATATCCCTATGTCCAAAAAAGTGAAATTGAACGTATGGTTGCAGAAATGCTAGAGGCTGGTATAATTCAACCGAGTCAAAGTTCTTTCTCAGCTCCAGTAGTATTGGTGCACAAGAAGGATGGATCATGGCGCATGTGTCCGGATTATAGGGAGCTCAACAAGCTCACTATTAAAGATAAGTTCCCCATTCCTGTCATTGATGAATTACTGGATGAATTGCATGGATCAATTTACTTCACCAAGTTGGATCTTCGTTCGGGATATCATCAAATCAGAATGAAGATTGAAGACATTCCGAAAACGGCATTTAGAACTCATGAGGGTCATTATGAATTTTTGGTCATGCCTTTTGGCCTTACCAATGCACCTTCAACATTTCAAGGTTTGATGAATTCAATTTTCAAACCATTCCTTAGAAAATTTGTGTTAGTATTTTTTGATGATATACTAATCTACAGCAAGTCTTGGAAGGATCATGTTGAACATGTTGACAGGGTGCTACAACTATTGGAGGAGAAAAAATTATATGCAAAAAGATCCAAATGTTTCTTTGGAGTCCAGGAGGTGGAATATTTGGGTCATATTGTATCTCATGAAGGAGTTAAGGTAGACCCTAGCAAAATTAAAGCCATTAAGGAATGGAAAATCCCCACATCCATAAAGCATCTGCGAGGATTTCTTGGGTTGACAGGGTATTATCGCAAGTTTGTTAAGAATTATGGGAGAATAGCAGCACCTCTAACAACATTATTGAAGAAAGATTCATTTTCATGGACTCCGGAAGCAACAAAGGCCTTTGAACATCTTAAAGAGGCAATGTGCCAAGCACCGGTCTTAGCTACACCGGACTTCACAAAAACCTTTATTGTGGAATGTGATGCTTCAGGAAATGGAATTGGTGCTGTTCTAATGCAAGATGAAAGACCCATTGCTTTTGAAAGTCGTCCAATCAAGGGAAAGTTTTTAAGCAAAGCTATTTATGAGAAGGAAATGTTGGCAATACTCCATGCACTTAAGAAATGGCGACCCTACCTAATGGGAAGACACTTCAAGGTAAAAACGGATCATGATAGCCTTAAATACTTTTTAGAACAAAGATTATCCTCTGAAGAGCAACAAAAGTGGGTCACAAAGATGTTGGGTTATGACTTTGAAATCATCTACAAAAAAGGGAAGCAAAATGTGGTGGCAGATGCACTCTCAAGAAAGGATGAGGATGTGGAAGCATTGTTGTGTGCCATTTCTATTATCCAACCAGATTGGATAAACGAAGCAAGGGAGGAATGGAAGAATGACGAAGAAGTGTGGGCACTTATTCGAAAGCTACAACAAGATTCCAGTACTTCTGATACATTTAGCTGGCAAAATGATTCGTTATGGTACAAAGATCGCTTATACCTCTGTAAGAATTCCCAGCTAAAACAAAAGATTCTTATGGAATTGCACACTTCTCCCTTAGGAGGGCACTCAGGATTTTTAAAAACTTACCACAGGGTTAAGAAGGAATTTTTTTGGGATGGCCTTAAATCAGATATTCAAAAGTTTGTGGCGGAATGTTTGGTTTGCCAACAAAATAAAGTTGAAACAATTAAGACACCGGGTCTATTACAACCTTTATCCATTCCAAGCCAACGTTGGGAGGAGGTTTCAATGGATTTTATCACAGGTTTACCCAAGTCTGAGGGAAAGAGTGTCATCATGGTGGTAGTTGACAGACTTACCAAGTATGCACACTTTTGTGCATTATCACATCCATTTAAAGCCAGTACAGTTTCTACTGCATTTATGGAAACAGTTCAAAAGCTACATGGAAACCCAAAGATTATTGTAAGTGACAGAGATCCCATTTTCACTGGAAATTTTTGGACAGAATTATTTTCTTGTCTTGGTACTCAGTTAGCTCATAGCTCATCTTATCATCCTCAATCTGATGGGCAAACTGAGATAGTAAACAAATGTTTGGAAGGATATCTTCGTTGCTTTGTATCTGATAAACAGACACAATGGGTCAAATGGTTGCCTCTGGCTGAATGGTGGTATAACACTTCCTTCCATACAGCAACAAAAATGACCCCATTTATGGCACTTTATGGGTATCAACCACCATCCATCACATCATATTTAAGAGAAAATTCTAAGGTTCAGGCAGTGGAACATCACATCGAACATCAACAACAAGTCCTCCAACTCTTAAAGGATAACCTCGTGTTGGCACAAAATAGAATGAAACAACAGGCAGATCAACATCGCAGTGAAAGAAGTTTTGATGTAGGTGATTGGGTATTCCTACGGCTACAACCATATAAGCAAATGTCCCTAAAGCAAGCTAAGAAGGATAATAAATTATCACCAAAGTATTATGGTCCGTACAAGGTGTTGCAAAAGATTGGTACTATGGCATACAAATTGGAGCTTCCTGCAGCTTCTCGATTGCACCCAGTTTTCCATGTTTCATGTTTAAAGAAGGTTATAGGCGACAAGCTCCCAATTCAAACAATATTGCCAGAACTTGACGAGGAAGGAAAAATTATATTGGAACCGGAAGCAGTCACAGAAACAAGAACTCGACAGCTACGAAATCGATCAATTTCAGAGTATCTTATCAAGTGGAAGAACTTATCCACTGAAGATTCCACATGGGAGGATGAGAATTTTATGCAGAAGTATCCAGAACTACTCAAGCGTTGAGGACAACACTTTTTTGAAGGAGAGGGGCATGTTGGGTCCCTATAATACTAGTGATTACCCCATTACTATTGTAGTTATACCCCTTATTTATATTGTTGTGCCCCTATTACCCCCATATTGTTATTTCTGTGCCCCATAGAATCCCTCTATTGTTATTTTTGTGGCTTTATATTATTATTGTTAGGTCGGCTGGATTATATTGTGACTCCTTAGACTCCTATATATAGAAAGGAGGTTTTGTCATTTGAATCATCCAAGAATTGTTCATTTATGTAATGTAAAGGAGGTTGCCCCCTCGAAGAGGCTGAATTATAAGGCGTGGATCTCTCTTTTCTATCTTTTTGTGAGCTGGTTTCATAACACTCTTCCATCCAAAGTTCTTGAACTTGTCTTGCTATGGCTCCCTTTATCGGTTGTGATAAAGTTTGGCACTGTATGTAAAAAATGGAAGAATGCTTTGCAGAACCCTTCTTTCTTTTTACGTTGCAAGAATGTCTCCACGAACCAATTTGGATTTCTCATTTGTTTCCTCAATAGTGAAGACAATTGTTTTGTTTCCCAATACCTTAATCAGAATGGCCACATATATCAATTTCATTTGGGATTCATAGATTCAAGATACAGAGTAGAGTGTGCTGTTGGACCAATGGTGGTTTTATCCTTACCAACAGAATGCTCCCAAACACACAACTATTTTGTAGAAAATCCATTTACAAAGGCATTTAAAAACATAGGGCCAGTGTGAATTGGAGACTCGAGGTTCTTTTCATTATTGGAAAATGTAAGCAATAGAAAATATGACTGGGTTGATCTAAAACATATCTATGACAAAATGCAGTCTGAATTTTATGTTTGTAGTAGTCTTGATAAGGTATGGCAAAGGGCTGTTGTTCCATTTGGTGGCACTTCACTACCCAAGAATGTAGTATTTTATAAAAGTAAATTGTTTTGGCTGTATCTCGACAAGGAGTATGAAGATTATCCTCAGGATGGGTATAAAATCTACTGGTTTGACGTAATAAAAAATGAGTGGGGTTTTTCTTTTGTTCCAATCAGTGACATATTTTGTATGTCGTTAGCAATATACATGAATCAGTTGATATGCCTTGTCAATGATGGGTCCAATTCTGTATGGTCAATTGAAGAATTAGATCATTTCCAATTTGGTCAACCATGTTTTGAACGAAGAATTGACTATTGGGGTTTCAGATGGAAGTTGTTGGAAGAAATTTCTGCAGGTATAAATAGCAAATGTCATGGCTATCTTCCATTCCCAAAAGTCCATGGTCTGGTTCTTATGTGAAACTGCAGTGAAGTTCCTTTCCTATTATATGACATGGTAACTCGCATTTGTTTTCCAATAGACATTCATAATTCAACTAATGAGCAGATGTCTCGATTTTGGTACCCAACACAAGAGGACTGCAATGATCTGATTGAGTATGGAGATGTTTTTACAATTGTTGCCCGTATGGATTTTGTTGATGAGATTCCACCATTGGATATGGTGATGGATTCTTAGGATATTAGTATTCTTAGGAGTTCTTATAAATATTTCCATTTTATATACTCTCTCTGGTTTTGGAAAATATTTCCATTTTTGCCTCTATACATACTATGTGTCTTTACAGTAATACTTTAAAATTATGTTTGTATCGATCTTTGTGATGTAAAATATTTAATATTGATTCCGCTAAAGTTTTCTTATTTACACGTAGATGTTTCTCGATGTTATGCTTTTTTCTTTGTTTGTATAATTATAGTTTCTATGATTTATGTTATACATTATATTTGTAATGGTTTTTGTCATTGATTCTCAAACAATGTTATATGTTTATGTTCATTTTAATATTTATATTTATATTTTGATGATATATATAGTTCCAAATTTTTAGATTCTTGTGTCACAATAGTATGGGTTCCATTTTGATTTTTGTTTTTAGGCATTTGGAAAAAGCCTTATACATTTTCATAAGTTTATATGGTTGGAAAAAAAATAAGATATACACTTTTTATGTTCCATGTTTATGATTGCATAATGAATAATTATTATTCATTGTAGACATGTCATCTGAAGGCACAAGCATGCATGCAAGAAAAAGAAATTTGTCATCACAATCACGTGACAGGTCTAATGAAAGTCGTTGTTTGCAGTATCAACAAAATAAGGATGCGATGAATGAGCATAAGAGAGCTGCATATAAGGGAAAAACGAGTGAAGCCACTCTTCAAAATGATTCTATAGTTCCTTGTAAGTATCGTAGTATGGACAATATAATGGAAAGAACATTTCCTGTTGATAGTTCATTATCAAGATATGCTCCTCCTTAGCATAGTCTTGTTGTTCAATGCTCTTCTGAAAATGTTCATAACATTGGGGAAACATCTTGCAATCGGGAAGAACGCCATATCGATATTGTGCATGCAAATGTCCACCCTAACCCTTTCGTGTGTCCAATTGCATGTTCTGATGGCCAAAGGTTGCAAAAAAGCCATGGTGGAGGTAATGATGACATTTTGTGTGATGATTTGAATGATAGTTTACTTATCCATTCGTTTGATAATTTGGATTCAGCTGCTTGAAACAAAAGACCTTCAAATCCCGCTTCTCAAAGTAATGTGGTCCCACCAAGAGAATCAGTCATCCCTGATAGCATTTCGCGTGGCACAATGGAGGTAACACAATTATATTTTGGTTTTCGCTGCAATAGTGGTTGTTCAGCTACATTCCAGACTAATGTAAATTTTCAGTGTTTTTGATTTTCTTTTCATTTTTTAAATTTATAATTGCTTAGACATTGAATTTTATGGCGTCTTTTATTTTCTTTGAACAGGACAGAAGTCATTCCAATAGAGGCATAGAAATTAACTTTGTAGATGTTACATCTACTGATGTTAGAAGTGAAGAGGAACTATCTCATAGCATTCATCCACATCGCCAAACAAATGTAAATGTTGAGTGGATTTGATATTTTTCTCATTTTCTCATTTACAGTTGCCTTGAAATTGTGTTTTGTAACATTTCATGGAGAAACCATGATGTCATCTCGTTAGGTTGGCCAATTGGAATCCAAAAGATGAAATTGTAAAACTATTTTAGATGTTCAATGTATTTGATTTATTTTCAATTTTTAAATCTTTCCTTTTTGGACATTTGGTTTTATAACACATTTTATATTTTTGAAATAGAAAACAACTCATTTGAATAGAGGCAAAGAAACTACATGTAAAAATGTTCTGTCCACTATTCTTAGAATCCAAGAGCAACCATCTCATAAACCTCATCCACGTGAAGACACAAATGTAAATTTTGAATGCATTTGATTCTTTTTCATTTTCTTCATTTATAATTAGTTGCAAATTAAATTTTAAAGTCTTTTATGACAAAGAGACCTTTACATCCTCTCAGATTCGCGAAATGCACACCATAAATTTGGAAACACATTCTCATAGATCCATTCCACATGCTTCAAATTTGCAAAGGGAATCTCATGTTCTTGAAGATGAAGTAAATGTTAGAAGAGATTTTACTCATCGAAATGGTTTTCAACATGGTTGGGCGAGTAGATATCATATTCATTTTGATAAAAACATGATTGCAGTGCATAAAAGTTTTCGAGCAAAGATAGATAGCTTTTCAGCTGTCCAAATGTGCCACATTTTCCAAGAATCATATCCCGGAATCCTTGTTGTGAGACATTCTGAAGGACCTATTTGTAGACGATGTAAGAGTGAAAGAGGAGCCCATCATTTTTGTCGGTATAATAACATGGATCCTGGTGAGCAACCTCATATTTTAAGAGTTCTTACTCAAGTTGAAGAAATGCTAATAGCACGTGTGAATCCCATTTTGCAAGTGACACATGCTCGAGGTGGGCAATATAAGTATAGTGGTCATACAATTAGATTTCCTCAAGATATTTCTACAATTGTACGAAGCCTTCCCCGACGTGTTGAAGATATTGACTTTCTAATTGTGAGGAGACATGGCGCTGAGTCTAGATATTATGAATGTTATGTCAAAAGATCTCGAGTGATGGATGCATTGCTTTTCAAAATCCAGCGTGATCAATACTATTGAGATGTTGTAATTGATTATGATTCAGTGAATGCTCTACTCGAAATATCAACAGATGTCTCCTCCAGGCTTAAATTTGTTGATTGTCATATTGAAGAATCTGAGATCAATGAAATTAATAATGAAGAGTTTCATGCTGAGCATTTGCCCTCTCATCCTTCTTCCTTTATTGCTCACCTACCAAATGAACAAAGAGAAGTGGAAGAAATTAGATAATTTCTTGATAATGTTCATTCTTCACATGTTCAAGACATGCATTGGCCCACTATTGGAACCTCTCCAGTGAATGAATATAATACGGAGGGGCTGTTCGATATGGCATTCCCAACATTTTCCCCCACTAGTGATGTTGATTAGTTGCAACCATGTATTTGTAGTGTTGAAGTTCATGAGTATGCATTGCATCTTCTTAGGTACAATGATCAGAGATTTGGAAGCCATCCTCGATTTAGATATTACCTATTAAACATGATAATGTGGCACCGGAGCCAAGCAATTGCTGCAGTTTTTGCAAAGAAACATTTACATGATAACTCACCTACAACAGTTGAGGAGTTGCATCACAAACTATCTGATTTACCAGATAATAAGTTGGCTAATCATCTTATGCGGTTTGGTTCTTCTCTGAGAGGTACAAGGGCATACTGGACTAAGTGTTGATTTGAATTGACAGACATGATTACTCAGTTAGGATGTCCATCTTTATTTTTTACTTTGAGTGCAGTTGACACAAAGTGGCCAGAGTTGCATAACCTCATGCCCATACATTCACATTCTCATTCTTCAAATGAGCATTGTATGAAAATTGAGAATGTTATCCAGTACCCTCATATTGTTGTGGCATTTATGCACCACAAATTCAATATTTTTCGAGAGGAAGTTATCCAAAAATATCTTAAAGCTAAAGACTTTTGGTACAGGTTTGTGTTGAATTTTTTTCTATACTTTTTCAACTTTTATTGTGATTCTATTTATATTGTTTGTAGTAACTATATGTTCATTTATTTCAGATATGAGTGGAAACACAGAGGTTCAGCGCATATCCATGGTTTCCTATGGTTAGAAGGTGCTCCTGACATGGAAATACTTGATTGGTCAAATAGTTCTGATGTACAACTTGCAAAGATGTTCTTCGATAAATATGTAATTGCATGGAATCCGCGTGACATACATCATCACAACATAATGGTTCCACGAAGCCTTAATGATGACCCTTGCTTATTGAATACTGGTCATATTTTCTCTTGTAATCCTCATAATGATTACAAAGAATTGTTAAACCGTGTCCAAAGGCACGCAAAGTGTACTGTGGATTCTTGTTTGTGCAAAAAGGGCGCTATTCTAACATGTTGGGACAATGCTCCATGGTATCTTTGTGGTGAATCAAGATTGTTCATAGATGATCAAGGAAGAAAAAAATATGAGCGAGCAAGAAATGATGACATGCTTAATGTGCATAACATTGACCTTCTAACAATGTGGCATGCAAATTTTGATTACCAGCTAGTGCTTTCTCGCTATGTTGTGTTGAAATACACTGCTAAGTATGCATCGAAAGCAGAAAAAATGTCTGAATGTTATCATCATATGTTAACTAGAATTAAAAATTCTATTGCCTCTGAGGATCATGCTTTATGTGCATATAGAAAGTTTCTTGTAGAAACGATTATTGACTGTGACATTGGAGCACAAGAAACATGCCATATGTTGCTTAAGCTGCCTCTTATTGTTTGTAGTCAGAAATTTGTTTCCTTAAATGTTGGAAGAAAGGTTTTTAGGAAAATATCAAGGGATGGCTTGCAATTTTCATCTGAGAATAATTTCGTTCAACATTATCAGAAGAGACCTTTTTTCCTTGAACATCTATCTTTGATAGAAACAACAAGATCTTGGACATTTGATAGCAAGCGTAAACAAGATCCATGGAAGCCTAGAGATGTTCATGCTATTGTTCGGGTTTGGCCATGGTTTTATTCTATTCCCGATGAGGCTTCAGAGGAATTTGAAACCTTTTGCTGGTCATAATTTCTATTGTACAAGCCATTTCATGACATTTCTACAGAAATTGGACTTTCAGCTGAAATTATTATTGAAAGTTGGAGGAATTTTCGATATCGAGCATGGCATGTTGATCAACACCCATCAATTATAGATGATATTGAAGATGAAGAACATGGTGATTTTTCTAACCACGAAATGAATGTTGAAGATGATTTTCAAGAATGGCAAATTTTCTCTCATGGTTCCACCAAACGATGTGAATGTTGCTGACCTTCACACCCTTGGTCGAAGGGAATTTGATATATCCTTTGACTGGGAAAGTACAACTATTTCTGATGATGTTGCAGAGGAAGCTACTAATTTTATAAGGAATGCAAAATCAGCGAGTGATATTGTTGACCTTTCAAACAGAACATTTGCATCTCCATATTCTTTGTCAGAAAAACAACGAATTGCTTTTCAGATTATGTTAAGGCACTTTGCTGAATATGAAATTCATGAAGCTCTTCTTATGATTATTCAGGGCACTGCGGGCACTGGGAAGTATTTCCTTATCCATTGTATTTTTGAAGCTCTTTCTAATTTGTCAAGTGATGGAAGAAGCCCTTTGCTTCTTCTTGTGCCAACAGGAATAGCTGCTTTTAATATACATGCAAAAACAATACACTCGGCTCTAAAAATTCCAATTAAAGATATGCAGCCACTATAGGGGCAGTCACTTGCAGTATTCCAAGAAGAAATGCGACATGTTAGATATATATTGATTGATGAAATGAGCTTTCTGGGATCAAGGTTGTTTATGCAAATAGATGCTCAGTTACAAGAAGCATTTCCAGAGAAAAAGAATTTTCCTTTTTGTGGGAGATCCATCATCCTTGTGGGTGACCTTGGCCAAGTGCCTCCTGTCAGAGATAAGCCTTTGTATGTAGGTAATACAACAAGGAAAGTCTTGTGGAACAAATTCAACATTGTTGTCACTCTTGACACAATCTTTCGCCAACAAGGGAATAATGAGAAACAATCTTGTTTTCATAGAGTCCTCAATAACATAAGAAATGTAGAACTTGTTCTTGAAGATTGGGACTTTCTTATGTCTCGAGCTGATATGAGGTTGCATCCTATAGAAAGAGATTTATTTAATGCAGCAGTTCACATGTTTCCAACAAATAATTTGGTGTCCTTGCATAATAGGCATATGTTAAAATCATTAAATTCTCCAATTGCACAATGTGTTGCTGAATATTCAAGGCGTTCAGAAATCGGTGGTGTTGATGATGATCAATTGGACCGTGAAGTTTTGTTGTGTCGTGGTCAACGTGTTATGTTGACATGTAATTTATGGGTTGAAGCTGGCTTGGTGAATGGTGCACTTGGTTTTATTAACGATATATTCTATCTGCCTACCTCTAAGCCACCTCGACTTCCAATGTTCACAACCGTTGTTTTTGATAAGTATGTTGGTGTTCCAATTGATGCAAGCAATCCAAACATTGTCCCTATCACCCTAGTGATAAGTGGAAATCGAAAACAAATTCTTTTGAAGATGGCATGGGCTCTTACAATCCACAAGTCACAGGGATTGACTTTAGAATGAGCGTTAGTTGATATCGGGAATAAAAAGCAGCAAGGCCTTACCTTCACAGCCATATCAAGAGTGAAATCAACAGATGGTTTACGCATTGCACTGCCTTTTTATTTCCGACGTTATGCCAAGATTAGAGATAGCGCATATGTTACAATTAGTAAGAAGGAAGAGGAGCGATTGAAGTCCATATCACTATGAAATACAACATAACATTGTAACATTCTTTATAATTTTGAACTTCAATTTTGTAGTGGATTATTTGATGTAGACAAAACAAAAAATATATGTTAAGACTCAATGTTCTTTCTGTGGTTGCAATGTTGGTTAAATTCATTTATTCATATCAATGTATTTATGGCTTAAATTCTATTTATTGTCTCACCATGAAAATCAATAATAATCCCTTGGGTTTATTATTCCTTTGGGTTTATTATATCAATCCCTTGGGTTTATAATATTAGTCCCTTTTGTTTAATAGTATTCCCTTTAGTTCATAATCCCTTGGGTTTATAATATCAATCGCTTAGGTTTATTATTCCTGAGTCAAACATGGTTTATTATGATGTCGAGCATGGTCCAACATGGAATTGTCATAAGGATTGTCTCAATATGAAAATCAATGATGGTCCAACATGTTTATTTCAATGTTTATAATATTGTCTTAGGGTTTATATACAATGGTTTATTATGATGTTGAGCATGGTCCAACATGGAATTGTCATAAGGATTGTCTCAATATGAAAATCAATGATGGTCCATCATGTTTATTTCAATTCTTATAATATTTGTCTTAGGGTTTATATACGTTGGGTTTATAATATTGGTCCCTTCGGTTTAATATTACTCCCTTCGGTTCATAACCCCTTGGGGTTTTATTAGTAATCCCTTCGTTATATTATTCCTTTCGGTTTCTCATATTAATCCCTTGGGTTTATTATTCCCTTAGGTTTATAATATCAATCATGGTAAACCGTTGTGAATCATAGCCAACCATGGTCAACCATGCTTGAATGTCACATTATCACAAGGATTTTCTAACCATGAAGATAAATGATGTTTATTTTACTATTTTTAATATTTATTTTTGGGTTTATGAATGTTGGTTTTATAATATTAGTCCCTTGGGTTCATAATCGATTGGGGTTTTAGCATTAATCCCTTGTGTTTATTATTCATTTGGGTTTATAATATCATTGCCTTGGGTTTATTATTACCGCATGTTTATAATATCAATCATGGTCAACCATGGTTGAATGTCACATTGTCACAAGGATTGTCTCACCATGAATAAATCATGTTTATTTTAGTCTTTGTAATATTTATATTTGGGTTTACAAATGTTGGGTTTATAATATCGATCATGGTAAACCATTGTTGATGTTTATTTTACTGTTTGTAATATTTATATTTGGGTTTACGAATGTTGGGTTTATAATATTAGTCCCTTGGGTTCATAATCCCTTGGGGTTTTAGTATTAATCCCTTGGGTTTATTATTCATTTGGGTTTATATATCAATGCCTTGGGTTTATTATTACCTCATGTTTATAATATCAATCATGGTCAACCATGGTTGAATGTCACATTGTCACAAGGATTGTCTCACCATGAATAAATCACGTTTATTTTAGTCTTTGTAATATTTATATTTGGGTTTACAAATGTTGGATTTATAATATCGATCATGGTAAACCATTATCAATCATAGCCAACCATGCTTGAATGTCACATTGTCATAAGGATTTTCGAACCATGAAGATAAACGATGTTTATTTTACTGTTTATAATATTTATATTTGGGTTTACGAATGTTGGGTTTATATTTTTAGTCCCTTGGGTTTAATATTATTCCCTTGGGTTCATAATCCCTTCAGGTTTTAGTATTAATCCCTTGGGTTTATAATATCAATTTCTTGTGTTTATTATTCCTTTGGGTTTCTCATATTAATCCCTTAGGTTTATTATTACCTTAGGTTTATAATATCGATCATGGTAAACCATTGTCAATCATAGACAACCATGCTTGAATGTCACAATGTGACAAGGATTGTCTCACCACGAAAATATATAATAATCCCTTGGATTTATCATTCCTTTGCGTTTATTATATCAATCCCTTGGGTTTATTATTCCCTTGGGTTTATAATATTAGTCCCTTGGGTTTATGAATATTGGGTTTATAATATTAGTCCCATGGGTTTATTATTCCCGAGTCAAACATGGTTTATTATAATGTCGACCATGGTCCAACATGGAATTGTGATAGGAATTGTCTCAACATGTAAATCAATGATGGCCGATCATGTTTATTTTAATGTTTATAATATTTTCTTAGGGTTTATATATGTTGGGTTTATAATATTAGTCCCTTGGATTTAATATTGTTCCCTTGGGTTCATAATCCCTTGGGGTCTTAGTATTAATTCCTTCGTGTTATTATTCCTTTGGGTTTCTCATATTAATCCCTTGGGTTTATTATTGCCTTATCGATCATGGTAAACCATTGTCAATCATAGCCAACCATTCTTGAATGTCACATTGTGACAAGGATTGTGTCACCATGAAGATAAATAATAATCCCTTGGGTTTATTGTTCCTTTGGGTTTATTGTATCAATGCCTTGGGTTTATTATTCGCTTGGGTTTATATTATTAGTCCCTTTTGTTTAATAGTATTCCATTTGGTTCATAATCCCTTGGGGTTTTAGTATTAATCCCTTGGGTTTATAATATCAATCACTTGGGTTTATTATTCGTGAGTCAAACATGGTTTATTATGATGTCGACTATGGTCCAACATGGAATTGTCATAAGGATTGTCTCAATATGAATAATTCCTTGGGTTCATAATGACTTGAGGTTTTTGTGTTAATCCCTTGGCTTTATTATATCAATTGCTTGGGTTCATTATTCCCTTGGGTTTATATTATTAGTCCCTTTTGTTTAATAATATTGCCTTAGGTTCATAATCCCTTGGGGTTTTAGTATTAATCCCTTGGGTTTATAATATCAATCGCTTGGGTTTATTATTCCCGAGTCAAACATGGAATTGTGATAAGAATTGTCTCAATATGTAAATCAATGATCATCGATCATGTTTATTTTAATGTTTATAATATTTTTCTTAGGGTTATATACGTTGGGTTTATAATATTAGTCCCTTGGATTTAATATTATTCCCTTGGGTTCATAATACCTTGGGGTCATAGTATTAACCCCTTCGTCTTATTATTCCTTTGGGTTTTTCATATTAATCCGTTGGGTTTATTATTCCCTTAGGTTTATAATATTGATCATGGTAAACCATTGTCAATCATAGCCAACCATGCTTGAATGTCACATTGTGACAAGGATTCTGTCACCATGAAAATAAATAATAATCCCTTGGGTTTATTGTTCCTTTGGGTTTATTATTCGCCTGGGTTTATATTATTAGTCTCTTTTGTTTAATAGTATTCCCTTTGGTTCATAATCCCTTGGGATTTTATTATTACTCCCTTGGGTTTATAATATCAATCGCTTGGGTTTATTATTCGTGAGTCAAACATGGTTTATTATGATGTCGACCGTGGTCCAACATGGAATTGTCACAAGGATTGTCTCAATATGAATAATTCCTTGGGTTCATAATACCTTGAGGTTTTTGTGTTAATCCCTTGGGTTTATTATTCCTTTGGGTTTACTATATCAATCCCTTGGGTTCATTATTCCCTTGGGTTTATATTATTAGTCCCTTTTGTTTAATAATATTGCCTTAGGTTCATAATCCCTTGGGGTTTTAGTATTAATCCCTTGGGTTTACAATATCAATCACTTGGGTTTATTATTCGCGAATCAAACATGGTTTATTATAGTTTCGACCATGGACCAACATGGAATTGTGATAGGAATTGTTTGAATATGTAAATCATTGATGGTCGATCATGTGTATTTTAATGTTTATAATATTAGTCCCTTGGATTTAATATTATTCCCCTGGGTTCATAATCCCTTGGGGTCTTAGTATTAGTCCCTTCGTTTTATTATTCATTTGGGTTTTTCATATTAATCCCTTGGGTTTATTATTCCCTTTGGTTTATGATATCGATCATGGTAAACCATTGTCAATCATAGCCAACCATGCTTGAATGTCACATTGTGACAAGGATCGTCTCAATATGAAAATCAATGATGGTCCATCATGTTTATTTCAATGTTTATAATATTTGTCTTAGGGTTTATATACATTGGGTTTATAATATTGGTCCCTTGGGTTTAATATTTCTTTCAAAAAACAAAATGTTTAAATAAATCTCTTTCTAGCTGTAGGGAAATTGTGCTTACGACATTAATAAATATTATTTACTGTCACTTATTTTCCACTTAAATATGTGTTGTGTCTTTAAATGAAGGACCTGGAAACCTGGTCTTTAATGCTTAGTACATGTATGACCAAAACATCTTAGACCATCGCAATCGCAATCGCAATCAACCCTTTATGCACCCTTAATAATATTGGATTTATATATGAATCCTTTGTATCTACGCCTTTGAAAATATCACATAAAATGTGCTTTTACCACTTTTAATACTGTTAGCATGACTGTCGAGGCATACCCCTCATTGCAATCGGTAATCGGCATTTCCCCATATATATACACATTATATCGTTGATATGACAGACCCACCACAGTCATGAAACGTAATACATAGGCTTCCAGGTCCGACTTAACCATATTGCAATCAACAATCATTTCTATTATAATCTATTTATAATTGAAATATATAAAATGTGCAATCATAAAAAGACTTTTTGACATGCCAGACCTAACGGGACTTACAACCATAATGAATATACCTTTCAGGTCTGACCCGCAATCGCAAATCGCAATCGCTAATCATTGAATGCACCAACATACGTATTCAACGTTTTACAGAGCCGCCAGGCTGTTAAAACATAACGTAAATATGTTTCGGGTCCAGCTTACCCATATCGCAATTGGCAATCATTGAATGCACCAACATACTTATTTAGCGCCTTGCGGACCTGCCGAGCTTTTAAAAATAACGTAAATATGTTTCGGGTCTGCAACCATTAATCGCAATCGATAATCTTTATATATGTACATACATATAACTACAGACCCGTCGGGACTTTACAAGAAAATATAAATGTGTTTTGGGTCCGCATTGCTCATCGTAATCAGGAATCGGTGATTCATGTGGTAATAACCTCCCCACTGCACTTTTGCGATTGCAATTTTTTTGCATTATATATATATATATATATATATATATATATATATATATATATATATATATATATATATATATATAGATAGATAGATATATATATATATATATATATATATATATATATATATATATATATATATATATATATATATATATATATATATATATATATATATAAGGGAACCACTCCATATAACTTCTTATATTATGATTTGATTTAATTCTTGCCTATATCGGGGTTGATCCTTTTACACCTCTTTCTTTTGCCATTTCAATGTATAATAAACAAAATACTTCATTTCTCGTAGACTCTGCGGATGTAAAGAAAATAACAGAGTCTCATTAAGGATGAACCCCTGTAATGATTTTTAGACCTCCGCTAGTGATATAACTGATAAATAAACTTAAATAGAAGTGTGATAGTGATTGGACTAATTCATTCAATTCACATAAGGAAATAAGACAAAAACATCCACTCTTGATAAAAAAAAATATTTAGAAGTAGAAAAAATATAAACTCCTAATAATATTTGAAAAACATACATATATATCAGCAATAGCAAATTTTGAAAGACATGTTAATTCACATAAGGAAATAAGACAAAAAAATCCACTCTTGATAAAAAAAAATATATAGAAGTACATAAGTGCAACTTCCCAAGTCAAGTTTTATGGAAATTGAGGACCCTTTCTAAATACATGAAAGGGTCTTTAAATAATAAAAATAAAAACTAACTATCAATAAAAATCGTTATGTGCTGTTAAAACTATAAACATGAAAATATGAGATTTTCTATATAAAAATAGCAGTGTGATAGCGATTGGACTAATTCATTGAATTCACATAAGGAAATGAGACAAAAACATCCACTCTTGATAAAAAGAAATATTTAGAAGTACAAAAAATATAAATTCCTAATAATATTTGAAAAACATACATATATATCAATAATAGCAAATTTTGAAAGACATGTTAATTCACATAAGGAAATAAGACAAACATCCACTCTTGATAAAAAAAATATTTAGAAGTACAGAAGTGCAACTTCCCAAGTCAGGTTTTATAGAAATTGAGGACACTTTCTAAATACATGAAAGGGTCTTTAAATAATAAAAATAAAAACTAACTATCAATAAAAATTGCTATGTGCTGTTAAAACTGTAAACATGAAAATATGAGATTTTCTACATAAAAATAGCAGTGTGATAGCGATTAGACTAATTCATTGAATCTGCTTCCTTTCTTGTGCTTGTAGTTGACAAATTGTGAGCATTGGCTGGACTTCCGGAGGATGGCTCATCCTGGAATGTAGCTGCGTTGTGTAGGTGGCATCAGAGAGTTCAGGAATCATTCGGTTGACTGCATTGGAAAGGCATTTCATGGCCATCTGTTGGCTATGTGGCTTGACTAGAAAAAGCTAGAATGCATCCCATGTCAAATTTTGTAGTTCTCTAATTTGTTTCTCTCTGTTTGCCAGATACTCTCTCCATTGATGTTCTAGTACTTTTGCTTTCGGGAGTTTTCCTGGAGAGAAATCGGAGACCAAATTAGCCATATATAAACTGTCATTTACTAATTCGATTACTCCGTTCATTACAGCTCTGGCTCTAGAAGTCGCCCTCTCGGCTTTCATTATCTGTGATTCCCACTCTGAAAACAAGATTTCCTTGTGTGATTGTTGTATTTTAGGCAAATTGGCAGCCTTGCCTTCTTCTAAATCTTACCAAGAGAGAAAATTTGATATCTTTTCATCTACTTTTTCCAACTCCAATCTGGTGTCAACTACTTTATCAATCAGTGATGCAGAGATGTCGCACAAAGGGTCAGCCAAAGATATATTATGGCAAAGGATGTTTAACTGCTGGGATAAGGCTTTGGTTACTTCCAAGGCTTCTTTCTTGAATTCATTAACCTGTGGATAACCTTTATACTTTTCTATCTATAATTGCAGTTTTGCAATTTGATCTTCCTTAGCCTTCTTTTCCTGTTCAATTGCCATCTGAAGCCTGCTCAGCTCTTGAGACAATTTATGTTGTTTCTGGAGAGCCTGCTGATCAATCTTCTGTTTCTCCATATTCAACTGCTCTTTTAATTGCTCATTTTGTTGTCTCTACTCTGCTAGCTACTGTTCAAGCTTACTAATCCTTTGTTGTTCTTCTGCTGATTGCATTTCAAGTTGATTGATCCTCTGGTCCTTTTCTTTGATTAGCTGACTAACTTCTGAGGCTTTGTCCATTGTTGCGGTTGTGTAAGCCCCTGCATACTGAGATAATTTTGTTAAATCCTCAGAAGGATTGACTTCTGAGTCTTTCCATACCACGCTCATCGGTTCGGCAAGAGGAGTTGAAAGAGGTCCTTGATCAATTTTCCTCTTTTTCCTCTGTCTCTTGACCACAACCCTATGCTTTGGACTGTAGAATACATCTAGTGGTGGTATTTCTTGTATTTTCAGAACAATCTCCTCTGTGGGATTTTCTGGAATTATTTCAATATCCTGTTGAATTTTGTGTGTGTTGATTACCCCTTGAATTGGAACATTAGTAACCTTAGGTTCTGGTGATTTTGATGTAGTGAGTTCTTTGGAGTCATTTGGGTTTTTTATGATTAGATCAAACTACTCCCATTCCTTGATTAAAGTAGGATCAATAGTAACATTAGTATCAAGGATCTCACTATTCCCTTCATTTGTCCGGTCCTTCTCAGGACTTTTCTCCCTTTCAAGGTTCTTTTCCTTTTCAGGAGTCTTCTCTATAGTTTCACCTTGACTATGCCCCTCATGTTGCACCATAGGGGTGGTATTTAATAAGTCTAGAGGTAGAGTTTGCAACCTCTGTGTTCTAGACTTTAGAAATCCCTCTAATCCCTCTGCTCCCAATCTGATTTTTGCAAGTTGTTTTACTTGAGAAAATAACTCAGCTGAAGTGAACAAATCATCATAATCATCTTTCTCATGTTCAAACTTGGCAAGTTTGACATGAGAGGTAAAGTTGTAGGCAATTGCTTTTGGATCATACTGCCTCTTTGGAATGACTGCTAACTTTAACATTTTAATTTTCTCAGCTTCCTTCTCTGCATGTTTAAAGTCATGCAGTGTATAAGTACCACATCAGAGGGGGAATGTTGGCCACATTTGCTTTTTGGACTCCTTTAGGTTTCTAGACATCCCTGCTTTTGTTATCTGATAAGCTATTTCTCTGGCAAATAGTTTATCAGGAATGTATAAGGGGAGGACATGTGGATTTGCAGTGCTGCCAAAAACTATGATATAGGTGAAATTCTCTTCATCGAACCAACTACCAATTGATGCTAGATCGACACTAGCTTCATCGAACAACCGAGGAGCAGGTTTTTTGAATATAGCATAATGAATGGGCAAGACAAAACCATGGCAGATTCTATAAATATGGTCTTTATAATGGGCCTTCCATAAATACTTATGATAGAGATGAATGGGGGTTGGGTCTTGTGGAGTCCATTTCCAGCCTAAAATGGGGTAATCATAATTAAAGCAGATGGTATCCATGATGTAGGCACTCATAAGAAATGGGGGTATTACCCAGGTAGTCACAAACCTGTTTTTTCTGTAATCAAGGATTTGATTGGTGATTTTATCAAAAATAATGGTTGCCCAATCCATGATATAAGAGTTAACTGTCTCTTCCATTAAGGGCACCATTTCTATAGAAAACTTGGCTGAATCAGCGACTCCAAAGAGTCTACATATCATAGCACCAACATAGCAGTAAGGAGATGCTAAGGAGTTTACGGAGTACATACCCGATGATTCGTGCTTGTGTTTGTTTGGGAAATGCCTCCATTGCCTGATAGGGTCTGACTCCAGGTCATTTTCCTTGGCGAAAGCTTCTAGAAATGCCTTGTTGTAATGCTTCTGTGGTTGCAGCAAATGGTACATCTTTTTGATATCTTCCGCCCTGAATGACCCAAACATCTTTCCATCAGCCGTAAAGAATGCTCTGTCAGTTATGCTAATACTTTCAATTACCCATCTGACCAAGTCATTATAGGGTAATATTTTGGTGCGGGAGGCTATTCTGTGAAGAAAAGAGCTAGCCAAATCTTTAAGAGTATTCTCTGACTTGTCAGTTGAATATGTTTTTCCCCTTTCTTCTTCAATCTCTGCTGGGTCCTTGGTCTGGGCAAGGCTTCATGGGAAAGCATATATAATTTACTGGAGGGAACCTTCGCTTTCTTTGATTTCTTCGACATTTCTACTCAATTGATGAATTCAGCCTTGCTCTGCAAAAATAAATAGAAGATTGTAACAGAGGGAAAATTCGTTCAAAGCTAACACACTATTCGGGTTTTAATATGTTATGCTACCATGGATGAAAACCTCGAAGGATTCAACCATAATTTCTCTATTAATGATTTCCGTAACTGCCAAATCGTGATACTTAAATGCCATAATGATACGTCGCATCACAAATCTCGGGAGGCACAAATGTTATGTTTTAGCTGTTTCCTTTTCATAACTCCGATTGCGATAAATAGTGAGCTGTCATAGGGAGGCAGGATAATCTTTAAGAAATCAATAAATCGTTTGTTTCTCATTTATAATTGATTTATGCTTTTAGACCCACAAACATTCGTTTAACAATCATATTTCCCCTTTATTGAAAAGCACGCTTTCCAATAATAAAATCGCATCGGTGGATTCTGAATGGGCATTTGATATGTGTCTTGGGACTTCAATGATGCGCGATTGCGATCGGCTTGTCGGATCTCAAATATTATACCCCCACATTCATAAATCGTCAGGTTTGCCTTCCCTATCAATGCTGCGCTACTCCTCCGAAGCACGAAGCTTGATCTCCGATAAGCGAGCCGATCAGTGATATGTATGAACATGAATAAAGATTTTCGATTGCGATTAACACTGGCGGACCCGAAACATATTTACGTTATTATAAATAATAATAATAATTATATTTGTATATTATTATAATAATATAAAAACAATATAATATTATTATAATATTATAATATATTATTATTATTTTACAATATAATTGTTATTATATTCTTTATAATTTTATATTATTATATTATTTTAATAATATAATGATAATCTAATATTATTAATTTATTAATTAATATATATTAGGAGTTTATATTATTATTATAATATTAATATAATATTTATATAATAATATATATAAATAATCTCATTGTTAATATTTATATAGTTATTAATAATCCTAAATACTCATAATAATTAACCCTATGTATATAAACGCTAAGATAAATATTAAAAATACTAAAGCCTAATAATAATAATAATATTATTATTATTATGAGTTTATATTATTATAATAATCATAAATATATAATTATATAAGAATATAGTGAGCCACAATGGTTGGTTCGAAATGAGTCGACAAATGTCTCTCTTTTTGTGATTTACGCCGAAGTTCTACTTATAAATATTATGGATAAACCTCAATTCAACAAGAATATAGTCGCTATTATTTGTATAGTTATTAATAATCATAAATAATAAATAATTGGTCTTTATTGTTCTTATTATAATAATATAATAATAATATAATATTATTATAATATTATAATCTATTATTATTATTATTATTATTTTTTGACAGTAACGGATATTTTTATTATGGGCGGCAAACAAGCTGCCGCATGCTCATACAAAACAGCAAAGACAGAGAATGATTCTCAAGGAAGCTTTTTGGAAATGGGTTTGTTCGCCGCTCTATCAGAAAATTGCCGATCAGCTAGCTAAGCAGAGTCAGGAGTTGAACATTTCGATTGCTTTGACAATCAGTCCCTCAGATCTGGTTGAGTAGCTGTAGCCCAGAGTGGAACAACGCGCGGGCCAGAGGACTTTGCCGGGCAAATCCTGTTCGAGCAATACCTCAGTGCTGCGTGCTATTGAATGGAGGAAGTTACTGACTATCCACGACTGCTTTGGTGGGGCTATTGCTTTAACGGAAGCTCCATCGCTAGGCCCAATTTTACTTCGCACATATAATGCTGCCTTTTGGAGGAGAGAAGCTCTGGTAATGCTGAAACAGCCTTCAGGTTTGAGAACATCAAAAAGGTCAAAACTGGAACTGCAGTACCATCTTGAAGGACCAATGAGGACTTTTGAGGAGCAGGTCATCGACTGGAAACAGAGGCCAATGGTAGGAAGACAAACAGAGAATGAGAGCAGTTCTGAGACCACCGATTAAGAAGATTGAATATACAGTGGGTTGAAAATTCCCGTAGAACAGGGTCTTGAGGAGGAAGGAGAGAGCCCAAAGAACAGAAAGGAAAGGAAGTCCGTCCAGCAGAACCATTAAGGGATGGAGCAGGAGGATTCAATCGAATTGACCACCAGAGATCTCCGATTGCAGAGGGAGCCTAGGTTGGCCTCCAAATCAGCTTGAGAATTAAGGTTCCTTAAGATGTGGAAGAAGGAGATCTTACTGAAATTGGGCAGTAATAGCCGGATTTTTTTGATAATAGAGGCTAAATGAACCTGATGGGAGGTCGTGGAATGGATCAACGATTGGATGATGAGTCTGGAGTCTCCAAAGACAGAGAGAGAGTTGATATTCCTGTTAATCGCCAGTTTCAGCCCCTGCCACAATGCAAGAGCTTCCGCTCTGTTGTTGGTTTCAATTCCCAGACCCCAATGAAACCGCAAATCCAGAGAACCTCCAGGACTCAGAAGAACCCCACCACTGCCAGCAATCCCAGGGTTTCCTTTAGAGGCCCCGTCGAAGAATAAACAGTGGTCATCCAGAGCCGATCTCCACTTAATAAACTCCATTTCCTCCAGCCTAATCTCCCAGTTGGCAAGGGCAAGTGCAGTGGGGATGGACCTTTCCTTCAGATTTGGGACCAGACCTTTTAGCCATTGCTCCTCCTCTTTGACCAGATTCGTTTCATTCCTTGGGGAAGTATTGGCTTCCAAAGCCTCACCCAGCAAAGCTTTGATTTTAGAAATAACTCTTATAGAAGTGCAGCTTTCTCCTCGGAAAATTCTATTATTTCTTTCCAACCACAGCTTCCAGCAGATGAATTTAGGGATCCACATCCAACTTGTTTTAAGAAGGCTTTTTTTTGTAAGGCAGAAAGGAGATAAACTGGCCCAATTTCGAAACAGAGAGGGAATGCTATCAGGGAGGTCAAGGTTAGCTGGACCTAACGACAGAACTCCCCTCCAGACTACTTGGGCAAAGGGACATAGCAGCAACAGGTGATTGGCAGTTTCTTCTTCAGACAAGCAAAGGGAACATCTGGAAGGCCCTTCCATCCCTCGTCTACGTAAGTTATCTCTGGTAAGAATGCTTTGATGAGCTACAGTCCAACAGAAGAAGTCAATTTTGGGGAGAGAGGGGAAATCCCATATAAATTTCCATTGAGCTGGATTAGGAGGAGCATATGGGACAGCCATAATTCTTTTATAACCTTCGGAAGCAGTGTAAGAGCCGGAGAGTGAGCCCCAGCCTCTTTTGTCTTTAGAAGTGGCCTTTGATGGAGATTTGCCTTGAAGCAGATCTAATAGTAAAGAAGCTTCCCCCTGCAGCATAAGGGGGACCTCCCCCAGATTCCAACAATCCCAGGTTCTATCAGGAGCTTCCTTCCAGTTCGAAATATCCCACAGAGTATGAAGATTGCAGGACTGAAGCCAACCTTTGATATTTGCAAGACCATCCACTTGGTTCAATGGCTGATCACCCAGAATCGAGTCTTCCCAGATTTTGATTTTCCTCCCATTACCAGGGATCCAATAAAGATATTGGATGAATTGCTCCCTAGCAGAACTGCAGAGATTGAAGATCGGAGAGCCTTTTGAAGATCTTGGAGGCTTATCCAAACATCTCAGGCGTTGCCCTTGGAAGTATTTCTTCCAAAGGACTCTTTTACTCCAGCTAGAGTTTCCAGAGACTAAATTCCAAAGGATCTTGGATCCCAAAGCTAGATTTTGAGCAGCCAAGTTACGCAGATGGAGGCCTCCTTCCAGAAATGGTCTCTTGAGAGTTTCCCAGTTCACTAAATGAATCCTTCTATCATTGTTATTCCCGCCTTCCCACAGAAATCTTCTCAACAGACTGTCCATTTTGCTGAGAAAGGTTTTGGGGGCAAGGAGAACAGAGTTTTGATATAGGGGCATACTTATAAGGACCGATTTCATAAGGATGACTTTCCCTGCATTATTCAGCCAAGAGGCACCCCAAGCTTGGATTCTATTCTTTATCTTATCGAGAAGAGGCAGCCAATGAGCAACTTTAGGTTTAGATTTGAAGATTGGGATCCCAAGGTATTTAAATGACTCCCAATTCCGAATTCCATCCATTTCTAAAAGCCTTGCAATGTCTGACAGCTCCTTGATCGAGCAATTCCAGCCATAGATAGAGCATTTTCGATAGTTGATTTTGCTGCCTGAGATCAACCTGTAAGTGTCCAGCTCCTTCTTGAAGGATCTGGCAGAGATTATGATCCGGATTTAAGTAGGAACGCAATAGATTACAGAGATAACCATAAATACAGAGATGCGATAACCATAAATACAGAGATGCAGCGGAAATAATACTTCATTTCATTACTGTAAAATACTGAAATATGCTTACAAACAGAAATGGAAAGAAACCAGCTAGGGCGATGGTAGCTTATCTCTGAGAAGAGATGTGGCGGCTACATGCCTCTGAACTGTTCCGAACTCTATTACAATGAGGCTCGAAGGCCTATTTATTGTTGAGAAACAATGGAAAACCCTTCACATCCCGAAACCTAACCCTAGAAGATGAAACGCCAAATTGTGGGCCCCGTTTGGGTAAATTGGTACATCAATTTCCCGGGGTCGTAACTTTGGCATACGATCTCCGTTTGACGCGTACGATAGCTCGTTAGAAAGATCTATCCGAGAACTACCACTTTGGGAAGGACAACATGGGTCTATAGACCCATGTTGCCCCCAAATTCCCAAAAAAACGTCGTTTAGGGCCTCAAAACGGCTCCGGAAGTTCAGGACCCGAAAAACTGCTAAAAATAGTAAGTTGTGCTACAATTAAGGAAACTGAAAGTGCTGAGAGAGACAGTTGTGGGGGTCCAAATGGGTTGGTGGGTGGCCACCAACATCCACCTGGATCATTCCTCCCCCCTTAGGAAGCAATGGTCCCCATTGCGTTGAGTTCCTCCATCTGCTGAACTTGTCCTGCAATCTCTGATGTGTCCAGTGATGGTGGGAAGCATGGTCGACGATGGTCCACATTGAACACTCGGTGCAAGCGAAGGAATGGAGGAATGCTGTGCTCCAAAGCATTGTTCCCCATAGCCTTGGTACTGCTGTAATGACCATGTCGGAGTGATTTGAGCTTCTGATGGGTTCTGGTAAGGCGTTCTTTCTGTCGATGCAACCAGACTTTGTTGCCCACCTGAAACTTGTGTGGTACCCATGTGGGTGAGGAGAAGTTGTTCCTGTGTTTTGTCATGACCGTATCCCTTTGCTGCTGCTGCTGCATGAAGGAACCTTTTACAGGGGTCATGGATGTAACAACAATCTTCCCCTTATTTTGGGAGTGAACCAGACAAATGAATTTCCTGGTCTGCGATATGAGCTTGCTGCCTTTCTTAGCAGTGATCAAAGATGTGGCAGTAGGTGGAGCTATCTCTGGTATCCTGTATAATGAATCACCCAAAGAAATAATGACAGCGCGAGGCCTTGACTCATACATAGCATGTCGCCTCCATAAGTATGGTTGGCCTAATAATACATCGCAAACATCCAGAGGTGTAACATCACATAATACCTCGTCGGTGAAGGGCTTGATGCTGTAGGGAAGGCGGCACTGCTGGCGAACTTTCAGATCTCGTCCTTCGTGAAGCCACCCGATACTGTACGGCTGCGGGTGTGGTGTAGTCGGTAGGCCCAACCGCTTCACGACCTCTGCTGAAACCAGGTTCTTTTGGCTACCACTGTCGACAATGAATCGCAGCGGTGAACCCTTCACCCACATCTGTGAGTGGAAAAGACGCTCCCCCTCCTCTGGATCTTCGGGCTCATTTTTCTTGATCTTGGCGGTGGCAACAGTGGCAGTGGGATCCGCATCAATGATCTGCTTCCCTTTGCCATTCACCTTGTCGGGTTCTGGCTCAGGATCGGAACATGCATCTGATTCGGAAGCCTTCAACTCAGCCACCAACGACTGCTTGGTCCGACACTCACTTGTGTTATGAGTGGGACTCTTGTGGAACTCACACCACTTTCCTGTGTCCTTCCTCGGCTTCGTGGTGTTGTTCTTTTCTTGCGGCTTCGACGGGTTATCTTGGGTCACCCCGCCTTGGCTTTGTCCTTTGGGCTTCGGATTTGCAGATCCAAAGTCTCGCTTCTTCTGTTTAAACTTTTGCTCGATTTTGACAGCGTATCGGTATGCTGTGCCGAGTGAGGAGATGTTCAAGAACACCATCTCTTCCTGGATGTATCTGTGTAGGCAGCCACATTATTTGAGTACCAGATGCAGCTCAGAATCTTTGATACCCAACTGTGTGCGAAGGGTATGAAAAATGTTTGTGAACTCCGACACATCTTGGTCTCGTCCCTGCCGCAGTGTGGTCCATTTGATGTATTTGTCCTCATAGCTTCCGACGGGGTAATACTGCTCCTTGATGGCATCCCGAAAGTCATTCCAAGTGGGTGCGGCTGAAAATAGTGAGCCTGTACTTTCATCCTTCTGCTCGCAGTAGGTTTCCCACCAGTCCTTGACGTGGGGGGCTGCTTTGAGAAGAGCGAAAACAATCTTTTCCCGACTTGAAAATTCATGAACAGAAAAATACCCATCTAGCAGATTTAACCATTTATCTACGGCATCTGCGTCTATTTGACCCTCGAAGATGGGGATTTCAAAATTAACTTGTACCTTGAAGGGTGTGGCGTTTCCAGAGTCGCTTTTGGAAGCCGATGCGTCGCCTCTGGGTAGCCGCTGAAGGATCTGCGCAAAGCTATCCATCATCGCGTTCCTTTGCCGCTCGAGCGCTTCTTCGAGCAAGATTTTGATAGGATCTCCTGCCCCCTCGTCTTTCTTCTCATCCGCCATGGGAGGCCGTCGGGATTTTCGAGGCTGGTCTTGCAAAGGTTCGACCAGTTCAAGCCCTAACTCCTTATATCCCGACCTCGTTGGGGACATGCAAAGAAAAACAGAGAAAAAGCAGACCGCTCTGATACCACTGATCCGGATTTAAGTAGGAACGCAATAGATTACAGAGATAACCATAAATACAGAGATGCGATAACCATAAATACAGAGATGCAGCGGAAATAATACTTCATTTCATTACTGTAAAATACTGAAATATGCTTACAAACAGAAATGGAAAGAAACCAGCTAGGGCGATGGTAGCTTATCTCTGAGAAGAGATGTGGCGGCTACATGCCTCTGAACTGTTCCGAACTCTATTACAATGAGGCTCGAAGGCCTATTTATTGTTGAGAAACAATGGAAAACCCTTCACATCCCGAAACCTAACCCTAGAAGATGAAACGCCAAATTGTGGGCCCCGTTTGGGTAAATTGGTACATCAATTTCCCGGGGTCGTAACTTTGGCATACGATCTCCGTTTGACGCGTACGATAGCTCGTTAGAAAGATCTATCCGAGAACTACCACTTTGGGAAGGGCAACATGGGTCTATAGACCCATGTTGCCCCCAAATTCCCAAAAAAACGTCGTTTAGGGCCTCAAAACGGCTCCGGAAGTTCAGGACCCGAAAAACTGCTAAAAATAGTAAGTTGTGCTACAATTAAGGAAACTGAAAGTGCTGAGAGAGACAGTTGTGGGGGTCCAAATGGGTTGGTGGGTGGCCACCAACATCCACCTGGATCAGATTATGCTGGCTCCTCCAAGCAACAATGTGTCATCGGTGAACTGGGCATGGTTAATGTCTTTCACCTTGTGAGTAGTTCTGAGGCCAGGCAGGATTTGAATCTGCTGATTGTATTCGAGTTGGAAGCTAAGCACCGAGGCCTGAACAGCATAGAGAAGTGGAGACAAAGGACAACCTTGTCTAAGGCCCCTAGAGGCTTGGAAGAAGTCAGTAGAACGACCGTTGACCAGCGGAGCGATCCAAGGAGAGGCAATACAGGCTTTCACCCAGTTTATGAAGTCTGTTGAAAAGCCTAACTTCTTCATCACAATGAACAAAAAATCATGTCTCACCCTATCGAATGCGTTAGCTAGATCGAGCTTAATCACCATACCTTTCTCTTTTCTTTGGCAGCTAGAATGAACTGCTTCTTGCACCAGCACAATGTTGTCCAATATCTTTCTTCCTTTTATGAATCCGCCTTGATTTTCAGGGATGATGTCTGGCAATATGTTTTTAAGCCTGTTGGCAATAATTTTGGAGACCAGCTTATAACTGGAATTGCACAGGGATATGGGCCTAAATCTGCTGAAGTCTGAGGCGCCTTTCTCTTTTGGGATCAAGGTGAGAAAGGCCGAATTGATGCCACCGCCCAGCTTAGCACAGTTCTGGGACTTTCTGACCATTCTCAATAAATCTTTTTTTATTGTTGACCAGCAAGTCAAAAGAAACCTGACAGAGAACCCATCTGGGCCTGGGGCTTTATCAGGTTCCATGCTGTCCAGAACTTTCTTAAGCTCGTCCATATTGATCGGAGCTGTCAACATGGCATTATCCGAATCGTGAACGCACTTGGGGATTAATTCAATCGGATAGGCATGAGGATCAATGGCTGGTTCTTCAGGAGCCGAATAAAGATTTTGGAAGTAGGAGTATGCAGCTCTCTTAATGCCATCAAAATCCTTAACCACAGTATTTTGGAATTGGATCTCAGAGACAGATTTGAAATTCTTACGGGCTTCTGCTTGCTTATGAAAGAAGCTGGTGTTTTTATCTCCAGATTGCAGCCAAAGATTCCTAGACTTCTGCCGCCAGAATTCTTCCTCCTCCCTGCTGGATCTGTGAACCTCTTTTTGAAGCTCGACTTCTTTTTGGAGAAGACTTTGAGAAACAGGACTATTCTCCATATTTAATTGGTGAGCAGCAAGACTGTTTAGAGTTTCTTTTCTTTTGGCTGTAGGGGTTTTCAATCTTTTAGCCCACTCTTTAAGGTTTCTTTTTAGGCCTCTAATTTTCTCTTCCCATACAAAAAATGGAGAGCCTTGGACAGGTCTATTCCAGGATTCCGAAACCACCTCTTGGAATCCATCTTGCTGAATCCACAGAGGGCTGAAACGAAAAGGGATGGGGCCTAGATTACCATCCCGGGAAAGCTCGAGAAGGATGGGCTTATGATCTGAAGTGAGATTTGGAAGAATTTTAGAAGTGGCCATAAGATCGCATGTCAGGAAAGAAGAATGGACAAGGAATCTATCCAAACGGGCAGCAATGTGATTGGGGCCTAATCTTCTGTTGGACCAGGTGAATTTACCTGAAGATGGTTTTATATCCTCCAGATCCCAGCCCAGCATTATATCTTCAACCCATTCTCTGGCAGGGTCCCTGACAATGGAGCCTCCCTTTTTCTCATCAAGAGCAAGGGTGACATTCAGGTCACCTGCAATAATGATATTTCCAGGATTTTGCTCTGAAAGGAAAGAATGAAGCGAGTTCCAACAAATTTGTTTCTCGCCTGGCAAAACAGGGGCATAAACATTAAACATACTTACTTGTTGACCAGAATCTTTGTGGAGGAGCTGAGTGAGAAGCCAGTGGGGGCTACTTTTTTCTTGAATAAAATCATATATGGCGCTGTTCCAGAAGGTGGCTATTCCACCAGAAGCGCCTCTTGCACTAACCGCTCTTCCTTGACCTTTTTGCCAAAAAGCTTTACTAGATTGGAGGAGAAGGAGATCCTCCATCTTTGTCTCCTGGACGAGGAGGATGTCAGGCGAGTATATTCTCACTATATCTTTCAAGGCTTCCTCTTTCAACCTGCTACCTAATCCTCTGCAGTTCCAGGAGACGTATTTCATTATTTACTGATTTGGGGGGTTGAGGCTCCTATTGCCCTGTTACTCTTGCACCCTGATCTAGTGTTCATCATTCCTTTGAGGGTTTTTTGGGATCCTTGGAGGACATCTATATAGGTTTTTTCCTCTCTCTGTTTCTTCTTGGATTTCCGTCCCCTTGTCGTCTTGATAGGAGTGACTAGCGAGTTATCAGTTTCTGAATCTATCTCTTCTGATTCTCCCTCAGAGTCTGAGGCTAGGCTGATGTGCTCTTCATTGCCTTCATTTCCCCTCTGACAATCATGGACTGGTGGAACAGATGATTCAACTTCATTTTCTTTCGCTTGCTTCACCATTTTTTCTGTTTCCTCTTGGGTCTCCATGGCAACCGCCTTTTCTCCTGAGGAGGAGCCATTTTTAGGAGCAGCAGCGGCTTTTGAATTAGTTTGAGGCTTCCCCTTTGGAGCGGAGATGTTCTGCCCCGGAGGCTTTGGAACAGCCTTTCCATTTTTGATTTCTTTCCATCCTTCTTCTTCAACCGTGTTCCCTGTTGGAGCTTTTGGGCAGTTTCGCTGGAAGTGTCCATGCTCATGACAGGTTCGGCATTTGAACGGCAACTGCTCGTAGTCCAGCTTCTGGTAATGCTGCCATTCTCCAACTGAAAGTTTGACCGCTTCTGGCAGACCGGCTTCCAGATCGACTTCCACGCAGATTCTAGCGCATGTATATTGGCCCTTATGATCAGCTTTGTCAATAAAACGACCCAGCCCATTACCAATCTTCTGCAGAGATTGATAGCTCCAGCAGTGTATCGGGAGATTAGGAAGCCGAACCCAGACCGGCGCCTCCTTAGGGACATCGACAGAAGGATCGAAGTCAGGGCTCCATTTGTTAAGGTACAGACCCTGGTTTCCCATAAAATACGGCCCGTTTCTGAACACCAGGTCACGATCTTCTTTGGTGGTAAATTCAAAAATGAAGTAGCCTCGTCCCACAGCATAACAGATCACGTTGTTTTTCAACTGAGGTCTCCAGTTTCGCTGAATCCAGTCGTCCGTAGTTTTGGTGGAAGGCCAGCGGCCCATAAACTGCCCTACCAGGCCTCTTTCAGACAGAGCCAGAGCGATTTTAATAGGCTGTTCTTCTGGGAGTGCTATCTCAGGAATTTCTTCGATTTTTTTTATGAATTTCGGCACATCAGCAGTCCGAAGTTTCTTCCCCTTCTGCGATAAAAGTCTTCTGAAAGCTTCTTCAGAGGATGAAGGTGGGGTGGGAGCGGACTCCCCACCCCCAGGCCCGCTCATGGCGGCGTCCAAACGATGGCGGCTGCAGACCTAAACCAACTCCGTAAACAGTGCAGAGCGCGCGCGCGTTAACACCTTCGTATATTAGAGAATTTATTATTATTATTATTGTTGTTGTTATTTTTTATAATTTTATATTATTAGAATATTTAAATAATATAATGATAATCTAATATTATTATGAGCTATTCTTATTATTAATTAATATATATGAGGAGTTTATATAAATATTATAATATTAATATAATATTTATACATTAATATATATAAATAATCTGGTTGTTAATATTTATATACTTATTAATAATCTTATATAGTTATTAATAATCCTAAATACTGATAATAATTAACTCTATGTATACAAACCCTAAGATAAATATTAAAAATACTAAAACCTAAAAATAATAATAATAATAATAATAATAATAATAATAATAATAATAATAATATTATGAGTTTATATTATTATAATAATATTAATATAATAATCATAAATATATAAGAATATAAGAATATAATTGCTATTATTTGTATACTTATTAATCATAAATAATAAATAATTGGCCTTTATTGTTCTTATTATAATAATATTGATTATATTATTATAATATTATAATCAATTATTATTATTATTATTATTAGGTTATTTAAATAATATAAAAATAATCTAATATTATTTTATTTTTTTAAAGCAGTGGTAGTACCTTTCTTTTCTATTTATAATAGCCAATTAAACCAAATATAGTGTTTTGGTGGCCTCAACTTGCCCAAAATGGAAACCAAGTTTGTTGGCCACCTGAGTTTGCTATAAGCCGTCTAGTAACAAAATTTAACCAGTCTTTCCATCCAAGCTGTATGCACTATGCAGTTAAAAACACTTAACAAACTAAAAACTAACATATAAACATCTGAAAAAAGAGCTATCCACAAAAAATCAGAATAAACAGTGAAGGATTATTCCTTCCGGTCATCAGTGATCAAATCAGCATTAACAGGAGCTGCCATGGAGTCCTTGGGTGCTTGGGTCATCTGAGTCAGCCTCTGTTGGATCTCATCTAGCTTGTTGTCCTGCAGTGTCATGATCACTTGTAAATTTTTCATTTCCTTTTTGAGATTCGGCATTCCTTGGGCAATTTCTGCGACTTCTCCTACCACCTACTCAAGAGCCTTCGCAAGAAGCCGTTTTAACACCCAGTACACATGAAGTGATTTCCTATAGAGCGTCATATGTCCTCTAGTGTTGCCTGGGTCATGGATGATGTCTGCCCATTCCTCTATCTCAGGATCTGACTGCTCTTCCATAACATTCTCCTCCATTTCTTGGATAAGTTGGTGGATGTCTTCATCCGTCCCCTCTCGGTAGGCTCTAGCTGCTTCCTCGACTGTGGTCATCATAGATCTCCTCCCCCTCCGCTGACTTGCCAGTGTCGAGGTTGGCTGGTCAGCTGTGTTCTGCTGGCTTAGTCGCTCTCTGCCTCCACGCCCCTTGCCTCTACCCAGGCATGCCATTTTCCCCTTTATTATCGCCTGTTTGCAATTTTCATCAACAAAAGTTAGATTTCTATGATTTACAGACTTTCCATCATCCTTCACTTCCTTATCCCTAATCCCTCCTACCCTACTCCAATCGTCTCCATTGTTCTGAGATTTCCATTGATTTTCTTCTCCTGGATACAGGAAGGTAAGTAAACCCTCTATCATACTAACCAACGTGTGGGCCAAGTTCATAGTTTTCTCAGCTTGACTCTCTACCCACCTACTACCATTCGTCATAGTATAAGCGCTCTGGTCCTTGGTATTTCTCCCCAAGCGGTCCTCTAGTTCACTCATCCTCCACCCATCTTGTGCAGCACCCTGCTTAACCCTCGCTTCTTCTTTACTTTGCATGGTGGAGTAAAAGACTACCTCGCTCATACTCCCTTCCTCCCCAGAGGTTGCCAACAGACCTCTCTCCTCCATCATACCATCCAAATCAGAGAGAATTTCAGAAGGAGGGCCAAAGGAGACATACTCAAATTCACACTTTCTCGTTGAAGCTCCCAACGTTTGTGCTGCACCGTGCTCCTCTTCCTTTCGATGCAGACTAAGTTTCCTTCTCCACTTTTCCACCCTCAAGTAATTCATCCCACCTGTCCCACTTCCCATCCCACTATCGCTGCCGATTCTACACTTCTCTCTCCTCCCACTCCTTCCACTCCATTGTCTCAAGACTCCCGCTGACATGCATGATGCCACCGTGGCGTTTTGGATGGCGCTGTGGGCAGTAACTGGTCTCTCTGTCCTGCCACTCCCACGAGCTGTCCTTCTGCCCTTACCTTCCTTCCTTATCACCCTGATCGGGGGCCACCTGTATCTATTATCCTTAGATCGTGTCTTCATGGTAATCTTGGGTTAATATCACTTTGAGAGATTCTAATTCTAGCTTCTTTGAGTGGGTCGCCTAGATGCTGTCCAGCTTGCCTCCTTGTTCATTACTGCCCCAATTTGAGAGGAAATCCGCTTCTTTGTTGCCTTCCCTTCTTACATGCTTAATGATCATATACTTGAATCTCTTTAAGATAGTTTCTAGATCTTGGACCAGGCTAGCCGTCCTCCAGCTTTGCGTAACTTTGTCCCATGATGTCCCGTTAATGAGTTTCCTTATTATGTAAGTGACCATTTCGGAATCGCCTTCAACTTCCAGATTGTTGTAGCCATTTCTTATTGCTATATTCAGTCCTTGATAAACTTCCATCATCTCTGCTTCATTGTTACTCATTATGCCACCGTTGTCTGAGTAAATCCATCTTGTTCTGCCTTGGTCATCCTGGAAAAGACCTCTAAACCCCGCCGAGCCCGGGTTTCCTTTGGAGGCTCCATCAAAATTTAGTTTTATAAATCTTGCCATAGGACGAGAGAAGTGAATAGGGTTGTTGCATCCTATATTAGGGGGTTTCCACATTTCCGTTGCTACCATTCCTTGTTTTAGATTCAGTTTGTTTAGAATTTGTTCTTCTTCCGGTGTCATTTTCCAATCCTTTGTGATCCATGTTTCTGCTAGAATAGTTTATCTTATATGACTCAGCTTTTTTTCCCAGACCTGGTGTAGAGACATCTCTTTATTTTGAAAGATTCTCCTATTTCTTTCTTTCCATATCATCCACATATTCATGCCTGCTGCTAGACTCCAAGCTCTTCTAACCACTGGGCTCGTGAATTGACCTCGTCCCCATTGTTTAATTGTTTCTCTGATGTTCTGTTGATCTCTATTTGTCCTTCCAAAGAGTCTCCTTACTTCTTCCCATTATTGTTGCGCTCCACTACAAGAATTCAAGAGATGTTCCTGCGTTTCCTAATCTTGTTTGCAAAGACAACACCTGGGAGGGCCCTGAATTCCGTGTTTTTGAAGTTGGTCCCAGGTCAGAATGCGACCTTTACCTACCAGCCACAAGAAGTGAGTCACTTTCGGCCACCAGTTGCTCTTCCAAATTTGTTTCCATATAGATGTCATATCATCTTGTTCTTGCTGGGTGGCGAGATGGTATGCTTCTTTAATCGTGAAGTTTCCCTTCATTGAATAACCCCATCTCAGTATGTCTGGGCCTGTTCTTATAGGTATTTTCCTTGTCTGTATTTCTTTTATATACATCTCTCTTTCCTCCCTAGCAATATGTCCATCCTAGTCTTCCGGGTTTTTCCAGGTTCTCCAAGATTCTTCTTAGCTTCATTCATTCCAGAAATCCCTTACATAGTCCATCCCATCCTCTTTTGCTTTTTGGTATGTGCCACTTAGAGCTTGAACACCGTTCAGTCTCTCCCTTTGCTTCCAGGCTTCTTCCCAGAACTTTGATGAGCTTCCACTCATGATTTCCTAGAAGGCGTGTTTAGATATTATCTCCCTGTTTTGACTGGCCAAATTCCATATTGTCGACCCTTTCAGGGTTTCCCTTAGTCTTAAGATTTCCTCTGGACTTGTTGGCATGTTATATTTTTTTGTCCATATTCTTTTCCATAGGTCGTCCCCTCCCTTCATCCACCTCCACCAAATCTTAGCCCCCATTACTTGGTTCAAGAAGTAAGGATCTCTTAGGCCTAATCCTCCATCATCTTTACTTTTCACCAGGCCCTTCCAGGATATCAATGCCCACTTTCTTTGTTGTTTCGGTCCTCCCCAGATGAATTTTTTGAAAATCTCCACCATTTTGGCACACGCACCTTTAGGGGCGGCCATAGCCGAGAGTTGGTAGATCGGAGTTGATTGTAGGACTACCTTGACCAATACTACTTAGCCTGCTATATTCAGGGTTCTGAAGGACCAGTTGGCTAATTTGTTGGCAATTTTCTCAATGGTTTGTTGCCAATTCGTCATCCTTAGCGGATTCAGGGCTAGCGGAGTACCTAGATATTTTGTGGGTAGCTCTCCTGAGCGGAAACCCAATAATCTTGTTAAATAATTTCTGATATTTCCTGTTGTGTTAAAGAAATATGTACAAGACTTCTCCTTATTAATTTGCGTACCAGAAGCTTCCATAAAGAGGTCTAAGATCCCTTTTATTCTTCTTGCTTCTCTGAGAGACACTGCACAAAACAACATGATATCGTCCACAAATTGTTGGTGTGTGATTGGTAGGTTACTCCCCCATATCTGGATTCCTTTAATTTTCCTTTCCCTCAATTCTTTTTTGATGTATCTTCCTAAACCCTCCGCCGCAATGATGAACAGGAAGGGGGACAGGGGATCCCCCTAACGAAGTCCTCTAGAGGCCTTGAAGGTTTTAGAAGGTGATCCATTCAAAAGAATGGAGAAATTTGGGGTAGAGATCATGGTGGAAACCCATTCAATCCATCTATTACAAAAACCAAAGGCCCTTAAAACCGATTTCAAGTATTCCCAATTCAAACGATCATAAGCCTTGGAGAGGTCAAGTTTGATCATAATACCCGCTTCTTTTTTTGTTTTTAGAGAATGCACTACTTCTTGGGAGGCTACTAGACCATCTAGAATTTGGCGCCCTTCCACAAAACCTGTTTGTTCCGGGGAAATAATACTAGAAAGAATTGGCTTAAGTCTTTTAGCCATTAGAGTAGCAATAATTTTATAAATAACGTTACAAAGGGCAATGGGTCTAAAACCTTAAGGATCTTCAGACTTAGCAGTTTTGGGAATAAGAGATAGGAGGGTTGAGTTTAAGCCTATACATACCTTCTGATTTCTTTGAGATTCTTCCACCACGTCCAAAATATCTTGGCCCAAAAATTTCCATCTAGCCTGGTAGAATTCAACTGTGAAGCCATCTGGTCCAGGGGCTTTATTCTTCTTCATCCCTTTCATAATCTCTTCTACCTCTTCCAGAGTTGTTGCCCTCATAAGAGCTAGATTTTGATCCCTGGTAATCATGCTTGGAATCTCATTGCATATTCTCTCAGTAGCTTCTCTTCGATCTTCATTAGATTTCGTGAGGAGATATTTGAAGTAATTTACCAGAATCTGTTCCATTTCCTCATGCTGAGTTACTCGACGTCCTTCTTCGTTATTTATGGAGAAAATTCGATTTCTCTGTCTTCGTTGGATCATTGCTTGATGGAAGAACTTTGTGTTCCTTTCCCCTTCTCGTAGCCAATTCACTCTAGATTTTTGTCTCCACAGAATCTCTTCCTGTTTCCTTCTTTCTTCCATTTGGCCTATCAGAATCCCCTCTTCTCTAGCTAGATCCTCACTTATGCCTGTTATTATAATTTCTTGTTGGAATTTCTTCATCTTCTCATTACTCATAATGCGGCTTGAAATTGCTCATAATATCTTTTAATTTTTTTCTCTAATTTTTGTTTCTTGAACTAGCATTATATTGGGCTTATATATTTTCAGTCTCTCTTTCAGATATCTTTGTTTCCCCTTACTATTCAGCCCTCTAATATTCCAGGTTGTGATGATCATTTTAACAATTTAAGGGGTTGTTGGAATACCTCCGACAAGGGCACCACTCTTTTAGAGTTTACCAGCATTTCTCCAACCATTTGGATGGTCTCACTCATAGTTCTTCTTCCTCTTTTCCTTCCTCCTTTCCCTATAATACCCACATCTGTGCTTTTTCCCTTTTGCGCCCCTAGCTGTTCTAGTTGATTTATTATTATTGTTCCTCGTTTCTCCTTGTATCTTTGAAAGATGTCTTTATATAATTGTTTCTAGTCTTCTGGTATGAATCTTTCATCCAAATGCCTCCATTCTTGCAGAAGTATCTTCATGACTTGTTCTTCTTCGCTTCCTTGTCCTGTTGTGGGTCTATCTCCATTTGGTTCTGATCTTGAGATCTTTCTGTTTTCTCTCCTTCCTTTTCTATTTCCATATTTGTTTGCACTTTATTTTTTCCTTTGTCTTCCTTTATATGCTCTACTGTTTCATCTTCTCCATCCTCACCTTCCGCTTCCATTTCCTCTTCTTGTAATATCTCAAACTGGTTTTGACTTTTCTGAGTGAATTCTGGAGAGGGTGAATTCTATTTAGTTTGTTCTCTTGGGGATTTTCTTCACCGCGACACTTCTGTAAACCCTTCATTGTCTCCTCCTGTTTTCCCTTCCTCCTTTTCAATATTCTCCTTTTTTTCCAAAATTTGTTGGTGTTTCATTGGCAATCATCGGACATGATTTGTACAGATGGCCGTATTCATGGAATCATCTACATCAAAAAGGAATATGTTCATAATCAACTGGCTGTTGCCATACCTCATCATGGTATTCCACTTCAATGTAGTCTAGAAGCGGTTCTGTGATATTCATGTAGACACAGATCCTAGCATATGATGTATATCTACCTCTTTTGGTAGTTTTTTCCACCTTGACAAAAGTCCCGATTGAGTTCCCGATCCCCTCTAGAATCTTTGGATCCGAGAACTCTATTGGAGGCCCAAACAGTCTAACCAATATTAGTGCAGCTAACATTTTCTCCTTATTTGGATTATAGCATTCTTTCAATTGTCTCATAAAAAGACCTGCATTATTGAAGAAGTAGGGTCCCTCCTCAAAGATCCTCTCCTTGTCCTCCAGGCTAGCAAAAATGACCATAAAGAAACCTTTTGCCCCTAGTTTTAGGTCGATATGCCCCTTGGGCTTCCATCTCTGTTTTATCCATTTAGCCAAGTCTTTCTCAGCCGGCCATGTGCCTACAAACTTACAGATTAGAGTGTGATCTTTCATATATCCTCTGTACTCTTCAAGTTTATTGTTTGGGATAACAAACCTGGGTTTTTTTTTTGCTCTCGGCAAGCATTTGTTCCCCGTCCTTGCTTGCCATATTGCCCCCATGACCGGTTTGTCCTTGCTACATCTCCCTATGCCACCGTTCAATCCGTTCTGGCTTGTTTCTCTCCCCCCCCATCCGGCTCTGTCATTTCTTTTGTCAGTGTTGTCGATTTTCAGGATTTCTTCCTCCAATCGACCCGGCGTTGCTTGATCTGATCTTGTGCAAGTGGGTTCAGATCCCCCCTGCACCTTGACTAGGTGCAGGTCCGCTAGAGGCAAACTGTTCCAAAACCCTAACCCTAGGTGTTCGTCTTCAACACTCCCCTTTTCAAAGCCCAAAAATAATCTAATATTATTATGAGCTATTCTTATTATTAATTAATATATATTAGGAGTTTATATAATTATTATAATATTAATATAATATTTATACAGTAATATATATAAATAATCTGGTTGTTAATATTTATATAGTTATTAATAATCCTATATAGTTATTAATAATTCTAAATACCCATAATAATTATTAATGTGGTTGATATATATACTTGATATATGCCTATCAGCGTATATCAACCATATTTACCTTGGTAAATATGGCTGTGCTAGTTTATATTGTTTTCAATACATTGTTATACTTAATTATTTGTTGCAATTGAATTAAAATGATTCTCGTTATTTTTTATGAAAAACTGTACATAATATTAAAAATAAATATACAGTTTATGATGATGATGATGGTGGTGGTGGTTGACATCCACTAAAACCAAACTTTGGTCTATCAGACCTAAAGAAATAAATTATTTAGTTGGATTTAATATTTTATTCCTATGTCTTTGCTTTACATTTTCAAAAATAAATTAAAAAGTAAACTATAAAATCTCATTATAGATGCACATAAAATACCCATAGATATGAGAAAGCTACACACTAATTATGAAAAATATTAATAAATAATTTTAAAAAATATTTGAAATTATATTTTTTCAAATAAATAAAGATTACTACATAATTTTTGAAATATTTAAAATATTGTACTTTAAATAAATATAAAAATAAAATAATATAAAAATAAATATTGTTTACTTTATTAATTAAATTTAAATAATGAAAAATAGAAGTTATTATCTTTTCTAGTATAAGTCTAATATATTTTATTATGATTAACAAAATATTGCATAGCATTAACGTACTAAACATAATAAGAAAAATGTAGATAGAAGTCTGTACATAGAAGTCTTTTGGATTAATCATATCATTAGGATTAGGTCGACATTTCGAACCAGTTTTATCTTAAAAATGAACCACATTGGTTGGTTCGAAACATTGACCTAATCTTAATGATGTGATTAATCCGAAAAACTTCTATCTATAATATGAATCACAAAAATCTCAAATCTAACAAAAAAAACATATACTTCACGATATATTAAAATAAATTAAGATAATATCACATCACTATATTTATATACCCTTTAGCACGCGAGTGCATGATATGATGGTTGGGGCTGTCGGTTGCTACGCTCCCCACCAGGTTTCGATCCCCGATGCTGCGCAGGAGCATATATTTGCTACAATGTGGTTTGTAATATGAATGTAAATATGATGTGACAGTTGTGAGCTTGTCTGTCATGTATATGTACAAAAAAGAGAGCCCATAATGCTTCTTCTGCAAACTAGCCCCTCCCATTTTTTAATATTGTATTGATTAGATATTTAAACAATGATCAGAATATAATATTAGTATGGTCTTTTTAAATTATTAAATGTAGTTATCATATTAGTTAAATGTTTACCCTGAATTGACACTTTCATAGAGTCATAGTCATATTCATTGTCGCTTACCGTATTCTGTGTCACTTTATCCTCGTAAATTTTATAAATTTATTAATTGTGATGCAGATTTCATGACCTTATTTACTGTGATTTTATGTCGAGAGACGAATTTGTTCGGTAGGTCTATTTATTATATTTGTCCAAAGGAATACTTATATATTGCGTTTATCGGTTTTTAAACTTTTTTGAGATTATTTTCATACTATCTATTTAGCCCGTGTTTCTTAAAATTATACACTTCAATTTATGTCAGTTTCTATGGGAGACAGCATGCCTTTAATAGTATTATTTTCGCTTATAAACTTTAAAGTAAGACAAATTTTCAAATAATGATATTATAGTAGTTAAATTTGTTTTTTAATCAAAATTTTAACAATATATTTTATTTCAAACAAATATTTGGTATATATAATTGAAGTTTTTCAATATGCAATCTAGATAAAAATGACCCCTATGTTCATCGCCTCATTGTTGGTCAATACTTATGCCCACATAACACATCAAGGATATGAGTTTTTTTTCTTTTATTCTTCAATTAAGAAAAAAGTGTGGCAATGATTGCGGTGACAAAAGCAAGAAAATACCCGCATTTCGAAATTGAACAGAACAGCTTGTTGAGGGAAAATTAGTCGCATATTTATTAGAAAGATAAATGTGGTTTCAACAGCTGGTATGTCGTAGAGAAGGAAAAATGTGAGGTAACAAAGAAGGAAAAGTCTGGAAATGAAAATGAAATAGAAGAAATGCAACTCCCCATCGATGAAGAGATGCACAAGGAGAATCCGAGCCTATGATGGTGTTGTTGTTTGAGGTCATGAAAAGTATTAAAGAAAAGCATGCATGTCTAAAGTAAAGTAAGATAGTTTCTTTTAATTAAAAAGAAAGTAGTCATATGTCTGCGTGTAATTTTCCAATGGCATCGTAATTGTAATTTTACATTTCATATGCGTGAACTTTTAAAAGTCAATTACAAATATCGTTTTTTTTTTAAATTCAATTCGACAGTTTTTTACAAGTGACTCAAGGTCAGAAATAGAAAATATATATATATATATATATATATATATTATTTGGGAAAAAATATTAAATAAAATTGGTTTTTACTACTTTTCGGAATTTATAACATTATTATTTTTTTTTTTTCAGACACAGTGTCTTTATTGAAAATAAGGTTGTGGAGTTTATAACATTTAACACTGCGAAATTTCATCGAAGGTTTAAATTACGGAATTTCCAGTGAAATTCACCAGAAAATAGTTTTAAACAAAAGTCGTAGAAGATTTAGAATACGGCCCTGACTGATGAGTTATGCAGTTTCAACGTCGTTCGGTTTGGTATTTACGAAACGCCGAAAATATTGGATAACGTTGTTTCGGAGAAATATAGAATTACGTTTATAAACCAGAAATTGACCAGAACATACGTACTGAATTCCACGGTTGTTGCCGTCTGTCTTTGACAGGGCTGGCAAGAGCTAACCAGCTTATTATCGGGCATTTAATGCACCTTATAACATCCTCATCATACATACATGGTATATATAACGTGACAGTCCTCTGGCCGGGAAAAGTCTCGAGTCTCCACCAAAAAATACTGACGAGACGTGCCTGTCCCTTGAATTTTTTTGCAAGCAATGACAGTATTACAGTACTTCTAATTTATTATTGCATACTCCTATGTAAAATCTAAATTTTAAATTTTCAACCTGCAGCGCCACTGGCCTATCGTCCCTTCAGTGTCTCTATTTGAAATTTGAATTTGGATTTTGTGCCCGCGTACATGAATGCCCATGCCTCGGAGGTTGGCTTCCTGGTGTGTTTCTTCCTCTTTTGGGCTTCTTCCTCTTTTGGGCTGGGTGCTGCTGGACGATGGCCTTGCTTTGCTTGTGAAAATCTTCACATCTCATTGAAATTTTTAGTGAGATAGAATTGGCAACATCAACAAGAATGTTCCCCCTGTTATTTCAACAGCCCCTATCAACGATGGGATCGCATGAGTGGTAGGATTCATTTGGCAGGTTTCAAAACTCACAAGAATCAAACAATGAAAGAGTGTAAAGCTCTGTTTACTCTCCTTAATGTGCAATGAAAAAAATTCAAAATTTCTAGACTTGCAGGTTTCGAGAGACTTATATCTCACCATGTGGTGGATGAACGATCAAATCCAGGCGACAAACTTTGGCCCTTCCACAAATTGCTCATCAATTAAAACTGGTAGCAAATCAGATTTATCAAATCAGTTTTACTCATTTATTTTTCTGGAATTATATGTTGCTAACTCTCTCTCTCATTTTCTTATAATAATCCTATTCACTAATTTTTTTTTTGTCGTCCAGCGAGATATTTTGATAGAGCAGCAAACGCAATGAGCCGTGGATATGGGGCGCACATCGTTCTACAGGGTCACATACATCTTTTCCAAAGAGTTAAGTTCTTTTGCGATCTACAGTTCAGGCAATTGCAATAGATCTAGATCGGTCCGAGTAGTGAACCAATTCTGGTTCCCGAATCAAAGTTAGCAGGTTAGAACCCACTCGGAAGTGAAGCACCAGCGACAGACGAAACGAATTAGACAGCGTCTGAGAGGAAGCCAGAGGCAAATGGAGTAAATTAGATTTTTTTGGTTATTAGACTAATTAATTAATGGAGAATACGCTGGTCTATCAAACCAGAGATTCTGGGTTCCATCCGCAATATGGTCGTTTGTTCCAATTTCACCTTTCCTGCTGTTTAATGGCTTCGGATCTTTCATCGATTGGTAATGCTTATATTTCCAAATCGACCTTGAAACAATGGTCAATACAAAATAGAATTCTCGGTAATCAGTTTCAAAACTTTTGAAAGATTCTTGATGATGAGACCAGAGTCTCATTGGAAGAACAAGAAGTTCAGATAAACAAACGATAATTAGTCGTCTTTCTTTCTTTTTTTTTTGGTCTTTATTTGTGTAGATGGTGAAGCTCAAATTTTCAATAAATATTTATTTATTATTAGATTAAATATTTTTTTTATCTTGAACTTTTGTTAAGTGTGAGGCCAAATTCACGGAGGATTCTAGATTAGATCTTTCTAGATCTCTAGGATTCTAGATCTTTCTACACCACCATTAATTTCTAGAATCACATGCAGGATTTTAGATCCTCCTACACCGCCATTGGTTTCTAGATTATGCCAGGTCTCCATCTGAATCACACACAGGATTCTAGATCCAAAATCCTCCTACACCGCCAGTGGTTTCTAGATTATGCCAGATCCTTCTTGGATCTTCTGCCTCTATAAATTTGTAATTTCTCTGGCCAAAGAAAGCAAGCCAAGGCCCAAGACTGTTATGTAATGCAAAATGATTTATGTTCTCCAGTGATTGTTTTATTCTCTAATCTAACTGGTATCAGAGCCAAGTTCGAATATCCACCGTGCAAGCTGCTTAGTGCCATCGCCTGGCAGCGTTCGTTAAAACGTTGGGCCATCGCCTGGCAGCGTTCGTTAAAACGTTGGTTGTTACCCTGGAGCGTACGTTGGGCCATTGCCTGGCAGCGTTCGTTAAAACGTTGGTTGTTACCCTGGAGCGTTAAAACGTTGGTTGTTACCCTAGAGGTTGAAGGATCTATCCAGGAAGTAACGCTGGAACTAAAAGACAATTGTTGCAAGAAAAGCAAGGTCGTGGATCTATGTTGAAACGTAAGTGGAGATCCGTGGAGATTGGAGTTGAAATGTTCGTGAGTCTTTTTTACATCAAGCTTGCACGTATATGTCAATTATTTTCTCAAACCAACATATGTATGTGTGAAATGTGAAAAGGTTAAAACATTATATATGTTTTTATATTTATTATGAAACATGTATAATTATATGTTGGAATTTTGAAAAGTATATTTTAAAAAGGAGTAGTAATTTTGAAAAGGGTATTTTAAAAGGAGGAAGATCATTATTACTAAATTTTAAAGAGTAATAATTAAAGATTTATTTTTTAAGTGGAGTTTTTTTTGTGTGTTGGGAGGTGAATTTGATTGAAAATATAGACAATAGTAACAGATATGGAGAAGTTGAGCGGGGTTAATTTTTCCCTATGGAAATCACAGATGGAGGATATACTCAGTATTTGTAGATTGAGACCCTCATCGATGACAAATGAAGAGTGGAATAAGTTAGATAGAAAGGTGATTGGAACAATCTGTCAATATTTAGCAAAGAATGTTTATTTCAATGTGTTTGGGGAAAAGACGGCTGAAAGATTATGGAAGAAGCTCCATGATCTATATGAGAAGAACATAGCATCAAATAAAGTGATCTTGATGAAGAAGCTTTATAATCTCAAAATGAAGGAGGGTGCTTCAATTGCTGAGCACTTGAATGCAATTAATATTATTACTAATCAGCTTGCCTCTGTTAAAATCATTTTAGATGATGAAATTAGAGCTATTTTTCTAATGTGTTCTATGCCAGACAGCTGGGAAAAATTAATTGTAGCTATGAGCACCTCAACAACTACAGGGACCCTGATGTTTGATGATGCCAGCCGCAGTTTAATGAATGAGGAGCTGCGACGCAAGTCAATTGCGGAAAATCAGGGAGGAGAGGCTCTAGCTCTAGCTGATCGTGGTAGGAGAATGGATCGAGGCTGGAAAGGGCGATCAAGATCGAGAGGCCGATCAAAATCAAGGAGAGGAAGGATCATCTGCTTTCATTGTGGTAAACCCGAGCACATGAAGAAAGAATGTCGATTTTGGAAGAAAGGACAAAATGATCAGAGACCGTCTAGTACAAATTACAAGTCATCCAGCACAAATGAAGGTGAGACTACTGCTGTAGCCACAGATGGTGATGTGTCGTTTACTGTTTCAGTAGAGGATGCATGTGTATATACATCTACCAGTGGCTTTGATTGGATCCTTGACTCTGGGGCATCTCACCATGTAACCCCATGCAAAGATAGTTTTGTTTCATATAATCCCGATGATTATGGTAGAGTGCATTTGGGGAATAATAATTTTTGGAGTATTGTTGGAGTGGGAGATGTCCAGATCAAGATGAAATATGGACAAGATATATTGTTGAAACAGGTCAGGCATGTACCAGAAATGCACATGAGTTTAATCTCTATGGGATGACTGGATGATGAAGGCTATTCGACAAGCTTTGGAAAAGGAGGCTGGAAAATTAGCAAAGGTGCATTGGTCGTGGCCAAAGGACCCAAGACAAGAAAATTATACACATTGAAGACACTGATAGGAAAATCAGATTTGGTTGCTGTCACAAAAGAAGGAAATTTAGCAGATCTGTGGCATAAGCGTTTGGGTCACATGAGCGAGAAGGGCTTAAAAATCCTTGTTGATAAAAATTTATTGCCAGGTTTGAAATCCTACAATCTTGATCTTTGTGAGCATTGTATATATGGTAGACAAAGAAGGGTTTCATTCCTTAGAGGTGGCCATGACAGAAAAAAAAAATGTGTTAGAATTGGTACACTCAGATGTGTTTGGGCCTGTTAACATCAAATCATTAGGAGGAGCATCATGTTTTGTAACATTTATAGATGATGCATCCAGGAAAGTTTGGGCATATCCTATGAAAAATAAATGTGAATTGTTTGGAATATTTCAAAAATTCCATGTTGTTGTTGAAAGAGAGACTAACAAATTGCTGAAGTGTTTAAGAACAGATAATGGTGGAGAATATTGCTCAAATGCACTTAAGGAATATTGTAACAGGTTTGGCATAAAGCATGAGAAGACTGTGCCTCGTACTCCTCAACAGAATGGTGTCACAAAAAGGATGAATCACGCCACTATGGAAAATGTGCGAAGTATGTTGTCCAATTCTGGTTTAAGAAGAATTTTTGGGTTGAAGCAGTCAGGACCGCTTGCTACTTCATAAATAGATCTCCAACTACAGCCTTGGATTGCGGTATCCCTGAAGAAGTTTGGACTGGTAAGAATTTGAATTATTCTCACTTGAAAATCTTTGGATGTGAAGCATTCGTACATATTCCCAAAGAAAATAGAACTAAGCTAGATGATAAATCTATGAAATGCATTTTTTTGGGATATGCGGATGAAGATCTTGGTTATCATCTATGGGATCCAGTCAAACATAAAATTATTAGAAGCAAGGATGTTATATTTAACGAGTCAGAAATGTTCAAGAGGACTGTAGGTGAGTTGGAGGTTAAAAAGGTTATTGACAGGTTTGAAGAGCACCAGGAAAACATACCACCAATATAAGAAAATGAACAGCAAATTCAGGAGCATGAAGAACAACAAGTGGAAAATAATGAACAACAACAAGAAGGAATCTTCCAGGAACCTTTACAGGAGATTCAACCTGATAATGCACCATCACAGTTGATTCACAGATCTTCTAGGCCTCATAAGCCTTCACAAAGGTATCCTCCTTCAAACTATATTTTGTTGACTGATGAAGGTGAACCTAATTGTTTTCAAGAAGCTTGTAAAGTTGAGCACAGTAAAGAATGGAAGAAGAAATGAACTCTTTGCAGGAAAATAAAACTTGGGAGTTGGTAAACCTCCCAAAGGGTAGAAAGGCTCTACAAAACAAATGGGTGTACAGGATTAAGTATGAAGGTGACGAAAAGAAGGATCTAGGTATAAAGCAAGACTAGTGGTGAAAGGTTTTACCCAAAAGGAAGGTATTGACTTTACTGAGATTTTCTCACTTGTTAAAATGTCATCCATCAGAGTCATTCTTGGTCTAGTTGCTGCTTTAGACCTAGAATGTGAACAGTTAGATGTAACAACTATATTCCTTCATGGAGAACTAGAGGAAGAAATTTATATGGAGTAGCCAGAAGGATTCATAGAAAAAGGCAAAGAAGGCCTTGTTTGTAGGTTGAAGAAGAGTCTCTATGGGTTGAAACAGACACCTCGACAATGGTACAAGAAATTTGATTCATTCATGTTGAAACATGGTTTTCAGAGATTGGAAGCTGACCATTGTGTCTATATCAAGAGGTATGATTAAGGAAAGTATATCATATTATTGTTATATGTGGATGGCATGTTAATCGTTGGGCATGATAAGAATAAGATCAATAGCTTGAAGAAAGATTTGGGTAGCAAATTTGCAATGAAGGATTTGGGACCAGCACAACAGATATTGGGCATGCGGATTATGCGTGACAGGAAAAACAAAAGGTTGTGGATATCACAAGAAAAATATATCAAGAAGGTGCTTGATAGGTTTGATATGAAGGATGCCAAGGCAGTTGGTACACCCCTTGCAGCCCACTTCAAGTTGAGTACTAAATTATGTCCTAGTAATGACAAAGAGAAAGAAGAGATGAGCAGAATTCCTTGTGCTTCAGCAGTTGGCAGCTTAATGTATGCCATGGTATGCACACGACCAGACATTGCATATTCAGTGGGAGTAGTGAGCAGTTTCCTTACCAATCCAGGAAAACAACATTGGCAAGCAGTAAAATGGATTTTGAGGTATCTCAAGGGTACTAGTCATTATTGTTTATGTTTTGGTCATGATGAGATTGTGCTTGAAGGATTTATAGATGCGGATATGGCTAGAGATATGGACACCAGAAAGCCAACTACATGTTATTTGTATACATTTGCAAGTGGAGCAGTATCTTGGGTGTCAAGGCTACAAAGAATAGTAGCCCTCTCTACAACAGAAGCAGAGTAAATAACTACAACAGAAGCTTGTAAAGAGATGTTGTGGATGCAGCGATTCCTAGGAGAGATAGGAATAAAGTAGGACAAGTATGTGTTATATTGTGATAGTCAGAGTGCCATTCACTTGGCGAAAAACCCAACATTTTATTCAAAAACCAAGCACATTGACTTTAAGGTACCATTGGATCCGGCATGTGTTGGAGGAAGAACAGTTATCCCTGGAAAAGATCCATACAGATAAGAACCCTGCTGATATGCTCACTAAGATTCTACCACGAAATAAAAATGAGTTATGTAGAGGCATGGTAGGACTCGGTGTGACTTGATGACACTTATTTAGCTTCAAGTGGGAGAATGTTAAGTGTGGAGCCAAATTCACGGAGGATTCTAGATTAGATCTTTCTAGATCTCGAGGATTCTAGATATTTCTATACCGCCATTAGTTTCTAGAATCACATGCAGGTTTCTAGATCATCCTACACCGCCAGTGGTTTCTAGATCATTCCAGATCTCCATCTGAATCACACACAAGATTCTAGATCCTTCTTCTGCCTCTACAAATTTGTAATTTCTCTGGCCAAGGAAAGCAAGCCAAGGCCCAAGCCTGTTATGTAATGCAAAGTGATTTCTGTTCTCCAGTGATTGTTTTATCTATTCTGTTGTTTCTGACTAAGTAATATTGTTGTTTCTCCATTTGTCTGTCTTTGTGAATTATTCTCTGCTTTTGCTGTCTAAGTCTCTGAGTAGAAATCCGCTGTGGGTTATGTATGCTCTAATCTAACAACTTTTTCCTAATATTTAGTTACATTATTTTTACTTGAGTAGATGGTGAATCGCATTGAATTTTAGTTATATAGTTATTTTTGTTTTAAGATTTTACACATGGTATATATAATTAGTTTTCTTATAAATTAGTTAGAAAAGAATTTGCTACTAGAGGAATAATCTCTCGAAGAGAATGCAACTATATTTTCTAAAAATGTAATGAGTGCTACTTTGGTCTCTACTCTTGTTTGGCTAGTTCAATTTTTTTTGGTAGCTTTGACAATTCATGGTTGATCTAATGATGGATATAGTGTGTATATTGGTTTTTGAGGTAAAGAATGTATTCCATTTTCAATTAAGATAGTGATGCAAACACTTAACGAGTTCATTTTTCAACTAAAATATTGAATATATTTTTTTGACAAAAAAATATTATGAACATTCGTAAAAATAAACATCTAGAATAGATAATGTCAACATTGTGTGCTTTCTCTTTAATGACATGCAAAAAAGTACAATTATTGATTTTTCTCAATAATTTCTACGTGCAAAATAATTACATTCAACAATATTGGCATCCATGGTGAGAGTCAATGTTTTTTTAATTACATTCTTTGTAGGACTCAAGCAGGGAGAAGCATCAACACTTTGACGGTTTTTTACTGACAGAGAAAGGTTATTGCTTTTTCACAATAGCTTTTATGTGCGAAATAATTACATTCAACAATATTAACATTCAATGTGAGAGTCAATGTTTCTTTAATTACATTCTATGTATGACTCAAGTAGTGAAAAGCATCAACATTTTAATTTGGGTTATTTGACATTATTTTCTATTTCACCAAATATTGAAAGAAATTAAGAATATAGTCAAAGAATTTCACAAATTCTGAATTTAAATGATATTTACAAATTTAAACCACTTAAAATTTCAACTATGGGTAACAAAATTTACCTATAATATTATATTATTGCTTTCTTTCATGTGAATGGATTTTAAAACATGGAATGAAATTTGTGAATGCACATGTTAAAAGTATTTACTCATTGTCCAAAAAAAAATTCCATAAACATCTATCAATAGGCGTGAAAACATATTAGCACACTAAAATTGTCATTATAGACATTGATTGATGTGAATGGATTTTAAAACATGGAAATGAACTTTTTCACCGCACATGTTAAAAGTATTTACTCATTGTCCAAAAAAAATCCCATAAACATCTATTAATAGGTGAAATCATATTAGTACACTAAAATTGTGATTATAGACACTCAATATTGATTAAGAGAAGTATTAATTGTTTCTTAACCAGTTTTTTTCTTAAAATATCAATTAAGTGAAATTTGTCAAGGGAAAAAATTAAATTAAATTAAATGCTAAAATTGTGATTATAAACATTGAATGTTTATTAAGAGATGTATTAAATGTCTCTTAACTAATGTTTTTCTTAAAATATCAATTAAGTGAAATTTGTGAAGGGAAAAAATTAAATAAAATAAAATAATCACAATAACCAGTAAAAATTTACAAATTGCTACAATTTTCATTAACTTTCAATATATATATTGAAATATCAAAAATCCATAATCAAATGTAGTAATGAGTATATTCAATATCTGATTTTCTTTTTCTCTGAAATAAAAATTGTCATTCTTTTTTTCCAAAAAAAAGTAGTTGATGTAGAATTTCAGTCCCTAAATCCAAAATATGCATGAAGTAGCTGTTACATATAAGTTGTAGAAAATAAGATTATGATTTATTTTTGTATGACATTAGAATGCAAAAGTATTATGATGTAGATTTTTTTTAACAAATTCCAATTTATTATAAAACAATTACACTTTAGAAATTCAACCATAAAAGCACAAGGATAGTAGAGATCACAATGCACAAAGAAAACACATTTACCCTAAAAAATCTCACTTGGGGAAAAACCCAACAACATTTAATGTAGTTAGTCAACTATGAGATTAAATTGTCCAACAAGCTATGGTCAAACTTGGTCAAAGAACTCTCTATAGTCAAGTCAAACTTTTGCCCTTCAATATTTGACCCCTTTTTACTTGCCTAGGCTGAATTTTGGCCTCCCATAATATGCCTAGAATTTGGGCCTCCCTAGAATATGGCACCTGAAAACTGCCTTGATGAGGTCGAATGCTCTTTATATATTGTTTTGCCTTTGTGAATGGGTGTCTCTACATTGGGCCGACTTGACTTGAGGGAGGGTCGGCTTGACTAGTTTGAAGCTAAAACTTCAAAATTCGAATTTTGAAATTTCCTTTTAAATCTAACATGAAGAACATGTCTCATGTTAATTCTTCAATGGACTAATCAATGAAAATGAATATTTTTAATTCAATATTCAAAATTTAAGTGACCATGGCTACACAAATTCAATATATATAAAAAAAACCAATAGACTTTCATATCAATAACACCATTCTCTAGAGAAGACCTTGTGAATAATATAGTCCATGTATCCCATGTAGCATATGTTATAAAGACATTCCAAAACAATAGAAATTACATATATGTTCACTACAACTTAAAGAGAAATATGTTAGTTCTGATTATGGAAATAAAAACAAAAAGGTCCTCATTCTGCAAAAATGTACTCATGGAAAGTGGATTTTCCCGGTCGCATGATAATTGTCATTGATGAAAGCAGAGTAGATGATCTTCTCAGGATGATATCTATGGCCAACTTTAGATAGAGCATCAACAATTCCATTATGTTCTTGGAAAATATGGGTGAATGTCAACCCACCAAACAAACCAATCATGTTCCTAATCATTTTCATCTAATAGGAAAACATAGGAGGATCAAAGGAAATCTTCTCCACATCCCATTCAATAATCACTTTGGAGACACCAAATACATCGATCACCTTAATGGATAACCATTTAGTGCAATATAATACACCCCAGAGTGTAATGATCTCCACCTTGGTGTTGGAGCCCGCCCCACTATTCCAACAAAAATAAAAGTATTGACTAGACTTTAAAATAATGTATGCCCCGCTACGACATATATTCATATTTGCAGCGCTGTCAAAAAACCCTTCCGAGTATCTGCGCTAGATATCCACAAGTTTTGCAGACAAACTAGTATTCCATACTAGGCAGTTTATTGAGCCTTCCATACTAGTTTGTTTGTAAAACTCAATAAACTGTCTGTAGTCCTGAAAAGGAAGAGACCCATATTGTGTTATAGTTTTTATTTGGAGCTGCAACCAATGTTCTTTGAGGAAGTGAGCATAAGATTTTGATGGTTTCCTGTGTTAAAAATAACAACAAGAAATCCTAATTTAATTTGTCCTTGAATTAAATTAGGAATTAAATCGAAATTCTATTTTCATAGCAAATAGTTAACTAAGTTAATTTGACTTAGTTGGCTCAGAAAATTCGAGTTGGAAGTCTATCTAGAGTCATGTAGAGTGATTCCTAAATTTGAGGGGTCCAAGTTGAGTTCTTTTGAGTTGTAATTATTTAATTCAGATTAACTGATTTAAATTCAGTTAAACTAGTTCAAAGAGTTGAAGGAACTAGTAGGAGGTCTAATAGTAGGGATCAGCTTCAGTGCAGCTTCACAACTGGGCCAATTAACAGTGCAGGTGAAGGAGGTCACCAGAGAGGAACACTTGCTACATGGATTTGATGAGCGAGAGAGTAGAGATTGAGTCATCCTCTTTTGAGGAAGCAGTGTAGCAACTAGTTTGGGTTGATGCCATGGTTAAGGAGTATGACTCAAATATCAACAACAATGTTTGGGAAGTGGTCCCAAGACTGACATACAAGTCATTGGTGAGTTCGACATGACTTTACAAGGTAAAACAAGTAGCTGATGGTAGTGTGGAGAAACACATGGCCAAGTTTGTGGTGAGAGGGTTCTCTCAGGTGGAGGCTATTGATTATGATGATACTTTTGCTCCAGTATCAAGGTACTCATCAATCAGATCCATTCTAACACTTCCAGTGTAGATGGGATGGAAGATAAATTAGATGGATGTAAAGAAAACATTCCTCAATGACATGATTGAGGAAGAGGTGTATATTGAGCAGCATGAAGGATTTGAGACCTTTAACAGAGAGTCACATGTGTGTAGACTCAAGCGAGCATTGTATGGATTGAAACAAGCACCTTATCCTTGATACACCAAGATTGATAGCTATTTCACCAAGATAGGTTTCACTAAAAGTGAAGCAGACATGAACCTTTACCATATTGTGGTTGAAGGTAAATTGTTGATTATTGTTTTATATGTCGATGATTTGATTCTGACAGGTGATGATAAGTTGATCAAGTCTTGCAGAGAGGATCGTGCAAGAGAGTTCGAAATGAAGGACTTGGGGCTCATGCACTACTTTCTGGGGATAGAAGTATGGCAAGGAGATGAGGAAGTGTTTGTCTCTTAGGGAAGGTATGCCAACGAGATACTGAAGAAGTTCCACATGGAGAGCAACAAACACATGGAGACTCCTCTAGCTGGTAGTTGGAGGAAGAAGGATGCTACATCAGGTGAAGTAGTGGAGGCTACTATTTATAGACAGCTTGTGGCTTCACTCATGTATTTAGTGAACACACGGGCATACATGTGTTATGCTGTTAACGAGCTTAGTCAAGCTATGGTTAAGCCTACTAAATTGCATTGGAAGGTAGCCAAGCATGTGTTGAGATACCTCAAAGGCACCACTCAGTTTGGTCTTTGGTAGATATGGATAGAGGGAGTGAAGCTTTAAGGCTTCACTGATGCAGATTGGGTAGGGATTCCATCTGACATGAAGAGCACATTAGGTGGGATCTTGAGTATTGGGTCAGAAATTGTTTCTTGGTACAAGAAGAAACAAATATCAATTGCACTCAGTTCAGCAGAAGAAAAGTACATGTATGTCATTCAATCATATTGTGAGGCTATCTAGATGAGGAAGATTCTAGTTGGTTTGTTTTGTCAATAGAAGGATCCAACATTGATTTATTGTGAAAATCAGAGTTGTTTCAAACTCTCTGAGAATCTAGTTTTTCATGATCAGTCCAAGCATATTGATATCCAGTATCATCACCTTCGAGATTGTGTGTAGTGGAGAATCATGTTTGTGGAGTACATTCCCACAGAGAAGAAAGATGCATATATTTTGACAAAGGCATTATCAAGATGAAAATTTGAGTTTCATGGAGGCAGGATCGGGGTAGTAGATAATCCCTTTCTTGTTGAGAGGGAGTGTTAAAAATAGCAACAAGAAATCCTAATTTAATTTGTCCTTGAATTAAATCTAATTTCTATTCTCATAGCAACTTGTAATAGTTAAATATGTTAATTTGACTTAGTTGGCTCAATAAGTTCAAGTTTGAATTCTATCTAGAGTCATGTAGAGTGATTCCTAAATTTTAGGGGCCTGAGTTGAGTTCTTTTGAGTTGTAATTATTTAATTCAGTTTAACTGAGTTAAATTCAGTTAAACTAGTTCAAACAGATGGAGGAACTAGTAGGAGGTCTTGTAGTGGGGATCAACTTTATTGTAGCTTCACTGATCCACCATTTAACTGAAGATTCACTCATAAATAACTCATGCATGTTAGTTCAGAGGAAGACCCAGTTGAGATTAGAGTATAGGGAAAACATACTATTAATTGTATAATTTTCTGAGTTGTACATATGGTTCATGCAATCAATAGAAGGCCTATGATGGATTGTAGAGTTGTCGTGAGGAATTTTCCCAATTAAATATGGGCTATTTCTCTTGGGAATTGCGCAAGGAAGCTAGGGATTTCCAGGCAACAAAATTAGCTAAGTGCTGGATTGAGTTGGTTTGTGAAGGAGAGAGATATATTGTACTTGTGCAAGGATTGTTCGGGTTGAAAAAGTATTTTATTTTCTTCTCAGATATTCTCCTTAATGAAATATAGATATTCGAGGTTTTGAGCAGTTGCTTTCCCCAGAAAAATATTGTGTTATGTGCGATTGGAATTCTTCCTTTTCTTCTTAGTGTTTTCATCGTTAAGTTTTGGTTTTCACTGATGAGTAGATTACATTATTATCTTTTATTTTAGCATATCACATAAGTTGTTAAATCTACAAGTAAAAATATACATCCTACATTGCAGGGCTTCCATAGAGAGACTCAGCATGGTGGAAAGTAGTGTTTATTTCTCATGCAACCTCTATCTCAACCTTGTTTTTTATGCATGTAGCTGCTCCTTCATAACAGACTCCCTTTGTCTCAAATCACTCAATTCCTTTCTCATTTCAATGACTTTCTCCTCCATGAGGCCCACATATTCCACATTCTTGGATTTGGAAATTTTCATCCACCTATGGGTTCTGCCTCTCTCTCTCTCCAGCTCATAGAGGAGTGGGATTGCAAAATTTCCAGGGATAATCCTTCCTCCAATAAATTTGTAGTAGGACCCCAAGCTAGGCTATGGATCAGGCTCTTGGAGCTCTTGGAGGTCCTTTCCAACTGACTTTGAGGTGGCTTCTTCTTTTTGTAGCTCATTTTTCTACTCCTGTAGCTTCCCATGTTCCTCCTGTAGCGAACTCTTCCTCTCCTGTAGCAAACCCTATCTCTCCTATAGCTTCTCTTCTTCTGCTTGCTAAAAGGCAACTTGTATCCTGGGTTTCTTGAAGGTCACTGACCTAGTGGTGGGCCTACCCACATATGCTACATGTGACTTGGTTTTGGTTTTAGGAGAAGTGACCTCCTCAATATTTCCCTCACTGGGTCCTACTTCTTCCTTTTTACTTGGTCATTCATCAATAATGATAGTGTCCCTTGTGGGAGTTTCTGATTTCCCTTGTCTAATTCTGGTGCTTTTCCTAGTTCTGAAATACAGGGGACCTTGTCTTAGTTTCCAACTATTGGGCTTGAAAAGTGTGCCCAATTTAGCCAATGTTTCATCTTCTTCTTGTTCAGTGTTCCCTAGATATAGACTTGTTTGATGTTGTTGTTTCTCTGCTTCTTGGGGTTTAGAAGTATACTTAGGGCTTACTTTTCCTTCTACTTGTTTCTTCCCCTCTTCTCATTTCATTTATGATTCTCTTTCCTCTATCTCTATTTCTTCCTCTTCCTCTTTTTTTCTTTCCTCTTATTCTATTTTTGCTACCTCTTCCTCTCTTTTTTCTCCTTCTTCTTCCTCTATTTTTCCTTCTTTACCACCAGTGTTAGAGGCTGGGGTTTCTTGAGGTGTGATGGCTTGGGTTTTTATGAAATTTTCCCTGTCCATGTCCATAAATTTAGTCCATAGAACAAGGTTCATTAAGTGGCTCAAAACATCGATCACAATTAACTTGATGAGGCCACAGTGAGCTAAGTGTTAGTGCTTCCCTTCCCTCAACGGACTCATCTCCATGATTATTTGTAGGACGAAATGGGGAACATTAAGTCTTTAAGGGATAGGTGATTATTCCTTGAATCTCAACTCATGGAGCAATATGAAGTGGTAGGCATAAAGCACACTCAATCTCCCTTCACAAGATATATATCAATCAAGGGTCTTTTGTAAGATATTTGGTGCTAGAAACTCCACGTTTATTGCTTTTGGTGCTATAAACTCCATGTTTATTACTTTGAATTCTAAAGTATCATTGGAAAAATCCTTTATGGATTATAGGTGAATTTCACTGTGCAATATTTCCTACAAAATGATCTCGAAGATTAGTGCAATGTCGCTAAAGGATACCCTGTCAAAATATATTGCACCAGAACAATTTGGGTTCTTAAAAAAATGACAAATACAAGATGTAGTGGTGATTGCACATAAATCTATGCATTCCATTTAGGTGAAAAAGAAGAATGATTTATTATTAAAATTAGACCTGATTAAAGCTTATGAATGTGTTGACTTGTGTTTTCTACAAGTGATCCTACACAAGATTAGTCTCTCAGTGGAGATAGTCAATTGGATTACGGCTTGTATCACCTTTGTGAACTTTGTAGTATTGATTAGTGGGGCACCTTCTTGGATTTTCAAGGCCTCTAGGGGTTTGAGACAAGGATGTTATTTATCCGCTATTTTTTTTTTACTAATTATTGATGGGATGAGCATACTGATTTATGAGGCTCATCTCCAAGGTTATTTCTCAGGGTTGCAAATCACCAAAAATATTTCCATCACACACTTAATATTTGTGGATGATCTCTTATTTCTTGGGAAGGCTTCTACTGGGGAATGGAAATATTTATACCAGATTATCTCTTCTTTTGTTCATGCCTTTGGATTTTATACGATCCATGTAAAATCTATGTTAACCGATGCAACATTGGAGCTGAACATTGTTGATATATTTGTTGTCGAGGTAGTCCCAATAGATTTGGTATTCAAATACATCGATTTCCATCTAAAATCAAATAATTATGGCAATAGAGACTAGGGTTGGCTAATTGAATTTTTTGATTAGAGATTATAAAATTGGTCTCTAAAGTGGTGGACACTAAGTGGAAAGTTGATTCCAATTCATGCAGTCTTGTAGAGTATCATTTCTTATTAGATGCATCTATATTTATTGCCTCGCAATATCATCAAATGGATTAATTCTATTATTTCTAATTTTATCTAGGTTGGTTCCAACATCGTAAAAAAAATCATATGGTTCAATTGGAAGATATATCCAAGATGAAAGAGGATGGTGGATAGGGTATAATTAATATTGAGAAGTTTAGTTGGGCTTTGGGGGTGAAGAGCATATGGCATGCATTATGCAAAAATGGCATCTGAAAACATATTATAAAGGAGATATATCAAAGGAATATGTCGATAGCTGAGTGGATAAGGGCAGAGGCTCGAGCACCTTGCTCAGTTTCATACATATGGAATGGTTTGATGAAAATTAAACATTGCTACCCACTTAACATACTTTTTCACAACCGCTTCATCTTCAGCGAACAACATAGGAATTGGGCCATCTATACCATGCTTGGCTTTATAAGAAGCATAAAATTTTTCGACCGCCTCAAAAATATGCTCATGCTCCCCTGGGATATATGCTTAGGCAAGGAATATTTGACCAACAAAGGAAAGCAAAACAATGAGGGCAAAGATACCAAGAAACAAAAAGAGATCATTGGAAGCAATAGTATAGCGAACAAAGACAATACAAAACCTTTCCCAGTGCATGTTTCACAAGGAAACGAGCCTGAGGATGAACAATCAAAAGAGAAGGAGGATCTAAACCAAGCCAAGGAAAGACAGGAAGGAACAACGATGGCAGCCAAGAAGAAAGAAACCTAGGGACCTTGCAAGCCCAAAGCTACTGATACCCTACGGGTAATAATTTCTGACCTGGAACTACAGGCGTACCATGACCACATGGTAGAACATGCAGTGATCTACAGGTTCATGGGTTTCTAGCCAACAGAACGAGCACTGTGCATGTGGATAAAGTAACAATGGAAACTCAAAGGGGATGTAAGACTCCACTTAGGAGCCAAAGGGTTCTTTACAGTCGTTTTTTCCTATTTTGAAGACAAGGATCGAATATTTGAAGGAGGACCGTATTTCTTTTCCTCAGCGGGTCTTTACAAGAGACCATGCAAACCCAACTTCGCGCCAGAACAGGAAACCTTCAAATAGGTACCAGTCTGGATTCTCTTATTCTCTCTACCGATTAACTATTGGGGACATGCATCATTGGAACAGATCGGCAACAAGTTAGGTACCTTCATCAAAGCCTCAGAAGTGACATTACAGAAAAGATATACCTCCTGTTCTGGAATCTGTGTAGAAATGGACGTTCGGGAGCACTTCATGAGGGCCTATGGTTGGAATACAGAGATGAAATGTATTTTCAAGCTATAGACTATGATCAGATCCCATTCCGCTGCAGGAAATGTCATGAGCATGGACATTTGATCAGAGAATGCCCAATGAATAAAATAGCAGAGAAACCCAAGGAAAATAGAGGAGATAAGAATAAGGAGGTCTTTGTTCGACCTAATGCTAGACAGAGAATAAACAAAAACTGACAAAATAAAGCAAGCACTTCCCTTAGAAACAAAAGCAATGCTTTTGAGGTGTTAGAATCAGACGGAAAGTCAGAGGACAATACTCCAGAGAGTGAGTCATTGAAAGAAATCCAGCCCACAACCACACCAGGAATGAAAGAACCTATTCTAAGCCATCGATCAATATCCCACAAGCTCAGGGACCAACAGAAGGATTAGAAGAAGATTCAGAGATGATAACCAGCGAAATAGGGCTCGAGGATATGGAAATAAGTGACATGCTTGAACAAGAAGGTATGGATCTACCAAACATGGTAGAAAACTGGAAAAAGAAAGGAATGGAACACATGCCAGAAGAGGAGGTAAATAGAATCAACAACTTATTCATAGCAATACAACAAGAAGAACTGGAGTTGCAGAGAAAGAGCTTTGGAACAACAAAAGGGCTAGGGGTACGAGCGCAGGGACTACATCAAACCACCACCAACTCAAAGTACCGGAAAAAAAGAGGAAGAAGAACTAACAATGAAGTATTACAAGAACTAGGACAGATGCTTCTAAATTCAGATAAGATGAAAGCCCTTGAGGCATACACACTAACCTCCTAAATTGTGTTAATTATGAAAGTACTTTCATGGAATGCTAGAGGGCTAAATAGACTAAAAAGACAACGTTTATTAAAGAAAAAAGTCGAAAAGTAACAACTAGATATAGTGTTTTTGCAAGAAACTAAATGCTCCAGCAAAACTATGGTCAACATCAGTGAAAAACTGGGTAAATGAATGGACTACCTAGAAACATCAAGTAGTGGATGGGAAGGGGGAATGGCCATCCTTTGGAATTCGTAGGTTATCCAGCTTATTTCCTCTGAAGCTGCCAGATCTCATATATCAATAGAAGTCCAAATAGTAGGGAATCTAGTAACCTATCTATGCACACATGTCTATGGCCCTCAGAAACTAGAGGCAAAATTGATATGGCTTATAGCTCTATCCAACTTGCAGCAAAGATATCCACAAGAAAAAGCTATTTTCGGAGGTGATTTTAATATGATCACTTCACTTACGGAAAAAAAAAGGAGGTATCAGAATGCTCAACAAGGACACTGAAGCTTTCAAAGACTTCATTAAATCGGCCAAGCTGGTAGATGTCTTCCCCAAGAGTGGAGCTTTCACTTGGAACAACAAAAGAGGGGGTGAAAGGCAAATCGCCTCTAGACTGGAGAAATTCTTGGTGACAAAAACCATTCTTCTAGAAGGGATCACTATGGAGTCGGACATACTACCAAGTGGAGGTTAGAACCACTGGCCCATATTAATGAATGTGGCTATCCAAGGTACACCTAGGAACAAGCCATTCAAATTTGAAAAGTTTTGGCTCAGTCATCCTGAGTTCATTTCGAAAATTGAACATTTGCAGAATGAACCGTTAGGCATAAGAGGAACTAAAATGTTCATTCTACAAGCTAAACTTAAACACATCAAAGCCAGACTAAAATCCTGGAATCAAGAAGTCTTTAGCAACATATTTAAAGAAAAAAAGAAGATGGAGGAGAAAATGGAACAAATTCACAAGGAATGGATCCAAGGAAATATCAACCAAGAAACTATGAATACAAAACAAAAACTCATGCAGGACTGGCAGATTAGATGCCAACAAGAGGAAATGCTATGGAAGCAAAAGTATAGGATTCAATGGCTTGAGGAAGGTGAAAATAACACCAAATTTTTTCATAGATCTACCATTGATCACATAGATGCTAATAAAATATTAAGAATTAAGGATGATTAGGGAACCTCGGTACAAACTCTTCAGGAAATCTTGAGCCTTCTCATAAATCATTTCAGCCAGATTGCACGAGAACCTGAGATTGACAGAGAGGAAGCTATTAAGGAATTTTTTACTTCTATCCCCAACCTCATCACAGAGGATCAAAACAAGGCTTTAAATTGAGACATCGCCTTGGAAGAAGTGGAAAAGGCTATGAAAGATATGCCAAATGGTAAGGCACCAGTGCCGGATGGCTTCACCATCGACTTTTACAAAGCCTGTTGGGAAATAATCAAGATAGAAGTATGGGAAGTGGTGGAGGATTCCCAACGTTCCTCTTCCATCCTCAAATCCCTCAATTCTACGTTCCTTACCCTTATTCCAAAGGAGGAGGAAGCTAACATTCCATCGAAGTTTCGGCCAATTGCATTGTGCAATGTTTTGTACAAGATTATTTCTAAAGTCATAGCCAACAAACTAAAACCAATTCTTCTAGGAATCATTTTGGAAGAACAATCAGGCTATGTAGAAGGGAGACAGATTATGGACAACATCTTGTTAGCTCAAGAGATGATTCATACTCTCCGAACTCATAAAAAAGCAGGCATGCTAATGCAGTTGGACCTATCAAAGGCTTATGATAAAGTCAACTGGAACTATTTCGAGGTTATTTTAGAAGCCTTTGGCTTTGTGAAACAATGGATAATCTGGATCCTAGCCCTGGTTAAGTCTACCAGATTTTCAATCCTGGTTAACGGAGCTCCCACAGCCCAGTTTACACCCTCCCGAGGTTTACGTCAAGGGTACCCCCTATCCCCCATTCTGTTTGTTATTCTAATGGAAGGTCTAAGCCGGCTAATCAGTATAGCAGAAGAGGATGAAATTATTCAGGGACTCTAGCCCTTGCCCTCAAGCCCTGCAACAATACATCAGTAGTTTGTCGATGACACAATGCTGCATGGCACACCCTCTGTCAAAGAAGCCCTTGGTTTAAAAAATATTATCAATCACTTCAGTTTGGCCTCAAGTATGGAACTTAATCTAGCTAAATCTTCCATTTTCTTTTTCAATACGCACCTAGCAGTCCAGAAGAATCTTTCTACCATCCTAGGTTTCAAGAGATGCAACCTCCCTTCAAGATACCTCAGCATTTCGCTCACTGATAAACCCTGGCAAAAAATGCATTGGGAAAGAATTATTGCCAATCTAGAGAAAATATGTCATCATTGGACACAAAAAACCCTCAAATTTGCAGGCTACCTAGTCCTCACCAAATCCATCCTCCAGGCTATTTCGCATTACATGCTTTCTATTCTCTCGGCACCTAAAGGTGTTCTGCAGAAAATCCGACTCATCCAGAAAACGTTTCTTTGGTCGAGTAATTCAGGGAAGAAGAAGTGGTCTCTAATGGCATGGGATAAGATCTGCAAACCCAAACACCTGGGTGGGTTAAATCCTCAGGACCCATTCACCGTCAACTGTGCATTTGCGGAAAAGTTATGGTGGAGGTGACTAAAGGAATTGAATTTACCCTAGGCAAAACATTGGAAAGCAAAGTATGCTAACAACTATAGCCTACAGAATTTGATTAGGATGAAAGAAACCCCTGATGGTTCTCCAATTTTGAACCTTGCTAGAACTAATCAAAACATAATTCAGGAACAGAGTTTTTGGGAAGTCCATGATGGAAAGACTGCCCTGTTCTGGGAAGATGCTTGGCAGCAATTACCTAAACTGGAAAGCCTTGAATTCTTAACCATTCAAAGAAGAAACCAGGAGCTAGGGAGGATAACAGTAAACCATTATTGGAAGCCTAATGATAATAACCAAGCATGGAAAATGTGGATATTCAGCGACACAGAACAACCGGAAGGGGCAAATAACAGCATAAGAGCACTGCAGACAGAGCTAGACAAAAGAAAGATAAGGAATGCACGGGATGCTAATCAGCTATGTTGGGGCAAGCTCGAGGGGGGAAATTTCTAAATCAAAGAAGAAAGAGTCTATATAGAAGAAAATGAACATAAGGAAAAGTTTAATTGGTACAGTAAAGTATCGGATGCTCAACTTTGGCCGAAGATTAAAACTTTCCTATGGCTCTTGATGCACCGAAGAACACTTACTTGGGAGAACCTTCGAAAAAAAGGGTTCATAGGACCCTCACGCTGCCCCTTGTGTGAAATTGAGGAGGAAGCCATGAATCACCTCCTCAATACTTGTGAATGGACAGAAAGCCTTTGGAATTGGATAGAAGCCATATTTAAGAGGACGGACAGGGTAAGAAACTCAATTCAGGAAAGTATAGGGAATTGGAGAGGTAATTTTTCCAAAACCCAAATGGTCAATACAATATGGAAACTTATCCCAGGGTTTATAGTGTGGTTGGTATGGAAAGAAAGAAACAGAAGAGTGTTTCAAAATGAAACCAAAACCATAGAATTTATTAAAGGCACAATTATGCAAAACATGAGAGAAACGGTTCTCACCAGAGGGAAATAAGAACAAAACAAGTATTTCTCAGTCTCTGACTTACAAATTCTGAAGGCATTTGGCATTGAGATAGGATCCATCACTGTCTCTTCGGATCTGTGACAACAACAAGGAACCTCCGAGAATGCTTGGTCTCCACCTCCGACAGGCTTTCATAAACTCAAACGGGGCTTCTCGTGGAAATCCTGGGCCTGCAGGTATAGGAGGTGTTCTTCGGGATTACAAAGGGGAAATACAACATATTTTTAGTCAATCATTGGGTGAAGGAACCAACAATGAAATGGAATTTGCAGCTTTAGAGCAAGGATTAAGAATTCTAAGGTGCCTGAAAATAGGAGCCACAGTGGTGGAAGGGGATTCTCTTTTGGCTATCAATGCAGCAAGGAGAATGTAGATGGAGGAGAAGCTGAGTAAGGTCACGAAGCATTGGAGGCTGGATAAGGTCACAGATCTCATAGCGGGGCACCTCTCATGCATTAACAAAATCATACTGCAAGCAGTGAGAAGAAAGGAAAATGCAGTGGCTGATTGTCTGGCCAACTATGGGATCGATCACCACTTCACCTACCTAGACACCTGTTGGCATGAGGTCACATGCACCGAACTTTGGAATAATTGTACACTTCTCTCGAGACAAGACATTAGTTAATGGAAGAAGTGGTGCAGGGGTACGAAGGATTTCACCTTAATAGCGAATGAAGATAGCGAATAGAAGGAACATTAGGTGATAGACCCATGAAGGACATGAGGAAGAGTGGGAAATCATCCACAAGGACAAATTGCATCGAACGAGGCAGACAACCAACAAAAAATATGATCAGCACCATCAGCAAATCACAAGGGAGGACACATGGCATTCAACAAATAGGCTCAAGCATGGCAGAGTTAAGACTCTGGATACGTATCATCAACAGGAATTAGGAATTCTTAACAGCAGTTATTATGGCAGGGTCAGCGCCTATACGACAGCAAAGTGGGAGACCTCGGGCCAGACCTGACCACCCTCTACTGTATCTAAAGCTTCCTACCAAAAGAACAGTACACAACTCTCTCGCGACTCGCAACATAGCAATAGCAGTGCTACTAGGATTTTCAATGTTTCTGCAAACTACAATAGCAGTATGGTGCTTGAAGGAAGTCAATTTTTTTTGGCTAAATAGGACCTATAGAAGCCCTGGGAGGCCTATGAAACTCGGACTACCCAAAATGAAAAGCGTAAAATCAAAGAGCTCGAAGCGGCAGTAACAGAGGAGGAAGAACATTTGGAAGCTCAAGATTTAGAGAAGGAAGTGGAATGGCTTCATGACCCAGGCACTGCAACTACTAGAGAAACTCAATTTGTTCGAACCCAGGGAGAAATGTGGAGGATGAAAACCGTGCTAGCCAAGGCGCTTAGCATGCAAGCCGAAGACATCAAAAAATATCACCAGGCAATCTCTCTCGTTTCGACAGAGCAGTTGGCTAGGTTTGATGCCATGGAATTCAATCTCAGCACCTTGACTGAGGAAGTCGGAGTCCCCTCACAGAAACTAAGTGTCCTCATCAGTCGCCTCAGGCACTCCATGCATTGGGGATCCACGGATGCGATGGAGGTCACGGAGGAGGCAACCGATAGCAGTCAAGGGAATTGCACCGCTCCTCACAGGAATCCACAGCCTGAGAAAAGGATTGCAACAGCCGGCCCGAGTGCTCCTAGTAAAGATTATGTAATCTTAAAGCTGTAATGGCTTCTCTATTTCTGATCTCTCTTCATGTTTTGGCATGTTTTGTTCCTGGCTTCTAAGATACTGGTTTCTAGTAACTGTAGAGGTCCTCCTGGTCCTCCTTCTTTCCTTTTGGTACTACTGTCCAGTCGCCCAGGGTGATGAACATTTTTGTTGTTTCAAGCCCCTCTTTAGGCAACCCTGCGTGGTTAGCCTCGGGGTCAGGAGATAATGTTTTAGCTGCTCTAGACATTTTGAGTAGGCGGGGAAGTTTTAGATTTGTCTGTGTGTGCAGACCATTTTGTATCTTATGTATTTTATGAATTAATATAAAACTTCTGATTTACAAAAAGAAAAATATGCTAATGACTTTCTAACTTGCCTTAAAGTCGTAGATATTGAAGGACCATCTAGATTCAAGCTAATAAAGCTATGTAATCTAGGGCCTCCCCATAACTTGATCATCTCATAAAGGGATTTTGTGGATGTACTATACCTTCTCCCTGCTTTTGCATGCATCAAGTTATGAAAAATATCCTTGACAAATTCCCAAACTGCATCTTTACCTTGTAATTTTCCTTGCTTATGTGCCTCACACACATCCTTGCAAAACCTAAAGACATCCTTCCTTTCTGTTGATTCAAACAAATTTTCCTTTAGGGATCTCATTCTAATAGAGAGTGTAGCAACCTTTGTCCTCTCCCACCAAAGAGATCGCATTGTTGATCTATGGTTAGCATTTGTAACCCTTGCAGCATTCTTCAATTCATTGTGAGTCAAATAGTCGAGTCTTCTACCTTTTCCTGTATCTCATTCACTTCTTTTATTGGTGCACATTGATTCATGATATAATCGTATCTTGATGTCATCATATTCTGGAACTAGCTTACAAAATTTTCATGTTAATGAATCAAATGGGATCCCTGTTTCAGAAGCCCTCTGGCAATGAATATGCCTATATGTACCATCAATATGACATTCAATGACCTCATAACATAACATGATCTTGTTATGATTCTCTATGGCCCACAATATTCCACCCCTTTGATCATCCATTAGGACCTTTGTTTCCAATCTCTCCCCATTTCTATCAATATAAGGATACCAATACCCCCAACATTGTAGTAACAAGGGAGATAATTGAGCTATAATAAGATGACAACAAACAAATAAATTTGAAGTAAGATAAATAAAATAATATACAAATTCATATTCAAGTTTAGTCTATGTTGTTAATTAACATACGTGAAGTAGAAGGATCTGCACTTGTAGAACCCCTATGTAATACTAATGGTGATAATGGGACCAAGAACCTAGTCAAACTTTGTTGGTACTTATCTTTGGTAGGCTTTTTGGGTCTCCCAACTGTGCCACTCCTCAACCCAATCTCCTCATGTGAACCCTCATTTGTAGTAGTAGAAGTGTGCTTCTTTGATTTCATGTGTTCATTTAGAGAACTGACAATATTACCACTTGTCGACACTTAAGAAAATAATTTATTGCATCGTGTACATTCCACTCTCACTTTTTTCATGTCCTTATAGTCTGCAAGTGTTGCTTCCACCACCTTGAAAAAATTAGGCTCTTGTGTCTTGTTGAAATCATCTAGAAGTTTGATTGCTTGATCAATATGAAATTGATCTCCAACCATCACTGTCTATTGTACTTCGTTACATGAAGGAATTTCACTACCACTTGGCATTGATAAGCGTTGTTGATGGGCCCCTGTTTTCATATGATGGTTTTTGAAGTTGCGTGTTGTTCGTGCTACCAAGGATACATCACCTGTTCCATAATCAATGCCACAAATTTCACAATGGATCTTTATTTTAGATTCTCCCTTTTCTGAATATACTTTGAGAGTAATTTTCTCATTGACAAACTCTTCCATTAAACTTTTAACATTTTTTTCCCAAGATGCCAATACACTAGGATCAACAAATATGGCTTGTTCCACTGACAAAGACATATTTTCAACTCTTGGTTGTTTATGCATAGGTCCCTCCACATTCACTTCAATGTTTTCAAAGATTGGTATTTTTTTCACTACATTTGAAGACTGTTCTTCCACATCAAATGTGCCTAGTTTCCTCTTGATGCCTACAAGTCTTGTACAAACTTTCCATTTTTTCTCTTGCTTTGGATTTAAACCTGTTCCATCGTGGATAAAATCAAAAGGATATCCAATGATTTCATCATCCACAATTTCGTCACAAATTTCTGGAAATGTACAACCTTCTCGACACTTGACTACGCCAATGATAGAATTTTCTTCACCGGTAGCAATTTTATAAAACAACTCCATCTGTTTTTGCACATAAATAAATGAAAAAGTAAGTAAAATTCCACAAGCATATTGGTTATTATAAAAAAAAAGAGCAAGGAAGCAAAGTATGAAATTTCAATTCAAAGCTCCAAAAAACATGAAGAAATATTATTATTTCAATGAAACACTTTGATTCAAAATGTACTATCGATGGATTCCTCAAATGGAACTGAAACCATAAATAAAACATATTACTAAAACAAATTTGAGAGTTGATTTATTGTTGCACCAGAACTCGGAAAAACATTGTACAACTATTTTTAATTCATAATCTTAACATGATTTGTAACCAAAATTTCAAATTTTTTTCTAAAAATGCCCATTATTAGGTTAGATAGGCCAAACATCTATGCATCTTGAAATTGTTTCAACCATGTAAATACCTGTTTAAATTGACAACTAGGGCCAAATTCCACTTTAGATAGCTCCTATGGGGAAAATTATTGTAGCATTATTGCAGCTCCTATGGAAACCAAGTCTTAGCCAACCATGATGTTCAGAAAACTATTTCAAGGAAGTTTAACTCCTATGGTGTACTGAAAATTTTCGACATATTTCAGAATTTGTATCAAGAAAAAATAATTTTTGAAAATTTGATGATATAGTTTGGATTTCTATAATATTTCAAAATCCAAATTTGAAAAAGAGAATTTTTGAAAATTTGATGGTGTAATTGAAAGTTCTCAAATATTTCAGAATCTGCACTTGCTAAGTGTTGCGGCCACAACCCTATCAATTCTTTTTTTTTCAAAACCTGTTTCTATTGGATACAAATAAATGAATATACTTTCTTCTCCAATTTGAATCATTCAAATTCGTCATCAAACGAAAAAGCTATGCTTAAAATATCCACTGTTGTTCTAAGTGGGGAAATCGAAAATGACTCTATTATGGAAGTTGTTCTACGTAAAATTGACATATCATATCATGCAATTTTCAAAACTTGCTTCTATTGGTGATATAAATTTGAATTAGCTCTAATTTGGCTTTTGAATCACTCGAATCGTACCAAAAACAAAGGAGTTGTGATTAAAACACTGCTGGTTAGTATGGTCGGCCATTGCTCTCCCGCAGGTGACAAATAAATTTTACTTTGTTATTTTTTTTTCATGAATTTGTTTTACAAAGTAACTATTGCTATTCCCTAAAGGGAACACCATTTTTTCGAGTGTTTTTGTTGTTCCACCCAGGGAACAGCTACTGTTCCCTCCAGGGAACAACACCTTTTTGAGTGTTTTTTGGGTTTTCATTGTTCCCTCCAGGGAACAACACTTTTAGAGTTTGTTTTGGCCACAACCACCACCCTATTAAAACCTGCTCTAGTGGAAAATTTGAATGGGTCCCTTGAGAAGTTTGATCTTTCGTCTCTTTGAATGATAATTGTAGTTGTCAGATGGAATTTTGTCCTCAAAGCTGAACGGTTCAAAGGTTTATTAATTATGGCTGCAATCCGTTTTTAATCATCAGTCCCCAAAAAATAATCGTGCCCTCTTGAGATCTAGAGCCAAAAGGACTCATATAACCCCCAGTTTCAAAGTCTGTCTCTTTATAAAAGTTTTTATGAAGGTACAGTTTGTTTTAGGAGTTCCTATCATATCTCTCATAATCATAGCTAATGTTGATCATTCATGTAGGCAAGGACCAAGAGAAGAAAAGCAAGTTCGGCGAGCTGATGCATAAGCATCATGAAGGGCTGCAATAAAAGATGCAAAGGGATTGTGAGGTGGTAATAAGATTAGAAAAGTAACACAGCCTTTGAATGATCATTATAGGAACAACATGCCTAGTCTGCATGATATCTCTACCAGCTGTATTTTCGTTGCCATGTGTCGTGGCTTTGGGATAGAATGGGGTAGGATGTCCTAAAATTCTGAGAAGACAGGAAGCAGAACAGATGTTGGTATAAGAGTTCTTATGTCGCTCTGGGGACTCTAGATGACACCTCTGCTCCACTGATGTTGATATTGCAAAGACATACTCTACAAGAAAGGGATATGGAACCACCACAGTGCATAATGGAGGCACACTCTATGTTAAGTGGAGGTACTCCTGACAACGCAGATCCATCAAGCTGTTGTTACCTCCAGATACACCTTAAATCATGCCAGATGTTCGATGATGAGCGCAGTGTCTTCATTTGCCTTCAGGAAATAATAGGGAATAATGTTTATTCGATACCAGTGCAAAGAGATGGTTTGCAGTCATTCTTCTTTCCGTCGACATCCATTCATTCCCTCCAGGAAATAAAACGCTCCAACAAATTTGGCCTCAACGTGTCAGCGATTTCATTGACCGTTCTATGTTTGTGTATTTTAATTTGTATACTGAAAAGAACAGGAAGGTGGAAAGTCATGGAAGACCAAGGGTCTGTTTTCTTGCTACATAAGTATCACCTCTAGATATGGGTGAGGGAATTTTTTTTGGCAGAAGAGGAGTCAATTTTATTATGCTAATAAAGAACAGTGTTTCGGTCAAGAAGAAGCCTTTTTTTTTTCAGATTCATTTTCCTTTTTCTTTTATGTTTGGAATTAGGCTGTTGTGACTGGCATGAGGATATATATGTTTTGTTTTTGTGCATAGTGATAACAAATAGCTTATGACTAATCTTGGTTATTTCAATATAATTCGTTATCATGGTTAACTCATGAGTGGTCTCCAATTCGAAGCTATATTAAACATCAGTTGCAAGTTTTATTTGTAGAAACAGGAATGTGTATTCTAGTATGAATAATTAGATTGCAATTAAGCTTAAATACAACCTTGTTCATGGTGAACTCAGTAATTGATTCATTTGGACTTGGAATCTATATATGATGTTTAATCTCTTTTATTATGCTCCTGCAGGATAGATTAGAATAGTTAGGACTAGCATAAGTAGGTAGAATTAGTGTAGATAGGACTTGATACATATAGGTTCGCTGTTTCTTTTGTCGATTTAATGGAAGTCTTCCTCCGGGGAGCAATATTTCAACACCTATAACAGTTTACAGGATCCTTTGAAACCCGTTGGAACTAGCCATTCCAAATGAAAGCAGATTTAATCAGGGTCTGCGATCGGGTTGGTTCCCCTTTGTTGGCATATCGAAAATTCATCGTGTCAACACTAAGATAAATTCCTTTTGCAAAATTTAAAACTATATTTGGAGTGGTTGACATTTCTTTGAAATAAGAACAAGCCTGCGGTTGATGCTAGGCAACTAAAGGGAGCAAGAATTTGCTTAGCATCTTCTTGATAAAATTTCATGAAGGGAAGGGATAGAGGGGTGCTCTACCATTTTCCTGAGTGGGTGGAGTATACCCAATAGTCCCGATTGTTGTCCACATCACCTGTGATCAACCATGGAATTTTGTTCCATTCCTCGTGGAGGGTGCCCAGTTTCCAGATATATTTTGTTGGTACACATGTCAACATCTCTTCAATTAAATAGTTTGGAAACTCAAAAACCTGTGAGAGAGCCTCCACCATTTTCAAAGTTCAAAAGTGAAGGTGTCTGAGATAAATGTGCCTGAAATTTTATATTAAAAACATTCAGTTGCTGCTCTATTCTTGGACTCTACAAAATGTTTAATTTTTATAGAGTCATTGAGATTATGCTAGATAAGAAAAGTGTCGGGCATGCATAAATGGAAGGATAAGTCTTAACTAGATACAGAGATTCAAATATAATATAATATTATGTGACTTTTAGTTTTTGAGTTTTATTTTCTTAAGAAGCCTTTGGGATTCGCAAAGACGATTCAAGTTCATTTATCACTTTTCATATTCCTTGCAGATGAATAATGTAAATTTTCCATAATGTTTAAATATCAGGTTTCAAACCTTTTTTCTTTTAAGGTGTGTGAGAGTGAAAAAAAAGCACTGAAACATCTAAGTAGATAGTATGCAATAGCTAAATATACTCTAGGAATAAGTATAAGTATATGACATATCAGAGTATTTAAAGCCAATGTCACAATAATATTTTAAACATAATTCAATTCTAAATCTTGAACTAAATATAATAATTGTGCTACAAATTCCACCCTATAGCTAGAAACAGAGCACGAGGAATTATAGGTTAACTCTGACCTATTGAAGGAATCAGAGTGGCGTAGCAAAAGCGAGGATTAAAGACCTATAATTGATCAGACTGCCTATAAATTTAAAGTATTAGAGAAATATTTAAAGAGCCATGAGAGAGGATTTATTAAAATTCCAACAAATTATTTCTAGCAATCATTATAGGTACCAAAATTCTAGAAAGGATAGAGACTTATCTTAGAAGTAGAGGCTTGGAGAGAGTTGTCAAGGGTTGAAAAGAGCCCTCATTTGACATCATATACTTAGGGTTTGAAATAAACGAATAATGAATGGGTTCTAAACCAATCACCATACATACGTTAAAAGTGCTCAGTGAGGCAGAATTGTTGACATTGATACAATTATCTAAAAATAAAATAGAGAGCCCCAAAATTGCATTGTTGAAACATTTTCATTAGATCTTTTTATCACATAAACCCTCATTGTTTGTCATAAAGTCCTATAGATCAAGAAAATATTTCATGTAACTAAGAGGGAGACCACTATCACCTAACCCTCTCTCCTTCACACTTTAGGCTACCTCTCCCCTGCTCAAGGGAGACTTCCCTGGGATAAAATTGTTGACATTTTAGGCAATGAGAGGAAAAGTGATATGAAGAGTAAATTCCAACCAAAGAGTTTTAGAATAATTAAGAAAATAAAATAGGTGGAAGAATCAAAAGCTAATGTCTTTCTATTGGGCAATGAAGTTTGGTACAATACCTTCCCTAGATAGCGCTAATGACAATGGTTCATGCAAAGAGATCTCATAGAGCTCCCAACACAGTCACCAACATGAGATTGATTAGATGCAATAGCTTCCCTTGAGATAGAGGAGGATGAAGGTGAATCATAAAGAGAGACCGGTATATTCCTCTACAGAAAAATAGACCTAATTAGGGGCAAAATCCTAGACCCAGATGATGGTAGAGCAGGATGATGCAACTGCTGCTGAAAATGATGATTGTGACTAGAACTGAAGCTCGAACAAAATTCTACGGGAAAATCAAAAGAAACCCATTGTGATGTTCCTCTAGCCCAGGGTTCATAATGTTGGTGTTCAACAAAATGGCTACTACTCTCTCTCTCTCGGGGTGAGCATATTTCTCTTGGATGTTGAGTGTTGTTGCTTCAATTATTGGGACAATGTTATCTCCTTGGACCTATGCTGTGTAAATTCTCTAGCAACTGTGATTTTCCGTGTATCATAGAATAATAGGTTGTCACAAAAAAAACTTGTCCTCCTAGCTATAGCAAGGAGCTTCCACAGTTTGAGGGGAACTCTTTTTCTACTACCCCACATGTCTTATAATTTATGAAGCATATATGAGAATTGATGGAAAGACATGAAGATTCCATGATAAGGTTATTTAAGCTTTCTTTAGGACAAGCGCATGGTGGCTAGATGAAGCATTCTTGTAGCCCAAACAACATACATTCTCTCAAATTTCTAGTTGAAATCTTCCTCAAGCATTGCCACCGAAGGTTCAGAAATTTGATGGTACATATCAAGAGTTGTTGACAACCCTACAAGAGGAAGGCTTTGAAGGAAATGATAACATTGTTGGGGATGAAAGTGGAGCATCTATGGAAGAGGGATTACGCTCAAAATTTGAATATGAAAACACTAGATATTTGTAACACGAACAACCTTGCAGCAGCAATGGAAGGAAGGAGGGCCATTTTAGCATCTAAAGTGATTTCTTAACACATAAATGAGTACCAACATGAAAAATGTGATGGAATTATTACACCACCTCCAAATGACACATGTGTCACTCTTTCTAGTGAGGATTAGCATCAGGTTGGTGATGCTTTTTTTGGCTGCCCCATAGGAAATAGTGTTGCAGATTTAGAAGAAGAAAGTAGTAGCAGTTTTGAGATGAATTTGGCATGGGATTTATGCTCACAAATAAAAACAAGAACACTCCCTTCTCTTATGGCTTATGTACATGATAATCATAATAATGAAAACATAAGCCTGGACACTCATAATGATCCTTTCATCAGTATGGATCAATCATTTGACCATATATTTTGGGTTGGGTAGAGGCAAGTCCTATACACTACTTGCATGGACCATCGATGTCTAGTGATCACGAAGAAGAGGGGAAGTTTGATTCTGAGCCACTTCTGAGCACTTCACAAGCATCCTTCATGAGGGTTATGAGACTGTGTCATGTTATAAAATTGTTGGAATAATCTCCCTAGACTTGTCACAAGAATTGAGGATAGAATATCCCTCTGAGGACGAGAGACTTTGCTCCAAATATGACAGAAATAAGGATTTTGCACCAAACATTGGCATTTCTGATAATGAGTATCAACATTACACAAGTTATGAAATCCTCAATGATGAATTTGTTGCTCTAGAGGAACACAAGTATTTTTGTTTTGTACAATGAAAAGCAGAAATCACCAGAGTCCTCTTATCTCTACAATCAAGACTGCAAACCTTCTTTATTAGAGCAAAGGCGTAAGGACCATATTTGTGAAGAGTCAAAGGAATTATCTAGCAGCATAATAGAATCCGCACCTCTTCACATTAGAGAAAAAAACAAAAAGGTGCCCCCTAGGTCTAAATATTCCAAATCACCGAATTTATGAACATCTACACAGACTTTGGTATGTACACTACTGATCAGTGAAATTATTAAGAATGGATTGTTCTATTTTTGCAAGGCGCTTAAGGCCCCCCTATTGGCAACTATATCAATCATATAAAGGAATAAAACCCTTTGTCTATAGTTCGAAATTTGTGTATGGTTCTATGCATAAGCCCTAGAAGGATAATCTCCAAAAAATCCAGTCCTATGCATTAGTTGAAGGTCTATGTTGGGCATCAGTCCTATTTTGAGACCACTGTTAAAGGTTAAAAAAAAATTGAAGTTCAAGCTACATGAAGAAAGTTATGAGAGTGTTTTGCAAAGTCAAAATCGAAATTGAAGAAGCTAAAATTCTGAAGTCTCAAGTTATCAATTTTTCTTAAAAGAACTCGAAATTGTTAGCATGTTTGTAAAGGAGCCAAGAGAATTATTTAAGGATGTACTTGTATATTATAGAGATTTGTTGACTCCTCTGAATCAACTGCTAATACCGGCTGTTGCACTCCACAAGTCGACTCCTCTGAATCAACTGCTAATATTCCTGTTGAACTCCACAAACCAACTCCTCTGAATCAAATGCTAATACTACTTGTTTCACTCCACAAGCCGACTCCTCACCTCTTCTTCTGTTTGTCTTGGGTGTTCGTAGAACCCATCATTTTTTAAATCCCTGATCCTGAAGGTTACCATAGCTGGACATAACACATTAATTTTAGGTTATGGACTCCCTCCAGAATGAGAACGAGAGAGTAGCTAGGTGGGTGAAAATAAGGTAGCTTCATTGTATAAGCAAGAAAACATGCTCAAAGATTTGAATGAAATAAATAGGTCTCACTCAAGCTGGAAAGGCAGAAATATGGTCAGACAAAACTAAACTCGATGAATCTCACTACCCACCCGATATGGCAACACATCTCCTTCTGTATCTCTTTCTGTAACTGAGTATCCATTTCATTGATCATCCCCACCTCGTCTTGATTTTTTGGATCGATCGACAATGACAAAACCCTGCCTTGCCTTCCTTTCTTAGTATTATCCTTCCATCCAAGCACTCCTGCCTACTTACCGGGTATTTGTTGGTAGGTCTCGCTCATGTGCTAACTGCAGTTGGAGAACCCTGCTACTATGACGTAGTTGATGTGTTCGTTATAGAGAAGTAGGGTAGTTGGACATGGGTTTGAACAAGCAAGAGGCAGGGTGAGGATTTGAGGAGTGGTTCTATCTGGTCCAAACTCAGAAATCCAGCTCCTCTTAGGGTTCAAAAGGAGAAAGGCTTAGGATTGCAGAGTGGTTGCAGAGAGGCTCAACTCCACCTCGACTCCAAAATGAGTCATTTCCAACTCTTTCCCTCTGCCCGAGTGCGTGTAGCCCAATATTTTTCCTAGGGTTGTAGAGTCGTTGTAAAGTAGTTCAACTCCACCTCGACTCCAAAATGAATCATTTCCAACTCTTTCCCTCCACCCCTGCATGTAGCCGAGTGGGAGTCGAGTGTGTGTAGCCCGATATTTTTCCTAGGGTTTCAGAGTGGTTCGACTCCACCTCGACTCCAAAATGAATCATTTCCAACCCTTTCCCTCTACCCTTGCGATGTAGCCTGATATTTTTCCTCCGCCGTGCGTGTAGTTTGATATTTTTCCCTCCACTTGGCCAAAAAATTGTTTAAAAAATACCTTAGGATATATATATTGCTTTATGGGATATTAAAACCCTTTAGGCCCTCATTATAACCCCAATATATTATTTTTTGAATTTTCCATTTTTAATTCCCCAATATGAACGCATGTGATATAATATTGGTTTGTCAGTGACGCCCCCGTGTGGTGATCCAAGCTTCCGATAATGCATTTTGGCTTCTCCACTGCATGGAGTTAGTTCATCTCTTTGGAGGAGCAGGCGGATGTGGCTATAACATTCCACTATTGGGGCTAGCAGGTTTACATGGATGTATTGTATGACTGGAACTTACACTTCTTTATATAATAGGAGCAAACACATTTCATGCATATGTTATATTATATTCTAGTTGTCTTGTTTACTCTAAATGGCATATGTATTTGCTCTCTTCCCCATGAATGTATGGACTATTCTGTATGAGTATGTATAAATCTTTCTGAAATGTGTTGATTGGTTTAACCATCACTTTGGATTGCCAGCTAAATTGCTTTCCAGCTTGTGATGTATCTTCGCTCATGTGTTCCTTTCCCATCCAAGTACTATTATAGGTTTCCAAGGGGTGCACTCATCTCAACCCACCTGTGTTAGAACCTCTCATGCACCTTCATTGACTCACTGCAGCAGTCACACCCTTTCTATAAACAGAGTTATCTTACTTGCCTTTGTACGAAATCGCGGTCAAGGCATTGCTATATGACCCACTGTTGGGACTCCTACACCAAATGATCTGAGGTCTAATTGGGACTTCTTATCAGGGAGATCCCCTGACATGTTGGCGGGTCCAGCACCGTCAACATTTTAGTGCTACAAGGAGGGCCAGATGACATGTTGAGTTCTCACATCTATTTTGAATCTCTATATATCTATCATGACTAACTATAGAGTTGATCTTCTGAAGTGCATGTCTTATGGAAATGACTTCATTATCTCAGAAAATCTCTCAGATAACTTGTCTCATAAAACATTTGATGGTGGAGGCTATGTAGTCATGGTTAGGCATGCGGTCAACATCGTAGGCTCATGTGAAATACATGGATTCATTGAAGAATACATGAGCTACACGCTATTCATCTACATGCTTCGAGAACACCCAATGCACTGGTGTGCCATGCTGCCGGAAAAATATATTCATTCTCTTGCTCATCTGGTCATAAAGATAAAGTGTGCTTTCAGTCACTTTGACTGTAAAGCACTCAACAAAGAAATTCTGAAATTACGAAAAGCACCCGATGAATCCGTTGAACAGTTTCACACACGCTTCTGTAATCTTACATACCAATTCCCCGAAGATGATATTGATTGGGAATTTCTTGATGGGAGATTTGAGTATCTTCTTTACATATTTGAAATTCCACAATTCTTGAAATCACTCAAATCCTGCTCATACTCTGGTGATGGAACTACGCAATGACGAGTAGGCACAGTTGCTATCACAAGTGACTGTCTGCCTTCACCTCATCAAACAGCTCCACCATGGTGGAGTGATGTGGGAGATCATGCACACACCTTTGTTGAACTGTGAAATCCTCCCACCCCACCTGCTCTTGATATATGGATAGATTTTGCTTGTAAGCATGTTGGTTATCACGTGGATTCATTCCCTCAACCTCCATCCTCGCATTCTATTAATCCTCCAGATTGTACTGTCTTGTGTCCTTAAATTCTGGATTCCTGAGTTGTTGTGAATGAGGATCAAGTTGTCAACGGATTTGGTGTTATGTAGCCAACCTGCACCATCATTCATGATGAGTGTGTGCGGGAATCTAAAGAACAACCCGTGGTGAAGGATGACTCCCTTTTAGTCGTGCCTCATCCACATCATCCTGAAATCCCTTGTGATTCTGCCACTACCGATTTCCCCTGTGAAACCCCATTTCTAGATGTTTCTACTTCTGATCATTCACATGACGCATTGGATGTTATTATGTCATTGTAGTGTGGAGAGGACACATCTTCCTCGGAAAATCCATCCAATATATCATCTATCTTTCCTAAAAACATAGAGGCTGAACATCTTTGCTTCCCATCTACCCCTCTGCCCGATTCATAAAATCATGAGGATGCCGATCAACATCCTAAATTTTCTGATCTTGGTTTTCGTGATCTAGTCACTTCCTCATCCAATCACGATGTTGATTCAATCGTTGTTAATTTATCTAAGACACTGGTCTACAACAATCTATCTTCAAAAAAATTTGAAACCTTGTAGATTGTCGAGGCACTTTAGCTCAAGCTGATGGTTATGTCAGGCCCTCATTGTCCTAAGGTTGGTTTCACTTCCAGTCAGGAAATTGTTGAAACACTCAAGGGTCCTCATCACTCTCTGCTTTGCATCGAAGATCATCCAAACACCCAGATTTCACTTCCTCCACTCAAACTCCATGATCCCATCACGCATGCATTTGAGGAATCTTACACAGCAAGCACACATGCATAACATAGTTGTCTACCTTTCTCACGTTTTCTTGCATGTCACAGTCAAGAGAATGCACACACTCAACATTTGCATGTAGTGTAGCACAACACCATGGCAACTCCATGGAGTGCATATCATGCGCTTTCACTCATCTTTGTTCTGTGGTCGCTTGTAAACTCAAAGTGTGTTTGCCTTCAGTGTTATATATTTCTTGTTTGTTGGTTCGCATAGTTGTCTTGTTCATGAACCATGCCTTCACCAACATGGGTCAACCAATGCATTGGTGGCTGCATTGGAAGTATCACTTCACGTGAGATGGCCCATGCACTGTTAGCTTGGGAGTAGGAGCAGTGTTTGCTTTCAGTCTGTTTTCTTGCATGCTTGTTTTCTTACTTGCTTTGTTGGTTTGTTTGCTTACTTGCTTGTTTACTTACTCGCTTTGCTTTTGCTTTTGCTTCTGCTTTTCTTTGTTGTTTGTTTTCTTGTTTTCTTCATAGGTTAGTTTCACATGAAACCATGTATGACTCTTGAAACAAGCTGGGTGAAGTATGAGAGGACTTGTACAACTATCAATATTTGGTTCTATGTTGTCCACTCTCTTATGTAATAACTTGTTGTCTTCAGTCCATGATACATCAATGGAAAATACATAGTGTTTGAAGTGAACCTTGGTAAAAACACAACTCTTGCATGATCAATAGTATCACCTACTCTAGTCGATTGCTTTTGGGTTAATCCTTGTTAGCTCAGTCAAGTAGAGTAAGGTAAGGGGGGAACCTTAACAGGCATGTCAAAGGTATACTAAACTAATTCTCTGTAGGAACAACCTCTTCTGCTCTCAATAAGTCGGGATCTCTCTTTCACCTCTAAAATGAATAAGTGCTATGCATAGTTATGAACATGAAAAATGAAAAACATGAAAAAGTGAATTTTTTTTGAAAAAATGAAATGAATAAGGTGAAAGAAGAGATAGGCTTCCTGCGTAGAGAGGTGATGCAAGTAACTCCGCCAGGGTACTAACCAAGCTAACTGGCAGTGAAGCCATGCTTGTGTTCCTATGTGACTCTGCCAGGGTACTATCTAGGCCTGCTGGCAGCGGAGCAACACTAGAGATGAAACTAAGACTCTGATGACTACACTGTTTGTGCACCAATATACCCCTCAACCCCAATTGAAACAACTATGTTTCCTTGGCTTGGAATGTTTTTCAATCGACCAAGAGGTTGGCAGATGCTACATCTTACAATCAAGCTAGTGCAGAAACCAAGAGGAGCTGACAAATGAACAATACTTCCGGAGGTGTTAGACTTTCTTTTCACAAACAAGAGCTATTCATAGAGTTGGATTTCTACTAGTGTGTCACTAAGTGTTGTAGCGGCTAAAACCACCCTCCAAAATTTTACCTTAGTTTTGTTTTGGAGCCTCCCTACCAACCTTCACAGCAGCATGTCTTGCTTCGTCAAGTACACAAGCTCTAGTGAGTTTCTTGTAGAAAGACACCTGTCGATCAAACCTTGATGCATTAGCCTCATAGGTTATTCATCCGGACTTGGTCTAGCAGCAGGCTGAGCAGCTCCTTCAAGAATTTGTGTAAATCTAGAGGGCAACCAGCCTTCCCTCTAGAAATTGTGAAATCCTGACGGCATCCTACTGGTCCCCAGAATTGCGCAATTATACTGAGCAAGATTCACTCAGAAAATTGCGCAATCCTTTCCAGCTGGGCTGCTCAGCCCAGAATTTGCGCAAATTTGGGCAGCAGTGAGGTGCTCTACCTAGAAATTGCAGAAATCTTCTGAACAACTAGCCCAGCTCCCAGCCAGAAATGCGCATTTTCTCCCAGCAGCTGAGCAGCCCCTTGCATGTGCAGATGAGTTGATCAGTTCCCTCCAAGACTGACCAAAACGGAATTGCATGCATGGGCTACTTCTCCCAAGACATCATGCAAAGGCATCCCTTGTTCTAGGGACCTATTTTTGGCAGTTGGAGATTACATGCAAGGATCATTTCAGAAATATCCCACCAAGTGTCGCTTTCCCTAGATTTGTGGCATGTGCATCACAACCTTGATTTTATCAAACTCATCAACCGAAAGTTGCAGAGCTCATTCCTCACATCAATCTTGTAGCTCTAACATCCCACATCACATCTAGTGAAGAAATTTTAACCCCCACTCTGGTTATCAGTTTTCCTTATCACTCCATGCATTTAGTTTTAAATCCAAGCATGATAAAAATTCTAAAATCTGGAAATGACAATAATTTTCTGAAAACACAAATTTAGAGATTTCACAACTGCTAAAATTGCAGAAATAAAACACAACAAAATTATGACAGCCACACATAGAAAATAACAGAGTGATTTTTGGTCAATGTGATCCTGGAAAAGCCCCCTACAACTCTTGGGGAAAACCAGTTTGAGACCTCTTCTTTATTTCTGAAAATGCTTTTACAGAGAAACTGAAATACACAGTAAAAATTCCAACAACCACAAATTACAACTTATCTCGATTTTCGTGCTTGAACTCTACCTCGAAAATTGTGCCAATTAGCAAACAACAAAAACAGAAAATTTTCCATCAAAAAAACAACATTAAATGTTGTACGGACAACCTCAAAAAATGTGCCCATAAATTTATGTACGGGTTGTACGGACTGTAAGGATTTCAACAATACGACTGCCTCGAAATTTGTGTCCAAATTTGCCTTGAAATTCATGCCCTTACTGTTGTCCTTCTTCCTTAATTTCTATGTTGTCCCTCTTCCGCTATATATGTTCCTTTCTCCTACTGTATGACTTTTCCTTGGGATGCGTGTCAATAAATGCTACTGCCTAGATTTGCTAAAATGTCTTCTTGTTGCTCTCCTTCACTTCCTCACTGCTAAAAATTTTTCTCCTTGCTCTCTCTTCTCTTTCTCTCAAATGCTCATGAAATAATTAATTGATCTTTTCCTCTTCTCTTCTCCTTTTATTCTCTAAATGACCTTTTGGGTTACCCTAAGATCTAATGGTTGAGATTCATTTAGATCTAAGGATGAGAATAAATGTGCATTTAGTTCTCACTTTCTATTTTTTAACTCACCCACTTAAATAAAGACCCACTTAGTCTTTTCTTTCCATAATTACTTTTTTACTTTCTAATTCTTCATTGACTTTAATAAAGTCACCTTTAAATTAGAATGTAACTTTATCACTTATAAAGTCACTTTTAAATTAGAATGTAACTTTACCACTTATAAAGTCACTTTTAAATTAAATTGAATTTACCACTTATAAGGTCACTTTACGAGAAAAGTAAAAAATAAATTTGGACACCTTTCCCTAGGCCAAAGATCAAAGCCTTAAGGAACCACTTGTCCTCTTACACCCAAATTTAAACACTCCCTCTTACCGAGGAAAGTGTTCCTCACCACTCCCATCTCATCTCTGAAGTAGACATGCTTGCCCCGTGGTAAGGCTTTGGTGAAAATGTCTGCTTCCTGCTCATTTGTGGAAATGTATTCAAGCTTGATAACTTCCTTTTGGACATAGTCTCTAATGAAGTGATACTTGATCTCAATATGCTTTGACCTTGCATGAAAAACTGGATTCTTCGTGAGTTTTATGCAACTCTGATTATCACAGTAAATTACTGAAGGTCTCGATGCTTGACCAAATAGACCAAATGACATCTTGCGAAGCCATATGGCCTCACAACTAGCCAAGCTAGAAACCATATACTCTGCCTCAGCTGAACTCAATGCAACTGACTGTTGTTTACGGCTAATCCGTAGCACAACTGTCGAACCCAACCCAAAACAACACCCGAAAGTACTCTTCCTATCTGAAGCACAACCTGCCTAATCTGAATATGTGTACCCAACCAGTCTCACTCCATCACCCTGTCTATAATCCAGACCAAAATCCACAGTCTCGTGCAAGTAACGAAGAATGTGTTTTGCAGCCACCTAGTGCACTATCCTGGGCTCACACATGAACTGACTCATAGTGTTAACTACAAAACATATATATGGTCGAGTGTTGAACAAATACATCAAACATCTAATCAACTCTCTGTATAGAGTAGGATCCACCAACTTGGAATCAAAAGCACGAAGCTTCTTCCAGTTAGTGATCATAGGTGTAGACATGGGTTTGCAATCCTCCATGCGAAATCTGCTGAGAATATCCACAATGTACTTCTGTTGTCCCAGGAAGAAATGCCCCTCCTCCTGCCACACCTCCAATCCCAGAAAATAATGCATCAAGCCAATATTCTTCATCTCAAACTCTGAAGCAAGATATCTCTTGCAGCCCTCAATGAGTCTCTCTACACTAGTGATGATCAAGTCATCAAGATACAACACCAGAATGAGAGGCTCCTCACCCACCACAACGAAGTATAGGTTCAGATCAGCCTCACTCTTTGTTAAACCCAACTGTTGCAAGTATGTATCAATCCTAGAGTACCAATCTTTAGGAGCTTGCTTCGGGCCATAGAGTGCCTTTTTCAATCTGCATACATGGCACTCCTTCCCATGCACCTCAAAGCCTTGTGGTTCCTCAATATAAACCTCCTCCTAAATGAAGCCATTGAGAAATGAGGTCTTCACATCCATCTGGTGGATCTTCCAACCCATCTTTGTTGCAATCTATATAATGGAGAAAATAGATGTATACCGAGCAACGAGAGTGAAGATATCCTCATAGTCAACTCCCTCTACCTATGAGAACCTTCTTTCCACAAATCGAGCCTTGAAATTCTCGATGCTGCCATATGTAGCATGCTTTATCTTGTAGAGCCATCTAGAAGTAACCACTGATTTACTTTCACGCCTCAACACTACCTCCCAAACATCGTTCTTCATAATAGAAGAATACTCATCCATCATGGCCTCTCTCCAGACCTGCTAGTTGGCTACCTCCTCATATCTAGAAGGCTTGAAGTCAACAATGCTTGTTACAAATTCCATGTAACTACATAACCGCTCAAGTGGTTTACTCTCTCTAACTTGTGTCTTTGGCCCAGTAACTGATGTGGCCTCGTGCAGGGTATCTTGAAGCCACTTATGCTTCCTCTTCCCTGAGCATACTTCTCCCACCGGAGAGAAAGAACCATCATCATCATCAGAAGCCTGAACTCTTGAAGGCCTGTCAACTGACCTCGTGCCTAAATCTATGCCTGTAGATGCTGAAGTACGGTGCAAACTGTCTATTAGTGGACTACACTGTGAACTGCTCTATGGACTGCCCTACATGCTGCCCAAGGAACCACCCACCTGACTCTAAGAGCCACTGCTCACTGATGGACCTGACATTGTAATCGATGTACCTCCTAATACATGACTACTGGATCCCTGTGACTGACTCAACTGCTCCTGACGGTCTCGTGACTCTTGATACTTTAACTCCCCTGACCTCCTGAAAGCTCTATCCTCCTTGAACTTCACATCCTGCCTGACAACCACTTTCCTCTGCACAAGAATATAAATCCAATAAGCTTTCGAGGTCTCGATATAACCCGCAAAGATGCCCCTGTCTGCAGTGGGCTCTAGATTGGTCCTGTTCTCCTTGGGGACATAGGAATATGTAAGGCACCCAAAGATACAAAAGTGCCCAACATCAGGTTTCTTCCCAGAAAAATCATGCTCCGGAGTCACATTCCCCAAGGAACAATGTGGACTCTTGTTCTGCACGTACACAATAGTGTTGCAGGCCTCTGCCCCGAAAAATAAAGGTAACCCCTGATCATGAAGCATGGCTTTGGTAGCCCTTGCAATGGATCTGTTCTTCCTCTCTGCAACCCCATTCTGCTTGGGGTAGTAAGGAACTGTGAACTCCCTCCTAATGCCTACCTCAAAACAAAAATCAACAAACTCACCAAGGGTATACTCCCCTCCATTGTCTGACCTGAGGACCTTGATCTTCCTACTTGTTTGGGTCTCCACAAGAGCTTTGAACTCTTGAAACTGCTCGAAGACCTCACTCTTGGTCTTCAAGAAATAAATCCAGGTCTTCCTGGAGTGGTCATCAATGAATAAAAAATAGTACTCATAGCCACTCAATGATACATGAGACATCCAACCACTCACATCAGTATGTATCAAGTCAAGGATCCTGATCACTCTTTTGTCACTGCTAGGAAAAGGGGATCTGGCAAACTTCCCCATAACACATCCCCTGCATACATCAATATGATCAGAACTGAAACTTGGCACACTAGTGGTTATCCCCCATAATATACTCAAGGCCCCATGATAAATGTGCCCCATCTTGTGGTGCCAAATCTCACACAACTCTGAACTGCTAGATTTACTGTCTGTCCTATCTCGGGTGCTACTACTCAATGCCATCAGGGGCTGGAATGAGAACTTGTACACCTTGGCATGGCACACACCAATCTCTCTAGCTAAAGAAGCTGGAGTTCCCCTAGGATATATAAGCACCTTCCCTCTCTTGAACAACACATCATACCCTCTGTCCTTAAGTGCTGAGACGGATATCAGGTTCTTCTTCACTCCAGGCACATATAGAACATCTGACACTGTCAAGGGAGGTTTGGGTCGCCTATCAAATTTCAATGTCACCACACAGACTGCTCTAACAATGTTGTCATGACCAAGTACTACCTCCATATCAATATCAACCTCTGACAGCTCTGAGAAGTGCTCTCTGACTCCTGTCATGTGGCGAGAAGTGCCACTGTCAACATACCAAATGCTAGAAGATGCTCTGCTAGTAGCGGGGAATGCACACTCCCTCTGAACATGTATGGAAGGTGATCCTACACTAGTGGCCACACAAGCTATGAACCCAAACTCCCGATCAAATCTCTCTAAGAATATATCTATCTCTGCAGAAGATGCCATGGGTTTTTCTTTCCCTTTCTTGTTCTTCTTCTCCAGACACACAACAGGATAGTGTCCCAAATTTTGACAATTCCAACATTTGACTTTGAAATAGTCCTTCTCCTTGTTCTGTTTCTTTCCTTTATCTTTGCCTTTGCCTCCACTGTTGGAGGCTTGCTTCTTTTCTCTGCCCTTCTTACCTCTTGCTAACAATGCCACATTGTCATCCTTCTCCACTTCTTTGGCTGCCACAAGATGGTTCTTTCGGATCTCATTTTGAATGCAATCATCCCACAACCTCTCCCAATCGGGAAGGTTTTCCCATGCAACAATTCCATCCATAAAATTCTCCAAAGTCTTGGGAAGACCATTCAAAGAAATCATCACCAACTCAGTGGGTGTAATGATCTCACCTACATCTACCAACTCATCTCTCACTAAAGTGTTCTTTGTGAGGTATGTTGTAGCACTGTTAGTCTTAGCCATTTTAATGGCCTTCAGTTTCTCCTTTAGAACCATTTTTCTATTTTCATTTCGGCTTTGGTAAAGACTGGTCAAGGCTGTCCACATCTCATGTGCATAAGTCTTTCCTCTCACATGAGTAATGACATGGTCTTTGATTCCTTCCAGAATCAATATTTTTTCCTTAGCATTCTTTTTGTTAAACTCTGCCAACTGTATAGGGTTAGCAAGTACTACTACTAGGTTCTGTGTGGTATTTACCATAATGCCCCAAACTTCTGCATCCTCAAAGATGCTCTGGATTCTCTCCTTCCATGCATTGTAGTTGTTCTGCCCATCCAATCTGTCTTCAACTCTCAAACCCAAAGACATGTTTCACTGTCCTACCAAACAAAAATTTTCAAATCTGTGGTAAATGTTTCTGTTTTTTGTGTAAAAATCAGCTTGCTATAATTTTCACTTTGTTGTCCCAAACTGCACTTTTCAGCCAACCAAGCTCTGATACCATGAAGAAATTTCAACCCCCACTCCAGTTATCAGTTTTTCTTATCACTACATGAATTTAGTTTTAAATCCAAGCATGATAAAAATTCTAAAATATGGAAATGACAATAATTTTCTGAAAACACAAATTTAGAGATTTCACAATTGCTGAAATTGCAAAAATAAAACACAACAAAATTATGATAGTCACAAACAAAAAATAACACAGTGATTTTTGGTCAATGTGACCCTGGAAAAACCCCCAACAAATTTTGGGGAAAACCAGTTTGAGAGCTCTTCTTTGTTTCTGAAAATGATTTTATAGAGAAATTGAAATACATAGTAAAAATTCTAGCAACCACAAATTACAACTTATTTCGATTTTTGTGCTTGAACTCCGTCTCGAAAAGCATGCCAATTAGCAAACAGCCAAAACAGAAATTTTCTAGCAATAAAATAACATTAAATGTTGTATGGCCAGCCTTGAAAAACATGCCCATAACTTCTTGTATGGATTGTACAGATTTTAGCAGTATGGCTGCCTCGAAATTCGTTCCCAAATCTACCTTGAAATTTGTGCCCTTGCTGCTATCCCTCTTCCTTGATTTCTGTGCTGTCCTCTTCCTCAATATCCGTGCCTTTCTCCTGCTATATGATTTTTCCTTGGGATGCGTGCCAATAAATGTTGTTGCCCATATTTGTTGAAATGTCTTCTTGCTGCTCTCCTTCACTTACTCATTGCTCAGAAATTTTCTCCTTGCTCTCTCTTCTCTTTTTCTCAAATGCTCATGAAAGAATGAATTGATCTTTTCCTCTTGTCTTCTCCTTTTATTCTCTAAATGAACTTTTGGGTTACCCTAAGATCTAATGGCTGAGATTCATTTAGATCTAAGAATGAGAATAAATGTGCATTTAATTCTCACTTTCTATTTTTTAACTCACCCACTTAAATTAAGACCCACTTAGCATTTTATTTCCATAGTCACTTTTTTACTTTCTGATTCTTCATTGACTTTAATAAAGCCACCTTTAAATTAGAATGTAACTTTATCACTTATAAAGTCACTTTTAAATTAGAATTTAACTTTACCACTTGTAAAGTCACTTTTAAATTAAATTAACTTTACCACTTATAAGGTCACTTTAGGAGAAAAGTAAAAAATAAATTTTGACACTTTTCCCTAGGCCAAATATCAAAGCCCTAGGGAACCACTTGTCCTCTGGTACCCAAATTTTAACATCTAGGAGCTATCGACACATTCAACTCAGTTGTTTTGGGGTAAGCCCACTTTCCATGTCTTGCATTGCATCTCTGGCACTTTTTGTGTTTCGCTTTGTATGAACATTGTCTGTTTGATTTCATTGAGTGATTGTTGTCAATTTGATACATACTAGCTTGTACTAGCACCATATCATTTTTTGTTGCTATCTCACAGCTGTCGCATGCATGAAACTCTTTTGCATGAACGATCGTTGATTCGATGATTCGCTTCACCCACATGCATATTGATCTTTTTATTGAATCATTCATTCAATGTTTTCGTGCACTATCAATCACTTCTGCTTTCACTTAGTGTCACCATGCATTCACTGTCATAATTGCTTTCAATTGCCTGTCGGCGAGTCTGGCCAACATTGCCCTGAACTTTGCCTTCACTGAGACATCATTGTGCAATCTGGGGAAGGAAGGCTCTGTATTCCTCTATAGAAATGGGCATTTATGCCCAAACACTCTTCTCCAACATTGTTTTGTGCATTTCTGAGGGATAGTGACTGTTGGCCCAGAAAATTTCACAATGCAGTCCCTGGGCCTGCCTGCAGTCACTCCCAGTTGGAATTGCTCATTGTGCAATTCCAACAGTCAGCAGCCAAAATGGACTATGCATTGCGCAGTTTCAGAAGTCATTCAGCCTCTCAGCAGCCCAGACTATGCCTTGCATAGTCTTGGTAGTTATTCTGCCGACCTCCCACGGAAATTGCACAACCTTCATGATTAGTCACACAGGTATGTTGCAATTCAGTTCTCAAGTTCATTTTGGTTTTCGGCTGATAGATTTATTGCCATGAGTGTTTCCATGTCTCCAGGTATCGCAAGTGTTCATCTGCCTCTCAGCAGTATAGGTATAATGGTTTCCAAGTGAGTAGAGTCAAAAACATTGTCCAGAGCATACTTGAGGATGCAGTCGATTGAGTGTCTATGGACTTGCCTATCCAAAAAGACATCAAGTTGTCCGTAGATAAGGACATCAAGATATCACAGCGAGCAACATCATGAACATGAGTTGGAGGAAACATATCGAATGCAACGAATGCAAGAGGAAGGTTTTTGAAAACACAGAGGCGGAACAAAGTTGTGAGTTCAAGCAAATCCACTAATGATGAAGGCAACTTTGGAGACTCAGGCTACGAGGTGACACCGCGACATGAAGATCATGTGAAGACAGGGAATGGAACAAATAAGGATTTGCATGTGTTGAAGCATCAACTCAAGGAAGAATATGAATTGCATAGACAGATGAATGAGTTGCAGCAGTAACAGGAATGGTAGGGGGTGCAAGATGCACTCACTGATGAAACTGCGGCTGTACAAGTTATATATATCTATCCCAGTAGCTAGCACTGCAAACATGGTGAGAAGTGTTGTTGATCGCATGCAATGGATTCAAAAACATGCATGTCATTATGCGCATGCATGTGATCCAACCCATTCATCACACTCACCAAGGTGAAGAAAAGAAGAAAGTTTGACTGGCGATGAACATGTAGGTGACAGTTGATGCGCATGACCACCAGCACACACTAGAAGATCAGCACAGACACTATGCATCAGTGTGTTTCCGGTTCATCCGCACCCAAAGACCATGTGCATGCTAGCAGATGAGTTGGATGGAGGAACCATACCAATGCACCCGGATGCAACGAAGGCAAGAGTTTGCTTCAACAAGAGGTCACAATGGAATGCATGCACGCCACCACGGATGACCAAGACTGGCATCAGCTCACCACCTTCACCATCACAAGCATGTCAAATATTTGGTCTCATCACAACAGACCAAGTTTCAGTGATGTCTTGCTTGTATTGCTCAAGCCATGTTGTCTCACATGAATACATGTGCATTGTAATGTTGGTCGTGTCAAGTGTAAGTCAAGTGTCGATAGTTGGATGTAACAGTCATAGAGTAGATGAAGAGTCATGAGGGTAGATGAACAGTCACAAATGGGAATGTTAAGGGTCACCCCACCCTTTGCTATAAATAGAACCTCATAACTCATTGTAAAGGCTTTTGGTCAGCCAAGCTTCTGATAAGACTATCTTGGAGAGAGCTTGGACAATATTGTAATGCGCCTTGGCTTCTCCATTGCACAAAGCTAGTTCATCTCTTTGGAGAAGTAGGCAGATGTGGATGTAACGTTGTACTATTAGGGCTAGCGGGTGTACATGGATGTATTGTATGACTGGAACTTACACTTATTTATATAATAAGAGCCAGCACATTTCATGCATATGTTGTATTGTATTCCAACTGTTGTGTCTACTCTAAATGGCATATGTATTTTCATTCTTACGCATGCATGTATGGACTGTTCAGTATGAGTATGTATAAATATTTTTGAAATGTGTTGATTAGTTTAACCATCACTTTGGATTGCCAACTGACTTGCTTTCTAGCTTGTGATGTATCTTTGCTCGAGTGTTCCCTTCCCATCCGAGGTACTATTACAGGTTTCCAATGGGTGCACTTATCTCAACCCACCTATGTTAGAACCTCTCATGCACCTTCCTTGACTCACTGCAACAGTCACACCCTTGCTACTAACAGAGTTATCTTACTTGCCTCTGTGTGAAATCGTGGTCAATGCATTACTATACGACCCACTCCTCGGACTCCTACACCAAACAGTCTGAGGTCTAATTGGGACTTCTTACTGGGGAGATCGCCTGACATGTTGGCGGGTTGTAGGTTTTAACCCCATACAGAAATTACCTGAATACAAATTCTAAAACACAGAAAATAAACAATGCGAGAGCATAACACATAAAACACATATACACAGAGATTTTCCCCTGGATCCCAAAACCGGGACTACCAGTTTGATTTTTCATTATGTTCCTTTCAATGTTACAATACATATTTATACATGTTGAAGCATCCAATACCATGGACTGAAAACCATTGCGTCCAAAACCATGGACCAAAAACCATCGCATCCAAAACCATGTGCGAAAAATCATGCACAAAACCATAGGTCAGTCCTACCAACCTAATATAGGTTCCAAAAACAAAATTTTCTGGGCGCTACCCCAGACCCCATAGAGTATTGTTACCTACACCCCTCAAACCCCTGTGACCCCCCCTCGATACGCAATCAACACAACGAAGGGGGGCTCTGCCCCCCCTTCTAACCCCTTGGTTAACTACGTGGCCTAGTCATGGAAAGAATATAACACAACCAAACATTCTCCCACTTGTTGTTTTCTTTCCACAGGGGGCCACAATAGAGCTTAGTCATTTATCCAGCCTTGTAATGCCCATTGTTTCTCTACACCAAGAGAAATTCTTAGAATTCACAGATTTTGTCAAGGCATTTGCAATATTCTTCAAAGTGTCCACCTTTACCAGCAACACTTATTTATCTTCTATCATATCCCTCACAAAGTGATACTGAACATCAATATGCTTTGTCTTTGAATGATATGCAGGGTTCTCTGCCAAGAAAATTGCACTTTGGCCGTCACAGTCTATCCTTATAGCTCCCTGTACTAACCCCATACTTGAACACAATCTCTGCAACCATAATGCTTCCTTGCTTGCATGAGTGGCTACCATGTATTTTGCCTCTATAGTTGATAGTGTCACTATAGATTGTTTCTTACTCATCCAACTGACTGCACCTCCAAATACATGAAAACCCGCTTCACTGCTGCCCAATGCTCCTTCCCTGCTTTTGACATAAACATGCTCAATACTCCCACTGCATGTGCAATGTCTGGTCTAGTACAGACCATCGCATACATCAGGCTACCGACTGCACTTGCATATGGAACATGGGACATGTCCTCTTCCTCTTCTTGTGTCTTGGGACACTTTTCAGCAAATAACTTTACACCTACAGAATAGGAACCTTCACCGGTTTACTATCCTACATATTAAACCTCTACAATATTGTCTCGACATAGTTCCTCTGGTTTAACCAGAGCTTCCTCTTTGTTTGATCTCTTTTAATTTCCATGCCCAAAAGATAGTTTGCAGCACCAAGATCTTTCATGTCGAATTTGGAGGACAAATGGGTCTTCAAATCCTGGATAATTTCTTTGTCATTTCCAACCAACAACATATCATCCACATACAAGACCAGATAAATAGAACGGTCACCAATTAATTTAAAATACACACAGTGATCTACTTTGCTTCTAGTGAAGCCAAGTCCCCGTATAAATGTATCAATGATACATCATCCTTGGTGACTGTTTTAACCCATACAAAGACTTCTTTAACTTGGATACCAGTTTTTTCTTACCCTTCACCACAAAGCCTTCAGGTTGCTTCATGTAGATCTCCTCTTCCAGATCCCCGTGAAGAAATGTTTTCTTCACATCCATCTGTTCTACCTCAAAATCAAAAGCAACAACAACAGATAAAAGTAATCTAATAGAAGTTACCTTGGAAACAGGAGAAAAAATATCACCAAAATCAATTCCTGGCACTTGGGAATAACCTTTTGCTACCAACCGAGCTTTGTTTTTCTCCATCTTTCCTTCTACATTTGTCTTCTTCTTGAACACCCATTTACTAACAATGGGTTTCCTTCCAGCCAGCAACTCCACCAAATCCCAAGCCTCATTTTTGTGCAAAGATGCCATTTCATCAACCATGGCCTCTTTCTAGAGTTTTCCATCCTCTGAATCTACTGCTTCCTTCACAGTTCTAGGATCACCATTAGTAATAGATAAAGAAAAATTTAAACAGAAAGAAGATGGACTATACCTTTCTGGTTGCCTTCTTTCTCAAAATGATATTCTCACACCCGAAGTTTTTGGCTCTTCTTCTTTTGATTCCTCCTCTGCTGTAGAGTCTGATTCTTCCTCCTTTAGCTCAAACCCCATCTTCTTAGGTTCCTTTGGTTGGACTTCAAGTTTAATAACATTTTTCACCTCTCTGAACACCACATCTCAGTTGTACACAACCTTCCTTGTTACTAGGTTCCAAAGCTTATAACCCTTTAAACCATCCTTATACCCAATAAAGATGCACTTTTCAGATTTACTATCCAACTTGCTTCGTTTCTCTTTTGGAACATGGACATATGCATCACATCCAAATACCCTCAGATGTGAAGAAGAGGGTTTCTTACCAGTCCATACCTCTTGTGGAGTCTTATCCTCCAATGCAAATGCAGGTGATCTATTGACTAGGTAACATGTTGTCTCCACCGCCTCTGCCCAAAATTCATGTCCTAACCCGACACCACTGAGCATGCTTCTTGCCCTTTACATCAATGTCTTGTTCATTCTTTCTACAACTCCATTTTTCTGAGGTGTATATGTAGTAGTCTTATGCCATGCTATACCACACTTCTTACAAAATTCTTCAAATTCCTTACTACAAAACTCTCCACTGTTATTTGTCCTTAGCACCATTATCTTCTTCTCTGTCTGGTTTTCCACCAGAGCCTTAAATTCTTTAAACTTGTCAAAGACTTCAGATTTCTTTTTAAGGAAATATATCCATGTATTCTTTGAGAAGTCATCTATAAATTATACATAGTACATAGACTTACCTAGTGATGGAACCTTCATAGGTCCAAACACATCACTGTGCACAAGCTCTAATATTTGTTTCGCCCTCTTACCACCAGAGGGGAAACTCACCTGATTCTTCTTCCCATATACACAATTTTCACAGAAATCAAAATCTAGAGAGCTATTACTCATACCTTATACCATACCTTTACCATGAAGTATTCGAAGGACCTTCTTTCCAATATGTCCAAGCCTTTGATGCCACAGCATGGTCTTCTCTCCGGAGACCACTAGATTTTCTGCTCCACTTTCAGGAACCACGAAACTGTTGCACCCATCAACAACAGTGCTACCTTGCAACTTGTACAGAGTTCCAATTCGAACTCCCCACATTAATACCAGTGCCCCTCGAACCATCTTGCAGGTATCCTTCTTGAACATTGTTTTTACACCTGCATCATCCAACTTGCTTATAGAAATCAGATTTCTAGCTAATGCAGGAATATTTATAACACCCAGAAGTGTTCTAACCCTTCCACCTTGCAACTTCAACTTCACTTTTCTGTGACCAATGATTCTAGCCTTCTTATCATCCTGTTGAGGGCCCCGAAATCGGGTCGACAACAAGGGGGATACCCACCCGGTCCGGAACCTGGTTAGTGGCTCCTTGCTCGTTTGATGTAGCGGGTCCGACTGGGGGTAACGGGACCAGCTTCCCGATGCATGGGATGTGTGTGTGTGTAGAGTTTGATTATGTTGATTCTGGAAGCATTCTAAAACTAATTTAAATCTAACTTGCAAACTGATTCTAAGCTATAGTAATCTAATGAAAACAACATATACAATCTACGCTAACCCGGGATATATCTTTTCCATTATGCGATTTAGAAAGATTTCATATAATAACTGGTAATAAAGATCATTCAGTTATCACAAGAATATAAACCATTTAAGATGAACCATTCTGCATAAGAAGTTAAACAAAACAGTTGTGAACAACATATCGCATAAATAAATAATTCATATGTCAAGCATAAATAAATGAGTCCACCGTACAAAAGTGCCAAATGATAACCCATATGCTCATACATTAACATATAAACAATATCAGCTGCATATCACTTTAAGAATATAAGCAGAAATTCGTCAAGAGATAAAAGTACCATTTATGACTGATTTTTACTCACAGACTTCAAGCAATAACTATTTATCTCTACTTGTTCTAATATCTACTAAGAGTACAGTAGTGCAACATCAGTAGCAGACATTAAAAATGCAAACATAAATAAATCTCTATCCTTCCATTCATCAAAACCTCCTCTGAGGGTGTAGAAGTGCATGTTCCGAGGACAAGTTTTTGACAAATTTCTGGACCCTTCTCCAAATGCCATGAGAAGGGTTAAATACTACTAACTAATTAATCTTAATTACACAAATTTAGGGAATGACTTCAAATGACCGCCCTTTTACTAAAAGCAAATTTATTTCTAAAAATCAAATCTAATTTCTAACCGTTTCTGTATATGCTCCTTAGTGCTGTAAGCAATGCGCTGTTCGCCGTGAAAGAGTCGGCCGGTTGTCCTTTCCTTTTGTTCGAGCTTGAAAATTAGCAATGACAAGAGCTGGCACCTCTTTCTGACAGACTAGAAGATATTTTCGAAAACCTTTCTCTAGCTGGGTGTATTCACTGTGCGTATACTTAGTACAACCCAGGTTCCTTTCGAACTGATTTTGCTGTTGCTATTTCGGTTTCCGGTCGTGCGAATGACTCAATGAGTTAGGAGTCGCGTTGTATGGACAATCCCCTGTATCGAGAATTGCTTCCGTTCTTTGTTCCAGGCTTTTCTGGAGCGTCCTCCTTCTTTTGCGTTTCTCTTTTTGCTTTACCCAGTCTGAGCTTCAAGATCTTTTGCAAACATGCTGCTTTTGTGTGCCTTTGACTCTGAGTCGTAGATAGTCTATTTTCATCAGCGCCTGTTGGGTGATACTCTGGAATCCGCGGTCCTGCTGCATGCGGCATCCATTTGCGGAGGCATCTTCTCTCTGTTACCCCATTGGCGCTTTCCTCTTTTCCTTAGATGTTTCCTGCATATAGATTTATATCAGTTACATATCTTGCAGTTTACGCAAAGAAGAAGAGAAATGACGAAAAGATTGACATGAAAGCATTAAGTTCTAATGAATGCGTAATTCTAACACTCATCATGATTTGACTCTTCGAAAAACGCGATACAATCATTTTTGGATACTGAAGCATGCGATCATTAATTTCCCTTAAGGTGTGCGCTCAATTTTGGGTTTACCGTTTATGTCGGAGAATTCTTGCGATGAGTCCTTTCTGCGATTGGAATCGCAGTATCGAGGACTGCGACGTCATTAAGTGTTATCGCAAATTGCCAATATCGCAGATCGCAAGATCGCAAGATTTTCGCTTTATCACTCTGTGCTGCTTATGCGACATTGCGACGTGCGACGTCGCATATCGGCCGTCGGCGATTCCTTAGGTTTTCCCTTTTTGAGCGCTTTTAATGCACGCGATGCGATGGGTTCTCGCGTCGCTCTTTTTTCAGTGTACTTATGCGCTTAGGGAAAACGCTTCTCTCTACCTTTGCGACGCGATATAGCTCTTAGGGAGTTAATACAAAAGATTTTTTAAACAAAATATTTTTTTGGATTTTTGGTTAAGGGTCCCCCTTTGCTTGATGTTATTACTAATATCAAACAAAGAGGGGGGTTGTTGGTGACCACAACAATGGCGATTCACTTGGGAGAACCAGTTATCTCTGCTCTTTTTCTATTGACGTTTTCAAACTTCTAAAAAAAAATTTTCTCAGGAAATTTGAACTTTATTATAAAAAGATAAAAACAAATGATACTTCAAAGCGTCAATGATGTTTTGTTTCAGCTCCATTCTAGCTCAATTACTTGCATCCCCAGATTGTATTCGAATTTAAATCAGTCATTACTTGGTCTTGTAAAACATAAAAATAAAGTGTTCTCTATGTATCAGTCCTTCTTAAATATGCTCCTTTGTCGCAGGTAGAGCCACTGCTGCCAGCAGGCGTCCATAGCCTCGACAGGGTTACCTATTATCCAGGAATGATCCTTTATCCTGCCTCAGGTTATTTACAACTTTTTTAGAAAGAATCCCTTTCTTGATGCTTTTTTCTTTTTTTTTATTCTCTAAAGAACAATGTCTTGGTTTGGTGGCCAAATTATGACACAATCATTCACCTGATTTACACTTTTGCTGAGCAAGCTGGCTCGTGATGAGACCCCTTGTCTTTTGATTGCAACAATCTTGAGTCATTGCCCTGTTTTGGTAGACAGTTTTGGCAAAGTTAGCAAGTTATAATATCTGTGATCATGATAAGTCGGCTCGTGATGAGACCTCTTATTCTTTGAGATATAGCATCTTTTTAGGTCATTCCTCTGAATGTTGTGTTTTCCTTCAGCAGGGAGGAAGTCAAATTTTCTTTCCTTAAGAAAGTTCTGGACGACAATGATAGGGCTGCTTTTGGTAATGGCTGCTTTCACAGAGAATCTTTATTTTAATATTGATACCTTTCATTGTGCTGACCTAAGACAAATCCTTCACTGAGATAGCTTTCTTTTAATTTAATTTTTGGAGTTGAAACTATCATCATTTCTGGGTCAAAGTTCTATCGATAATAAAGATCAAATTCTCAAAAGATTTGCTGTTCATAGGAGCCGAAGTCCAAAATCTTTAACAGAGACAAGGTGTCTTTAGTAAACGTCAAATGCCGTTTAGCCAGAACAAACATTACTTGAGAGAGGCAAACATTCCCTAGGGTCATGTAGAGAATATAAATAACTTTGCCTATCAATTATTGAAAGCGAAACTAACAACCTAGCTAAATTACTCCTACTCCTATTCTAACTATATACAGGAAATAACTAAGTAAAATGATATTTCCAATGGAACCAACGATTCATTATTATTCCTAGCCGTATGAATCTTCCAAGCATCAGTAAAAAGAACTGAATTTCCCTTGGACCGAAATTGTTGGCTAGGGAATAAGAGCCTACAACCTCAATTGGAATTCTGTCTGATTTTCTTTTCTCATGAGAAGTTTTTTCCAACTGAGTACCTATTGGATCATAAAAATTAGGATGAATTTCTGATGTGAATCGGTGATCTTTCAATAGGAGGGATAACGAGTCAAATTGTGAAAAGGGTTTTTCAGTTTCGATGGCTTGTAACCCGTTGCTTGTTGACGTTGAGATTTTAGTGATAATGAAAGTTCTCATATATAAATCGCTAAAATATGATTTATCAAAAATTTGAAAATTTAAAAAGAAATCCGATTTTGTACAAAATGAATGCAAGTGAGAAAGAAATGATTGGGTATTTATACAAATAGTGTTATCGCACAACTGGGAGTTACTTGCAACTTTTTGCTTTTCACAAGAACTGTCGAGGTTTTGTGAATCAGGAACTAAGTCATGATTGCGAACAGGGATGGAGCTTTCCTCTTGATATGAATCATAGATCGGAGTATTGTCTTGGATAGTAGAATTATTCAAATGAGCTTTTGCTTTGAGATGAGGGTCAGATGGAATAATTCTTGATCTAAGATGTTCCTTATTAACTGACCCTAGATGAGTTACTTGTGATAACTCAACATCATCACATTTTCAAAGGAACTATCACGAAAGACTTTACAGTTTTTCCTAGGTTCCTCTTTTTCATTATATGTTTTCAAACAAGGGAGGTCAGGCAGCTCTCGTTTGATATTGATCAAAGGCTGTGCTAAAGTGGTCTCTTTATTTTGAACACCCAATGATGGTTTATTTGAATAACCCTCTGTGTCTGTTGAGATATGCTTGATATTATGAGGGGAAAGATCGTCATCACTAAAAACATTGGGGTAAAGAGAAAAATGCGAATCTGGAATAATGCATTTAAAAACATCAAATAAATTTTGTTCATCAGATTCACTATAAGCATCGGGCTTTAGATCATACCTTTTTGTGCCGATATTTTTTGAAAGAGAAACAATTGGTGGATCTAACCTTGGCATCAGCATTTGTTGATTTGAAATGATATTGTCTGACTCTATGTCAAAGTCATCTTCTGGTTCCAAGGTAGTTTTGTTTTCAGTATTTTCGTCTTTGTTTTCTGGTACTAGAGCATGCAAGACTCCTAGGCTAATCTCTGTTTGGTCAGATACAGGAGGTAGGAAATACTCGTCACAATCTGAAGATTCTTCATCTGTGAGCTCATTCTCGAGGTCATATTGTAGACATTTAAGATGAAATCGCATATTGAAATCCCTTACGGGTTCGTCTTGTTTCCACAGATAGTCGATTTTGTCATAGACCTGGTCGTATTCATAGCAATCAAATTCCAAGATGAAAGTCCTAACGAATTGGTCCCAGCTGTGGATTGATGCAACTGGGAGGTTTCTGCACCATTTTCTAGCTTCCGCTGTGAATGTAAGAGTAAAAATCCTGCACAAAACGCCTTCATCAATTTTCTGAATATCAGAACTCGAAACTCTTTGAATGAATTGGAGGGCATGGTGGAATGCAGAAGAATTATTCTTACCATTGAATTTTACCTGAGACAATAGCCTTACCACATCTGGTGGAGTGTTGGAAGAGGCAGGAACATGGATGCAACTCCAAATAGGAATTCTATGAGCAGCCATCCTGTTTCAAGATTTCTAATTTAAAAACATTCCAACAGACAATATGCTCAGGCCCTCCTTCTAGCGCCAAATATGTTGAGGGCCCCGAAATCGGGTCGACAACAAGGGGGATACCCACCCGGTCCGGAACCTGGTTAGCGGCTCCTTGCCCGTTTGATGTAGTGGGTCCGACTGGGGGTAATGGGACCAGCTTCCCGATGCATGGGATGTGTGTGTGTGTAGAGTTTGATTATGTTGATTCTGGAAGCATTCTAAAACTAATTTAAATCTAACTTGCAAACTGATTCTAAGCTATAGTAATCTAATGAAAACAACATATACAATCTACGCTAACCCGGGATATATCTTTTCCATTATGCGATTTAGAAAGATTTCATATAATAACCAGTAATAAATATCATTCAGCTATCACAAGAATATAAACCATTTAAGATGAACCATTCTGCATAAGAAGTTAAACAAAACAGTTGTGAACAGCATATCGCATAAATAAATCATTCATATGTCAAGCATAAATAAATGAGTCCACCGTACAAAAGTGCCAAATGATAACCCATATGCTCATACATTAACATATAAACAATATCAGCTGCATATCACTTTAAGAATAAAAGCAGAAATTCGTCAAGAGATAAAAGTACCATTTATGACTGATTTTTACTCACAGACTTCAAGCAATAACGATTTATCTCTACTTGTTCTAATATCTACTAAGAGTACAGTAGTGCAACATCAGTAGCAGACATTAAAAATGCAAACATAAATAAATCTCGATCCTTCCATTCATCAAAACCTCCTCTGAGGGTGCAGAAGTGCATGTTCTGAGGACAAGTTTTTGACAAATTTCTGGACCCTTCTCCAAATGCCATGAGAAGGGTTAAATACTACTAACTAATTAATCTTAATTACACAAATTTAGGGAACGGCTTCAAATGACCGCCCTTTTACTAAAAGCAAATTTATTTCTAAAAATCAAATCTAATTTCTAAACGTTTCTGTATCTGCTCCTTAGTGCTGTAAGCAATGCGCTGTTCGCCGTGAAAGAGTCGGCTGGTTGTCCTTTCCTTTTGTTCGAGCTTGAAAATTAGCAATGACAAGAGCTGGCACCTCTTTCTGACAGACTAGAAGATATTTTCGAAAACCTTTCTCTAGCTGGGTGTATTCACTGTGCGTATACTTAGTACAACCCAGGTTCCTTTCGAACTGATTTTGCTGTTGCTATTTCAGTTTCCGGTCGTGCGAATGACTCAATGAGTTAGGAGTCGCGTTGTATGGACAATCCCCTGTATCGAGAATTGCTTCCGTTCTTTGTTCCAGGCTTTTCTGGAGCGTCCTCCTTCTTTTGCGTTTCTCTTTTTTCTTTACCCAGTCTGAGCTTCAAGATCTTTTGCAAACATGCTGCTTTTGTGTGCCTTTGACTCTGAGCCTTAGATAGTCTATTTTCATCAGCACCTATTGGGTGATACTCTGGAATCCGCGGTCCTGCTGCATGCGGCATCCATTTGCGGAGGCATCTTCTCTCTGTTACCCCATTGGCGCTTTCTTCTTTTCCTTAGATGTTTCCTGCATATAGATTTATATCAATTACATATCTTGCAGTTTACGCAAAGAAGAAGAGAAATGACGAAAAGATTGACATGAAAGCATTAAGTTCTAATGAATGCGTAATTCTGACACTCATCATGATTTGACTCTTCGAAAAATGCGATACAATCATTTTTGGATACTGAAGCATGCGATCATTAATTTCCCTTAAGGTGCGTGCTCAATTTTGGGTTTACCGTTTATGTCGGAGAATTCTTGCGATGAGTCCTTTCTGCGATTGGAATCGCAGTATCGAGGACTGCGACGTCATTAAGTGTTATCGCAAATTGCCAATATCGCAGATCACAAGATCGCAAGATTTTCGCTTTATCACTCTGTGCTGCTTATGCGACATTGCGACGTGCGACGTCGCATTTTGGCCGTCGGCGATTCCTTAGGTTTTCCCTTTTTGAGCGCTTTTAATGCACGCGATGCGATGGGTTCTCGCGTCGCTCTTTTTTCAGTGTACTTATGCGCTTAGGGAAAGCGCTTCTCTCTACCTTTGCGACGCGATATAGCTCTTAGGGAGTTAATACAAAAGATTTTTTAAACAAAATATTTTTTTGGATTTTTGGTTAAGGGTCCCCCTTTGCTTGATGTTATTACTAATATCAAACAAAGAGGGGGGTTGTTGGTGACCACAACACATCCCCCAAGAAGAAATCACCACTATCATATTTCTCATACTCGCAGAACCACTCTCTATGGGGAGAGAAGTGAAAGGATGCACCTGAGTCAATCAACCATGCCTCATGATCTACATGTGTACTTGAAGAAGCCAAATACACATCCCCACCTTCATCTGAGGTGGTTTTATCCTTTGCAGAAGGAGCATCATCAGATCCCTTTCCTTTATCAGGAGCTTTAGATTTACAGTTCCTTTTGTAGTGCCCTTCCTTTCCGCATTTCCAGCACACCACCTTTATATGTTTTCTTGGAGATTTAGATCTCCCTCTAGATTTAGATCTCCTACTCGATGACTTATTTTTGTTTCTGTTCTGGGACTGTCCTCGTATAGACAAGGCATCACCATTCTATCTCTCCATATTTTTCAATCTCATCTCCTCCATCAACAAGGATGAGACTATTTCATCAAACTGCAAGGTAGTTGTATTTCTACCTATTGCAATAACCAAACTATTCCACGAATTTGGCAGAGAACACAACAAACTGATGCACTTATCTTCATAAAAAATTTTAATATCAACAAATAATAACTGACTTACCACAGTATTAAATGTGTTAAGATGCTCTGCCACCGAGTCTCCATCTTTCATCCTCGGGTTATATAACCTTTTACACAAGGACAGTTTATTCACCAGAGACTTATATTGGTACAAAGTCCCTAACTTGTCCCACAAAGCCTTAGCCGTAGCTTCCCCTGATACATTCAAAAACACTGAATATGAGACACACAATCGTATTGTGCTCTTTTCCTTTAAATCTAACTTCTTCCATTTGGTTTAGTACCCAGATCTACCACGATCCACTGATCTTTATCCACCAACATATCCTCCATCTTGAGTTTCCACAACTCAAAACTCTGACCATTAAATTTCTCAATCTCTATCTTTCCACTGCTCGCCATCTTCTTTCACCACCAGAATTGATCTCGCATATCTCCCACTGAACAGGGTCTACCACAAGCCTGAGCAAAACCCCTCATCAATAAAGGCATCCCCTTGAAGCCAAAAACAATTCTGATACCAAATGTAGGTTTTACCCCGTACAGAAATTACCTACATATGAATTCTAAAACACAGAAAATAAAAAATGTGAGAGCATAACACATAAAACACATATACACAAAGATTTTCCCTTGGATCCCAAGACCAGGACTACTAGCTTGATTTTTCATTATGTTCCTTTCAATGTTATAATACATATTTATACATGTCGAAGCATCCAATACCATGGACCGAAAACCATCGCGGCCAAAACCATGTGCGAAAAATCATGCACAAAACCACAGGTAGGTTTGCCCAACCTAATATAGGGTCCAAAAACAAAATTTTCTAGGGCGCTGCCTCGAACCCCATAGAGTGGGGTTACCTGCATCCCTCAAACCCCCCATGACTCCCCCCGCTATGCAATCGGCGCAACGAAGGGGGGGCTCTACCCCTGGTTAACTACGTGGGCTAATCGTGGAAAGAATATAACACAACCCAACACGGGTCCAACACCGTCAACACCCGGGTACAAAGTAAAAAAGTCAGGCTCAAGGCCTACTACTTCCTTGCGATATGAAGTGTACATTTTTTAGAGATGCATTGTTTAGATGTTGGTATTAACAATGCTCGATCATTTTTCATATGTATTAACCGTTCAAACATTTTTATGAAGCTATGCTTCTTTATATGGCCCTGAGGACAAAAAAGGACAAAATGAAATGAAGCAACGATCCTTATTTGAGAATAAGAGGGATTTGTAATTCCATTTCATTATAAAAATTATGGTTCAAATTCTCGATGCAGCGATAATAATGTATATGTATGAACATGAAGATATCCAAGGATGGCCTTGTCATGATGAGGATGACACTTCGGGTGATGGTAGGTCCCTGTATCAACCAAAATTATCAAGGCACATAGCTTTCTATGTAGAGAGTCGTTTCTTCTTGGAAGTTTCGATTAAGTCAGTTTATAAAATGCATGTTAAGAATTATGTTGACATGGATGCCACAACTCAAGATAAGGATTTATTTTTACATAAAAAAATGTTGTTAACATCTATAGTCGTCTAATGAAAGGAAATTATCAGTTGCACAAGAACGATGAAATGGGTGTGAATCTTTGGTATAAAAAACAAAAGCATGATTTTTTCTTTTATCAAAAGTCGAACGGTGGAGAGAACCCTTTTATACTTAGAATTCAAATGAAGTGTATGTTGGAGACCATGGTCAAATTGTCGAATAATATCTTAATAGCCATATATTCAACATTCATCACATAAATGTGGGGTGAATGTATTAATAATGATATATCTAGTACAATAATTTGATTTGTAGTGATTGATAATGATTGATGAGCTAAAGTTGAGTTTACATGTTTTTTGAATGTGATAGTATCATCTATACACACATGTGGTGTTTGATGAGCAACAAATTGTGGTACTAGTTGCATGGGTGGTGGCATCACGTAATACATCACACAAAAGTTCCCTATGGTTGGAGAACCTCATGCATAGATGTCACTAAGTTTATCATACTTGCAAAGTTAATGCGTTCATGGTTGATGATGCATTGGCTGAAATAAGTTCTTTAAGGTAACTTCAATCTTCTTATTTTATAGTACAACTTGTATTTATTCTAAAAGAATGCACTTGAAATGAATTGAATGTGGCAGGAGAATCACAAGGTGCAATGTTATCTTGTGTGTTTTGCACGTCTGTTGAGCATGGCTAAAAAATGTCAATTGGTTGGCTAGTAGTCCAACAACAAAAAAAGAGATGTCTAGTGATTTGGGTTTGATTATGAGATATTGTTGCAATGATGAAGTGAGCATTGCAATTAATGCATTCTTCAACAAATTTGCTAATGAGGATAATTTTTTAGACTGTTTCCACAAGAATTGGGTTGTCGGTGACAAGATTTGTAAGTTCACATTCTCTTTATTATTTTTCTCTATTTGGTTTTCATACGAACAAAATATCTCCATTAACCTGACTTTTCTGCAATTAGGGATGTGGGTAAAAGACTATCGAGATTTTCCCCAAGCAAATGAGGAGACAAACAATGTTGTGGAGTCATATCACTATTACATAATGACTACATTTCTATCTGATAGAGAAAGGAGATGTAGTCGTAGGATGGATTGGTTGATATATTTTCTTCTAAAAAACCTTGAACCATGTTATTAGTTCAAGGAAATTCTAAAAAAGGAAGTATATTTGAATAATTACAAGAAAGAGAAACAATGTGAATCACCATTGGTATAGAAAAAATAATTCCAGATAATGATTGTAGCCCTCATGAGCAAACATCCCATGAATTTTGGGTGAGGATTCAACCTAATGCTAATAAGAAATATCTTGTCACTTGTCATCACACAAATTTCATAACTTGTGATTGCCCATGGTCTATTTGTGGCAACATTTGCAAGCATGCCATAAAGGTGGGTTGGTTGTGTTCTCGTTCAATGGCTTCAAACCAATTTCTAAATCATCATAGCAAAAATGATTCATGCAATGATGCTCATGAGATAAATATAAATCGGATCTTGGTGAATATGCAAACACAGTTGCCATGGATAGTCACTTTGTTGATGTAAATGTTGAAGGACTTGAGTTGGTCAAAGAGGAGTTATTTTGCTACCTAGACCTGCTTTGAAATAGTTCTCCTTATACTTTGACCAAGACTAAACAATAGATTTCCTTGGTTAAAAAAATGTTGGATGACGTCAATAATATTCATATTATGGATTATGATTTCACATGTGGGTTGGGTGCTTTTGAGTCGGCTTTGAAGAGGAAGAAGATTTTCTTGAGTCCAAAAAAGAGAAAAAAAACAAAAAACATAATGCAAGATTGGAAATTGATTTTAATATCACTGTAGATGAAGATGAATCATTTGAGTTTGAACAACTCAACAAGCAAGGTCGGCCTCCCTCCAACAATGCATGATTTTCAAGGTTTGTTGTGATATATTTGTTTTTAATTTCATTTTAGTATTTATTAGTGTATTATGTGTATTTAATGTATTATTTTTGTGTTGAATATGTTCATGTATGTTTGATAGGTGTGATCCTATGTTAGTTGATTTGGTAAATTTGTCCCAATGTTCAATTAAGGTCAGTAAATCACTTTGTTCATTTACATTCAGTCTTGGAATATATTGATTGTTTAGTATGTTACGGAAGATAGGTTTCATGGGGTTGTTCCATACTTGCTTTATGATTACACACATTGGTGTCTAATCATGAATCTGATATCTAAATTGGAATAAAATCAACAGAAATGTAAAAAAAATTGTAGCATAGATGCAACAAAAATGTAAAAAAACATGGAAAACACAATTTTACTAGTATTTGGTAACTGCTAATTGCTAATGATGATATATTATTGTAGAATAATATCAATTACAACAACACATATTTTTAGTTTGTTGACTATGAGTTGTTGCAACAATGGCAATGAGTGTCTACAACAGTGAACTAGTGACTATCAACAACAGTGAGGGAAAGAATGTCAACAACGGTGAGGGAATAAATGTCAGCAAGAACACATCAGTCACTTTGAATCTGAGTTTGAAGGGAGACATTCATGAAGATTGTTGATATTATAATCATTATGTACTGCTTCATCAAGACAAATTTATTTATTTATTTATTTGTTTATTTGTTTATTTGTTTATTTATTTATTTATTTTATTTTATTTATTTATTTTATATATATATATTATTATTTATTTATTTAATTTAATTTTTTTTTTTTTTTTTTTTTTTTTTTTTTTTCAGACTTTAGGAATTGTGATATACCCTTGTTGGAAGCTATATCATTAGATAATGAAAATTAAGATCGATCCAGTTACTCGCACACTGTTCCATTCAAGAAATATATTTAACAACCCTTGTTAAGGTTACCTTTAAGTTATTTTGGTGAAATGGATCTCTAATTTGGGTTTGTTTCCATGGGGCATCCCACCTTTCTTTATATCCTTCTTTTGTGATAGTCTACATGTTGACGGTGCTGGACCTACCAACATTTAGGGGATCACCCTAGTATGAAGTCCCAACTAGACCTCACACCATTTGGTGTGGGAGTCCCATCCGGTATGATGGCTCGATTGCCATTGTCTTAAGGATTTGCCTCAACTCTTGCTTGTCCGCATAGGAGAGTGGTCTACTTTTCCTTCGAGAAGTGAGGTTCGCGTGCCTAGTGAATGTTAGTGTACTTGTGTCAATGGTTCTTTCACTGTAAAGGGAGAGGGTGAGAGTGAGTCACAAGTTGGTTGGGATGAAGTCCCAACTCAGCTAGGAACACACAACACAATAGGACATGAAAAATTTCTAGAGGAGCAGTCCACATGGATGCGACAGTCACAAAACACAAGGTAAGATAACATGTACAACACTTAAGAGATGAGTCTGAATGAGTGCAACAGTTGTTACAACAAGCTTTACGTGAAAGGTCTATCTGATGTCCAGGGAGACAGCCACCATGGGCGAGACAATGTTAACAGCATATACAACACATTTCCATTAACATATTATGTATTACAACAAGTGAAATAGTTCAAGTGTTCAACACAAGTTAAAGCAACATGCATTACAAGTGTGCAACATTAGTCTTACAACAATTACAATACATGTGTGAAAATGTTTTCGCCTGTTAGCAAGCTTCTGAATTAAGTGAAAGTTCCAAGACACATCTTTACATGTTACATCAGTAACCCCATGAGCAGGGCGTTGGAGCCACTACCTACTCCTCAAAGAAAATATTACAAACTCTGTTGGCTATATGGGAGGAGCTGAGGTGAAAAGTCCTTTCATGTACAAATGAGGGGGTAGTTATAGCCAAGGGTGAAACTGACCCTTATGGCTATTCGACTACCCTCATGGCTATTTTAATTCCATGACTTTTCGACTTTGCATGACTCTTTGTACAACAAGTGGGTCTCTTGGACCTCCATGTTATATTACATTGATTGACAACATAGCCCATAGTAGAAATGTGGGCGACATGAATCATGACATGAATAGACATGACAATGCTGGTACATTCATGCTGCTGTTGGAGTGCATCTCGAGCTACAATGATGCTAGGTGATGGATGTCTTCATGGTGTAGCATAGCTTCACCTCCGCATGGCAAAGTGCATGGAGTCTTTGATGGTCTTTGCTTTGCTTGATGATGCTTTGGCACATTGTTCCTTGCTTGCATGTTGGAAGGCTTGACAGACTCATCAGTTCACGAAAGGTGCATGTTCATCCGTTCATCCATCTGTGAGCACATCTTGCATGTTTTCTCGTCCATCCATCCGTGAACACATATTTGCATGATCATTCGTTTGCAAGAAAATCTCTTTGCATGAATCAATCGTTCTTCCATTGGTAAACCTGTATTTCTGCATGTGCTCCCTTCATTCATCCCTTTCATTGTCGCACCATGTTTGTTAGTGTACCTGTGCCTGCAGTCACTCATCATGAAACGACATCAAATCCAAAAACCTCCTAGTCTACCATGGCACATGATCATTTTGAATGTAGGTGACCAGGAGAGGCAGCAAGGTTACGAAGTAGGATGATGGCTATGGGCACTATTTATTGAAACTGCGCAAGATTCACTGAGTGATGAAGACGGGAAATCCAAGTTGACAGTGATTGTCTGCAAGGTTTGGCTCTACTCAAAGGAAAAATTGGGCAAATTTTGGGAGGGATAGTCAGGGCTGCAGGAAGGCAAGGTAGGAAGAATCTGCACAGTTTCCGGAATGAGCAGACAGCAGTGGCTGGAAGGGAAAATTTGTAGAATTTTCTAGAGGAACAGGTCAGGCTGCAAGGAGGATCAACAAGCAGAAATTGCGCAGTTTTTGGGAGGAACTAGCTGGGAGCCTGGAAGTCAAAACTGCACAATTCCCAGAGGGAAATAGCAGTTGGCTTCTTGATTACTGGCAACATAAAATGTGCAATTCCCAAGGGTAACAGGGAGTCAGCTGCTAGGAGTTTGGCAGTAGAAACTATGCAATTCCTGGAGGTAACTGGTAGTCTGTTGCTAGGAGCTACTTGTGAGGAAAACTGCACTGAGGCTGATAGGTCAGCCTGCTGATCATCTCTATGCAATATCTGAGCTGAGCTGACTTCTGGGTAGTAGAAGTTCTGCTCATTAAAACTGCACAATTTCCTGGATGAGCAACCGGTCGACTTTCGGGAGGACTAACTAGGAAAACTACACAATTTTTTGAGGGAGACAGAGACGGGCACTTGGTGTCTGTGCAATTTTCTCAGTTAGCTGAGTGGGAAAGGTCAATAGCCTCTATGCAATTTTTTAGGGGAGTCAGTCGCGGGGTGGCTATTGGGTCCGACGGTCTGGGTGGTCATCATGAAAGTTGATTGGATAGCTTGTGATTAGTGCATCTTGGAAAGACTTGCTTGGTGCTTCTACGCTGTTTTGGGTGATCGTCGATTGAGTCGATGGCGGGGTGATGGTCTAGCTATCAGAGGGAAGTTCAGTCGTCAGAACTTCAGCAAAATGACTAAGTGTGTCAACGATTGAAAGATGCATAGGTGATCATGCAAACACACATTCATATGACTCGACGAAGAAACGAATCGGAACATCCAAACACACATGTTCAACATGACTGACTGAGTGGTGCAAGTGACAAGTGAGACACTTATTATTGATCATTGATCGACCGTGATGATGCTTGTGCGACAGTGAATGTGACTTCATGTATGAGTGCAACAAATGCTTTCATAGCGAACACAACAAGTACACACGAAGCAAAGAATTTTAGAATAACCAAAATGTGGTAGCAAGCATGACTTAGAAACCAACATGCAGAATTTTGAATGAAAAGAACAAGCAAGGTGAATGCAAAGACTCCCACGGGCTCATGGGGTGAACCGAAATTAGGTGCAGGCCAAAATTTTGGAGGGGGTGGTTGTAGCCGCTACAATACTTGGTGACACACTGGTAGAACTCCAGCTTCTCTATTTTGGTTCACCGATAGCATAGGGCCCTATTCTTTCAGGGATTATTGAATCAGTGCGTGGGTTACTTTGGCTTCTGCACTTACCCCATGGACATACATGGTTCACCCTTTGCCAACTCAGTCAAACAAAATCAAAAGTTCAGCTTAGATCTCAGTGTTTCGAATCCTGGAAGGGTAGTTTAGCTCCCAAGTTGAAGATTTTCAAAGTATAAATTTTCATCTCTGGTGTTGCTCTACTGCCAGCATGCTTGGACAGTACCCCGGTGAAGTCACGTAGGAACACGCACATTGCTCCATTAACAGTGAGCCTAGACAGTACCCTGGTGGATTTGCATGCTTCGCCTCTCTGTGCAGGAAGCCTTTCTCTTATTTCACCTTTGTATTTTTCAAGAGGAATGTGCATAGGAACTTGTTTATTTTTGGGGCGGAAGAGGGATCCCGACTTATTGAGAGAAGAAGAGGTTGTTCCTTCAAAGAAGCATGTAAGACCTTTGACATAGGTTTGCTCGTTTAGATTTCCCCTTCTCCATTTCTACTAGCTGGATGAGCTTGAACACACATAGAAAAAGGCTGCATATAGGCATGGGGCTTCCCAGTGTGGACATAGGTTCATGGTTGGACCAAAAATTCCCTTGCAGACAGTTCATATTTTCCATCAAGATGTCATCGGACGAAGGTTACAACCAAGCACGGAGAAGATGGACACAAGACTATCCAAATGCTATAGCGTCACAAGTTTCTTCAAATTTCAGCCACGTACTATTTTCAAAAGCCATAACGTAGTAGTTGGCAACACTTATTTCCGAAAACAAACATAGTAATATATCAAACAACAAAACGAACATGAACAAAAATAGTAAGCAGAATCAAACAAAGTAAAAACAAAGATAATAAGCAAAGCAAATAGGATGAAACAACAAGCAGAAAGCAGACTATGTACATGGCACAGCCGCCGCCTGGCCTACTGAAAATAATGCTTGAGATCTTGGTTGTTGACAAGAAGGTTGTCAATCCTCCCGTTAAGTGATTTCAAATGATACGTGTGTGGTCCAAGCTTCTCGTGGACTGTGTACGGACCAATCGACAGGGACTAGAACTTCGTATGTTTGCCTTTGTCTTCATGGGGCTTATCCCATTTTAGAACTAAGTCACCAACATCGAAGTTAGCTTTCCCTATAGAATTCTTATTGAACCATCTCTTGATACGGTTCTGGTGGAGTGTGAATTTTTATTTTTCTTTCATCCTTTCTTCCTAAAGCTTATGGAGGGCATCCATCCTACGCTGAACTAGTTCACAAGGCTTGCCTTGGGATTCTTGGGAAAGCTAAAGTGCAGGCAAGTAGATATTTGGCAAAAGGATGGCTTCTTTACCATAAACTAGGAAGTACGGTGAGGTATTCAGAGAGGGCTTAGGTGTTACACAGTCAACCCATAATGCATTCGTCTGGGTGGTATGCTAGTTACGCTACTCAGAGAAAATGGTCTTCTTGATTATACAGATGAAGTTTCTATTCGTGGACTCTGCTAGATTGTTTCCTTGAGGGTAATAGTTAGATGAATTTTTTAACACAATACGATTCTGTAATGAAAATTCATAGAGTTTCAAAGACTAAAAATAAGTTGCATTATCAAAAACAAGTGATACTGGAACACCAAAGCATGAGATGATGTTCTGCTCGAGGAAGATGATGACCTCCTAGTTGTTCACTTGTTTGAGTGGAACTACTTCTGTCCACCATGTGAAGTAGTCAGTTGCTGTTAGGATGTAGAGGTGTTGATTTGACGAATGAGGGAAACTTTCCCTAATGATGTCTAGGCCCCATTGTTGGAATGGTTCAGTCACACAACAAGGTGCAATGGAGCTGTTGATATTTGTGTTCTGTTGGCACATCAATGACAGGTCGAGAACTTGTGGGCATAACCATGTACATCCTTGAATAATGTGGGCCACTAAAAACCATCTCGCATAATGTTTTGTGCAGTGATGTTTCCTGAAAAGTGACCCCCTGCAGATCTGTCATGCAGATCTTGAAGTACCTTCTCTTATTCATGTGCTGTGCTTTCTGTAAAGCCCTTCGTGCACCGACTGATATGCTAAGGATTTCAGGCACAATTCCTTCTTCTGTCTAATGGAAAAGTGAGAGGCTATGGTGTCGTGCTCAAGGTACTGGCACACATATGCGTACCAAGATGTTCTGTCTTCAGTGGCTATTTCTCACCTTATGTCATACATCTCAATTTCCTTCTCCTAACCAGTGAGCTCTTCTTCACTCTCCAGAGTGTGTACTGCTTCAGCTACAAGTCTGCAGAGCCCATGTCATTTTATCGTGTGAACTGGCTTGATTTCAAGATCATACTCTTGCAAGCCTATCATCCAGTTCACACATCGTTCACCCAGTTCTTGTTGTACAAGCAATGTGCAGACTGCTGGGTGGGGGACGAAGACTATGCAGTGGTTCTTCAACAAGTAGGGCCTGAAGTGTTTCACCACCTTGTAAACTGCATAAGCTTTCTTGTTAATGGCAGGGTAGTTGAGCTCCGGTCCCTGCATGCTTGCACTCATGAAGGAGATGGGACATTCGTCATTAGCTTCATCCTTCTGAGTGATAATTGCAGCTAGTGAATTGTCGGAAGTGAAGGTGTATAGCAGGAAATCTTTCTTGAAATCTGGGCTATAGAGTGCAGGTGCTTCTGCAATGGCCTACTTGATCCGGGCGAATGCATACTTTTCCTTCTTACCCCAGTTGTAGACTACATCTTTCTTGATCATGTCCTGCATGGGCTTAACTATCTACGCATAATCCGAGATGAACTTCCAGAGGAAGTTTATCTTGCCCAAGAAGGATTGCATGGCTTTCTTGTTGACTAGGTAAGGGATCTGTGTAATGGTTTGGACCTAGTCTGGATCCACCTTGATCCCACTTTTGGAAACAATGTGTCTGAGGAGGTTCCCTCTGACACTGTGAATACGCTCTTTTTGGGATTCAAGAAAATCCTGTATCTCTAGCATCGCTCATATATTTTCTTTAGATGTCGTATGTGGTCTTATTGTCTTATTGAGAACATAGTCACAACATCGAGGTATATCACCACACTCTATCCAATGAGTCTGCGAAAGGCAATGTCCATGATGCACTAAAATGTTGCGCCTGCGTTTACAAGCCCAAACAATATTTGTCTATAAGCAAATGTACCCCACTGGGTATGGAAAGTAGTTTTGAGTCTGTCGTGTTCTGCTACCAGAACATGATTATATCCTGAGAAACCGTCAAGAAGAGAAAACATCTTTGCCCTAGATATTGTTTGCAAAATATTTTCCATAGACAGCACGAGGTAGTTGTCGTTGTCTGAGGTGGGGTTTATGTTCCTGAAATTGACACACAAGTGGATTTCTCCAGACTTCTTATGTACAGGAACAAGGTTGGAGACCCATGTGGAATGGCGAACTTTGTATATGATCGTGCATCAAATAGCTTACTAAGGTCTTTCAGTATGAGGGGTTCAAGCGACGGATGTAATTTCCTCAACTTCTATTGATATGGCTTGACTCCTTCTTTGATTGGGATGATATGTTGGATGATTCACGTGTCATGAGTTTTTAGATCATTACACATCCACGTAAACACATCGCGATATTGTTTGAACAAGCAGATAAAGGCTTTCCACTCTTGCTGTGTACAACATGTACCAATATTGACAAACTTTGGATTCTGTTTTGTTCCCAGGTTTATTAGTTCGTGCCTCATGGTGGAACTGTGGATCTTGTTATTCCTTGGCCCCTGAAAATGTTCTTGCAAGTCATAAAGCTTTTCCAATGTTGCCACACCTTTTTTGATAAGGTGGTCTTTCCTGTTACTAGCTTCTGCTTGCAGAGAGCGCTCGTGCTCGTCATCATCTATCACTGCATCTTTGAAGACATCAATGTTGGCCATGAAATGCAGTATCTGTTGATCATCATTAAACACGTGTAATTTAGTTATGTTGTCCAAGATAGATGGTTTTTACAAAATTTCAATAGTAAATCTATCCCTAATCGGTGACATTCTCGAAGCTGCATTTGCCAGTGCATTGGAAGCTGCATTACGCATACATGGTACAAAAATGATATTAAATGCTTGGAAGTTTGAGATTAGTCGCCATACCTCTTGTTGGTAACTTTTAAGATGTGGTGATAAACAGTGGATGGTGTTATGTACTTGACACACCACTATCTCTGAATCACCTACCACTTTGAGTGTGACCACGTTGAGGCTGATGGCTTTCTCTAAGCCTAACATGAGTGCTTCATACTCAGCAACGTTGTTCATGCACTCGAACTCCAATCGACTTGAAACTAGATGCTTCCTGTTGTAAGGGTCAATCAAGATACACCCAACTCCTCAATCATCATGTGTCCTTGATCTGTCAAAGTACATGGTACACAACTCATTTGTACACGGACCACTTGATGTGTTAGTACTATTTCTACTGTTGTTGCTGCTACTACTGCTACTATTGGTACAGTGTGTTGTACAAGTTTCATTACCATCATTTGGGCAAGGAAGGAGTCCCAACTGTGCATCTGGTGGGGTCGGAGCTGGCTGTGCAGGATAACACCCCAATGTTATCTCAAGGAGGCAGTTGCCGAACATGAGTTCTGTGAAGACCAACGGTTCATTCTCACCATTAAGGGGAGTGACATTATGTTTCATGTAACTCTCAGATGCTACCAAGATTTGGTTTCACTTGCCCTTGTATGGAAGCCATATGTGAGACCAGTCTGTAGCAAAATATCCATCTAGCTTGCTGGACTAGGCTCTGTTGAGTAGCAGACCATATTCTTTGGGGATGTCCACAACCACTATGTCAATGCATTAGTGGACTCGACCATCATGAGATAGTCAGATGATCATGTCTCGCAGTTCACCAATGGTTGGTACAGATGTCTCACTCCATTTTGCATTGATCCTTTTGGAAATGGAAAGAGGCATGATGTTGGCTGCCATGCTGGAATCAACCAAATAGTTGTGAACATTACAGTTGAAAATTTCAAAAGATAGCAAAAATGGAGGGCAACCTGAATTTTCTTCTTCCACTTGGAGTGTATTGAGCACAGTGGAAAGTGATCCAGGAGGTGTGCTTACTCCCTTGCTAGTAGAGGTTGCGTTGTCAGTTGTTGTCTGTCCCAATGCATGGAGCAGGACATCTCGTTGACTTTGGACCTTAGCCAACTTGAACAAACTGATGTTTTCTTGAGTTTTCTTCATGTCATCAACAATGTTGCAGTCCATAGGTGGTAGTATTATCGAGGTGTTCAGGGTAGAACAAGTGTTTGTGTTGTCCGATGGAGTGTTTTGTAGCTTACTGCTCATGGATGTGCCCTTGTCCGCCACTATTTTCCCGCACTTGCTTTGTGTTTTCTTCTTTGGGATGGCCAGTGGATCAGCCTTCCTTATCAGCAGTCTGATCTTTTCTTGCATCTCCCCAAGAGTAGGGGATCCCCTTTACTCCTAAGATTGTAATGGTCAGATTTCTTTCAGGGTTACTTCTTGGTGTTTGTCTTTGACATCATTTGCGAGCACTGATACAAGTTCACCACATGCCCAAATCTCAATGGCGCATTAAGTGCAACCTCTTCATCATCGTTAGTGTCTTATGGCTGCTCCTGAATATTGTTTCCTACATCGAGTGTATGACTACAAAAAGCACTTTTGACTTGCTTCGAGTCTGAATAAGAGTTCTTAGGGTGACGTTCTTTGTGGAATGAACAGAACTTAGGATCTTCACATTGTTCGAGCTGGAACACAGGCTTCTGCGTAGTATTGGAAGCGAACTGGTTACTGCTTGATGAGTTGCTTGCCTATCTCTGCCTGGGTAAGATGACTGCTTGCAAATGTGTTTGTTTTACGTTGTTTGAGTTTTCACACTTCAGTGGTCAAGCTGTTGAAAAGGTGAGTTAGGGTCTCAATATCGATTGCTTCCTTGTCCCTACCCTTACTTGCCACTGCTTGGGACTTCTTGCTTGCATCCTTGGATTCCTTTGCTGATTCATCATCCTTGATGACTCCAATTGCGTGCAGGTCTTTCTCAAGAGTGATAGCCTCCTCACAGTTTTCCAGAAATATTGGTTTCGCAACTCGCTTGATGAACTACGTAATGCTGGTTGGTAGTGCAGACATGTAGTAGTCAATAGTGATGGAGTCATGAGGTTTAGTGTTCACTGCAAACTTGCTCGATATGTATGTAAATCTCTTATTGAAATATTTCACTTTCTCTTTTCCCTCCATCTTGAGGCTGCCCAACTCTTTGAGTAGCACGGCTGGGGTCTTTTTATTAGCAAACTTCTCAAGGAACATGCATTTGAATGCATCCGAGTTTTGTATAGAGTTCGGTGGAAGGTTGTGATACCATGCAGCTACACAACCATCCAAGGTACATGGGAACAATGTACATGCTATGTCGTTATACCATACCTCAAGGGTCTACAGTTGTAGGTATAAGTTGTCCAAGTGGTCTTCTGCCTTCATTGTGTTGTCAGGGTCGAAATTGATGTTCACTCTCTTTGCTCGCTTCATCATCTTGTGTAGAACAGACATGAGAGCTAATGGTCCCTGAGTCAACCATTCAAGATTTGGGTCAACCATCTCTTCTTCCTCTCTTTCAGAGTCTAATGGTTCTGACTCTAAGTCTGTTGGCTCATCTCCACCTCCACCTCCTCCACTACCTTCCCCTCCACCTCCTGTACCAAATTCTGATCCCAAGATCATAAGATTGTCTTGTTTGCCTTGCCGGAATACATTCCTCTCTGCTTTCAATAGCTTTTGCCAAACCTTCAAGTGTGGCAAGGATTGCTTCTTCCATTGATGATACAGCAACTCCTGTGGTAGTGGCTTTTGACTTCCTTGATGCATATGGAATATGTTTTATGCTTGGGATCAATCCGATTGCTTTTGCGAACTGCCAAGTGATGGGACAGATGGAGTGAAGTTGATGATACGGAATTTTGTGTTCAATCCTAGGAGGTGAGGAGTAACCAACTATAGAGTCACATTTAGGTGAGAGGGAGTACGAGTTATTGCCTTGCCCAGATGGTGGATGACTAAGTGTGAGGGGATGTTCAACCATATACAACTGGCTGCCCTCTTTCTAGCACCAGAAATGTTGATGGTGCTGGACCCGCCAACATTCAGGGGATCACCCGAGTATGAAGTTCCAACTAGACCTCACACTGTTTTGTGTGGGAGTCCCATTTGATATGATGGCCCGATTGTCATTATCTTAAGGATTTTCCTCAACTCTTGCTTGTCAGCACATGAGAGTGGTCTGCTTTGCCTTCAAGAAGTGAGGTTTATGTGTTTGGTGAATTCTAGTGTACTTGTGTCAATGGTTATTTCACTGTAAAGGGAGAGGGTAAGAGTGAGTCCGAAGTTGGTTGGGATGAAATCCCAACTTGGCTAAGAACACACAACACAACAGGGCATGCACAGTTTTGGGAGGAGCAGTCCACATGAATGTGGAATTCACAACACACAAGGTAAGATAACACGTACATCACTCAACGGATGAGTCAGAATGAGTGCAATGATTATTACAGCAAGGTTTATGTCAAAGTTCTGTCTGATGTTTGGGGATAAAACCACCATGGGCGAGACAATGTTAACAACATATACAACACATTTCCATTAACAGATTATGTATTACAACGAGTGAAATAGTTCAAGTGTTCAACACATTTTAAAGCAATATGAATTACAAGTGTTCAAGATTAGTCTTACAATAATTGCAATACATGTGTAAAACATGCTGGCCTATTAGTAGGCTTCTAGATTAAGTGAAAGTTCCAAGACACATCATTACACCATATATCACTAACCCCATGAGCGGGGTGTTGGAGCCACTACTTACTCCTCAAAGAAAATATTACAGACTCTCTTGGCTATATGGGAGGAGATGAGGTGAAAAATCCTTTCATGTACAAATGAGGGGGCATTTATAGCCAAGGGTGAAACTGACCCTTATGGTTGTTCGACTACCCTCATGACTATTTGACTTCCATGAATTTTCATCTTTACATGACTCTTTGTACAACAAATGGGTCTCTTGGACTTCCACGTTACATTACATTCATTTACAACACAGCCCATAGTAGAGATGTGGGTGACATGACTCGACATGACGATGCTGGTACATTCATGTTGTTGTTGGAGTGAATGTCGAGCTGTAGTGCCGATAGGTGATGGATGTCTTCATGTTGTAGCACAGCTTCACCTCCGCATGGCAAAGTGCGCGAAGTCTTCGATGGTCTTTGGTTCGCTTGATGATGCTTTGGCACATTGTTCCTTACTTGCATGTTGGAAGGCTTGACAGGCTCATTTGTTCCCAAAAGCTGCATGTTTGTCTATTCGTCCATCTGTGAGCACATCTTTCATGTTTGCTTGTCCGTCTATCCGCAAATAAATATTTGCATGATCATCTGTTTGCAAGCACATCCCTTCACATGCATCGTTCGTTCATCCATTGATGAACCCGTCTTTTTGCATGTGCTCCCTTTGTTCATCACTTTCGTTGTCGCACCATGTTTGTTAGTGTACCTATGCCTATAGTCACTCATCACGAGATGATATCAAATCCAAAAACCTCCTAGTCTACCATGTGACATGATCATTTCAAATGTAGGTGATTGGCAGAGGTAGCAAGGTTGCGAGGCGGGATGATGGATCCAAGCACCGCTGATGAAAACTACGCAAGAGTCATTGAGTGATGAAGATGGGCAATCCAAGTCGACAGTGACTGTCTGCGAGGTCTGGCTCAGCTGGAAAGAAAAAATGGGCAAATTTTGGGAGGAACAATCCAAGCTGCAGGAAGGCAAGGTAGGTAGAATCTGTGTAGTTTTCGGAACAAGTAGGAAGCAGGGGCTAGAAGGAAAAATTTGTGCAATTTTCTAGAGGAACAGGTCGGGCTGCAAGGAGGATCAACAGGCAGAAATTGCACAGTTTTTGGGAGGAACTGATTGGGAGCCTCAAAGTCAAAACTGCACAATTCCCTAAGGGAACTAGCAGTTGGCTTCTTGGTCACTGGCAACAGAAACTATGCAATTCCCAAGGGGAACAGGCAATCAGCTGGTGGGAGCTTGGCAGTAGAAACTGCACAATTCCCGGAGGGAACTGACAATGTGCTGCTAGGAGCTGTTGGTTTAGAAAACTACACTGAGGTTGACAGGCCGGCCTGCTAATCATCTTTGAACAATTTTTGAGCTGAGATGACTCCTGGGTAGCAGAAGTTCTGCTCATGAAAACTGCGCAATTTCCTGGATGAGCTTTCGGTCGACTGTCAGGATGACTGACTGGGAAGACTACGGAATTTTTTGAGGGAGACAGAGACGGGCACTTGGTGTCTATCCAACCTGTCTGCGCAACTTCCTCAGTCGGCTGAGTAGTCAAGGTCAGTAGCCTCTATGCAATTTTTGATGGGAGTCAGTCCCGGGGTGGCTGTTGGGTCCGACTGTCCAGGTGGACAACATGAAAGTTGATTGGATTTCTTGCAATCAGTGCAGCTTGGAAATACTTACTTTGTGCTTCTGCATTGTTTTGCGTGAGATTTGATCAATTCGATGGTGGGATGATTGTTTGGCTATTAGAGGGAAGTTCGGTCGTCAGAACTTCAGCAAAATCACTAAGTGTGTCAACGATCAAAAGATGCATAGGTGATCATGCAAACATACACTCACATGGCTCGACGATGAACCAACTTAAAACATCCAGATACACATTTTCAACATGATTGACCAACAGTGCAAGCGACAAGCGTGACACTTATGATTGATCATTGATTGACTGTGACAACGCTTGTGCAACATGAATGTGACTCTGTGTGTGAGTGAGATAGATGCTTTCATAGTGAACACGACAAGTACACATGAAGCGAAGACTTTGAAGAAAACTAGAACATGGTCACAAGACTGAATTAGACACCAATATGTAGAACTTTAAATGAAATGGACAAGCAAGGTGGAAGCAAAGACTCCCATGGGCTCATTCGGTGAACCTAAGGGTGTGTAGTCATCAAGAAAAACTCCCAAGGGAGGCTCTGAAATTAGGTGAAAGCTAAAATTTTGGAGGGTGGTTGTAGCCACTACAACACTACAATATTTGAATCTGGTATGTGCAATATACAATTTATTTCTTCCTTCTCCTAACGATAATCTATGCTTCCTATGGAAAATTGGCCCACTCTTGTTGTTCTTGTATCACCTATTGAGGTATTTAAAATTCTCCTATAACCCAAATATTTCTCTTGAAATTTTGTTTATTAATTTTAAGGGATTCCCCCTAACTAGCCTGATTTCTCAAATAATATACAAAGGATCTCAACTGGATATCCCCTACATAAGGGTTGGGATTCCATATTTTGTTAAAAGGAAACATAAAAGGCTTCTATGAATCCATTGATGGTATCCATCTAGAAAGGATTTTTGGTGATCATAACATTCTTTCTAAACATCATAAATCTTTCCATCAAGTAAATGTTGTAATTGGTTGAAGGATCCCTCCAACTAAGTACACCATTCATTAACTGTCGAAATTATTTCTTCTCATACTCCATCCTGGTCACCTTCCTTTGTAACTTAACCACTGTTTTTTTTTATTCTCCTTCAATTTTTTTAATATATTCTTCCCATTTCTTGCAAAGGTCACAAATTATCCTTTTCTGCTTTTTCAAAGGTATTACATTTTCCTTATAATATGGTATCCACAGGGTTAATTTATCCTTCGTTTCTTTCATCAAAGGATTTGGTGTCTCCACCTTAAGAACCTTTTCCTCTACCATATTGTGTTTTGGTTCATGATCCTTTGTTTGCAAATGTAACCAACCTCCTCCCACATTTACCCAAGTTAAGCAGTCTGCTGGGGTAAACATGTGATGAGAGGCTAATATGATATGATTCAACTCCCCATGTACATTTGAGGAAGTGGGACCAAACAAACACAACCAATCTGACCTTCTACACATGTTATAGAACTTTTAGGAGCCAACCAATCCTTCCAAGTGACCAACCCTGAGGTAACTTGACATTTTACTGACCTAGAGCCTCACTCACTCCCATGAAACGAGCATGCATGTGAATGGGACCCTCCAGTCACTCCCACAGCAAGGGCATGCTAGCGACTGGGAACATTTTTAGCTAGTTCAGAGCTAATAACCTAGAATTATATGCCATCTTTTTAGGGCTAGGTCTCAGGCCACTGCCTAGAACTCCATGAAACTTCCAGAAATGAAAAATAATATCAAAAAAATGATACCAATGAAAATACTTGAACAACTACTTTATATGACCCCTAATAGCCATGACAGGCATTTTATCAAACATGTCACAAATATGCATGTCATATCAACAGATCTAAGCATAGGGGTCTCATACTTATCGGAGAATTTCCAAGAAGCATTGATGTTTGATCACATTAGTTTCATTATCATCTATTAGGTCATATTTTCATTGTTCACTCATTTACTAATCAAAACATGATGAGAACCATAAATCAACACTACCATAAAACATGCTCATAACCAACATATAAACAACAAAAATAACAAGGGTATAATAGCCATATAAACCACATAATAACAAGTACATTTACCCATCAAATATAAGAGGAAATGAGCTCTTATTAACATATGCAAAATGAAACTAGGTCTAGGACTTACATGTACCACCCAACCATAGATTGGTTGAAGAAAATCTTTCTTTCAACCAATCACCCCCCTGCCATATTCCAAACATGAATGTGGGATCTCATGGAACACATCCAACAAAACCAAACCGGGGCTTCCAAAGGAAAACCACATCAACCCTCAACCAATGATTCCACCTCATGGTCGGACGTCACTAACCATCACCAGATCGGTCTCTACCCAAGTTGTCCAGGTCTCCTGAGTGTCTGTTCCAACCAGGGCTTCTAGGACTAGTAACTCAACCCACAACTATTGTTGGGCTTCCAAAGCGTTTATCCAACAAGGGCTTCCAGGACTAGTAACTCAACCCACCAAGGGATTCCAAAACATTTTTCCAACCAAGGCTTCCACGACTAGTAACTCAACTAAAGTTGTTACAGGTATTCCATAGCGTTTGTCCAACTAAGGCTTTCAGGAACTAGTAACTCAACCCACAACCATAAGGAGCATGAGAACCAACCTGAAAACAAAAGGAAAAAACCCCACAACACCATGGCTATCTAGGAAATGGCAAGGCTAGGAAAATCCATCATCAATCTAGGCATTCCTCCATGCCAATCACAGATCATAACCAAGAAACCACATGCATGTGCCATGCATGCGAAAAATAGCAAAGAAATCATACATGCAACTTGGTACCTACAAGCAAACCCAATGCAGTTGTTGATCCTGATGTCCTCTTGTACTTTTTTGCTCTTCCTTTGCCTTCTTGCTAGAAATCCAAAGTATGCCACACTCCTCCAAGAGTGTTCCAAGAAAATCCAAGTGTCCAAGAGCATGAGAGAGAGAGAGTAGAAAATAAGAGATCCAAAACTGAACTCATCAAAGCTACCAACTGATCCTCATAATCCTTTTCATCAATGAGGCCTCTATTTTCTTCATTTTTCATTATTTTCCTTCATTTTCCTCCTCACATGCAACCTGTGACCTTTCACCTTCCTTTTCTTCTAATTTCCATTACTTTCATAAATAAATACCAAATAATGCCTCTTGCCTTTCCAAATTCTTTTCTATTGCCTTTTTCAATTTCCTTAGCCATAATAAACTGAAATGAACACCCACTAGGATGTTTTTCCAACCATTTAGCTTGGAATATGTGTTCCATGACCTGGGTCTTATATTTTTTTACATGAAATTCTAACCAAGGTTGTTATAGCACAACAATGTCTTTGGTCAGTTTCTTGTCCTGTTCTTCATACGAGGCCATCAACTAGGCCAATTTATCGTCTTATGCCTTTATCAAAGGATCTTGTGTGTCTGCCTGAATAGCCTTTTCCTCTACCATCCTTCCTACTGTACAAGTATAATTGTGAGCTATGTCTAGTTTTTGATCCTCTGTTTGCACAACAATGTCATTGGTCAATTTATTTCCTTATTCCTCATATGAGGCCATCAACTCAGCCAATTTATCCTCTGATGCCTTTATGAAAGGATCTAGGCTATCCACCTGAATAGCCTTTTCCCCTACCATCCTTCATATTGTACATGTATAATTGTGAGCTATGTCTAGTTCATGATCCTTTATTTGCATAATAATTTCATGGGTATGTTCTTTTGCTAAGGAATACATTTTCTTCGAACTGAGGAGAAGACATATGCATGACACCCATGGTTAAGGAGTTTGCAAGCTGGGCCAAGAAATTTAATTTTTCAAAAGGTTATTTTTCTCTGAGGTCATATGTTATGGGTTTAACTATGTTTTGAAGTTATCTCTTTTTCATCTGGAGCACTCTATTCTTCCTTAACAATGAAATATACATAGGAGGATATGAAAGGGAACTTACTGTTTTAAAGTGATTCTTTTTAAATTTTGGTGTGGTTTCTTTCTTCTTCTTTCAATTTTGGTGTGGTTGCCTTTTCCTCCTCATTGTTCCCATATATCAGCGAAATTGAGACGAGGGAGACTCCTCCATACAATGGACCTACTTCTCGTATGTACTCATTGACTTCGAATAAGGTTTGTAGTGGTTCTTTTGTATCAACATGGGAAACCTCCTCAACTGGTTCTTCTGTGTCAAGAAGGTGTCTGAATCCTTGTTCCATGAATCCTTGCTCCATGAATCCTTGTTCCATCAATACATCTTGTAGATGCTCTTTTTTAGAATTAGGGGAAAGCTCATCCGTTGTTTTCTCTTTAACAATGGGGAGGGTTTTAGGAAGTGCAATAACATGGGGTCGCTTTGTCTTTCTCTTCTTGGCTATTGGTACCATTAGCTGACGCTTCCTGTATCCTCTCAATCTTCTAGTAATAGGACTACTCCCCAATATTTCTGCATCATCATCATCATCTTATTCGTCTCCTTTATGTGGCGAATTAGAAACATAATCCTCAAGAACCCTCGTAATATGAACACTAGGCAACTCGTTTTCCATATGGCAAGGTTCAGTGGGAATTTGATGCAACTGTGAGGCCATGGGGAAGAGTTGCAACTGTGAGGTCATGGGACGGAGTTACAGCTACGGGGTCATGGGGAAGAGTTGCAAGTGTTAGGGCATCTTTTAGCGGGGTAACACCATTTTCATGCAATGACCTTCTAGCTATGTCATCCCAAGTTGTCCCTTCCATTTGCAGCACACTAACCACCAAAAGTTTAATGAGGGCATGGTGGGACAGGTTTTCGATTTTTGGACAGCTCCAAATATGATCTAATTCACGAATAATGTTGCCTCCATTGGCTACTCACTAAGCTCCTCCATAAAGAATCTGCCCACCAAGTAAGTATGTTCAATCTTTATGCTCCAGTCTTACCATCTGAGAAAAAGTTTTTGTTGGGACTCGCTCCAGTCCCATCTTTTCTGGCACAACCCAGAAAATATTATTATTGCAGGTGATCTGAATGCTACGCTAGCTGTAGAAAAGAAAAAGGGGGGCTCGCTGGTCAGGGACCCAGCTAGAGAATGGGTTGAAGACCTCATTTTAGATTGCGAATTGGAGGATATCAAGCCCACATCTGGGAAATTTACTTGGTCAAACAAAAGGATAGGCCCCGGCCACATTGCTACTCATCTGGACAGATTTCTAGTCCAATCCTCCTTCTTGACTTGTGGTCTAATGGCCATCTCTAAAATTCTGCTGAACTACACCTCTGACCATAAACCCATTCTGCTTGAGCTCTCCTTGGATGGAAATCTTGGCCCCATTCCATTTAGATTCAGTTCTCTATGGATTCATCAAGAAGGATTCCCGAAGGTGGTATTCGAGGCCTGGAACCGGCAAGTTCATGAAGGATCCCCTTTCTTTGTGTGGGAAGAAAAAAAGAGGAGACTTAAAAGGGAGCTCAAGGAGTGGGCTAAAAGGTTGAAAACGCCCAGCGCCAAAAGAAAGGAGATGCATGACAGTTTAGCAGGCCATCAATTAACAATGGAGAATTCTGATGTAACTCAAATCCTTCTTCAAAAAGAAGTAGAGCTGCAAAAATATCTCCATAGAGCAAGTAGGGATGAAGAAGAGTTCTGGAGACAAAAGTCCAGAAATCTTTGGTTACAGGCCGGAGACAAAAATACAAGCTACTTCCATAAGCAAGTTGAAGCACGCAAGCACTTCAAAACAATAAATGAAATTCACTATCAAAACACTGTGGTTAAAGATTCTGAAGGCATAAAGCGAGCAGCCCACTCCTTCTTCAAAGATCTTTACTCTGCCCTGGAAGACCCTCCTATCGATTCTCAAGCCTATTCGATTGATCTTATTCCTCACTGTGTTCAAGATTCCGACAATATTATGCTGACTGCTCCGTTCAGTATGAATGAGATTAAAAAAGCTTTGGATTGCATGGATCCGGATAAATCCCCGGGCCCTGATGGGTTCACTGCAAGGTTCGACCTAACTTGCTAGCCTACACTTGAAAAAGACCTTCTGAGAATGATCCGTAAATATCAGACCTGCACCAAGATTGGAGGCAGTACCAACTCCGCCTTCCTTGCCTTGATTCTGAAAGACAAAGGCGCTACTGATTTCAGCAGATTCAGGCCCATCTCTTTGTGTAATACAAGTTATAAGATGATTAAAAATAATAGCCAACCGTATTAAGAAAATTATGTCGCTCATCATCCCTAAAAACCAAGGAGGATTCATAAAAGGGAGAAGGATTCTTGACAATATTGTGCTGGTGCAAGAAGCAATTCATTCAAGCTGTCATCGAAAAGAGAAAGGCATGGTGATTAAGCTAGATTTGACAAATGCCTTTGACAGGGTGAGACATGATTTCCTGTTTTCTGTGATGGAGAAATTTGGCTTCTCAAAAGTTCTCATAACTTGGGTGAAAGCCTGCATTGCCTCCCCTTGGATAGTGCCTCTAGTTAATGGTCATTCAACAGAATTTTTCCAGGCCTCGAGGGGGCTAAGACAAGGTTGCCCTTTGTCCCCGCTTCTTTATGCCATTCAAGCTTCGGTGCTTAGCTTCCAGCTAGACTACTGTCAACAGATCCAAACTCTGCCAGGACTGAGAATGGCTCACAATGTTAAAGACATAAATCATGCCCAGTTTGCTAATGATACATTATTTCTTGGAGGAGCTAGCATAAATTCTGCTAGAACCTTCAAGAAGGAGCTGGACATTTATATGGAGGTTTCGGGCAGCAAGATTAACTATCTAAAAAGCATGATCTATGGTTGGAATTGCTCGATCAAAGATTTGACAAACATAGCAAGGCTATTAGAAATGGAAAGAACCCTGACCTGGAGTCATTTAAGTATCTTGGGATCCCAATCTTCAAATCAAATCCTAAGGTAGCTCACTGGATGCCCCTGCTAGACAAGCTAAAACTCAGAATACAAGCTTGGGGAGCCTCATGGTTGAATAATGCTGGGAAGGTAATCCTTATAAAATATGTTCTCATAAGTCTCCCAGTTTATCATAACTCCATTCTACTAGCCCCTAAAACCTTTATTAGTAAAGTGGATGGTCTTCTGGGAATATTTCTGTGCGAGGGAGGGAAAAATAATGAAAGAAGGCTCCATTTAGTTAATTAGGACACTATTAAGAAGCCATTCTTGGAAGGAGGTCTCCAAATGTGGGATCTGGCAACCCAAAATCTTGCTCTAGGCTCCAAGCTCCTTTGGAACATTGTTTCTGGGAATCCTAGTTGGAGCAAGAGAGTTATATGGAAAAAATATTTTCATGGGCAGCGTTTGAGGTGCTTGGACTAGCCTCCTAGAATTTCCAAAGGATCACTAGTTTTCAAACTCTATCTCACAGCTTTGAAACTTTTCATTCATAAGCTTTTTTGGATCCCAGGTAATGGGAAAAAAATAAAAATTTGGGAAGATTCGATTCTTGGAGATCAGCCCTTGAATCAAATGGCAGAACTGGAAAATATTAGAGCTTGGCTTCAGGCCAACAATCTGGAAACAATTTGGGACATCTCCAATTGGACAAATGATGCAGAAAGTCTATGGGATGGTTGGAATTTGGGGGAGGTCCCTCATTGGCTGGATGGTGAAGCCAATTTATTGTTGGATTTGCTCCAAGGAAAATCTCCCTTAAAGGCCTCTTCTAAGGACAAAAGAGGGTGGGGTTCTCTTTCAGGCTCTTACTCAGTAGCAGAAGGTTACAAAAGTATTATGGCTGTCCCTAGCATCCCCCCAGAGCCAACTCAATGGAAATTTATTTGGTCTTTTCCTGTTCTCCCCAAAATGGACTTCTTTTGTTGGACTCTGGCAGATAAAAGTATCCTCACTAGAGATAACATGAGGAAGCGTGGAATGGAAGGTCCCTCCAGGTGCCCTCTTTGTGCATCGAATGAAGAAACGACTAACCACCTGTTCTTATTGTGCCCCTTTGCTCAAGAAGTTTGGAAGGGTGTCCTGATGTTAGGACCTGACAAAATAGAGCTTCCAGGAAATATTTAGGACCTGCTAAGAAACTGGGCCAAGTTATCCCCGTTCTATCTCTCCAAAAAAATCCTTCTCAAGACTAGCTGGATGTGGATCCCCAAATTCACATGCTGGAAAATGTGGTTGGAGAGGAAGAACAAAATATTTAGGGACGAGAGTTGTAACCCGGTCAGAATTATCACTAAGATCAAAGCTCTGTTGGGGGAGGCCTTAGAAACCAAAACCACCATAAGAAATGGCATGATTCTGGACAGTGAGGAAGATCAATGGTTAAAAGAGCTTGTTCCAAATCATCAGAATAGATCCATTCCTCCTGCTAAAGCCCCTTCTCATTGGGAAATTCATTTGGAAGAATAGGAATTCATCAAATGGAGATCTGCTTTGGATGATCACTGCCTATTCTTCGATGGGGCCTCTAAAGGTAACCCAGGAAAGGCGGGTGGCGGGGGAGTTATCTTAAGCCCAGGTGGCTCAACTGAGCTGTGCTTTGCTTGGGCTCTAGGGCATGAAGTAAACAACAAAATAGAGGCTCTTTCTCTCTGACAGGGTCTAAATCTGGCTATCAAGAGGAATCTCCTCTCCATCTCAGTCTTTGGAGACTCCAGACTAATTATACAGGCTATGAACTCTCAAAGGATCCCTTCTCAGGTGCAGTTAGCCCCCATCCTCAAAAAAATCAGACTACTGTTGCCCAAGTTCCAAAAAATTTCCTTCTATCATGTTCTGAGGAAGTTAAACTCATAGGCGGACTTGGCAACCAACCTACGCTCTCTTAGGAGCAGGAGATCTCTATTAGTAAATGACGTTGAATCGGACTGCAACATTCCTTAATTTTGGAGTTGTCTGGGACTCTGTTCCTTTGAGCATTTCACTGATTCAGATTCTCCAGACTTCAAGACCGAACCATTTTGAGCTGGCTGTTGTTAGGAAATGCAGACTCATCCACAAGGGAAAATTCAGAATGCAACCGTGGCATTTTCGATCTCTGTTCATCGTTGGAACTCACTACTGCGTCTGGGTAGGTGCTGTGGAGTTCACGAGGGCCTCTTCAAGGCCAATTTACCGCTCTTGGAATTATTGAACACTATATAACACTCTGCCAGACATTTCAAAAATAAAATGCAGTTATTCTTGGAATGATCCGGCACTCCGGCGTGTTGGATCTCCTCTCTGCAAGCTAGGAAGCAGAGCTACGTCACAGAAAGCAAAAGCAGCAGAATTTCAAGGCACCATTCTGAAACCAAATCAAGTTCTTTTTCAAGCCTCTATCTGCATTCACAGTGTAACTCATTCAGCAGACTATTCAAAAGAAAAATCTTCTTTCCCCACCGACTGTAACAAGGAAATACAGGGTTTTAGTGTTAAAGTCCTTGGCAGCTGATTTGTCGAATTTTAAATAAAAACTAACCGTTTATGTCAAAAAAAAGAAAATGGAGAGCGAAGCGCTTAGGGTTTGACGCTGCTCTGCAACTGGCAGACCTTCACAGACTATGTTGTTCTTCCATTAACCTTCAGCCATAAGGCAGCTACAACAAAATAAGGAACAACTATCGCACAATGGAATCCCCTCAGGGGGAGGACATGATGCCTCCCCCCGCTGATATGGAAAACGGCCTGCGACAGACTGAAAATGTCAGGATGGACCATCCAGAAGATACAGCAACAGAGAATGAAAATATGCCAACGAATAACAACACAAATGAAGAACCACGAGTGATGTCAAACACCTGCAAGCCGGTAGCAGTTGACAGACCCAAAATCGAGCTCCCAAGTCAGCACATCAACACTCAGATCCAGTTTATAAGGGATCATGCTTTGATAGGAAAGTTCATAGGCCTTTGACCAACGGAGAAAGCTTTGCATAGCTAAATCGCAGCCAAATAGAAGCCAAAAGGGCATATAACACTGCAGTTAGGGCCTAAGGGCTTCTTTACTACCATTTTCAATTGTTTGGAGGGCCGAAACAGGGTATTGGATGGAGGACCATATTTCTTTAACACAGCAGGGTTGTACCTAGGAGGATGGATCAAACTCTTTAACTCGGACAAAGAAGATCTGAGCTGGGCCCTGGTGTGGTTGCGCCTTTATTCTCTCCCTCTGGAATATTGGGATGAAGACTCTTTGTGAGACATTGGGAATGGTTTAGGCGAATTCATGAAAGTGGCAGAGGAGACAAAGCCGAAGCGATACACATCCTATGCGCGGATCTTTGTATACATGCACCTCAGCAAAGCTCTCCCGGATGCGGTAAGCCTCTACCATGATGATTATGAATGGTTACAAATAATAGATTACGAGCATGTACCATTCCACTGTCGAAAATGCCATGCCCTGGGCCATTTATTCTGAGACTTTCCCTCTAATATGAAATCCATGACCACCCCTTCAATGGACAAATCCGACCTGGATGGGTTCACAAAAGTTCCCAATCGCAAAAAGACCCATAAAAAGCCCTCTACCTCAGTCAAAAAACCTGTCACCAGCACCTCCTTGCCTTCAACAAGCAACAACTTTGAAATCCTGCTCCAGCCGAAGGTTCATATTTTAGATAATCAGAAACAACCTGAAGCCATTCCTAAGACTTCTGCCCATTCTGCTCCATGAAGCTCAAAGAAAGCCCTCACTTCTAAGAAACCCACGAACACCAAATCTCCCTCTCCCAATAACATGTAGAAAAGGAGTGCTCAAGGTATGGAGGTAGATAGCACTCAGATGCAGCTCGCGATTGTAGATGATACAGAGGCAGAGCAGGAAATAGTACAACACATGGAAGAGGAACTGGAGAGCTTCGACATCAGAGATCTAGATATACTGGGATTTGAACAGGCTTGTAAGAAAAAGGAATATGACAAAATTCCTAAGCGACAGCTAGAGAACTTAGAAGTAATTCTCTTAAGAGCACATAAGCAAAGATCATTAGGCGTCCAAACTGGTAGTCAATGGGATGGAAGAAATATCTTCAAAGACAACAAGAAACGAGGATGGAAAACCGATCTTCAGAGAACCATCCACAGAGGGGAGATGTTGGTGGAATATGGAAGATACTCCAAGCTCACCAAATACTATAATCCCCTTCCCAATCATGAATCATGAAGCTCATCTCATGGAACATCAGAGGGCTCAACAGCCCGGGGAAGGGACGATTAATAGGGAACATGCTACAACAGGAAAAGCCTCAAATTCTCTTCTTGTAGGAGACCAAGTGTAATTCCACAATGTTGGATCAGATCCTTGCCAAAGCGTGGCCAGGAAGCAAAGAAGTGGCGGTGGAAGTCATGGGAGCCTCAGGAGGGCTAGCCATCATTTCGGATGATAGAGCTATAACACTTACCAACATACATGCTAGTAAGCACTTTATTCAGGCCAAGTTTCATTTAATAGGGACAAATGTTCATGGACACTTAACTAATGTCTACTTCCCCCAGGAGGCAACAAACAAAGTAGACACACTGAACACCATAACTCATATCAACTCAGAAAGATCCCACCCACTTTGGATCACAGGAGGGGACTTCAACATGATTACAAGATTGGAGGAAAAAAGAGGAGGACGGATCAAGCTAGACTGTGAAAACATGCACTTCAAAAACTACATTCATAACAACAGGCTTATAGATATGGAATTCAACAATGGCATTTATACTTAGAACAACAAGCGTACAGATTCCCACCAAATTGCATCTCGGTTAGACAGATTCATGATCTCTGATAATGCAATACATCTTGGTGGGGATCTCTTGGCCTCTATATTGCCACTCTCTGGCTTGAACCATTGGCCTATTAGGCTTCACTGGCAAAGACTGGGAGACAATGTTCATAGGCCCTTTCGCTTTGAAGCCTTTTGGTTGAATCACCCTGATTTTTATAACCTGATAATAGAGACATGGAGAAATTTCACACCACCAGAAGGCGCAAAAATGTACAAGCTCCAATGTCAACCCTTTGATCGCGCAAGAGATTTTGAACCGGAGCTCCCACGCCCCTGCAACCTCACCTCCCGTGGCCCTCCGCAGGCCTCTCGACTAGCAGCCCCTACTGTTGGGCCTCCAGTCTTCCTCCTCAGCACCCTCACAGTCGGGCTCTGCCCTCCTCCTCCGGCTAGTGCTGCGACTAGCTCCCTTCTAGCCTTTCCATGGCTGGGATCGACCCCTCCCAGATGCAAGACAATGAAGACTAGGCTGAGATCTTCGCCTCTCTCATTTCTGAAAATGCTACCATCCGAAATAAACCCATAGCTTCAAAGTTCATCAAGATACTGGTTGACATCCTAGAAATCTCCCTTCCCCTAGTCTCCCAAGGAAGGCAGCGATCTCTCTAGCAGAGAGAGGTCTGGTTGGATAATTTACTGGCCTGTGGCCCTCTCCCAGAGCTATACAGAAATGGGTGGAGTGCAACTGGAACATAAACATCCAAGGAAAAATCACAATAAGATTCTGTGGAAGGGGTTACTACACCTTCCTCTTTGAAACCAAAGAAGATCGGAATCTCATCTTCAGAAATGGTCCCTACTTCATGGATTTGAGAGGTCTCTATCTAAACAGATGGTCCCCTAACTTCGACCTAGAAATGGATATACCTAATGCAGTCTCGGTTTGGGTTCGCTTGCCCCATCTCCCTCTTCATTGATGGGGAGATGAATCGGTTAAAGCCATTTGGAACGTTGTCAGAAAATACATCGACAGATGCGAACCAAAGGACAACATGCACGCATGTGCAAGGATCTGTGTTGAAGTCAACTTAGGAAAGGGCCTTTCGGAAGCAATCAAGATCAAAGTGGACCAATGGACCCATATTCAGCAGCTGTACTATGAACAAATCTACTTCAAATGTAAGGTATGCCATGAATATGGTCATTTTGCTAATAGGTGTAGTAAACTAAAAGAAAATGAAATGAATGAAAATGCTGAAGCCAGTGAAGAAACATGGGAAAAAGTCAAAAAAAAGAAAGCAAACCCCAAACAGTCTAGCCCAAAACCAAAGCCTCCCCTAGAAATCCAAGTTGCATCCTTCTCCCCCCCTCCCATCTTGACTCAGCCATTACCCTCTACATCAAACCCCTTCAAATCTTTGGAGGAAGAAGACCCCTCATCCCCCCACTCTCCTCCTGATCCCCAGGAGCCCCCTCTCCCTGAAAGCCAATGCCAAGACACTATCGAATCCTCATTGCCTCTTACTATTTCCTCTCGGCCTCTTCTTGATCCTCCCCACAACATAATCAACAGAAGCTCATCCAAAGATCATGGGGGTTCTAGTGAACCCTCCAAGAAACCTGGTCCAGGCAGGAAATCTGCTAAGCAGCACAGGGATGAGAATGCGCAAAAGGACATAGCAATGGGAACACAAACACCCATAGAAACTTATATCTTGGGGTAGCATGACAAAAAATAAATCAACAAGGACCAAGGGGGGCGAGCACCTCCCCGCATACCGCATATCCAATGATGAAAATATTATCTTGGAACATCAAGGGACTTGGGAACCCCTCTAAGGTAGCAGCCCTAAGGAATCTTATCATTTCTGAGAAGCCAAGAATTATTATGTTACAAGAAGCAAGACAAAGCCACAAGGAAATGAATAAAGTCATTGATCAACAGAGACAGTATAGAGGAAGCATTAGTGAGGCAAGAGGAGCATCAGGAGGAATAGCAACAATTTGGAATCAAGGTATATGGAACTGTATTTCGAAAACAATAAATCAACATTGGATCAAAACAACTCTAGAAAATAAAGCAGATCAGCAAGCCATTATCATCTACAACATCTATGTGCCGAATCACTACAGAGATAAGGATAGTTGTTGGCATGATCTAAAAGACAGTCTGGACAAGTGTCGCCTTTATCCTCCCAAAGTCTATAATCGAAGCCACACTTGTCGTAAGCTACCACAAAGGTTGTTGCATTAAGTGAAGTATGTGTTATATGTTCTAGATGGTCTATGTTGTATCGATAAGTTTTCAAGTGTGTGATCATAGTGAAGTTTTATCACTATTCACATAAGTTCCACTGATCCCACACTTAGCTAAATTTTAGAGTTTCCTTAGCAACCTAGCCTCATCCAAATTTCCTGAACTACACACTTCACATATGTAACCCTCAAGCTTTTTCGTTGCTTGTTCAAACCGTGCAATGTGCAGAAATCCCAACCTCCCTTACCATTCAAAAATGCACAGTGGTTTCCTCCAGTGTCCTTCCCTCAGCCGAAACCCACTGTCTCCAAAAACTGTGTAGTTTTGTCCCTTGACTACCCAGTCTGCCTTGCATCCTGAAATTGCATAGATGTGTCCTCCCAGGGCCTCATCCCAAGTAGTGCCTTACATCCTAAAACTGTGTAAATGTGTCCTCCCAAGGCCTCATCCCACAACAGTCACTGCCCGTTGAAACTACACAATTATGTCTCTCACGAGCCACGAAGAAAGATGACATGATAGAAGAATCTCAAGGAGATGAGGAGAAAAATAAGCAGACCAAGAAACCCAAGGTATGATAGAATATTAGGACTACATGAAGACTCCATCTGATGCATAACCCTTTGGAGGCTAGGTATGAAAAACAAAGCACATATTTTGAAATACACCTCTTAATGTAGCTTAAAATTTTGCTTATCATTGTCCTATCATTCCATCTTCAATGACATTCATGGTTGCAAGAACTGAAATTCATTCCATGTGTTTGATCTACTTGTCTTGCTCCCTTTCACTCGTTTATTACATAGCTTAGAAGATGAAGAGTATTACCACTTGTTTATTTAAGCTACTGAGGTTGTGATCAACATGATCTTATGACTAACCAGGCACGATGCAAGGCATCCTAAGTGGGATGAAAGATGTTTGATGATATGTATGTAGTCAGTACACTCCTCTGCATTACTCCTTTGCATTAATCCTTGCTTTGTATCTTGCATGTACCCTCAACGCTTGTCAGATTTGGCTACCTGCTGCCAATAGTCTCTTAGCTCTTTCTTGACAAAGCAGGTGAAGGAATTTCCTTCAACCTGATTTCTTCAAGGCTCTTCATAGAAATTATAGAGCTAAGAGAAGGAGATGTGGAATCTCACTATCAAACTCTTGAAAATACTTTTCATGTTTGAATATATCCAAACAATTAAACTACCACTCAACAACATTGTCAATCTTGGAAGACTCAAGAAAGATCACATCTCTAGATATTATAAACTTCTTATTCACTTCATCATAGAGATGGTATGCTTTGGAGGTATGAGTACCCAAAAGAGATACATTTGTGATTCCTTGCACTGAGTTTTTTTTATTTGTTCCTTAGGTACGAAGGCATAATATGAGGAACCAAAAACCCCAAGATGCCTCACTGAAGGAAGGTGGCCATACCACATTTCATAGGGAGTCTTGTTTCTAATAGCAAGAGTTGGACACCTATTATTTATATACACAACAAATAGAACCACATCAGCCCAAAACCTTATGAACTTAACATGTGAACGATGCCAAGTTCATAGTGAAAGTAATACATTCCAATGAACTATGTGTTAAAAAATGCAGCATGAAATTCTCAATTTGATTTTTCCTTGATTAAATTGAAAAAATTCAAATTTCCACATCAACAGACAACTTGGATGATGTTAACTTGTGTGAATTAACTTCGAGAGAGCAATAGAGTAGGTTTGTGTCTTGTGATTTTGATTAAAGCTTCATAAGTAGTTGCAACTCTACACCATAATTTCTACAAGGATGGTGGAGGCAAATTACAGAATATTTGTTAGTAGACAATATCCTACTTAAAAGTATCTATGACAACTTTTGTGAGAAGAAGACGTTGAGGATAAAATATTGGATTGTGGAAGAAATAGTCACAAAATTCACAAGGGCAGTAATTTTGGTTGCAGGTGTGGAGGTAGATGGATTAAATGTAATTATGCAGTAGACAAGTCACAACTACTCCTTTGATATTTGTCGATGATGTGTTACTATTTGGTAGATTGACCTCTTTTGATCGGTATCTACACTCCTTATGAATAATAATAAATCTCATATGATTTCTTCTTACCGAGATGATGCATTAGTACTGGAGATTTATCATAATTTTGGTGTTATCTCCACTGCATTGGATGCAGATTTTGAAAATCTTAGATTTATGCTCCAACCTAATTGTTATGGAATTAAGGATTGGAGTTGACTTATAGAGAAAATCCACTGTAAACTTTTATCATGGGCACAGAGGTGGCTCTCCCTAGGAGGCAAGTTGACTCTAGTTTGAGTAGTCCTTCAGAGAATCTCTGTATATTGGCTTCATATTTTCGCTCTGCTTAAGAATATCAGTAAATGTATATTTTTGGCTTCATCTTGGCATGAGACAATGTGTCATGAAGGACAGAGTGGGTCTGGTTGTTGTTTACTATGTATGGAGGCAATGGATAGCCAGACTCATCTATTTCTTTGATTCTCCTCAGAAAAATCATTTTGGAATGGTGTATTTAATATGTTGCATTTACACGCAGATTATAACTACTCTTTTGTGGTTGATTGTATTCGAGACTGGATTATTGAATATAAAACATTTGGACCACTTCCAATATACATTGGGGTTTCAACCCAAAGAATTCATTATTGATCTCATTTGTTGTGATACATCCACCTCCATCCTTGTCAAAAAAGCTAAAAGCCTCCCTGAACTTAGACATAACCTCCATCCCATATTCCTTTAGTAGATAAAACCCTTCTCTCATTTTCTGACCATGCCAATCTACCCTCCATCCCATATTCTCTCATGAGCCCTGTGTAAACCACCATTTCATTCAAGGATGGGGAATTTGATGCGTACTATAACCATATTTGTTAGATACTTTTCCCCTTTTCTTGCTTATTCATTCATTGCCAAACACTATACCACTAGTTCTAAGAATCTTGTGGATACTATCACCACAATAAATGGATATTTTATTTTATACGAGACAAGAATTATATATTTACCTTTGGGACACTCCAAAAATATTTTGATGCACCTTTGTGACCTTTATGACTTTATGACCTTAATTCCCATTCCATGTTCATCCATGTGGATGCACTTTATGATGTTCTATGACAACCTAATGTCCTTGTCAACTTCCTCTCATCTTCCTTGTCATGTTTTCAGGACTTGTGTATCCAACAAGAAATTTGGGAGATGAATGCCAACAAGGTAGAAAATCAAGGGGGTTTCAAGTCATTTACTTAGGGTTCCCACTAGCATAGTCCCACCATATGATCCACCCAATCCATAAATTGGGGTCTACTGCTATTTCAATTAATTATTAGATGATCATGGTGGGCCATAATTCCAAGTTAAATTTTATGACTCTTCATATGATATTATTGGAGATACTTGACGAGACATATTTCTGGCTAAAGGGTTAAGGGAGGATTTTGACTTCAATATCGACCCATCAACCATATACTCAACATTTGTCCCATCAACCATATCCTCAACACATCTAACCAACAGTCAAGAAGACAACTGAGGTGAAGCATGGGCATCCTCTCTCATCCACATTGTTCAGCATATATATAAATCTATGAATGCCTCTACACTCCACCAACTGTGCATCAATAAAATTTCAGGTTTCCCCACTGTCCTCCAAGATGGATACATGTTGTCCCTGCATTATGCCTTTGATTGCAGAGTGGCTAATAATCATAGTTTATCATGGATGATTGTGATCATATGTAACATCCATGGTCCAATTCATTTGTTTGGTGCCCAATGTTGCTGAATCATTGTATTGCATCATGGTAGCATATATTTCCTTTTTTAAAGCAAACATATATTGAAAATAAATTAAGTTATGTCTCAGAAAAATGTTCAATATTATTGTTTTGTGAGAGCTTTGCATATTATATGTATCATATATCTATAATCACTTATTTCAAGCCTACTTTAAGAAATAAAGGAAGAGGTGCAAGCCATCGCCATAAGGACTCCCACCAACTCCTCTTCTCATAGAAAATTTTCAAACGTTAGCCCATAAATCAAACACATGCCCTTGTTTCTCTAGTTTGGAAACCCTTGGATGTTTTTGACAATGAACTCCTCCCAACCACTACTTTAACCATCTATTGAATGCCTTTGATTGGTAAGAGGATACCAGATCAAAAATCATTTCACAATAATTACCTTTTGTTATTATTGTCTTACATATGCAAGATTGGAGAATAAAGACATGTTTGTCTGAGATCAAGACCACAGAGTTGCAATCATAGGCTACTCAGCTCATAAATGAGATTGAACTAATGAGACATAGATATTTCATTAAGCAGACTAGATGGCTTGATTGTTGCAATAGACACACAAGATTTTTGTCATCTTCAAATTCGAAAAGGAACTCAATACAACTTATAAGAAATTCAAACCTAGGGAGTTTGAATCATCACGAGGTTGAGAATTCTAGGAGAAAGATCTAAGACATGTGCTCAAATTCACAGGTCTTGTAACACATTAAAAATATGTGAAAATCATAAGGTTTTGTGAAATTTTGTGAAGGTGATCAAGTTACTAGTTAAACTAATCTTTTCTGGACTATAGATAGTCCTAATAGGTAGCAAGGAAACTAATTTTAAAAAATACTAGGACCAAACTATATAGGGGCATAGTAGGATTATTTAGAAGGTTTGATCCAAAGCTCAATCACCCTAAAGGAACACAATTATCTTCAAAAATTATTATATTTAATCAAGTCTTGCCAAATATAAACCTCTCACTCCATCAAATTGTGACACATTGAAGGAAGATCAATTTCGCATCCTTTTGGGACTATTGAAAGCCCTAAAGGGACAAACTTGCAATAGAATTCTACAAATATTTCAAGGGACTAGACCTATTGTTAAAGGTTGCAAGAGGAGAAATTATATGTAAGTGTTGAGAAACTACATAACTATGACCTGAACTCAAGAAGAGGATCAGTCTATCACCTTGAGTAAAGATTCTTGACTTAGCACCTTGGAAGCTTCTACTACAGACAATATTATAGTAAGTATTAAGCTTGTAAAATAAGGTATCATCATCATCAGAAAGGAAATAACAATCCACCGTAAGGTATTTTACAAGGTGTCTTATGGATATATTGAAGGGACAAGTGCATAGATATAATTCTGTGTCAAATAGAAGAAGATGCCTAGGAGAGGATCTAGGCTAACTTGAACAAACCTTATAGGCCTGTTCTATAATAATATATCAACCCCAGGCTAGTGGACTTGACTTGAGGAGCCTTGTTACTAGGTACTTTGATTAGTCTTGAGGGTACCGACAAAGCTTGTAGGTCATAGCTCATAGCCTTACCTTAGAGCTCTTCCTATCAAAATAGGACTGGCCTCAGATCAAGATTGACTAGGCTCATGACTTTTCATATGAGAAGGAATGACAATTAGTGCCAATATCAGGCACTAATTCCCCCATAGCCCCTCAAGATGGTCCCATAGCCCCTCAAGAGCTATACAATACAAAAGAACCACTAGCATATGTAGTGTTGATTTTGGTTGTCCTCGGTTCATATGGTGTTACATATTCTCCTTCGCAGGTATGGGAACCCACGAGATCATGAAATAAATTGGCCCTCTCATCCCATTCGTGGATTTCCTGTCAATCACCACATCTCAACATGCAATCAATGCATTAGTTATCATCATAGTATCAGAGAAATAGTCCAGATGCCAACACTTTCATTTCATCCTGATAACATAAAGTGATTGTTATCACAACATTTTAAATAGTAAAGATCTGCATACTCTTGAATGTCATACAATTTGCATGCAATTACCCCATGTTTCACCATAAAATACTCTCATAATTTATAACATAAACATATCAGCATCAAGGATATATCATGACATCTCATAATAAATGAACCACATGTAAATTTACATCATGATGCCTATGCATATCATATCCATCATGATAATTCAACATCATTATCATAACAAACAATTAAATAAGCACCACATATACATCGTTAACCTCTCATTAGAACTATATACATTTACCACATACCATCATATCACGAAACATCGTTAATATGAGAATCATCTCAATACTTATCAAATATAGAACAACAATACACTATAAGCATTCTTATATTGAATTAATTTCATTTACTTGTATAAACAGTTCAATATCGCTCTAGGATCTATGTGAGGATGTGGTCCAACCCTGAACAGGATTATGTTATCCCATGAGTACTATTAGTGTCATGTTTTCATCAAGGTGCCAATTACTTTTTCAATATACATTTCTTGTTCTTTCTATTAGGAAGTTAACCATTACATCATAGGTATACTCATCTAATTACATCATTATATTTCAAGTGAGTCTCATCATCTTGAGCCTTAACCTCTTGTTGAATATTCTTCCTTCCCCAAGGACATTTGAGTCAAATTCAATGTTAAGATATTGTCTTTTGTACAATCATTTAAATCATCAATATCATGTCAAAATTCCATGATCACTATACATATTGTGTGTTATCACTCAGGTTGTTCCCTGGCTCCTAACGGAATACGGCCGAGGTAACCACTAACCAATCTTTTAGCTGCAAGTCCTAGCCTACTTGCAACCAGAGAGGGCTCTCTCTTTATATTTTAGCTTTGTTGTGGAATAATTTTAGGCTAGTTATGATGTACAGGGTTTTGTTTTAGATTTGGTTGGATGATGAGTTCAGACAGAACTGGGATGAAGATTCAGAACAGTCTAGACTATTGGGCGATGGAGTCAATGATGGTATAATGCTGTAGGTGTTTCTTGTGGAAAAGGTAATGCTACAGAGCCAGACAGGCACCTATGGAACAATTCTTCAAATCTGGGAATCGATGGCATGAAATCAGGGAATGAAAGGAAATCAAGGATATTTCACTATGCTGATAGAGGGAAAGTGTGAGAATATTATCTAGGAGCAGTTAAGAATTCCTAAACAACATCCATAATGAGAGAATCAGTTCAAACATGAGCAATTAAGAATTCATATTTATGACTAATTCGGAAGAAAACACAATTAGAAACAGAGATTGAGCAGAGGGTGTATTCAAACAAGTCCTGAGCTATTCTTTCTTCTCTGTTACTAAGATCATGAAACATATGTGAAATTTGCAAACACAGAAAGACAATACACGGTTTAGAATAACTTATTGTTCCATTAAACGACACAGGAATTCTGTAGCAGAACGTAGTTCATTTCACATCCAGACAGCACAGAGAGCATCAACTTCACCAGCAATTTGTATTAAAATTCTGAAAATTTACAGTGTAGCTCTTAGAGAGAATCACCAACCAACCCCAAATACGTTCTATGGGGAGGTATATATACAAAAATAAGATACAAAATATCTAGATGATGAGTCTTCATGCAATAAATTACATCACCAACTCTTCCAAGGGAGTAAATGAAGAATTAAACACTGCAGTTAATATTGGCTTGCTAGCTGTCTATTTTGTCAGAAAATTTTGACTTTCTGGGCTAAATGAGTCAGCTGCCTGCTACGCATTTATTCTGCGTGTGTTGTTCTGATGCTGCTACGCTGCCTGTTGTTGTCTTGGTATTCATCCTTGGTGCTAGGTTTCTTTACATTTAATGAACTGTAGTTAACATTCCAATTCTGCTTTACACTGCTTTAATCCTTTGACAGGTGGACCGTGCCATCTGTATATGCTGAACTGTAGTTTACAAAAAAGAATTAATAACCAAAATCACCTGAGCAACGTCTCCATCATTCCTCTGCACCAATCTTCTATAGGTAGTTGATGCCTTTGTATCTTTATCAGTGTTTCATTAGCTTCTGTGTATCTATAAAATTTTGGCCGGTCTTCAAAGAGATGGTTTATCTCATGTGCAATGTAGAATAGATTTTCTAATTTATCAATGACACTCTGTCCAGATGGAGGCCCTGTCTCTTCTGATGTGCTTGAGGAAGCTGTGTTTTGATTAGCAGCATAATTGTTCACCTTGTTGGCATAATGCTCATGTGACAGCAGTCTTCCAGCACTGGTTACTAGGCTAGGTAGCCCTCTGCTCTGTATGCTGTGATCTTTATTCTGAACTCATCCACCTCTGCTTGTATCTCTTGGAATTTTCTTTCCAATGTCTGCACAAAATTCCTAAGGGTTAACACCCTTTTTATTAGCAAGATAGTTTCAGTCTTGTTCCTGATTCCTAATGTTGCCAACTGCCCTTTGGTGCGAGTATTGAGGAATTGGATCATTCTATTAGCTTGCTTGGGCATATTTCCTAAAGATGCTCTAGCCTTTTGGTTTTCAAACTGAGCCAAGCTTATCAAATCCATTTGCTCATGAATGGTTTCAATGGACTGCCATTGGTCTGTAATGGATTAGCCAATCTTGGCCCACAAAATTTTCTTGATATCTACTAGAGTTTTATCAAAAGTGAGCTCTTTCTCCAGCTCCTTTATTCTTCTTTCCAGGGCTTTCACTTCCCTTGTCTTCTTAGCTACTTCCTACTTCGACTTGTCATTATTTTCCTCAATTCTAGCCAGCTTTTCCTTGGTTTCTTTCAATTCTTCCATTTGCAATTCCAAGGCTTCTATTTCTTTCATCATATTTTCCATTCTCAAGCTGGTCCCTTGTTCTGCAGGTGCTGAAGTAGTTGCTGAAATTGGTGTTGAGCTTGAGGCACCTGCTTCTGATGTTGTAACAATGGGAGGGACTGTTGTGGTGGTCATAGAAGGAGCAGCTGTGAGAATCTGAGCTGTTTGAATTGACTGAGAGGCCAACTCTCCCTGTCTTCCCTGTAATGATGCCTCCAGGGCACTCTCTGTCTCTACCAACCTTTTATGTAAGGTCGTAAGCAAAGCTACGACATCCTGCTCCTCTTTTTGTTGTGCCACCTCTGTAGTTTGAGGATGTAATGTGGGTGACAGCTTGATTTGTCTCCTAAGGGCGGCTATGTCTTCATCTTTATTTTTTATCAAAGCTTGCACACCCTTGGGATCAGTGGGATCATGTCCCAGCTCTATGATGATCTCCTCCAAGGACTTGATTCTATTGTCCTTGGCCTATGATGAAGCTTTCTCCAACTCTATTTGGGCAGCAGTATTGTGCAAAGAGTTTTGCAATCTATGGGCTAACAATGTTTTATCTGCTAAAGTAGAATATACCATCTCCCCGGTCTGCTTGTGCAATTCAATCTGGTCCATCGGATGGATATCCTTGGCGAACACTTCCAGATTGGTTCTAATATAGTCAGCAGCTGATTGGGGTTGCTGAGTTGTAGGTCTGAAGTGACCGAGGGTCATTCTCCCTTCCTGGATGTCATAGGCTGCCATTAGCCTTTGCTGATTGGTGGGGGCCATCCTTATTAACTGGTTGTACAACTGTAATCTCACTGGCTCATTCCTAGCTTTGATATCAGTGAATGCTTTTTTGATGTCAGAGCCCTGTCGGCCCTGTTGCCTGGTGGATGTTACTTCCACCCCCTATTGTCTCTCTTGCTCTTGCTGAAAGGAGCTGGCCGATGTTTCCATGCTTGGGGGAACTTGTTGTTCAGTGGGCCCCTCTGGCATTTCTTCCTCCGAAAAAGGATTCAACCTTTGTCTCTTTTCTCCTTGCTGCTCTGTGGATGTCCCTGGAGGGGTCTCTTCCTGTCTATCCCTCTTCTTTGCCCTTTCCTCATTAAGAGGTGTCTGTAATACTGGGATCTCCGTCACCTTTTCTTGAGTAGAAGGGCCTTGCCCTTGACTTTGTTCATCAGTAGAAGTAGGCCGATCTGCCATTGTTTCTTGCTGTCCTAAATTGTGCACTTGTTCTTCTGAATGCTGCACTTCTTTTCCTTTAACTGTCCCTGGTAGTGGAGCACTTTCTTGAGCTGGTTGCTGGGCAGTCGTGGCAGATGAGGTGCCTTCTCCAAGGTGCCGAGGAGCTGTAAAAGGACCTGTCCAAAAGATTCCAAGTCAACAGACTTTTCCAGATTCTTGATTGCTTTTTCTGTTATTTCTTCTTCAGTGAGCTCTTCCATTAGGGTGCCTTCTACCCATTCTTGTTGATTGGCATATTGTTCAATTTGAGGGATATTGCAATGTACATATCCTGCAATCCTATATTTGATTCTTCTAAGGCTTATAAAGTGATTGGGATCATATGGTGACCAAATGAAACTTAGTTTGAGCTTAAGTTTCTCTCCCAGAATCTGGTCAGCATCCTTCCATGCTTCTTCTCTCTTATTGAAAATAAAGGGGCCCAATTGATGTCTGATTTTCAGCTGTGCCTTTTTGCTTTTGCCATGGAAATGAATCATATCTGCATTACCAAATTGCCGAAAGTATTCTAAGGCAAAGAGTCTCATAGGGACATATTTTGGCAGTTGGTAGGGGGCTAATTCACAGCCATAAACCCTGATTACTGTGTGGTTTTGGTAGAAATACCAGTCACCAATGCTGTAGCTTTTGGAAAGCTGTAGAATCTTTTGCATCTCATCAGTGAGTCTGGGAGGAGGATCTGTTAATAATAAGCAGGTAGCTGGATAGACAAAAGGTCAATGAACTCACAATATGTGTATGGGGAGCAACTAGCATGATGGAATATTGATGACCAAAATATGACTGACCTCCTTTCCCCCCTAGCATCCAATTTTTTGAGGACGACTGGGAAACTTTTAGACTGATAATATAGCAGCAAATGGTAGATGTATGAGGTGTATTTGAATACCCTTTCCCTTTCTAGGTTCATGAATTGCTCATGAATCTTATCAGCTATGAAGGTGGCATAATCATATTGGACAGCAGGGGGCTGTCCTGGAGTGAAGATAGACATCAAGGCAAAGACAGTGCTGTCCACAATTTCACTTGTTCTGAATCCCAGGATGTAGGAGATCATATCTATGAGCATTTTTCCCTCCTCAGTAAATGCAACATGGAGATAGGGGATTGTGAATCTGGAGTAACAGTCTGGTGGCATAAACAACTTAGCAATTCGGTCAATCTCTGCAGAGGGCAACTTTGAGGCTTGATCCAGCAGATTCTTCATGGAAAGGGGGACCAAAGGCTGAGTTGGTTTGAATTGCAACATCTCATTGATAGACTGAGGAGTAATGTAGAAGAGGACTTTACCAGCAGGGCCCATCACTGCCCTTTGAGAAGGATCATAATTGGAACAACATTGATGGATGAGGTCAGGAAAGACATTTACTAAGGGCAAGTAGTACATGGGCATGTTGGACTCCCATATTCTCAATGGATCAGTTTTGTTTCTGAATTTACTCCTTATCTCACAGAAAGCCTGAAGATGAGGCTTGTCTCCTTCCATATCAGCAATTTGATAGTCTCTATCTGCCAGTGGAATCCATTCTAACTGTCTATGGGGTGCATGTAGTGGTGCAATATTGAGGACAACTGGGGCCTCCATGTTTTGACTGTGATTACAGTTGGATTAGGCCTATATTTCAGCAAAAAGCAGAGTTCTGACAATGGTTTTCTGGGCAAGGAACTTACAGTTTTAAGTTCTGTGCAGAGATGTTATTTCTGAGTAAAGCTTAAGGGGAATGAAGAGTATGGAGGGATCTGCAGTAAGTACACTGGAAAGGGAGAAAAATAGAGGGCTTTAGCAAACTGTCTTTAGTGGTTGCGCGGGCAAATTGGAGGTGGAATTCGGGCTAGAAATGGAAATTTTACTAGAGGGGATAGAGATGTCGGGTTTTGGCCACAAATCAAGTTATCTAATGGGGCAGAGAGGAGAAACTCGCGAGTTCCGACATCTTTCAAGTGAATTTTTAGGTGTATTGGCAAATTTTGCAGAGAATTTATGAAAAACAGGGTTACGGGTGTTTTTTCGGGTAAATACCTGTTCTTTTGAGAGATTGTTGTGGTGAAGAGTTGCAGGCGGAGGCCGAAGAGGTCGGGTTGTAGGTCGAGTAGGCCTGGGTGGCTGACGAGAACGTCGAATGCGATTTGGACGTAAGTTGCATGCACGAACTTGCACCGTTTGGTTGCATAAAAACAACCAAAAACGACATTTTCGCGAGTTTTAACGCCAATTTGTGTTTTTGCGGCATTTTGGCACTTTTTTGCGATGATGTTAGCATGATGTCATCGGCAGGTCCCAAGTATGGCAAGGTGACATGGCAGTTGACTGGGGTGATGACGTGGCACAGGACACGGTGGCAGGGTAGGGACGCAGGCAGATGCGGTGGCAGTGACACGGAGCAGCAGCGGGTTGACGCAGAGGTGACGTCACGGGGACGTGGCACCCGAACAGAAGGCGTAAATGGTTTTATCGGACCGCCTTCTGTACAGGGGCGGTAAGTGTCAGAGCAGGCCCGACGCAATGAAAACACGACATGCATATTTTGTACGACGGAAAAACTGCCGTGCTATCGGACGCTAACTCCCGTACGTCGGGGGCGCTTCGATATCGACAATAGCCGTCGGATCTGGGAGAGTGGATCGGAGGGCCGACGGAGCGCGAAGCTGGCGGCAGGTTAATGTACGGGGGCCCGCTATATATTATATTGATTTATTTATGTGGCGGGGGGTTCAAACCTTTGGAAAGCGGGTTATATGCGTTATACGCGCTGGAGGGGTTTAATGTTTAATAAACTTTTAAACACCAAACTTTTAAAAATGAACGTGGAGGGTATAGTAACAAAGTTTAATGAGCGGAGAGGTGGGCAGCAGTTGTTAATTTAACCAGAGGTTACATTAACTCCAGGTTAAGATGTGGAAGGGTTTATATTAGTCCCAAATGGACTAATATCTCCCAAGACTACATTATGTGGCTATAGTGCCATGGGGTGGGTTATGTAATATTTTTTGGAATTTTATATAGTTTTTTGTATAATAGGGGTAAGGAAGTGATCTAGGGAGCTAGATAATAGAGTTAGAAGTTAATATGACCTTGTGAAGTGAAAGTGTAGGGGCATGCAGCTAAGTTTATGAAGGAAAACTTAGATGTAAGAAGTGGATGGAAGTTGGAATGAGGATTTTTACACAAGAAATGTGGCTTCTTTTCATTGAAGAAAGTCAAAACTTGACTTGATATTTTACAAAAATGGACTGAAAGCAGGACTTGTTGGGCAGATCCCCAAGGTCCTCAAGGGGATGTTAGTAAGAAACTTTGGGGGGGTGAAAGGGAGTTAGACATGCTTCCATAGTTCTGCCATCAAACAACTGCTTTGACATTTCTCTCATCGATGAGATGAGCTTTCCTTGACAGTATCATAAGTGACCAAAACCTTGCTTCTGCAACCTCAAACTACCTACCCAGCCTAATACACCTAACTTTTTTTCTTCCTTTTGAATGGGTGCACTTAGACTTGCAGACCCTGATTATCCTCTTTTCTTTTGACTGTCCTCCTATCTAAGTCTACCCTTATTTCTTCCAAGGGCCCAGATTAAGCAGTTGGGCTCCTTAATTTCTCTACCTAGCTAGTGATCTGCCAAGCTTGAACTGTTTGGACAGATATTCATTCTCTAGTCTAGAACAAGCAATTTAAAACATGGCATGGTCCAGATTGAACTGTTGGGCCATCCAGCAAGTGTGATAAACAACAAGACTTTGCCCATCTTGCAAATCAGCTAGCAGTGGCATTTTGGCTGGCCACTTTCCTGGTCTTTCTTTGGGGTTCATTTTTATCATTTTTTCTGACCAATTGATTTTTCTTGCCCTTTGATTATTCTTTTAGGGCATACCCTCTTTACATTTTTTAACTTTCCTCTAATGCTTTTTTACAAAATATGGAACCTTTGCAGCATGAAAAGATGAACATATTTGGCACTTCCCAGGTCAATCATGAAAAATGAAACCTATTGGTATATGAACCTAACACTGTGCTTATCCAAATGGAACACATACATGAGGTCATCCTTATTTAAGTAATAGGTTATGCTTAATCCACCTGCATGAAGGCTTAATCCATTGTTATGCTTCCATTGTAGCCCAGTAGGTCAAGATACTTGGCTTTTACTAGAGCAGCTTGGGTTCAAGTCCCCACAATTGAAATGATGTGCTTGTTGTCCCCTAGTGATTTATCCATCACTTGCATGATTTTCATTGTGAATCTTGTCTTATCTCATCAAGTTCCCACTTGATATCTTTTATCATAGATTCATCCATCTTCAAGTTAGACTAGGGATTCTTCCACCTTAATTTTCACTCGTTAAATCTTTAGTTTATAGTTTGAAATGCTTGGAACCACTACCACCATTACCATCCATGAATGATTTGGTATGCCTAATATGTTTGACAATAAATTCTTTATCGATAATCAATTTACACTTAAATTTCTTATTAACTCAAAATACCACACACACAATATATTAAAAATAATAATAATATAAATATTCACACTTCCAATAAATAATAAAGTAAAATAATAACTTATCAATTTCAACATAATATTTTAATATTAAATAAAAAAATTCAATTTTTATTACTCATTTCAACATAATACTTTAATAATAATTAAACAAATTTAAGCTCTATTATCTAATTTATTAAATGACTAAATCCACATTATATAAATTCCTTCTCATTCCTTAAAACTTGGTGAGTCATTTTTATACTATACTTAATACATGTTTTATATAATATAAAATAACACTCATTATATCTATATATCTATATCTATATATATATATATATATATATATATATATATATATATATATATATATATATATATATATATATATATATATACACATACATATATATATATATAAACCTTTACTTATAATTTTAAAATTTAATTTAAATATATTTTCAAACAATGAACACACTCTCGGCCCGCCAAAATAGCTTGATGAGATCTGACCGTCGAAAGCTTCTGCCAAAATGGATGGCGCTGAGGGATATTGGAGCACCAAGATGCAAGGAGAATAAGGGACAGGGAAGGGTGGTTTGAAGATTTTGACCACCGCCACGTGGGGAGAGCTGAGTGGCATCACTCTCGACGAGCCGAAACCACTTACATCCGAGAGCCTTGCGATCAACAAAGAAACTACTTCAAGCCTGGTTTTCGAACCATAAGAAAAGCCACGAGGAAAAATCGAAGTGGGAGCTGACCAGCCTTTCCTCCTGCTAAACCTGGAAATCCACTCCTTTTGGAAAACCTACAATCAAGGTGTTTAGATTTCTTTTCTGGCCTCTAAAGCAGTTACGAGGCAAAAAAACCCCTGCCCTCGCCAGACATATGGTTAAGACCACAATCTTTCTTTTATAAGAGGTGGCCTCCCCATGATCTCGGTGGATTTCCGGTTTTCAAGATCTCGGTGGATTTCTGGTTTTCAAGATTATGGCTTATTCGTAGCTTAGGGTTTGGGCGGCTCTGCAGTTTGAAAGCTGCTTTTATTTTTGCAAGCGGTTTTGCGTCTATCGAAATCTCAAGCTTTGGAGAATTCCTCTGTCGGCCAGCCTTGGAACGGTGGCTTGAAGAGTTCCTTGGAAGAAAGTAGTATTTCGGATTTTCTGGTTTCTTCAAAGCTGGAGGATGACAATCAGGGTTTCTTTTCAGTTCACGCATACACTTGCACCCCTTGTGGGCTCTTCCCTTTGTGGTTTGGCTATAAACTAGAGCTCTGGGCTATGTGTGGGGTTGACTAGGATTTGGTATGTTACGTAGATTTGATGCTTAGCTCATGGACTTGGTTTGAGATTGGAGCCATTCTTTTTTTTCATATAAGGATCATGACTCATTGGTTTGATACCTTAATTACTTTGGTTTTGCCAATTTGTATTCAAAAGTATATACAGGAACATAGAGGGTTTCAAGGAACAGATAGGGTTTCTGCAAGGAACAGAGGAATGAAAAAGATTGAGAAATGTTTGCAAATTCACGAAGATGGTGACAGTGCCACACCAATGTCACTTTGTTTCTGTTGTGCTAAGAGATGGCTAGAGAATCGCCTCGATTTGTTCCAGAGGGATTCTCCAGATGGAACGAGAAAGAAATTGGGCTTTTGGGAGGAATTGATGGAACGGAATCCAGTGGTGGGCCTAGCAGAACTACTCCATTCCCTGCGTGATTCCTACCACGACTTTCCATTACGAATCCAGTGGAAAATGGTGTTGCATCTTCATCAACCAAACCTTCCTCCACACTGCAATGAACCAACACCTTTGCTTCTACAACCAAACCTTCCTCCTCATCATCAACCAAGCCTTCCTCCTCATTTTCCCCATTGCAATGGAGGGTTTGTCAAGAAAATGGAGAGACAAACACCAATGTTTGAGAGCCACAAGACTAGGGTTTCTGTGATGGGCACTAAGGGCATGAGGCCCAATGGCAGCAGAGTACATACTCATTTATTCGTGGGTGGCAGGAGATAGATATTAAGACCCTCATTCTTATGAAAATTGGGAGACATGGGCAGGAAATAGCAAGAAACAGCGGGCTAGGCCATCTTAAAATGGAAACAAGACAGCTGAAACCACCGAAACTTTTTTGGTGTAGAGGCCGAAAATCTTTTTGGCGCTAAATTGTTTTAGTTTTTATATGCTGGGGCTTTCATTGTTATTTTGCAAAGGAACTTGAAGTTGAGCTAGAAGTTTCAAGGAAGACAGCAAAGGGTTTATTTTCCACAGGTATTTTCCTTTCAATTTGATGTATTTCCCTTGCAAAGATGTTTCCATTGGTATTATTTTCCTTGCCTAGCTGTATTCATTGGTATAGCAATAGGAATTGGGATTATTTTGAACAGTCTCCTCAACTGTGACTACTTTTTCAAGAACAGATTCATCCATACTTGAACAAGGAACACATCATTACTGTCAGTAAGGTTGGGCTTGTTTAATGGAGTATTGAAATCATTATAGCAAAGGGAACACATCATTAATATTAATACTAGGGGAACTAGAACATATTCAATGCCTTCAGTGGGTGGTTGAGAACTGTATAGATTGAATTTGAAGTTAAAGTTGTTGTGCGTGATTTTATTTTATTGAAGTTAAAGCTTCTATGCATGATTTTATTCACAAAAACTACAACAACGATTGCAAAGACATGGACATTATCACTTCTCATACAACAATAAAAAAAATCGGGGGCCTATTCTGTATATGTGTATTGTATCACTTTGAAAACATATCCAAACATACCAACAAGGTGGGGCGTTTATAGAGTGAGAAGCTATCCACCAGGGTTCCATCCTCACTGTCATCCACCCATCCACATAGCATAACTAATCAATCCACGCATGTTTCTCAAAGCATTGCCCAAAAAGGAAAAAGTTTCGATTTTAGATATCATCAAAATTAGTATCAAAGGCAAGCAAAGCCTCATATTCCAACCCTATTTTCATAAAAGGGTTTCCTAGCTTTTCTCTAAGTCATATGAATTGTGAATTATTGTTACCAATAATGGGCCACCTATTCTCTTGGATGCAACAAGGACTAATGATTTCCCATGTGATAGTGTTTTCTGGTCTATTCATTAAATTCATCAGAGAAAGGCAATAGTTGTTAATGGTTTCCCATGTGATTGTGTTTTCTGGTCTGTTCATTAAATTCATCAGAGAAAGGCAATAGCTGTTAAAGACATTAAAACCTACCTATTTCCCCATGAAAGACCTGCATAACTGAAAATAACTGTAACAAACCTGTAAAAAAAAATAAAAAGATAATTAGTCTTCAAACCACCTATGCCAGACATTCCAGACATGAGTTCTTAAAGACATTAAAACCTACCTATTGCCCCATGAAAGACCTCCATAACTGAAAATAACTGTAACAAACCTATCAAAAAAATAAAAAAAATATAATTAGTCTTCAAACCACCTATGCCAGACATTCCATACATGAGTTCTCAAAGATAGAATTCGTACAGATAAGTTGCCCAATAGCATCATAGGTTCCATCAATGGATTTCGTGGATGAGACATAGTCAAGTTTTTTATGAGAGCCATTGTCCTGCAGTACCAAATGCCATGTTTTGCAAAACGATTCAAAGAGTGTTAACTAAGTTGAAATTATAAAAACTACTGGCCAAATGTTCTGAAATACCTACCATCCTCTTGCCTGAACTGTATTGTAAGTGAAAAGATATAGTGTTTCCAAACGACCCATTGGAATTATGTATTGTTTGACAATTAAAAATGAATGAACTTGGTTAGGGTATTTTAAATAGTGCCATAATGAGAATATCTTTAATAGCCAGAGTGGGGTCAATCTTGTGATTTCCACGGCAACAAAACTTGGACTAGTTGTAGGAAATTTTCAGTTGTGATGAATTCAGAGAGATATGACATGTGTTTCTCGTGGAGTTTTGGGCCTCCCATGTATAGCAACAATACTGCTTCTGAGGAAGAAGCAGTAAGAAATCTCTTTGCTTTATAATTATAAATTTATTGATGAATATTATGGAGTATATGTTGTTGGCTCTGTAAAATAAGATGTTTCCATTTTTGGAATTATATTTACTACCAAACAGAGTGCTACTTATAATTCTCAATCAAATATAGTAAAGAAAACTTTAGTAAAAAGAAATTTTAGTATAATAGATTTGAATTTGTTATAGATCAATAAACAAAATTTATAGAAATGGACAATGTTTCAGCAAAGAGCACTCTATTGGACACCTGATTTCTCAACAATACACAACATGTTATATGAGACATTTGATTTTCCAGTAACAAGGCATACTCTATTTTCTGCCTGTGATGCTTTCCGAATATGGTAGAAAAAAGAGCACTGCTTCAGGCACTAGATTTCTTAGAACAATAATTTCTTAGTAGTACAACATACTGTGAGGGGCATGATTTTTCATTATCGGAGTTTATATTATTCAAGGTATATGATTTTTTTAGCAGTGAGTCATAATACCTATCTCATTGCCTACGATCTTTCCAATTATGGAATTAAATACAGGACATATCAATTTGACGCACATGATTTTTGTACAGATATTGAATCTATATGAATTTCTTTGAAAAAACTTGAATGGTAGAGATATTGAATCTATATGAAGTGCTTTGAAAAACTTTGAATTTATAAATATTGAATCATATATTTTTATACCCTGAAAAAACAAATATTGAATCTACATTTCTATATATTCAAGACATGAAAAGACAGATATATTTCTATAAATTCAGTTCCCTGAAAAAGAAAATAGTTGAATTACTTCAAATTCAATGACATAAAGCAAAAAACACAAATATTGAATCTACATGTATTCAGGACATGAAAAGACAAATATATCTGTATAAATTCAGTTCCCTAAAAAAAAATACTTAAATTACTTCAAATTCAATGACCTAAAGCAATTGAAGTAGCACTCGTTGAAATGCCATTGAAGTTCACCTAAGAGTTGCATCCGTTGAACCGGTTGTCGACCTAGAATCCATTAATCCAGTTGCTTAGTCACCAGTCCCAGTGGTTGGGTGATATAGGTAGTTGGGAGATATAGATCATGTGTCAATATACTGAATGAAAGTTGATTCTACAAAGGCAGGTGCAGAGAAAAAGGGTATGGCCTGTTCCAGATTCTTTCCTAGCCTCCGAGCTTGCAGAAGCAAAGATGGATGGAAGAGAAAAAGAAGCACCTTCAACAATCCCGCCATCATCAGTTGAAGCACTAATAACAATCAAACACAGTAAAATAATAGCATATTCTAGCCTTCTCATAACAAGACATATAAACTCAAAATGCTCTGAAGTTTGGATGAAAGTTCACAGCACTAATAATAATCAAGCACAGTAAAAGAATAGCATAATCTAACCGTGTAATAACAAGACATAAAATCAAAATTCTCTGAATTTATGATGAAAGTTAACATATTATATAGTGTACCTTTACACAATTGAAATTGGTCCAAAATGATGCCTAGAAAACAGTTGAAATTGGTCCAAAATGATGCTTAGAAAACAACATCATTTCAAGCCAGAAAAGCTCGACAAACACACAACATTATTTGATACAGAGGCCGAAACCTTGAATGGGAGAAAATTCGATATAATAACAACTGGAGCTATGTTGCTTGACACCTGTGATGTAGAAGACACTTGTGCATGTTCGTGTTATGAATCACTAGCATCCGATATTGTATTTGGATCTATTTTTGGAATTGGAAAGGGAGATGGTGGTTGGGATGCTTCAAATGCTCCATGTGCTCCATGTGCCCCGGTCAAAAAGTTGGAACATTTTCTAATATACCCCAAATCGTAATAGGTAGCATGTGAAAGAAGTCTGAACAGGCTAGTAGTATGAACCACATGAATGGAAGCAATGGGCTATGGCTATTGAAATCAAGGAGATGCTGGGTGAGATAACGGGTATTTCAATAAGGATCCTGGGTGTGATGCATTTAGAAATAGATCTCAATCTGCTCTTGCTATCACCTCTTCCCTTTCACTCTGTAAACTCGGTCTGGGATTGGATTTGTAACTCAATTGGCTACTGGGGACTTTGAAACCAGAGGATCTTTATATCAATCAAATGCAACTGCGGGGACTATATTTTGGGATGGATCCGAGCAAATAGGTGAGGAATTTAGAACAACCTATCAAGGAAGGGGTGCTACAGGCCCTGGAACCAGAAGGAATGCTAGCTTAGCAATTGGCCTTGTCTCTGGGCGAAGGAAAGCTAAGACCTCTACCTAAGGATAAATTGTGTTTGTCTCCAAGTGAAGGAAAGCTAGTACATTTGCCTAAGGATATACTGTATTTGCCTTTGTTACCTATGTTTGCTCTGTTCTTGGTGAATCAATGGGTTCAAGTCCATCAACTTGGTGAACTGAATAAATGGACAGACCAAAAACTAGCTTTGGAACTCGATATGAATCTACTTTATGCTAAAGGAATGTTGTAGGATATTCTTAAGCTATCTCCGCAAACAAAAAACATCATTTGATACAGAGGCCAAAACCCTGATCAAGTTAATATAGTGAAAAAAAATGGGAATGAAAGAAAACATTTTCATGCAAACCCAGCTGGGGCATCTCCATACCAAAAATTTGGAAGATGGGAGCAAATAAGATATAATAACTGGAGTTGTGCATTTTGAAACCTACCATATAGAAGACACTTGTGCCTATTCGCTTTCCTGTGTGTGCCACAGATATTATATTATTCGGTCTCGTTAATTTTTTTTATTATCATTTAAGCTAAATATTCAAGTTTTTATTTTATTTTACATGGCTCTTATCAAACTTCGCTTGCCTTGGCCCAACCTGTTTGGTCTCGCCCCAACACAACATACCTTTTAGAAATAACTCTCTATTTGGCTCATGCTCCCACACATATGAAAATTTGTCTAGGCCAAACTATAGCTCGTTGATTGAAATATAATATGCTCTCCACATACTCCTCCACAATCAACGACGCAGTTTGCAATGCCCGTGGAGAAACAAGTAAAATTCACAGCTCGTGAACTTTGATTTTTTTTATTGAAAATGGAGCAACAAAAATTTCTTTTTTATTTTTTTTTATTGAAAATGGAGCAACAACAATTTCTTTTTGCGTAGAATTGTTGTTACAACGTTTTTAACTGTGTAAATAAAATTACAAATAAATGGAAAGTATGAATTTGTTTTTTAATTTTCATGTAATATAGATGAGTGGGTGGAATCACAGTTGTCATTAGTGGGAAAGTATCCTTGGAAAGAGATCCACGTTTTGTTTTGCATGGACTCCGCATGTTGTCACCTAATAGATGCAGGTTTATTCACATATTTTCATGAACATGTTGTTTATTCACATATATTTTCACGAATATTTTCACGAACATCCTCAAGCTTTTCAACTGCGACTCTTAAATTTCTCAAAAATGGTTCCCATAACTGTAACGATGGCCTGCTATATGTGTGGACCGATGGAATTATAGGAGAGAGATTGATATAACACCCTAGATGGGTGCCTCTGGTTGTAGATTGTCATTCGTGGCCGCCTTCTTTCTGCCAAAGAAAGAGCTAGTTTGGGCTTGCCCTCATTGCTATAGTTACAATACAGAAGGAAGAAGATGAGTATTTGAAGTTATTAAATGGAAACCTACCTACAAATTATGCTTGGCCTGTATCTTCTGGTATGCCCAGTAGAAAAAGATGGACGGTAGAAGTAGAAGAAGCTCCCCATAAAGTCTCTGAGATGGAACATGAATTCTGAGGTTTCCAAATAGATTCTGCTCGAATCAGCAGTATGCTTTCCAAACCAATCAGAAGAAGCCTCACAAACACCAATGTTTGAGATCCACGAGACTAGGGTTTCTGTGATCGGCAGTAAGGGCATGAGGCCCAATGGCAGCAGAGTACATACTCATTTATTCGTGGGTGGCAGGAGATAGATGTTAAGACCCTCATTCTTATGAAAAGTGGGAGACATGGGCGGGAAATAGCAGGAAACAACGGGCTAGGCCATCTTAAAATGGAAACAAGATAGCTGAAACCACCGAAACTTTTTTGGTGTAGAGGCCGAAAATCTTTTTGGCGCTAAATTGTTTTAGTTTTTATATGCTAGGGCTTTCACTGTTATTTTGCAAAGGAACTTGAAGTTGAGCTAGAAGTTTCAAGGAAGACAGCAAAGGGTTTATTTTCCACATGTATTTTCCTTTCAATTTGATGTATTTCCCTTGCAAAGATGTTGGCATTGGTATTATTTTCCTTGCGTAGCTGTATTCATTGGTATAGCTGTAGGAATTGGGATTATTTTGAACAGTCTCCTCAACTGTGACTACTTTTTCAAGAACAGATTCATCCATACTTGAACAAGGAACACATCATTACTGTCGGTAAGGTTGGGCTTGTTTAATGGAGTATTGAAATCATTATAGCAAAGGGAACACATCATTAATATTAATACTAGGGGAACTAGAACAGAGTCAAGGCATTCCCGAACTAGTGAACACATCGATACTGCCTTCAAAACTGTTTGAAGAATCAAAAATTTCCTGAGCCGCGTCTGGTTCAGTTTCTTTATAATTACATGAACAACTTAATTTCTGCTTTGAAGTATCGCTCTCTATTTGTGTGTAGACATGAATCCAATCAACCTTGTAATGAGATGACTCACCTACATGCTAGGAAACACTAGGCATTGGCTCATACATACTAGAGACACTGTCCACTTTCGAACCATGCAATTCATCAAGGCCATAAAATTGATTGTCATTGTCTGGACTCTGAATAATGAAATTTGTCTTCATGAACTTCATCCTCAATAGCTGAGTTATGAGGTTGCAAACCAACATCTGAAACTCAAATATTCTCATAAGCTTCTTGAGGTTCATCGTATGATGAATGAATCATTTGATGATCTCCAAATTTCAAAGAAACTGCATTAGACAACATGGGACAACCATCATTTTGGCTACTTTTATAATTATTATGTGATTTTCGTTCTTCATCATCGTGAGTTTCACTTTTGTAAACCTATTCAATTTGCTCTTCTTTTTCAACTACATGATCTTGATATCTTTCAATTGCATCTGAATTCTTAAACCCATACTCGTGAGTTTCATTATTAACAAGTGAGATGGGATTTTCCTAAACAGAAGTAGCTGAAATGTATTGTATGGTGCATTCTTCACCATCTTGAACTTCATTGGATGATGCCTCCTTTCTAAATAAAAATTCTTTCTTATCAATGAAAAACTGTCTCCTTTCTAATTAAGACAAGAAAAGGAATTTTCTTTATGTATCCCATGGAGTATAACCTTTTATATGTAATTGTGTCTTATAACATGATCGTGTTGCACCCTAACCCAACATACAACATTGTAACAATCCTAGTTCCTTTGGGTGTGTTTTGAGAAATGAGGTCATCCTTTTATGAAAATGCATGCCCCATTGGCTCATTGTTATATATTTCAACTTCTGTGCAATAAATGGCCACATTGAGTCACTTGATATCCACCATTCTAGGAGATGCACTGGGATGATCTTTTGCTTGGATATGTGATCATGTGTTTGGCACTAGACTCTAATTCATTAGCATGAAATAGGTTCGAGAGGGGTGTTATGGAAATATGATTGATTCTCCTCTGAACATCTCAAATCTGCACAAATCTGCGCATAGGTATAATACCAAGCCATGATATCTGTAGCCTGGGTCTTTGAGAAGTATGAGGCATGAAATTGGCATTATTTGGTTTAATCCCACACCAACATTTACTCATGAATTGATGAAACCAGAGCTCATGGGAATTCACTGCATTGTCATTCATTTGAATTCACTTTATTCCATGTGTGGTTAACTATATTGGAGGGTTAAACATAATTATGAGTTTTTATACCCTCTCTGCCACTAGTGCTCTACATTATTTTACATCTTTTCATTTTCCTAGCACATTTTAGGGTTCTTTATTGCATATTGGTGCTCTTCGAAGGCAGCACACCATATCACTTCATCTACCATAATAATTCTTTGGACTCCGATTAGTAGTTTCCATGCATGCCTAATATACTTCATATGCATTGCTTTTCAAATGTTGATTTCACATTTTAATATAAACTGGTGATAATTTATTTAAATATTTTATATACAAAATGATGCTTGTTTGTTAGAAACACTGTTTATTTTTTTATTACCATATATGGAACCTCGTTGGTTTCAATCCATAATTGCAGAGAGTCAACCAACCAGACTTTCATTTAATTTTCTAAAATCTCTCACTTTAATCCAACTTCTAAATGTTGTTATACAAATGATCGAACAGACACTAACTGTGGCAGCAAACTATCTTGAGAAATTATCTGGGCAACGATTCATCCCTGAGACATTATCTAAGGCATTGGCCTATCACTAAGGCATTATCTATAGTAGCACATTAAATCTGAGGCTTCACTATGGCAGCAATATGTATATGAAGCAATTCTGAGATAGAAAGATACCTCTGAGGCACTGTTGATGACAACAAATCATCCCTGAGGTATCAATTGTGGCAGTGAACCACCTATAAGGGATTGTTTGTGGCAACGAATCACCCCTAAGGTTTTTATGTGGCAGCAAATCATCTTGAGGTATGGTCTGGGGTTTTGAGGCAAGCAAGGTCTGGTTTGGAGTTGATTGTGGCTGCAATGAGATAGTGAAGTAATGTTTATAGGCAGCAAGGAGATATTCTACAGAGATTACTTTGCATTATGCGACAACAATTTAAGATAGTGCATTACCCTTTGTAATATAATCCAGAGAACTCCTCAATGAAATTAGTATTACATGCATAGAATTTTAAACAAACATATTTTAGAATAATTGTATGGTTTTACACGTTGTCATATATTTCAACATTTATTTATGTAATGATCCTAACTAGTGTCCACAAACTTTTCTTCATAGATTTCTATTACATTATTCTATACAAAATGGCAGACCAGGTATTTATGTTGCTTTTGGTATTTGTATTATTTATGTTGTTGATTTAGTTAGAGGTTGGATTTTTTTTTTAGAAATAACTTTAAAATGATACTTCAAAAGTTTGTTTGTGACTACTTAAATTCTTGTTGGAACACTCTGATAAGCTTCCCTCAAAGTGTTGGACAGATCTTCAATGCTCACTCAACACATATTTGGTGTTACCGATTCTATTTTCTTATCAGTTTTTTGATCAAGGTTTTCTTATTTTTATGTTATTTTTTTTTTTTAAGAATGTACCCATGGGTGTTACCGATGCTACTATGGGGGATTCAATGATATTCACTACTTTTATGGAAATGTTAGCAAATGCACGAGGGCAAGATGCTGCTATGATGATGTATGAGGTGAGCTTGAATATTGTCTTTTATATGTTCAATTATCTTATATTCCTTATTATATTATGCTAATTTATGTTTGTGGAATGCAGGCAATCGCTAAAGTCATTCCAACCCCTATAACACCTTATAAAACATCTAAGGTAATGATAGTGGTAAAACTTGATCAATATTTTTGTGCATTTAGTTCACTTATTTCACTATATATATTTATTAATATTTGTGTTTTTACTAAGCGTGAATTTTGTTGGCATGCAGGATTCATTTATGCCCCTCAATACAACCAATGTTGGCATGCAGGGATCATTAATGCCCCCATATACATCTAATGTTACGCAAGATCTAAGATTCAACCATTTATTTATGTGAGTTTGATTATGTTATTTGTTGAGAAATCTAGGGCATATATTTAATAAAGTTTTTGCACAACGATTCCATGATTTATGAGGTGTTACGAAGAGCTACATCATGCCTTCAAATGGATCACCCCATCCGTTTTTTTCTTCTTGTACATACAATACTATTTTAACAAGTAACCCAAGCAATATGTTATTCAAAAACATGATGTCAAGTTACTTTTTTAGGGTTTTTATGTAATCAAGAGGCCTTTTTAGGGTTTCTTCAATTCAAACCTTAGATCATACTCTCTTCCCTTTATGTCACTCTAGAGTTTATCCCATGCCCTAGAAATCAAATCATAGGGAACAAATACCTTAAGATTAAGGTTTCTAAATACTAGGGTATTTCTTAAAATATAAACCCATAAATTCAACCCTACTACATCTTATGATGGACCCTTTAAAAGAAAATTATTATACATACCTCATGGACACCTATATGTACTGATTAGTATTTTGGTTGCCATGATTATTGGCAACTTTACTATATATTTCATTGATCATTTGCCACCTTCATGACCTTCTTTTAATGAGTCTTCCAAGATACTATCATTCTATAATGGGACTTGCTTCTTCATGTGTTCATGAAACCCATGCCTCAGTCATAACAAAAATAATCTTCATTTTCCTTTTTTGACATAAATTACATAGAATTGTGATTAGATATGTCATTATGAAGACCGAACCTAGTTACATATTTCAACATTATTCATCTGTTATTCCATCTTATTATTATTTATATTCGTGCCTTGCAGGATGTTTCTAGGGTGACTCCAACAAGTATACAATCTGTTGGTATAGAGGGTCATGTTATGCCATCTACAACTAGACCATTAACCCCCTAACATGCCCTTTACACAATCTGTTGGTATAGAGGGTCATGTTATGCCATCTACACCTAGACCAGAACCCCATAACATGCCCTCTACATCAAATGTGGGTCTAGTCAGCATTCTCCCACCAGGACTAGAACAAGTTTCTTTGAGGAGTCTTATAGACTCACAAACAAGAATGTTAAGGCTCCTACCAGATATTCCTGCAAATGTTCAAATCAGACAAGAAATAATTGAACAAATTCAGTTATGGGAAATGTCATTGTTGGAGAGTGTAGCTCCTGTAAGAGATCAACAGGTAAAATTATTTTATTTTTGTTTTATAATTTCATTTGTTATGTTTAGGATCATTATTTTAGATATGAAAAATAGTTTCATATTTTGGTTGGGTTCTTAATAGTTCCACAATTACATTGTAAATGCGGGAAGTAAGTGACACAATGCCTAATGTATCTATAAGGGAACCTTCCTCAATCCCGAAGACTACAACAATATATCGGTGACCACAAAAGGAATGCAAGAAGTTACAATCTTGCTCACTTCATAAGGAAATGTCTTGAAGGATGAAACAAGGCTGAAATTTTATCACTTTATTTTTTGTCGTGCAGAACAATTATTTGGAAATACCATCCAAATGGATTGGAGGAAACAAGCCAATGCCAAAAAAGAGGAACTATTTAAAGATGTAGTAATAGCATTTGGTAATCCTGGATTTGATAAGGAACTTATTTTACAGATTGCAAGTAAATACATGCACTCAAAGAGGTCCAATTTAAGGACAAAGTTGACAAAAAACATGATGTATCCACGTCCAGCTTGGATCACAGACCAAGTGACGTGGGATGAACTTATGAAAGATGCCAAGTTTAAGAGGAAAGTCCTCAGAAATCCAAACTATACGCCATCTACACAAGGAGGAGCTAAGAGATGCCTACGAGATACAAGAAAAGCAACCCAAGCTAGGGTGTGAAAAATTGGATCTCAAAAATTAGGCTCTGGTGGATATAATAGTATTCGTGGTGGTATGGTAAGTGATATTTCCATCTATTATATTTTCTATTTTAGGCAAAGTAACCATGGTCACGTTGAGTTAATTGTATCTTATTAGTTATTTTACCTTATAGATATGATTATCTTTGTTAATGTAGGTTCACCAGTTTCAAAAGGAAGCTTCAAAGGAAGACCTAAAATATGTTGTATTACATGGTTCCCAAGGTCTTCGCCAACACGTGATAAATCGAGGGGAAAAAAAATTACTGGTTATGGATCCGAGGTTAGTTGTTTATAATATTATAGGAGCAATGCAATAAATCAATTCGAGGTTTTAATGTTATTATAACAAGTTAAAGTGTGTTGTGTATAGGAATCAGGTGAAACATCTGGGAGTAAGCATGGGGAGGAGATACAAGCACATGATGATTTGCTTGTTACAAAAAATCATCCAATAGTCATTCCTGAACCTTGGCAGGAAACCATTGTTGAATTTCAGCGAACGGGAGACAGAAATAATGAGGAGGGTGTTCAATGTGATGAGCATTCCACACCCACAATTAATGTAGTGCCTCCCAAAAAGAGGACAAAAAGGATTGATATGTGTTAAATTTTAATAACTTGAACGTGCATCGCTCTAGCTTCTAAGGAGCACACTAGGTTGTGAGGGTCCAAACATAAACTAATTATGTGTGCAACAAAACAAATTTTGAAGATACTTTGTTTTTTTTATGAGTACTTACATATTATGGGCATCACTAAGACTGTTGCAGGTCCTAACTTGTATTATTTGTTTGATTATGATCAATTTGATATGCTTATATTTGTGTTGTATGTAGATGACCTGGTCCTAAAAGTTAGTTAAAAAAACTCTATCCCATGGTGCAAGAAGAAACTGGCAAGTGAAGTTGACATGAAGGACATACACCTCATGTGTTATTTCTTGGCCTTGGAGGTTTGGCTAAGTTGAGCTGAGGTGGTCCTCGAATAGGGGTAAGTAAGCAATTGAGATTATGAAGAAGTTTTGGATAATGGAAAATAAACCATAGGCTACTTTTATGATACATATTTTGAAGTTATCAGTAGATTAAGATTCAAATTTGGTTGATTCGTCAGCGTACAAAAAGTATATAGGTTCCCTAACATATCTGGTAGAATTTAGTAGTCAAATTTCTGTGTGCATGAGATCCCTTGTCTCACAAACAAGGGGGGCTCAGACACCAATTTATTGTCCAGCTTGGCTGCTAATATATGGTTGAGCTGAGGTTGCTGCAAATATGCTCCATGGTTTGAGGTATGTGAGGTACTTAAAGGGCACACTGGCACAGTGCTTTGAGCTGTTGCATGCTTTAGTGGATTTTGATAGGGCCAGAGATGCAGGTGGCAGGAAGAGTGATTCATGGTTTTGTTTCAGCTTGGGTTCAAATATAATATATTTGTTAGGATGGGATAACCATGTGTGCAAGTTGAAGAAATCCCTTTCTGGGCTAAAGTAGCCTCTTTTGCTTGGTACTCATGGATTTATGAGTACTTACAGATTATGGGCATCACTAAGACCGTTGCAGGTCCTAAATTTTATTATTTGTTTGATTATGATAAATTTGATATGCAATTTTGAAAACGCTACTATATTGGGATTATGCTTTACCATGTGAATTCAATATGTGCTATTTCATGATGCAAATGGAATGTTTACCCAGTTTTCACAAAAATCCCTTATCCTACTCCTTCCGTAAGATCTTCCCAATTTGATGGTTGAATTTTTATCTGATATATGAAATAAAAACCTATCATCCTACTCCTTCATGATAGTTGTGAATGATGATAATTAGGCCACTTGAGTGTTCTCATTGTCTTAGCTGTCAGTAAAATTGTACATCTATACTGGGTCTGAAAGAGAAATGCATACAGAGACCAATAAGCCTGGCATCTGTTAAGTAGCCCTACCCCTTAGGCATCCCCATATAAGTTGTATTATTGGAAGATTGAGATATTCGCACTATCAACTAAAACAGTTACAAAATGGCTTTTGATCCTTCTCAACATTGGTGAGGTCAGAGGACATTGCAAAATTTAATCTCCAGCCAGAGTGTGTAAATAAAACACCATTGTGTGAGACTCTTGCGAAGCCAACTTTACAGAAGGTATACACTTTCTCCTTGCTTGTGATTTGTTATAACTCACAAATCTATGTAGGCTTTGGCATTTATTTGAAGCTGGATCAGGATGGGCTTATTTTTCATGGATGACTTTTTACGACGATCGCTGATACTTATTTCATTATTTACTTTTTAACCATTATATGCTGACCATTTTGGATGATGCTAAATTGAATGCTCTTTTTCCTATTACCTAGAGCATATTACCAGAGATCCTAGAAGAGTTACTGGCTGCCAGGAAAAGAGCCAAGGCAGACCTAAAGGTGGTGAACTAAGTGCTTCCTATGTTCATGTTACATGCTTGTATTTTTTCCACTTAGCATCTCAGTTTTTAACTTCCTGTAATCTTGTTTAGGAAGCTAAAGATCCTTTTGAAAAGGTTGTCTTGGATGGCTGACAATTGGCTTTGAAGGTAATTACAACTTTGTCAAGTCTGTATTAATTATGGCTTGGACATGGAATAAAAGTAAAACTAGGTATGCTGGTGAAACGCATAAAATAGCTTTGACTGTGTGCACTAGCAGATCAGTGCGAATTCAATTTATGGGTTTACTGGTGCCATTGTTGGCCAATTTCCCTATTTGGAGATTTCATCGAGTGTGACAAGCTATGGTAATTTCACAGTTCTTCCATGGAAAAAAACATTAAATCCATGGACACCTTGATTCTCCCCTTGTTTTTCCTATTTGTAATGTTATTGGTGCTTCTTTTACTTACAAGATAGAGATGCTTGTAGTCCTCTCTTATTCTATATATGCATGTATCAGCCATTCACATTGATTATTTTTGGGCATCAATTATATCCATGTAATTCTTTTCTTCCTCCTGGCATAATGTTTTGGGTATGAACTATAATTGATAATCTTGTACAAATAAGATCGAGTTCTTGAATTGCATTAATTAGTCATGTGTACTTGTACAACTAAGATGATATACTTAGGCCCTTCTATTATATTTTGATTACAAGTCCAGTTTGATCTTTTGACACATTCTCTGTTTCATCAGACAATATCTATTTTACGTATTGTTTTAAAATTTCATATCATTAATCATCTCATTTTTTTCCACGTGTCAGGCCGTCAAATGAAAGAGCATACAAAGAGGCTAGTGGAAGAAAGGTTCACAATAGTTGTTGGTTACGAATACAATGCTGAGGTAGGCTATTATTTAGCCACTAAAGGCATTTGTAACCTTTGAACTGGATCACTAATGACAGGAAGTACACTTGTTGTATTGGTGATAGTCCAATTTCTTGAAATCATAATGGGTGATCTAATCCTAACCAAGATTTCTATTGTAAAGCTTGATATTATATTTTTATATTTGAATCTAGGTTGTATATGGAGATACAGATTCATTTATGATACAGTTTGGTGTACCAAATATAGAAGAGGCCATGACACTAGGGAGGGAAGCCTCAGATTATATTAGTGGTACATTTACAAAGGTACAGTGTCAAGAATTTTAAATATCCGTGAAGCCTCTAGAGTTGTTAATGATGTTTTTGTAGGGATGAATGTTTTAATATCACCTTTCTTTTTAAAACTAATCTTCTTTTGACATTCCACTTCCATGAGATCTTTGTAAATATGCACAGGACAAGATGATCAGTTATGCTTTTCTGTGGCTTATCTGCATCTGTTTGGTGCATCTTTGGCATCTAATCAGTGTGTTATTTAACATATGCTTTTATGCAGCCTATTAAACTAGAATTTGAAAAAATATACTACCCATACTTGTTGATCAGCAAGAAAAGATATGCTGGGTTGTTGTGGACAAAGCCAGATGCTCATGAAAAAATGGATACTAAAGGTGACAAACCTGATCTTTTTGTTTCAAAGACAGGCCTTAGTGTTTGTGAAGGCTCAAAGTGCTCTTAGAAAAATAATTTATTTGATGCCTTCTTAATTATTAAATATTCTTGATCTTTTAAATATTCCATATCATCAGGCATTGAAACAGTGCGAAGGGACAATTGCCTGCTGGTGAAGAACTTGGTTACAGAGTGCCTTCACAAAATACTCATTGATCGTGACATACCTGGTGCAGTGCAGTATGTCAAGAACATTATTTCTGACTTGTTAATGAATAGAATGGATTTGTCACTTTTGGTGATAACTAAGGTGAGAACAATGAATCCTTCTGCATGTTTATGACCAAATTTGTTTGACCATTTGTTACTTTTGAAATGGAGAAAATATTATAGGGGGGAGAGGAGATTTACAGTGGGAGCAAGTCACTTATTACATATTCCTGGTTTCAAGTGTTAGAAGTATATACTATATACCTGGTTGGGGTAGGCCATGGAAGTTTCCTTTTTAAGTCTGTCATGTTTCTTCTCCCTACATTATGTACTTGGAAGGGATTCAGTCAATATTTACTGCTAGCAATGGGAGGAAGAAGTGTCAAGGGAGGCTCTTATACAATTGAAGAGAATCAAAACATGACAATATATAATATATCTGCATTTCTAATCTCATCCTGAGAAAAATTGATTACTTTTTAGCTGCGGCAGAAACAGATGTTTGCAGGTCATATACTTTATCAAGGCTATCAACATATTCTTAAGGGCATTATTGTTTTACTGTGCTAACAATCTCTTTGTTGAGTCAGGGTCTGACAAAGACTGGAGATGACTATGCAGTCAAGGCAGCACACGTGGAACTAGCTGAGCAAATGCGGAAGGTAAATACTAAAAATAACTTCTCATAACAAGTATAATGAATGGTGCAATGCCTTCTGGTTCCATTTCAATCCTATCTGTCTATTTTTATTACTGCAGTGCATCTAAAGACTCTTGTAATATTTTGCTTTTTATTGACAATGAGTCCATTGTTGGATTTTTTAAATTGATGTCGTGTTTTAAAGCCAAGTTGCCCCTGGTTTATAGAGGTATGCTACAACTACTCCAACTGTGGGTGATCGTGTTCCATATGTCATCATAAAGGCTACAAAAGGTGCCAAGGTAATAATTAACCCCTTCTGTGCTCAGCATAAGTCTCGATATTGCACTAAAAAATGGTTATTTTAATTATTTTGTTATGTTTTATTTGGAGGCATAATTTACAGAGGGATTATGGATATAATGACTAATGTGTTTACTTGGGCTCAGGGATATGAGAAATCTTAGGATCCAATTTACGTACTAGAGAATAACATCCCTATTGATCCATAATATTATCTGGAGAATCAACTGAGAAAGGTGAAAGACCAAAGCATCATCACTTGCAGTTTATGCTGTTTTTGAAAATTTCACCAGTGTTTCAAATATATCTTGATAGATAGTAATTCTTTCCAGCTAAGTGTTTTTTATTAGTGCCTGTTTTTGCTCTATAGCCACTGTTGAGATTATTTGAGCCCATTTTGAAGAATGCAAGCAAGGAGCTTCTTCATGGTGGTCACACACGAGCAGTTTCCATATCAACTCCTTCAAATAGTGGAATTAAGAAATTTGCCAAGAAACAACTCAGTTGTATTGGTTGTAAAACACCTACCAGGTATTTAGTTAATACAAGTAGAGGGTGTCCTGCATGTGGTTTCCTTGCTTATAGTAGTGCACAATTGAGAGTAACTATTATTTCAGTTTGGTGCTTTAGAAAGCTACTAGGGTTCATCTTTTTGATGTGGAAAAATCTATGAGGTTGCATGATTCCATGCCTGCTCTCCTTGTAAGAAACTATCTAGCTTTCTTATAATAAGAATGTCTAGTTAGGTTGCTTCATACTGAAATTCATGATGTTACCTGATTTCATGTTGCCATTGCAGCAAAGAAGATCAGACACTTTGTTCACATTGCAAAGGAAGAGAAGCATAATTGTATCAGAAAACAGTTGCAAATGGTAAGCTGGTATTCTAATACCATTACTCTTTATTTGGAGAATTTAACGTAGGCCTTTTGTATATTGTTCTCACCTAGATTTTCTAATATATGACACTAATATTTGATCAATGTCAGTGAGGGAATTAGAAATGCTCTTTGGTAAACTATGGACACAATGTCAGCGGTGCCAAGGCTCTCTACACCAAAGATGTTCTTTGCACAAGGTTTTTGAATGCTATATTTCAAGTATTACATTTTCATAACATGATTTAAATTTACATTATGGATGTATTCTGTAACATTTTTGTGATCATGTATTTGTTTTTAATTAATAGGATGTTTTTTTTTTTACAATTACTATCTCTTTTATACTTACATTGGTGTCCTATCCTTATCGCAGTCATGACTGCCCAATATTTTATCGTAGGAAGAAAGCTCAGAAAGACCTAACTGAAGCAGAGGTGCAACTAGAGCGTTGGCAGTTTTGAGGATGCTGCCTGTGTAGCTTGTAATTTTTTGTATTATCGAAAATTTTTGTTTTCCTGAATTTTCTCTGGTGTATGTTTCTCTGATTTAATGGACCAAGGAATTTATTTGGTCCCTAAATCAGGATGAGAATGGTTTATTTATTGTACAGTAATTGTCAAGTCCTTGTTATTTAATGTTAACCAGTTCGATATATCTTTTCTCCTTGCAAATGAGATGAAGAAAAAGTCAAAATGGATACATACTTCCCAAGGCACACCCTATAAATGCAATGTGCATGCATATCCCAAATTTTAGGAGAGCACACACTATAAAACATAGATCTGCAGGCTTACATATGTATATCCAAACATGCATATAGTTGAATGGATGGATGGATGGATGGGTAGATAGAGATGGATACACAGATAGATTGGCAGGAGCAAATCCGAGCCAGAGAAGGATGCAAAAGGATAGGCACTACGCACAAAGAAGCCATCATATTTCTCCCTCTTTCAACAATTTATGCTAATTTGAAAACTTTACTGGTCATTGCATGATTGCACCCGTCAAATGAATAATCCGATGATGATTTGACAATTATACCACAAAATTAAAGGGTATATATTAGAAAGGCCCTTGGAACATTTCTCCCCATCCTCAAAGCAAATTCAGAGTCCCGTATGTCATCTTCATGATACTAATTAGAACGTTGAGATGACCAGCCTTAGCAATCACGATTCACAATGATCATGAATAGAACTGAACCAACCATCTATTTATTTGCATATCAATATTTTTCTGGCTGGTATATTGGATATAAAGTTCCTTGTGATGCTCTGCTCAACAAAATTCATGCTACCACTCATTTCTTTGGGCATTTTCTAATGAAGTGTGCTACTTGAAGCATACATTTTCTGACTTTCAACTTCTTGTGCACAAGAACATGGCCTTACCTATAGTGCCATTTTAACTTTTATAACGTTGTCTATTCACATTTATTAGCAGGATTTTGGTTAAAACCTTTAGGAGAAATCAAACTTGTTGCATTTTTTACATAATGGCGTGCATAAATCAACTAGGGTTGTGTGAAATTATAATTATATTAACCTTAAGGTGAAAGAATTTTGTGGACCAAGAAAGGTTAGACTAATTGTTTTTTCAGTACAGATGATAAATTTTTTGTGATGGTCATATAGCCTTTAGGGTGTACTTTAGTCACGCACATTTATAAATTACGTGGTACCAAAATGGTACTTTGCTGCTATGTCACAAGATTCGTTGAACTTCAACCTTGGGGTTTGAATTTTGGCGAACCTTAATTTTTTTTGAGGTTTAGAAAAATTTAATATTTTTTTGAGGTTTGGCGAACCTCATCGAACCTCATGATCATTGACCAAGTCCATAGATTAAAACTCATAACGTCATGTCACAACTCAAGCTTGTAATCTATCCTTGCAATTTCCATGTTCGTGAGAGCATTTTGTATGTTTATTGACGTTGATATCTTAGTATTTTATCCTATATTTCATTTTAAATTTAATATATATATATATATAGATATATATATAGATGAATCTGATTGCGAACCTCATCCGAACCTCATCAAAAAATTCGAATTTGAACTGAACCTAATCATTGCCAAACCCATACTTGAACCCAAACCATGTGACTTAGCTTTGTTGTTATGTAATGAGTTATATTATTTTAAGTTGCTTTTGATTAGGCTTAGGTTAGTGGAATATGAAGTGTCACTTGGCAATATGAAGAGTCACTTTGATTTGGATAGATATAATGATTTTTTAAAATGGTAATCTGTCTCGTCTTTAGGTATTCCCTGTTTCATTGTTGGTGCTTTTAGTTTTCTGTGATTGTTTTATGCATTTACAACATATTGGAGAAAGGGTAGCATGACCAAAGGATTGGTTGGCATGTGTACAACAACGAAGAGTCAAGCAAACACTAAGATGAAGACATCACATCCCAAAGTTGGTTTGTAGTTAGTTTTGAATTTTTATTTGTCAGTTAATGTTATGATTTAATATTTGATGGGTCAACATAAAATTACTATTACTATTTTTCTAGGAAAAATTAGTATTTATTCAGCCACAAATCACTATAGAAGTGTAGTAAGAGCTGTAGAATTGCCACATCAACACCAATCATGGCACTAGGGCTTAGGTACTACAATAAAAACACTTCCTCGTTCTTTTGTACATCACATTAACAACATGAAGGCTTCTTGAGGTAGTTGTTCATTACAGTGATACGAAGTTGTGGTAGTGATACAAAGTTGTGGGTAGGGCTATAACAAGTCATATACAAGAAAAATAATTGCATACATTTCATAGATAAGGAAAAAAATGTCTGGGAACTCTTTTAGAGGTATCGGAAGGACTGTACAAGCCTTGGGCAACAATAGGAAACTCTCAACAAGCGTGAGTAGGGTTGTACAGGACCACAGGCCCCTGGTGTTAATTGTAAACACTCAAGCAATGTGGGTATGTACTATGCATTCAGGCTCTTCAACGACAAGCTTAAGAAGTTTGTCATCAACCTTGATTAGCAATAAATAGAAGTCAAATAGATAACCTAGAACAGTCTCAGGTAGGGAGAAAGAAAGGTTGAGCAGTTTGTAACAGACCTTAACCAATGAGAAACATAGGCTGGGTGATTTGTAATAGGCAATAACAGTGAGAAACAGAGGTTGGGTAGGCTGTAGTAGGTTGTATCAGCGTTGGAAAAGGGCTTCAGGGATGCTGTAAAAGGCATCTACAGAGAGTTAACAACCATGAAAAAATGGCATAAATAAGTACCCTTAGTAATTTCATGGAGTTCAATTAAAAGTTTATTGGACATAATTTCAGCACATAGAAGCAATATAAAATCAAATAGGAAAGCCTTTAGGCAATTGGATCTAAATGAATTTTTAGTACCTGAATTCAATATCCTCATTGAGCGGGAAGAATTTCACTACAAAGTTCAAGACACAGTAGTGGTTATTAAGATGTCGATCATTGTCAGATGCTTCTGTAGTGCAAGATGCATCTCAGTATGGACAAGGGTACAACGGATGCATAAAACTTCTGAGAAGTTTGGGCTTATTGCCTTGAAAGGATGTTTTTAATGCAAATGGAGGGAAGGGAATTGATTTCATATCAATTGGTGAAATTGAAAGACAATATGGACCTGATATGGACGAGCAGTAATTGAAGAAGACATGGTGATAATTATCTTTAAAAGTTTGCCTTTATTTCAATTCTTTTGTAGAATCTTCTAATATCACTTCCGAAACCACTGCCATAATATTTGAGTTGTCCTGTCAACTAGTGCAGTAAGTAGAATGTTATTTTCTTATTATTTTTTGTTAACTTTTATTGAAATAATTTGTTCCATTTCTAAAAGATTGAAACTTTGGCTTACAATCTTTTATGTTGTCAAGTACGAGGAAAAACTTGTAGTATCTGCGGCCCAACCCCTTCCACTCCAAATTACTAGCAAGTTTTATAACCTTAAGATAGCTTTGTGTTTAGTCATGTTGTAAGTTGGATGAAAATGATTAGTTATCTTGATAGCCTCAAGTTAGTGTTGTGTTTATTTATGATGTAAGTCAGCTGAAAATGATTAATAATCTTGATGAATGTATTTCAGGATGCATTCAGGGATTCCCATCAGGTGCTTCCTAGCATTGATGATGGAAACATTGAAAACCAATTGGCAGTTGTTGAATACGTTGAAGATATATACAAATTCTACAGGACAATTGAGGTATGTTTCTCTGTCAATGATTGCAGTTTCTTGTTAGGGTGAAGGTAAAGTTTTATTTTCCTTAACTAAAATTTGGCATTCATGTATGCCCAGGATGTGAGTTGTGTACCTCCAGATTATATGAGAAACCAGGTTAAAATCAATGCAAAGATGAGGGCAGTCGTGATTGATTGGTTGGTGGAGGTACAACTTTGTTCCTATGCTAGTTCCAACTTCCATTTGCTATCAAATTTAGATCTAAAAGAGATTTATATGGTCTATCTCTTAGGCCTGACATCAAAATCTTAAAATTTTCAGGTGCATCTGGAATTGGAATTAATGCCAGAGACGTTGTATTTCATTGTGAACGTCATTGACAGATACCTTTCTATTTAGAGTATTGCAAGGAAGAATTTACCATTACTTTCTATCGCTGTAATGTTTATAGCTAGCAAATATGAAGAAGTCTAGGCTCCACAGGTAGGATGACTTGCTGACATCTATAAGAAAGGATGTGTATATATCTAATTAAAAGAACACTTTGTTGGGTGTATAAAAGTACATACACCAGCAATATCTACTCCTACAGAAGATTACGCTTTATGTTGGAATCAGCACAAAAATTATATTATAATAGGTAACACAATATTGATAAGAGCTAGTTTATACTTGGCTACAGGTCAATGACTTCATCCGCATCTTCCCAAATGAATGCATGTCAAAACAGATAGTGGCCATGGTAATTAGCTCTAACTGATAATTCTTTGTCATTGAATCCAACATAGTCTCCAAACATTCAGATTGATTGATCAATTGATAATAACTCTTCGTAGGAGTCTACGATATTAAAGCAACTGAACTTCAAGCTTATAGTTCCCACTCCATATGTATTCCTCCTCAGGTTTCTAAAGGCAGCTGATTCCAACAAAGTGGTAAAGTTTTGAATGACACCACTTTTTATATTGTTGAAAGAAGCCTGTGTGGCATTGATCAAATCTACTTTCGAAAATGCCTCATAAAATCTAGCATTCATGTTTTAAATTACTTTTCTTCACTGTATTCCTAATAATACCCTGCTGTACTGACAAGTCGTACTATCTATCATTCAAATGGAAAATCTGGCATTCTTCTTGGTTGAACTATGTTTGATTCAGTACATAATGAGCAAGTACAGTCCATCAATGCTTGTTGTTGCTGCTGTCTACACTGCTCGATGCACTTTGAGGAAGGATCCATGTTGGTACAAAACACTTACCCTTCATACAAGCTATTCTGAAGTAGACCTGAAGTAAGCCTTAAAATTTTTAAAGCATCATGCTTTTAGTGATTTTACCCTTCTAAAGAAATCCTACTCCTGGACATTTTAGATTTCTTCATCAATTACAGGCATGCATTGTTGATCGGCTACAGCTAGAACATTGTGTCTTGATCAACTATATGTTGGAGCTTAGCTACTAACACCCTGTCTAAATTGAATCTTTATCTAATACTAACACGCATACTAAGCATCTGGAGGCATACGCACATTTTTTTAACTCTGTACATTGAGGTAATAAAATTTATGTGCATTGTTCTAGGGAATGTGTGTATTTCATGGTTGATTTTCACCTAAATGCGGGAGGAAATAAGCTGAGATCTGTTCATAAGAAGTATTCAGATCCATTTTTTGGCTATGTTGCTTTTTTAAGCCCTGCCAAGTTATCTGCTGAAGACAATTGCAATTCCAACAACTGATGAATATGTGCACTAGATTTACTTTTGGAGTCTAATTGAAGGTGGCCTATATGTTCTAAAATGAAGCTTTGTTGCATATATTTTGTCCTGTTCAACCTGAAAACTAAATCTATGTCCAAAAATTTATGTTACGCCCGTGATTCCTCTGTGCAGATATCAAGGTGCTAGCACGGATTCTATGCCGATGAGTAATACAAAAAAGACACACGTGAAACTATGCAAGAAGGAAGAAAACCTCGAGAATGGAAGGATTTTAAATGGGATCCATTCCAGCACCCTTTTGGAAGGAAAGACAGTAAGGACGAAATGAGGGTCATCGACAAGCAGCAACGAGAACCACCAGAAAGCTCTCGAATACATAAACTCCATTTCAGAACCGTTCTGTGAGAAGAGTGAAGATAGAATGACTAGCCAAGAAAACTAGCCCTCAAGGCATTGCGTTGCAGAACAAGGAAATCTTCTCCTACAATGGGGCCAAAACAAGAGGCCTCGTGGTTATAGAGTAGAATAAAGAAGCGTGGTTGAAGAATGATCTATTCAGGCTAAGAAAACTATTCGGATCGATAGACATAATGGAAGGCATGACCAGCAGACATTCAAAATGATTTTATTTATTTATTTTTTAAATAATTTTTTATATTGTCTCTAGAGAGACAATAGTTTGAATTATGGACATTTATTTTTTTTTAAATAATTTTTTATATTGTCTCTAGAGAGACAATAGTTTGAATTATGGAATTGTCTCTAGAAAGACAAAAATGTAATTGTCTCTAAAGAGACACAAATGAAGTTGTCTCTCTAGAGACAAATCAAATTGTCTCTTAATAGACAATAATTCTTGTCTTTATAGAGACAATAATAATATGTGTTCTATATTGTCTTTATAGAGACAAATTTTTGAGACATTATATTTTGAGACGCCCTCCTAGAGACAATATTTAAGACAATACACAAGTTTGTCTTAAGTTAAGACAATTGACTTAAATATTGTCTTAAATATTGTCTTAAAACCCCCCTACATGTAGTAGTGCCCTATGTGAAAGTATCGATAATAGTCCGGTCCAATTTGATCTTCAAAGGGAATTATTGTTGATCGCTCTTCTGCACTGATGCTCTTCACACCCAGCTGATGCTGCTTGCTATCTTGACGATCTACTTATGGCTCTGAATCCTGGGCAATGAATCGTCGTGCTCCATGTCGTGAATGATCTCAACATGCTTAAACTTGGGCGAGGTCACCCATTCATAGGTAACATAGAGAAAATCTCAACTTTCATCGACGATCCTCCCTGAAAGAAAGCTCAAGTAAGATAAGCGTACAAAGGATAGAACAAGGCAATCAGATCATTGCTTTCAAGATTTAAGGCTTCTTGAAGCGAATTTTTTAATGTAAAACAACAGTAAAGGTGTGAAGTGTCTGATTTTGATCAACTTTTCCCCTTAACATTATGGTGTGCAGAAAGCGGCCCTGTTTATTCGCTTGTAGCAACTCTTACTTCTTCTAAATCAGAGGCTTTGAAGGTTGTGAGGTTCAGTTCTTGAACTGCAAGAAGGAAGTTCCTCACATTTTCAAAATACTGATAAGTCAAGAGGCGCTCCATCAGAAAAAGGTAATGCAGGAGCCCGACTCTCCACCACCTGGTACGAAAAACAGAAGCACACCCACATCATTTCACAACGAAAATATTACTGATTGAAAATTAGCAAAGGAATTGTTGATTTGGCTGACTATTCGGGCTTTGCTACTTTTCAATTTCCTACAAAGGTTATGCACAAAAGTTGTGTGTTAGATTTTAGCATATCAGTACGACTCTAAAAATGAGGGGAAAAAAGCATAAGGCTCTACTGATTGGTTGTCTGTACCACGCTTGATCAACCAAAGTCTCTCGATGAATTTGCAGTGGTCTGTCCAAAAAGAAAGCAGCCACGCACACAAATTTATTTAATAGCAAACCACTAATGTTAATATTGAGGGGAACGATGACAAGAAGGTTGACCTGGCTAAACTGTTACAGGGGGTTACTGTCAATGCCTCTAATGGCGCTCAACTTCATGATCTCATTAAGGCTGAGGTTAGTTGAATTTGTAGTGGCCTGCAATTTATATTTTGGGACAGAAAATGTGCAGAGGAAATTGTTGATATTTCCCTGTGAACCCTAGACCTAAGAAAGGCACCCAATTTTCAGACTGCAACTATCCTCTAGATTTTCATGTATCTCTCCCTTAGTCATCCCTTTGCCAAAAATTTGAAAGAAAATTTTATATAGCTCATATAGTGGTCAACTTTTAGAGCTCAGGGTGGTTGTGTAAATATGTAAGGCATTATTTGTTGTGTAGTGGTATCTTACTTGAATACTGAGCTTACGTCTATCTAAGTTCAGAGGAGATACTTGATTATACTCTACCCGATAATCAATGAAGAGAAATTAATTGTAGGGAGAAGCATATCTTGTTTGTCGCGTCCTAATATTGTGTACAACAAATTTTTTTATAACCGGTGACTTACAGGATATATTTATAGTTTTGTATTTAAATGAATGGTTTCATGGGCAATATGTAGCACAGACATATCCTAGGGTTTGTCCTAATTTGTTCTGTTTGTTTATTAATCTCCCGCCGATATTTACGAGGCTTTTATAATGCGTGTTTTTCTTCTTGTGATTATTTTATGTGGAGTGGAAAGGAGAAGTTGATGCATACGTTGATTTTCAGTGAGTCGTGAGAACTTGATTGTGCAGTGTTTCGTTTATAGAATAGAGTTGGAGCCTCACTTTGGGGTGACTGTTTTTACATGGTATGGATAACGTTGATGAACGAAATTTATTTGAATCTCAATTGGGTTGTGTCGAAGGCTGGATATCTCGCTTAAAATTGATTGTGTTGTGTTCTATTGTCAAAATAGCTTCAAAGTGCTTGATGTGGAGTTTTGGTTGTTATATTTTTTAACCTCTCACTGTGAGTGGGAGGATTTCAGAGGGCTCTCAATATGTTTTTGAGTGATAGCCTGGGTGTTGTTTTGTTTTGCATAGCAGGATTTAAACAACATTAGGGAATTAAATATTTATGTTTGATCAGGAAATTAGAAAATATAAGGTTTTTATATTTTTAAATTGGTTTCACCTACCCATTGAATTAAAAATTACATCCGGACAGGGTATTGTAATTGTAAAATTTATTCAGCGTTGGATTTACATAAATGTGGTCTCCATTCAATGTGATTTTGTACAACACAGGTCATGTAAGGACCTGTTGTCCTAGGCACGTCCGCCTGAAGTGCGACCATGGGTGAGCGCACGGGTAGAGCTAAACAGGCGAGCGTTTGGTGAAGTGCGAAGCTGCGGTTCGATGATATACGAGCTCTCTTGGAAGTGCGATGGCATAATGCACATGTATGGAGGAGAGGGCGAGTGTTTATATGTGAGGTAGCATGGTAGAAGTTGTATGGAGGCCGACCTACACTTATGGAGGAGCCAACATGTAAAATGAAGCATTTGCGATGGAGAAAGGGGCTTCGGGCGAGTCGGCTGAGCAGCTAGACTATGCCCTGCCATGTGTATAAATTGCAAATGCGTTGAGCTCATTTGGGGCATCATCCAACACTCAAACATCTTCGCTCTAAGGAGGAGAAGGCGCAGTGTTGTGCGCAGATTCAAGGAGGAAAGGCACAGTTTATACATGCGCCCATTCTTGGGCAAGTGTGCACGATGAAGTGCAGTTGTGGGTGAAGGTGCGCCCGGTGGTTGGGTGGAAAGCGTGCACGGTGGCGTGTGGTGCCCGAAGGAAGGTTGGGGCATGCACGGGTGTGGTGCTCGGCTTAGGCAAAGGTGCCCGATAGTGAAACGGAGGAGCGCCCGTTTGTGCAACGACTTGGCATGGGTGTCTTGGCAACTCGGGTGAGCGCCCACCCATCGTGCAAGTGTGCACGGAGACAAGGTGAATGGAGGATTGGCAAGTCGTGCGGCGACCGTGCCGAGGTGCCGACGAGCTAGGCAACCAAGTTTTCCCTTGGATTGTAAATTTGGCTAAGTATGAAACTTGGGGTTTCCAAGTATACTTGTAAAGCTTTGTAAATTGTTGTATAATATATATTTCAGGCAGACTCATTGTTCAGGGAGTTGCCCCTCCCTTTATACTGTGCAATTGTGTTCATCATTTATAATTGATGTTGATAATGAATGTGTATGGGTGTTCATTGGTATAAAGGATAACATAATAATACTTGGTTGCGAAACACAAAAGGCGTAGTCCACGAACATAAGTATTGGTGAAAAGAAAGTGTTCGGTGGTGCCGCACCTCGCTAAGAGATGTTGAAAGACTACTGCCGGCTTGGGGGTGTGACAGTTGGTATCAGAGCTAGTCTGAAGACTTGGAGGAGTCTTGCAGGAAGCTATGTGAAGCAGGTGTATATACACTTGACAGTTGGAGACAGTGAAGCAGGTACTTGCAGGTGAAGGAAGTTGTTTCACACACAAGTGGAATAAGAGTTGGTTCAGGTTGCAGGCATCTTGGTGAAGCTGTTGGATGGTCGAAACTAGATCGCAAAGAAGAAGGAAGGTGTTAGCAATGGTAGCTGAATCATAGGCTGGGTCTAGTCACGGTGTGCAGGATGCTACTATAGCACTTACGGAAAATGTGTTGGTGAAGATGGAGGACTTGGAAACTTCTTGGAATAAGAAGATGGGCTTGTTCGATAAGGAGCAAGAGGCCAATTCGAAGATGAAGGAAGAGCTCGATGAACTCTGGACTCAACACGAGTACATTGATCTTATGGGTACACAACTTGAAGTAAGGGTCAAGGAGGTTGAAGAGGCAAGAGACCAAGGTCCTGCAGAGATCATGGGCTTGCGAAAATCTCTTGACGAAGCCAGAGATGAGATCACGGTGTTGAAGAAGGTCGTGAGGCATAACTCAGGTGTAGGAGTGCCTCATGTGAAAGTTAAGGAACCAGAATCTTACGATGGTACAAGGAGTGTGAAGACTCTTGGCAACTTTCTATGGGACATGGAGCAATACTTGGAACGCTTAGGTCTATCTGATGATGAGACGAAGGTTAAGGTAGCTGCTCAGTTCTTGACAAAGGATGCTAAGATGTGGTGGCGAAGGAGGATGGATCAGATTGCCAATGGCAGTGCTGGTGACATTACTTCGTGGGATGACATGAAGAAAGCTTTGTAGGCTCATTTCAGTCCTCAGGATGAAACGTGGGATGCAAGGATGAAAATTAAGTTTATAAAGCAGACCGGGAACCTTCAGACATATCAGCGGGAGTTTGCCAGTGCGGTTCTGGAACTTCCTGACATGGCGGAGAGGGACAAGGTGTTCAATTTCATTATTGGATTGAAGCCTTGGGCACGCAATGAAGTGAAGAGGCAAAGGATTAGAACACTTGAGGAAGCTTTTGTTGTTGTGGACAAGTTGGTGGAGCATTATGATGAGACTTATGATGATAGGAAGAAGAAGTATGACAAGCCGAAAGAGAAGAAGAAGGATAATGCTTCGAAATCGGATTATAATTCGAAGATGAAGAAAGCCTTGAAGTGTTGGATATGTGCTGGACCACATATGGTGAAGAATTGTCCTTCTAGACCGAAAGTGGCTGCGATTGCACAATCTAATGCGAAGAATGAAGAAGCTTCTGTGGGGATGATGTAGATACTTGGAGCTGTTGCTGCTACAAAGGTGGTCTCTTGGAGGGATCCTGAGAGGAACAGGTTGGAGTATGCTCGAATGAAGGTTGGAAATGCTGATATACTCACTATGGTGGATAGTGGGGCCTCTCACAACTTCATGGGTGAAGATACTGCGAGAAGAATTGGACTGAAATTTGTACCGGTGAAGGCACAGATGAAGATAGTCAATTCTCCTCCTGCTGAAGTTCTTGGTATAGCTGAAAAGGTGGACACAACACTTGGTGAGTGGACGGGGAAGGTCGACTTCACTATAGTGTGGATAGATGACTATGAGGCTGTGCTGGGAATGGAATTCATGCAACAGTTTGACGCTATGATTGTTCCACGTTTGAAGAAGCTGTACATTTACGATGGAAGGGAGGATATACCCATTGGTGTTCCAACCATTGGAGTGACAAGAAATGATTGTAAGTTAGCAGTGATGCAAATGGAGGGCAAGAAGTGGATGGAAGACATGAGTAAGTGATTGTCCATGGTTGAGACAAAGCTTACCGAGCAGTCGTTGGTCATCAGGACACTTTCAGATAGTATCTTGGATTTGTCAAGAAGGCTAGAAGTGGTCGAGGATGATGATGATGATGATGAGGCATGTGTGAGGCTGAATGTCCGAGGGGAGGATCGGGTCACTTATCTACAGAGGATGGAGATAGAAGATCCTGACAGATGGATTGAGATGATTAGTGAGGATGAGCCTTCAGGCTCTACTCGCTCCACATCTTCTTAGATGACAAGAAGATGGGGCTCATTGTTAGCTGCTCATGGAAGTGAGTCCTTAAAACAGGTTGAGCAGGTATGACAGATGGTGCAGGGATGGCTTGGCATCAAGCATCATGACATGTTGCAGATGGGATGGAGTTTCCATGGACCTAAATATGGCGATGATATTCTTGGTGAGTCTGAGATGTGGCAGAATCCAAGATAGATTGGTGAAGGCATAAGGATGTTCACTCTCATGGCTTGAGCGTGACAGTTGGATTAGCTACCCAACTAGTTCAAACATGGGGTCTGGAAGTGCACAGAGAGATGCTGGCATCAGGCAGATGAGGAGGACAGTTCACAGGATGAGGACGACACATGGTGGAGATGGACTTCTACATATGTTGCAGGGATGTTTGCGGTATGTGAAGAAGTTGACATCATGGACCAAGGATGAGACAGACATTGATGATGATCTTGGTGGATGGCTACCAGGATGGCATGTTGTCGAGGACGACAACGACTTCAGGTGGAGGAGGATGTAAGGCCCTGCTGTCCTAGGCACGTCCGCCCGAAGTGCGACCGTGGGTGAGCACGCGGGTAGAGCTAAACGGGCGAGCGTTTGGCGAAGTGTGAAGTTGCGATTCGATGATATACGATCTCTCTTGGAAGTGCGATGGCATAATTCGCATGTATGGAGGAGAGGGTGAGTGTTTATATGCGTGGTAGCATGGTAGAAGTTGTATGGAGGCCGACCTACACTTATGGAGGAGCCGACATGTAAAATGAAGCATTTGCGATGGAGAAAGGGGCTTCGGCGAGTCAGCTGGGTAGCTAGACTACGCCCTGCCATTTGTATAAATTGCAGATGCGTTGAGCTCATTTGGGGCATCATCCAACACTCAAACATCTTTTCTCTAAGGAGGAGAAGGCGCAGTCTTGTGTGCAGATTCAAGGAGGAAAGGCGCAGTTTATACATGCACCCATTCTTAGGCAAGTGTGCACGGTGAAGCGCGATTGTGGGTGAAGGTGTGCCCGGTGGTTGGGTGGAAGGCGTGCACGGTGGCGTGTGGCGCCCGACGGAAGGTTGAGGCGTGCATGGGTGTGGCGCTCGACTTAGGCAAAGGTGCCCGACGGTGAAACGGAGGAGCGCCCGTTTGTGCAATAACTTGGCATGGGTGCCTTGGCGACTCGGGTGAGCGCCCGCCCATCGTGCAAGTGTGCACAAAGACAAGGTGAACGGAGGATTGGCAAGTCGTGCGGTGACCGTGGCGAGGTGCCGACGCGCTAGGCAACCAAGTTTTCCCTTGGATTGTAAATTTGGCTAAGTATGAAACTTGGGGTTTCCAAGTATACTTGTAAAGCTTTGTAAACTGTTGTATAATATATATTTCGGGCAGACTCATTGTTTAGGGAGTTGCCCCTCCCTTTATACTGTGCAATTGTGTTCATCATTTATAATTGCTGTTGATAATGAGTGTGTATGGGTGTTCATTGGTATAAAGGCTAACATAATAATACCTAGTTTCGAAACACAAACTAAGTAGGAGTAAGTGGTTAGGCGTAGTCCATGAACATAAGCATTGGTGAAAAGAAAGTGTTCGGTGGTGCCGCACCTCGCTAAGAGCAGTTGAAAGACTACCGCCGGCTTGGGGGCGTGACAGGTCGAGTTGGTTTTCAATTTGGCATCATATGTTTTATTTTCTTATATATATATATATTAAATTTTTTATTGAAGTAAATATTTATGATATTTTTTTTTATTGTTTTAGTTAATTTTATGATTTTTTATTAATAGATGTGCTTGATATATTTTGATAGATGTAAATTAGTCACCTTAACATATATGTTGAAATATTTAGTCACATTAACATGTATGTTGAAATATGTAATATTTGATGTATAATCCATATTAAACTTGTTATTATTATTATTATTTTTTAAATAGTATATATCAATTTCATTTTAAAAATGAAATGAATTACACATCTATCTATTCATGGGAAGTGAAAATATAAGAATTTTTTAAATTTAAATTACTTTTTTTCTTTAATAAAAAAATTAAAATATTGTTATTGACAATATTATTATTAATTTTGGGTATTAGTGCATCTTTCTTCTCTCAAGACATATTTTTCATGGATAATTATTGGTATATATTGAAATGAGACAGAGACAAAAATGTTAGAGAATTTATTGGGATATGAAAAAGATTTATGGGTGGCTCTGGTGAAGTTTTTGAGAAAATATGGGACACTTGTGTCAACTGGTGGAAAATGGAGGACCCATGGATTTATGGATAAATTTGTCCTTCTACCAATTAAATATTTATTCTTGATTATGTAAAAAATTGATTAGAGTTTTCTATAGAAATTTACCTCCAGAAATTTTAGCCTTTTGAATTTAAAATCCTCAATTTTTTTTCAGAGTTTTAAATTTCCAAAAACAAATAAAATAGTACATCTAGGAAAAATAACATTTCACAAAAAAATCAATTTATCAAAAACTTACAAAATAGTACATTGAGGAAAATGAGCATTTCAAAGAAAATTGATTTATCCCATAATTTAACGTCTCTGGTCTTAGTTTTTTATTCCTATTAAATTTGAATTTCTAAGTTTAGTCGAATCCAATGCAACTTTCTTCACATAATTGAATTTTACCGAAATTATTAGTTTATCTAGGGGTTAACTGGTTTCATCTCATATTTCAATGTCAGTTCAATTTGAATTTTGAATTTTCCCACATGACCTCATTATTGAGGTTGGATCATGACCCTCTGAATCCAATGGCAATCATTGAGGGGCTTTAGTTGAGGCATTATGAGAAAGTGTAATGAGCTTGCATTTAGCCATGGGTTTTGTTGTTTGCTAGGATCTTCTCAAATCTTTTATTTGTTCTGTGTAACTTTGCACTTTTAGGGACACTTGCTAGTTAATTAATTTAATTAAAAAGACAAAAAAATCATAACAAATTTTGTGATACATCTCAATCTTTGATCTGTCACTACTAATAATATTTTAAAACATTCCTTAGACGTTAATTCCCAATCATCTACGGACCAATTATTAAAAATAAAGTTATTTTAAATACTCTATTACAAAATTTACAAAATAGACACGCCTTTAAGCCTAATTAAAATTTTTATTTTCTTATTAATTTAAAAATCATTTTTATGTTAAATGATGGGTTGGTTAAATAAATTTTTAAAGTGATAACGTTTTTAAAAAACGAAATTAAACTCTTTTGATATATTTTCATATTTCTACGTGAGTGGCCTTTTGTCCACGTAAAAAATTTAATTCTCTCCACCAATAAAATAATACAAAAATAAAATTTTAATATATTGTAATATCCATTCACAATTTTTTTTTTTACTAACCATGGAGTGTAACATAATAATATAATTCTGTTATTTGATATTCATAAACTATTACACACGGAGTATTATGAGTTGGTTAATCTCTGGAGGCAGGTTATGTTTCCGAAGTTTCTTATTTTGAGACATGATATTATACCCAGGCTCATTTGGTGTTAAATTAACTATAACTTTTAAAAACAGCATTCGCCATAAAACATAATAATATAATTCTGTTATTTGATATTCATAAACTATTACACACGGAGTATTATGAGTTGGTTAATCTCTGGAGGCAGGTTATGTTTCCGAAGTTTCTTATTTTGAGACATGATATTATACCCAGGCTCATTTGGTGTTAAATTAACTATAACTTTTAAAAACAGCATTCGCCATAAAACAGCATTAACTGCAGCGCAGCAGCACGATGGAGGTTCGAACGTGGGCGGAGTGCGAGTTAGCCGACCTTGCCATCCACCGAGCCATGCACTCATGTACACAATTAACCATAACTTATTTATTATAGCTGTGGTGTTTAACTTAGGCTATATATTTCATATTATGTACAGATATCATTTTGATCCACTATATAATATGTTAAACCCTTAGTTCCTCACATCAATTAATATGTCTCAAGGCTGAGTTTTGGATTGTTGTGAGGGTAAATAGTAACACTCAACGGTGACATCTGTTAGTGGATCCATCATTGAAACTCTAGGGTAAAATCTGGCAGTTTGTATGTGTTGTGAGTTAGTTTGCAATAACTACCCAGCACCCCCTTGTGACTTTCCGGCTCATTTTCAACCTTTGTTCCGCGAGGCACAAACTCTGATGCAATCCTCAAACCCTAATCCAAAATTTGTGGAGGCGTCTTGGTTGTCCCACAAAGGCTATAGTAACTCATCAGCCTTATGCCTGTGGTCTGTCTATTGAACCAGTTTGCATTTTTTTTCTTTGTTTACTAGTTATGAATGTTCTTATTGCAGGTTGAGGAAGATTATTATGTTATGGTGCAACCTTACTCTACCTTGTTTAGTTCACTGGTGTACTCTTCAGCTAACAAGTAACAAAGGATTTATTCTGAGTTAGTTTCTTCTACTTATGGAACTTCTTCTTTGAAATTCATATACTTATCGTTATAATTTGTTGTACAAAATGCAAAGGGCTCGAACCAGGTAAGATTTTTTTTACTTTAATTTAGTTAACGATCTTTTCTATCATTCTTTCGTAACGGTCGTTATCCCAAAATTCTCTCCACCCTTTCGTTGAATTTACTTTCGTTGTAGGTAAGGTGTTTCACACGTGAAGGATTTGCATATTCGTAGTAAATGAGCTAGGGTTTTCTTGTTGCATCTCGGCTTATACCTCTTCCTTTCATCATTGCAGGTTCTTCATATTCAGTGTAGGCTTTTATAATGCTACTCAACAGACTTCTATTTATGTTTGTGTGGGTTACATTAGCGCCAAATGACTTAGGGTATGTACTATCAATTTGTAAAATCTCTTTTAAAACGTTTCTTAGGGAGACCTTGCGGGGTCCTTTCAATTTCCTTTTTTAGCGTTTCAAACATAATTTAGTATAATTTATTGTTATATACGATGAACCAAGTCACTGTAAAATTCAGCCTATTAGGTAGCAATAAATAAATTTAGTTTTAAATTATGTTGCCAATCTAAAATTAGTTTTAAATTATGTAGCTAATCTGTGTGGTGTAATTGCTTATGACGCACCTAGGGTTTGTTTGCTATTTATTTATTGTATATTGAATACTGTTGTCTTTCCTTTTCTAGTTCTAAGAATTAACCAGATTTGTGGCATGCATTCATTCCGTAATACTATTGTGAGTTTAATTAACATTGTAAGACTACTTAGGGCTTTGGATGAAACCCTTCTTCATTCCGTATAAAGATAATACAATTGTGAGTTTAATTAACATTGTAAGACTACTTAGGGCTTTGGATGAAACCCTTCTTCATTCTTCTTTGGTCGAGATGATTATTTCACAAGATCTTTTGCAGTTATTATGTTTTTTTTTACCCGACTATACCAACTATAGTGCCTTTAAGGGTAGTTCATATTATTCTGTTATTTTTTTTAAATTCTTGAATGACCCAACCAATCGCTATCGATAGTTATTGTTTCCATGATGTTAATAATTATTATAGAGTTTTATCTTGGACCCAAGACTTCTTATTAGGTTGTTGGGAAACCGACTTGACCTTTGTGGCTAACATGGGTCCCAAATATTATTTATGTCTAATATATATACATGCAAAATACTTATACTTATTCCTAATGTCTCTTAGAACTAGAACTAGAATAAAATCCATGAACATTACCTCTTTTATCATGTCTATCCAACCATCTTCCACCTCTATCTATGTCATCCCTATCCAACGTGTAGCTTGATCAAGACATGCTACCATATGCCCCATTACTAATTTCCTCTTATTCATGACTAATCCTTAGTTGTCCTTGTCTCTGTATATTTGAAAGACTCTGAAGGATTACTACATTAACTTTTGCTTTCCTTTTCTGAGCTCTGACAGGTCTTTCCTGTGACTTAATCAGCCTGTTATTGTTTGGCTTGCAACTTCTAATCTTTGACTTAAAACTTCTCAATGTATCTATTATATCAAGATAATACTTATCTCCTTACTTCTCAATTCATCTATAAGGAGAGTCATGTGAAATATAATCCACTATTCTACTCATCATCTCTGATCTTTTGTCTCCTAGAAACATCTCATGTTAGATAAACCAAATATAGGCATAATCAAAATCATACTTGTGTGAAGTTCAGGAGAGGCTATCTCATCTGCACAATCAACCTAGCTTAGCACAATATATATACATAATGACACCAACATATCAACATATCAACCTCATAAAACACCAACATCATCATGATGACACAAACTGCAATAATGACCACCACGATGCATGTTTGGCCTACTATGCATGATAACCATAACAATCACAATGCGTAAGCCAAAAACACATTGAAAACTAACATGCATACATAACAATTACATTTAGCCCATCAAGTCTAGGTGTTTAAACCTAGAAGCTATCATACTACCCTATAACAATGCCAAACCACATTTACCCACTTTTACAAGCTTTCGAGGGTAAACATTAGAGAAGTGTCACTATGATATACCCGACCTCCAAGTTCCAATTGTGAAAGTGGGGATGACACACTGACAACTTAAATACATCCCTCAGGGACTACAGACCACTCGAGAGATTGCAAACCACCCCAGGTAATCAATCCCTAAGTTGGATTGTTTTCACAAGGGAAACTCCCCAACTGAATGCACAACACAACATTAGTGTGGGTATGAGGTCCCAACCGCACACATAGGCCTTCTTCCATGTGGTTATGACCCAAAAACTCTAGTTCTGTGTCAGTGGTTGTGAGACCTGAGGCACTTTTTTTGGTTAGCATCTAGACCACTGCCGAGAATTCCATGTAACTTCCTAGAAACATAAACAAGATGGTAACAATGCAAACCTTTCAAACTTAAACAAGAACTTGACCTACCCATGCCTAATCCATGATAGAAATATTTCAAACGTATAATAAGCATATAAGCTACAAGTCATGAATGCATATATGATCATATGAGTCTACTTTTCATCCTAGAAAACCAAGAAGGTCTAACGCCCTCCTAAGATAACTGCAATAACACTTTTTAGACTATGCATTCATGAACCATTCAATAACTTATCAAGACATGACAAGAGCCATAGACATAATACATCATATAACCAACATATAACCAGAACAGAAACCATGGAAAATAAAACATAAAATCACCATCATATGAATACAAATGCCTATAGATCACAATATGAAAATATCTCATATTAACATGAAAATGCCAACCAAGTCGGGGACTTCCATGTACCATTTGACCATAGATTGGGATAAACTAAATATCTCTTTTAGCTAATCACTCTCATGCCATATTCCAAGCATGAATGTGGGATCATAAGGGTTAATCCAAAACAAAACCAATCAAGGCTTCCAAAGGCCAAACCACCTCAACCCTCAACTATAATGATCTCACCTGTATGATTGAGAAATCACTAACATCAACCAAAAAATTCTATATCTAAGTTGTCCAGGGCTTCAAGAAATATTAATTCAAACCACATTCAAATCAAGGCTCCAGAGTGTTTGTTCCAACCCGCAACTCCAGGGACTAGTAACTCAACCCACAATGCTCCAGAGCGTTTGTCCCAACTTGCAAGATCCAGGAACTAGTAACTCAACCCAAGATGTTTCGGGGCTCTAGAGTGTTTGTTCCAACCCATAACCATAGGGAACCTAAGAACTAATTAGAAAAACAAGTAGGAAACCCAAAACACCATGACTATGTAGGAAATGGCAAGGCAAGGTTGAAACCACTGTCAATCTAGGAAAATATCCATGCCAATGACAACCCATAACCAAGGAACCACATGCATATACCATGCATCCAAAAATTGGCAAGGAGATCATACATGCAACCTGTTATTTGCAGAGTAAGCCCAATGTAGTTGTTGATCCAATTGTCTCCTTATGCTTCCTTGCTTTGCTTTCTTGCTTTCTCCAATCCAATTGAATGTTAGAATGTTTCAAGTATGCTCCAAAAATGTTGTAAGTGTGCAAGAGTGTATGAGAGAGAGAATGAAGGGAGAGTGCCAAAATTGAACTAACTAAAGCCATCAACTGAAAAAAGTTGTGAATTTATTCTCTGATGGAATTTTTATTATTGATGTCCCCATTTTTCTAATTTTCCTTCATTTTTCCTCTAATTTCCCTTGCGTGCAAATTTTTATCTCTTCACCTTCTTCTTCTCCTATTTTCCTTTATTTCTCATAATTAAATGTCAATTATTGCCTCTTTTCCTTTGCCAATGCCTTTGCCAATTTCCATAGCCATTAATCAATCTACAAGTGATTCCAACTATAATTTTTTCCCACCACTAAACTTGGAATATGTGTCCCATGAGTTTGGTCTTATTTTTATTTACATGGAAAATCAACGAGGGGATGTAACACAACCAAAGCAACAACCCCAAGGATCATAGAAAGAGATATGCTAAGTCATGATCAAAACCTAAAGCAACAAGAAGCATAAAAGATAGATAATGAGGATAGGGGAAACCATTGATCAATCAAGTGCAACTAGAAGGGAATTTTTTTTGAAATATGTAATAGGGGCCCCTTCATTTTGGTCAAAATTTAGGGGAGTTGTTGGCACGCTAACAGGGAGGATAATTAGTATCCATGTAAGGATTTCCTCTACCTTCAAAAGGAGACAATGATCAAGTTGACCCACCCTCTATAATACCAGGAAACCAACAAACAAGCTCGTCATAGTAACACCATACAAAAGATGTTAAAGAGAGATTCCATACAGGCTGGTAGAATTTTTATGCTAGTGGAAAAACCTGTGAATAATTTATGAAACCAACGTTTCGAACTAGCTAGGTGAGTCCATCGTCAGGGCAATGAGATCTGTATTTTGGGAAGAGAGAGTCCAGAAAATTATGAAGCTATTAATAGTTGATTAGAAAGATATCTGATATCTTTTAGCTTATAATGTCGGCCTGATTGATTTACAATTATTAATTAATTAATTAATTAATTATATATATATATATATATATATATATATATATATATATAGATAATTATTTAATAAAATTTATTTAAGTGTTTGTTTAATATTAATATTATGATTTAAATTTTAGGCTTTAATGATTGAAATCTGAACGTATTTGTTTGCTATATATATTACATTATTTTATGTGTTAATCTATATATTTGAATTATATTATTTAATCTAATTGTATATCATTTATTTATTTGTTATTTGTTATTTATATTTATTTTTTAATTTCTTTTTTTTTCTTTTTCTTTTTTAATTTTTTTTATTAATATTAATATTAATATTATTATTATTATTATTATTTTATTTATTTATTATTTTTTATTATTTATTTATTTTTATTCATTTATTTATTTTATTCTTATTATTTTATTTTTTTTTATTAATTAATTAATTTATTATTATTATTATTATTATTATTTTTATTTAATACAATTTAAACACTATTCTTATTATTAGTTATTTATCATTATTCTTATTATTAGTTATTTATCAATTAGTTTATTATTGTTATACATATTATTATTATTAATAATATCATCATTATTATTATTATTATAATTAATATTATAATTATTATTATTCTTATTGTAATTATTATTCTTATTCTTTATGATTATTAATACTATTATTATAAAGATATTATATTTATATTTTTTGTTATTTAAATTATATGATATGTTATATAAATGAGAAATTTGTTATGAAATAGTTTGAATCGAAGAAATTATTATTTGTATTTATTTATTTAATTATTTATTTATTTTACGACTTGTCAAATGTTGTCAAAAGGGAGTATTACATTAATTTAATGTTTTTTTCATTTTATTTAATAAGGGTTTCCAGGTACTACTTAATTTAAGACCGTCATCCCTATTCAAGTTATTGGAGGATTTCTCAATTTCAATTGCCTCTTTTACTATTCTTTTTAAATAATGGTCTTCCTTATGGATTAATTTAGCTTGTTCCATACAGATATAGTGTGAAGAGAAACATGTGTGCTCTGCTAGACCTGATTTTTCCGACCTATTTCTAGTAATGTCATTAATGTGTTCTTTTAATCTTATTCCAAAGGATCTCCCTGTTTCACCTATGTAAACTTTACCACAAGAACAGGGAATGGAGTATACTCCTTTGTGATTTTTTGGGTCTATTAAATCCTTAGCAGAGTCAAGCATGTTTTTTAGGGTGTTAGGGGGTGTGAAAGCAACCATAATGTTATGCTTGGCGAGAACTTTGGCAATTTTATCTGTGGTTCATTTAATATAGGGTAAGGAGATTCTAGGGTTTTCAAGAGATTTTCTTTTTTGTTTATTGGTTATGGAATCTTTAATTATTTTATGGATAGTGTGTTTTTGATAGCCATTGTTTATAAACACCTCATGGAGATGGTTAAGTTCTTCTTCTAAATGTTCAGGGTTGGAGATTCTGGAGGCTCTGGTGGCTAGGGTTTTGATGACACCAACTTTTTGCTTCGGATGGTGGTGGGAGTTTGAATGAAGATACTTGTCAGTGTGAGTATGCTTTCTGAAGACCTGGTGGCTTAGCTTGTCATTTTTCTTGGTAAGGAGGACATCTAAGAAGGGGAGCTGGTTGTATTTTTCAATTTCAATAGTGAATTTTATGTGTTTAGAGAGGCTATTTATATGAGATAAAAATTCCTTAAGTTTGTCCAAACCATGGCTCCATTTAGCAAAAATGTCATCTACATATCGCTTCCATTATTCAGGGGTAAAGAGGAAAGACCTAAGGGCCATTTTCTCAAAGTGTTCCATGTATAGATTGGCAATCAATGGTGATAATGGAGAACCCATTGCAACGCCATGAGTTTGCTCATAGATTTTTCCCTTAAAACTGAAGTATGAAGATTTAAGGCAAATGCTTATTAGTTCCACCGTTTCAAGGTCTGTAATTTTCTTCAATACTTCTAAGGCTTCATCCATTGGAATCATAGTGTAGAGAGACACTACGTCAAAGCTAACCATTAGGTCATTGTCATTAAATTCTATGTTTTTGATCCATTCTATGAAGGAAGCAGAATCTTTGATTTAAGAGGGAATGTTATCGGATAAAGGTCTAAGTTTGTTCGCAAGATATTTAGCTAACCAATAAGTGGGAGATCCTATAGTGTTAACTATAGGTCTTAATGGAACACCAGTTTTATGGATTTTAGGCACTCCATAGATTCTAGGGATAATGGCATTATTAGGGATTAATCTGTTCTTAATGGTGGCATCAAGAGAGGAGCTTTTAATTTTGTTACTTACTTGGCGAAGGATTTTGCTGCTAGGATCTTTGTTCAGAACTCTATAACAGCCACTATTGTTTAAGTGTTCTTCCATTTTATGCTCATAATCTGTCCTATCCATGATAACAATGGCATTTCCTTTGTCGGCTTTTAAGATTATAATGTTTTTGTTATTCTTGATGTTTTTTAGGGCTATGGCTTCTTCTTTGGATATGTTGCTGGGGGGAGGTCTAAATCTTGAGAAGATGAGAATTTCAAGAGCTAGAAACCTATCCAATCTCATATTTCTAAAGCAATGCAGAGATGAAAACCTCACTCCAAATTTCGCCAAATGCAGCCATCCGCTTAAACGTGGTCGAAACATTTCTCTTTTCAATAAACTTAGTAAAACCCTCATAAAACATGAGATCAAATTTGCCAGATTTCGATTAATTAAAATATCTAAAAATCTTCTGGGTTTACACCTTCTACTGTCTTCAACTCTTAGCTCTGATCTCTGGCAGTACCTAGACGCCCTCACTTTCGCCAAAGCTGAGAGATTTCTTGATTTTACTCTTGCCAATAAAACCAAAAAGCTTAACTCTCTGAGAAACTTTGACCTCAATAGTAATTCTGTAGATTCCCCTTTAAATCGCCAAAAACCTATCTCGTATTCTAGCTCTAAATATCCCCAGGCTACGCCTAGCCCCTCCCATCATCACTCTCCCTTATCTTTGTATTCGGGCTGTGCTCTTCCCAATCCTCATATCTGTGATATAAACAGCACGCAGGATCTGCACATAAATTCGAACCTGGGCAGCAGTCCCTCCAACAACATTGCGCAGAAAGAAATTAACGAATCTACCAATACGCTGTGTCCCCTCACGCATCTGCACATAAATTCGGACCTGGGCAGCAGTCCCTCCAACAACATTGCGCAGAAGGAACTTAACGAATCTGCCAATACGCTGAGTCCCCTCACGCAGTTTGACAGAAATGTGTACCTAGGCAGCAGTCTCAATCCTGCGCAGAATGTTCAAAAGCTTGTCTCCACGCAGCAAGAGCTTAAGCATGCGCCAAACAAAGATTTGTTGGAGTCTCTTGGGACAGCTAAAGATGTAGCTACTTATAATAATTCCAGCGCCCATTCAAATAGCTCAACACAGCAAAATAGCGATGCTTCTCATGCAGCTGCCTGCGGTCATATCAAGAACTCCACGAATTCGCTTAACAACCTTATCAAAAAATCTATAGTAGTTAATCTTTCTCAGCTAGTGTTAGATGATAACTTAAAACTGCTTCTTGAAAAAGGTTTAAATTTTGCATTATCCCCAGCCAAAATTCCTATAACTGACATCATAAGTAACATTGAAGTCATTATAAAAAACAATGACCAAAATACAGCGGAAGAAATAAGACAAGATGTTTCCAGAATTCTTAGAAATGCCAGACCTCCCCCCAGCAACATATCCAAAGAAGAAGCCATAGCCCTAAAAAACATCAAGAATAACAAAAACATTATAATCTTAAAAGCCGACAAAGGAAATGCCACTGTTATCATGGATAGGACAGATTATGAGCATAAAATGGAAGAACACTTAAACAATAGTGGTTGTTATAGAGTTCTGAACAAAGATCCTAGCAGCAAAATCCTTCGCCAAGTAAGTAACAAAATTAAAAGCTCCTCTCTTGATGCCACCATTAAGAACAGATTAATCCCTAATAATGGCATTATCCCTAGAATTTATGGAGTGCCTAAAATCCATAAAACTAGTGTTCCATTAAGACCTATAGTTAACACTATAGGATCTCCCACTTATTGGTTAGCTAAATATCTTGCGAACAAACTTAGACCTTTATCCGGTAACACTCCCTCTTACATCAAAGATTCTACTTCCTTCATAGAATGGATCAAAAACCTAGAATTTAATGACAATGACCTAATGGTTAGCTTTGACGTAGTGTCTCTCTACACTATGATTCTAATGGATGAAGCCTTAGAAGTATTGAAGAAAATTATAGACCTTGAAACGGTGGAACTAAAAAGCATTTGCCTTAAATCTTCATACTTCAGTTTTAAGGGAAAAATCTATGAGCAAACTCATGGTGTTGCAATGGGTTCTCCATTATCAACATTGATTGCCAATCTATACATGGAACACTTTGAGCAAATGGCCCTTAGGTCTTTCCCCTTTACCCCTGAAGAATGGAAGCGATATGTAGATGACATTTTTGCTAAATGGAGCCATGGTTTGGACAAACTTAAGGAATTTTTATCTCATATAAATAGCCTCTCTAAACACATAAAATTCACTATTGAAATTGAAAAAGACAACCAACTCCTCTTCTTAGATGTCATCCTTACCAAGAAAAATGGCAATCTAAGCCACCAGGTCTTCAGAAAGCAGACTCACACTGACAGGTATCTTCATTCAAACTCCCACCACCATCCAAAGCAAAATGTTGGTGTCATCAAAACCCTAGCCACCAGAGCCTCCAGAATCTCCGACCCTGAACATTTAGAACAAGAACTTAACCATATCCATGAGGTCTTTATAAACAATGGCTATCAAAAACACATTATCCATAAAATAATTAAAGATTCCATAACCAATAAATAAAAAAGAAAATCTCTTGAAAACCCTAGAATCTCCTTACCCTATATTAAAGGAACCACAGATAAAATTTCCAAAGTTCTCGCCAAGCATAACATTATGGTTGCTTTCACGCCCCCTAACACCCTAAAAAACATGCTTGAGTTTGCTAAGGATTTAATAGACCCAAAAAATCACAAAGGAGTATACTCCATTCCCTGTTCTTGTGGTAAAGTTTACATAGGTGAAACAGGGAGACCCTTTGGAATAAGATTAAAAGAACACATTAACGATATTACTAGAAATAGGTCGGAAAAATCAGGTCTAGCAGAGCACGCATGTTTCTCTTCACACTATATCTGTATGGAACAAGCTAAATTAATCCATACGGAAGACCATTATTTAAAAAGAAGAGTAAAAGAGGCAATTGAAATTGAGAAATCCTCCAATAACTTGAATAGGGATGACGGCCTTAAATTAAGTAGTACCTGGAAACCCTTATTAAATAAAATGAAAAAAACATTAAATTAATCTAATACTCCCTTTTGACAACATTTGACAAGTCGTAAAATAAATAAATACAAATAATAATTTCTTCAATTCAAACTATTTCATAACAAATTTCTCATTTATATAACATATCATATAATTTAAATAACAAAAAATATAAATATAATATCATTATAATAATAGTATTAATAATCATAAAGAATAAGAATAATAATTACAATAAGAATAATAATAATAATTATAATATTAATTATAATAATAATAATAATAATGATATAAACAATAATAATAATATGTATAACAATAATAAGAATAATGTTTAAATTAATAAGAATAATGTTTAAATTGTATTAAATAAAAATAATAATAATAATAATAATAATATAAAAATAAAAATAAATTAATTAATTAATTAATTAATAAACAAATAAAACAAAAAAATAATAATTAAAATAATAATAATAATAATAATAAATTAATTAATAAAAATAAAAAATAAAAATAAGAATAAAATAAATAAATAAATAATAATAATAAATAAATAATAAAATAAATAAATAAATAAAATAATAATAATAATATTAATATTAATAAAAAAAAATTAAAAAGAAAAAAAAAAATTTTAAAAAATTAAGAAAAAAAATAAATAAAATTAATTAATTAAAAAATAAATATAAATAACAAATAAAAAATAAATAAATGATATACAATTAAATTAAATAATATAATTCAAATATATAGATTAACACATAAAATAATGTAATATATATAGCAAACAAATACGTTCAGATTTCAATCATTAAAGCCTAAAATTTAAATCATAATATTAATATTAAACAAACACTTAAATAAAATTTATTAAATAATATATATATATATATATATATATATATATATATATATATATATATATATATATATATATATATAATCAATTAATTAATTAATTAATAATTGTAAATCAATCAGGCCAACATTATAAGCTAAAAGATATCAGATATCTTTCTAATCAACTATTAATAGCTTCATAATTTTCTCAACTCTCTCTTCTCAAAATACAGATCTCATTGCCCGTATGATGGACTCACCTAGCTAGTCCGAAACGTTGGTTTCATAAATTGTTCACAAGTTTTTCCACTAGCATAAAAAAACCATACAAAAGACTTAACCTCAAATGAATACCCACTAAAGAGGGCAAAGGATAAAAATTCCTTAGCTAGAGACTCTTCACCCTTAACCATTGAACAAGAAAAAAGCCTCATTGGGACCAAGAAAATTTGACACCCAAGAGAAACCATGAAATGACCCAATTCCCACACCCAACAATTTCCTAACCACCCAAATAAACTGTCACAAGCCAACCCTCATAGAGACTCCCAACTACAACCATCAACACCCTCCTCACATTGAGGGAAAAAGACGTGAGACAATCCCCGACACAAAACTATACCAATATTATCAATATTATCCCAAGACCCAAGAAGGCAAATCATATGTAAAGCATTAGACTCATGATTCATAAGAACAAAACCTCTAGAGCATATAAATAGGAAACTCAAGAGAAATAAAGGAAGGACCTAAGTGAGTGAAAAAAGCTTACGGATTGAAAATGCCAATAGGACCTTTGTAATGGAGACTTCCACCAGCTAACAGCACTAGGCTTTGCCGATGTCCCACACAACCACACTCGAGATGTTAAGAACATCTTGAATTCCTTGTAGCCTAGCACAAACCTCCATTACCCACAACACCGAGACCTTCACGCATGTCGCCTTTCCAAGAAATTGGTAGCAATAGTTTGAGGACCATACCTTGAATCGTTCCCTCTCTCTCCAAATGAGTTTAATGACCATCAAAATACAGACATAAACCCTCTTGCAACTATGTGTCTACATGCTCATGCATGCGAGGCTCCATCCATGTACTCCCATCATAAATGCGATATTATGAGCTTGTGGGTGGTGGGAACTTTTTGTGAGGTCTAATTCCATCTGTCATTACACCCCCATTTGGGAAACAACATTGCCTTCTAGCAATTTGTTGAGTTCCTCTATCGATTCATATACCACTATAGGAGGCAAACATATATCAATAATTATCCCCATGCCCTGACAACCAAGGTTGGCCAAAAAGTCTTCCACCTTGTTCCCTGTTCTTTTAGAGTGATGGATAATGATATACTCTAGGCAACTAATCACATTATGAATGCTCCAAATTAGAATTTCTAGTCTTCATCTCTGCGCTATCCTTTTTGTGGGTGACTGCAAATCAACTTTTGAAGATAATTCATAACAAGCAATGAATCTATGTCCAACTATATGGATCTGTAAACTTCTCTCATCACTACGTGTAGGCCACATTTTAAATCCTGAAATTTCACCATGTTGTTTCTTGTGGTAACACAACTTTTAGCAACACCCACAATGCTTTGGAGCTACAGTCTCTAAAGACTCCTCCCAAACCCTCCAACCCAGGATTCCCTTTAGATGCCCCATCAAAATTTAGTTTGAAAAATCCATTTAGAGTGGGTGAGAAACCTTTCTCTATGTTTCTACAAAAAGCCACTAGCGACACCATTCTTGGAGCACACATAACTTGATCTATATCTAATTTCTTCACAATCTTTGCTTCCCCTTTGTTTGTCTTCCAATTGTCGATTGACGAAGATGTATCCAAGATTGTATGTCTTATATTTTCTTTGATTCCTGTGCATCTCCCCAAGCCTTCTCCTCTTATTCTTGAAGATCCTAACATTCCTCTCGTTCCATATTGACTATAAAAAAAAGCCCCCGACTAACTCCCATGCTAGACTAACAATAGGACTTGATAACTTCTTGTTGTTCCATTATATGAGAAGTAACACAACATGCTCAATGTTTCTGCTAATTTTCCCAAACAACAATGAGATTGTAGATCATATCTCATTAGTGAATGGATAGTCTTTTAGCATGTGCTTTATCATCTCCTCCTGCACCTAACACATGAAGCAAAAGGATGGGCCCTACAATCCCTTCCTCCTAATTCACTCCCAAGATAAGGTTCTTCTATTTTCCATTAGCCAAAGGAAAAGTCTCTCTTTTGGCCAGAGATTACTCAACCAAGTCGATTTCCAAATTGGATCCTTCTCAAGCACATGATGCCCTGTGAAATGAATACACCTCTTTGAGTGTGAACATACCAATGGGTTATATCCCCATGTCAAATTATCCTAATCATGAGATTTGATATTTTTCCTCTCCAGAAGCTCCTCTCTTAACTTTTCCCATGGTAATTCTGAGTGACTTTCTTCCCACTATTCATATTTCAGGATTGCCAAACAAATGATCCTTTGACTTCTTTCCTAAATTCTATCACTTTAAGGCCACCTCTTCCCTTGGTGAAATTTTCTATATCCTTTAGCTATAATCTAACTTTTAATTTTAGTAACTGCTTCCATGAATCCTCCAAGAAGAAGGTTTTATTCCCTTTCATTATCTCCTAGAAAGCGTGATCTTGTACCCAAATCCAAATGGGTGAACCAAGCCAACTTGTATGATTTCAAAGGCTAGCTACCTATAATTACCTAATTTGTTTCCAAAACTCACTACCACCCATCACGCATCTCCACCATAATTTTTCCCCTAGAGCTTCACTTAAGGTTTTAGGATCCCTGAACCCCACACCCCCTACGATTTTTGGCAAACATAATTTTAACCATGCCAACGACACCCATTTCTTTGCTTTATTCACTCCCCTCCATACAAATTTTCTCCAACTAGTAGTGATTTCCTTGGCTATCCCCTTTGGAATAGACATCATATCCATTGATATAAAAGGATGGTCTGTAACACCGATTTTCTGAGAACTACCTTGCTTTCCAAGTTTAAAACTTGAAAGGTTTATTTATTGACCTTACTAGATAATTTCTTCAAAATCTCCTGCCAACACGAGGATTTTTTTTGGGTTTAGAGCTAGAGGCACCTCTAGATATTTAAAAGGAAGACTTGCAATTTGAAACTCCATTGTCTTCACCAAATGTTACTAGACCAAGTCCTTGCATATAAAAATGAAGTTATTTGTCTTTTCTTTGTTTATCATCATGAAAGAGGCTTCCATGAATACTAACAACAACTTATGGATCATTCTCACTTATTTGAGTGTAGGATGGCCAAATAAACAAACATCATATACGAATTGCTAATGGGTTATAGGGAGGTCATATCCAAAAATCCCTAGGCCCTTTCAAAGCATGTGACATTTAGTAACCTACCCATTCCTTCAACTGCCAAAATAAAAAGGAAGGGGGGCAAATAATCTCCCTATCAAAGGCCTCTAGCCTAGGGTTGAAGGTGTAAGACAAAAAACCATTGACTAAGAAGGAGAAGAACAATGTGGATAGTAGAGATCTTATATGCAAAATCCATTGCCATGAAATACCATATTCATTTAGGACCTACAAAAAATAATCCCAGCTCAATGTATTCTAAAATTTCTAGAGATCGAGTTTAATTAACATATTTGGGTTTTTGTTGGAGTTTAGGGAATACCGAATCTCCTAGATTGTAATTATTCCATCAGATATTTAGTGTTATTCCACAAAGCCTTTTTATTCTGGGCCTATAAATCCTTCAATAGATGCTTTAGGCTATTCACTATAACCAAGTATATTATCTTATAAATTAAATTACACACTGAAATATGTCTAAACACATTCGAATCGTCAATCTTACCTGCCTTTAAGATAAGAGTTAAAAGAGTCACATTTAACCCTTGCCAAACCTTTTGAGTCCTTCTAGATTCCTCCATGACCTCATGAAATTCCTGTCCTATATGGCTCCAACAAGCTTTGAAAATATTTGTGGTAAAGTCTTGCTGGCCCGGGGATTTGTTTCTTTGCATAACCACCATTACATCTTCCACTTCCTTCATCGATACCTCCCTAACCAAAGCTTCATTTTGATCCCTGCTAACCATCAATGGGATGCAAGCCATGATTTTTTTAATGGCTTGGTATCTATTCAAAGATGGCTCCTCTAGGATATCTTTGTCAAAATACACCAGTTGTTTTTGGATCTCCTCATGTAGAAGCTTGCTTTAACCATCATTTCCCATGACATAGATGATTTTGTTATGTTCCCTATGCCTAACTATAGACTTGTGGTAGAAGCTAATATTTTTTTCTTCTTCCCTTAACCATTGGATTCTTAATTTTCGCTTACAGAGAAATAATTCTTGCTTCCTTCTTTGTTCCATGCTAATCAGAGTACTACCTTCCTCCTTCACCAGGTCATCTGACCTTCCTTCAGTAATCATTCTTTGCTAGATATCCCTCATCTTACTTTCCAAAATTTTCTTTTCCTCCAGAATATGTCCAAATTCCTTCTCATTCCACAACATGATATTTTATTTCATCTCTTTCATTTTGAGATGAAACATTTGCATCTTATTCCTACCCTTCACATGTATTTCCTCCAACTAAGTTCTCTACTTCTCTACAAACTCTATATCTTGGAGCTAGAAAAGTTCAAAGCTAAAAGGCATATTATTTGGAGTTTCCTTAAGGTCTACATCGAGACAAACTGGCGAGTGGTCAGAACCCAACCACAAAAGGATTGTGACTTCCACAAAATATCTTTCTCCATCACCCCTTTAGACAATAAGAACCTGTCCAATTTGTTGGCAACATGATGCTTACCCCCTCTTCGATTATTCCAAGTAAGTGGCATTAATTGTATGAATATGCACTAACCTCAGATATTGAATGTGATATTCAAAAGCCTTAGATTATAACTCTAATCCCCTTATAACACCCTTTTTTTCATTTAGCAATTTTATTATGTTAAAGTATCCATTGAAAATCCACAACAACTCTTGGAAAAAACCTCTATGTTCTTTTATACTTTCTAGAAAGGCTATATTTTAGCTAGGAATATGAGCGTCATAGACAGTCGTCAAGCGAATCACTTCTTTCGAGCCAACATATCTGAAGCTATCAGAAAAAATCCTATAGCACAATATCGAGTCCTAGAATTCGATCTCTAGAGGATTCCATAAAACCTCCAGGCTCTGTGTCCTCCCTCTTGCGTGTAGAGCCATTACTTCACTACTTTTCTATCATTTTCCTACTATCTCTTGAATATTTTCCATCGACACCTTGGCTTCTTTCAAAATTACCACAACTCACTTCTCCATATTAATTATCTACTTTAAGTATCTATATTTCCATTTGCTGTTGACCCCTCTTATATTCAATAAAATGAGCTTCATTGAGAAAGGGTTTTTGATGAAAGGAAGGTATCTGAGAGTGCCATTACTTAACCAGAGTTAATCAATTTTTCCCCTGTAGATTGGAGATTATCTTTAATAATTTTCCTTCCTTTTAATTTAACCTCCTTCACCATGGGTTCTTTCCCTTTGTGCTTCACCCCCTTCACAACTATTAAATAAGCTAATTTAAGCTCTTGCAAGCCTCCTTGAATTTTCCATTGAAGGTAAAGCTGAGCATAGAGTTCCTTCTGATTTGGAGCAAGTTCTGACATATCCTTTTGAGCCCAGCTATTTATGAGGGATACCAAAAACTTTTCCTCTTCCCCCAAGGACCGGGGGTCTTCCTCTAACAGTGTCATGACCTCACCTATCCCTGTCATGCTGAGAGAACACTCTGGCTATGGCTCCTCCTTGGACAAATTCTACTTAGAGGCTTGCTTGTTGTTAGGGTTTTCTTGGGTCGATTGTTCCATAAAAATATCCTCCAATAGGGAGAACTCACTCTCCATATTCTTTATGATTGCGGAAATGTTCTCATTATCCATAATAGTTTGTTTCACCTTCAGTTTCTGCATTTTAGGGTTCTGCATTTATTTTCCACTCATATGAAACCATCTGCCATCCCTTGCTAGCCCATCTCTTGATCTCCTTCTTCCTCAAAGGATAATTCCGCAACAAATGGCCATGTTCATGAAAACAACGACACCTAAACAAAACATGTTCATTGTCTAGAGGTTGTGACCAAAATTCACCTTAGTATTCCAAGTCAATTGATTCTAGAAGGGGCTACGGAATATTCATATAAATGCAAATCCTTGCGTAAAGCACATTTTTTTCCTCTTTTTTTCCACCTCCAAAATTTTGACAAATTTTCCTAAAGAATTTCTAATACCTTGCAGGCTTTTTGGGATCCAAAAGTTTGCTAAAAGAGAATATAGCCTAACCCATACTAGCGTTGCTAGAAACTCTTCTCTGATATTGTTAGAACACACTTGTCAGTGCCTCATGTATAAGCCAACATTGTTCATAAAATAGGGTCCTCCCTCGAAAACCATGGTTTTATCTTTCAAACTAGAAAAAATCACCATAAAGACCTTTTAGACCCAACCTTAGGTCCATCTCCCCTTTCGGTTACTACTTTTTTTGGATCCACTTATTGATTTCCTTTTCCATTGGCCGGCTTCCCACAAACTTACAAATGAAGGTGTGGTCCTTCTTATGTTTCGTATGTTTTCTTATGTTTTTTATGCCACCTTAGGAATAAATTTTCCTTTAATCCTCAATTGCCATTGATCCCCTTAAACTAGAGTCTCCCTAGAAGTACTGCCATTCCCAATACTACCAAAACCCCACACACCCTTTTGCTTACTTCGAGACACTACATCCTTGAAGGAGGGGTTTTCACCCCTCGTCGCCAAGAACTCATATTACCTGCTTAGAATTGCTGCAAAAATCCAACTCCCACAACCTTAATTAGAAGTATAGTTAAAAAACAGAAAGCAAATTTGTCACCTTTCAAACCATAGAACCTTGAGTGCTCCATGAATTCCAACCACGTAAGATCAACCTCAAATCCGCCTCCTAAATACTTTTTATTTTTTCATATAATTTGTTAATAACTTTTTTTACACAATGGAAAAATTTATTGAGCGGAGAGGCTCATTCTAGAGCCTAGTATGATGTGTAACCCTATCTGTCCTTCAACAAAGTTGAAATTTTTCTCATGTCGGCGAAAATAGAATTTAAAAAAATCTAAGAATAAAAAAAAAAAATTGAATAAAAGGCCTTGCAAAAAACTTTGATGTGAAGAAAATTTGCAAGTGAAGAAATTGGATCCCTCTACCCTCATGTTAGATCTCTATTTAAGATGGATCTATGCTAGTTATAACTCAATTGTCAAATCAAGAGTGAGGAGAATCATCATTGGCTGCTATTGGCAAATGTAAATTGACTCATCAAATCACACTTATTCAAGGAAAATTTGGCCATCTGAGAAGACTTTCACTCCCTTATGTCCGAAGAGAACGAACTCTTAACCAAACAAAAATAATTTTAGAGCATACTCTAGACTGGACAATTTTTTTTTTATGTTTTTTCTAATTTAACTTAAATGTAAACCACTCCACATGAAAAATAAAAATAAAAATAAAAATAGACACACTAATCATGCGATCCATCCATTATAGACCAACTATTAAATTTGAGAAGGTATAACAACGTACGAAGCATGATATATGATTAGGCGCATTCGCATTCGATAGGCAGAATATTAGGTGTTACAGGACATTAACGAACAATACATTAAATATGATTAGGCACATTCGATAGACAGCATTAAATATTACAGAACATTTACATACAAAAAACATTAAATATGAATCGGCGCAGGTAACCACAGAAAATTAAATAGCCTTAAAAAAAAAATATCAATGTGAAGATTTTCTATTAATAATAATGAAAATTGCTGTAACATTTGTGCCAAACAGATATTCCTAGCCAAACAAATTATCGAATTTTATATAAAGGCAAGCCAAGGAGGCACATATGGACTAACGAGATCCGTGTCCTCTATCTGAGGAAGTTACAATTGAAATGCTAAAAACTACTTTGACGCAGCATTATTGAAACCGCCAAGTTGTTCCGCAAAACCGCGAAAGCCATGGCACCCACTTGCCTCGCTTTCAAAGAACCCTTATCAGTATCCATAGAAGGCAAGGCCGTGTCAAATTCAGAGGAGTTCTAATTCACAGAAGATAAATTGTTGATTTAAAGCTAAGTAACGGACGACGAAAGTTACACAATGCAGAAGGCAATAGGGCTCTTGTTGTGCCAGAAATAACTGTAGCCGCTGCAGCCACTACAACATGTTCAAGGAATGACCGAACTTCAATTCTGTTTTGATGCCTCCCGCTTGTTTCCTGCAAGCTCATTCTAGGGCTGCATTTCAGGATTTCTTCTCGACCTATTTAGAAGGTCCGACGCTCACCAAATCTGCGAATCCAAATTTTCTTAGACTAGCCGTTAGGCACACAGGATCCGCGTCTCCAATTACAGTGCTCTTAGTATCTTTTTCTTCAAAAGCTATAGTGTCAACCCCTGCAATATATCCAGGAACATGGTAGAATTTAGTAAAAATAATTTCAGCGTTGTAAACCACTTTACCTTAAACCCGCACATAACAAATAAAGTCGAACTTTACCTATAATCCCTGCAACCGTTTTCATGGCCCTCCGTTTGCATTTTTCGAAGTTTAACCCCACTCTCAACACGATTTTCTGCACAATCACGCACATAATTCACTTCCAATAACCTTTCAAAAAATAAAATGAGACATCAATAACCGATGGCCTACCTGGGACATCTCTGACAACTGCCGAAGACAAATAATAACCTTGGAGACCCCTGGACTAACCCTCTCTTTTCCCTTAATCCCGTCGACGGGGAGGACGCAATAAATCAGTGGCAGCCTTCGAAACGTGGCTCTACTTTAACAATACATCGGTATTCTGCAATCGCAGTGTTTAAGGGGGGTTTTATTTCCGCAGTTGTCTATAACGCGACTTTTTGAAAGCTTTTCCGGCGAGTTTTTCCGGTCGAAATCCGGCCGGAATTTATTGGAATCTCAAGTTTGATAGCTAGTTTCTGCACAATGAAAGCGTCCTAGGGGTTTTCCAGGGTGCTGAATCCAAATATGCAGTTAAAAAACCATTTTAACTGCAACAAATCAAGATTTAACCTCAATTTCTTCCGCCGGATTCCGTCACCGGAATCTCCAAAAAGTCGCATTATAGACGTGTTTGTTGACTGGGCAACATAAGCGATGTCAGCGATGGTCAGCAGCGCTTCCACGAACGCGGACGACAACCACCGGAGAATTCAGTACATACGTTCCAGTCAATTTCTGGACTTTAAAAACTAATTATGTATTTCCCCGAAACACATTTTCCAGTATTTTCTGGGTGTTGGCACATGGTACACTAAACAGCCACTGGTAAACACCTAACCCCACTAAGTCGAAAAGATAAAGAAAAATGGTTATTTTTATTTTTTAATTAGCACATGCAGGTAGAGTTAATATTCCCTGGATCAGATTTCAGGCTCAGTTAGTTTAAATCGTCACATGTGATAAATAGGGTTATCGTCACATGTGATAAATAGGGTTGAGTTAGATTTATTTTACATTTAGTTTATGATCTTTATTTATGCAATTAGAATATGGTTCTTTCCGTTGTATTTTATTTTTTTCAATAGGTTAGGATTTTCATTTAGACCAGTTCATTTTCTACAATTAGTTAGGATTTGATTTCAGTACATGTACTCCATTACATCATAACAGCAAAGGAACGACACATTGTATGCTGCACATATAGTGCTGATACCTCCTAAATTTGTGCCAACTTAGTGTTGATAATTAAAGTCGGTAGCCTTGGGAGTTGCAACATTCTTGTTGCAATACAATACCGAGGCTCATCAAATTCTCAATTAAATCACAAAATTGGGAAAATAAAAAGGGTTATCATGATTTCTTATGTCATTCTATTTGCAACTACAACATTCTCTCTGCCACATCTTATTTAATCTTGCATCATCTTCCTTTTTCATATTGCTTACACTTTTTTCTATCATGTTATTCTTTCACAGAGTTTGGTTTTTTGTCTTTTCAAATTTTTGCATCATTCATGAAATCATCTTCTCTTTTCTTCTATTTGCATCTCCATATTTTTGCTTCATCTTTGTCAAATTATACTCAACCATCATTCCTCTTTGAATCTTCCACTGTGCTTGCATAAAAATGTTTGTTGTAGGAGAATGTCTACATCCAACAAAAACCCTGTAATTACATCCTTATAAAGATATGTTTCTTGCTAGATTGTGAAAAACAAACATGATACCTATGACCTTGGCTTGGAAATATTAATTACCACACTAATTCTAAAATTTACATTGTTTTGTTTACACATGAATATAAAGTACCACCGAACATACACCCTAAACATTTTGTAAATCTTAGCTCAACTCTTAATATGTAAGCATTCTACATGCTTCATGACTTTAATTTTCCTTGGACATTCATTATTGAATTTATTACATAAAAAATTCATTATATACTATCTTCTTTTAAACCACTATTGTATTCTACTTTAATTCTTTCCAAAGCTACCAATTCATAACCTTTAATTTATACATGAGTTTGACATGAACTTGACTGGATGGTGACTTTAAATTTAAGTTGAGAAACTGAAGTACTTAAGTATTTAAATTCATTTAAAATTTTTAAATGATAGAAATAAGGCATGAAACATTTCCTTTTAATAAATCCATTATGTAAATCTCAATAGACTTGAACTAATATATTGTGCCTTTGGGTTTCATCCCACATTCGCACTCAAAAAATTCTTTGCTTTTTGTCTGCTTATTGTCAAGATTCCTATGATCACAGTAATAAATTTCTTCTACTATCACAATAATAAGTTTCTCTATTTTTATCTATCACAATAAAAGGAAACGCGTCAACAAATGAGATTCCATGTGATTTTCGCCGAAGAATCTTTCTCTAAATTAATATGGATCACAGAAGCCTTAACTCTATTATTTTTATGTTCCCAAAAAGAATTATTCTTCTTAAATATGGATTATTTCTATTTTTTTGGGTGAACATGATAGACCTATCCTTAAGATTTTGGGCTCTATTAGGCCACCAAAACATTTCTCTTTCCACAGAAACTACAATTTGTACTAAATCACATAAATTAACTCTGGCCAGATCCTTCCCTTGTATTCATCAACTACATTGTAAAAATTCTCATAAACAATCTCGCAAATTTATCACGCAATGTATCATTACGCTTAATCATATTTTTCGCCTTTGGAAGGCCATGTGAAGATAATCATGCCTTCTTACTCTTAATGTATTCTTCCTCTACAATGGGTTTCTTCTCAACCTTAACATTCTCTCCCTTACTAGAATTGACCTCAACTTTAACAAATTTGGGCTCTTTCTATACCACCTTTGTAGCTATGTTTCCATTGTAAGCTTTAAGGTCATCTAACCAATTATGGGGTCCCTCGACACTTTAGCTTGCACACATGGGGTCCCTCCACACTTTAGCTTGCACACTTTTGAGACTGCTAGTTAAGAAGACTCAATTATATTCATATATTTGTGAAAGATACATGTCCAAATCTATAACACAACCATTGAGATCTGAAACTAAAACAAAAAAATCTTAAAAACTAAAATATAGAAATTACAAACTTATAAAAGTCTTTATATTCTTAGGTACTTATAGATAAAGTTTTGGAACTGAAATCCTTTAAAATCTCTAACCATGAATTAAATACTAACTTAGATTGCTAGTTGGGTTGAGCTCCACTTTTTGAGTGCCTCAAAATTAGTTGAAATTCCCAAAAATGAAATTATTTCTAATTTTTATCCTAAAATAGGGTATTATGCCTTAAACATGATAGTCTTTATATTCTTAGATATTTATAAATAAAGTTTTGGAACTGAAATCCTTTAAAATCTCTAACCATAAATTAAAATACTAACTTAAATTGCTAGTTGGGTTGAGCTCCACTTTTCGAGTGCATTCCCAAAAGTGAAATTATTTCTAATTTTTAGCCTAAAATAGGGTATTATGCTTAGAACATGGTTTTTTAACCAAGCATTGACTAGGCTCGTGTAATTCGAATTCTAGAGAACTAATAGGTATTCATCGATTTATGGTTCCCATGGAGAAAAACCTATGTTCTGGAATTTGACTAGATATCATGCACATATCTGAATGAATGAGCATATACTGGAAATATAAATTTATCTTCTAAGAGAATTATTTCCAGGCATAAATGAGTATAAATTAGAAATAATGGAGTATATAGTAGTTTTATTAGGTAAGATTATAATGGAGTAAAGTAGTTTTATTAGGTAAGGTTAGGGTTTAAGTTAAGGTAAAACAGGCATTAAAAACTATACCCAATAGTCCTCGCTCAAAGGCCAAGAATATCAATGAAAGTTAATATACTTTAATTCAAAGTGTCTTTCAATACCATTATACATGTTTTTGCTATTATTCTGCCATATATGTATCATATAAATCCCCAGATATAACAAAATTCAAATTTTGAATGCATGTGCTAGTTCTTTGAACATGACTATATTATGCAACACAAATTCCTTTTCTCAATCTCTTAATAATAATAGGTAACAATTCTACCTATGTCTTAAATGTATTTTGGATTTCCACACTTATTTTTTTCTTAAGACATGAAATCAAATTATTTATGTATGTTATAATTATTTTTTACATTCATCTAATATAATACAATGGAATCCATTAACTTAAGGAAAATACATGTTTATTATTCATTTTTTCTATAAACAATACTAATTTTCAAGGGCTTAAGAACAAGTATAAAGATATGGGTATAAGGATAACAATAATTTCTATTCCAAGGAGAAAGAAATGAAGAACTACCATATTTTTTGGAATATATAGATTGGGCAATCAAATATGGGCTTGTCATGACTAAGTATGTTAATTTATGCAACTATGGTAAAATTCCACCTTGTACAACTCTTATGATGGAGATGATGATTGCATTGAATTCCTCTTTTCGAGGGGACTAAAATCACCCTAAAGATAACCTCATTTGGACAAACAAAAGTTGGTTTTTGAATTTATGTACCCACACATGTACAATTGAACAGGTTGGCCTCAGCATCAAATGGACCCCCATGGAAGCCTATAAATATAAGAGACCTCAAGATCATTTGAAAATAATCATCACACATCCTCTTCTCTACTTCTATTATTTAGTTCGCACAGGTCTGATGGAGGATGTTTGCGCAAGGTCTAAAATTACAGGTATGAGGCTCGCATACACTTAGGGTTTCTACTTTCCAGTCGCACTCTTGCTGGAGGTGAGATCCAACTGCAGTCACATGCTCACAATGCCTCTTAGAGTGTCTGGGAATCCATAGTTTCTCACATAACATCTTGAATGGTGTTACCAAGGCTCTAATATAGTTTTGGGCATATCTGAATGCAGAAACTCGCTTACAGTGCTTCAGAGAGCGACGACAAAGTCATAGTCACTCACTCACAGTGTCTTAGGGAGTAGCCAAGTAGTCGTAGTCGCTTACAGAATAACTTGATGAGTGAGACTGGGGTTTTGAGGTAGGATTTGATAGTGGACTACAATTTACTGCACATATCTTAAGGCAGGAAGGTTTCTCTCTATTGTACAATTTTTCTGGAAGTTTGCTTTCGATTTGTATTGGGTAAATATTTGTTGGATGATTATGTACTGGGCTCATTGTACTCTTTGTTGAAACATTTTATGAAAATCTAATAAGAAAAGATTTGAGATGGTTTTCACCCTAGTGGGGTTTTTCCCTGGTCTTGGACCAATCTGGTGCCTCTTGTGGTTGTGATATTGTCTCCTTTTTCATTGCATATGTTGTTGTATATTCAATTATTGTTTATTATTAGAAATATTTTTAATAATTGGATGTAATGCTAAATGAATAATTGAATTGGGCTGAAGTAATTGAAACAACATAGAACAATCTAAAAAATTAACATGGTATCCGAGCTAAGGTTAAGGACAATCCCAAAATGAGACAAGCATTGAAGCCATTACTCTTGGAAAGTTAAAGGAGTTTATCTAGTCAAAATCAAGATGTTTTCCACTACCTTCAAGGAGCATGAGAAGATGGGTGACTCATCGAACTTTTCTGCATGGAAAGTCTGACTGGAGATCATAGTTGACAATAATGATGTGTTGGAGTACATTGAAAATGTCCACGGTAAAGTCGTGCCAGCCTGGGGATTTGTTTCTTTGCATAACCACCACTACATATTCCACTTCTTTCATCGATACCTCCCTCATCAAAGCTTCATTCTGATCCTTTCTAACCATCAATGGGATGCAAGCCAATATTTTTTTTATGGATTTTTATCTATTCAAAGATGGCTCCTGTTAGGCCCCTATACTACTAGCGTAACCCCTTATTGTTATTAGTACAACCCACTTATTATATTGATTTACCCATTTAGTGCCCATGTTGTTACTCTTGTGCCCCATAGAAGCCCACTATTGTTATTATTGTGCCCTTACATTATTATTGTTATGACCCCTTAGACTCCTATATATAGAAAGGAGGTATTTTCATTTGTATCATCCAAGAATTGTTCATTTATGTAATGTAAAGGAGGTTGCCCCCTCGAAGAGGCTAAATTCTAAGGCATTGATCTATCTTTTCTATCTTTTCTTGAGCTGGTTTCATAACATTTGGTATCAGAGCTTTGGATTCTAGGGTTTTGCTGCTCCAAACAGGTCATTGTGGAATTTTCGCTATAACTTTTTTTCTGCGACATTTCAGAAGTTGCAAAAAAAACCCATTTGAGAAGAAATCACTCTAAACCTCGGGTCCCAATTTCAGAGTTGTTCGCGCTATATTTGTGGAGATATGATCTGAGGAAGTTGGTCTTTTTGCAGACTCCTAAATTACATTCCAAATAGGTGACCTGGGTAAAAGCGTCATAACTTTCTCTCTGGGGATCGGATTGAAATTTCGTAAGAAGGTATAGAAAGAGTACGGGTTTTAGTTTCTTGTATATCGTTTTCAAAGCCAAAATTCGAAAAATTGAGACGTGGCACTTCATACAAGTTCGCTCTTCTGGAAAGGTCTATAATAAGGTCATCTTGGGAGATTGTGCATAACTTTTTCTTGGAGAATCCAATTTGGATCAGACTGGTGGCATTGGAAAGAGGACACAGAGGGCTAATACAGGTAGCAATTTCAGAACTTAAATATCCGAAAATGTAGAGTTATAGTCATTTCAAGATTGAGGCCCTAAAATCAAGAAAAAGCAAGATGAGGAAGTTTGATGGCAAGGATCCAGTAAATTGGATACTTCAGATGGAGCAATATTTTGATCTACATGGTGTACCACTGTTACAAAAGGTATGTATTGCATCTTCATATTTAGAACCGGATCAATTTTTATGGTATAAAGGGCTTTGTTCTCATAAACAACTTGTTACGTGGTCAATTCTCATGGAGGAAATGATAGCACATTATGAGGATACAAAGAGCAACACCTTTTATGGAGCAACACCACAACAATTGGAAAGAGTAAAAGGGCTTTGTGACATATTGGAAAGTAAAATTATGGCAACAAGGAAGTCTACCCCTCATAACTATAAAGATGGAAGTGTTGTTTCTCCTAGCCTTCCACAACCTACAAGGGTTAAACCACAATAATTGGAAGAAAAAAGAGAAAAAGGGCTTTGTTACAATTGTGATAGCAAATGCACTAAAGGTCATAAGTGTGCTGAGAAGAAATTATTTTACATAGAGTATGAAAAGGAGGAAGAAAAGGATCAAGAAACAACAAAAGAAGAGGATATATGCCAGGACCCAACCCCAGAGAAAGAAGAAATGAATCAGACCATATCTTGTAAACTATTGGCAAGAATGACCACTCCTCAAAATCTCAAGATAGAAGGACATATCAAGAAGAAAAATGTGCAAGAAGTGAAATATCACATCAAGAAAGAAGAAATGAATCCAACCATATCTTGTAATTCATTGGTCAGAATTACCACTCCTCAAACTATCAAGATAGAAGGACATATCAAGAAGAAAAATGTTCAAGGAGTGAAAGATCACATCGAGCATCAAGAAATGAATCCGACCATATCTTGTAAAGGATTGGAAGAAATTACCACTCCTCAAACTCTAAAGATAGAAGGACATATCAAGAAGAAAAAGGTTCAAGCAGTGAAAGATCACATCGAGCATCAACAACAAGTTCTCCAACTTTAAAGGATAACGCCACTTCGGTGCAAAATCAAATGAAACAACAGGTAGATCAACATCATAGTGAAAATTTTTTTGATGTAGGTGATTGGGTATTTTTACTGCTACATCTAAAGCAAGCTATTTGTGGGAAGGAAATGTTGGCAATACTACATGCACTTAAAAAATGGCGACCTTACCGAATGGGAAGACTCTTCAAGGATGAGGATGTGGAAGCATTGCTTTGTGCTATTTCTATTATCCAACCAGATTGGATAAACGAAGCAAGGGATGAATGGAAGAAGGACAAAGAAGTATGGCCACTTATTCAAAAGTTGCAAAAGATCCCAATTCAAACACTATTACAAAAAATTGAAGAGGAAGGAAAAATCATGTTGGAACCTGGAGTAGTCATAGAAACAAGAGCCCAACAGCTACGAAATCGATCAATTTCAAAGTATCTCATCAAGTGGAAGAACTTACCTACTGAAGATTCCACATGGGAGGACAAGAATTTTATACAGAAGCATCAAGAACTACTCAAGCATTGAGGACAACGCTTTTTGAAGGAGAGGGGCATGTTAGGCCACAATACTACTAGCGTAACCTCTTATTATTATTAGTACAACTACTTATTATATGGATGTACCCATGTAGTGCCCATATTGTTACTCTTGTGCCCCATAGAAGCCCACTATTGTTATTATTGTGCCCTTACATTATTATTGTTATGTCGGCTCTGATTATGTTATGACCCCTTAGACTCCTATATATAGAAAGGAGGTATTTTCATTTGCATCATCCAAGAATTGTTCATTTATGTAATGTAAAGGAGGTTTCCCCCTCGAAGAGGCTGAATTCTAAGGCGTTGATCTATCTTTTCTTGAGCTGGTTTCATAACAGCTCCTCTAGGATACCTTTGTCAAAATACACCAGTTGTTTTTTGATCTCCTCATGTAGAAGCTTCCTTTCACCATCATTTCCCATGAGAGACACGATTTTGTTGTGTTCCCAATGCTTAACTATAGACTTGTGGAAGAAACTAATATTTTTTTCTCCTTCCCTTAGCCATTGGATTCTTAATTTTCACTTATAGAGATATTCTTCTTGCTTCATTCTTTGTTCCATACTAATGAGAGTACTACCTTTCTCCTTCACCAGGTTATCCGACCTTCTTTCAACAATAATTCTTTGCTAGATATCCCTCTTCTTACTTTCCTAAATTTTCTTTTCCTCCAGAAAATGTCCAAATTCCTTCTCATTCCACAAATTGATATTTTATTTCATTTCTTTCATTTTCAGATGAAACGTTTGCATACTATTCCTACCCTTCACATTTATTTCCCCCCACCAAGTCCTCGACTTCTCTACAAACTCTAGACATTGGAACTAGAAAAGTTCAAACCTAAAAGGCTTACTCTTTGGAGTTTCCTTAAGGTCTATATCGAGACAAACTGGCCAGTGGTCAGAACCTAGCCATAGAAGGACTGTGACTTCCACAAAAATATCTTTCTTCATCACCCCTTCAGACACTAAGAACCTGTCCAATTTGTTGGCAACATAATGTTTACCCCCTCTTCGATTATTCGAAGTAAAAGTGTCATTAATTGTATGGATATCCACTAACCTAAAACCTTGAATGTGATATTCCAAAGCCTTAGATTCTAATTGTAATCCCCTTATAACACCCTTTTTTTCATCTACCAATTTTATTATGTTAAAGTATCCATTGACAATCCACAACAACTCTTGGAAAAAACCTTTATTAGCTTTTATACTTTCTAGAAAGGCTAACTTTTCGCTAGGAATATGAGAGTCTTAGACAGTCGTCAAACAAATCACTTATTTTGAGCCAACATATCTAAAGCTATCAAACAAAATCGTAGCACACACTATTGAGTCCTATAATTTGATCTTTGGAGGGTTTCATAAAGCCTCCAAGCTTTGTGTGCTCCCTCTAGCGTCCAGAGCCATTACTTCACTCCTTTTCTGGCATTTTCCTACTATCTCATGAATATTTTCCACCAACACCTTGGTTTCCTACAAAATTACCGTAACTCGCTTCTCCATATTAATTCTCTACTTTAAGTATCTATATTTCCATTTTCTATTGATCCCTCTTATATTCCGTAAAATGAGTTTCATTGAGAAAGGGTTTGGGATGATAGGAAGATATATGAGAGTGCCATTACTTGACCAGAGTTAATCAATTGTCCCCCTGTAGATTGGAGATTATATTTAATAATTTTACTTCCTTTTCATTTAACCTCCTTCACCAAGGGTTCTTTCCCTTTGTGCTTCACCCCCTTCACAACTCTTGAACAAGCTGATTTAACCTCTTGCGAACCTCCTTGAATTTCCCACTGAAGGTAAACTTGAGCATAGAGTTCCTTACAATTTGGGGCAAGTTCTAACATATCGTGTTGAGCCCAAATATTTATGAGGGATACCAAAAACTTCTCCTCTTCCCCCATGGACCGGGGGTCTTCCTCTAGCAGCGTCATGACCTCACCTATCCCTGACATGCTGAGAGAACACTCTGGATATGGCTCCTCGTTTGATGACTTCTACTTGGAGGCTTTCTTGTTGCTAGGGTTTTCTTGGGTCGATTGTTCCATAAAAATATCCTCCAACAGGGAGAACTCACTCTCCATATTCTCTATGACTGTGGAAATGTTCTCATTATCCAGAATCTTTTGCTTCACCTTCAGTTTCTGCATTTTAGGGTACCTACATCTATTTTCCACTCTTATGAAACCATCTGCGATCCCTTGCTAGCCAATCTCTTGATCTCTTTCTTCTTCAAAGGATAGTCCCAAAAATGATGGACATGTTCATGACAATGATGACACCTACACAAAACGCATTCATAGTCTAGATGTTGCGACCAAAATTCACCTTAGTATTCCAAGTCCATTGATTCTAGAAGGGGTGGAGAAATATTCATATAAATGCAAATTCTTGCATAAAACACGTTTTTTTCTCTTTTTTGCCACCTCCAAACTTTTGACAAAATTCCCTAAAGAATTTCCGATACCTTTCGGGATTTTTTGGATCCAGAAATCTGCCAAAAGAGAATATAGCGTAACCCATACTAGCATTGCTAGAAACTCTTCTTTGTTGGTGTTAGAGCAATCTTGTCAGTGCCTCATGTATAAGCCAACATTGCTCATAAATAGGGTCCTCCCTAAAAAAACCATGGCTTTATCTTTCAAAGTAGAAAAGATCACCATAAAAAATCTTTTAGACCCAACCTTAGGTCCACCTTCCCTTTCGGTTACCACTTTTTTTGGATCCAGTTCTTGATTTCATTTTTTGTTGGCCAACGTCCCACAAACTTACAAATGAAGGTGTGGTCCTCCTTGTGTTTCCTATGTTTTCATATGTTTTCTTGCCATTGATCCCCTTAAACTAGAGTCTGCGTAGAAGCACTGCCATTCCCAATACTACCAAAACACCACACACCCTTTTGCTTACTTCCAGACACTACATCCTTGAAGGAGGGGTTTTAACCCCTCCTCGCCAACAATCCATATTACCTACTTAGAATTGTTGCAATAATCCAACCCCCGCAACCCTAATTAAAAGTATCGTTAAGAAATCGAAAGAAAATTTGTCACCTTTCAAACCCTAGAACCCTGAGCGCTCCATGAATGGAAACCACATAAGCTCAACCTCAAATCTGCCTCCTTGAAACATCTTATCATTTAAATATTTTTTTATTTTTTCATATATTTGTTAATGTTTTTTTGTTACACAATGGGAAAATTTATTGAGCTAACTTCATCAAAGTTGAAATTTTTCTGATGTGGACCAAAATAAAATTTACAAAATATCTTAAAATAAAAAAAATTAAATAAAAAGCGCAAAAAAAGTTGAAATTTTTCTCATGTGGACCAAAATAAAATTTACAAAATATCTTAAAAATAAAAAAAATTAAATAAAAAGCGTTGACAAAAAACTCGATGTGATTAATACTGAAAAATGTCCTAACAACTATACAAAAAATTTAAACAATGTCTAGTCATAAAAAAAAATTGCAAGTGAAGAAATTGGATCCCTCTAGGCTCATTTGGATATGTATTTAATATGGATCTATGTTGTTATAACTCAATTGTGAAATCAAGAGGAGAATCATCGTTGTTTGCTATTGGAAAATATAAGTTGACTCATCACATGGCACTTATTGAAGGAAAATCACGCCATTTGGAATTACCTGTTGTTGTTTGCTATTGGAAAATGTAAGTTGACTCATCACATCGCACTTATTGAAGGAAAATTTGGAATTACATGTTGTTGTTCCGTAAAGGGATAGGATTTCAATCCTACAAGATGCTTGTGGATCTTGGGTTGTTAACACATTTCCTTGTGTCCGAAGAGAACCAACTCTGAGCCAAACAAACACAGTTTTAGAACATATTCTAGACCCAACAAAAATTATTAAAATATTAATTTTTACTAACAAAATATATCCTTTTCCTAATTTAACTAAAATGTAAACAACTCCAACGTATTAAATATAAAAAATATAAATAAAATAGACCCACTAATCATGCAATCCAATAGACAGAACATTAAGTATCACAGCACATTAACAGACAATACATTAAATATGACATAAACATTAAATATGTTTGGGCGCATTCGATAGAGAGCATTAAATATTATAGAACACTTACATACAAAACATTAAATATGAATCGGCACATTCGGTAACCACAGAAAATTAAATAGCCTTAAACAAAATATTTACGTGAAGATTTTATATGAATAATAATGAAAATTGCTGTAACATTTGTGCCAAACAGATATGCCTAGCCAAACCAATAATCGAATTTTATATAAAGCCGAGCCAAGGAGGCACAGATCGACTAATGAGATCCGTGTTCCTCTATCTGAGGAAGCTACAATTGAAATGCTAAAAACTACTTTGGCGCAGCATTCTAGAAACCGCCAAGTTGTTCCGCAAATCCACGAAAGCCATGGCACCCACTTGCTTCGCTTTCAGTATCCATAGAAGGCAAGGCCGTGTTAAAGTGCAGGCTCAAAGGAGTTTTAATTTATGGAAGATCATTTTTATTTTTATTTTATTTTTATTTTTATTTTTATTTTTTTATTTTTTTTTTATCTTTAATGATAATTTGTTAATATTTTCTTTTATATAATGAGAAAATTTATTGAGTTGAGAGGTTTATTTGACAATTTAGTATGAATGGTTTTTTTACACAATGAGAAAATTTATTGAGCTGTTACGCTTATTTTACAACCCAGTATGATCTATAAGGCTGCCCATCCTTCATCAAAGTTGAAATTTTGCTCATGTTGACCAAAATAAAATTTAAAAAAAATCTAAAAGTAAAAAACAGAAAGATGTCCTAACAACTATACAAAACATTTAAATAATGTCTGCTCATAAAAGAAATTGTAATGTTAGATCCGTACTTAGGATGGATCTAAGTTGGTTATAACTCAATTGTCAAATCAAGAGTGAGGAGAATTATCATTGTTTGCTATTGGTAAATGCAAGTTGACTCAGCACATCACACTTATTGAAGGAAAATTAGGCCATCTGGTACCTGTAGTTGTTGCGTAAGGCGCAGAGGCAGAGCTTCACACCCACAAGATGCTTGTGGATCTTGGGTTGTTAACATATTTCCTTATGTCCCATGAGAACCAACTCTTAGCCAAACAAAAGCACTTTTAGAGCATACTCTAGGCCCAATGGAATTTATTAAAGTATTAATTGTTAAGATGTACTGTAAAGAGACTGTTTTTTGCCCTGAAACTTATGGAAATTCCAGCCATATTTTAAAAAATCAGCAGAGTTTTTTGTAAATCCAAGTTACAACAATCAAACTTCAAAATTTTAGATGCCCCAGAAGTTTTGAAAATGTTGAATCCATTTCCACCATCAAAAACATGACTCAAACACTGTCGCTACAATTTTTTTTTTAATTTTTTAGTCACTTTTTATTAACAAAAATTAATAATAATAATAATTTTTTTCCTGTAATTTAAATTAAATATAAACAACTCCAATATATTAAATATAAAAAATATAAATAAAAATAGACCCACTAATCATGCAATCCATCCATCATTAAGAAAAACTATTAAATATGAGAATCCATCCATCATTAAAAAAAAACTATTAAATATGAGAAGGTATAGCTAACGTACGAAACATTAAAAATGATTACGCCCATTCGCGTTCGATAGTCAGAACATTAAGTATTACAGGACATTAACAGACAATACATTAAATTTGACATAAACATTAAATATGATTAGGCGCATTCGCTAGAGAACATTAAATATTACAGAACATTTACATACAAAACATTGAATATGAATAGGTGAATTTGATAAATTTTGTTCTGAAATTTATGGAAATTCTTGCTATATTTTGAGTTTTTTTTGGTAAATTCAAATTACAATTGTCAAATTTTAAAATTTGAGGTGCCCCAGAAATCTTTGAAGATGATTCATTTCCACCATAAAAAAATAATCAAAAATATCATTCGAACACTACCTTTACAAGATTTTTTGAATTTTTTTGCTGACAGCCACTTTTGACCCTCCAGACAATTCCTACACCTCCATAAACAACAAATTTTACTAACAAAAATTAATAATAATATTTTTTCGTTTTCTAATTTGACTTAAATGTAAACAACTCCAACGCATTAAATATGAAAAATATAAATAAAAATATGCACACTGATCATGCAATCCATCCATCATAAACAAACTATTAAATATGAGAAGGTATATCTAACATACGAAGCATTAAAAATGATTAGGCACATTCGCATTCAATAGACAGAACATTAAGTATTACATGACATTAACAGACAATACATTAAATATATGATTAGGGGCATTCGATAGAGAGCATTAAATATTACAGAACATTTACCTACAAAACATTAAATATGATCGTCGGATTCGATAGACGCGTAAGCATAGAAAATTATATCGCCTTAAACAAAATACTTATGTGAAAATTTTCTATTAACAGCAATGAAAATTGCTGTAACATTTATGCAAAACAGATATCCCTAGCCAAACAAATTATGGAAGTTTATATAAAGCCCAGCCAAAGAGGCACAGATGGACTAATGAGATCCGTGTCCTCTATCTGAGGAAGCTACAATTGAAATGCTCACAACTACTTTGACGCAGCATTATTCAAACCGCCAAGTTCTTCCGCAAATCCGCGAAAGCCATGGCACCCACATGCCTCGCTTTCAAAGAACCCTTATCAGTATCCATAGAAGGAAAGGCGATGTCAAACTGCAGACTCAGAGGAGTTGTAATTCACAGAAAATAAAATGTTGGTTTAAAGCTAAGTAACGGACGACGAAAGTTACACAATGCAGAAGGCAATATGGTTCTTGTCGCGCCAGAAATAACTGTAGCCGCTGCAGCCACCACAGCTTGTTCAAGGAATGGCCGAACTTCAATTCTGTTTTGATGCCTCCCGCTTGTTGCCTGCAGGCTCATTCTAGGGCTGCATTTCAGGATTTCTTCTCGACCTATTTAGAAGGTCCGACGCTCACCAAATCTGCGAATCCAAATTTTCTTAGACTAGCCGTTAGGCACACAGGATCCGCGTCTCCAATCACAGTGATCTTAGTATCTTTTTCGTCAAAAGCTATAGAGTCAACCCCTGCAATGTATCCAGGAACATGCTAGAATTTAGTAAAAATAATTTCAGCATTGTAAACCACTTTACCTTAAACCCGCACATAATAAATAAAGCCGAACTTTACCTTTAATCCCTGCAACCGTTTTCATGGCCCTCCGTTTGCATTTTTCGCAGTTTAACCCCACTCTCAACACGATTTTCTGCACAATCACGCACATAATTTACTTCCAATAACCTTTCAGAAAATAAAATGAGACATCAATAACCGATGGCCTACCTTGGACATCTTGGACAACTGCGGAAGACAAATAATAACCTTGGAGACCTCTGGACTAATCCTCTCTTTTCCCTTAATCCTGTCGACGGGGAGGACGCAATAAATCAATGGCAGCCTTCGAAACGCGGCTCTACTTTAACAATACCTCGTTATTCTGCAATCGCAGTGTTTAAGGGGACGAAGGGTTTTATTTCCACCGCTCCTCCTGAAACCCCGATGACGTGTTTGTTGACTGGGCAACATAAGCCATGTCAGCAATGGTCGGCAGCGCTTCCACGAACGCGGACGGTAACAACCGCAGAATTCAGTACGTACGTTCCAGTCAATTTCTGGAATTTAAAAACTAATTCGATATATCCCCGAAACTGCATTTTCCAATATTTTCGGGATTTGGCACATTGTATACTAAACAGCGGCTGGTAAACACCTAACCCCAGTACGTTCAAACTGCGTAAGTCGTCACTCCTGGACCAAAAAATCGATATTTTTAATTGGCTTTTAGATATTTTTAATTGACATTTAAACGTGCACGCAAATGAAATCTCAAATTAGAATTACCGTGGCCCATATATTAAAGAACAAGTAGCAAATGAAGTAATAGTCGTTGATCAAAATGGTCCAATCAAACGCGAAACCAATCTTTCCTGACCATCGACATCTCAAGAAATTGCGTACCATGTGCCCAAGCAAGTTTGAAGTCTATGAAACCATAAACCTTTTTATACCATCAATATCATTGGAAAGGTTTTACCGATTCTTTCTAAAATATACTGAAAGGCCTTTCAGATTAAAACACTGATGGATGAGTTTTGGTGTTTGGAATTTAGTTGTGGTTGTCTTATTCATGTTCTTAATTTCGGATCTATCAAATAAATGAGAATGATTTAATTTTTGGAAGTGCAAATCTCTTTTTCTTTTACATTTAAAGAGAGTTGATAGATCTTAAATTAAAACGAATCTACACTGCTTGCAAAAAAAATAATTTATCCTTAATTAATACTATTTAACTAATTTATTATAATACTAAAACAATTTATTATGGTATGTGGCTCTTAATACCTATTACCAAATAAATAATAAGTGATACTCAATACCAATAAATAGAAAGTAATACTCAATACCAAATTAAAAATGGCTAAATAACTATCTACAAGTTACAATCACAATTTACAAATCCACACTTCAAAATTTTATATTAAAAAACAAAACAAAACATATTTCTCCTCTTAAAAATCTTACTATAAATTTCAAGATTACAGTCATTTGACTTGTATTAAAAATAGGGCGTCCAATTTTTCTATTGTTTCTCATAGTATTTGTTTACACAACCAAAGGAAGTCTGACTCATGGCATAAAAAAACAAAACAACTTTCTCCTCTTTTGAGAAGATTTTCTATTTATAGTTAAATCTAATGATTAAATACAATATAAACTATAACTACTAAATCTAATCACTAAAAATGCACGGTATTCCATCACAATATAAAAAAATAAAAAATAAAAATAAAAAAAATATTCACAATAAATTTTATATTCTCAATCATAATATATAATAATGTCTTTTTCATTAAATCTATACCATAATGAAATGCATGTATGATTTTTATGAAAGAACTCCAATTTCAACCTTCCTGTTCATAGTTTCAATATATAAACAAATTAATAACACTAATGCATTATATATTATTCATATAAATATAAGTCTTTATGAATGAATAAAACTAAACATTGAAAACAATAAAAATCTTTATTTGGAATATTCAGTTCTCATATAAATTTAATTGTTGTATGTTGAATCTATTATTTGGAATATTTTGTTTTCATATAAATTTAATTGTGTAGGTTGAATCTATTATTTGGAATATTCTGTTTTCATATAAATTTAATTGTTGTATGTCGAATCTATTTCTTTATCGAAACTCCCAAATAAATATTTTGGTTGATATTACTTATTTTAATGTTAATATTTTATTAAACATTTATTAATGTGAGATGTTACTAACATTATTTGCCATTTCTACTTTTCAAGTTATTCTTATTCTAGTATAGTCTATTTTCCTATCAAAAAGATTCTAAGGTATATTATTTATGTTATGTTTTGTTGATATCAATTTTTTTTTTATGATATTTTATTTGCCATTTTTACTTTTCAAGTTATTCTTATTCTAGTATAGTCTATTTTCCTATCCAAAAAGATTCTAAGGTATATTATTTATGTTATGTTTTGTTGATATGAATTTTTTTTATGATATTTTATTTATTTATTTAGGTTTTACTAAATTATTAGGTTCATTACGAAATATTATTATATTTTCTCATTTGAGTTTTTTTAAGTCAATATGGTTAGTGTTATAGGTGTGAAACACTTACACCATCAAGGCCATAAAAATATATATGGACATAATTAATTGATATAATTTATTTTACAATTTAAATTCGTCATTGTAGATATGGTGTTTGACAATTGAGGTTGATATGAGAAAATAATCAATTTAAGTAAATCAATGCCTAAAATGGAACATGCTTATTTTTATAACTATATTATTCTTCATTCTGGAGGCATGGAAAGGAAGAAATCATAGGAATTAAGCTCTAAACAGGATTTTAGATCATTTAGGGATAAGAAAATCTCCTTAAATCTCACACAATACCCACTAAGTATATTATTTGTCTTCATGTAGCGATATGGTTATGATTATGAAGGTATCAATAGCAGCTATAGACTTTGATAATCTAAGAAATAGCTATGAGGAATAAAGAAAAAAATGTAATAGAACATAGTATAGGCAATGAAAGGGTCATTGGAAGGATTGAGCCTCGATAATCCATTTTATGAAGGAATGGATTCAATTGAGGGAGTTGAATTGAGAGCTCATTTGTATTATGGGGAAATTACTAGTAAAATTTCTTAATGTTTGCATAATAATAAAAACATAAAAACATAAGTATGTCTTTCATAGTTATTAGAGCCTTTTCTCTTGGATGGAATCCAAAGCCATTTTTTGGTAAAGTTAGAAGTATTTATAGTAAGAATTTTGTGTAAGGTTCCAAGCCTGAAGGGGGTTTAGTCAACTTTGTTAATTTTTCAGATCGTTCTATGTTGTTTCAGTTACTTCAGCCCAATTCAATTCTTCATTTAGCATTACATCCAATTATTAATAATGTTTCAAATCATAAACAATAATTAAAGATAGAACGATATTTGTCTTCTTTTGTTACTTTTTCACCCATCTCCTCTAATCGTTTAAGCAGAAGGCAGACCGCGAGACTACATAGCAGAGAGAAGGTAGTCAATCCAAGATCTATGGTAAAGGAGTTCTAATTCAACCAAGATGGGTCAGTGATAGAAAAATTGTAGGTCAGAGAAAAAAAAGTCCATCTAAAGGAAGATTCTTTTCACACAAAACTTTATTGTGGCAGATCTTTCCTTGTCCATATACCTATGATGTTAATGTGTGGCTTGTATGTAGGTTTGGTATGACATATTTTCCAGCATTTTGTTGTGCACCTAGTGAAAATATTTTCAAATTGTTTTGCAGGCAGGTGTCAACAAGCTTGTTCATATTGTCGGAGTCACCCTTGGACCGAAGGGCAAAAATGTTGTTTTGAAGAGAAAGTATGGTTCTCTAAAGATTGTCAATGATGGTGTGACAGTAGCTAAGGAGGTATATTGTAGATGTGGGTTGTAATTTTTTTATGTTCTATATTAGTTTTCCTTGCCTAAATATCTTACTGTCTTAGACATGGAAGGAAAAATTCTCACAGGTCATAGACAACATATTTATCTTTTGAGGATGTACCTAGTCTATGGAGTAGCCACAATAGAGTAATGAATGATGCATTAAACTGTTGAAAAAAAATACCTGTGTGTAAGATGTTGATGAGTCAATTTAAATTGTTATTTCCAGTCTAGTTAATCTAGTCTATTTAATGCATTTAAATGTTGCACCCTGCTTCTGACAGGTTGAATTAGAGGACCCAATTGAAAATATTGGGGCCAAGTTGGTAAGATAGGCTCCAGCAAAGACAAATGATTTAGCAGGTGATGGAACTACCACATCTATTGTACTTGTGTAAGGTTTAATAGCTGAAGGTGTAAAGGTAATTTATTTGTCCCTATTACTGGCTTAAGTATTTATTCATTTTTATAGGCCCTTTTGGTGGTTGTTGTTTAGTTATTTATTTTGTGAATTTTCAAGGCTTCAGGAGGATCAAGATAGTATTTGAGTGGAAAAATAGCCTTGTTGAAGATGAATTGTGATTGTGTTATCAATTGGTATGACCTAGTTAGGAAAAACCCAACAGATAAATCTAGCTTGTATTTTTAAAGATTTGTGAATAAGAATCTAAATCATAAGCCTGTTCAGGTGGTTGCAGCTAGAGCAAATCCTATTCAAATTACAAGGGGAATTGACAAGATAGTAAAGGCTCTTTTTTTTAACTCAATAATTTGTCAAAGGAGGTAAATGCACACATTTGAGCCGATTTTAGTCTATGGTTGAGGTGCACTTTCATTAGGGGAATAGTTGATTTAAAACTGTCAGCTAGAGTTTCTTGAAGACTACAAGGTAGAATTTTTAGGAGTTACTTTTCAAACATTTGGGAAAAATGTTATCTGTAAGGGAGTACACAATGATCGTGTTATCAATTGGTATGACCTAGTTAGGAAAAACCAAACAGATAAATCTAGCTTGTATTTTTAAAGATTTGTGAATAAGAATCTGAATCATAAGCCTGTTCAGGTGGTTGCAGCTGGAGAAAATCCTATTCAAATTACAAGGGGCATTGACAAGATAGTAAAGGCTCTTGTTTTTGAACTCAATAATTTTTCAAAGGAGGTAAATGCACACATTTGAGCCAGTTTTAGTCTATGGTTGAGGTGCACTTTCATTAGGGGAATAGTTGATTTAAAATTGTCAGCTAGAGTTTCTTGAAGACTACAGGGTAGAATTTTTAGGAGTTACTTTTCAAACATTTGGGAAAAATGTTATCTGTAAGGGAGTACACATGCTGAAACTTAACACCCTGTAATTGGCATTATTCTGCAGGTTGAAGATAGTGAATTAACTGATGTTGTTGCAGTAAGTGTTGGTAATAACTATGAAATAGGAAACATGATAGCAAAGGCGAGTAAAGTTGGAAGGAAAGGTGTTGTGACACTTGAAGAGGGAAAAAGTGCATAAAACAATCTGTATGTTGTAGAGGTAATGAAATTTGATTGTGGATATATTTCTCCGTACTTTGTGACAGACAGTGAGAAGATGTCCGTAGAGTATGAAAATTGCAAGGTAATTGATGTGAATGAAATATTCTTGCTTCTTTTTGTTGTGCTACCACTTGTTATTGCTCCTTGTAATGAAAAGAGAATGGATAGAAATCATGTGTAACATTTTTAGAATAAACTCTCATCTTAGTTGCAGAATTATTTCCTAATTACCTCCATCTATTTTTGATAGATCACTAAAGCTTCTTCTTAATAGGAAACTTTCCTAAAGATAAGCGATCTTGTTCACAACTTCGATTGCGAACAAAATCATAGCTACAAGATTGTAACGAAATTGTTCAAAATGCTGGACTGAAAAGAGAGAATAAATGATGCTAATATCATATACATGATAGAGCCACACATAGTGAAGGTAACCAAGAATCTTTACACAGCTCTATCTTGGACTAACAGCTCTAGGTCTTCATACTTTCTGGAAGATTATTCCTCCTTAGGAGATTCTTGTTAAATTTTGACCTTGAATTATTATGCTCTCTTTCTATTGCAATTTTTACCAAGATGTTATGACAACCATGCTTCAGGTGTACTAAGTTGATGTCAATAAGATCACAACCATATAACCCAAGATCAATCACAGTTCATACTTTACTCGTTCACTCGCTTCATGATTGAAATTGGCACTATTTCACTTGATCGCAGGATCCATTGTTAGTAAGATCCTTGTTTGACAATAGACCCTTAAGGGTATGCAGGCGTATTGTCTTACTATCCATAAGCATCCCTGAAATATAATCCCTTCATGATTATAGCTGATGGCCTTTACTATATTGGAGCTAAGTAGTTGCTAAATTGAAGAATTCCTTTTTGCAAAGGATAGTGAGTAATTTCACTGGCCCTTTTTTTTTTCAAATTTTGATAAATCTTCCTCCCAGACCTATAGATGGTGAATAATCTAAATAAGTGCCTTTGTGTCACTGTCCACAAACTTATGGACAAGAACAAGAAAGTGAAAGATAGTTGTACAATTGGTTAGAACATAGATTTGTTACTGATCACTAGACCCTTAACTAATGATCCCAGTGTTAGTAGATAATAGTTCCTTCAAATAATGATCCTCATATGTCTCGGGTTGTTTTTATTTTATTTCACCTTTCATGGCGCTGATTTGTAATGTGGGAGAAATTTTCTGATGAAGGCTGGCTACCAACTTCATAGGGCTCCAATTGACATCCTTCTGTCTAGCTTCTAATTTCTAGTCTTTAAGCTATCTTGAAATGGCATATGTATATTGATGGGTTGGCCACCAACTTCATAGGGCTCCAATTGATGTCCTTCTGTCTAGCTTCTAATTTCTAGTCTTTAAGCTCTCTCGCAATAGTATATGTATATTGATGGGCCTTTCTGGACTATCTATATAAGCAGCTAATCTTTCACTAGATAGACAATGGAGTTAGCAGCCTGAAGTTTTCTATCACATTATTATTTTAAAAGATAGTCGCATACAAAACACAAAAAAAGGCCATGATGAGGTATGTTAACAAATGGGTCCTATCTATTCCAGGTATTCATTAATATTAAGAAAATATTGTCTCTACCAAATGCCTTTCACATAATTATGTGCATATTGGTCTCTTAGAATCAATATTGAACCGTATTCATTCAATTCATCAAAGGTTGGCAATCTAAGAGCATGCTTGGACATTAAGTTCTCAGGTTGAAGAAGTCTCTTATTAGATCTTCATTTAATAATGATTCTAAGTATGAAGGGGATCCTTTGAGTCTGAATAAAAAAAATGTCACAGGATTAATTTCGGCCACTGAACAGATTTCCATCTTCACAAGATATCAACGGTCTAACGTTGCTACTAAATAACTCAGAGGATTAGGAGGGTCGAATTGATCTGGGTGCTTCCTCAATGAAAGTCTTCAGATAATGACTGTGTTGTAAACAAAATACAAGAGTGCCTTGATGTGACAGCGGATCTTAAGAGATGCCACAAATGATCAAAGAGCCTTTGTTTTCTTCTTTAAGGGCTGAAATTATAATGCTTGAGAACTAATCAAAGAGGCTGAAATACTTCAAAATGTCCTCACCCTAGTGACATAAGTAATTCACCAAACACTTGAGTTATAAGGTACCCTTCATGCCTCTAGTAAGAGTATTCATTGGCTCTCTTCATTGCTGAACAAATGTACTATAACTTAATTTTATCTAAAAATATGTGTGAGCTCAATAATGTGACATAGCGTGTATGCAAAATAAGATAGTTGCAGAGGAGGAAAAATATCCAAATTTCATTGGGTATAGATGTCATAGTGTGCATCCCCATCAACAAACCATGGACATTATTCACCGTTCAATACATATCCGGAACAAAGTGAGTAATTTATTGTGTGGAACAGTTCTGTAAGGTATCTCATTGAAAGGATCTAAATAGCACCACTTGAAAGAGGGCATTTTTGGACAAATTGGCAGGAAGCTTGTATGTTTGATCTTTCAATCATGCTACACCCCATAGATTGTGTTGGTGATCTAACCTAATCAACTTCACTGTTGCTTAGATTCTTCAAAAGCTAATAGACTTGTGTTTCCCACATGGCCACTCTGTTCTTGTAGTATTCCTGACATTTTCTATATACAGAAGTAGACATGCATTGCTAAATTGTATGTTTAAAGTGCCAAATATGAGTGCTTCTGTGAGAGGTTCTATTGTTTGTTATTTCTTGTTTGCACCAACTTTTATGTTTTCCATTATTACCATTTTGGCAGTTTTTTTGTTATGGAGGTTCTGCCACAACTTAGAGAGTTAGGATGTTGCATTGAAAGGGATCCTTACTTATGGTTAAGATTTAATTAATGTTTAATGTTGGGTGATAGAATGGAAAATATAGTGTGGCTATTGCCACTTCAGAGACCAAGCTGAAATAGAACCGAAATTTCTGTACAAAGTCTACAACTAGAGACAGAGCAACATCTCTTGTACAAAAGGGAACTCCTTGCTTGCTTTCTCTTCATAGTGCAACTAAGCACAGAACTCTGCACTCCAAATAAACAATATCTCAAATTCTTCAATTTCAAATCCTGTACCATTATTCTATTTTCAGTTTGGTCAATTTTCGAGGTAGTTGGTTCCAGAATTGATCCTATTTCACTTTCTTCCTTAATCTGCATCTAGAACTGGTCCTTATCTAACATGGTCTAATTGATATGATTTGGTATTGAGTTCTTATCATACTTTCTGTTCATAGTGCAATTAAGCACAGGATTTTGCACTTGATATGATTTGGTACTAAGTTCTTATCATACTTTCTGTTCATAATGCTATTAAGCACATGATTTTTCACTCCCAATAAACAATAGTTCAATTTTTTTCAGATTCTAGTTGTGTTCTATCATTTTATTTTCACATGGCCAATTTTCAAGCTAGTTTGTTCCAAAATTGCCCAAATTTCACTTTCTTTTTTAATCTACATTTGGATGTGGTCCTTATTTAACATGGTCTAATTGATATGATTTGTTGAGTTCTTATCATACTTCAATCTAATGGTCGATTTGAATTTATGAACAGGTACTGTATGAATTGAATTTGTTTGGTCATCAGGTTGACATTTTCTGTGTTGCTTGAAGAATCGTTTTTCTTTTCCTGAGCGTTTGAACTACCAAAACTGAAGCCCTGGGATTCTTGGATCTTGGGGGTGTAAAGCCCGGAGTGGATAGATGGATTAATGTATGAGCAATTTATTCATCTGAAACTGCTACCCTTATCCTTTTGGACTCTTTTTGACCAGACTTCTTCCCACTTTTATGACCCTCTACTCTCACTGAAGGAGGTGTTGTGGGGTGTTTTGTTTCTTAGATTTTATAATGCCCTGTCCCTGAAGAGACAAATTGGTCCCATGACAGATGAGGGAGTTTTTTCTGTAACTCATGAAAAATGATCAACTTAACTAGGTAGTGATGTGCTACAACGTCCAATTTACCCTTTTGAATTCTAACACACATGTATTGTCGGGAATGCAATAGGAAATGGGGGATACTTATCCTTTGTTGTGGTTTTTGATGGCTCAAGTTTCGAATTTTAGGTAGAATTAGAAAATAGTAAGCATATAAAATTCTTAGCCTTCCCTCATAGGTTCAATATTTAATGAAATGATATGCTACCTATCCCCATTCATATGGAAGAGACTCCCTTTTCACCCCATTTCTATTTTCGTCATACTTATCAATGAAAAAGTTGGTCTTATCTCCGAGGTTGAGTAATCTATCATCCTTATCCCAAGGCTGCCCCCTAGGAATTCCAGTAACTTCATTGAGCAATTCTTCATTTACAAAGATCCTGAATCCCCTAAAAGTCATGTAGAATTCATTGTTTTTAGAGTCTTTCTCTTGGGGATGTTAAGAATTCTAGGCAAACTCCAGTGCTACTGCATCGTCGTATCCTTCTAACTTATCAAAGAAATCAAGCCAACCTACCTTCCTAAAATCATCCACAACTTCAGCATTAAGAGAAGCTTATAGAGGGAACTAGCTCTCATAGTGGATCAATTTTTCAACCTAACTGCTATCCATGGGATTCCTAGATATTGCCAAATCTGCCCTGATAAAAATACTTTTTTAAACGTAATCATAATTGTTATAAAATCTTGGCATATAACAATGCAATTTTTTTTATAAAACCTTTGCATATAACAAAACAAAAAAAATTAATGATCAATTACATCAATTTTTAGCTTAAGAGGGGAGATAAATTTGAAATTGCACAGCTGGTTATCAGAAATGTAGCAGGAAAATAATTATTTGTGAACGTTGTATGAATTGTAGTGTAATTTTGTTTTACAAAATCTATACCTAATGCGTATAAGGTTTGTCGTGCTAGTTCAGGTTTTTGGACAAGGCAGCTATCCTTGACAACAACACTGGATTGAAGGATCTCAACTGCAGAAGTCAATGTAAACTTTGCATAGTCATGCAGGTAGAGGAAACAAAATCAATGCTGAGACTATTACCCATTTTCATGAGTACAATTATGACATACTGTTGCCTCGCACAGCTGCAAACTTTCTCTGTTGAGCAGGCAAGTACCATGGACAGGAAACTCAAGGGTTTTGAGATTCCAGTGGCCTCCCTTTTTGCAATTTCACTCATTATCTTAAACTCACTGAAGGTATCCTGGATATTTTTGGGGCATTGTAATTACTCTGCTGTTAGTGGGTGCTAAAAAGTTGGGTATACCTCTCTGAGACCTGGGCATACAGATGTTCTTATAACCCAGTTCCTCATTTTCGTTAGTCTTATAAAAGCCCTTTGGTTTAATAAAGGAGTTTCTCATGTAAGATGGTTGGTTCGTGAAAAAAACAGGTAGTTCAATGTTCAAAGTACCAGGTTCATGGTTCATAGCACAGAGCTTCACCGGAACTACAACCAGCATGCTCCTGCTATCAGCTTGGACCATGGTGAGAACTGTAGAGACTCTCTATCTTGAGAAACTATCTCTTTCACAGCCTCTAGAATGGGTCTTGCAATAGGTACTATAACCCTTACTGCTTACTTTGTTGTTAGTGGTGCTTCCATTGGTTTAATTGGTGTAGCACAATGAGCATAATGAGCATGAACCTGCAAGTATAAAAGCTAGCTAGCTAGTATTTTTTTGCTTACTATGCTACTTGTGCCAGATACAGCTTGAACCAACAATAGCATAGGGCAGGGACTAGCTGTCATGTAACCCCTCTTGTTAAATAATGACATGTATACTACCCTAAATACCCTCTGTATCTCACCCATACCTTAGTTATAATGATAGTGACATCTACTGCTCTCTCTTTAATACATAGTTGTTGTATCTATTTAACTTGTACCACGAACCCAGTGGGATGCGTACTACCTCCATACCAACTGTTTTGTCATTTATTTCTGTCAACCTATACACTATACACCTGTCTGGTGGGCACACAACCCAAGCATTTAGTTGGTTGAGAAGCCTCTCATCACCTGGATGCACTATGCTCAATCTACGGTTCAGATTGTCCTGAACAAACCCTACCCTTGCTTGCCTATATTCTGCATTGAGGTTGTCATTCTTGCTGCAATCTACAACACAGAAGTGGAGAGGAGGGTTTGGCTTCTTGCTGCAATCTACAACATAGAAGTGGAGAGGAGGGTTTGACTTTTGTCATGATGTTGGACCCGTGTGTACAACTACCCGACCTCAGTCTACCCTTGGTGTATAACAGAGTGCAAATAATCCCCATGATGACTCTGCTAGGCTACCACCCCAAGCGAAGTAGGTAATACATTTACTCTGTGTTTGTTTATTCATTATATCCATGAACTCTAATTTTTTCTTCCCTGCAATTTTTAACATCCACTTCTGGCTAATTATTTCTTTTTCCTTCTATTGACAGAGGAATAGACAGACTTCTCGTTATTCTGTCTCTCCTTGGTTAGGGACTCTTCCGGACTCAGGTGAGTACTATGCGGGTAGTTATGAAAATCCATTTCGGGCATCTAATTGTTTTAATTAGCATTCTGACCCTTTTCTCTTTGATTCATGATGTAGGATTTATGGGTGGCACTATTCTCACATGGATTTTATAGATAACCCATTTTTCCCATGATTTCTCCTTTAGGATAGGGTTTGTATTTCTTCATCGTTAGTCAGTTTCATTTTTCAATCATGTTACTGACGCAAGTGTTTTCTTTTATCTCAGGTACGTCAAGTTCGACTAGTCTGGGTCACAAATGCGCAAAAATTAAGCATCTAACTCATGGTTGACTACTGGCTAGGTTGGTGACCTCCCTGAATTGGGTTCTATTGGTTGTGGTCTTATTCCCATCACTTGCACACCAAGAGAGAGACTCAACATCATGACGTGGATAGAGTTTGACTCTCATAAGCAGATCCAGCTCCTGTTTAAAGCTTCTAAAATTCCCTAGGCTAAAAGGAGAGGGGTCCTAAATAGTAACTTTACAATGATGCTTCAGCAGAAAGGTAGTAACAATCAAATGTGTTAGATGTCATAGAGATTTGCAGTTGTTCTGAACAATCCAAGTCTCATCCATAAGAGGACCTTTCCACGAAAGTAGGGTAGGGCTGAAGAAATCAAAATAAGACTGATACCACATCCAAACTAAATATTTTCGCAGCTTCCATTTCATCCTTGCGACACAAAGCACAAGCAAAAGCCATCCCTATTCTCTTGATGATTGACCCTTGTAGGAGTAGAATCTATCTCCAAACTTTGTGCTTATAAGAATGTTATTTTCAGGTGGACTGGTACCTTGTCAACCAGCAGGCCATAGGAGCCTTGGCCATCCATTGTTTGTCCAAGTGAGGGGAAATGTCAGTGGGCTCTATAGACATACCACAAAGATGAAAGATCCTAGTCATGCAGATGTAGAAGGGCTACCCAATCCTCCATCCCTAGTCTCTCTAGAACAGACCTGGCTTATGTAACAGTTAACTGCATTTTACTCTTTACAAATTAGGAGGCAGAGATGGTGTTTATTTCATCAGGTCATGGTCTTTGGTTTGTATTAATATCTTCTTTTCCAACCAATCTCTTATTCAAAATCCATATTTGCAGATCTCAAGATTGGGTTGGGAGAAAATTCTATTCTTGATGAGATTCACCCTGATGCTCGGGACATGATGGCTGCTTGTGTAGATTTAAAAAATGTCTTCTTACGTCTACACAGTCATTCTGTTCGATATCTGTGCCAGGTTTGTTTTGGATCTTCCATTGATCTTTGATATGAATGATACCTATCAGCACTTCTTTTGACCCATCAAAACCGATAAATATGTCTTCAATTCAGTCATTTAAGTTCTGGTGGATGTTAACCATTTTCATTATTTTTGCTTTCTCTGGCTCCTTTTAAAGGTTTTTCTTCTGTTTTAAATAAGACATGTTGTTCGTTATCATATTAATTGCAATCTTATTATATTTTGTGCTTGAGTTAATATATTGTCTTGTCAAAGCTTCATCAGGATCTTGTGGTAGGCAAGCCAGTCAAGTGTCAGCACTCCAAGCGAATGAATTCTATTGACACTACTTGGGAATTTGTAAGACATAAACCTTTATTGCTTAATTTAGCCAATATTGTAGCTATTTTTTGTTGTATAATGCTACTATTTCCTATTTTTTGTTTACGGCTAGTGTGATTATATATGTTAATACTGTTATGACATCTGGATTGTTTTGTCTCTGCAATTTGCATGTAGAGATACAGAATAATATTTACCAATTCTGTTGTACGTGTATAATGTTTACTAGTAGTTTTATTGTGTAGTCAGTTAGAGTGATATAACATAAATTGGAAAGGAAAAACATTCTTCTTTTGATGAAAAAAGTTAGCAACTTAGCAGTAAGTTGTGATTTGCCAGAAGTCTTAGGGGGCATGCCTCTGGGACCAAAAGCAAATTCCATCTCCCATCTATTGTTGTGCATTACAAATTCAATAGGGGATGCCAATACTGGATTGACTAGGATGTACAAGACCAACTAGTCTATGAAAGTTCAAATGTGGTCAATCCTAACATGCTTGAAACTAGTTCTTAACTAAGAAGATTACATGAATGTAAATTTGCTCTCAAATTCAAGTGTATGTTTATCTGTATAGGGAACTACATAGGATAGCTCTTAACCTCTATGTGGATAAGCAATGTTATCTTCTTATCCTCGCCTTTTGAGCCACATTCAGAATGGAATCACATTGTACAAGTTGTCATGTGAAGTTGCTAATTGAAGACTTCCGCTGGAAACAACATCCCACCTTCTTCTACAAAGATAATTGATCTTTTTCCTATTTTTTGGAAAGGCATAACTTGAAAGTTGGTATCAAAGCGTAATATGCCTTCAATGGTCACTCCTGATAGTAATCTTACTATGGAGATTTCCATCTTCCCCTTGGAAATAAGTCCTTTTGTATGCATCGTTTATGTAAAGAATGTTTGTTTTCTATTGCCCAAATACAAACTATGTTTATAAAAACTTAAAATGTATAAATTCTTCGTTTTAACTTTGTTCCACTATATATTGGATTTTTAGGCATTCTGATCATTTTGTCCCATGTTTTAGATGAAAGGGAAAGAAATTACTATTGAGTGCAAGTTTGATGGCAATCGCATGCAAGTGCACAAAGATAAGTCTTGCATCCAGTTTTGGTCAAGGTAAACTACCTCCTGCCTATGCATTTTATTGTGTATGCAGATCTTCAAGAACGTATGTGATGCAACAAAATATATGGATACATGCTACGATAGGATTAAGTCTATTAGATGAACATTGTGTCATAACTAAAACTATTCCTGATTGCAGAGGATAGGAAGTGCAAATTTATTTGACAACAGAGGAATGGGGTAATAAATTCCAAAGGATATGATTTCAGAACTCATAATTGACTTCTCTTAGACATCATTATATGATTTTGACAAATTTATAACATGGTAGTGGCATAAATTTTATACATGCAATCTTTGCCTTGATATTTTGAAGTAATTTGTGACATATTGTTTGGAAACAAACTAGCATGTTTCGTTTCAAAGATAGAATATCAGTTTTAAACAATCCTCAAATTTAGGTGGAACAACTTTTTTATGGAAGTGGGGAGTTGTTAAAAATTTCATCTTTGCCTTCACTTTTTTTGTTTTTTACAATACCCAATGACAGAATATTTGTAAGCAAGAGTCTTAAGCTATGGAAGCATTGAATTATTTATAAATGGTGCTTCTCAAGAACTCTCTTATGAATGGGCCACAACAGAGAACTATATCCCAAACATGCTAGAAATTTATGAAATTAGTAGGATACTTGAAATTTCAAATGAAATTAAGATTGGAATTATATTTTAATAAATCAAGATAGAAAAGACACAAGGTACTCAGTGATGCAGTCTTTCTGCTCTGACTACCATATCCTGAGTTGCCTGTCCCTCACTAACCCTATCACTACCCCTCCTTACCCTCTGGAATTACAGCAGGAAGCAACAGAGAATCGTATCCCAAACATGCTGGAAGTTTATGAAATTAGTAGGAAACTTGAAATTTCAAATGAAATTAAGATTGGAATTATATTTTAATAAATCAAGATAGAAAAGGCACAGGGTACTCGGTGATGCAATCTTTCTGCTCTGTCAACCATATCCCGAGCTGCCTATCCCTCCCTGACACTATCACTACCCCTCCTTACCCTCTGGAATTACAGCAAGAAGCAAGCAGATGCTTGGAGGGTGGTCTTTCTTTATTGGCATCTCTCTAATTCCTAAAGATGCTTTTCTAGCAGAGGCTAAACCAAGGGTTATGAAGTCAAGTAATACAAACAAAGAGGGTTTGCATTTATATGGATAAGTTGTAGTCAAGCCATACACTGATGTATCATGACTAGTCCAGGTAGATCCTTTAGGTTAATGAGAGTACATGAGGGCCCTTCTATAATATGCACCATCAACATTATGAAGATGTAGCTAGAAGATAATGTGCAACCATAGAATGATGAAGGAAAATTATAACACGAGATTATAAACAAATAGGATTAGGTAGTAAGCCTTCTAATGAATGAAAAACCCATCTAGTTTTTACATTATAACATGCAACTCATGAATCAACAAGCCATAACATGTGCCATACGAAATTTGTAGTTATAGCTGCAAATTCCCCAATATTCCAGATTACAGCAAAGCAGAAGGACTTCGGAGGGATAACAACCTCATTCCTAGTTCCTTCTCACGTGCAATGTGATAGTTGTTGATTTTATAAAAATCCTGCCATAAAAATTGCTAAAACAGGAAAGCATATGAGCTTGCACACCAAGAGAGAGACTCAACATCATGACATGGACAGAGTGACTCTCATAAGCAGAGCCAACTCCTATTTAAAGCTTCTAAAATCCCCTAGGCTAAAAGAAGAGGGGTCCTAAATAATAACTTTACAATGATGCTTCGGCAAAAAGGAAATAACAATCAACTGTGTTAGATGCCATAGAGATTTGCAGCTATTCTGAACAATCCAAGTCTCACCCATAAGAGGACCTTTCCACGAAAGCAGGGTAGGGATGAAGAAATCAAAATCAGCCTGATACTGCAGCTTCCATTTCATCCTTGTGACACAAAGCACAAACAAAAGCCATCCCCAATCTCTTGACAATCGACCCTTGTAGTAGTAGAATCTATCTCCAAACTTTGTTCTTATAAGAATGTTATTTTCAGGTGGACTGGTACCTTGTCAACTAGCAGGCCATAGGATCCTTGGCAACCCATTGTTTGTCCAAGTGAGGGGAAATGTCAGTGGGGTGTCTAGGCATACCACAAAGATGAAAGATCCTTAGTCACGCAGATGTAGAAGGGCTACCCAATCCTCCATCCCCAGTCTCTCTAGAACAGACCTGGCTTATGTAATAGTGAACTGCATTTTACTCTTTACGAAATAGGAGGCGCAAATGGTGTTTATTTCATCAAGTCATGGTATTTGGTTTGTATTAATATCTTCTTTTCCAACCAATCTCTTATTCAAAATCCATATTTGCATATCTCAGGATTGGGTTGGGAGAAAATTCTATTCTTGATGAGATTCACCCTGATGCTTGGGACATGATGGTTGTTTGTGTAGATTTAAAAAATGTCTACTTACATCTACACAGTCGTTCTATTCGATATCTGTGCTAGGTTTGTTTTGGATCTTCCATTGATATTTGATATGAATGATACCTATCAGCACTTCTTTTGACCCATCAAAACTGATAAATATGTCTTTCATTCAGTCATTTAAGTTCTGGTGGATGTTAACCATTTTCATTATTTTTGCTTTCTCTGGCTCCATTTGAAGGTTTTGCTTCTGTTTTAAACAAGACATGTTGTTCGTTATCATATTAATTGCAATCTTATTATATTTTGTGCTTGAGTTAATATATTGTCTTGTCAAAGCTTCATCAGGATCTTGTGGTAGGCAAGTCGGTCAAGTGTCAGCACTCCAAGCGAATGAATTCTATTGACACTAGGGAATTTGTAAGACATAAACCTTTATTGCTTAATTTAGCCAATATTGTAGCTATTTTTTGTTGTATAATTCTACTATTTCCTATTTTTTGTTTACGCCTAGTCTTATTATATATGTTAATACTGTTATGACATCTATATTGTTTTGTCTCTGCAATTTGCATGTAGAGATACAGAATAATATTGACCAAATCTATTGTGCGTGTATAATGTTTACTAGTAGTTTTATTGTGTAGCCAGTTAGAGTGATGTAAGATAAATTGGAAAGGAAAAAAATTCTTCTTTTGATGAAAACAATTAGCAACTTAGCAGTAAGCTGTGATTTTCCAGAAGTCTTAGGGAACATCCCTTTGGGACCAAAAACAGATTCCATCTCCCAAGGCATAGATATCGAATACACACACAATGTGTTGTTACATATATGGTTGTGCATTACAAATTCAATGAGGGGATGCCAATACTGGATTGACTAGCATGTACAAGACCAACTAGTCTATGAAACTTCAAATGTGGACAATCCTAGCATCCTTGAAACTAGTCCTTAACTAAGCAGATTACGTGGATGTAAATTTGCTCTCAAATTCAAGTGTTTATCTGTATAGGGAACTACATAGGGTAGTTGTTAACATCTATGTGGATTAGCAATGTTATCTTCTGATCCTCACCTTGTGATCCACATTCAGAATGGAATCACATTGTACAAGTTGTCATGTGAAGTTGCTAATTGAAGACTTGTGCTGGAAATAGCATCCCACCTTCTTCTACAAAGATAATTAATCTTTTGCCCATTTTTTGGAAAGGCATAACTTGAAAGTTGGTATCAAAGCATAACATGCCTTCAGTGGTCACTCCCGATAGTAATCTTACTATGGAGATTTCTACCTTCACCTTGGAAATAAGGCCTTTCGTATGCATCGTTTATGTAAAGAATGTTTGTTTTATATTGCCCAAATACAAACTGTGTTTAAAACTTATAATGTATAAATTCTCCATTTAAACTTTGTTCCAGTATATATTGGATTTTTAGGCATTCTGATCATTTTGTCCCATGTTTTAGATGAAAGGGAAAGAAATTACTGCTGAGTGCAAGTTTGATGGTGATCGCATGCAAGTGCACAAAGATAAGTCTTGCATCCAGTTCTAGTCAAAGTAAACTACTTCCTACTTATGCATTTCTTTGTGTATGCCGACCTTCAAGAACAAATGCGAAGCAATAAAATATATAGATACATGCTATGATAGGATTAAGTCTCGCAGATTAGCATTGTTTCATAACTAAAACTATCCCTGATTGCAGAGGATAGGAAGTGAAAATTTATTTGACAGTAGAGGAATGCGATAATAAATTTTGAAGGATGTGATTTCAGAACTCATAATTGACTTGTCTTAGACATCATTATATGATTTTTACAAATTTAGCATGTTACTGGCATAAAGTTTATACATGCAATCTTTTCCTTAATATTTTGAAGTAATTTGTGATATACTGTTTGCAAACAAATTAGCATGTTCTATTTAAAATCTAGAATATTAGTTTTAAACAGTCCTCAAATTTAGGTGGAACAACTTTTTTATGGAAGTGGGGAGTTGTTAAAAACTTTCATCTTTGCCTTCACTTTTTTGTTTGTCACACTACCCGATGACAGAATATTTGTAAACAAGAGTCTTAAGCTATGGAAGCATTGAATTATTTATAAATGGTGCTTCTCAAGAACTCTCTTATGAATGGGCCACAACAGAGAACTCTCTCTTATGAATGGGCCACAACTGAGAATTGTATCCCAAACATGCTAGAAATTTATGAAATTAGTAGGAAACTTGAAATTTCAAATGAAATTAAGATTGGAATTATATTTTAATAAATCAATATAGAAAAGACATAACTCTTCACGTGATTCTTTAAAGTGTACTAGCTCAATGGAAGAGTTCCTGCCATACAAGCAGGAGATTGGTGGTTCGATTCCACTATGCACTAACATGAATTAATCAACGATTTTGTAGTTTATTTCTAATTAAATGTTTTTTTATACTGGTTTATTTCAATGGTGAGATATTTCTGGATTCATTGTTTTATATTGTCTCTAGAGAGACAAAAGTGATCTTTAAAATTTTTATTGTCTCTAATCCGAGTGTTGTCTCTAGAGAGACAAAAATGAAATTGTCTCCTAAGAGACAATAATGCTTGTGTTATATATTGTCTTTATAGAGACAATTGTTTAAGACAATAATCTTTAAGACAATATTTTTTAAGACAATAATCTTTAAGACAATAATTTTTAAGACAATAAACTTTAAGACAATAATTTTTGAGACACCCACTTAAAGACAATATTTAAGACAATACACAAGTTTTGTTTTGTCTCAAGTTAAGACAATTTACCCAAAAATTGTCTCAAATATTGTCTTAAAACCCCCCTTTATGTAGTAGTGTATGAAAGTACAAAGTAAGGAGTACTCTCTCTGAAGTTATGTAAGACATGTGACCTCTAAGATTGCCATAAAAAATTAAAACCATCTATTCTTCTCTATTTTTTCACACTCCCAGTTTCTTTCTAAACTATGGAATAAAATACAAAAGCATAGAATGGAACCTCTACTCCTCCTAGTGGCATAGTATGTAACATAACCTAATGGAAGCCTAGGGGTAACATTTCACACCATAAACCTTTAGGTAGAGTTATAATTTGGACCTGTTATTGTCTTCCTAAAAGTCCACATGTGGCTATCTCCATATGTATGAGTAACATGGGTTGACGTGGTATCATTTCATACAATGTTGGTTAACTTATCGGAAACATAAATTTTGCATATGAATTTTGATTGATGAAATTCTTACTCGATTAGAAAGGAATCTAGGTGTTGAATAATGCCAAAGATTCCAACATAAGTGATATTTTTTTACCCCAAAAATTATCATTTAATACCTAAAAATGGCCCCATAAGGTTTTATACCTCAATTCTCCAAACCTGGAATTGTTGTTAAAATGACCCTACAAGTTGACTCCTCCAATTGTTTCCACCATGAAAACATTAAGATATATGAAAAATAATATAGTGATCTAATATAGATCATACCTCCCCATGTATGGTGGCTTTTGGTCCACAAATATTTAATAAATAAGGAAAATTTTCCTATATTTCCTCCCCACAGTACCATTTTTCTTTGTCCTGAAGTTTTCCTTTCAGTCAAATCTACAAGATTCATGCTACTTTTGTCTTGCGGTTTAGGACCTGTAATGGAAAATTGTGTCCTATGCCAAATCTTCTTTAGCATCAGGTGCTAATTCCTCTAAATAAGGTATAAAGTACTCCTCTCCTTGATCCAACTTGGAAGGCTCACACACTTTGAGACTCTCCATAATCACTATTGAGTAAATTCACATGTATGGTGGTTGACTCAATCTGAAGGTGTTATATCCCTATTTTCCAACATTTTGAAAGAACAATATGATAGATCCTTGATATTGTTACAAGGATCCTATAATTTTTCCTTCTTTAGTTGTAACTGTGACTATGTCTCTTACTCTGAATCAATTCCTTGTTTATTGTTGATCATTCCTTGCTGGATATCTTCAACATCTTCTATACTTTCCATGGATCTTACTAATATTATAAATAAACTTTTCCATTCTTAGCACATATCCTCTAAGGTCTTCCCTTATTCCTCATTGATTTCCATATACAACATTTAAGGGTAAATATGGAATATCTCCAAAGATGTTCCCAAATGCGACTTATGAATATAATTTTGGACTGATTTGTTATAAGAGTGTTGTATATCGATCATTTTTCCATCCACGTGTATGGAAGCTTTTGATTGTAACCCTTCAGGATCTACACCAAAGTCCTGTTGATTACTTATGTTTGCCCATATATTTGTGGATGGAATATTGTATACCTCTTCAAACTCATGTCCATGCTCTCTCCTAATTTAGTCCAAAATTAAGTGATATATATAGTCTCCCTACCTAAAATGATTCTCCCTAGTATCTAAAAATGCACCCAAACCTGTTCAAAGATCAAGTTTTCTAATTCTTTCCTTTTGATGCTATTTTTTATAAGGCATGAGAATTTGCATATTCTTGAACCTAACAACTACAACAAATAGATAGTCATGTACTTTCCTACTTGTTGGTAAACCTCACACAAGATCTATAGAAATTCTTTCCAAAGGATAAGTGGGTGAAACTAATGGATGTAATAAGTGAGTTTCTTTGACAAGAAACAAACACTCACATTTAGCATCACAATGCTTATCCAAATCATAGAGTAACCCATTCTAGAGATGTTAATCATCATTTTCGTCAATAAAATATACATGGCCCCATCTTGTAGTTATTGAAGTACCTCCTTGAACTCATCACTGTATGTGCATTCCTGCATATTTGAATTAAAGATAAAGGGAGTTCCAATTCATAAACATTGGAAGAAAATTCCCTTAAAATTTTACATGGACCAATTTTCTTGAACTTAAGTTTGTTGTATTTCCCACCATGAAACATTTTCTTTCTCAAATATGGCATAATAAGGTCACCCACTTCAAAGTTGGCTTTTATTCCTTTTATGTCATCTCTTTTCTTGTACTTGTTGTTTTTCTCTTGGAATTTTTGCTTAACACTTTCTTGTAACTCCTACTTATTAACTAAAAAATTATTGACCATATGCACTCTTGAGTTCTTTATTTCCAAAATTTCTTAGTTCATACACACCATTAGGATGTATTCTATAAAAGATATGAAATGGAATCACTCTTATTTTTTTGTTCGGTGAGTCATTGTAAGCTAACTCAACTTGAGAAAGCACCTAGTCCCACTATTTGTGATGTTCACTTAAAAGAATTCTCAATGTCTTTCCCAAACTTCTATTTACGACCTTTGTTTGTCAATTTGTTTATGGGTGGTAAGTTGATCTGTGATTTAAATTAGTTCCTAATTTCTTCCACAAAGTCCTCCATAAATGACCTACAAACCTTGTATCTCAATTTGAAATAATGGTTCTAGGTAAACCATGCAAACTTAGAAGTTATTTAAAAATAAATTGCAATATTGGCTACATCATTGGTTTTTGTACAATGTATAAAATGACCCATTTTCGAAAACACATTCACAACCACAAAAATAGAATCATTACCTCTTTGTGTTTGAGGTAATACCAAAAAAAAATCCATGCTTATAGAATGTCAGGGCCTGCTTGAAATGGAAAGTGGTTGGGACAACCATGTATTTTGAATTCTTTCCTTGGCATGTTGGCACACACTACACTTTTCAACAAATCTCTATACCTTAGCTTGCATACCTAGCCAATAATAAAAATAATTTATAAAGAAAAGGTTTTATAAGACACAAAGTGGCATGTTATCCCTCCATTGTGTTTCTTATTTATCAATTGGTTCCCATTGAACATTTTGCTATGAAAACATTACTTTATTTTAACAACAAACCTTCTTAAATGATATAGCTTTACCACTGAGTTCATTTTACACTATCTACATTCTCACAAGATGCATATGCTTCCTTAAAATATGCATCATTGTTGTACATCTCTTTTAGTTCATCAAATACTAAAGAATTCAATTGAAATTCTTGTAGAATTATATTAATTCTACTTAAGGAATCTACTACTCTATTTGATGAACCACTCGTAGTTTTTTTATCACAAAAGTAAAATTATGTATAAATTCAATACATTTTAAAAGCCTCTAATTTAACTTTGATTGGATGTTAATAAATTGTAGAACATAGTTATCAGTGTACAAAAAATAATTCCACATGCATAAGTTAATATATGCATTTCTTCAAATGTGACTTATAGCATAAAATTATTTATCATAACAAGGGTAATTTTTTTTACTTCATTTAATTTCTCATTAAAATAAGAAATTGGTCATCCTTTTTGACTTCAAACTACTCCAATAGAAACTCTAGTCACATCTCTTTCAAAGTAAAAAAAATATTGATGTCTCGCAAGGCCAAAACAAGTTTCTTTGTGACCTTTTACATTAGTATCTTAAATTCATGTCTATTGCTACAATCCACTTAGATGGTTGGTTACTTACTTTGATGGTTTCCATAGTATACGCACAAAGACTTCTAAATTTTTTAATGAACTTTCTATAATAAAAAAAACTTGCAATACCATGGCAACTTCTTACTTCAAAAGTATTCTTTTGAAGATGCCACTGAATAACTTCTCTAACCTATTCTAGATCCAATTTTATACCATCTTTAGAAATAACAAAGTGTAAGTATACTAATTCACCTTTCATAAAAGTACACTTACTAAAATTAATCAATAACTTTCCTTGTTGCAAAATTTTCGAAACTAATATGAAATATATCAGATGATCTTCGTTTGTTTGGATGTATACTAGAATGTCGTTCGAATAAAAAAAGAAGCATTTACCTCTAAACTTCCTCAAGCCTTCATTCATTAACCTCACGAAAGTATTGGGTGCATTAGTAAGACCAAAATGCATCACTAACCACACATACCATCTATTTTTGGTCTTAAACGATGTTTTCCACTCATCCCCTTCTCTTATTTGGATTTCATGGTACCCACTCCTCCCTTATTTCTTATCTAGCTCGAGCATGCTTTCAATTTAGCTAGCCTACACCCCGAGTTCTACAGCGTGAGCTTGATCCAGTTGCCTTGCTACATGGGTAGCTTTCCTTGCCTCCCGGGAGTTCAATTACATCTTTCTTTCTCCTTGTCCTCCCACACATAGTTTCAGGGAAGGGACTCCGAACCGGGAAGCTTGTCCTCCCATCCGATTGTCCCATCCGAGGGTATATATTATATTACCTAGATGAGCGCAGAGGAAGGGCAGTAGTTGAGGGACCCTGATGCCCCAGCCTAAGATTAGAGGATGGGTGGCTTTTCAATGAAAGCCTCCTCCCACCAGAAAGAACCCACGGATAGAAAAAAAGCTTGCCTGGCCCTAAGAAATAAGGGAGGGGCCGGTAGAATTCAATTACTTCAATGTAGTTTCCTTCCTCCCTGCTGGAATAGCACTAGTCTACTCCTTATCCTTGTTGCCTTCTCGTTCACTCCTCCATGAACTCGTCGCATTGATTTATCCACACCCGATGGAAATGAAAGCTCAGGTAATCAATTTTAGAAAAAAAAATATCTCGCACCACTCAAGAAATCAATAAAGTCATCAATGCGTGGGAGAGGAAATTTGTACCTGGTTGTTATTTTATTGATAGCCCTTGAATTAGTGCACATCCTCCATCCATTGTCCTTCTTTGGACTAATAATTGTTGGAACAATCCATCGACTTAAAATTTTCCTAATAAGAACCTTGTCAAACAACTCTTGCACTTATCGTTTTAATTCATCATTTTCTTATGGAGTCATTATGTAGGCTACCTAGTTTGGAATATTTTTTCATGGAACTAAATATATAGGATCATTGATAATTCAAATGGGAGGAAAATTTATTTGTATTCATCCACAATCATATTAGAAAAATCATGCAGAATAACCTTCACCTCATCAGGGAAATGATCTAGAATTACATTAGTAATAATTACCTTGGGCTTACCAATTAAGACAAAATGTAATTCTTTATTTTCACCTCCTGTAACGAATCCTCTTCACTCATTTGAAATCACTAGAACAACCTTCCTCTTTGACTCCCTCATCTCGGCAAGGTAGCAATGTATGCTTCTAAACATAATTTTCTAGTGCATATGTGTTCATTTTGGAATCATAGATATCTTTATGACTAAACTGTCATTGCCTTCATAATAAGATATTTCATACATCCATGGAAATTACATTACATTATACTTTATCTTTATATCACCAAATCTTAAAGTCTACTTTAAAATGTTCATTCACTAAAATTTTGTAACGTCTCTCAGTATACCTTGTTTAAAAATACAATGCTAGAAATGTTTTACCAGTTTTACTAACATGTAATATTTACAATGACTCGTCCGATAATCACATTATATAATCATGATAATTAAGTGAAGTAACCTTAGAAAAATAATAGAAAATATTATGAAGAAATAACTATTAATGCAAATCATTAGCATAATTCCTTTTGTTGCAACTTTGCATCATTAACGTTGTTCATTTCATCAAGATTATTAATAACATATTGAATGATGTAACTTTAAATTTCATGCAAGGTATAAATATCATCAATATAATGTAATAGACAACACACAAGTGGGCACTGATATAACCTGGAAACCTGAAAGGGAAAACCTAGCAAACATTTATTTTATTAAACAGCTGGTGAGGGAGTTCACCCCTCACTCCATGGCAGCAAGAGATTCCATCTCTTTAACATTGTTAAAATTTTACAAAATAACATAGTATTAAATACAAATGTAACTAACTCAAATTTAATACATTCAACATGGTGTCATGTTTCTCAAACACTTTACCCCACATTTCTCGAGGATAGTATCTTTGTGCTTGTATCTTGCAATAAGTTATCCCTTGTAAACTACGTTGATGATCCTTCACTCTGTATGAATCAATAATCAATCATAATGACCTCATTTCTTTCCATATTGTTAGTTATCCTCCATCCTTCAATTTCTGCAAAAGGGATAAATTATAAACTATCAATCCATTCTTCGCATAAGTCACGATTATTTCCTACAATTGTTATTGTCAACAACTCTAACATCATGATTACGTAAAATAAATATACACTTATCAAAACTCAAATAACAAATCTCTACCAATTATCACAAATAATATTCTATGTAATATATATATATCTATATATATCTATATATATATATATATATATATATATATATATATTTTCATGTTTCACTTTCTTGTGCGTGCATAATAACATTAAGAATCATCCTTAATCTTTAACTTTTTACATACATCTCCAAGTGCAAAACTATTCTTGTTTGTACCAATGTAATAACATTGGTAAATAGTAGAAAATGTAACCATTTGTTTATTATTCTCATGCATTATACAAATTCACATACTTACAAATGCAAGTCTAATTTTCATATTTCTAATGCATTAATAAATGCATACAAAACAAAATCCTACTTATCTTACATTAAATAAATGCATAAACTTATAAAGCATGTGTTCTTATTCATATTTAACAAACTGTAAATATATGTGTATAATTATTAAAGCATATTTCTTATCCAACTCACACATACATTAAATAAAATGCATAAAGAATATCAAGCATGCCTTTGTATTCATTTTTGACCTACTTAAATAAACACATATAATTATAAAGGAATGCCTTCTTTTCAATATTTCAAATACTTATGTAAATGCATTATAGTTGTAAATTGGAAAACTCAATTATAGAGGCCAACTATTTTTTATAAATGTAAAAATAATCAAAGCGTCACTGGTGTATTTCCCTAAAAAAATGCATTTCGACATGCAACCCATATTTATATTAACAACCTTCATTGCAACACATGCCTACCAAATAGTAATTCTCCATGCCCAGGTTTAAAATAGAGGTATCATTAAATTTTAAAAGGCGTTAATGCATACCTTAATATTTAAAACAGGATTTAAACCCACCATAATCCTCAATGTATTTCATCTCAATTTGTTACTTAATGGTCTCCTTTGAGAGAATAAAATTAAAAGTAGATGAATCCTTTTGTAGTGATGGTAATTTAAATTTACAAATAACCACATCAATCTCTTCAAGGTTGTTAATGGACCAAAATATCTTAGAAAAAACTTGTAATATTTAACCTTTAAATAATAAATATTTTTAATGGAATTAACCGTGCAATATTTTTTAAAGAATCTAACATAATTAAATTATTTTTCTACGCACAAGAATTGTGCAATATTTTTCAAGAAAACAAAATGGATTTTATCTTTTTATGTACAGTATTTATATGAAATATTTTTCATGAAATAGCATGGATACTTATCCTTTTATGTGAAAGACTCATGTGTACTTTTTTTCAAGAAATAGCATGGATTCTCATATGTTTTTCTTTTGTTGTGAAGCTTGGTAGTACATCCTTTTTCTATTAATTTAATAACAAGTTACAACTAGTTTTAAAGATAGTTAGGTGGCCTCAACTTGACCCATGGGAAACTAAGTCTGTTGGCCACCTAATAGCATGGTGTGCCATCCAAAAACAATAAGTATTAATTATTTCTAACCACACAAAATATGACTATATGTCTATGCTTATCCTATCATCTACTTGCCTACTAGAATAACTCTCTATACATTCAAAAATAAAAGCTATCCACATCAAAAAACTACAGAAAGCGATATCATAATAACTAATCTACTTCCTCAGCTGAAGTAGATTCCACTAGTGTCGGGCTTTTGCATTTGGCCCCGGGAGTTCTGTCAGAGAGAGGATGTAAGGTAGGTGGTCTTCTATGTGTCGGGGACGCCCATCCTACTTCTGCAACTGGAACTTGAGTTTCTGGAAATCTTGCTTGTAGTTTAGGAAAGCCTGTACTACGGTGGCCATGTTTAGAGCTATTTGTTCCTAGGCCTTGCCAAGGGAAAACCATTTCATAGACTAGTAAATGAATAGGGTGTGTTTAAACTGGGTTACTCGGCCTCGTGTATGCCCAGGATTGGGAACCAAGATCCGCCAATCCTCAACATCAATTTCCATTTAACCTATCTGGTGGTTCAGATCCGCCTCCCGTTCCTCAATCAATTGCTGAATTTCGTCAGTTGTGACTTCACGGTAAGCTTCAGTCGCATCATTGATGATGCTTACAGTAGGATTTTTTCCTCTCAGTTTGCCTCCAGATGCACTAGATTGGTCCTCTTCCTATTGGCCTTTATTCTTCCCGCCACGACCCCACAAGGCAGGGTTTCTAGTTCAATTCATTACACAAGCCATGGTTGTCATCTTGCATCATAAAGAAATGTGTTGTTGGGTAATCGCAGGTGGTATAAACCAATTGCCTCACAGCTTATGGGTCCTTTCACCAACTTGTTCACATGTCTAGAGATCAACTGACACCCGTAAAAGTAGAACACGTGTCTTGTTGGCTCTCCTCTCTTCACAACAAATATTCACAATGTTCCCAAAAAGAGGTAGGGGTTCCATCCCATTACATTGAGACTAGTAATCAGACAACAACCCTTCTTGACAACCACTATTACCTTCAACGTTGAGCGGCATAAACAAAACATACCAACTCACATGGCAATGTCCCAAGGGTTTGCTCCCACTGGCCATCTAGGGAGTCTCAGTGGTAGCACAACCTCCCCACACTAGTTTACCTAGCACCCACCCGTCCTAACTTGACTCATAATTCTAGAAGCCATAGGCCTACGACTTCACTACACTAACCTAGAGCCCTGCCAGGTCAACCCTGTACAGATATAGAACCATGGGTTATGTTACCATTAGGAAGCCCCAAATTATTCCTCTACGGGATAGCTAGATGCCAAACATAACAACCACATGAGTATGCCCATTCCAGTTACCATAATAGGCTTCATGGATGATGGTTCTCATATCTTTGAGAATAATCTATCAAAATAGGTTCTTGTTCATGCGTCATTATATCAATTAATTCTTGATGTGGAACAATCATATAAATCCTTCCTCCATGTCATCCATTATCAATCTACAAAATATAGAATTGTTCAAACTTGCCAATACATTGCTCAAAACTTTCCTCATAATCATAGGTCATCTCTTCATACAACCAACTATACATTCCTCCTTTCCTTTTGTCAATTTCATCTTCTAATTTAGTTCTTTGCTGAAATTTGTTGTCTTCAAGCTACTACATACCTTCTCTTGTCTCAAAATTTAAACAATCTTCATTTAATTATGGTTTATTTCTTTCCTTTACAACTTGTTAGTTGTAGCTTGTAGTTTCGTCTTCATTGTCATCCAAGACAATCTGCTCCTTTTTCAATTCTGATTTTTCATTCTAAATATGCAATCATTGGTTCATTATACCCTCTTCCAAGAATTTTAGCTTATCATATAATTCAGAAAAATAAATAAATAAATAAATAAAAAATAAAAATAAAAAAAATCTTGAATTTTATTTATAAACTCTATGCAATATCCATCATATGGATCTTCTACCAACCATCCCTCTAAAAATTCTACCTCTTAATTTTTGCTTGCTTTCCCTAGTGTAAAATTATCATTTATAATTTCAACAATTGAAACCTCTTTAAACATGTCTTCATGAGGTGTTTACTCATCCTTGGTTCTCGTATAATTACTATGACACAATGTTGTTCCTTCACTTTCTATATATGTAAAGTTGTTGGGAAATGATGATGTTTTATTCTCATTTAAAACAGAAATTAAACTATGTTTCCCTATGGATTCTTCATAATTCCATACATATAACAATTATGATTTTTGAAATAAAAAGATTCTAGAATTTATGCTGCTATCAACGTCATCATATACTCCTCCATGTCTTGCATAATATCTCCATTTTGGTCCTTCACTGAAGATTCCTTTGTCATTAAAGGTTTCATGTCATTCTAGTCTTTGTAATAAGTTTTATTGTCTTCAAATTACTTCTTGTGTTAACTTCCCTATGAAATTCAAAATCACTAAAAACATGTTCAAAGTGCTCCTCAATCTCAATCATTTCTTCAAAAAGTTGTAATTCCTCATCAAAATGTATAATTACATTTTCAAATTTTTTATCTTCACCTCCATACACACATAAATTGTTAGATTTAAAAGCATGATACTTTTTACTTGATGTCTCGGCTATTACATCTTCTTATTGGTCTGAAATACTCTAATATTTCATCAAGTTGTCAATGAACTCCTCTTTAATTTCTCTTAGTTCCTCTTCATCAAAGAACAATCCTTGTTCAAATTTACATATAAAAGCATCCATTTCACATTTAGGAACTATGAGTTCTTCTTCCACTTTGACATACTTCTTTTGTCTCATCTCCTTTCCAAGGAATTCCATATCAACTTCTTCTTGCTCATATCCGGCCATAACTCTAGTGATCTTGACTTTCTTGTAGCAATTGTTTGACATGATTGAGTTTTTCTCTTAACTCAACCATCTACTTCTCAAATTCCTCATCACTCATTCCTTTGATTCCAACTACTTTGTCCCTTTTCTTCTTGTGCGTGTGACTTTCCTTTGAACCCCTGCTATGACTAATAACATCCATCTTCATCTCTTCCTCTTGCGAATTCTAATTTTCCACTTTCAATTATATTGTAAATCTAAAATGCATTCTCTATTGTTCTCACTACATCACCAAAGAGTGAACAAGATTTGATATTCTCCAAAGAACAGAGTTTCTTTGATACCACTTGATTCAATCCTAGTTGCCCAGACTAGACTACCAATAACTCAAGGCTACTCCATAAACAACTCCATATTTAAACCCAACTTAATAGTTTTTCACAAAACATTTACACTGTGCAATCAATATAGGAGTATAAATTTATTTTGATAAATGCTGTGATATATTTTCCACTCACCTTCCACTCTTTCCCCACCTCCGCTAATTACATATGTGTCCATTTAACAAATGGTGCAACAAGCAAGCCAAATGGGCATTTACAACCGAACACACAGTCCGCCAAATTCCCTGCGAAATCGTTATGAAATGATTTCGTAGCACAATAAAAAATCCTATAGGGGTTGTGAAATGATTTTGTAGCACCCAAAAAAAAATTATTGTGCTTTCAAGAAGGTGAAACGATTTGGCCCTCTTTAGAATCTGTTTTCCACTCCCCTTAAAAAAAAAATAACACTACAAATGACTTACCTTACCTCTCTTCACTAGGATCTCCAACGCTAACTCGAATTTATCTGACATAAAATAAATCTGAAAGGGTTTTGACATCGTTCAAAACAAGTTACTATGTTTGGCTACTATAACAACACTCAAATCATTGTAATACCATAGAATCACTATTCTAGAACACACGACATTCCTCCACGTGATTTTGAAGCCAATACGACAAGAAACCAACATGAAAAAGGGTCAAAATAAAACTATCGAAGCCACAAGATTCAAAGTACTTTTTTATGTAAATTAGTATAGTGAGCTACAAACATTCATAAAATGACCAATATCAATGCACATGAATAAAAATCATAAGTAACAACATCCCATAAGCATAAACCAATTTGGTTTAAAAACAAGGATTTTTATTCAATCAAACAACAACAACTTACAATCCCCTTTGCCCTACAATTTCGTCATTCACATAGAAAAAACTTTGCGGTTCACACAGAAAACACTTTGTGGTTCACATAGATTGGAAAGTAGGGCGATATGCAACCTTACGAATGTAGTTGCATAAGTTACTATCTTCTCTCCCTCCCTCTTCTCCTGTCTCGGGAGATTCCCTTCTTTTATTCCTGGCACTCGTTCTCTTTAAAAAGAAAGCTAACATGGGATAACCAAGAATAACAATAGATGAATCATTTCATCTTCTCTACAAACAAGGAAACTAAAACCATATTTAAAAAATAAAATATCTCCACTTATTTAAAAAATAAAACTCCTCCTAAATTAAATATTTACAATTTTTAAACAAAAGTTCACCCCCCAATATTTCCATGTGACCTTCTCATCACATTTACAAGCTTCTGTCTAGTCTTCATCGAATTTTGTGCTCCATTTATGCACCTACATCACATACTATCTTAACATGCATGAAAGCCTATACAAATATTTACTCATACAAGAATACTAATTTACCACTAGTACTTGAGTATTGATAAAAAAAATACGGTAACAAAGCCGTAAAACCCAAATTCGATAATGTATTTTCAACATTATACCAAGAACATGAAAATGAACTACCATTATCCCATTGTTTACAACTTTTAACAATAATATGCCATAAGAAACCAAATGATGCATATCGCAATATATCGTCAAAGAAAAGTTTAATTGTGTTTCGAAAGATCACATACAATTTATTAGTATTTTAGTTACTAATAATGATGTAATGTAATGCTAATTCTTAGAAGCTAGGGAAATATACTAAATAGTCAATGCTACTAAACTATCATAAACTCAATCAAAATCCATGACAAGACACATTCGATTATTATCTATTATAGTTTAGACCTACCACTTAGCTCATTATTTATTAGCATCATTTGAGGGGGTTCTTTTAATGTATTTTAAGCATGCTATTAACAATTTCAAGGACAACCCCTGCCTTTTGACATTCTTTTCACTATCACATAATTTTTTTTATTAATAAAGAAATGCATGCTTTCATTCTCCTATTATAATAAATGCATTGAAGCTCCAAGAATTTTTATTTTAATGAACCATTAACCATTATAAAAGTATGCATTCAATGACTAGTAGTTAATCCATAACATTACTATTCACTGTGTGAGTTTTTTCAAAATTATCCGTAAGTTAGTTATAATAAATGCAACATAATTTCTGACTATCTTTTATTAATCATAAAGACTCAAATTCCATGAGTACAATTATTCTTCCAAGCCGTAATTATCACTATCATTCTTCAATGTAGTCATTGACACCATCATGCACCTCATATTAAATACAACATGCTACATGCATTTCTATGTAATTTCGTAAGTACCATACCTGAGCTTTTATCGAATAACAACATACGTCTACTCCTCCTCATTCCTATAGAACCCAAGAGGTTCTAGTGCTGCAACCTTTTATTTGATACCTTATAACATCTCTCGGTATACCTCATGCAAAGGTACGCAATGTTAGAAACGTTTTACCATTTTTACTAGCATGTAATATTTCCAATGACTTATACCGTAATCATAGATATAATCATGATCATTAATTGAAGTAACCTTTGAAAAGTAATACAAAATCTCCTGAAGAAATAACCAATAATGCAAATCATTAACATAATTCCTTCTTCTACAACTTTAAATCATTAACGTTATTCATTTCATGAGGCCTGTTAATAACATATTGAATTATATAAGTTTCAACATCATGCAAGGTAGAAATATCATCAATATAACATAATAGGCAACACACAAGTGGAAAATACTGATATACCCTGGAAACCATGAAGGGAAAAACTAACAAACGTTGCTTTTATTAAATGTTTCATGAGGGAGTTCACCCGTCACTCAATAGCAGCAAGGGATTCCATCCCTTTTCCATTGTTAAAATTTTACAAGAAAACATAATGTTAGATTCAAACATAATTAACTCAAGGTCAATACATTCAACATGATGTCATCTTAACACTTTACCCCACATTGATCGAGCATAGTATCATCGTAGCTTGGTTGTTTCTTGTAGTAATTTATCCCCTGTAAACTATGTTGACAATCCTTCATTGTTCACAAATCAATATTCAAGCACAATGACCTCATTCCCTACCATAGTCTTAGTTATCATCCATCCTTCACCTGTGGCAAAAGGGTTAAATTAAAAACTACCAGTAATTTCTTCGCATAAGTCACAATTCTTTCCTGTAATTGTTGTCGTCGACAACTCTACCATCATGATTAAGTAAAACATCCATTTAAAAAAAACCAAATAATCAATCTCCATTGATAATCACAAATAATATTCTATGCATTATGCATCTTTTCATGCATCATTATCTTGCATGTGCATAATAACATTAAGAATCATCCTTAGTCTTTTACTTTTTATGTGCATCTCTAAGTGGAAAACCATTCTTTTTTGTACCAATGTAATAACATTGGGAAATAATAGAAAATAAAACCAAATTTTTATTTGTTTTATTCTAATTCATTACACAAATGCGCATACTTACACATGCAAGTCTAATTTTTCATATTTCCAATGTATTAATAAATGCATACGAAAACAACTTATCTTGCTTTAAATAAATGCATAAACTTATTAAGCATGTGTTCTTATTGATATTTCACATATTTTAAATACATGTGTATAATTATAAAAGCATGTTTTCTTATCCCCATCACATTTTCATTAAATAATATGAATAAAAAATAACAAACATGCCTTCATATTCATTTTTCACATGCTTAAATTGGCACATATAATTATAAAAGCATGCCTAATTTTCCATATTTCAAATACTTAAGTAAATGCATTATAGTTCTAATTTGGAAAACACATTTGTAGAAGTCAGCGATTGTTTATAAATGTTAAAATGATCAAAACATCACTAATGGATTTCCCTAAAGCAATGCATTTCCACATGCAACACATTTATTTTAACAACCTCCACTGAAATGCATGTCTACCATATCATAATTCTCCATGTCAGTGTTTAAAATAGACATACCATAAAATTTTAAAAGGCATTAATGCATATCTTAATTTTCAATATGGGATTTACACCCACCATAATTCTCAATGTATTTCAACTCAAAAGATTAGTTAATGGTCTCATTTAAGAGAATAACATGGAAAGTATATGCATCTTTTTATAGTGTTGGTAATTGTAATTTACATGTAACCACATTGATTTCTTCGAGGGTATCAATGGGCATTGATTTCTTCGAGGGTATCAATGGGCCGTAATATCTTAGAGACAACTTATAATATTTAACCTTGAAAGAAGATATATTTTTAATGGCATTAATGATGCAATCCTTTTTAAATAAACCAACATAATTAAATTATCTTTCTACACACAAAGATAATTTAATGGAATTAACGATGCAATCTTTTTCAAGAAAATAACATGATTTTTATCTTCTTATGACTAATATTTATATGCAATCCTTTTCAAGAAATAGCTTGGGAACTTATCTTCTTATTTAAAATGTTAGTATGCAACCTTTTTTTCAAGAAATAGCATATATACTTATCTCTTTATGCAAAATATTCATATGTAATCCCTTTTCCAGAAATAAAATGGATTCTCAACTTTTTATGCACAATAATCATGCAACCTTGTTCTAGAATATTACATGGTTACTTTTCTTTCTATGCGCAAGATTCATATACAATTTTTTTAAGAAAATAACACAATTAATCTATCCCTCTAAAGACAAAACCATGCAATATTCCCAAGAGATTAACACATAGTTAACTTACCCTTCTCTTGAGTAGTCTGCCGTTTTCTCTCTCATTTTCCGCCGATATATTTAATTGTTAATTTGGAAACCGAAACCAAAATGAACTACTTCAATCTATTACGATTCTTCACCTCCAACTGCAACAAAGATTTGAACCAAAGGGTTTTGAAGAAAATCTAAAAGTACTCCCAAAAAAAAAAATAGAACAATACATTTCGCTGCTTGCCCCTAATTTATGCATGGCAATTGCAGATGGGTAAGAAATTTATTTGGTGGAGCAATGAAAAAATAAAGATGGTGGAGTAAACCCCTCTACAACATATCCTGACGTGAAAATTATAACGTGATATATATGGCAAACAAAATACACTTTGCATACCAAGTGTATCACTAATTATATTTACCCTCAATTGACCCATAAACACATTTAGTTAATGTCTATACCTCATTCAATGGATCGTGTTATGTATCAATAAATAATTATAAACATGTTATAATATCAAAATGTTGCAATACTTTTCTTTATAATGCATGGACCTTCCTCCCATGTTTTGCAGGACTTGTGTATATGTGAGGAACTGTCATTGTGTGCTACCACTATTAGCAATAAGAATATTCCAATTGTTGTCTCATTGTCGTGTATCAAACTCTTATGGAGATTTGTTAGTCAATCATGTCACTATTTATTGAAAGGTCACACCTTTCATTGGGGCCACAAGACCCATCTCCAAATATATGTTAGCAGAGAGGCATGCTTCTATAACAATGAATTTTGTTATGTGCTAGCCTTCTTGGAAACTTGAACAGTGATTGTTCCAAGTAGCACTGCTCGAGTTGGAGAAATGAGTTGGGTTCACATAATGGTTTTGTAACTAATTCCTAGTAGCAACCATTCATATCACAATAAATCAATAGTATTTTCATGAATTCAATGTGTAAATGTGTAGTTTTAGGGATATTACAAATTTGATGACCCTTTTTGCAAAAAACACACTTTATAAGGGGTGCGGTGTGTTTTCCACTTTGGATCTAGTTCCTCTACCATATTTGTAGAAATAATATTTTCTCTACTACCACTATCAATTACAAGCTTGCAACACTTACTTTTGAACTTACATGTGATCCCAGATAAGCTTGTCATTTGTGCACCCTGGTTCTCCAAATTTGTAACATTTGAGTCGATAGTCCCTACCTTTGCCTCTACTCTTGGAGAAAGATATTCTTCCTCTGAAATCATCTACTCTAAGTGAAATTCCACTAGAACTTACATGCTCTTCACTTGGAGATTGAAATCTCCCTCTTTTACCTACTTGACCTTGCCTCTTACGGGGCTTCTTCTTCTATTCCTTTGACTCTTCTTCCTAGTGATCCTTTCTTCTACTTTTAAAGTAGCTTGATAAGAATCCTTTGCTATCTTCAAGGTCAAGCCGTTTATCACATCCTGAATCTCAAATCTTAGACCATTAATGTATCTTGCTACTTTCTCAGCATCCTCCTCTACATGGCCAGCTCTAATATTCAACCTATAAATTCATTCAGTGTATTATTTAACTATCATGTATTGAAATTTTGTAGTTTCCTTAAAATATTGAGTTTAATTCTTGGGAAAAAATTTATCTTTAAATTTTTCCTAGTGTTTGATTCTAGGTTTTTCTTTCCTATTTCGTTTTTCTTATACTTCATCCCACAAAATAATTGCATTTCCTCTTAGTCTTGTGACTGTGCACCTCATATTTTTCTCCTCATCAACATCTTCATAGTCAAAGTACTCATCCATAGTATTGATCCACTCCATCAATTCATCAACATTCAAGTTATCTTCATATACAAGTACCTGCATCTTTGGTTCAACACATATTTTAGCTATCATAGTCACTATTTTTTTTTTTTTGTTCTGCAAATGCCTCTCCTTCTTCCTCGCTAGAGTACTCTTCCAGTTATTTCCACTACCTTCATCTTATCTGTAAAGATACACATCCTCTACCATTCTTTGAATTTGAAATTGTGACCTTTTACTAGGAAACATGTATTTTTGTTGATAGACATCCTCCTATTAAATGTTTGCAAATTAATCTCTTTTAATAAAAAAATGATCTTGTGGTCGAGAATCAAGATGATAGCATATTCTCATAGTCCTTTCTACATCAATGATGGATTTTTTACTACCTTATTTGCTTTGATCATCCTTGGTGTGTTTTGGCTCAAATTCTAGCTCCTTACATAACCATTCTCTAAGTTGTTATATCATCGCGCCCCTTGGTTATCTAGGTGTAGTCTCTAATTTTCTACACATACAAGACCTCTCCTAGGGGTTTACGAGCTTTGTTTCCTTTTTACTCTCGGACTCTATTCCATGGAAGAGGATGAACTCTCGTCGGGGTTTGGAGGTCGAGACTTTGAGCATATGGACTCTTGTGGGAGTCAAGGCCTTTGAGCAGACTTGGGCCCAGATTGAAGCCCATTGCTACTACTATTTTTTTGACTTTGAAATCCAAATTAAAGTTATTGTTTGGGTCATTTAACACGGACAACCAAGTTAATACCTTAAGTCTGCCCTTCATTGGAAAAATAAGACACTAATGAGGATCACAATGAGGTAATTGTATCTCTTAATGAAATCCAAAGGGTCCACCACCAACAACGCTCCTTTTTGGCCAACCTCAATGCCCATTGACACATATCGAAGGTTATATTCAATATGGTCACAAACCTCGAAAGTTATATTCAATATGGTCACCAACCTCGAGGGGATCAGGTGTACTCGATAATGTCTTATGATAAATAATGCTTCCCAAGGTTTCTTGGCTTATGTTGTGGTTTCATAAACTTTCTTTTATTTTCATAGTTGAATAGATCTCAACTATACTTCGCACATAATATGTAATAATTTTAACAGTGGCTCTAAACAATCATCTAAACTTAAAATAGCTAACATTGAATTTATATTTTTGAATATTTAAATAGATGAATATTTAGATAAATGAAAAGATAAAATATAAATTTTTTATTAATAACTTTCTTGCCTCTTTAAATCTATAATCATATTTTCAAATATACCATTATAAATTCACTATATAACTTAAAATTAATAAAACATAAAACAAAAACAATACAGCATAACTAAATGTTTCCCTTTTTCAACATAAAAATTGATTTTCAATATCTATTGTCCAATTACAATCCCCATATCTTTGATTATGTTCTATGTCCATTATTCGAATCTATGTTTCTATTTAACTGGGTGTTCCGATTCAGTTACCAGGTGTGCGGATTATTAGGTTTCAATTTAGTGCCCAAGTGCACAATTACCAAGTTTCAATTTTATGCCCACGTGCGTGGGTTACCAACCTTCAATTTACTGCCAAGTGCGTGGCTCATTGCGTTTGGATTTTAGGTTTGGTTATCAAATTTTTTGTTTTTGGTGATCAAATTTCAGGTTTTGTTTAACAGTTAATCGTTTTCAAGTTTCAACCAACAGCTAATCAATTTCGGGTTTTACGAAGTGTGCGGAGTACGGAGTTTTTATTTCGATTATAAGGCAGATTACAAGATTCAATTTCAGGTGAGTGGATAATCAGCTATGGATTTTAGGGTTTTAGGTTTTAAATACCAGTTAATCGATTTTAGGTTTTAATTATTAGCTAACAGATTTTAGGCTTTTATTTTGGATTTCAAGAGGTTTTAATTTCAGTTATGGGGAGTTTTTTTTGAGTATATGTTTATGAGGTATGTTTTGAATGCTCATATATCAATTATATTTATTAACAATGTTGTATAGCTAGTGTTCTCTATCGTTTAGTTTTATTATTTAATTTTGAAAGGTATGAATCAGTTTCTATATTTGAATGTAAGTCTAATATTTTCATTTAGGGTCTATTTCAATTACAAAAAAATTGTGTTTAATTCTCCAAGTATTGTATCTATTGTATCAATGTATCATGACAACACTGTATTATCCTATAAAATTAATGGAAGCTTTTTGTTTTTTTTAATTGTCATTATTCATTCAAAAAATATTTGACATTTGATTCTCCAAGTGATATAGTTTTGTGTTACAAAAATACTTGAGTGGGCCTAATGGTTAGGAACATATGCTTGGCAAGTTCAAATTTAGAGTGGTTAAGTATGTGCACCTTCCTATTAGTAGTCAAATTGTTCCATGGAGGTAGGTCTCTTGTCTCACACATAAGAGAGTATTTTTAGCATGTCTCCTCCCCCTAGGATAAGGGCAACACTCTTGCGAGGTTTGATTGGCCTTGCTAAGAAGGTTCATCCTCAACTGATTGTGCTAGCGGGATTTGACCAGTTTGTTATAAGCTTGATTATAACCTTAAAATCAACTTATTATTATTAATACTACTATTTTACCTTGCAAATAAATAAAAATGAATATCTTCTTCAACTCTTTCATTTAATTTTGAATAAATATTTATATCTATCAATATAAGATTCCATTGCTGTAACAAGTTACACTGAATTACAATATATTTAATATGTTAGAGATGGAAATTAGGTTTTTAACCCTTATAATTATTTATGAAGAATGCTTTTATCAATAAATAAAATTGTGAAATTGATTAAATTTTACATTTATAAACAACTTAAATAATAAATAAACTTACATTTTTTCTTATGAATTATTTTTTGGAATTATTTTTGGTAAATTATAATTATGAGATTTTTAATTTAAAAGTTTTCACCCTTTTTAAATAATGAAATTTTAAAAATATTGATAAATTATTAAAATGTAATTTTATCCTTAAAAAAAACTCATTAAAAAAATTAAAATTTATCTAATATATTATAAATAATTTAAACTATATAAAATATTATAAATAATTTAAATTTAAATTTTAACATATTTATATACGAGAAAATTGAAGCATTCTGTTATTATTAATAATGGAGATTTAGAATATTTTAATTTTTAAAAATATATTTAAATAATTATTTAAGTAAAATTAAAATATTAATTCACAAAAAAAATCCATTATTAATATATCCATAGATTAATTTATTAAATATATATTTAAGTTCTTTGAAAACATTAAAAAACTAATTTTAAAGAGCTAAATATTTTCTTATGCCTATGAAATTTTTATATTTATAAAAATCAATTACTTTAAAATATTAAAATAATATATATATATATATATATATATATATATATATATATAAAATTAATTAATTTTATAAAAACCTTTATGTTTGTAATATAGATTATTGCTCTTTCGTTTAAAAGCTTTACATTTATGGAAATAAATTATTGTAAGTGGCATTTAAACCTTGGGCTTACTATAATCTGGATTTATGGTGTCATGCCTCTACACTGGCGGTACTCTTCCAACTGCACTATAGGAGGTGCGACACCACCGACCACTTTCTTTTCACCAATACTTGCGATCGTGGACTACGCCTACTTTCTATACTTAGTTTATTTTTCAACAGCTAAGCATATCTTTCGTTATACCATTTATCATATTAACTTCATTACCATGAATCAACATTAACATGAAATGCACAACAATATAACTGGGAGGGGCAACTCCCTGTAATGAGTCTGCCCGTAATAATAATGTTAATCTTCAGAATTACATATAAGTTTACATCCAAGGGAAACCCCAAATTTCACCTTTACACTTATACAAATTCACTTCCTGCACCTGTCGTGCAGCCTTGCCCAACCCTGGGCAAAGTCGCTTGAACTGTCGTTCAGCTTGTTTGCCTCGTGCACAGCTCGCACGTTCACCAATGCCTTCCACCGTCGTATGATCCTTTGTTTTGTTTGACCAGGGCACATTTCACCAACTCACCCTTCGACCCGAGCTCATTCACCAACTCGCTCTTTGTTCACCATTCACCATTCACCCGAACACCCATCGCACGTTTCATTCGACCCGTTGTTCGTCTAGACACCCTCCCGCACCCTCAACTGACTTCTCGAACGAACGAACTATCGCGCCCTCGAACGACTCTTTGCACGAACGCCCTCGAATGATTTTCCAAATGACCATTCGCCCGAATGCCCTACCACACCGTGGAACAACCTCCTGCCAGATTTCCTGCACGAATGCCCTTGAACGACTTCCTACCCAAACGTCCTCGAAAGACTTCCTACACGAACACCCTCGAACGACTTCCTGCAGGAACACCCTCGAATGACTTCCTACACAAACGCCCTCAAATGACTTCCTGCATGAACACCTTCGAACGACTTCCTTCATTTCAACTCGGGTGCTTCCGCCTCGCACTTTTTCCACCTACACCTTCGCCCAGATTTCAGACCAACTCGCACTTTCACCTTCGTTCTATCTTGAACGCTTTGAAATTGTGCTTTTTTCCATGCCTTAGCTCCATCGCCAAGCCACCAATATATATGGCTTGCCCATTGCATGAAATGTTATGTCTCCATGCTGGCCGACCCACCATATCTCCGTTTCAACTTTCGTTTCACTTCTTGAATGGGTCGGCTCGCCCATGGTCTGACCTAACCGTCGTGTCTCCTATCATTTGGCCTCGCCCGCCCGTCAGCCCGCTAAGATCGCCCACGGCCTATATACTCAGACGACTTCAAAACACTTCGCATTTCTTCCCACTATGTCACAACTCCTTAGCTCGTCACCTCCATGCATGCTATCGTGTCGCTTGCGACTCGTGGTCCTCACATATGGGATCTACGCCCGAGCAATGTGAATTGACCATTTGCTTTGTACCTTGGGTTATGGGTTGTTCTCCCATAAAATAGAGTTCACTTATATAGTACATTGTCAACATTATTCAATAAAACCAATCAAAATGCACATAAAAACAAAATTAAAATATTTAATTAAAGAAATTAAAGTAAACTAAAATTAATTCATATTCTAACGCATATGAGTGTAAGATGGTATTAGTGTTAATAATATATGATTGTAAGTTTGTATTAGTGTTCATAATATGATTATAAGATTGTATTAGTGTTAATTAGTAAGCTCTTTCAAATTATATCAGTAAATATTCTTTACCATTCTTTTAATTTTCTAATTTTTTAACAAATATATTTATATAAATAACATATATTTTTAATCATTAAACCTACTCAAACAATACTATAATGATTTTATATAATTCTAAAAAGATCATGCATGTGTATGATACTACGGAGATTCTATAATATTTGGTCATTAAACCTACAAAACTATACTATAATGATTCTATATAATTCTAAAAGGAACCTACGTGTACATGATGCTATGAAGATTCTATAATATTTGGATGTTCTAATCTCTCTCCATATAAATATGGACAGAGCGTTAAAATTAATCACCACTAAAAAGAAGGCCTAATAATTCGAGGAAAATACGTCTAAGAAAAGGCGTGCAATAAATTATGTACTACAATTGAATTTGACTGAAAATTAAAAATACAATTTATTTAGTCATGTCCAAGGACCGATCAATGGGGTACGGCATCTGAATTTGATAGGTCTCAAGACCGACTGTGTAAGGACTTGGAGTTCCACTGAGGTGCGACTGCGACCGGTTAGAGAGGGCGCGCGGCTACGAGGTCGAACGAGCTGCAATCCGGTTGAAGTGCGAGCTCCCTTGGGTGTGCGATAATGAGTTATGCGTATATGGAGGGCGAGCTGATGTTTATATCCGTGGTGGCATGGTGTTAAACCTTATGGAGGCCAACCAACAAATGCGTGGAGCCGACGGTGGTTGGAGCTTTTGAAGGAAGGCCGACGCACATATTATGATGGCGTGTGAAGGCATGGGCAGGTCGGCTGGTTAGCTGTGACCTCGCCCTACGCCCCATATATATTGGAGTTGCGATGGAGCTCATTTGACCATCACTCAACGATAAAACACACTGGCTCATAAGGAAGGCACAGTCTAGTGCGTGGGTGCAGCAAGGCGTAGAGGCGCAGAACTTGAGATGCACCCATTCTTGGGCAAGGCCACATGGTGACAGCGTAGTGTTGGGCGAGGACATGGGCAAGAGTGCCCGATGGTTGGGTTGAGGCGTGCACGGTGTGTGTGGCTACCCGGTTTGTGCGACGACTTGGCACGGGTTATTGGGCGGCTCGGGTGAGCGCCCGCCCATCGCACAAGTGTGCACAGTGACTTGGTGAAGTGTTGAGATTGTGAACGGAGGTGTGTCTCAGGCAGAGGTGCCCGTGTGTGGTGACTTGGAGGCATGCCCAAGTTGGGAAAACAACACAATTGTGCGACGAGGTAAATGAAGGGTTGGTGAGTCGTGCGGCAACAGTGCAGAGGCACCGACGAGCTGGGCAACCGAGTTTGCTGAAGATTGTAAATTTGGCTAAATATGAAACTTGGGGTTTCCAAGTATACTTGTAAAGCTTTGTAACTGATGTAAAAGATTGTATAATATATTATTCGGGTAGACTCATTGTTTAGGGAGTTGCCCCTCCCTTTATACTGTGCAATTGTGCTCTCGTTTATAATTGCTGATGTTAATGAATGTGTATGGGTGTTCATTGGTATAAAGGATAACATAATAATACTTGGTTGCGCAACACAAACTAAGTAGGAGTAAGTGATTAGGTGTAGTCCATGAACATAAGTATTGGTGAAAAGAAAGTGTTTGGTGGTGCCGCACCTCGCTAAGAGCGGTTGAAAGACTACCGCCAGCTTGGGGGCGTGACAGGTGGTATTAGAGCTGCTGATTCGGGCATTGAAGGTTGAAGCTGCTACACACCTTCACCAAAGTGAAGGTAGTATCAGAGCTCGGTTGGAGATGATGATTGAAGCTGATTTAGGGTTGAAGAAGCTTGACAGTTGAAGACAGTGAAGCAGGTACTTGCAGGTGAAGGAAGTTGTTTCAAATACAAGTGGAACAAGGGTTGGTTCAGGTTGCAGGCATATTGGTGAAGTTGTTGGATGGTCGAAACTAGATCACAAAGAAGAAGGAAGTTGTTAGCAATGGCAGTTGAATCTTAGGCTAGGTCTAGTCACAGTGCGAAGGATGCTACTATGGCATTCATGGAAAAGGTGTCGGAGAAGATGGAGGATTTGGAAGCTTTCTGGACTAAAAATATGGACTTGTTCGATAGGGAGCAAGAGGCCAATTCAAAGATGAGGGAAGAGATCGATGAACTCCGGACTCAACACGAGTACACTGATCTTATGTGTACACAACTTGAAGTAAGGGTCAAGGAGGTTGAAGAGGCAAGAGACCAAGGTCTTGCAGAGATCGTGGGCTTGCGAAAATCTCTTGACGAAGCCAGAGATGAGATCGCGGTGTTGAAGAAGGCCGTGAGGCATAACTCAGGTGGAGGAGTGCCTCATGTGAAAGTCAAGGAACCGGAATCTTACGATGGTACAAGGAGTGCAAAGACTCTTGGAAACTTTCTATGGGACATGGAGCAATACTTGGAATGATTGGGTCTATCTCATGATGAGATGAAGGTCAAGGTAGCTGCTCAGTTCTTGACAAATGATGCGAAGATGTGGTGGCGAAGGAGGATGGATCAGATTGCCAATGGTAGTCCTGGTGACATTACTTTGTGGGATGACATGAAGAAAGCTTTGCAGGCTCATTTCAGTCCTCAGGATGAAACGTGGGAAGCAAGGATGAAAATTAAGTTCATAAAGCAGACCGAGAACCTTCAGACATATCAGCAGGAGTTTGCAAGTGTGGTTCTGGAACTTCCTGACATGGCAGAGAGGGACAAGGTGTTCAATTTCATTATTGGATTGAAACCTTGGGCACGCAACGAAGTGAAGAGGTAGATGATTAAAACACTTGAGGAAGCTTTTACTGCTGTGGACAGTTTGGTGGAGCATTATGATGAGACTTCTGATGATAGGAAGAAGAAGTCCGATAAGCCGAAAGATAAGAAGAAGGATGATGCTTCAAAATTGGATGATAATTCGAAGATAAAGAAAGCCTTGAAGTGTTGGATATGTGCTGGACCACATACGGTGAAGAGTTGTCCTTCTAAACTGAAAGCGGCTGCGATTGCACAATATAATGCGAAGAATGAAGAAGCTTCTGTGGGGATGATGCAGATATTTGGTGTTGTTGCTGCTACAGAGGTGGTCTCTCGGAGGGATCCTGAGAAGAATAGTTTGGAGTATGTTCGGATGAAGGTTGAGAGTGCTGATATACTCACTATGGTGGATAGTGGGGCTTCTCACAACTTCATGGGAGAAGATACTGCAAGAAGGATTGGGTGGAAATTTGTATCGGTGAAGGCATAGATGAAGACAGTCAATTCTCCTCCTGATAATGTTCTTGGTGTAGCTGAGAAAGTGGAATCAACACTTGGTGAGTGGACAGGGAAGGTCGACTTCACTATAGTGCAGATAGATGACTATGAAGCTGTGCTGGGAATGGAATTAATGAAACAATTTGATGCTATGATTATTCCACATTTGAAGAAGCTATACATTTATGATAGAAGGGAGGATGTACCCATTGGTGTACCAACCATTGGAGTGACAAGGCCTGATTGTAAGTTGGCAGTGATGCAAATGGAGGATGAGAAGCGGATGGAAGACATGAGTAAGTGGTTGTCTACAATTGAGACAAAGCTTACCGAGCAGTCATTGGTCATCAGGACACTTTCAAATAGTATCTTGGATTTGTCAAGAAGGTTAGAAGTGGTCGAGGATGATGATGATGATGATGAGGTATATGTGAGGCCGAATGTCCGGGGGGGGGGATCGGGTCACTTATCTACAGAGGATGGAGATAGAAGATCCTGACAGATGGATTGAGATGATTAGTGAGGGTGAGACTTCAGGCTCTACTCCCTCCACATCTTCTTAGATGGGAAAGAAGATGGGGCTCATTGTTAGCTGCTCATGGTAGTGAGTCCTTAAAACAAATTGAGCAAGTATGATAGATGGTGTAGGGATGGATTGGCATCAAGCATCATGACATGTTGTAGATGGGATGGAGTTTCCATGGACCTGAACATGGTGGAGAGATTCTTGGTGAGTCCAGGATGTGGTAGAATCCGAGATAGACTGGTGAAGGCATAAGGATGTTCACTCTCATGGCTTGAGCGTGACAGTTGGATTAGCTACCCAACTAGTTTAGACATGGGGTCCGGAAGTGAACAAAGAGATGTTGGCATCAGGCAGACGAGGAGGACAGTTCACAAGATGAGGACGACACATGTTGGAGATGGAGGTTCTACATATGTTGTAGGGATGTTTGCAGTATGTGGAGAAGTTAACATCATGGACCGAGGATGAGACAGGTATTGATGATGATCTTGGTGGATGGCTACCAGGATGGTATGTTGTCGAGGACGACAATGACTTCAGGTGGAGGAGGATGTAAGGACCTGCAGTTCCGCCGAGGTGTGACCGCGACCGGTTAGAGAGGGTGCGCGGTTAGAAGGTCGAACGAGCTGTGATCTGGTTGAAGTGCAAGCTCCCTTGGGTGTGCGATAATGAGTTATGCGCATATGGAGGGCGAGCTGATGTTTATATGCGTGGTGGCATGGTGTTAAACCTTATGGAGGCCGACCAACAAATGCGTGGAGCCGACGGTGGTTGGAGCGTTTGAAGGAAGGCCGACGCACATATTATGATGGCGTGTGAAGGCATGGGCAGGTCGGCTGGGTAGCTGCGACCTCGCCCTACGCCCCATATATATTGGAGTTGCGATGGAGCTCATTTGACCATCGCTCAACGATCAAACACACTCGCTCATAAGGAAGGCGCAGTCTAGTGCGTGGGTGCAGCAAGGCGTAGAGGCGCAGAAACTTGAGATGCACCTGTTCTTGGGCAGGGCCACATGGTGACAACATAGTGTTGGGTGAGGGCGCGGGCACGAGTGCTTGACGGTTGGGTTGAGGCGTGCACGGTGTGTGTGGGTGCCCGGTTTGTGCGAAGACTTGGAACGAGTTCTTGGGTGGCTTGGGTGAGCGCTCGCCAATCGTGTAAGTGTGCACAATGACTTGGTGAAGTGTTGAGATTGTGAACAGAGGTGTGTCTCGGGCAGAGGCGCTCGTGTGTTGTGACTTGGAGGCACGCCCAAGTTGGGCAAACAACACGATCATGTGACGAGGTAAACGAAGGGTTGGTGAGTCGTGTAGAGGCGCTGACGAGCTGGGCAACTAAGTTTGCCGAAGATTGTAAATTTGGCTAAGTATGAACCTTGGGGTTTCCAAGTATACTTGTAAAGCTTTGTAACTGTTGTAAAATATTTTATAATATATTATTCAGGCAGACTCATCGTTCAGGGAGTTGCCCCTCCCTTTATACTGTGCAATTGTGCTCTCGTTTATAATAGCTGATGTTAATGAATGTGTATGGGTGTTCATTGGTATAAAGGATAACATAATAATACTTGGTTGTGAAACACAAACTAACTTAGTAGGAGTAAGTGGTTATGTGTAGTCCACGAACATAAGTATTGGTGAAAAGAAAGTGTTTGGTGGTGCCGCACCTCACTAAGAGCGGTTGAAAGACTACCGCTGGCTTGGGGGCATGACAGACTCCGTCACACAATCAAATGAAATTAAAATAATTAAAAAATCATTACATAAAACTTTTAAAAGTGGTGCGATAATTTTTCCCCTCTTAAAAGGTGAGGATTTTGTGGGTTTTTTCCCCTTCAAAACAACAAAATGTCTGCGAAGAAAGTTATCCATTTTGGCATACCAACCTCGAGGAGCTTGCTTGAGACCATAAAGGGATTTCTTAAGCCGACATACAAGGCTGGAGTCTGTTTTTATAAAGCCAATAGGTTGTTCCATATAGATTTCATCATGCAAGTCCCCATGCAAGAAGGCAGATTTAACATCCATCTAATGGACTTCCCATTTGAAAGAGGCAGCAAGGGAAATAACAAGGCGGATAGAGTTCATTTTGGCAACAGGGGAGAAGGTTTCAATGTAGTCAATGCCTTCAAATTGTGAAAAACCCTTAGCAACAAGACGAGCTTTATGTTTATCAACTTTCCCATTTGGTCCATACTTGGTTCTGTAAACCCATTTGCATCTAACAAGTTTTCGTCCCTTTGGTAGAGGAACAAGATCCCACGTATCATTTGCCAATAATGAATGATATTCTTCATTCATTGCTGCTTCCCAATCTGGATGCCCTGAAGCTTCTGCAAAGGTGTCAGGATCATGATTTACTGAAGCTTGAGCCAGTAAAGAAGAGGCTCTATCAAACTGAGAACGTGTACGTCGCTGATCTGTAGGATCACCGGCAAGATCACCTGCTGCATCACAAGTAGCACGGACCCATTTTGGAAGCCGAGGAGCTGAAGGAGGATCCTGAGAAGGTGGGGGAGGATTTTCATCCTCGCTTTCATCATCTGAAGAATAAATATTTTCAAAAGTAGAAGAGATAGGGAGAGGTGGCACATCCGCCGAACTAGGCTCGCAGGCCGATATATTTTCAGCAAACTTTACATCTCTTCTAATGATAACATTTTGGACTTAAGTGGAATAAGTCTATATCCTTTGACATCTTCAGAATATCCAACAAAAATACATTTTTCACTCTTAGGTTCTAAAGCTTTATGTTTCTCATCTGGAATATGGGCCCATGCTTCACTTCCAAAAACACGAAAGTGACTTACATCTGGTTTGATTGAGCTCCATGCTTCTTCTGGAGTGATATTCTTTAAAACCTTAGTAGGAGTGCGATTTATTATGTAATTTGCACAGTTAATTGCTTATGCCCAATAATTAAGACTAAGTCTTTTAGATTGAAGCATACAATTAGCCATTTCCTTTAAGGTGCGATTCTTCCTTTCAGCTACACAATTTTGTTGTGGAGTATATGGAACAGTATGTTGCATTTGAATTCCATTCTCAGTGCAAAAGTTGATGAATTTGTTGTTAACATATTCTCCTCCATTATCAGATCTTATCTTAAGAATTTGATGTCCAGATTTTTTTACAACAAAGGCCTTAAAGGCCAAGAACATGTTAAATACTTCACTCTTGAGTTTTAAGAAGTATACCCAAGTGCTTCTGGAGAAATCATCAATGAAAGTTAAGAAATACTTGTGAGCCAGAGAATGAAACAACTGGAAGTGGACCACATAAATCACTATGCACGAGCTGTAAAGGGGCTGAGGCGTGCCAAGAGGCATGTTTTTCAAAACTGTCCCAATGATGTTTTCCGAGTACACATTCGGAACAAACACCATCTCTGCAAGATACCATTGGAAGACCTGTCACCATATTTTCTTTACATAGATTTTGAAGAGAGCGATAGTTTAAGTGACCAAATCACTCATGCCAAAGTTTTCTCACTTCATCATTATGAGCAACAAATACTGATGGAAGATTTGATGACCCAAAGTTGTGAAACTTATACAACCTTGTAGAATCATCACCAATGCCAGTAGCTAAAATCTGTCTAGGATCTCTTAGGTCCTTAATTACAACATCGTGAGGTGAAAATTCAACGATTTTACCTTCACCTGAATGAGTTATCTGACATACAGATAGAAGGTTGCAGGATAAGGTTGGAACACATAATACATCATTAAACTAACCATTGTCTATATGAACAGTTCCAGTCCCTACAACACTAAGAGATCTATCATCACCAACATATATATTTTCGGTGTTACAATCATTTAAGGAAGAAAACATGGCTTTGTTTTTGGCCATGTGATAAGAAGCTCCAGAATCAATGAGCCACTCATGAGAATGAGAAGAAGAAGATACATTTAGTGCATAGCCAAACCGAGATGCTTGACAACCACATGCAGAAAGTGTCATTCCTGAAGATGAAGTTGAAGTTGAAGAGTGCTCCAAATGGATGTTATGCTTCTTCATTGCTGCTTCCAAGGCTTCCATCTTCTTAAAGCATTTGGATTCTAAGTGGCCATCTTGATTAAAAAGTTGCGATGTCTATTAGTCTTCTTCCCTTTGTTTTTATTTGTCTTATCATTTTGTTGAAATGATTTTTCATTTTGAGGCTGAAATTGCTTAGGACCCTTGTTTGGTTTAGGACCATTCTTTTTAGGATACAACTTCTTAGGATTCTTTGGATTTGGTTGCTGCTGGGCGGCTAATGCTTTCTTAGAAGAGTTTCCAAGATTAATAAGACCAAGGTGTAAGAGTTTTTCTTGTTCTCTTATTAAAGAATCACAAAAAGAATCAAAGGAAGGGGACTTGTAGTCTTGTCCTTGAGAAATGAAGGCTTCTCTTGTAGAATGGAAGGTGGAAACAAACACAGAGTAGGCTAGTCCCAACTTAGTAAGAGTGGAATATATAAGGTTACTATCTTCTTTCTTAACCTTAACACCTTCCAAGAGAAGTCTAAGGGTCTTGAACTTGGACAAAAAATCTTCAATGCAAGAAAAATTATTGGGGTCCAATGTAAGCAACTCATTTTCAAGTTGATGGGCTCTAAGTTCATTTTTAATTCCAAAGACTTTAGTAATCTGTTTCATTGCTTTATCAGGAGCATCAAGTTTTGTGATATGGAATCTAAGATCTGGAGAAATAGACATCCCTATCAACCCATGTGCTTGGTCTTGCCTATTTTCCCATTTAGCTGCCTTATCTTCATCTTTCGGTTTGGTTTCTTGGCCTGTGGCTATTCTGTAGAGACCTTTACTTCTAAGTAAATCCACAATGTAGGACCACCATTGGAAGTAGTTGGTGTTGTCAAGAATAACTTGGCATCGACTTTCCATTTTAACAGAAACTGAAGCTATAGATGCTGAAACTAAGTGTTCCAATGGAAAAAAATTAGGCTGTTTCAAAAAAAACGGTTCTGAAAATGGCTTCCGGATGAAGAAATTATGGCTTTTTGAAGAAAATTTGATGAAGTCGCCGACGAAGTGCGGGAATGTGTGGAAATGAAAAATCCGCCCCCACAGAAAGGAGATTTGAACTCAATACCTCTACTCTCATAAATTAGATTTGGACCAAGTGATCTATACAAAAAGTTTGAGAGAGAGAGAGAGGGGGGGGGTTGAAGCTTTGGGTTGCGTACTTGCTTTGAGAAAGCTCTTTTTCCCTACAAAACAAAAAACACAAAACCCAACACGGACATACAAAAAAATCGAACCTTGCGGTTCAAAGTTAGATTTAGCCGGAAACTAAATATTTTCCTCAATGTTTCTGATTTTCCGAGATCACACTAAGGCGCAGCGGAAAAGAGCATACGCATGAGAAAAATCCTTCCTTTCTGTTTCTGATTTGCCCAGATCGCACAGAGTCGCGGGGCAAAGAGCATACGCAGAAATGAAAGGTATAGATCCGGTAATAAAAAAAAGCTAAATAAACCGAAACCGAAATAAACAGAGAGAAAATAACTGTAAACTGCAAATAAACACTGTATACCTCCAGATCTTAAAAATGACGTAGCTAGGGCTACCGGAAATCTTTTCGCGTGAAACGAAAGGGGTTCCTCACTGGAACAGATGCTCCCAACACAACAGAACAGTCCTCTCAGCCCGAAAGCAGTCAGAAATAGTAGATCTAGGAAACGATAGTCGGATGCAGTTCTACCGGCTTTAGATTTGGATCACCAACGGACGCGGCCCTCAAATAGCTCTGATACCATGTAGGAATTTACAGGGTAAGTTCCTCAAATAGAACACCAAAGGACACCGCTCACAAATAGATCGCAGATCAATACACCAGTACTTTTGACGTGGTTAAAATCCTTAAAGAGGGAAACAATCCATGGCCTGAGCCAACGCGGCCACTTCAGGCAATTTATTAATAAAAGAATGAAAATTTACATAAGCTTCTCTCATGAACGGTTAACCTACAAATGACCCTCCATGCTCTTTAAATAGAGATCATGGACCAATCGGGTGTTAAGCCACGGATCAAGTGTCGATAATACAGAGGAGAGAATGAATCGTCGGATCACTACATATCATGACCGTCGGATTGTAAGTTACAAAATGTACATAGTAAAGAAACACACTTTACCTAACTCTATACTAGACCAAGTTATACTTAACTATTTCCTATGTGTCGGAATATCCTAACAATAGAGTCAAAATCAGAGGGGGCAGAGTATGTATGCCTTCATAGACATAGCAGCCAAATCGCTACGCAAAGGTGGGTCCTATCAGACCAGGCAGTAACTCCTCAACCAAAAATTGATTCGTATGTTATTCCTTCAGGTAAGTCTTCATTACATACATCAGGGAGAGATTGTTTAGTTCATCTCCCGATGACTGTTTATATTATTTATTTATCTATTTACATTATATTCACCCAATCCTGATGATTAGATGTCAACATTCACGCCCTTAATCTGAAGGGATGTTGGTGAGTCCAAGCATCATTCTGAATCGTTCAAGCTTTTCTCTTCCAAGCGCTTTGGTGAAGATGTATGAAATTTGCTCATTAGTGAAACAATGATGGAGATGGATTGTTTTGGCCTAAACATGATGTCGAATAAGATGATATTTAGTATTGATGTGCTTCGTTTGATCATGGAACTTTGGGTTCTTGGCCAACTTTATTCAAGAGGTATTGTCAATCATGAGTGGAGTTAATTGTACTTGTTTTACCTGCAAATCTTCAAGAATTTTCCTAAGCCACACAATTTCTTTTGTTGCTTCAGCTGCTGCCACATATTCTGCTTCTGTTGTGGAATCTGCTGGAACTGATTGTTTGCATGATCTCCAGGGGATAGCTCCTGATCCAAGACTCATAGAATATCCTAAAGTAGATACCCCAGTTTCTTTATCTCCATCGAAGTCTGAATTAGAGTATCCAATCAAGCTAAATTCATCCACCCGTGTATACTTGATTCCAAAGTCTTGAGTTCCCTTCAAGTACCTTAGAACTCTTTTTGCAGTGGACCAATGTACCTCACAAGGCTTTTGCATAAACCTGGAGAGGATTCCAACAACAAATGAAATGTCTAGTCTGGTAGTAGTTAGGTAGTTGAGACTTCCTACAAGCTGTCTGTACTTTGTTGCATCCTCAAATTCTTTTCCTTCAATAGATGTGAGCTTTAAGTTTTGTTCCATTGGAGTAGTAAGAAGATTGCATTCTGTCATGCCAAACATGTTCAACAGATCTACAATGTATTTTTTTTTAGAAAGAAATATGGACTTCAGATGTTGGGTTACTTCAATGCCAAGATAGTAATGAACATAGCCCAAACTAGTCATTTCAAAACTTTTCCCCAATTCCTTCTTTATGGATGCAATGTAGCTTTCATTGTTCCCTGTCATCAAAAGATCATCTACATATACCACAAGATATACAACTATTTTGCCAGCTTTCTTGACAAATAAAGTTGCATCGTCAAGATCATAATGTTTGAAATTGAGTTTCATAAGATGCTCACTTAGTTTTTCATACTAGGGTCGCGGTGCTTGTTTGAGGCCATACAAGGACTTCACCAGTTTGCATACTTTATGTTCATGTCCTTTCACAGCAAATCCTTCAGGCTGGGACATAAAAACATTCTCTTTTAGATCTCCATTCAAGAAAGCAGTTTTTACATCCACTTGATGGACTTTCTAACCGTTCTGAGCTGCTAGGGCAAAGAATGTCCGAATGGTAGCCCATTTTGTTGTGGGGGCAAAAGTCTCTTCATAATCGACCCCTTCCTTCTGTGAAAAACCTTTTGCCACAAGCCTAGCTTTGTGCTTGTCAAGTGAGCCATCAGCTTTATACTTGTTCTTGTATACCCACTTGCAGCGAATTGGTTTGGTTCCTAATGGAGGATCAACCAACTTCCAAGTGCCATTCTTTATGAGGGCATCATACTCCTTTTGCATCGCTTCTTTCCATTCATCATGCAAAGCAACTTCTTTGAAGGAAGTTGGTTCAAAATCTGTAGACAAGTTCAATTCACAATCGTATGAAACCTCCATATCAACAGGTGAATTAGAGTCATCTACATCACCTCCATTTTGCCGGTTTGAATTTCTAGTTCCTGTCTTTCCAACTTCATCAGGATGAACACTTTCAAGTGTCTTTGTCAACCACTTTGGGGGACCTTTTTCAGATGGTCCAGGCTACTTCGCTGATTGAGTTGGGACTAAATCAAGATTGAGTCTTCCAATTCTGTCAATCACATCACTTAAAGCATCATCCGTTGTTGGAGTTTCATGCAGGGGAGAGTGCTCTTTAGAAGAAGATTCCACATGTTGATCTAGTATAGGAATCCCCCCTTCAAGATTTGGAATCTTATTGTCAAATTCTTGAAATGATTTTGCTTTTGCGAATCTATCCAAGCGATCAAGTTGCCACTCAACAACATTGTCAATTTTGGATGATTCAAGAAAAATTACATCTCTAGATACAACAAACTTTTTATTTACTTCATCATAGAGATGATATGCTTTGGAGGTGTTTGAATACCCCGGGAAGATACACTTACGACTTCTAGCACCAAGTTTGTTTCTATGTACCTTTGGTATCAAGGCATAACAGGTGGAACAAAAGACCCTGAGATGCTTTACCGAAGGAACATTTCCATACCATATTTCATATGGAGTCTTGTTTCTAATAGCATTAGATAGACATCTATTCTTTATATATGCAGCACATACAACAGCATCAGCCCAAAACATTATCTTTACATTTTTGAAGAAAAGCATGGATCATACCATATTTAAGATTGTCCTATTCATTCTTTCAACTACGCCATTCTGTTGGGGATTATAAGGCACATTTGTTTGATGTTTGATCCCATTTTGGCGAATATAGTTTTCAAATTCATTTGATGTGTACTCTTTTCCATTATTAGTGCGAATAGACCCAATATGAGATTGTGCATCATTTTCAATCCATTTATGAAAATTCTTGAATGTTTGAAAATCATCAGATTTGTTCTTCAATAAATAAACCCAACACATTCTGGCGTAGTCATCAATAAATGTCATGATATATTTATTTCCATTTGCAGAAGGAATAGGCATTGGACCACATAAATCTGAATGAATGAGTTCCAGTTTTCTATGTGCTCTTGAATGTGAATCATGAAAAGACTGTTTTCTATGCTTTCTTAGAATGCAAGCATCACATTGCTTAAGCTTCCTAGGAATTGTAGGCAAACCAACAACACCATTTTTCTTCAATAAGTGGAGGCTATCATAGTTCAAATGTCCAAATCTAGCATGCCATAATAAACTTGATGGAAGTGTACCTTCTTCATGATTAGAATTATATGAAAAATGTTGTGCACGAGTAGAGGTTCCTTGCAGGTTGAGAAGTCTTTCTTCTTCTATTCCCCTCATGACAAGTGAGTGGTCAGATGCTTTTCTTACCTCAAGCTTGCCATCAAACATATGAATGAAATGACCTTGCTGGCGGATGTGGACCAAGGACAACAAGTTTCTCTTGAGCTGTGGGAGATATAGAACATGATGCAGAAGAAAGTCTAGAAGACTAGGCAGTTTAAGCCTGATTGTGCCAAGCGTTGATGGCTTGATTTTTTATTGGTCTACAAAGCATACTGCTCCATCAACATTGTCATTAAATTCTTCAAAAAAATATTTTCTATGAGTCATGTGGTAGGTTGCTCCTGAATCAAGCAACCAATCATTTTTCCAAGAAGCAAGTGAAGCATTAAATAAATATTCATTTACTCCAATATTACATTGTGCCACAACATAGTGAGCGGATTCAATTGCTTTACCTTTGTTTGTATTATCAATTTTACCTTTCTGTTGGTTTCTTTGCTGCTCAATTTTGTCCCATGGTAGCTTGCATGTAGAGGCATCATGTGATCCATTTCTTTTGCTGCGTATGTAGTGCAAATCTTCCTTTTCTCCTTGAGAGTCCCTGGCCCCCCTGCCTTTGAAATCTCTTCTATCTCTTCCTCTGGAAGAATATTGAGCAATATTATTCTCTCTATGTGCAAGAAGAGTTGTCTTCTTTTCCAAACCCTTCACTTTTTCAACAAACTTCTCCATCATAAAAATTTGAACTAAGCCCAAAAATAATTACAGTATTTGTAGCAAAACACTAATAATAATTTGCTATGACTTTCCAAAAAATGGAATCAACTGCAATCATGCAATATATATTTCACATATTATACCATGGCATGTCATCATAAAACAAACAACATAAGCCCTAATGCCATCACCACATATCTTTCACTATCATTCAGTTGGAAAGCATCGATCTATTTACTACAGCTCAAAGGGTCTAGATACTTGTTGTAGTCATAGTTACCCACCAACCATTAAAATAAAACACGGCAATTAGAAGAGGAACTGCAGTGACTCCTTGCCGTTCTTTACCAATTCCATGCCACGTCTCTCCAAAACACTACTACTGGTGTTGCAGAACTCAGACTGGGCAAACCGGTGGCAGCGATCAACATATGGGCAGCGTTCAATACTGTAATACACCAAGACTGTAATACAACTTAAATACAATAGACCTTTTAATATATATAGCTAGCGTCCAAAACAGTCAACGCATGGAGCAGCATACGTATGGCATTTAGCAAAAAAAACTTCAAGGTAAATACCAGCTTTATATGCCAAAACAAACTACAGAAACCGTTGAGACCAGCGTTATATGCGAAAACAGTGTGATATGTCAACCAACGTTAATACAATGCCAAAACAGTGTTATAATACCAAATTTCTTCAAAACAAGAGCAGCAGCGTTCTCCAACGGAGCAACGTTCTGTAAATACTTAAAATGAAGCAGTTCTTAGTGGCCTGGACACAGGCTCTTCAACCAATTTATCCATGGTGCTGGTGGATCTTCATGTCTCTCGTGCCACTCGTGTTTGTGTTCATCTAAGTCTAGGAAAAACCACTGGCCATGGTCTGGAAAGTCTGGTCTTCCAACAATACGTTCGAATGCCCTCTCTCGTGGGTCGAACCCGAATTTCTCATTCTCCACTCGGGGACAGAATTGTTTAGGGAAACTTCCGAAAGAAGAAACAGAGTCTTCTTCAAAAGAGGGGAAGAAGGAGGGCCGTGAGAATTGTGGACAGAGAGCTTAGTAGGCAGACTCCACAAGGGCAAAGGACAAAGTGCAGTAGGCAGAAGGGAGTTACAACTATTTTGGGAGCTAGCTTTGATACCATGTCAGACCAGGCAGTAACTCCTCAACCAAAAATTGATTCGTATGTTATTCTTTCAGAGAGGTCTTCATTATATACATGAGGGAGAGACTGTTCAGTTCATCTTTCAATGACTGTTCATATTATGTATTTATCTATTTACATTATATTCACCCAATCCTGAAGATTAGGTGTCAACAGATCCTTTGTCCCACAAACAAAAGGGTCTCATACACCAATTTGGTGTCTAGCTTATTATTATTATAAAAAACATTACTGAAATTATATTATTAACAAAGGTTTAAAAAAGCCTCTCATTAACTATTTACAGTGTAAACTGTTTAATCTCCGAGTACTATATGAAGAAATCCAGTGAACATCAGCGAGAAATGCTCGGAAGTGCTTCCAAGCTTCTGGAAGGCCAACGTCAACAACAAAACAATTTCTTTTGGATACTTTCTGTTTCGCGGAAATAGGTGTAGCCTCCCTTTTCCACGAAGTAAAAAAATCTGGTAATCCAATGTTTCTACCGTTTTCACACATTATCACATTATAACTTCGATGATCTGCTACTACTAAGTAAAAGTAAGTACGATGATCCGCCAACACAATCATGGACGCCCTTCCCCTTTTCAAGTTCAGAAATTTTATTTAATTGAGGATGATGCGACGGTTTCAAATATTGAAAAATATATTTGCTAAAAAAAAAATCATTATGAACAAAGAGATACAGTGGTTCAGCGATCTAGTCCATTTTTATTTGGGTTAATAAACATAATAGCAAGTAGAAAATTAAAACAATATTACTAGTGAAGAAGTAGGACCTTTCGGTAGATAGATTTCCGAAAATAGAGCCAATAACGACAAGAAGATTAAAACAACATTACAAAGGAGAAAGATAAGACCAATAGGTAGATAAATATATAATTTTTTTGATAATGGTACATTGAAATTAAAAAAAAGATGAGATATAAATGAATTAAAGGTTTAATAAATAGTAAATACTAAAGGCATGCTATAGCGATAGTGATGACTATTTTTGGACTCGTAAAGATTTAATGTTTTTATTGCTGGGGTCAACTAAATATCGAGGAACTTAGAAAAATATTTTTGAATAAATGTGAAATTTTATTGATATAAATAAGAAATGAAGTGTGATTGTTTTGAAGCAAGTTATTATTAGTAGATAAATGGAACTATAAAAAGATAGACGAGTTACAGAAGGCAGAGCGATTAGGGTTCTGAGGAAAGTATCGACGGCGCAGGCAGTACAGCACTGGCTCTGTTCACAAACTAGACCAAATCAATTGTTGCGCAGCTGAATAGCAAAGTACTAGAGCAGCTCAATGGAATCTCCTCAGGGGAGGGCGTCAGAGCCCTCCCCATCGCAGCACGATCCTGAGTAGGCGTTCCTCTTTGGATCGGTTGACAGGGAGATCCTGAACAATGGGAACAGGCATCAGCAGGGAAACAAGCAGACAGGAGGACGGAAGGACCAAGCTAGCGTCACCCAAGACAGAGGGAAAAATCCGGAGGAAATCCCGAAGGTTTCCTTGACAACATGCAAACCAATAGCCAAAGAACGGCCACGAATAGAGCTACCTGGACACAAGATTGATGCATGAATCGAGTTCATGAGGGATCACGCCATTATTGGGAAGTTTATAGGGTTCTGGCCGACAGAAAGAGCCTTATACGGGTGGATCGCAGCAAAATGGAAGCCCAAAGGAGACGTTACCCTGCAGCTAGGGCCGAAGGGTTTCTTTACTGCAATTTTTTACTGTATTGAGGACAAACACAGGGTACTGGGAACAGGGCCCCACTTCTTCAACTCAGCGGGCCTGTACATGAGAGACTGGATACCTAGATTCAACCCGGATAAGGAAGATCTCACCTGGGCGCCAGTCTGGATCAGAATGTATGGACTTCCAGACGAATATTGGGACGAGGACATTCTCAAGAACATAGGAAATGGACTAGGGGAGTACATCAGGACTGCAGAAGAGACCAAACTATGCAGATTCATTTCCTATGCTCGCATCTGTGTCTTCATGCGCTTGAATGAAGCCTTACCAGAATCGGTAAGTCTCTCCCACCGTGACGAGGAGTGGATTCAACCCTTGGACTATGAGCATGTACCCTTCCGTTGCAGGAGATGCCACGCTCTTGGGCATCTCTTCCGTGATTGCCCCCTGAACACCAAAGCCACTTCTCCTGACCCTTCTGTTTCCGCAACCCAGGACGGCTTCACCAAAGCCCCTAGCCGAAGGCGAGCGCACAAGAAACCCTCTAATGGGCTTAAGCCCCAGCAAAACAGCACCAATGGCCCAGCTTCTAAGAACAGTTTCGAAATCCTCGCTCAATCCTCTGATGAACTCCCCCCGATCTCTGAGTCTAACCCTTTCCATCCCTCTTCCTCCTCCCCTCCCCCCCCCCCCCCCCCCCAGCCTTCCCCCCCAAACGCCAAACCCCCATAATCTTCAATGATTCCCCCTCAGGAGAACTGAAAGAACCGACAGAGAAAGACAAGGACATGGAAATCGATGGAAAGCTAGACCCTCCTTCTAGCTCAGAGATTAATGTGGAAGGAGGCAGTCAAGTGCAACAGATGGAAGAAGAACCAGAAAGCATAGATCTGCATGGCCTAGACATTCTGGAACTAGAGCTAGCATGCAAACAGAAAGCATATGACAACATATCCGAAACCCAACTCAGCAAGCTGGAAGTGGTCATTTCGAGAGCATATCAGCAGCAGCAACTAGGTATTCAACCAGGAAGCCAGTGGGATGGAAGCCACCCCCCAAAAGAAACCAAAAAGAGAGGACGAAGAACAGATCTACAGAGAACGATCGAGATTGGGAAACTCCTGGTAGATTCAGGCAGGTATGCAAAATTGACAAAGTACTATAAACCCTCTGCAAATAGTTGAACCATGAAGCTCGTATCATGGAACTTAAGAGGGCTCAATAGCCCAGGGAAACTCAGAATGTTAAAAAACATGATTAAAATGGAAAAGCCGCAACTATGCTTTCTCCAGGAAACCAAATGCAACGGATCTACATTAGGTAGCATTCTCTCCAAAGCATGGCCAGGATGTCGTTCGGTAGCAGTAGATGCCTCTGGAGCTTCAGGAGGGCTGGCCATTGCATGGAATACTCAAGCGTTAAATCTCTCAGATTTCCACGCTTCTCATCATCTCATACAGGCAGCCTTCCACATTTTGGGTACGAATATCCATGGAAACCTATCAAATGTATATTTCCCGCAGGATACAGGAAGCAAAATTGCGCTTCTAGACACCATAGAGGCTTTGAACAACAACAGGAGGCACCCACTCTGGATCATTGGAGGGGATTTTAACATGATTACCAAGCTAGAGGAGAAGATCGGGGGGAGGAACAGATTTGAACAAGAAAACATCCATTTCAAGGACTTCATTCAAAACACCTCCCTCATAGACTTGCCTTTTTGCAATGGAACCTTTACATGGAGCAATCGCAGAGCGGGAAAACACCAAATCGCTTCCAAACTAGATCGCTTCCTTATCTCAGATAACGCGGTTCACCTTGGAGGAGATATCACAACTGCAATTCTCCCGCACACCGGCTCGGACCATTGGCCGATTGCCCTCCAATGGCAAAGACCACGTGATTTGACCCGGAGGCCCTTCCGCTTCGAAGGATTCTGGCTCTCGCATCCCAAGTTTAAAGACTTTGTCAAAACTACATGGACCTCCTTTATCCCACCAGAAGGGTCTAAGATGTATAAATTCCAACAGAAGCTCAGGTTCCTAAAAAATCACCTAAAGCGCTGGAACAGGGAAACCTTTGGAGATATCTTTAAAGCGCAACAAGAACTAAATCGGGAACTGACGGATCTCCAACAAAGAGTAACCACAGAGGGACACACTGAAGTGACCTTGGAACAGGAACGACGTATCCACAGACAGCTTGAGGAAAGGCAGAAGCAGGAGGAAGTTTACTGGAAGCAAAAATCCAGAATAAGATGGTTGAAGGAGGGCGAACGTAATACCAAATTCTTCCACAGAACCACCATTCAAAGAAGAATGCACAACAGCATTCCGTTCATCCAAAAGCAAGGCGGGGTAAAAGTAGAAAAGCATGAGGAAATTGAGGAGGAATTTCTCAATCACTTCAATCAGGTCCTTCAAGAGCCGGAGGGAGATAGGCAATTGAAAGAATTACCAACAATGTGCCAAGGATCATCATGGAGGAACATAATGAGCTTCTCCTCCACCCAATTCAGCCTCAGGAGGTGGACGAGGCAATGTCCCAGCTAAAGGAAGGAAAAGCTCCTGGACCGGACAGATTCACCACCACGTTCTTTCACACTTTCTGGGAGATGATAAAACAGGAAGTCTGGCAAATCGTTGAAGAATCGAGAGCTCTCCATTGGTTGCTTCCCTCTCTCAACTCCACCTTCATTGCCCTCATCCCCAAAGAGGAGGACTCAATTACACCCGACAAATATAGGCCGATTGCACTTTGTAATGTCATTTACAAAGTAATATCCAAAGTCGTTGCTAACCGGTTGAAGCCCCTGTTACCTCTGCTCATATCACCGGAACAGTCGGGTTACGTGGAAGGAAGACAGATCATGGACGGCATTCTCCTCACGCACGAGATAATACACTCCCTCAAACAATCAAAATAGGCAGGTATGCTTCATAAGCTGGATCTATCTAAGGCTTTTGATAAACTCAACTGGACTTACATTCAGCAAATGCTAAAGGCTTTTGGTTTCTGTACTATGTGGATTCGCTGGATCATGAGCTTAATTAATTCCACTCAATTCTCCATCCTTGTGAATGGGATCCCATCCCGCCCCTTCAAACCATCAAGAGGAATTAGGCAAGGGGACCCCCTATCCCCTTTCCTCTTTGTTCTCATGGCAGAAGGGCTTGGCTGTCACATTAAACATGCCCTCCAATCCCACCATCTCAAAGGCCTTTCAGTTCACAACACCCCTGCTACCTCTCATCAGCAGTTTGTTGATGACACCATGCTATTTGGATATCCCTCGGTCCAGGAAGCCGCATGCTTCAAATCCCTGCTCACTGACTTTGCTGAAGCTTCAGGCACTGATGTCAACTGCACCAAATCGCAGATCTTCTTCTTTCACACGCCTTCTCTTGTTAAAACGGCGGTTGCCCGAATCCTTGGCTTTCCCACAGCCTCCCTTCCCTCCAAATACCTCGGAGCCCCCCTCACTGCCTCAGCTATAAAGCACTCCTCATGGCGAACCCTCATTGAGAAGCTTGAATCTCGACTTAACCTTTGGACGCACAGATCTCTCAATCTGGCCAGTCGGGTAGTGCTCATTAAGTCTGTCCTTCAGGCAATGCCCCTGTATCTTTTCTCAATCCTTGCTGCGCCCAAATGGGTTTTAAAAAGAATCAGGAATCTTCAGCGCAGCTTCCTATGGGGCGGTTCGGCAACTAATCGTAAATGGGCTTTAGTCAAATGGCCCACAGTCTGTTTACCCAAAGACAAAGGGGGTATTGGTCTGAGAGACCCGGAGCACAGCAATTCCATCATGAGCGCCAAAATATGGTGGCACTGGATCACAAATCCAGAAAAACCTTGGGCAAGAATCTGGACAACTAAATATGCTAATAACAGACCTCAGGAGGAGCTCATCCGGTTCACCCCCACGGAAAAAGGCTCGCTAATATGGAACGCGGCCAAACAGCACTTCCAGTTAATTCAGCAGCACAGTTTTTGGGAGGTCAGGGACGGCAAGACTGCAAGATTCTGGACAGATGCATGGAACCAGTTGCCAAAGCTCACCCACGTTCTTCATTCACCCCTAGATCTCGTTAGGCTGGAGCAGCAGCAAGAAAAGATCCATCACTATTGGGTGCAGGAAACGGAGCACGGATTCAGGAAATGGAAACAGGGTAATCAGCTAATTAACATCACAAACCTACAGGATATCAAGGAAATGGAGAAGGAGCTCAAAAAATAAGCATCAGACACGACGAAGGCAATGACATCCTAAGATGGGGATACCGATCAAAGGGTGACTTTACTACTTCAGAAGCCTACAAGATAGTCTGCAACATCACTACCCCTTCTGATCCAATCTGGAGCAAAATATGGGGTCTTGGATCCTGGCCCAAAGTCTCTTACTTCCTATGGTTGGTTAGCCACAAAAGAATCCTCACCTGGGACAAACTAAGAAGAAGAAATTTTCATGGACCATCGATATGTCCCAATTGCAATCAAAATGAGGAAACGCTCCAACACCTCCTGGACACCTGCCCCCTAGCCAATCAGCTATGGGAAAAGGCTAGCTTCAGATGTCAAAAAAGATGCAGAACAGAGAACGACATAACCGACTCCCTAAGACAATGGCCGCAGAATCCTTATAAGAGCGAGCTACTCAACTGTCTGTGGAACTTGCTCCCTGGACTCATCTTATGGGGTATATGGAAGGAAAGGAATAAACGTATATTCAAAAATCAGCGCTCTACGATCGAAGACATATGGACCAGACTCTGTGGGAACCTCAACGAGACGCTGCTGCTCCACTCCTGGACCCAGGAAGATCTTCCATCTCTAGACGTCGAGAAAGGCATTCTAAGCAACTGGCAATTGCTCCTACCTCAGAATCTACACAAGATCAACCCCTCCAAAAGCAGCAGTACAATCAAAGGCACTTGGATCGCCCCCCCTAAGCATTCTTATAAGCTCAATTTTGATGGGGCCTCCAAAGGTAACCCTGGAATGGCAGGTTTTGGAGGTATTCTGAGGAATCACGAAGGCACCCCCCTGCAGATATACTTCGGATACTTGGGTTGGGACACCAACAACTCGGCTGAGCTTGAAGGATTATGGCAAGGGCTCCTTCTCGCATGGAACCTCAATCTCCAACCCTTGATCGTGGAAGGAGACTCTCAGATTCTCATAAACATGGCCAAGCGACTGCAGAATGGCTCACAAGCAAAAAAAATCGCAGACAGCTGGAGGCTCGCAGCTAGACTAGAATCCATCGAACAAGCTCTTCGCAGCAACAGGGCCATCACCTTCAATCACACAAAAAGAGAGGGCAACAAGGTTGCAGATCTCTTAGCTAATATAGGAGCAGATAATGATCATACTCTCCTCACAGGAACCACGACTATTATACCAAACAATGCCTAGGCTCAGGACTTCGCTAGGCTAGTCCAAAGAGATGCTGCTTCCCCGGATGCGGGTGACACTACGATTGAAGGCGAGGTGCCACATGGAAGCCATGTGCGGCCTCAAGCCTAAAACAGGCTTTTAATGCGAACCGCCACCAAGGAATTTAAGCATGGGTTCAGGTGCGATCTTGGACGGCAATTCAATGCACTGTCCGGGGTTCAGGTGCGACTACAGAGTGCAGTTATGGCATGCAGAGTTCGAGGAAAAGATGAGGAGCTTAAGAATGGCGAGCGGGTGGATTGCAATGTGTTGGTTCGCGCTCAGAAACTGGAGTTGGGTCTATGGTTCAGGGAGTGTGCATCTTCTTGGTCGAAGGTTCACGGAGCTACCGCTCACGCCACTCCTCTGTCAATTGACTGCTGCATCAAGTCTGAACGAGGGGGGTGGAAGGTGCTTCAATTTCCCCAATTCCTCCTATTCTGCTCTGTTTTTTCCCCCTGTTATTTGTGGAAAAATGGTCAGGCCTCGACAGCGCCTTCTCAGCCGTCGAGGCTCTAGCCGAGGTGGGTCTTCTCGCCCCTCAGTTGCAACTCCCCAATCCCGCTGCTGTCGATGCCTTTGCCATCAAGTTGCAGAAGCCCATCCCATCCAATCGAGCCAATTCTTGGACTCTAGTAGTCCAGATTCGGACTCGGCACCTCTACCTGCGTTTGGCACTGCTGTCTTCTCTTTCAGAAGCTCCCAGGAAAAATCCTGCATCAACGCCCATGTCTCGGTCCTTTTCCTTGAAGAATCGCAGGATGAGGGCGAGGAACACCCCAGCAAGAAGATGCACCAGGCAGGAAGCTCAAGGGATGTCGAGGGATCGCCAGAGGCTGCCCCAGAGCATGCTGTCAATCCACCTCCGACTCAGGCAGCGCCTTCTACAGCGGGGTACCAGAAAGAATTGGACTCTCTCCCTGAAGGATATGGCTGGCGCAGGATCATCGAGGAGGAGCCGGACGATTAGCCGTCCTTTCGCTCAGCGTCACTCTCTCAGACGCTGCTCAGGTCCACCCATGATTTACTCTGTTTGTTACAATGGCCTACTGTATGTTTTTGCTGTGTATGTATGGTTCGAAAGAAATCTTGTTCAATGCTTTTCGATGCCCCTGCGAGGGATCCTAATGAAGTTCTCTTTTTTCTTTTTTGAGCCCCTGCGCGGGTTGTCAATTTTTGCTCTGATAGCACCTCGGTGGTTTAAAGCCCCTGCGCGGGCGGTTTGTCTCAGTTGCGGTGCCCCTGCGTGGGCTGCTCTTTCTGATAACTTGCAGTCCAAAGTGCCATCCGTGGCCTTTGGCAGTATGACTCAATGACTGTAAATGTTTTCCTGTTCATGTATATAATAGAATAGCATAGTCTTAACGAGAAAAAAAAATGGAACTATAAAGAAATAGAAAATTTTAAAAACATACTATTTAAGAGTAATGATATAATGATATAGATGGAGTTTTACTCAGATGTTAGAAATTTTAGAGGTAAGTTTCTAGAAAAATAAATAATGTAATATGTAGAGAAACATTTTTTAATGCATTTTACCACATTAATGGATCAAGATGTTTATCGTTTAAAAAATGTCTCATTATAATGTAAATATTGAAGGAAGCACATTCATTACTCTCCCAAAATTAATTCTTTCTTTTTCCTTGAAAGGAATCCTAGAATGGTTTAATCTTTATCAACATTACTCTTCCCACTATCACTGTGGTAATTGGTGGGTGAAGTTCTTCGATGAACCCCTCAACCACCCTCATAATGAAACCCAAGCCTCCAAGACACCAGTGATCTTCTACGGAAACTCCATTACAATGAAGAAACTTTCCTCTTAATGGATTGTTAGAAATATGAACAAGATTCCTAATGTTAAGCAACCTCTATAGACGCCATTAATGAAAGTACTCATGATAGTAGAATGGACATTAGTTGATCAATTTAAAGTTATTTGGTCGATCCTTGATGCTATGCAATAGAGATTAAAGAAAAAATACTTTTCATTAATTAAGGGTGTGTTTTGTGTTGTTTGTATTATTGAAGAATCGTAACTTTCTTATTTAGACTAAAACAAGATTGTGCTTTAATGTAGCTCTTCCTTCATGGAGTTAAGAGGCATTTACTTAACCTAATCGTCACTAGATTGTGATTTAAAATTTGAAATATCCTCTATGGCTACAACTTGATGATCATTAAGCTATCATGGACATTCCACTAGAATAGTTCATCACAACTGATTCCACAAAATTACTAAAATATATACTATGTGGGTTAATTTTTCCTTAATATTCTAGACTATTTAAAAGCATATTTTTTGTGTTAGCTAAACTATGAGACATAGAGAATAGAAGGAAATAAACACACACCAACCATGATAAACATAATTTTTTCCTTAGGAAACCCTTACGAGACAAAATCTCTCTACAAAGTGACACTTATTTGCTCTCTTTTCTCTAGCACGGAAATATGCAAGTACAAAGGATGATGTATTCTCTATGGAGTTACCTAAGACATGTGACCTATAGGGTTTCTAGAAAAATTCAATAACCTTTGTTCCTCTCTATATTGTAACACTCGTACTTGCTTATTCAACTATGGAACAAAATACAAAAGCATAGATGGAACCCCTAATCCTCCTAGTGGCCTAGTATGTATCATAACCCAACAGCCAAATAGGGGTAGGATTTCACACCCTAAACCTTCAAGTAGAGTTAGAATTTGGACATTCTAGAGCCTTCTTAAAAATATGCATGTGGCCATCTCCATATGTATGAGTAAAGGGGCTTGATGAGGTATCCTTTCATACCATGCTTTTCAACTTGTGGGAAGCATAAATTTTTCTATGAGCTCTATTTGATACAATTATTACCACATCAGAAAGGTATTTATGTGTAGATAAATTCCAAAGGGTTTGGGATAATTCATACATTTTTACCCCAAAAGAAGCATTTAATACCTTAAAATGGCTCTTAAAGGTATTAGATCTTAACTCTCCAAACTCGAAACTAACATCAAAATGACCCTACACTTGACTCCTCCAATTTATTCCACTATGAAACCATTTAGATAGATGAAAAATAATTTGATGATCCAATCCACATCATACCTCCCCATGTATAGAGATTATTGGTCCCCAAAATATTTACTAAATAAGGATATGAAACTTTTCCCGTACTTCCTCCCCAAAGTATCATTTTTCTTTATCTTAAAGTTTTTCTTTCAACCCAATCTACCAAAGGTCATGCTACCCCTTCCTTGCAATTTTGCACCTATTCTACAAAATTGTGTTGTATACCAACTTTTCTTGAGTAGTTGGTGCTAAGTCCTCTATGGAAGGTAGGATTTTCTCCTACCCTTAATCCAACATGGAAGGCTCATAAACATTGAAATTCTCCATAATCACTATTGAGTAAATGTGCATGTATGGGAGTAAATTGAATCTATAGGAGTTATATCCCTATTTTCCAATATCTTGAAAGGATGATATGATATATCATTGATCTTGTTACAAGGACTCTAAAATCATTCCATTCAATGTAACCATACTATGTCTCCCACTGTGAATGGATTCTTTATGTTGTGTTGATCATTCATAGATTTATACTTTTATTTGACCTCTTCAACATCCCCTCTACTTTCCATGGATCTACACAATATTTTCAACATTTTTTTTTCCATTCTTAGTGCATCTCCTATGAGGTCTACCCTGATTTTTCATTAATGTCCATATATGATATTCAAGGCTGAAGATGGATTATCTTGAAAGCAAGTTCCAGAATGTGAATACCAATATAATTTTCGACTAATTTGTTATAAGAGTGTTGTATATAGATAATTTCTCAACCCATGTCCACAGATGCTTTCGATTGTAACCCTTCAAGAGTTGCACCAAATACCCATTGATTAATTATGTATTCCCATATGTTTGAGGACAAAATGTTATAGAGCTTTTCAATTTTGTGTACATCCTCTTTGATAATGTAGTCCAAAATTCAATGAAAAATCTAGTGTCCTTGCCTAAAATTATTCTCAATAGTATCCCAAAGTGCACCCAAACTTGTTCAAAGAACAAGTTTTCTACTCCTTTCCCTTTGATTCTCTTTTTATAGGACATGAAAATGCACATATTGTTGATATTTTCAAATACCACAAATTGATATTCATTTACTTTCGTACTTGTTGGTAAACCTCCCACAAAATATATGGAAATTCTTTCCCAAGGATATGTAGGTAAAGATAAGGGATGGTATAGGTATTTCTTTCTATTATTATGATTTTTGGTACAACAAAGTATACATCCTCTAATGTATTGTCTTTCATCTTCTTGCATTATGGGCTAGTACACATAGCTCTATATGTTGGTGGTTTTTATCCCAACACAAAAATGCACTGCAACCTTGTAGGTGTGAGACTCTTTGACAAGAAACAAACACTCACATTTAGGAACACAAAGCTTGTCCAACCTAAAGAGTAACCCATTCTAGAGATTATACTCATCTTTTTTGTCACCGTATTCTACATGACTCCATCCTTGTAGCTATTGAAATAATTGCTTGAATTCCTCATATTATGTGTATGCCTCTGTATATGCATTAAAGCTAAAAGGATCAATGTGCATCAAAGTTCCCAAAGTTTTATTTTTTGATGTGGTTTGCCTTTGAAGCATGTAAACCAACCTAATTGTGTCACTCTTCTTGTTCTTGAGGTACCTCACTTAGTGTTGAATTTTTAGGGCATCCTCTGAACTGACAATTACTTCTTATGATTTTTAAATTAGATCATTTTTTCTTATAGTCTTCTCCATCACAAAGAAATTACATAGAGGATCTCAATAGTAAAAAAAAAAAAAAACCACAAGGATCATAAAGAGATAGCCACACAATAACACAAGTATTTACAATGGAAAACCCACGTGGGGGGAAACCAAACAATATTTTCCTTAGAAGAATCATCAAGTTCAATAGAGATAGATCAATCAAATACAAGATCAAGCAAACTTATAATGTATCTAGACCAATCGTGGCCCACCACTTCCTATTCAATTCAAGCATTACCAGATAACTTTGGTCTAATTTTGTACCAATCAACTCAATCCTAAAGCCCATATACACTTCAGAAGTTCGGTCCTCTAACTCTAGATTATCTCAAGAACTCAACCTTATTATGTCTCACAACTTTGACCTTATCTGCCTCAGGAATTTCATCCATCTTCAATAGAGATTGTACCTCGGATATTTATATGTATTTCCTAATTAATCTGCGTTATAAACTCGTCCTTCTTTCAGGAATTTGCTTTAAAAATGTGTCCCTTTCTCTGACCTTGGAAATATTCCTTCGTTCCCTCAGATAGGTTGAACTTGCTTGCCTCAAACATATCTGAATTTTTGCATGGAGGGAGGTCAAATGTCACATATTTATTGTAGATTGTCTTATCTGAATGGGTGTGTCTATATTGGGTCCAAGTTGACTAGGAGGAGCAAAAAATTACACTTTCAAAATTCAAAATTTCTTCTCATAAATCCTTTCTCTTTTAATGAGAATGAAGAAAATTATTTACAAATACATCATTAAATGAAATAATAATTATGAAGACTGACCATAGCTACAAAATTCAACACTAGGCCACTTAATGCCTAATTAGGGTTGCAGGGTGTCTATGCATGACCTCAATGGTAACTTTATGAATATTGGTTTATGAAGACTCCTCTTTCTTAGACATCCTTAAATCTCATATATGATATCACCATCATCTTATGCACATTAGTTTCTTTCCAATTATAATAATTTTAGCCAAAAATGAGCTAATTAGTAGAAAAATTAGTAGAAAAATATATCATTCATTGGCACACATAATTAAGGCTTTCACTTGTTAAAATCTTTTTTTTCATTTCTACCTAACTTGACAATGAATCATCAACTAATGGATCTTGACTTGCCACCAATTGATGTTCCCTCCGCTAGACACTTGGACACATAATCATATTCTCTTTGAAACTTTTCAATGTCCAATATCCAACATATTCATGGAGTGAAATTATCTATGCTAATATTTGGTATACCATATTCAAATAATGGAAATCCAATATCTGACATCTATATATATATATATATATATATATATATATATATAGATATTAGTTTTGTTAGTGTTAGGAGATAAGCTTGATTTCAAGGAACCAACCTCTCGAAATTTAAACACCCAATATTCAATCTCCCCATAACTCAAATCTTTGATATCTAATACCACGTCACCTTTAACATGACTACCACTTAGCTGCAACCTCAATGTGGCTATGCACTTTGATCCATGTCATCTTGCCATGTTGACATGTCATATCAAATCCATGTCAACATGCCACATCATCTAGGATCCACTTCATGCCATGTCATTATGATACAACACCTATCACATTAGATTTCCATGTCAGAACCATATTATCATGCTATATATTATCAAGAATTATTGATATCATTAGGAAATCCCAATTGTTAGGCCCCAATCTCTTGATAGTAAAAACCCTAAAAGCCTGGTATTTGGATACTCGATACCTCACACTCTCATCCCCAAACATATTAACTGATGGCTCCCAAACCTTACATCAATTGAAAAATAATGCAGGTCTTATTCTTATCGAGGACTTTGGTCAATAGTTTCCATTACATTCTCCCAACATATTACAAATGAAAGGTCAACACCCAATGGTTGAAGGCCCAATATCCCCTTTCAATGCAACTCTTAGTTGTGACTTCCTTTGGCCATGTCACCAACCACTAAGGCCAAGGAATGTAATTCTCAAAACTTCTAACTCACTTTTTATATATTTATCAAGGGTTAAAATCGGTTTAAACCCAAAGTTTTGGTAGTCGACTAGCATATACCTAATGAATGGTACTTGATCTATTCAAAGAAGAGGTTTTTGTTAGTTGTTAAATGGGTGAGACTCATTACTTTCATGGAACTTATCACTTTTGTTTATTTGTAATGTTTAACACCCAAAGCCCAATATCTTTATACTCTATTAGTTTTCTCTTCTATGGCTCAGGACCCTTCCAATTGAGTCTTGGTTATGGCTCCTATCAAGCCATGTGACTATAGGTGGAAGCTAAATATTCCAACCCCAAAATTATAGAAATTCTGATAGGGTTACTAGGGCTATCCCAAATATTTCAACTAACTCTAGTATGGCAATAATTTTCCCTAAAAAAATCCTAATACGTGGAAGTCTTCATCAAACTCTAATGGAAACCAAACTGATGCCTCCATCTAAGCATCTTCACCAAGAAAAAAAAATATGGCAAATGACCCAAATTCACAACTTGTCCCACTTGAAGGAGATTCTCCTCATTCCTTTAGGTATGAAAATGCACCCTATTGTAAAATTTACAAAATAGAGAGGCTATTATATTGACTTATAATAAGAGGGGAAATCCCTCTTAAATAGATCGAAACGTTAGGTCTCCTAATTGAGAGTAGGGATACAGTCACAACATCTTTTGTCCCATAATTGGCTTAAGAAGGGCCATTCACACTAGGAGGATACATTAATAGACTTAGGCTCAATTCGACATGTACATTCCACTTCACACCTCATATATATCATAACCATCATAGGCAAAATACTTCATATAATACATCTAGATATATAAAAATATTCATCATAGAAATATTGGTTAATAACTAAGCACAATTATACAATATTTACAACTCTTCATTCATAGGTATTCATAAAAAATTGAACAACAATATCATTTCATTAACCAAGAAGAGATACAATTATCTGTTTCACTTAAACTTGTTAGAGAATGAAGAAGGGTGAACCACTCTCCACCCAACATTACGCTCACCTACATTGTAGTATTTCTTCCAATTGGACACCCATAAACTATATCTAATGCCTCAAGAGAAAAATTTGTTGAAAATGGCAACAAGAAATGCTAAAAATAGCACTACTATAAATAGCAGTTCGGGCACCAGTGTTGGACATAGAAACAAGGAATGAAAAATGGAAGTGCTAAAAATAACATTGCTATAAATAGCATTTCGGGATACCTTCCTATTTTAGTTTGTCCCTGAACTAAAATAGAGAAGTAAAATTCGAATTTGATCTTAGTAGCTGTTTGTAAAATAATTAATTAATTCATCTTCAATTAATTAGTTGTAGAAAATCAAACATGAAGTCTATGTGGGGACATGCAACAGTTTCTCCATTGATTGAGGAATTTATCCATCAATTAAAGAGATAAGGATGAGTTGTAATATTGAGTTGTAATTAGTTAGCTCAGTTAACTGAGTTAAGTCCGGTTAAATTAGTTCTAATAGTTTGTTGAATTAATTGTGAGTTCAGTTAGTTAATGCTTGCATGCATGTAATTGTTGCACTTCAGATAACTGAATATTCTCTCATAAATAACTCATGCATGTCAGTTCAGACAGAGACCCAGTTGAGATCAGATGGAGCGACAATGTACTATCAGTTGGAGGATTTTTCCTATATAGGAAACTCATCCATGTAGAAGGAATTATCTCCTTCAGGATTGCATAGTTAGATTAGAGGTTAGTGAGTGTGTGAAGAGGCCAATTCACACAGGTGGCAGCACTGGACCCCAAGGAAAACTGTGCAAGGAAATAGGAGGCTTGGAGGGTAGAGGAGAAGGTTTGGAGAAGCCTTTGACTGTTTATGAGCAGTATTGTTTGATTGAAAAGAGAGCAGGATAGCTTGAGAGCTGATTCTTTTTGTAACTTGAACAAGATTTCCACTTGTAAGATAATACAAAGATTGGGGTTTTAGGCTGAGGCTTTCCCCGGGTTATTTCTTCTGTGTTATGTGTGATTGATTACTCATCCTCAGTTATATGTGTTCTCATTGATCTTGCTCAATTCGATTAAGCTTCCACTAAGTTTGTTGTAGAAGTAGATCTTGTATTTTTCTTTAGTCTATTGCATAATCTGTTGATCTACAGTGGGAATTTCTACATGGTATCGGAGCAAAGGTGATCAAAGGAGAACAGTATACAAGAAGGGAGAAATTTGAAGTTTGTGGTTTATGAATATAGAAATCGAGTTCTTATCACATCTCAATTTCACCAATGGCGTTTAGTGGTTTAAGACTCAAGTATGCCCTTGATGGCAACTCGAATTATATAGTCTGGAAGGATCGCATGGAAGCAGTATTAGAGGATAATGGTCTAAAAGACTTCGTTGATCAAGAAGTCCCTAAGCCGACTGATGCTACTCAACTGGTGGAATGGAAGAAATGTGTGGCTAGAGCAAGGAGAATCCTCTTGGAGGGCGTTTGAGACCACATTGTCTCGAGCCTCTATGGGAAGGAGACACCGTTTTTGATGTGGAAAACATTGAAAGATCTATATCAGAACATCAGCGATCAGAGGAAGCTGGCACTAAAATACAAGCTTCAGAAAATCAAGTGTGAAAAGGGCGACACGATCTCTACATATCTGAACAAGCTCACCACCTGCAGGGATGAGCTTGGAAGTGTAGGGATCACGACAGTCGATGATGAAATGGTGAGTCTTGCTCTCCTCGGTCTTCCTAAGAGCTAGCATAGCTACCAAGACTCAGTAAATGGAAGAGAGAAACTGCCAGATTGGGAACGACTTTGGTCGGATTTGATGCAGGAGGAGATAAGAAGAAGCACCAGAGATGGTTCTTCATCCAAGGAGGATGAAGAAAATTGCGCCTTAGCGAGTAAGGCAAAGAAAGGGAAGGAGAAGATTCTCATCCCAAATCGAGCTCTTTCCATGGTGGGAAGAAGTTTGACAAATCGAAAGTGCGATGCTTTCATTGTCATGAGGCCGGTCATTTTGCTACAAATTGTCCACTGAAGAAATCCAAGATGGGATCCAAGGAAGGATCTGAAGATGAGGCATTGGCTTCACAGTTCGAGTTGGATTTCATCCTCTTCGCATGCATGGTTTCATCCATGGTGGGATGTGGTTGGTTTCTTGAGAGTGGAGCTTATTTCCACATGACCGATGACAAGATTTTGTTCAGTACCTTGAGAGGAGAAAGATCTCCAGATACTCATAGCAATGGCTAATGATGAAAAGTATAGTGTCTCAGGTGTAGGCAAGGTTGTTTTTTAGAGGGAGCATGGAACTCGCATTACCTTGATCGATGTCAAGTATGTAGCAGGACTGAGGAAAAATTTGGTGTCAATTGCAATGTTGGAAGACAAAGTCTATGATGTAGTCTTCAGTAAGGGAAAGGTTTTCCTTCGACACATCACCACGAGACAGGTGAAGCAGATCGGTTCACAAGTCAAGAACCTTTATGCTCTTGAGGTTCAAGATGCATGCAAAGCCTTGAGGAGCAAGGCAACTGATGGAAACTTGGCGATTGAGAGGGAGAGTAAATTACCTCTCAACATGCAGTGCCAGAAGAAGTCTCAGACAATTGTGGAGGAGCTACAATTGGTGAAGCAGCGTCAGGAGGTTGTGGAGCAACCACAGCTAGAGAAGCCAAGAGGAGATCAAGTAAAGACATCTATTCATGCAGAGACCTCTAGTAGGGGGAAATTTTGAGTCAAGTCGGCAGAGGGATCACATGCATCCATACCTCCAGGTCAAAGGTGGGCCGATGTGGAGTGACAGTCCCAAGAAGGCTGGAATAGGGGCAGGATCATTGAGGTACCCAACCTCTTTGATTAGGCCTTTCTACGGGAGCCCCGATGAGGAGTAGCAGGACTGGCTAAGTGGGTAGAGACGACTACGGATGGAGCGGCAGAGAGAGCTATAGTGTAGGAATCCCAAGACAGTGTAGAGCTAGCACGCTGCAGCAATACAAGAGCCACAGGAGTGGTGCACCAGTGCAGGATGGCACAGAGAGGTGTGCAATAGTGCAAGATGCATGGAGTGTTGCAGCTGCTTAGACGTCACAGAGGGAGCACTTGTCAGTGGCTGAGGAAGCTTCAACATCAGAGGATGTTTCTAGCTCAACAGGGAGGTCAGTTGGGAGATTTTTTTTTTCTAGAGTTACTAGAGAAACAACACTTGGACGAAGTGTTGCATGCAAAACATTCCAAAGGTTCAGGATCGGGTTCGAGTTGAATGCCTTTCTTGTTGAGAGGGAGTGTTGAAAATGGCAACAAGAAATGCTAAAAATAGAAGTGCTAAAAATAGCACTGTTATAAATAGCAGTTCGGGTACCAGTGTTGGACATAGCAACAAGGAATGAAAAATGGAAGTGCTAAAAATAGCATTGCTATAAATAGCATTTCGGGATACCTTCCTATTTTAGTTAGTCCCTGAACTAAAATAGAGAAGTAAAATTCGAATTTGATCTTAGCAGTTGTTTGTAAAATAATTAATTAATTCATCTTGAGTTAATTAGTTGTAGAAAATCAAACATGAAGTCTATGTGGGGACATGCAACAGTTTCTCCATTGATTGAGGAATTTATCCATCAGTTAAAGAGATAAGGATGAGTTGTAATTAGTTAGCTCAGTTAACTGAGTTAAGTCCAATTAGATTAGTTCTAACAGTTTGTTGAATTAATTGTGAGTTCAGTTAGTTAATGCTTACATGCATGTAACTGTTGCACTTTAGATAACTGAATATTCTCTCATAAATAACTCGTGCATGTCAGTTCAGATAGAGACTGAGTTGAGATCAGATGGAGGGATATTGTATTATCAGTTGAAGGATTTTTCCTATATAGGAAACTCATCCATGCAGAAGGAATTATCTCCTTTAGGATTGCATAGTTAGATCAGAGGTTAGTGAGTGTGTGAAGAGACCAATTCACACAGGTGGCAGCACTGGACCCCAAGGAAAACTGCGCAAGGAAATAGGAAGCTTGGAGGGCAGAGGAGAAGGTTTGGAGAAGCCTTTGATTGTTTATGAGCAGTATTGTTTGATTGCAAAGAGAGCAGGATAGCTTGAGAGCTGATTCCTTTTGTAACTTGAACAAGATTTCCATTTGTATGATAATACAAAGATTGGGGTTTTAGGCTGAGGCTTTCCCCGGGTTATTTCTTCTGTGTTATGTGTGATTGATTTCTCATTCTTAGTTATATGTGTTCTCATTGATCTTGCTCAATTCAATTAAACTTCCGCTAAGTTTGTTGTAGAAGTAGATCTTGTATTTTGCTTTAGTCTATTGCATAATATGTTGATCTACAATGGGAATTTCTACAAAATTCACATAGGGTTTAGGAAGGTTTTAAGTAAGGTAGAAGGCATGACGGCCACTATTCACGTATAGGATTCAACATTTATAAAGTTCAAATGATGTGCCAATGCCTATTAACACAAAGACACATGGCCATGTAGAGCCAACACAACACAAAATGTAGCTCTTTATTATATGATGATCGTTTAAATGTTCACCATGTGGATCTATTAACAATGTGGTGAGTAAATGTGGATTATCCGCTAGTCATCTCTCAAGATGTAGTAACTTTAAAATATATAGCGAAATATGTTTCAAAAGACGAGAGAAGATCAAAAATTTATCACGAAATGTTGATAAGGGTTGTTGGTGGGAGTGGGTTTGAGGCTCCTATGTTATATTCATATAGAAGGTTCCTTGTTGAAACTCTTGTTGAGTGTGACATTGGAGCTAAAGGAACCTACCATATGTTGTTAAAACTCCCTCTTGTTGTCTATAGTTGCAAATTTTTCCCTTTAAGAGTTAGCAAGAAAGTGTAACAAAAGTTATCACTCTATTCTAATGAAGTTTTATGTGGAAATAATTTCATTCAGGCATATCAAAGTCGACCTACTTTTTTGGAACATTTGTGCTTGAAAGAAAAACAAAATTATGTAGTTTTGATGCCAACCATAGGAAGGAGCCATAGAGGCCACGAGAAAACCATGTTATTGTTCATTTTTTGCCACGATTTTATGTTGTTCCTGATGATGGGTCAGAAAAGTCTGAAACCTTTTCTTGGAGTTATTTACTTTTATACAATCTAGTTTGTGACATTTCGTTAGATATCAAGATTTCAACTGAAAGTATCATTGAGAATTGGAGGAATTTGAGATATTCTCTGTGGCATTTTGATCGAGTCCTTTTTCCAGATGGAGGCAATGAACAATATGTTTTTCCCCTTGTGCATGAAGAAAATGTTGATCAAGATTTGGAAGAGTGGAAGGTTTTTTCCTGGATAGTTATTCCTAGAAATGTAAACACTTTGATATTCATTATAATTGGCAAGAAACAATCGTCTCAAAAAAAAATTGGAGCAGGGGATCCATTTTATAAAGTATGCACAGTTTTTGAGTGTTCTCAATGGGAGCATGGTTAGGGAGACATATTTTTCACCTTCCTCTCTATCATACAAGCAACTCACTGATTTTGAAATTGTTTCTCGGCACTTTGTCAATGGTGGAAATGATGGTGCTTTAAAAATTATTATTCAAGGTATTGTTGGAACTGAGAAGTCTTATCTCATTGACTACATTTCTCATGCTCTGTCTGCTTCAAAAACAGATGCTAAAAGTCCATTTTTATTGCTTGCTCCAACTAGTATAACTTCTTTTAACATACGTGCAAAAATAATACATTCTGCTTTGAAAATTCCTATAAAAGATATGAAACCGTTGCCTGATGAGGATTTGGCGGTCTTTTAAGAAGAAATGAGGCATATTCGATATATATTGATTGAGGAGATGAGTTTTATAGGTCCAAGGCTATGAATACATATAGATTCTCGTCTGCGAGAAGCCTTTCCTGAAAACAAGGATTATCCTTTTGGTGGTAGTTTTGTCATTCTTGTGGGTGACCTTGGGAAGCTACCTCTTGTCACGGATAAACCCTTGTATGGAGGTATAATAAATAGGAATTTTTTGTGGGAAAGTTTCAACATTGTTGTGACTTTGGATAAAATTTATGGGCAACAAGGAGATGATCTGAGACATGTGTCTTTTCACAATCTTTTGACCAACATTAGAAATGAAAAGTCTTTTCTTGCTGACTGAGGTCTACCTATGATGCATGTCGATAGTTTCTTGGATCGTCAGGAAAAAAAATTATTTTATTCTTGTGTTCACTTGTTTGCGACGAATAGTCTTGTCAATTTGCACAACCGAAAGATGCTTAAATCGTTAAATTGTCCTATTGCAAAATGCCTTGCAGAATGCACTAGAAGAACAAAAATAGGTGATAACAATGACGACTTGTTGGAGCGTGCATTGCTACTACGTCATAGAGAGTGAGTTATGCTAATGTGTAATTTGTTGGTTGACGTTGGGTTGGTTAATGGTGCTTTTGGATATGTTGAAGATATTTTCTATACACCTAGTTCGAAGCCGTCACAACTTCCACAATTCGCTACAGTTCTTTTGAAAAGTACTTTGGTGTTATCTTTGATAGAGATTATCCAAACGGTGTGTTGATTGTGCCTGTTGTTAGGGGGAATGTTAGATGGATGCCTTTGAAAATGGCATGGGCATTGACAATTCACAAATCACAGGGGGGTGATTTTGCAATGAGTCACTATAGATATTGGAGATAGAGAGAGGAAGGATTTGACATTTACAACTATATCAAGAGTGAAATCGATAGATGGTTTGCGGATTTCTTCACTTTTTTCTTTTCAGCGTTATGCTAAAATGTGAGACATGGCATATTTGACGCATAGAAAGAAAGAGGAAGAACGATTTAAGTCAATATCATTTCCAGGGTATTTATTTTGAATAGAGTTTAGTGTTTTGGCATGTCTTTGAGAAAAATATGAATAGTTATGTATAATTATTGTTGTTTCTTGCAATTATATGTATGTAGATTGATAAAAATTTTGTTCTTCTTGTTGATCATTTGAATAGATTTATTGATTGGTAATATCCGTAAATTGACCATTTCGAAGAAATTGCATGGGTCGTTGCTTTTTTAGTGGTGATGTTGTTGTTTGATTGGATAAATTTTACATATTTATTCTTTTTATGTCTTAATAAAAAAATTTGGCTTTAAAAGAAAACTAAGAAACAATAAATCTCTAATAAAATATGTGTATCTATATATTTTTCTATTACTAATTTTAAATATATCTTTTTGTCATTGACATGCAGATATGGAGAACAATGATGGCATTTATTACATTTCAATGATAAAATCTATTGCATAACCCATAAATTTTGTTGCCTATATTCACAAAAGGATTGATAGAAAACATGGTCTCCATCCTTTTTTTATTGATGAGCATATCAGTGTCTTGGATGGAATGAAATTAGATGTTGAAACATTGTATCATTTGCACCAAAGAGAATATGGAAAGAAAAGAAGAAGGGATTAGTTGGAAAGCATGAAGCATCGTGAGCATTATCATGTTGATTTGAATTGGTGCTACTTTTGTCACTAGTCTAGGTGTGTTTTGGAAGAGGCTCACATAAATAACTATGTTCTAGTGGAGTGTTTGGAGTTGATTTTTCTTGTAGACTTTCTTGATGTTACAAGACCAAAATATATCTGTAAATAATATATCTAAGGAAAATCTTTCTTTTTTCAGTTTAAATGTCAGCATATTGGATATTGTTGTCATTGGTGTTGTTATGTGTAAAATTGTTTGGCAATTGTCTATGAATTTTAATTGTTTGATAGTGTCTAATGTTCTTCCCCTTTATTCAATATTTTTTCCATGCGTTTATGATACATTCGGGTTTGTTGCCAGTATGATTTAATGCATTTCAGTTTATAATATGTGAGGGTTTTTTATATTTGACCTGGGGTGTGTGTATGTGGCTTTATAATATCTATCCCTTGGGTTTAATTTTTCCCTTTTGTTTATAGTTCATTGGTGTTATTGTGCTAATTGCCTCGTTTTAATTTTCACTTGGGTTTGTCAATGTAATTATCATATTCGTAGGTTCAGATATTGTTCATTGAGTTTATAATATTAGTTGTAGGGTGTAATGTTAATCGGTTGGGTTTGAAATCATGGGAATTGATGGTCTAATGTCATGTTGCGACAAAGATTGTCACAATAGGAAAAATGAATCATCTTTAACCATTGTGAGTGATTTCCAATGATGGTCAATCATAGCTATGGACATCATTGATAATATTGATCCCTTATGTTTATTAATGAAAGATTTAATAATTGTAGGGTAAATATTATTCATAAAATCTTAACTAAAAAAAAATTTGAATCTTTTATCAATAACTTTCTTACATCTTTAAATGCATGATCATATTTTCAGACTTACCTAAAATAATAAGATTATAAATTAGCTATTTAACTTAAAATTAATAAAAAGATAAAAACAATATAGCATAACTAAATGTTTCCTAACTCAAATTTTCTTTTACTTTCATAGTTAGATGGATGCTCAACTAGCACATGATATGTAATAATTTTGACAATCCTTCTAAATAATTGTCTAAACCTAAGATACCTTTTGGATTTTAGGTTTTAATTATTAAATTTCAGATTTTTTTTGAAGAGTTCATCGTTTCAAGTTTCAACAAACAGCGAATTAATTTCGGGTTTTATGGAGTGTGTGGCGTACAGAGTTTTTATTTCAATTATAAGGCAGATTACCATGATTCAATTTCAGGGGAGTGGATAATCAGCTATTGGATTTTAGGGTTTTATGTTTTAAATACCAGTTAATCGATTTTACGTTTTAATTATTAGCTAATTGATTTTAGGCTTTTATTTTAGATTTTAAGAGGTTTTAATTTCAGTTCTAGCGAGTTTGTTCGAGTATATATTTCTGATGTAAGTTTTGAATAATGATATTGATACTAATATGTCAATTAGGTTTATTAATAAAATGATATTGATACTTTTGTCACTAGTCTAGGTGTGTTTTGGAAGAGGCTTGCATAAATAAATATGTTTTGGTGGAGTGTTTAAAGTTGATTTTTCTTGTAGACTTTGTTGATGTTACAAGACCCAAAATATATCTCTAAATAATATATCTCACGAAAATCTTTCTTTTTTTCGGTTTAAATGTCAGCAAATTCGATATTGTTGTCTTTGGTGTTGTTATGTGTAAAATTGTTTGTCAATTGTCTATGAATTTTAATTGTTTGATAGCATTTAATATTCTTCCCTTTTATTCAATATTTTCTCTGTGTGTTTATGATACATTCGGGTTTGTTGTTTGTATGCTTTAATGCATTTCGGTTTATAATATGTGAGGGTTTTTTATATTTGTCCTGGGGTGTGTGTACGTGGCTTTATAATATCTATCCCTTGGGTTTAATATTTTTCCCTTTTGTTTATAGTCCATTGGTGTTATTGTGCTAATTGCCTCGCTTTACTTTTCACTTGGGTTTATCAATGTAATTGTTCATATTGGTAGGTTCAAATATTGTTCATTGTGTTTATAATATTAGTCGTAGGGTGTAATGTTAATCGGTTGGGTTTGAAATCATGGGAATTGATGGTCTAATGTCACGTTGCGACAAAGATTGTCACAATATGAAAAATGAATCATCCTTAACCATTGTGAGCGATTGCCAATGGTGGTCAATCATAGCTATGGACATCAGTGATAATATTGATCCCTTATCTTTATTAATGAAAGAGTTAATAATCGTAGGGTAAATATTATTCATAGGCTTTATAATATTAATCCTTTAAGTTATATATAAATAAATGGTTATTTTATTTTATTAGTATAATTATTATTATTATAAAGTTATTTTTTATTTATTTAATTATTATTAATTTAATTTTATTACGATTATTATAAATTAAATTAAATTAAATTAATTTAATTGAGTATATTATTTATTATTATTTAAATTTATTGCTTATTTATTAAAGTTGTCAATTTTAATGTAGATTATCATGGTAATATTAATAGAATAATACAACTTATTTTTTATATAAAATTTGTTAATATTAATATTTACTATTATTAATATTGATAATATTTTTTATAATTTTATTATTTTTATTAATAATTAATAGTTAATATTAATTTGTAATAATATTATATATAATTTTAATTATTAGTATTTTTATTATATAATTAATGCTGGTGTGCTAGTTGATAAAACATTCAACTCTATTATTAATCTCCAAAACATGAAAGAACATTAGATTCACTCTCAAAACGAGATAAACATATCACCAAAAATGTTTTATATCAAACTAATTCTTTTTTTTGTATTTAGTTTAATTATTTATTATATTAAATTAACGAAATTTTAGGTATGTATTTATTTCTTTAGATATATATGTTATTATAATAATCTAATTTTAAGGTTACCACTAACTCTATATCAATTTGGTGTATAAGATTCACTTTTTGCATATAGGTGTACATCCTCTACTATTCTTTGAATTTGAAATTGTGACCTTTTACTAGGAAACATGTATTTTTTGTTGATAGACATCCTCCTACAAAATGTTTGCAAATTAATCTTTCTTTTAATAAAAAATGAGATCTTATGGTCAAGAATCAAGATGATGGCATATTTTTAGTCTTCTCTACATCTATGATGGGTTTTTTACTACCCTAGTAGCCTTGAGCATCCTTGGTGTGTTTTGGCTCAAATTCCAGCTCCCCACATAACTGTTCCCTCAGTTGTTGTATCATCCCACACCTTGGTTAGCCTAGTGTAGTCTCTAATTTTCTACACATGTAAAACCTCTCCTAGGGGTTTACCATTTCCTTTATGTTCTCCAAGGTTATTCCATGGCAAAGGATGCACTATCCTTGGGGTTGGAGGTCGAGACTCTTTGATCATATGCACTCTCGTCAAGGCCTTCGAGCAGACTTGAGCCTAGACTAAAGCCCATTATGTTGCTATTGTTTTCCATTCTCCTAACCCACTTGAGAAAATTCAAGAATTGGAAGATTTCACCACCAATGATGGCGACCTCTATTCTGCCTTTGAAATCCAAATTAAAATTACTAGTTGGGTCATTTACGAGGGACAACCCACTTAATGCTCAAAGAAAAATATGAGGACCATAATGAGATAATTGCATGCCTCAATGAAATCGAAAGGGTCCACCTCAAACGACAATCCTTTCTTTCCAACCTTTATGCCTATTTGGCACATACAGAAGGCCATATTCAATATGGTCACAAACCTCCAAGGGGCTCAAGTGCACGAGATAAGTCTTATGATAAATGATGCTTGCCGAAGTCTCTTGGCTTATGTTGTGGCTTCATAAACTTTCTTTTATTTTCATAATTAGATGGATGTTAACTACACCTCACACATGATATGTAATAATTTTAGCAATCCTTCTAAATAATTGTCTAAACCTAAGATACCTAGCATTAAATTTATATTGCCTGTATTTTAATGAATGGAAATCTAATCAAATGTCTTCAGTCTGGTTTCCCTTATGGACGATAACTAAAATTGTCAAGCAAAACATTAAACTTGATATGCCAATATTTATAATTTAATATAAGATTTTAATTAACAGAAGAAAAAATATGAATTTTTTATCAATAACTTTCTTACATCTTTAAATGGATGATCATATTTTCAAACTTACCTAAAATAATAGGATTATAAATTAGCTATTTAACTTAAAATTAATAAAAAATAAAAACAATACAACATAACTAAATGTTTCCTAACTCAAATATTCTTTTACTTTTATAGTTAGATGGATGCTCAACTAGCACATGATATGTAATAATTTTGACAATCCTTCTGAATAATTGTCTAAACCTAAAATAGCTAGCATTGAATTTATAATTGTGAGTATTTTGATGGATAAAAAACTAATAAAATGTCTTGGTCTAGTTTTAGTTGTGGAAGACCACTAAAATAAACCAGAAAAACATTGAAATTTGTATACGAATGTTTATAATTTAATATAAAACTTTAATTAACAGAAGAAAAAAAAAAATGCTAAATCTTTATTAATAGCTTTCTTATCTTTAAATCCATGATCATATTTTCAAATTTTCAAATTTACCTAATATGATAGGATTATAAATCAACTATTTAATTTACCATTAATAAAACATAAAAACAATACAGCATAACTAAATGTTTCCTATTTTCAATATAAATATTGATTTTCAAAATAAAGATTGATTTAAAAAAAGAAAAATCATTTTCAATATACAATTTTTTTTATTTTTTTCTAGCGGGAAACAAACCCTCTATTTTAATATAATGGATTAAAAATACATTCTTATGATGGACAAATTGTCCTCATAAACCTTGAGATATACACAGCTTGATAAACTGCCTTGGAAAAAGCTTCTCCGCTTACATCCATTAGTACTATTGTCTAAAAGTTACAACATAATGGTACTATTTGCTCTCATCCATTTTTGCAGTTTACACAAAGTCTAATAAGTGGATCAGATCCTTTACATTTCTGAAGATCGCATACTTAATGTACTCTTTTCTTATATGATTTCTATACAAAATTAGCTACAAAATTTATACAAAACTTAAAACAAAAAGAGACAGAAATTTAATATGGACTTATCTGCTATGAGGATCTGCTTTTTTGATCCCGCTTCAGTGATCTATCTTGGCACTTTTAGATTTTCAACTTTTGTCTCCTCTGCTCCCATTTTCATCATGATGTGCATGCCTTCTTCTGTGTCCTGTAGTCCCTTTTTTGATAATTCATCTGTTAATTTGTTATGTGCCCTGTTGATGTGCTCAATGGAAGAATTCTGAAAGGAACTCCAAATACATTTTATACATCTCAGCCAACCTTGTAGTGAAGTTTGTTGAATGTTGTTCTTCCCATTAACATGGTCTATTATACATTTGGAATCCCTAAAAATTTGTACTTGAGGGATATCCAAGAACTTGATAAACCATAATAGACCACATAAAGCTACAGTTTTTGCTTTCATACTTGTTCCTTCTCCCCCATACCAGTGACTCCAGAATTCCTGCTCTTCTGTCAATTTTAAGCAAATGCCACTCACACATCTACCTCCTTGAGCTGCGCCATCAAAAAATCCCACTGGATAGTTTGAGCACTGAACTCTCCCCTTCTATGTCTTCTTCATTTTACTTTTCTTGGTATTCTCATTCTGTTCTAAAACCACCCACTGTTCTATGGATTCATAGATTAAGTTCCCCCCCCCTCTATTGTGACCAAAAATTAGATGATTCCGGTCTTTCCAGATTTCCCAAAAAATGACCAAAGTAAGCATTCTCCTGCTTTTACTCTGAGTGCTCCACCATTTTAAACACTCCTCAACTGTACTAAATTGGGTGAATGGAATCTGCCTCTTGTTTGTGAAATGTTTCCAAATGCTGACAGATCTATGACAATGTAAAAATAAGTGCTCATTGTCCTCAGAATTATTCCTGCATAGATAGCATATCCCAGGGCCATGGTGGTTCTTCTTTTGTAAGTTTTCCCATGTAAGATTTTTGTTCTGCCATGTTAGCCAGAGGAAGGTTACTATTTTAATTGGAATATTTACTTTCCAAAAACTGAAAAACCAGCAATATTCAACATTCAGAAATTCCTTCATGCAAATTTTGAGGTAACAGTCTGCCACCTCTACTTCTCCTGAGATCTTCTTCTTTCCAGCCCATGTCAAACAATCTCCTTTGTTGTCATAACTTATGCCTGCCTCCTTTAATGTTTTTACCAGTTGTAACCACTCATGTTTATACTGATCAGCCAAATTCAGTTGGGAGAAGTCACACCATATTGGAATATTCCCTTTCCATTCACAGATCAGCTGACTTAAAACAAAAAAGCCTCTTCTATTCAGATGCATTATCAGTTCCACTGACCCTGGAACACCCTCACCTACTCCTACAATACAATATTTTCCCAGAATAATACTGTTACCAGATCCAAAAAACCATATTATGTTTTGTAAAAGAATATTCTTGACCTTTCAAAAACTATTCCAGATTTGTGATCCACCTTTTTTCCCGATTTCTCCTTGTCTAAACCAGAAGGAGAAATCCTTATTCTTCATATATTTGGATCGGAGCAGCTCTCCCCAAATACTTTGACTATTGATACCCCTCCACAGTGATTTCAAAATAAGAGCCCATCCAAAAAAATTTAAGTTAAGAATACCCCAGCCACCCAAGATTTTGGGTCTAGTGATCTTTTCCATCTTCACTAAATGATACTTGTTGTTCATACTAGCACTGGACCATATATAACTTGTTATTGCTCGATTCAGAAGATTAATAATCATTTGAGGAATACAAAAAATATGTGCCCAATAAATCCCCAGCTGAGTCAGCACTAACTGTGTAAGGATGATACATCCTCCCATAGATAAACATCTGTTTTCCCACCCCTTAATATTCATATAGAATCTCTCCACCAGCCACATCCAGTCTACATTTTTGTAGCTGCCTAGCTTAAGTCGATAACCCAGATATTTCATACCCTTTTCTATATTTTCTGCATTCACTTCAAAACAATTTTGAATAAAAGAGATATCATCCTGGGCGCATGATCCATAAAGAATAATAGATTTCTGTTCGTTTTGAACAAGGCCCATGGCTACCCCGAACTTTTTTATGATTATGGATAGTGATAACCATTTATACCTGTTTACCATACCCATCAACAAAATATCATCCACAAAAAAACTGTGTGAGACTGTAACACGACTGCTAATCTTTAATGCTTCAAAAACTCCAGTAGACACTGCTTTTCTTATTTTTAGGCTTAATCCATCCATTACCAAGATAAACAAAAGGGGGGATAAAGCACATCCTTGTCTGAGACCTCTACCAGCAGCAAAAAATTTTGTAGGAAAACCATTAATTATAACTGCATATCGAACTGATGACACACACCCCATGATCCATTCAGTCATTTCTAAATTTACTCCAACTTTAAACAACACCATTCTTAGGAATCCCCAATCTACACAGTCATAAGCCTTTTTTAAGTCTACCTTCATCACCGCAACATTCATTTCTTTATTTTAATATTGTGCAAACATTCCTGTGCAATAGCTACAGCATCATGGATTACTCTGTTGTTTAAAAAACCATATTTTTCAGGAGAGATGAATTTAGATAAAGAAACTTTCATTCTGTTTTATTTAATCTTAGAGATAATCTTATATGTTAGATTACACAGAGAAATAGGGTGGTAATCAGCAAAAGTTTCCACCACAGATTTCTTAGGAATAAGTGAGATATAAGTGGAGTTTAACAAAGGATGTATAAATCCTTTAGACCTAGATTCCTCTACCATCTGAAGCAGTTATTCCTGAAAAATGTCTAAAAAATGAGCAAAAAATTCAACAGTCCAGTCGTGTGGGCCTGGGATTTTGTCGCCTTTCATTGATTTAATGGCCCATGACAGTTCTTCCTCCTTAACCTCCTTATACAGTTCCACATTATCCTCTTCATTAAACATTTTGGGATATTCTTCAACTGCCCATAGTTGAGCATCCACATCCCCCACTTCCACTCTATTATATGCTTTCTTAAAATATGAAACCGCCAGAGATGAAATATCCAAATGCTTATTAAAATTGTTTCCTTCACCATCCTTTATTTGCCAAATTGTATTTAGTTTTCTTCTGTGATTAGCAAATTGATGAAAAAATTTGGTATTTTTATCTCCTTCCTTAATCCACAGGGCTCTGCTTTTCAGTCTCCAGGTCATTTCTCTTATTTGAAGAATTTTCTTTTTTCCAAGTTCTAAAGCATGGATTTTCTCCCTTACTATAGGAGGAAGAGAATGTACATTCATTTGGTTATGAAGGACCTTCAACTCTTCCTCGATGATGGCCAATTCCTTTCTCAGTTCCTTCTTCTTCTTCCTTTCCCATTGTTTTACTTCTGATTTGAGGAGCCTGAGTCTATTTATGAAATTTTCAGAGCTGAAAGTTCCCGCCCCTGTGGATCTATTGTCCTTCTAGAATGATCGAATTAATGAATCGAAACTTGGATCTTCAAGCCAAATTTTGTTGAACTTAAAAGGAAAGCCAAACCTTGCATCAGAATTATTCCAAAACAGAGTTATTGGGCGGTGGTCTGAGACATAATTTTCAACAATAGATGAACTAACATCCCCCATCTTCTCTATCATGTCTTCATGGACGAGAAACCTATCAAGTCTCTTAGCAATATACTTATTACCACATCTTCCATTATCCCAAGTGGGGGCCATTTTGGGTGGACAGACATCGACAAGATTATGAACAAGAAAGATTTCTCTTAACTTCTGTGCCATTCTGTCTTCCACCCTAGTTTGTCCCCACAATTCTTCTATACCTATGGTGCAATTAAGATCCCCTGCCAAAATTAGAGAAGGAGCATTAAGAATCCCTGATACCTCCATAGTATTCCAAAACCCTTCCTTCTCTTTATAAGGAGCATATACATTAAGAATATATGATCTTCCCGGGATACCTCTGATATCACCTACCAGGAGAATACCCATCGAACAAGAAAAAGCCTTCAAATTTGCCCCCCTTGGGTCCCAGAGAATTGCAAGACCAGTAGGTCTACCAATGGCATTTGTTGCCACAATATACCATGTGGGAAACATCCACCTAAAATAGTTAATAGTTTGGATAGCAGAGTGCATGCTTGCTGTAAGTGCCCTGGGAGAGATAGGAGATGAAATAGGAATATCAATGAGTGATGGCGAATTTGTCAAGGTAGTATGAGTTTGACGAGGTCTACCTCTAAAATATCTGTTGCCTCTATTGTTTTTTCATCTTACAGTAATATTTCCTGCAGATGTAGGGCTGATTTCAGGTGACCCGGATCCCTTCGGCTTATGGATAGTAAGTGACTTGAGGTCAAGAGTTTTCCTTTGAAGAAGGAAATCTAGATCACTATCAAGGGAATTAATAGGAGAGGAAACCGGAGATATTTGAGCAGGGGCCTTTTCTTTATCCTTTGGAGAGTTAGGTTGAGTGGCTGGTGAGTAAAACCCACGAGCTTGAGTGTAAGTTGCATATGAAGTAGATGGAATATTATTTATATTATGTATGGCCTGTAACGGGATCTGAGAAAATACTGGAGATGATAATTTTTGTATATTTTCTCTACTGGATGAATCAACTGCTATATGGGAACCTGACTGCTCCGACAACAGGGAAGATGACTAGATTTGAATAGGATTAGGAGCAGATGTCTTTTTTATAAGTCTAGGAGAAGGTTCAGAGAATATTTGATTTGAGTGACTAGAATTACCTGAGCCCGAAGACTTTCTGTTCTGTTTGATGTCATAGCCTCTGCATGGAGAGAAACACTTTGATTTGTTTTCCTTCTGTACCCTTGGATGAGGCCCTTTATGCTCCCTCAACGACCGCCAACCTCCTCTTACTTTAGGACAAGTTGCAATTAAGTGTCCCGTCTGGTGACAGTTAAGGCACTAGAATGGAATTCCCCAGAAGTCCAAGCATTGAGTGAGATTGATATTTTCCCACTTCAGTTCAATGTGATCAGGAAATGCTTCACCAAAATCTTTTTCTATAAGAACCCAAGCAATCCTCTTATCCCTAGCTCCCAAACACCGAGGGTCAACATATACAAATTTTCCTATGGCATTTCCAATATCAGTAAAAACCTCCTTCGTCTAGAATTCCAGTGGAAGACCGGGAAGTTTGACCCATATAAGTTTGTTCTTAGGCATTTGTTTCAGGGGATTGAAGCCCACATACCACGCATACATTGCCAAAAAACCACGGTCCTTGACCCATGGCCTTGCTGCAATTTTCCGGAGGTCATCTTCGCTCAGAAAATGGAAGCTATACCATCCTCCCATGAGCTTCACCACTGTTGGAACATACCCCAGCAGAATTTTCCATTTCTTTGCCAACCACTGCCTCATCTCTACTTCTTCAATTTCGGAAAAATACCACCTTCCTACTAAAGCCCTCTTCTGTAGACTCATAATTCGATCAAGTAGCACGTCGTGACCGAAGGAGAGAATAGGAGTAGGAGCCGTGATTTTAATGGGACGTTGTTTCTTGCCACCCTTTCTTCCACCACCTTTTTTCCCCGAAATTATTATGTGGCATATATCTGGCTTCCAACCACAGGTCATCTCTGTCCTCCAAGGTTGTCAGCCGAGGAGAGTGTGTCACCTGCCTTATCACTTTTTGGTTAGCACGACAGAGTGACTCAACCTCCACCGTGGCTTGGATAAAGGCTTCATGAAGTGAAAGGTTTGACTCGAAAGGGTCCATCAATCTATGTGGATTATCTTAATTGTCCAATTTATGATGCCTGTAGTAATCACTACAGATCCCACGCCCCAAGCACCCTCGGAAACCCCACCCTTGGGAATGTCTACTGCGCTTTGGAAAAGAGGATGTCAGGCCAGGTACGCTCTCATGATAATATAACCAGAGCGAATTGTATGAAGTACCATAACCATATTTAAGTACCAACTGACATCAGGCCGACGCATCAGAGCTCACGCCTGAACTTGCCTGGGCAATTCCCCCAGTGGGAATGTCAATGCCGTCGAATCCTACAACAGCTCATGGATATCTCCTCGATAAATTAACTTACCTAGAGAATTTAATGATACATGTATATGGGACACGAGAGACGTCAGGAGGAAATCACAAGTGGACAACATGTGGACACCCATCGCATCTAGCTCGGGCAACGGGAATTAAAATATAATTGATGATTTGAATTAATCCCCGGGGAAAAGCGATGAACGGAAAACGGTAGAGACCCTTCCCGGAAAAACCAGGCGATCCAAAGAACGCTGTCTATGTTGTTATGATTCAGGGCCTTCGCAGCAGCACAAACAATAGTAGCCTTGACAAATCCACCAACTAGAACCTAATCTAATGGCAATAAACTTGCAAGGCCGAGAAATGGAGAAAAGGTTACTCCATTCGGACCGCCACGGCTCAAAAAACCGATACAGGTAGAAGGATGTGGGGGAACATAAACAGAGATTTGTAAACAAACATTCGGCCACTGGGGTAAGGGAAAAGGAATAAGGGAAAAGGAATAGAAGCCACCCTAAAGCCCCTGAACTGATGGAAATTTGGAGAAAACCTTATGAAAAGATTTTGCTGATAATGGGCGACTATAATTCGCAGACGAACATTTATATTATTTGACAACCAGAACAAGCGACCAGAATGAAGCAACAAAGGAAATCATATCAACTGCAAAGGTTTGAAACTCAGAACAGGCAATCTGCACAGTATTAATCATAGAACTGATTCAGAAAACCTATTTTCCAAAAACCCCCAATTCACAATTAACCCCAGCACTATACCCTGAAGTACATGGAATTTCTTGATAAACTTCGCTAGAAACCATACCTTTTCTTTTATTGCAGCGGCATTGCTTACATCAGGTTCATTCAGGTTCGACTCTGACTGCCCAAGCTGCTAAATTCGATGCCCAAACCCTGTTGCATTCCACCGCAGCTGGTTTTATAATCTTCCCCACCTTGACCTTGTTTAAACTCCATAGCCAAGATATCAAAGAGACCATGAATAAACAGGGAAAAACCCGTAGAAAACCCCGAGTAAGATGGGCACCATCAAGCGAGGACTTCGCCGACCTCTCCGAGGACACTGATGAGCTCAGTGGCGAAGCTGTAGCGCAAAATTTCCTGTTACCTCTCCCTGAATGCACTACAATCACCGTTCTATGTCCTTTATTCGATCGTGTGTTTCTATTTAACTAGGTGTTCCGATTCATTTACCTAGGATTATTAGATTTCAATTTAGTGACCAAGTGCACAGAATACCAAGTTTCAATTTTACGCCCACGTGCGTGGATTACCAAACTCCAATTTACTGGGAAAATGCTATTTCCAACCCCATAGCCTCATTAATGCGGGGCTACATGTGCAGGAGATAGCCACCTCGCTTTTAGATAATAAAAAAAAAGGGCGTAGTACCCACCTCGCGTGTTATAAACTCCTATCTCCTGTGCATGTAGCCCCGCATTAATGAGGCTATGGGGTTGGAAATAGGAGTTGCCAATTTACTGCGTGGCTCGTTGCGTTTGGATTTTAGGTTTTAGTTATCAAATTTCAGAATTTTTTTAAACAGTTCATCGTTTTCAATTTTCAACAAACAGCTAATCAATTTCGGGTTTTACGGAGTGTGCGGCGTACGGAGTTTTTATTTCGATTATAAGGCAGATTACCAAGATTCAATTTCAGGTGAGTGGATAATCAGCTATTGGATTTTAGGGTTTTAGGTTTTAAATACCAGTTAATCGATTTTACGTTTTGATTATTAGCTAATAGATTTTAGGCTTTTATTTTAGATTTTAAGAGGTTCTAATTTCAGTTGTAGCGAGTTTGTTTGAGTATATATTTCTAATGTAAGTTTTGAATAATGATATTGTTAGTGATATATCAATTAGGTTTATTAATAAAATTATATTAGCGTTAATTATTATTAATTATTAAACGCAATCAAATTATATTAATAATTTTTTTTACCATTTTTATTTTACTTTTTTACTTTGTATAAATTTACTTTTTCTTAAAAAAACATATATTTATAATCATTACATCTACTAAAAATATATTATAATTATTCTCTATAATTATATAAAATAATTATAAAAAAGAACGTGCGTGTACCTGATTCGATTTTATGATATTTGGGTGTTCCAATCTGTCCACATATAAATAGGGACCAGAGCCTTTGAATATCTTTTTATTGACGCTTCCGAAAATTAATGAGCACTCGGCAGAAAGCCTAAGAACCCGAGGAAAACACGTGAAAGCAATGGCGCGCTTTATTTTCTTTAATTTGTAACAATAATCGTCACAACCAAATAAATTATGTACTACAATTGAATTCGACTTAAAAATTAATACTAAAATTTATTTAGTCATCTCCACGGACCGAATCAATCGTGTACCGTATTTGAATTTGAGAAAATAAATTATTTTGTCAGAGTCTCAAGACATACTGTTCAGGCAGCAACCAATATTTTTTTGTGTTATTGATTTATTAATGTAAAAGTAAGACTGAATATATTTGTAATTAAATTTAAATAAATATATTATTCAACTATGAATACGTAAAGTGCATTAATGAATCAATAACACCGATAATTTTGTGGTTTTTTTCCTGTCAAAACAGCAAAATGTCTACGATAGTAGAGTGTGAGAGAGAAAATGAAGTTATCAAAAATATTTCATTACTAATAATAGATATCCTCTTTTATTGGCGATATATTAAAAATATACTTCAACTTTAGGTTTTAATTCGTGAACCATTCAAACAAAGTTATATCTATTAAAAAAAAATCATTACTGAAATTATAATAACAGAAATTTAGAGTGGAAGCCACTCCAATAACTATTTCCAGTGTCACATCTTTAATTTCCGAGTATTATATGAGGTAATATGTTTCTAAAAACTAAAAAGAAACCATTCAAATCGAGATAATATATTAAAAACCTCTTTTATACGCATTTAAAGTAGAACTCGTTCCAATAATTATCATTTCTAATAGCTTAATATATATATATATATAATTTAATTTCAATATGATGAATAAATTAAATTTTAAGTTTGGTTTAAATTGGCATATTCTTTTTCTTTTTAAATTGTGATTTTAAATTGTATTTTTCTAAATCAAAGATTGAATTCAACGAGTTGATATTTGAAGTATGCATAAAATTGGGATTTTTATATAATATAAAATAAAATAAAATAAAGATATCACTCTACAAATGTATTTTTTTTCAGAGGGAAAATCAACATATGGCCGAGGCCAGCAGATTTTTACAACATATGGCCGAAGCCAGCAGATTTTTACAGCATATGACCGAAGCCAGCAGAATTTCAGAATATTTACGGCATAGCCGTTACAAATCGTCCATAAGCCGAAGCCAGCAGATAACCAAAACGCGGTCCACAGAAACACCCCGCAGGAATCTATCCCGACTGGGGGAGCGAAAGCCATCCGCCCCAGCCGTCTAATCATGCACGTCGCGTGCACTCTACAAATGTATATCTCATATACAAAATCACTTCATACCTTACATCTTAATTAATCAAATAAAATTTAGCTTCGTCCCAAACAAAATAAAATCGAGATATTAATTAATCGTTAGACAAATACATGCGTGCAGAGTGAACCGAAATCTGCGTCCGAGGAGGCCACAAATGCATATGCATATATCATTTATCTGATACATTTTTCTCTGAAATAGAAATGACAAAACTTACTAATTTGTAGGACATTATTAAAACTGCCGACCATTCCTGGTTCATGAGGACATTGGGTGATTACTATCCATAGAAAGCTAAGGAAAATTCAAAGCAATCTGCACCTGCAGATCAAATGAGTACTACTAAGTAACAGGAGACAATTATTGTGTTAAAAGATGGATCAAGAAATTCAGACGATGCGGCAGGCGTTGGGGTTCTCGTCGCTGAAGTAATAAATGTCGTCGTTACAGTAATGGCAACTTGTCGGAAGAACGACATAAGTAAGATTCCGTTGCGACGCCTCGTGCTTTTTCTCGGGCGGCCTTTTGTCATCAGGCTTCTTCTCCGGTTCTTTAGAAGGTCCAACGCTTACCAATTCAGCGAATCCGAATTTTCTGAGACTAGCCGTCACGCACACTGGATCTGCATCCCCAATTACAGTCATCTTCATATCCGTGTCGTCAATCGCTACAGAGACCACACCTGCAATGGATCCACGGACCTGCTAGAATTTAGCACAAATTATTGCAACCCTTGAAGCCCGGAAACCTAACTCCAGTACATAATAAATAAGCGGTGACATCACCTTGAATCCCTGCAACCGTCTTCATGGCTCTCCGTTTGCATTTTTCACAATTTAGCTGTACTTTCAACACGATTTTCTGCAAAATCACGGGCATAATTCGCGTCAAATAACCGCTTAAAAAATAAAATGATAGATCAATAATTGCTGGGCTACCTGGGACATCCTTGACATCTGCCGTGAGTAGTAGTACTGGAGACCTTGTGGACAAATCCCCTCCCCTTCTGCAATCTCCGCTGTGAAAGAGGACTCAATAAATTAATCACAGCCTCGGAAGCGCGCCCGGGGTGTGAAGTCCTCGATGTTCCGAGATGGATGGCAGTGGTGGTTAAAGGTGGGAGGGATTTTATCTTGGGAAACTCTTGTTGAAGCGTAATGAGAAACGTGTCGACCAGTCAACATCAGCGAGAAATCCTCGGAAGCGCTTCCAAGCTCCTGGAAGGCGAAGGGCAACAACAAAACAATTTCTTTGGGATACTTTCTGTTTCGCGGAAATAGGTGTAGCGACCTATTTACACGAAGAATAGAAATCTGGTAATCCAACGTTTCGACCGTTTTCACACATTATAACTCAGAGGACTCATAAGTAGAGCTAACTACGATGACCCGCTAACACAATCGTGAAGCCCTTTCTTTACCTTTTAATTTTAGAAATTGTATTTAACCGTTGATGATGCAAAGGTTTCAAGAATTGATACATCGATTTGTCTTTAAAACAAAAACAGAAAAGTACTCCTTTATGAGCATAGAGCGACAGTTGTTGAGAGATCTAGTCCATTTTTGTTTGGCTGAAATAGACACAATATCAAGCAGAAGATTAGAACAATATTACAAGGAAAAAGACAACACCAATAGCTAGATTGATTTCTAAAAATAGAACCAATAGGAAGGAAACAATTAAAACAATATTACAAGGAGAAAGATAAGACCAATAACTGGAGAGATATAAAGAAAAATTGATAGAGTAAGGTTTATTGAAATTTAAGAAATGAGATATAAATGAACTAAACGTGTAATGACTATTTTGGGACTCTGAAGGCTAAGTCATTGCATTTGGGATCACCTAAGAAGTATAGTGGAATTAAAAAAATTATGTTGGTGAATAATTGTAAAATGTTATTAATACAGATAAAAAAAAGAAATAAGATTTTAAATTTGAAAAATGTGTTATTTAAGAGTAAGGATAGTGGTAAAGATTAAGTTTTATTAAGATGTTAGAATGCATAGAAGTATTTAAAAATGAAAATAAATAATGCAACATATGAGAAACACTCTTTAATGCATCTTATAACACTAATCGATCAAGATGTTCAGCTTTTCAAAAATGTTCCACTAAAGTGCAAAATATTGAAAGAAAGTGCGTCCATCATTCTCCCAAAATTAATTTTCCCTTTTTCCTTTAGAAAAACCCTAGAGTAATTCAACCCTTTTCAACTTTACCCTTGGCGAGTAATTCAACCCTTTTCAACTTTACCCTTCGCACTAAGATGCTTGTGGTTGTCGTTGGGAAAAGCTCTTCGAGGTCCCCTCCCATCTCCCATCACCCTCATAATGAAAGAAAAGCCTCCAAGATACCATAGAACTTTTATGCCAACTCCATTACAATGAAGAAGCTTGCCCCTTAATAGATTGTTGGAAACATGTACTAGATTCCTAGTGTTAAGCTACCTTTATGGACATCATTAATAAAGTATTGGCAATAATAGAATGAGCTTTAATTTGTCAATTTAAAGCTATCTAGGCCTTCCTTCTTGCTGTGGAATAAAGATTGAAAAAAAAAAAAAAGATTTCATTAATCAAGGGTGCAAGGTTGTGTTCTTTGTATAATCTAGAGTGTATCATTTTATTATTTGGACTAAACATGATTTTGCTCTAATGTAGATGTGACTTCACGCGGTTAAGAATCATATACTTAATCCAATCATCACTCAATTGTTCATTTAAAAGTTAAAATTATCTCTATAGTTTAACGATCTAGAAGCTATCATGGACACTCCACTAGAATAGTGCATCACAACTTATTTGATAAAATTACTAAAACATATACTATACAGGTTATTTTTTCATTTATAATTCATATTATTTAATACCATATTTCATGAGTTACCTCATAGATAAATAATAGAAGAAAATAAACAAGTGGCAACCACAATAGACATAAATGTTTCCCTAGGAAACCCTTACAAGGGAAAACCCCTCTATAAAGTTAGGCTTGTTTGCTTTTCTTCTTATAGTATGGAAATATGCAAGTACAAAGGAAGGAGTACTCTCTGTGAAGTTATTAAGACATGTGACCTCTATGATTGCCACCAAAAATTAAAACCCTCTATTCTTCTCTATGATGGGAGTGGTATTTGGCTTCTTTGATGCATATGGAAGATCTTGTATTCATGGAATCAGTTCGACTACTTTGGAAAGCTAACAGGTGATGGGACGGACAGAGGAGACGTGCTGATACGAAATTTTGTGTTCACATATGGGAGGTGATTAGTAACCAATTTCAAAGTTGCGCATGGGTGGGAGGGATTGCGAGTCACTGCTTTGACTAGATGATTGATGAGTGGGGATGAGAGGACACTCAACCATAAATAACTACTGACCCTCCTTCTAGCGCTAGAAATGTTGACGGTGTTGGATTCACCAACATTAAAGGGATCTGCCCATTATGAAGTCCCAATTAGACCTCACACCATTTGGTGTAAGAGTCCCATCCAGTATGATGGCCTGATTTCCATTATCTTAAAGATATGCCTTAGCTCTTGCTTGTCAACACATGAGAGTGGTATACTTAGTCTTCAAAAAACGAGGCTCATGTGCTTGGTGAGTGCTTAGTGTAACTTTTTTCTATGTTCTTTCACTGCAAAGGGAGAGGGTGAGAGGAAGTCTCAAGTCAAGAGGGAATAGTCCCAACTCTGTTAGAGACACACAACACAATATGACATGTGAATATTTCGATAGTTTAGTCCACACAAATGTAGCGCTCACAAACACAAAGTGAACAGATATCACGTACAACACCCAACATAATAGTCCACATGAGTGCAATGGTCGTTATAACAAGTTTACAAGAATGGACCTGTCGAGTGTCCGATGGAGTAGTCCACACGGGAAAGACAGTGTTAACAACTGATACAACACATTTCCAACAACATATTCACTAAAACAACCGAAATATTTCAAATATCTTAGTACAGATTAAATAAACATGCATTACAAGTTTCCAAAGAATAGTCTTACAAACGAATACAATACATGTGTCAAAACGTGATGGCCTGTTAACAGGCTTCTAAATTAAGAGAAAGTTCCAAGACACATTTGTACACCATACATCACTAACCCTGATTGCGGGGCATTGGAGCTAGTGGTCACTTCTCAAAGGAAAGACTAAGACTCTCAAGGCTATGTGGGAGGAGCCAAGGTGAAAAGTCTTTTGCATGTACAAATGAGCAGTATATATAGCCAAGGCTAAACTTGACCCTTGTGACTCTTCGACTTCCCTCATGACTGTTTGACTTACATGACTTTTCAACTCGCATGGCTCTTCAACTGACATGGCTCTTCAACTTCGTATGTGGGTCTCTTGGACTTCCACGTTACATTACATTTATTACATCAGTATGGCCCACAATAGTGATGTGGTTGGGACGACTCATGACATCACTGGACACGACAATGCTTGTATGTTTATGCTGATGGTGGTGTCCATGTCGAGCTATTGTGTTGTTGAGTGATGAGTGTGCTCATGGTGTATCATAGCTTCACCTCCACATGGCAAGGTGTGTGGAGTCTTCGATGATCTTGGTGTTCGCTTAATGTTGCATTTACATGTATCCCCTTCACTGATACTTTGCATGCTTCATGTGTTCATTCGTTCATGAACAAGTCTCTTGGCATGTGCTCCTTGTTCATCTCATTTGTCATCGCGCCATGTCTTGTCCATGTACCTATATCTACAATCACTCATGACGAGATGACATCAAATCCATAAATCCCCTAATCTACCATGATGCATCATCTTTCGCTTTCGGTGCAGGGGACTGGGAGAGAGGACAAGGTTCTGAAACTGCGAAAAGAAAATTTCAGGCCAGGATGTGAGGCTCTGGGGCATTGTCAAGAAAAACTATGCAAAGGTCACTGGGAGGCTGGGATGAGAAGTCTAGGATAGCAGTGACATTCTGTAGGATCTGGCTCATTGAGGAGGCGGAACTACGCAATTTTTCCGAGAAGGCAGTGCGGGTAGTAGGGGGCACCGGTAGTGAAAATTGTGCAAATTTCCAGAGGAGGCTAGGAGCGGGCTATGGGAGCTTGCTGGCCAAAACTGCACAAATCTGGGATGTAGTCATGCAGGACATGTCTGCACAGTTTCTGGGTTGAGCAGGATTCTAGTCAGCCAGGCTTGCAGTCAACTTAGATTGAGATAGCTTCTTGGGCATCTTTTGCGTTGTTCTGGGTGATAGTTAGCTAGGTCGATTCTAGGATTTCGTAGTGCAGACTGCATAGGATGCAACGTCAAGATTTGCACAATTCTGGGCAACAATACTTGGTCACTAAGGGCTGAGACTGTGCAGTGTAGCTTATTGGATGTCTCGCTGATGGAGGGTGGTCCTGTCAATAGATCTCCGACAAAATGGTTAAGTGTGTGAACAAGTGAACTCGTGTATGCATGACCTTGTGAACACATTCATCATGACTCGACGATAAGACACCTTAGACCAATAGGACAACATGATCAATGTCACTGACTAAAGGGTGTGAGCAACAAGTGCGACACTTGAGAGAGATCGTCAAACGACTGTGATGACACTTGCACGACATTGCATACAACTCCACGTGTGAGTACGACAAATGATTACATAGCGAACACAACTTGTACACATGAAGACATACCTTGAATATAGCTAGAACAAGACTACAAGCATGACATTGCAACCAACATGCTAAAAGGCGATCGGTGAACGGTCAAGAAAAGAGGGTGTAAAGACTCGACACGAGCTCATGGGATGAGCTCGAGGGTTTGCAAACATCAAGGAGAAAAGCAAGGAAGGCTCTGAAATTGGATGCAGGCCAAAATTTTAGAGGGTGTTGTAGCTGCTACAATAGGATTTTAGGCTCATGTCGAATCCAGAAAGAGTCTCACTATGACCACAAAAACTAGCTATATGAGACAACTCCCTTTTCCCATGAATTTTAACCAAAATTTATATTCAACACGTTGCACAGTCCAAAAGACATTATTTATGGAAGCCATTCATTATTATTATAGACTCACCACCAGTTCCTTCCAACAATCTCCCCTCCATACCATTCCAACCACACTATCAGTACGTTCCAGCCACATTGCTTACGTACTGATCCAAGCAAAAAAGCATTATTTTGTCACACTATGTTGGAAATGTTAACGAGTGAGTAGTTTTTCCTGCTACTTCTCCATGTCAGTACAATCCATGTTTTCACATACCACAAGCAGTTATCTACAGATCTTTATAGGAGTATATAAATTGTTTTATTCGTTACACTTGTTTGCAGTGTAATTTATAAACTTATTTTGTGACATTATGTTTTTAAATGTTAACCAGTGAGCAATTTTTCCTGCTCCATCTCCACTTGAGTGCAATCCATGTTTTCACATACCACAAGAAACCATCTACAAAGCTTTATAGGAGTCTATAAATTGTTTACTCCTATAAACATTTTGACTGAGTGAAATTACATAAAAAGGTTTAGACCTTGAGATATTTAATCCCTCTCTGAACTTAATAGATCCAGAGTTAAGATAGATCTAGACTGGCATAATATAATATTATATTAAACCTATTTAAAAGTACAATATTTGGAATATATCTTTCCCAACAATGTAATATTATAATAAAACAAAAATTTTATGACAACCAGAGTATGGATATGTTTAATTGGTAAAACAATCAACTCTATTATTAACCTCCAAAATAGGAAATAACATAATTCAATTTCAAACTGAGATAAACATATCACCAAAATGTTTATGTATCAAACTATTTTTTTTTTATTTAGTTTAATTATTTATTATGCTATATTAATGGAATTTTAGACATGCATTTATTTCTCTAGATATATATGTTATTATAATAATATAATTTTAAAGTTATGGCTAAGTCCATATTAAATTAGTGTATAAGATTAATCTTTTGTGTAATATCTACATCCTCTACCATTCTTTCACTTTGAAATTGTGAATTTTTACTAGGAAACATGTATTTTTGTCGACACACATCCTCCTACTAAATGTTTGTAAATTAGCCTCTCTTTTAATAAAAAGTTTGATATTATGGTCAATAATCAAGATGATGGGATATTCTCACAGTCTTCTCTACATCTATAATAGATGTTTTACTACCCTAGTAGATTTGAGCATCCTTAGTGTGTTTTGGCTCAAATTCCAGCTCCCCACAGAACCATTCTCTCAGTTGTATCATCCTGCTCCTTGGTTAGCTTGGTGTAGTCTCTAATTTTCTACACATGTAAGACCTCTCCTATGGGTTTACCAGCTTTGTTTCCTTTATGTTCTCGTAGGCTATGCCATGGCAGAGGATGCACTCTCGTCAAAGTCAAGACTATTAGAGCATATGCACTCTCGTCACGGTCTGGGAGTCAAGGCCTTTGAGCAGACCTGAGTCTATCTTGAAGCCGAGTTTGTTGCTACTATTTTCCATTCTCCTACCCCACCTGAGAAAATTCAATAATTGGAAGATTTCACCACCAATGATGGCGAGCCCCTTTGAAATCCAAATTAAGGTTACTAGTTGGGTAATTTACGAGGGAAAACCCACTTAATACCTTAACTCCACCCTTCATTGAAAAAAGAAGACACTACTAGACTCTTGATCAAAGAAAAATATAAGGACCACAATGAGATGCCCCAATGAAACCCAAAGAGTCCACCTCCAACAATGCTCCTTTTCGGCCAACCTCTATACCCATTTGGCACATATAGAAGGTCATATTCAATATGGTCACAAACCTAAAGGGGGCTCAAGTGCATACGATAACCTCTTATGATAAATGATGCTTGCCAACGTCTCTTGGCTTATGTTGTGGCTCCAATAAATTTCTTTTACTTTCATAGTTAGATGGATGCTCAACTACACCTCGCACATGATGTGTAATAATTTTGACAATCCTTCTAAACAATTCTCTAAACCTAAAATAACTAGCATTGAATTTATAATTGAGTATTTTCACAGGTAGAAAACTAATGAAATGTCCTGGTTTGGTTTTCCTAGTGGAAGACCACTAGAATAAACAAGCAAAACATTGAACTTTGTATACGAACGTTTATAATTTAATATAAAAGTTTAATTAACTTTGAATACAAATGTTTATAATTTAATATTAAACCTTAATTAACAGAAGAAAAAAACTGAAAATTTATTAATACCTTTCTTACATTTTTAAATCCATAATCATATTTTCAAAATTTTCAAATTTACCTAATATAACAGGATTATAAATTAATTATTTAACTTAAAATTAATAGAAATAAAAACAATACAGCATAACTAAATGTCACCTATTTTCAATATAAAGATTGATTTATATATATATATATATATATATCATTTTCAATAGATATTGTCCAAGTACAATCACCGTTCTATGTCCTTTATTCGATCCTGTGTTTCTATTTAACCAGGTGTTCCGATTCATTTACTAGGATTATTAGATTTCAATTTAGTGACCAAGTGCATAGAATACCAAGTTTCAATTTTACGCCCACGTGCGTGGATTACCAAGCTCCAATTTACCGCGTGGATTTTAGGTTTTAGTTATTAAATTTCAGAGTTTTTTAAGCAGTTCATCCTTTTCAAGTTCCAACAAACAGCTAATCAATTTCGGGTTTTACGGAGTGTGCAGCCTACGGAGTTTTTATTTCGATTATAAGGCAGATTACCATGATTCAATTTCAGGTGAGTGGATGATCAGCTATTGGATTTTAGGGTTTTAGGTTTTAAATACCAGTTAATTGATTTTACTTTTAATTAGGCCGATAGGCCTTCCTATGCATCAACAATCGTCAACACTTTTAGCCTGCTCCGTTGGATCAGGGGAGACACTTTCAACCATTGATTTGAAGTCCCGCGCATAGCATCTGGCAAGCATGCACCGCACTTTGACTGCTTTTTCCAAATATCCATTGAGTTGCCTTCTTTTCACCTCCGAGTTCTGATGTCCATTGAACCTGGCCCTGTTATGCTAAAACTCTGATCAGATTGCCACTGGGGGAACACCTCCGAGTTCTGATGTCCATTGAACCTGGCCCTGTTATGCTAAAACTCTGATCAGATTGCCACTGGGGGAAATCTTAGGCAGATCCTATTTCCGGAACTGGGTTGTCGCCCAATATCAATCTTTCCAAACGGTTGCAGGTGCAACATTTAGCAAGGGCTTCAATCGAGGATTGGGAACCTTTTCAGCCGGTGGTTTAGCTTTTGGAGCTGCAGAATTATCCTTGTGTTCTGGAAAATTGGAGCCTGTGATGATTATCATTAGCATATTTATTGCAGGTATTAGTCATGGATCCGTTTTTGATTTAGGTGTTTTTGTCTATGAAATCTGCATGCTGAAAAATCTGTCTAACCAACCATGTTACTGATCGAATGGTTTTAGGGTCAGTGGCCACGTTTGCTAAACTATATCCAAAGATGAAACCTTACGAATATGGTTTTAGAGTATTCTTGATAACATTCTGTTTCGTAATGGTGTCCGGCTATAAAACTGGGGAGTTCATTCACACAGCAATAAACCGCTTTATCCTCATCCTTCTTGGTGCTGCTGTTTCTTTAGTAGTTAACACAAGTATTTACCCAATTTGGGCAGGCGAGGATCTACACAAGCTGATAGTGAAAAATTTCGTGGGCGTCGCAAAGTCCCTTGAAGGTCAGGGTTTTAAACACACGGCTTGCAATTTTAGTAGCTAACCATTTTTTAGAAAAGTTTGCTGTATCATCCCACTTGTTTCTGCAAATACTTTTACAGGATGCATTGATGGGTACCTTTCAAGATTTGAGCTTGAAAGAGTTCCCTCAAAAATTCTTACATGTCAGGCTGCTGATGATCCAGTGTACAGTGGCTATAGATTGGCTGTGGTCTCTACCACTGAAGAGGAAACTTTGGTATGCTACATGATTTGAATCATAGCCGCCCTGGTGCTCACCGTTTTAAGTTTTAACTTTCTCATGTCAGTGTACGTGGTTAAAGCATTCTAAAACTTTCAGGAAGGTTTTGCCAGTTGGGAGCCACCTCATGGCCGTTATAAAAAGATGAAGTATCCCTGGAAGCAGTATGTTAAAGTTGGAGGAGCATTGAGACATTGTGCATACATGGTTATGGCATTGAATGGATGTTTACTCTCCGAGATACAAATTAGTTTTCGAGCACCAGGAGAACCTAAAGCTGTGTTTTTTTCAAAACTGAATTCTCATAGTCCACTCTCATAGTCCACTGTGAGAGGTGATTTTACCTTGAAGCTTTTACGTTAATACTCGTAGAATTATTTAATCACTCCACTTTGTCTTGGGTACATCTTAATAAGGCTATTTTTGAATATTTCTCTTATTTGTACCGTCGTTATTTGTCTATTGCAGTTAGAGTACTCTAAACATGAAAATGATATCTCTGGTTGTGGATCTTTAGAATTTACTTTATTTTCCTGTTGCAGTTCTCTAAACAAGATGTAGATCTTTAGAATTTACTTTATTTTCCTGTTGCAGTTCTCTAAACAAGATGCAGATCTTTAGTATTTTCTTATAATTATATGAGAAGGATTGCATAGATAAAGTGTATGCGGCAACAAGGTTTTTTGTCCTATTAAGCATTTAGAAGGATAAAGATATTAAGCATTTAGAGGGATAAAGAAAATAATGGACAAATGTATCAATGTTCTGTTATTACATTTATTTCTTTAATATCCCCTTTACAATAAATGCATTTTTAACCAAGAAAACGCCGGAATGCATTTTTAACCAAGAAAACACCGGAGGGCTGCAGTTTCAGTTATCCATCTATGAAGACACCTTGTTCTATCTGTTAACGTAAATATCATTCAATAACGTTTTCTTTTTGATGCAGTTTCAATTATCCATCTATGAAGGCACCTTGTTCTATCTGTTAATGTAAAGGTCACCCAATAGCGTTTTCTTTTTGCTCTAGTTTCAGTTATCCATTTATGAAGACAAGTTGTTCTTTCTGTTAATGTAAAGGTCACCCAATAGCGTTTTCTTTTTGTTGTTGGAGAAGAAAGCATATCATTTTAGGACAAACTGGTTCATGTTTGTTATTTGATTGTTTTTATTTGTATAGTGATTTGATTATTACAATTTTATGAAGACATAAATACTTTATCCTTTTAAATTTGAAATTGTGATTTCCAAAGAGGAAAAAAACATTTGAATTTGAAATTGTGATTTCCAAAAGGGAAAAAAGCATTTAAATTTGAAATTTTGATTTCCACAGAGAAAAAGAAAACATATTCTTACCTTTTAGGCCCACTCTAACTATACTACCTTCATGAAAAGGTAATTTCAACAAAAATGCTTGAGAGATGGTTATTCATTCAAACAATCCCTCCTTTTCTTTTGCCCAATATGCAATCGCAATGAAATGTTAGCACTAATATACTAGGCCCTTAGGCTGTAATATTCCCTATTTTTATTTATTTAAATTCCTAGAATTTTTTTTTTATGAATTTCATTTAGAAAAAGCACACAATAATTTTTTCCCAAGAATTTAACAAATTTAAATAAATTATAGAGCCAATAATCACAAAGCTTGTAGACAAATTCCATTGCAAACCCCAGCTACTTATTTATAATTTTGAGAGGGAAATTATATCAAATTTTATTTTGAAAGGAAACTTGACAAATAAATAAGCTGGCGTTATTAGGTCCTCTTCAGAAACCTCCTTTGGCTGGATTCCTTGGACTGCAATGTGTGTTGTTTTAGCCTTAACACTCCAAAATCTCGTCCTTTCTCACTAAGTGCCAATGAAGAACTTGAAGTGGTTCTCCCTCTTGACTAGCTAGGGTGGATGTTTCACTACCGAAACTAATTACCACCAGCTAGTGTGTATGGTTCCAACACCAAAACTAATATCTCCACAAGGGTTTCACCTCACACAATAAGCTACTAGAGCTCCAATATCAATTCATCAAATATCCAGTCATCTACCAATCAACTCCCTTCTTTTTTTTAATAGTTTTCTCCATCCAAATACCATGGGTCATCTTTTAATAATAAAGTGACTTTGTATGTCTTGATTCTTAATTAAATCAAAAGTCACTTAATAATCCCTTTTTAATTTAATTACTCACTATCACCTTTAGGATGACATTAAGTAATTCAATTAATTGACTCCTCTTTTCTGTTCTCGAAAAGGGACATTACAGTCCTCCCTTCCTGAGATATCTTGTCCCAAGCAATCCAATCCTGTATTCCTGGGTCCCAAACGAACCTGGAGAATCGCTACTGCATACATTCTAGAATCTGTATGCCTAGTCCAATTCCTCGATCCTAAAGCCACATTGGGAATTGACACTCCCATTGCCTGAAAACTCCCTGTTCCCATATTCAAACCGAGCAAGAAACTATCCACAAGCATTCCTTACTATCCTATCATAATGAATTGTCTTCCTCCCTTGAAAAATTTGAAGCCCCAAGGAGCCAAGCAGTTGAACTACTTTCTTAGCAGATCTTGCATTTCCACTGTCAACCATAAAAAAATAATGAACTTGAAGAGGAAATAGCTTAAGTATCATTTTCCTGCACTCCGTTCTTTCTCAAGGACATCCCTTTCCTTTATTTCATCGGATGCCTCACTGCCAATTTTCTCTTCTTGTAATCCTACCTTTTCCTTCCTTAGCTTTTCAAAAAGTGCAACTGCAGAAGAAAGTGCTGATGTGGGCTTGGAGAGATTGGTTGGAATGGTTCACATTCAGGTCTTGGAGAAACAAGGATAACAACAAAAAATTGATGAGCTGCTACATGTGTTTGAATGACAGGGTGCAACATGGTCAGTAAAAGTTGGTGAAATAGAGTAGCTGGAAAGCCCAGCTGTATATATGACTAATCAATTACAAAAAAAAAAAAAATAGAGAAAGAATCAACATGGCTCCATTTATCGCCCTTGTTGTAACTGGCACAACTGAAACCTTCTTTAATATTGTAGCCATCATATCAAATACTGGTCCAGGATCTCCATCCTTTTTCATGAGTTCCATTGCATATGTCAGAACAACTGATGGGACTGTGTTAATATCCTCTACTCCATTTCCTCTGACCTCACAAGGCGGAGCAACTTTAAGCACCTTGTTACATTAATGAGCCAAGAGAGCCGACCAATTGCATTCCCATCCACAAGACACTTAAATTCTTCATTTGGGAGGTCACATCAGCAAACTTGATGCTTACAACCTTCAGCCAAATCTCCAATTTTCTTCACAGTCATCCATTGTCGAAAATCTATTGCATCCAAGCGATATAATGAGGCATCACTTCTCTGTAAGTCTTGTGCAAACTCAAGAGACTCATCATATGGCTGTCTTAATTTCCCTATAAGAAACCAAAAGACTCGAATACATCGATCAGGTGATGTAGTCACAAATTGTTTACCATCAGGACTGACCTCTACTGCAGAAAAGCCTCCCGGGCGAAAGGCGGCCGAAGAAGGCCAGAAAAAGGGTCACTATCATCTCCTTAACTGGTCATCGTCTTTATTTTCTTTGCCACTCTCATATATGATGAACAATCCTCTAATTCAGAATGGAAAAAATTTGGGGGCACTCTTCTAAATGCCCTTGTATTTGTAGTTGTTGTCACAGTGGTCACGTTCCTGTTGGTATGCCTTTTCTATTACAGATGCACGAAGTTTCTTCGTTTTTACATGGGTTTTGCAGCATTCGTTGTGTTGGGTTATATGGGTGGGGGCATGGCCGTGCTTTTGGTGAAAGCTCTCTCTATACCCATTGACTGCTTTACTTTTGGGGTTGTGCATTTTAATTTTGCTGTTGTGGGGGTGTTTTCTGTTTTCCTGTGCAAAGTGCCCATAATTTTCACCCAGGGTTACTTGGTACTCATAGGCATGCTTGTTGCATTCTGGTTTACTATGCTCCCCGAATGGACTTCGTGGGTGCTGCTTGTTGCAATGGCAGTATATGATGTTATTGTCGTTCTCATCCCGATGGCCCTCTCAAAATTTTGGTAGAGCTCGCTATTTCAAGAGATGAGGAAATCCCTGCTTTGATTTACGAGGCTTGCCCTGTTACAAGAAAACCCCACATCGCAGTCCCCGAGCATGAAAATAAAAATGCGCTTCTTCCTCGCAGTTGCCCTCTAGCTACTGAAAGTGAAGAAGAAGAAGAAGCAGCTTTGATAAACCCCTCCCTTCCTCCATCTGTGCAAAGATTAGAAAAAGCCCTCCCGCAACAACAGATGGGAAACATTTGGAAGAAACCAGCAAGTTCAGGTTCGAGATCTGCGTTATTGAAATCCTTGAATTCAGGATGTGATGAGAGCACTGCCTCTGCTTCTGCATCGCTACCTCATGAGGATTCTATTTAGGGTTTCAGAATAGCTGTCGCAGAGGAGGAGGCGGAGGAGAGTCGTGTTCACGGAGACACAGAGACACCAGCAAAAGAGGAATCAGTTCCTCTCGTAAATCACCAGGTGAGGACTTCTTCTTCCATATATGTGAATCAACAAGTGCGTTCTTTGCCATTGCCTTCTACACTATAAGGATTATTGACCCAAACTGATAGTGATAGTGAGGGGAGGCCGCACCCAAATGGGATTGAAGATTCTACACACACAGATACATACCAACAGGATGGGATTGGGCTTTCTGCATCTGGTGCAATTAAACTGGGATTTGGTGACTTCATATTCTACAGTGTATTGGTTGGAAGGGCAGCTATGTATGATTACATGACAGTTTACGCATACTACCTTGCCATAATAGTAGGCCTCGGTGTAACATTGATTCTGTTGGCCTTCTGTCAGAAGGCTTTGCCTGCTCTCCCTGTTTCAATTTCTTTGGGTGTAATTTTTTACTTCTTAACTCGTAATGGAAGCTTTCGTGGTTCAGATCATGACTCACCTTTTTCTTTTTTGATATTAGAGCAAAATAACTCCAATCGCCAAAGTTTCACTTAGCTTGAATACCCTTAAATAGACCGCTGGATATCGTGAGGCCACAAATCAACTCAACTCTGACAATTTGTTGTAAACTTATAAATTTAGCACAAATAGCATTGATTCTGTTGTATTCTATTCTTATCATTTCCTTCGGCAAAGCAATATACTCTGTAATTTGATTTTGTATTTGAAATTTATTGCAAGAGGAAATCTATGGAAATTTGAAAACATTATTCTGATTATTTTAACAAACGACAAAGAGCGTTTAGAAGGGTAATTGCACAATGATCTAGTCCAAGAAAACAAGGTTTTCCACAAACCAATTAACTCTTCTAGAAAAATTCAACAATTCCAATTAAAAATCCTATCGGCCTCTCTTTGTACCTTTTGGGACAATTGCTAGTTATTAGCTAATAGATTTTAAGTTTGTTAATGAAATTTTTTTGGAAAGAATTACATTGAGAATATTTGGTGCACCTATTTCGAACCAACCAGTATGGTTCATCTTCAGGGCCAGATGAAGAGGCAGATCTCAGAAGCAGGTTAAATAAGGGGAAAGGTCAACCTAACGGAAAATGGCTATATTTGACTAGGGAGGGGAAAATTTATATAGTATATTACTTAATATATTTATATATTATAAATTAACCAAACAACTATCTTTGGGAATTAATTTGAACTGTTTAAATAATTAATAAATAATAATCTAGTTTGTTTAGTTAATTATTTAATTTATTGATTAACTTATTCATACCTTATTATTTATTATTATTTGTTTAACTAATTATTATATATATATATAACTTCATAAAAATATAAATACATAAACCAAATATAGTATATTAAAATAAAACGGATAAATAATACAATAAAAATTAATCATAAAATATAAACCTAAAAGAGAGGGTGTTAAAAAAAAAAAAAAACCAAACTTGTATGTATAAATAAATAAATAATCAAATAAAAACGTAAATAAATAAATTATGTAATAAATAAACATACATCAGAAATTTCTTAAAAATAAAAAAAGAGGGTGTTTAAATATATATATATATATAATAAAATAAAAACGTAAATAAATAAATTATGTAAAAAATAAAAATAAATAAAAACACACTAGGAATTTCTTAAAAATAAAAAGAGAGGGTGTTAAAAAATAAAAATAAAATGAAATAATAAATGAAGGATAAAAATGAAATAAGAAATAATACTAACTGATCATGAATACATAATATTACTAAAAATAAATAAAAAGGGTAATCATCACTAATAGAAATCAATAAAAGGAAGAATAAAAGTGAATTAGAGTATGAGACAAACAAGAAAGGGGATAAAAAGCTCAGATAGAGAGGAGAAAGACTAAGAAGAGAGGGCGAGAATCCAACAACTACTAATTTTCCATTCATCATCCCTATTAATATTATTAGAGGACCGCTCAATTTCAATGGCTTCCCTAAACTTGCGGTGATGAAAATGAGAGATTTTTGCGACGACCTTAGCCTCCTCAATGCATATATGATGCTTGGTCTTCACTGCATGTTCCGCTAAAGCAGAAGATTTGGTCCTCCCATGTCTGATATCAGCAGCATGTTCCTTAATCCTTTGGTTAATAGACCTACCCATTTCACCAATGTATGAGGTCCCACACGAACATGGGATGACATAAACACCTTTCAAATCCATAGGGTTTACTTGGTCTTTAACTGACTTTAGGGAGCTTCTAATGGTGTTGAGGGGTCTAAAGGTTGAGGGAACATTATGTTTCTTCAGGACTCTCACAATCTTGTCAATCATTCCTTGGATGAAGGGGAGGTGAACCCCTGAACGACGATCAATGGTGTCAGTCTTAACCTTAGGACCTTTACCAGCTTTGAGGAAGGCTCTAACACCCTGTTGCCTACTATAGCCATTTTGGACGAAGACATTGATGAGATGGGGCATTTCTTCGAAAAAAATGGTCTTTATCTGAAATCCTAATAGCACGAGTGGCTAACGTGCTGAGAGCACCTATATTCTAAGCAAGAAAATGATGGGAACTTGCATGAAGGTACTGCTCATTATGGGTCTTTTTCCGATACACCTTATGGGAGAAAGATCCATCAGCCTTTCTAGAGATGAGAACATCAAGGAAAGGAAGGAAACCATTGACTTCACGCTCCATGGTGAACTTTATGTGGTTTAATTGATTTATGTGGTCATCGACAAATCTTCTCCATAGTTTAGGTTTAAAAACAACTGAGGATAAGGCTTTGGATTCAAAGTCTTCCATGAACAGGTTAGCAACAATGGGGGACAAGGGGGAACCCATGGCCACCCCACAGGTTTGTTCATAGAACTCACCTTCAAAACAGAAAAAAGTAGAGGTGAGGCAAATCTCAACTAATCTAGCAGTGTCGGGATCAGTAAGGCGAAAGATGACATCAAGGGCTTCCTTGATGGGGATGCTAGTGTACAGGGAAACAACATCAAAACTGACAAGAGTGTCTCCAGGTTTGAATTTCATATCCTGTAATTCACTAACAAATGACGCAGAGTCTTTGACAAAGGACTCCGTCTGACCTACCAGGGGCTTGAGCTTCGAGGCTAAATATTTAGCTAAAAGATAGGTAGGCCCACCTATGATGTTCACAATGGGTCTAAGGGGGTCCCTTCTTTTTGCCGAGTCGTGATTAATTTTATTTTAGATTTTAAGAAGTTTTAATTTTGGTTATAGCGACTTTGTTTGAGTATATATTTCTGATGTAAGTTTTGAATAATGACATTGACAGTGATATATCAATTAGGTTTATTAATAAAATTATATCAGTGTTTATTATTAAACGCAATCAAATTACATTAATAATTTTTTTACCATTTTTATTTTATTTTTTTACCTTGTATATATTTATATTAATTTACTTTTTCTTAAAAAAAATATTTGTAATCATTAAATCTACTAAACCTATATTATAATTATTCTACATAATTATATAAAATTATTATAAAAATGAACATGCGTGTACCTGATCCGATTTTATGATATTTGGATGTTCCAATCTGTCCACATATAAATAGGGACCAGAGCCTTTGAATATCTTTTTATTGACGCTTCCGAAAATTAATCACGACTCGGCAGAAAGCCTAAGAAGTTGAGGAAAACACGTCTAAGCAATGGCGCGCTTTATTTTCTTTAATTTGTAACAATAATCGTGACAACCAAATAAATTATGTACTACAATTGAATTTGACTAAAAATTATTGATAAAATTTATTTAGTCATCTGCACGGACCGAATCAATCGTGTACCGTATCTGAATTTGAGAAAATAACTTATTTTGTCAAAGTCTCAAGACATACTGTTTAGGCAACCGTGTTATTGATTTATTAATGTAAATGTAAGTATATTATTCAACTATGAGTATATACGGTGCATTAATGAATCAACAATAACACCAATAATTTTTTCCTCTTTTTAGTGTTAGATTTTGTGGTTTTTTTCCTGTCAAAACAGCAAAATGTTTACGATAGTAGAGTGTGAGAGAGAAAATGAAGTTATCAAAAATATTTCATTACTAGTAATAATAATAGATTTCCTCTTTTATTGGCGATATATTAAAAATATACTTCAACTTTTAGGTTTTAAATCGTATTAAAAGATGGAAAAGAAACCATCCGAATAAAAGTTATATCTTTAAAATAAAATAAAGGGAGTTGTCTAAGGAGGTAGAGGAATTGTCTGGATAGTCAAAAGTGGTGGGAATTTGGGCAAAAAAATTTCAATTTTTTTTGTAGAAACAGTGTTTGAATCGTGTTTTTAATGGTGGAAATGGATTCAACACCATCAAAAACATCTAAAACACCTAAAATTTTGAAGTTTAACAACTATAACTTGGATTTATTTTGAAGTTTAACAACTATAACTTGGATTTACAAAAATCCTTGCCGGATTTTCTCTAAATATGACTGAAATTTCCATAACTTTCCGGGCCTCCAATAACTATTCCAGTGTCACCTCTTTAATTTCCGAGTATTATATGAGGGAATATATTTCCAAAAACTAAAAAGAAACCATTCAAATCGAGATAATATATTAAAAACCTCTTTTATACGCATTTAAAGTAGAACTCGTTCCAAGACTTATCTTCCGAAGGTGGTAAAACCTATCAACTCAGGTGTCAAACCAACAGTGAGGACAGCCAGCCATCTCTGGCTGCTATCCGCGAATGCTGGGTTTGACTCATCACTGTTAAATAGGAAAACCACGCCACCTGGCATAACCCTGCTGGTGGTCCGTAATCGGGAGCAGGCTCTCACTCCTGCGAGATGCCTCTGGGTCTTGGGCCGTTAACCTGTTTCCTTAAAGACGAGCTCTTAGCCAAGCAGAAGCAGTTTTACTTTCCAAGACTTATCATTTCTAATAGCTTTATATATATATAATTTAATTTAATTTCAATATGATCAATAAATTAAATTTTAAGTTTGGTTTAAATTGTCATATTTTTTTCTCTTTAAATTGTGATTTTAAATCGTATTTTTCTAAATCAAAGATTGAATTCAACGAGTTGATATTTAAATTATGCATAAAATTAGGATTTTTAAATAAAATAAAGAAATCACTGTACAAATGTATATCTCATATACAAAATCACATCATACCTTACATTTTAATTAGTCAAATAAAATTTAGCTTCGTCCCAAACAAAATAAAATCGAGATATTAATTAATCGTTAGACAAATACATGCGTGCAGAGTGAACCGAAATCTGCGTCCGAGGAGGCCACAAATGCATATGCATATATCATTTATCTGATACATTTTTCTCTGAAATAGAAATGACAAAACTTACTAATTTGTAGAACATTATTGAAACTGCCGATCATTCCTGGTTCATGCGGACATTGGGTGATTACTATCCATACAAAGCTAAGGAAAATTCAAAGCAATTTGCACATGCAGATCAGATGAGTACTACTAAGTCACAGGAGACAATTATTGTGTTAAAAGATGGATCAACAAATTCAGACGATGCGGCAGGCGTTGGGGTTTTCGTCGCTGAAGTAATAAATGTCATCGTTACAGTAATGGCAGCTTGTCGGAAGAACGACATAAGTAAGATTCCGTTGCGACGCCTCCTGCGTTTTCTCGGGCGGCTTTTTGTCATCAGGCTTCTTCTCCGGTTCTTTAGAAGGTCCAACGCTCACCAATTCAGCGAATCCGAATTTTCTGAGCCTAGCCGTCACGCACACTGGATCTGCATCCCCAATTACAGTCATCTTCATATCCGTGTCGTCAATCGCTACAGAGACCACACCTGCAATGGATCCACGGACCTGCTAGAATTTAGCACAAATTATTGCAACCCTTAAAGCCCGGAAACCTAACTCCAGTACATAATAAATAAGCGGGGACATCACCTTGAATCCCTGCAACCGTCTTCATGACTCTCCGTTTGCATTTTTCACAATTTAGCTGTACTTTCAACACGATTTTCTGCAAAATCACGGGCATAATTCACGTCAAATAACCGCTTAAAAAATAAAATGATAGATCAATAATTGCTGGGCTACCTGGGACATCTTTGACATCTGCCGTGAGTAGTAGTACTGGAGACCTTGTGGACAAATCCCTTCCCCTTCTGCAATCTCCGCTGTGAAAGAGGACTCAATAAATTAATCACACCTTTGGAAGTGCGCTCGGGATGTGAAGTCCTCGATGTTCCGAGATGGATGGCAGTGGTGGTTAAAGGGACGAGGGATTTTATTTTGGGGAACTCTTCTTGAAGCGTAATGAGAAACGTGTCGACCAGTCAACATCAGCTAGCCATGCTCGGAAGCGCTTCTAAGTTCGTGGAAGGCGCTGGCGAACGGCAACAACAAAACAATTTCTTTGGGATACTTTCTGCTTCGCGGAAATAGGTGTAGCGACTTATTTACACGAAGAATAGAAATCTGGTAATCCAACGTTTCGACCGTTTTCACACATTATAACTCAGAGGACTCATAAGTAGAGCTAACTACGATGACCCGCTAAGACAATCGTGAAGCCCTTTCTTTACCTTTTAATTTTAGAAATTGTATTTAACCGTTGATGATGCAAAGGTTTCAAGAATTGATACATCGATTTGTCTTTAAAACAAAAACAGAATTATACTCCTTTATGAGCATAGAACGAGAGTTGTTGAGAGATCTAGTCCATTTTCGTTTTGCTGAAATAGACACGATATCAAGCAGAAGATTAAAACAATGTTACAAGGAAAAAGACAACACCAATAGCCAGATTGATTTCTAAAAATAGAACCAATAGGAAGGAAACAATTAAAACAAAACAATATTATAAGGAGAAAGATAAGACCAATAACTGGAGAGATATATAGAAAAATTGATAGAGTAAGGTATATTGAAATTTAAGAAATGAGATATAAATGAACTAAACCTGTAATAACTAGTAACTAGTAAACGTGTAATGACTAGTTTGGGAATCGAAGATTAAGTCATTGCATTTGGGATCACTTAAGAAGTATAGTGGAATTAAGAAAATTATGTTGGTTAATAATTGTAAAATGTTATTAATACAAATAAAAAAATGAAATAAGGTGTGATTTTATCTATGTTATTGTTTGTAACAAGTTATTATTAGTGGATAAAAGGAACTACAAAAGATTTTAAATTTGAAAAATGTGTTATTTAAGAGTAAGGATAGTGCTAGAGATTAAGTTTTATTAAGATGTTAGAATGCATAGAAGTATTTAAAAATGAAAATAAATAATGCAACATATGAGAAACACCCTTTAATGCATTTTATAACACTAACCAATCAAGATGTTTATCTTTTCAAAAATGTCCCACTAAAGCACAAAATATTGAAAGAAAGTGCGTCCATCATTCTCCCAAAATTATTTTTCCCTTTTTCCTTTAGAAAAACCCTAGAGTAATTCAACCCTTTTCAACTTTACCCTTCGCACTACGATGCTTGTGGTTGTCATTGGGAAAAGCTCTTCGAGGTCCTCTCCCATCACCCTCATAATGAAAGCCAAGCCTCCTAGATACCAGTGAACTTTTATGCCAACTCCATTACAATGAAGAAGCTTGCCCCTTAATAGATTGTTGGAAACATGTACTAAATTCCTAGTGTTAAGCTACCTCTATGGACATCATTAATAAAGTATTAGCGATAATAGAATAAGATTTAATTTGTCAATTTAAAGCTATCTAGGCCTTCCCTCTTGCTGTGGAATAAAGATTGCAAAAAAAAAAAAGATTTCATTAATCAAGGGTGCAAGGTTGTGTTGTTTGTATAATCTAGAGTGTATCATTTTCTTATTTGGACTAAACATGATTTTGCTCTAATCTAGATGTTACTTCACGGGGTTAAGAATCATATACTTAATCCAATCATCACTCAATTGTTGATTTAAAAGTTAAAATCCCTTCTATCTCTATAGTTTAACGATCTAGAAGATATCATGGACACTCCACTAGAATAGTTCATCACAACTTATTTGATAAAATTACTAAAACATATACTATACGGGTTATTTTTTCATTTATAATTCATATTATTTAATACCATATTTTATGAGTTACCTTAGAGATAAATAATAGAAGAAAATACACAAATGGCAACCACAATAGACATAAATGTTTCCTTAGGAAACCCTTACAAGGGAAAACCCCTCTATAAAGTTAGGCTTGTTTGCTTTTCTTCTTCTAGTATGGAAATATGCAAGTACAAAGGAAGGAGTACTCTCTGCGAAGTTATTAAGACATGTGACCTCTATGATTGCCACAAAAAATTAAAACCCTCTATTCTTCTCTATATTTTCACACTCCTAGTTGCTTTCTAAACTATGGAATAAAATACAAAAGAATAGAATGGAACCTCTACTCTTCCTAGTGGCGTAGTGTGTAACATAACCTAATGGAAGCCTAGGAGTAACACTTCATGCCATAAACCTTTAGGTAGAGTTATAATCTGGACCTTCTAGAGTCTTCCTAAAAGTCCACATGTGGCTATCTCCATATGTATGAGTAACATGGGTTGACATGGTATCATATCATACAATGTTGGTTAACTTATGGGAATCATAAATTTTGCATATGAACTTTGATTGATGCAATTCTTACTCGATTAGAAAGGTCTCTAGGTCTTGAATAATGCCAAAGATTCCAACATAAGTGATATTTTTTTACCCCGAAAAGAATCATTTAATGTCTAAAAATGGCCCCATAAGGTTTTATACCTCAATTCTCCAAACCTGGAATTGTTGTCAAAATGACCCTACAAGTTGACTCCTCCAATTGTTTCCACCATGAAAACATTAAGATATATGAAAAATAATATAGTGATCTAATATAGATCATACCTCCCCATGTATGGTGGCTTTTGGTCCACAAATATTTAATAAATAAGGAAAATTTTCCTCTATTTCCTTCCGAGAGTACCATTTTTCTTTGTCTTGAAGTTTTCCTTTCAATCAAATCTACAAAATTCATGCTACTTTTGTTTGGCAGTTTAGGACTTCTTATGAAAAAGTGTGTCCTATGCCAACTCTTCTTTAGCATCAGGTGCTAATTCCTCTAAATAAGGTATAAATTACTCCTCTCCTTGATCCAACTTGGAAGGCTCACACACTTTGAGATTCTCCATAATCACTATTGAGTAAATGCACATGTATGGGGGTTAACTCAATCTGAAGGTGTTATATCCCTATTTTCCAACATATTGAAAGAACAATATGGTAGATCCTTGATATTGTTACAAGGATCCTATATTTTTTCCTTCTTTAGTTGTAATCATGACTATGTCTCCTACTCTGAATCAACTCCTTGTTTTTTATTGATCATTCCTCGCGGACATCTTCAACATCTCCTATACTTTCCATGGATCTAACTAATATTATAAATAAACTTTTCCATTCTTAGCACATATCATCTAAGGTATTCCCTTATTCCTCATTGATTTCCATATACAACATTTAAGGGTAAATATGGAATATCACCAAAGAAGTTCCCAAATGTGACTTATGAATATAATTTTGGACTGATTTGTTATAAGAGTGTTGTATATAGATCATTTTTCCATCCACGTCTATGGAAGCTTTTGATTGTAACCCTTCAAGACCTACACCAAAGTCTTGTTGCTTACTTATGTTTGCCCATATATTTGTGGATTGAATATTGTAGATCTATTCAAACTCATGTCCATGCTCTCTCCTAATTTAGTCCAAAATTAAGTGATATATATAGTCTCCCTGCCTGAAATGATTCTCCCTAATATCTAAAAATGCACCCAAACCTGTTCAAAGATCAAGTTTTCTAATTCTTTCCTTTTGATGATATTTTTTATAAGGCGTGATAATTTGCATATTCTTGAACCTAACAACTACAACAAATAGATAGTCATGTACTTTCCTACTTGTTGGTAAACCTCACACAAGATCTATAGAAATGCTTTCCCAAGGATAAATGGGTAAAACTAACAGATGTTGTATACCTTTCCTCTTATCATTGTGCTTGTTTTCAAAACAGGGTATACATCATCTAATGCATTATCTTACATCTTCTTGCATTTTTGGCTAGTACACATAGCTCTATAAGTTGATGGTTTTCATCCCAACACTAAAATTCCATACAACCTTGGAGATGTGAGTTTCTTTGACAAGAAACAAACACTCACATTTAGCATCACAATGCTTATCCAACGTATAGAGTAACCCATTCTAGAGATGATAATCATCATTTTCGTCAATAAAATATACATGGCTCCATCCTTGTAACTATTGAAATACCTCCTTTAACTCATCATTGTGTGTGTATCCCTCCCTATTTGAATTAAAGATAAAGGGAGTTCCAATTCATAAACATTGGAAGAAAATTCCCTTAAAATTTTACATGGAGCAATTTTCTTGAACTTAAGTTTGTTGTACGTCCCACCATGAAACGTTTCCTTTCTCAAATATGGCATAATAAGGTCACCCACTTCAAAGTTGGGTTTTATTCCTTTTATGTCTTCTCTTTGCTTGTAATTGTTTTTGTTCTCTTGCAATTTTTTCTTAACACTTTCTTGTAACTCCTACTTATTAACTACAAAATTATTGACCATATGCACTCTTGAGTTCTTGATTTCCCAAATTTCTTAGTTCATACATACCATTAGGATGTATTCTATACAAGATATGAAATGGAATCACTCTTATGTTTTTTTAGGTGAGTCATTGTAAGCCAACTCAACTTGAGAAAGCACCTAGTCCCACTATTTGGGATGTTCACTTAAAAAAAGTTCTCAAGGTCTTTCCTAAACTTCTATTCATGTCCTTTGTCTGTCAATTTGTTTATGGGTGGTAAGTTAATATGTGATTTAAATTAGTTCCTAATTTCTTCCACAAAGTCCTCCATAAATGACCTACAAACCTTGTATCTCAATTTGAAATAATGGTTCTTGGTAAACCATGCAATCTTACAAGTTATTTAAAAATAAATTTACAACATTGGCTGCATCATTGGTTTTTGTACAATGTATAAAATGACCCATTTTACAAAACATATTCACAACCACAAAAATAGAGTCATTACCTCTTTCTATTTGAGGTAATACCAAAAAAAAAATCCATGCTTACAAAATCTCAAGGCTTGCTTGAAATGGAAGTGGCTGGGACAACCATGTATTTTGAATTCTTCCCTTGGCATGTTGGCACACACTACACTTTTCAACAAATCTCTATACCTTAGCTTGCATACCTAGCTAATAATAAAAATAATTTATAAATAAAATTCTTTATAAGACACAAAGTGGCATGTTAGCCCTCCATTGTGTTTCTTATTTATCAATTGGTTCTCATTGAACATTTTTCTATGAAAATCTTACTTTATTTTAACAACAAGCCTTCTTAAATGATATAGCTTTACCACTGAGTTCAGTTTACACTAACTAGATTCTCACAGGCTGCATATGCTTCCTTGAAATATGCATCATTCTTGTACATCTCTTTTATTTCATCAAATCCTAAAGAATTCAATTGAAATTCTTGTAGAATTATATTAATTCTACTTAAGGAATCTACTACTCTATTTGATGAACCACTGGTAGTTTTTTATCACAAAAGTAAATTTATGTATAAATTCAATCCACTTTAAAATCCTCTCATTTAACTTTCATTTGATGTTAATAAATTGTAGAACATAGTTATCGGTGTACAAAAAATAATTCCATAGGCATAAGTTAATATATGCATTTCTTCAAATGTGAACTATAGCATAAAATTATTTATCATAACAAGGGTACTTTTTGTTTACTTCATTTAATTTCTCACTAAAATAATCCAATGGTCATCTTTTTTGTCTTCAAACTACTCCAATAGCAACTCTACTTACATCTGTTTCAACCTAAAAAAAAATATTGATGTCTCGCAAGGCCAAAACAAGTTGCTTTGTGACCTTTTACATTAGTATCTTAAATTCATGTATATTGCTACAGTCCACTTAAATGGTTGGTTACTTACTTTGATGGTTTCCATAGTAAGCGCACAAAGACTTCTAAATTTTTTAATGAATTTTCTATAATAAAAAAAATTTGCAATACCATGGCAACTTCTTACTTCAAAAGTATTCTTTTGAAGATGCCACTCAACAATCTCTCTAACCTTTTCTAGATCCAATTGTAGACCATCTATAGAAATGACAAAGTCTAAGTATACTAATTCACCTTTCATAAAAGTACACTTCTTAAAATTAATCAATAACTTTCCTTGTTGCAAAATTTTCGAATCTAATATGAGATATATCAGATGATCTTCCTATTTTTGGATGTATACTAGAATGTCGTCTGAATAAAAAATGAAACATTTACCTCTAAACTTCCTCAAGACTTCATTCATTAACCTCATGAAAGTATTGGGTGCATTAGTAAGACCAAAAGGAATCACTAACCACACATACCATCTATTTTTGGTCTTAAAGGATGTTTTCCACTCATCCCCTTCTCTTATTCGGATTTGGTGGTACCCACTCTTTAAATCAATTTTAGAAAAATATCTGACACCACTCAAGAAATCAATTAAGTCATCAATGCGTGGGAGAGGAAATTTGTACCTGGTTGTTATTTTATTGATAACCCTTGAAATAGACTTAAAATTTTCCTAATAAGAACCTTGTCGAGCAACTCTTGCACTTATCTTTTTATTTCATCATTTTCTTGTGGAGTCATTCTGTAGGCTACCTAGTTTGGAATATTTTGTCACAGAACTAAATATATAGGATCATTGATAATTCAAATGGAAGGGAAATTTATTTGTATTCATCCACAATCATATTAGAAAAATCATGCAGCATAACCTTCACTTCATCAAGTAAATTATCTAGACTTACATTAATAATAATTACCTTCGGCTTACCAATTAAGACAAAATGTAATTCCTTATTTTTCACCTCTTGTAACGAATCCTCTTCACTCATTTGAAATACACTGGAAAAACCTTCCTCTTTGACTCCCTCATCTGGAAAAGGTACCAATGTATGCTTCTAAAAATATTTTTCTAGTGCGTATGTGTTCATTTTGCCATCATAGATAGCTTTCTGACTAAACTGCCATGGCCTTCATAATAAGATATTTCATACATCCATGGAAAATTTTACATTACATTATATTTTATTGTTATATCACCAAATCTTAAAGTCTACTTTACAATGTTCATTCACTAAAATTTTGTAAAATCTCTCAGTATACCTTGTTTAAAAGTACAGTGTTAGAAATGTTGTACCAGTTTTACTAACATGTAATATTTACAATGACTTATCCCATAATCAAATTATATAATCATGATAATTAAGTGAAGTAACCTTAGAAAAATAATAGAAAATATTATGAAGAAATAACTATTAATGCAAATCATTAGCATAATTCCTTTTGTTGCAACTTTGCATCATTAACGTTTTTCATTTCATCGGTATTATTAATAACATATTGAATGATGTAAGTTTCAATGTCATGCAAGCTATAAATATCATCAATATAATATAATAGACAACACACAAGTGGGCACTTATATAACCTGGAAACATGAAAGGGAAAAACTAGCAAACATTTATTTTATTAAATAGTTTGTGAGGGAGTTCACCCTCACTCAATGGCAGCAAGGGATTCCATCTCTTTAACATTGTTAAAATTTTACAAAATAACATAATATTAAATGGATATTTGCGGATGACCCAAATATCATTTGAAAGCAAGGCAGGCTCAAATGAGCCTTCAGCTAGCCTTGAGCCTTCGGCCAGCCTTGAACCTTCGGCCAGCCTTGATGGTGCCCCATCACCCCACCTTCCAACCAAACATCCCTCAGAGCCCTCCAAGAACCTTATCTTTTATAGAGGATGAGAGATGTAGACTTCAGACAACTCCAATCCTTTACCCGCCAACATCCCTAAACCCCGCCAACATCCCTAAAACCCTTAACCCCGCCAACAACCCCTTAACCCGCCAACAGCCCAAAAATAAAACTATCAACCCCGCCAAAAACACAGTATTCCAGACCAGAAAATCATCTAAGTATTCCAGACCAGAAATCACCTAAGTAATACAGTTGCCACCTCCAATAGTCTGACCTTCTCTTTAAAGTCATTCTATTAAATTGGTTAACTGAGAAAGGAGAATCAGTTAACCCTTAATATAATGACCATTAGAGATGAACATCAGTCTATTAAAGACTGTAACTCGATCACTCCCGGATGCAAGACTTTAGGATGAATTGACCCGAGAGCCCCGCCAACATCCCCTTAACCCGCCAACATCCAAGAACCTTTATCTTTTTCTAAGATGATGAATTCAGCACATCCAACTCTTACAGTACCACCTTATACCACCTCCGGACATTAAAATTTGATCTCCAAACTCTGACACCTTCTACCTTCGACCATCGACCATCGACCATCAACCTTCAACCTTCAACCATCGACCATCGACCATCGACCATCAATCTTCGACCATCGACCATCGACCATCAACCTTCAACCATCGATTATTTACCATCAACCTTCGACCATCGATTATTAACCAGTTAATATCTAAAGGTTGCTGACAATGAGTAATGTCTTTTATTACTCAAATTCAATGCATTCAAAATGCTATCATGTTTCTCAAACACTTTACCCCATATTTCTCGAGGATAGTATCTTTGTGGTTGTATCCTGCAATAAGTTATCCCTGTAAACTACGTTGATGATCCTTCACTCTTTATGAATCAATAATCAATCATAATGACCTCATTTCTTTCCATTTTGTTAGTTATCCTCCATCCTTCGATTTTTGCAAAAGGGATAAATTATAAACTATCAATCCATTCTTCGCATAAGTCACAATTACATATACACTTATCAAAAATCAAATAACAAATCTCTACCGATTATCACAAATAATATTCTATGCAATATACATATTTTCATGTTTCACTTTGCATAATAACATTAAGAATCATCCTAAAATTTTTACTTTTTACATGCATCTCCAAGCGCAAAACCATTCTTGTTTGTACCAATGTAATAACATTGGTAAAGAGTAGAAAATACAACCATTTGTTTTTTATTCTAATACTTTATACAAATTCACATACTTACAAATGCAAGTCTAATTTTAATATTTCTAATGCATTAATAAATGCATACAAAAATAATTCATATTTATCTTACATTAAATAAATGCATAAACTTATAAAACATGTATTCTTATTGATATTTAAGATTTTTAAATATATGTGTATAAGATACTTTAAATATATGTGTATAGTTAATAAAACATGTTTCTTATGCAAATCAGACATACATTAAATAAAATGCATAAACAATATCAAGCATGCCTTTGTATTCATTTTTCACATACTTAAATAAACACATATAATTATAAAGGAATGCCTCCTTTTCAATATTTCAAATACTTAAGTAAATGCATTATAGTTGTAAATTGGAAAACTTAATTATAAAGGCCAACTATAGTTTATAAATGTAAAAATGATCAGAGCATCACTCGCGTATTTCCCTTTAAAAAAATGCATTTCCACGTGCAACCCACATTTATATTAACAACTTTCATTGCAAACATTTATATTAACTTTCGTTGCAACACATGCCTACCAAATAGTAATTCTCCATGCCCAGGTTTAAAATAGAGGTATCATTAAATTTTAAAAGGCGTTACTGCATACCTTAATATTTAAAACGGGCTTTAAACCTACCATTATCCTCAATGTATTTCAACTCAATATGTTACATAGTGGTCTCCTTTAAGAGAATAAAATTAAAAGTAGATGAATCCTTTTGTAGTGTTGGTAATTGTAATTTACAAATAACCACATCAATGTTTTCAAGGTTGTTAATGGACCAAAATATCTTATAAAGAACTTATAATTTTTAACTTTTAAAAAGAAATAATTTTAATGGAATTAACCGTGCAATATTTTTTAAAGAATTTAACATGATTAAATTATATTTCTACACGCAAGAATTGTGCAGTCTTTTTCAAGAAAACAAAATGGATTTTATCTTTTTATGTACAGTATTCATATGAAATATTTTTCAAGAAATAGCATGGATAATTATCCTTTTATGCAAAAGACTCAAGTGTATTTTTTTTTCAAGAAATAGCATGGATTCTCATATGTTTTTCATTTTTTATTAAGCTTGGTAGTATCTCCTTTTTCTATTAATTTAACAACAAGTTACAACAAGTTTTAAAGATAGCTAGGTGGCCTCAACTTGACCCATGGAAAACCAAGCATGTTGGCCACATAACAGCATGGTATGCCATCCAAAAACGATAAGTCTTAATTCTTTCTAACCACGCAAAGTATGGCTATATGTCTATGCTTATCCTATCATCTACTTGCCTACTAGAATAACTATCTATACATTCAAAAATAAAAGCTATCCACATAAGAAAAACTACCGAAAGAGATATCACAATAACTAATATACTTCCTCAGTTGAAGCGGATTCCACTAGTGTCGGGTATTTTCCATTTGATCCCAGGAGTTCTGTCAGAGAGAGGATGCAAGGTAGGTGGTCTTCTTTGTGCTGGGGATGCCCATCCTACTTCTGCAGTTGGAACTTGAGCTTCTAGAAATCTTGCTTGTAGTTTGGGAAAGCATGTACTGCGGTGGCCATGTTTAGAGCTATTTGTTCCAAGGTCTTGCTAAGGGAAAACCCTTTCATAGACCAGTAAATGCATAGGGTGTGTTTAAACTGGGTTACTTGGCCTCGTATAAGCCCAAGATCGGGCACCAAGATCCTCCAATCCTCAGCATCAATTTCCATTAAACCTGCCTGGCGGTTCAGATCTGCCTCTCGTTCCTTAATCAAATACTGAATTTTGTTGGTTGTGCCTTCACGGTAAGCTTTCACAGCGTCATTGATGATGCTCACAGTAGGATTTTTCCCTCTTAGTTTGCCTCAAGATGCACTAGATTGGCCCTCTTCTTATTTGCCTTTATTCTTCCTACCACGACCCCATGAGGCAGGGTTTCTAGTTCGAGCCATCGCACGAGCCATGGTTGTCATCTTGCATCCTAAAGAAATGTGTCACTGCGTAATCACAGGTGGTATCAACCTATTGGCTCCAAGCTTACAGGTCCTATCACCAACTCGTTCACATGTCCACAGACCAATTGACACCCATAAAACCAGAACACATGTCTTTTTGGCTCTCCTTTCTTCACAACAAATATTCACAATGTTCGCAAAAAGAGGTAGGGGTTCCATCCCATTACACTAAGACCAATAATCAGACAACAACCCTTCTTGACAACCACTATTACCTTCAGCTTTGAGTAGCATAAACAACACATACCAACTCACATGGAAATGCCCCAAGGGTTTGCTCCCACTGGCCAGCTAGGGAGTCTCAGTGGTAGCACAACCCCCCCATAACAGTTTACCTAGCACCCACCCATCCTGAATAGACTCATAATTATGGCATCCATAACTATAAGACTTCATTATACTACCCTAGAGCTATGGCAAGTCAACCATGTACAGACACGGAGCCATGGGTTATGTTACCATGAGGAAGCCATGATTATTCCTCTATGGGATAGTTAGATACCAAACATAACAAACACAGGAGTATGCCCATTCCAATTACCATAATTATCCCTCGAACCGATGCATGCATTATCCAGACATGACTCAAGCCCTCTAATCCACCCACCTTTAGACCCGACCGACCCAATTCTTTTGTCCAGAAGTCTCTTTTCATGGAGGAAGAGGGAAGGTAGAAAAATACAATTAATCCCCTTCAGGACAGTCAGATGCCAAACATAATAGACATAGGAGTAGGCCTAGTCCAATTACCATAATTCAACCACCGAGGCAATGCATACATTATCAAGACATGCAGACCCTCTAATCCCCATGACTTTGAACCAGGATGACCTAAGTATTTTATCCAAAAGACTCTCTTCATGGAGGAAAAGGAAAGGAAATGAACTACATACCAAATAACTAGTGCTAGGGAAGGCTGAAGGCACGGCAGTGTTGGTCTTTCTGCACAGAAGCTAACCCCGTCTGCCAAATTCCTTTGAGCCAGTGGCTTGCCTCCAAACCATTGCATGCAATCAACCACATGCCTATGCCTTGAATGGCTCCCCCTACCACCACCTGCCTTGTTATTACCTCCCCTCATGCATGAGGCGACCCTTCCAACCTTGTCATGCATGTGCAAGGTGGTGGGTTTGTTCTTCGAGGTATCCAACATTTAACTAAGGTGATTGTACCAAGGATCTAGTACGCACCCTGATCTGGGAATCTATTTAGGAGCGAGGGGGCTCCGTGAACTACTGATCTTCTCATGTCTGAGAATTTCATGCAGTGGTTCCAAACGTCCAGGTCAACTCCAGAGGATCCATTTGGTGTGAGAAACCCCATTTTGCCAGAAAATCAACAGCTTGATTTCCTGCTCGCCACATAGTTGAAGTTTTGAATAAGATCCCCCAGCTCTTGCACCAACTTGGTAGCTCTCCAACTGTGGCTAAGCTTATCCCAATTAGTTCCCTGAGTCAATTTCTTAAGAGTATTTATCATAAGTTGGGAGTCTCCTTCCACTGCGAGCTTTCTGTATCCCAACTTGATGGCTAGGATTAGGCCCTGACAGGAACCAAAAGATATTGCTTCGTTATTACTTGCATGGCTATAGTAGTCCACATATATGAATTTGGTCTTCACTCTGTAGTCTCAAAAGAGCTAGTCGAATCCCGTAGGACCCGTATTTCCTCTCGAGGCTCCATCAAAACTTAATTTTGTGAATCCCTTGGGTGGGGTCATGAAGATTTGATCTGAATCCACTCTGCTTGGAATTGGTTTCCAGGAGTCTGGGGTAATCATTGTCGGTGCCAGTTTTAGGCGGTTAAGGATTCTGGCCTCTTGGGGAGTAACTTGCCAGCATTTGGTAGCCACTTCTCTCCTAGGATGGTTTCACGAATGTTTTGAACTATCCCTTCCCACACTAACTCCTGATTCTGTCATATGATCTTGAAGATCATGTGGTTTCACTCTTTCCAGATGAACTAAAGAGTAAATCCTAGAACTAATTCCAGGCCCGGTTGAGGATTGGGTTGGAGAAGAGGCCTTGTCTTGAAAGAAGAATGGATTCTCTAATGCTTTTGAGATCCTAATCCATTCTGCTGAAGAGATCTTCCACTTGATTCCATTTTTGAGTGGAAAATAGGCACGTATTTAGAAAGTGTTCTAGGTCCCTTGTGTGGAATCCACAGAGGATACAATGTGAGGATCCGTAGATACCTCTTTTTTGGAGTTGATCTCAGGTTAGGATTCTACCCCTCTAAACCAGCCAAAGAAAGAAGGCCACTTTCGGCCACCACCTTCCCCCCATATATTTTTCCAAATATTTTGTTGGTTCTCTTGTCTCCATCGTGCCTTTAATTTTTATGCCTCCTGTATGCTAAAGGTTCCCCTTGTAGTGTATCCCCACCTTACTAATCCTTCATGTCTGATGATTCTTGTGGTTTTCAGTTCTTTACCCAAATGAATCCATTGGTCTGAATCTGGAGGTTCTGTCCAGTCCTCGCGGCCTTTCCATCTTCTCCATCCTTTTGTTGGTGAGTCTTCTTTCCAATACTGATTCACTGTATGATAATTTCTTTCTGAGGCATAGAGGAACAAATCACTCAGATCCTGTCTAGCAAAAATATTTCCTCTCTACTACCATGAATCTTGTTAGAAGTGAATTGCTTTCCCATTCGTAATTTCCCAGAAGAAGTGTTGATGGATAAGATCATTATTTTGAGTTTCCAGGTTCCATATTGCAGATCCTTTGGGTAGGTCACTGTACCTGAGGATATATTTTGTGTGGGTGGGCATGCCATATTTACATGTCCAACTTTTTATCCATAAATCATCTCCTCCTCTTATCCACCTCCACCATAGTTTAGCTCCTATTACTTGATTTAGGGTCAGAGGGTCGTGAAGGCCCAATCCTCCTTCCATTTTCAACTTGATTAAGTTGGTACACGAAACCAAATCCCAATTCTTCAACTGATGAGCCCCTCCCCAAAGGAATTTTTTGAAATTATCATCCACTTTTTTCCAAGATCTTTTGCGGGATGCCATACCTGAGAGTTGGTAGATCAGTATGGATTGAAGGAAAACGTCTAGGACGACTGTGTGATTGGCCAAGTTGAGAGTACGAAATGTCTAGTTACTGAGTTTTGTTTGGATTTTCTGGAGGAGAGAGTTCCAACATGAGGTTTTTAAAGAGTTCAAAGATAGGGGCATTCCCAGGTATTCATTGGGAAGAGAGCTGACTCCAAATCCTATCACCTGGGCTAAGAAGGTTTGAATATTCCTTATAGTGTTGAAAAAGAAAATGCAGGATTTTCCATTGTTTATCAGGGTCCCAAAGGCTTCCATGAAGTCATGGATAATTTATTTTATACGGTGGGCTTCTCACAAGGAGACATGGTAGAAGAGCAGCATGTCATCTACAAACTATTGGTGTGTGATAGGGAGGTCATTTCCCCATAGTATTAGACCTTGGATTTTTAGAGATTGGGCTTCCTTTTTCAGGTACCTGCCTAGGCCTTCAGCTGCGAGGATGAATAACAATGACGATAGAGGATCACCTTGTCTCAAGCTTCAAGAGGGGTTGAAAGTTCTGGTTGGAGAGCCATTTAGGAGGATGGAATAAACATGGGAGAAAACCATGGAAAGGATGCAGTTGATCCATCTCTGATCAAAGTTGTAGAATTTGAGAATGTTGGTGAGGAAGGTCCAACTAATACGGTCATACACTTTGGATAAGTCTAGCTTGATCATCATACCAAGGACTTTGAGATGTTTTAAGGAGTGAACTACCTCCTGGGAAGTGATGAAACCATCCAGGATCTAATGCGCCTCAACAAAGTTTATTTGTTCTAGGGAAATGAGGTTAGGAATCATGGGTTTGAGGAAATTAACATTGACTGTGACTATAATATTGTAGATAAAATTACATATGGCAGCCGGTCTAAACTCTTGCGGGTCCTCCAATTAGGTCATTTTCGGAACTAAAGTAATAAATGTAGCATTTAGGTTTAGACATCCCTTTTGGTTATGTCTAGACTCCTCCACCACTTCCAACACATCTTTTCCAATGAATTCCCAAGCCACTTGGAAGAACTATGATTTGAATCCATCGGGCATGGGGCTTTATTTTTCGCCATCCTTTTGACCATCTCCTCCACTTCCTTTAAGGAGACCACCCTCATAAGGCCCAAGCTCTGGTCCCTCGATACCAGTTGGGGGATGTTTTGAGTGATTCTTTGAATTGCCTTGGTCCTATCATGAACTGGTTCAGAGAGAAGGGAGTGGAAATGGTTCATTTCCTCATGTTGGACTATTATGTTTCCAGCTTCATCCTTTAGAGAGAAAATCCTATTGTGATGGTGATGTTGGATCATTTCTTTGTGAAAGAAACGAGGGTTTCTTTCCCCTTCTCGTAGCCAGTTAACTATAGATTTTTGCTTCCATAAGATCTCTTCCTATTTTTGTCGTTCTTCTATCTACTTGATCGTCCTCCCTTCTTCCTCCACTAGGTGTTATGCCCTACCTTGGCTTATGATTTTTTGTTGGATTTTTTCCATCTTGTTATTTATTTCGTGTTGGTCTCTCATAATGTGCCCAAACTCTTCCTTGTTCCATTTCTTAATCTTGATTTTTATTTCCTTAAGCTTCAATTGGAACGTGTGCATATGGTTCCTGCCAAGTTCCTCACTTTCCTTCCACCATTCTTCCACTTTCTTCATTAGCTTAGGGTCCTTGAGACAAAAGGACTCAAATATGAAGGGATGGCTTTCGGTACCTACGTTTAGGTCAATCTCCAACCGAATTGGCTAGTGATCAGATCCCATACAAGGGAGGATGGATGATTCTAGTAAGATTTCGCGGCTAACTACCTACTCAAAAACTAGAAAATGGTCCAGACGTGATGCAATCTGGTGTAGTCCCCCTCTTCTATTATTCCAGGTGTGGATTCCATTGTTGGATGGCATGTCAACCAGGTGAAGCACGGTGATCAAGTCTCTGAACATTTCCATGTCTACGTCATGATGTCTGATTCCCCCTTTTTTCTCCTCTAGGGATGTAATCATATTGAAATCTCCCCCAACAATCCATAAGTCGTCTCGATAATCTCTTCTCAAGTTTTCTAGGTTTTTAAGGAAAACCCCTTTTTCTCCTAGAATATGAGGTTGATAGACTCCTGTTAGCGTGGCCCAATCTCTAGATCCAATATGTCTAAATATCCCAAAGAGGAGCTTGAAGGATAGTGCGGCTTGAAGGTCTTTATGATGTTTCTCAGTTTGGCTTCTGGGATCTTGGCTTCTTGGATCACCATAATGTTGGGCTTGTCATTCTTAAGTATCTCTTTCAAGTAGTGTTGTTTTACTTTGTTGTTAAGGCCCCTTATATTTTAGGATGTAATTATAATTTAGACCATTTATTGAGTTGATGGAATATCGTTGACAGTGGAACCACCCTTCTAGAGTTCACCAGCCCTTCTCCTATCATTTGGATGGTCTCATTTAAATTTTTTCTTCCTCGTTTCTTCCCTCCTTTCCCTAGGGGTCCATGGTCCCCCCTAGCTGATTTGTGATCCTAATTGTTCCAGTTGAACTAATCCACCTGTCCCCTATTTTTCTTTGTGTTGTTGGAATGTTTCTTTGTACAATTTCTTCTAATCGTCCGGTATAAAGCGCTCGTCCAAATGCCTCCACTCTTTCAACAGCCTGCATGAGAATTTTTATTAATTGCTTATGTCTTCTCTTTGACTGTCAATTTCCATGTTGGCCTGTTCTATTGGTTGTTCTGTGACCTCTTTCTTTGGTTGTCTGGACCTATTTCTTCCATCTGCCCTTCCCTTGATTCTTCCTCCTCCTCCAGGATGTCATACCGGTTGCTATTTTGTGTTTCTTTTCTTGGTCGCGGTTGGGTCGTGGTATGAGGGTTCTTTTGAGTTCACCTATTCCTCTCTACTTTCTAAAAACCCTCCTCCACTTCTTGTGATTTCCCTAAGTTATTGGCTTTGGATGGCTCCTGGGTCTTGGACTATTTCATCAGGCAATCCCAGAACAAATGTCCATATTCATGGCATCTACAACATCTGAAGGGGATATGCTCATAGTTAATGGGTTGTTGCCATACCTCCTCATGGTATTCCAGTTCAATGGATTCTGGTAAGGGTTCTGTTATATTCATATAAACACAAATCCTTGTGTAAGATGTGTACCTTCCCCTTCTCATGGAGTCCAAAACTTTCACAAATCTTCTTATGGAGTTCCTGATACCCTCCAGGATGTCCAAATCCTAGAAGTACACGTGGAGGCCAAAGAGGTGAACCCATACCGGAGTTGCTACAGATTTTTCCATATTTGGATTATAACACTCTCCCTAGTGTCTTATGAACAACCCTCCATTATTAAAGAAATATGGACCACCATCGAAAACCCTTTCCTTATCCTCCATGTTGGAGAAAATCGTCGTAAATCCCCTAGTCCCAAATTCCAACTTGAGGTGGCCTTTTGGTTGCCATTTATGATGAATCCACTTAACCAGATCCCATTTAGTTAGCCAGACTCCCATAAATTTGCAGATCATTGTGTGGTCCTTCATATATTTCCTGTAGTTCTCGAGTTTGTTGCTAGGTATGACAAAACTAGGATTCTTTGTTGCCCTTGGGAGGCACTGGTCACACATGCGAGTTTTCCATTGGGCTCTGAGGATAGGGGGTCATTTTCCATGATTGTTCTTAGTGTTTGTAGTCTGTGTGCCCTGTGAAATTGTTTCGTCACTCACAATGTTTCAGTAGGAGGGGATCTCTCCCCCCCTGTAGTGACATTCATACCATCTGTCAATGTGATAGTCTAAAGTAGGGCAAAGCTATCGACGACGTATAGAGATGTAAGATTTCTCAGAACCCTAGTAGAAACCTGAAACCCTAGCAAAGCGCTCTTCCTACATAATCAATTAAATTAATTGGATTCTCATATTTTTATGCATAAGAATCATGCAACCTTTTTCCAAAATATAACATGGTTTCTTTTATTTTTATGCACAAGATTCATATGCAATTATTTTAATAAATTAACACAATTAATCTATCCCATTACACACTAAACCATGCAATATTCCCAAGAAATTAATGCAAATTTAACTTATCTTTGAGCAATTTTCCCTTTGCTCCATTAGCTTCCATCAGTATTATTCAATTGGTAATTTTGGAAATGAAAACCAAAATGACCTACTTTAATTTAGTGACATTCTTCACCTCCAACTGCAACAAACCTTTGAATCGAAGGGTTCCAAAGAAAATTCTTTAGAACAATACAGTTAGTCACTTGCCCCAACTTTTTGCATGACAACTATAGATAGGTAAAAACTTTATTTCTAGCTTAATAAAAAAACACAGAGATGATGGAACAAACCCCTCCAAAATAGATCCTTAAGTGAAAATTATAATGTGATATATATATATATATATATATATATAATGTCAAACAAAGTATACTCTACAGACCAAGTGTGTCACTAATTATATTTATCCTCATTTCACCCATAAGCACATTTCAATAATTTCTTCACCTCGCTCAATCTATCATATTAAGTATCAACACATAATTCTAAACATTTTATAATATCAAAATGGTGCAATACTTATCTTTATAATGGATGGACCTTCCTCTAATATTTTGTAGAACTTGTATATACGTGAGATACTTGCATTGTAAACTTCCACTATTAGCAGTAAGAAAATTCCAACAGTTGCCTTAGTTTTTCATATCAAACTCTTAAGGAGATCCATTATTTCATCCGATCACTCTCTGTTGAAAGGTCACACCTCTCATTGGAGCCACAAGACCCATCTCCAAATCTATGCCAACAGAGAGTCATGCTTCCATAACAACACATTTTGTTGTGTGCTACCCTTCTTAAAAAATTGAACAGCGATCATTCCAAGAAGCACTTCCTGTGTTGGAGAAATTTGTAGGGTTCACATAATAGTTTTGTAATTAATTCCTATTAGCAACCATTTATATCACACTAAATTAATAATATTTTCATGAATTCCATGTGTAAATACATAGTTCTAGGAATCCTACATTCTCCCCCCTTTAAAGGTAACAATATCCTTGGTGTTCATCTCTTCTTTCTTTAGTCATCATTATATTTTTTCGAGTCTTTATCTCCCACTGGAACTTTTTTTTTTCATTTATATTGCTTTTATTTCTTGCAATCTACCTTTTAAATCAAATTTTACTCATGACCTATCTCCAGTCATGATAGTTTTGTAACCAAAACAACCAAAGGGGATCCTTTCCATTCAAAATGAAGGATTTTATTTTTAAGAAATACCAATAAGTAAAAGAAATAATGTTTTATTAAAAACCATGAATATTTATAGTTGTGATAATATTCAATCTTTACTGTCAACCTTTTTGTCATTGTTCGGTTTCGTAAAACTTAAACAAAATATCTATAAAAATTGATTATCACTTGCTAATACTTTTGGGAACCATGGCCACTTCTCAAAATAAGTTAGTTACAGGTAATTTATTGGTTGTGGAAAGCACTCTATGAGTGATTTATCATCCCAAAAACAAGCACCTTGGGTGGCTCATTAGCCTCCATGGAAAGCACCTTGTAGAATATAACAAACAAATCCAATTAGTATCTCTCAATGATAATGACATTAATTTTACCATAATATTTTCAACTGTTACTCATTTATGTAATTCTAGGTAATATTTTAACTATCAATCATTTACCAAGTATGTCAACAATTACTCAGAGAGCATATAGTCCTCTAATTCAAAAAAATTAACAAAGTAATCATAACCGCACAAAGTGGATTCTATCTTAGCACTTGCTAAAGACATCCATAAGATTAATATCATGAATTCTTGGATATACAATAGATGTCGCCCTTGAACAACAATTCTGGTAGTTCCTCCCAATTGCTAGGATATTTTCCTCCCAGGAAACTCATCATAAACATTTCATAGATTTACACCTCCTTACCCTAGGCGACGTCATGCTAGATCAAAGTATAGGTCCATTCTTTATCTCCCATTGGCACCTTTAAATTTTGATTTCATTTATGTCCCATATTCCTTCTGATATATCTTCCATGTCAGGCTAGGAGGGGATCTAGGTGGATATTGCTGGCCACCCGCCAATTCCACTTGGACTCCCACCATTGCTTCTTTCAGTTTTTCAGTTTCCTTTATTGTAGCACAGTTTACTATTTTTAGCAATTTTTCGGGTAATAAACTTCCAGAGCTGTTTTGAGGCACTAAACGATGTTTTTTTTGAAATCTAGCCAACAATTTTTTGTCCATAATCATCTTTTTTTTCATAGTCGTCGGAGAGATCTTTCTAACGGGTTATCATGCGCATCAAACGAAGATAATATGACCAAGTCGTGACCCTAGGAAGTTGGTTGTCCAACTCACTCCAATGGGGCCCATAAACTCTTGGTGTTGCATCTCCTCAAGTTAGGGTTTTGGTTGTTTAGGGTTTGATCTTATTGTTCAATAAACAAAAGGCCCTTGAGCCTCATTGTAAGGTAGTTTAGAGGCATGTAGCCACCACATCTCTTCTCAGAGATAAGCTACAATCAGTCGAGCTAGTTTATTTTGATTTCTGCTTGTAAGCATATTTCAGTATTTTCCTTTAATGAAATGAAGTATTCTTTATGTTGTATCTTTGTATTTGTGTTTATTTCTGTACTTTATTGCATTCTTGTTTAAATCTAGATCAACGGTGTCATAGCGGTATGCTCTTTCTCTATTTTTCCTTGCATGTCCCCAACGAGGTCGGGATATAAGGAGTTAGGGTTTGAACTGGTTGAACCTTTGCAAGACCAGCCTCAAAAATCCGAAGGCCTCCCATGGCGGATGAAAAGAAAGATGAGGGGGAAGGAGATCCTATCAAAATCTTGCTCGAAGAAGCCCTCGAGCGACAAAGGAACGCGATGATGGACAACTTTGCCCAGATCCTTCAGCGACTACCTAGGGGCGACACATCTACTTCTAGCAGCTACTCTGGAAGCACCACACCCTTTAAGGTACAAGTTAACTTTGACATTCCCATATTTGAGGGTCAGATAGATGCAGACGCTGTAGATAAATGGTTAAATCTGCTAGAAGGGTATTTTTCTGTTCATGATTTTTCTGGCCAGGAAAAGATTACTTTCGCTCTTCTCAAAGCCACCCCCCACATCAAGGACTGGTGGGAAACCTACTGCGAGAAGAAGGATGAAAGTATGACCTCACTATTTTCAGCCGCACCCACTTGGAATTCATTCCAGGCTGCCATCAAGGAGAAGTACTACCCTGTTAGAAGCTATGAGGATCAATACATAAAGTGGACCACGTTGCAGCAGGGAAGGGACCAAGACGTTCTAGAGTTTACCAATATTTTTCATACCCTTCGCACAAAGTTGGGTCTCAAGGATTCGGAGTAGAATTTGGTACTCAAATGCCATAGCTACCTGCACAATTACATTCAGGATGAAATAGAATTCCTGAACATCTCCTCACATGACACGGCATATTGATATGCCGTCAAGATTGAGAAAAAGTTTAAACAGAAGAAGCGAGACTTTGGATCTGTGAATCTGAAGTAGGGGAAAGTTGCCCCCAAACCTCAAAACAAAGGACAAATATGGGCAGCCCAGGACAACCTGCCAAAGCCGCAAGAAAAGAACAGTGTCGCGAATCCGAAAAAGGACACAGGAAAGTGGTGTGAGTTCCATAAGAGCTCCACTCACAACACAAGTGAGTGTTGGGCCAAGCAGTCACTGGTGGCCAAGCTAAAGGCTTCAAAATCATATGCATGTTTTAACTCTGAGTCAGAACCCGACAAGGGGAATGAAAAAGGGAAGCAGATTATCGATGCGGAGCCCAACGTCACCGCTGCCACCATGAAGATCCAGAAGTAGGAACCTGAAGATCCAGAGGAGTAGGAGCGCCTCTTCCACTCCTATATGTGGGTAAAGGGATCCTTGCTATAGTTCATTGTCAAAAATGGGAGTGGAAAGAACCTCATTTTGGCAGAGGTCATGAAGCGGCTGGGCTTACCGACCACAACACATCCACAATCGTACACCATCGGGTGGCTTTACCAAGGATGGGATCTTCACGTGAGCTAGCAGTGTCGCCTTCCATACAACATCAAGCCCTTCACGGATGAGGTATTATGTGAAGTTTCTCCACTTAATGTTTGTGATGTATTATTAGGCCAACCATACTTGTGGAAGCAACATGCTATGTATGAATCAAGGCCTCGTGCTGTTATTATTACTTTGGGAAATAAGTTGCACAAGATACTGGAGGTAGCACCGCCTACTACCATATCTCTGGTTACTGCAAAACAATGCAGTAAGCTCATTTCCAAAACAGGGAATTTTTTTTTCCTGATGATACGCCCTCAAGGAAAGAAGAAGACAGTGGCCACGACCTCTAGACAGGGCCCCTCCGCACAACAACTACAGATGGAAAAGGTCGTGGAGGAGTATGAGGACATCTTCACCTCCCCTGCAGGAGTTCCTCTGCATTGTCAGGTCAAGCACTCCATCGACCTGAGCCCAGGTGCACCACTACCCAATGGACCAATCTATCAGTGCTATGTTTTGGAGAACGCTGAAATCAAGTGGCAGATTCAGGAGATGTTGCAGAAAGGTCACATCTGACCAAGTTCATCATCCTATGGAAGCTCGATCGTGTTGGTATAGAAGAAGGATGGGACTTGGAGACTCTGTATTAACTATCAGGCACTTAACAAGATCACTTTCCAGAATAGGTACCCGATCCCACAGATTGATGACCTTCTAGACCAACTTAAGGGGGAAAATATTTCAGCAAGATCGATTTGAAGTCAGGTTATCACCAGGTACCAATTGAACCCTCCGATGTGTGGAAGACTACCTTCAAAGCCAAGGAGGGCCTTTACAAATGGTTGGTTATGCCTTTTGAGTTGACGAATGCTCCTGTAACCTTCATGAGGCTAATGGATGACATCTTGTAGCCATTCACCAACTCATTTGTGGTGGTATACTTGGATGACATCTTGATCTTCGTCCATAGTTGGGAAGAGCACCTCCACCAAATCCGACAGGTTCTCCAAACACTATGGAAACACAAGTTATGTGCCAATTTGGAGAAATGCACTTTTTGCATGACCCAAGTTCAGTATATGGGATACATTATTGATGAATGGGGGGTGCATGTAGATCCAGACAAGATCCAAGTCATTCGGGATTGGCTGTCTCTAACCACTCTGACAAAGCTCCGCAAGTTTCTGGGTCTCGCCAACTTCTTCTACAGGTTCGTATTGAGATTTTCTCATATCACATGGCCTTGGAGTCAAGTCACCAAGGGAGGAGCGAAAGAAAAATTATTTTGCTATGAACCTCAACATAGGGCATTCATAGAGTTGAAACATCGCCTCTTCTCTGCACCAGTGCTCGCATTACCAGACTTGCGACAACCATTTGAGATCAAGATAGATACCTCTGACTATGCTATTGGGGCAATCCTTAATCAACACAAGTATCCAGTGGCATATCACGGTGAGACACTTTTAGACACAGTCTGAAAGTATCCCACTTATGAAAAAGAGATGTATTACATTTTGCAGGCCTACCAATAATGGAAGCATTACATTTTGGGGAAGGAAACGGTCATCCACACAAACCACCACCTCATGCAGTTCATACAGACCCACAGGAAGTTGCAGAATGATCGCCATCAGAATTGGTCAACATACCTGCAACAGTTACATTTGAATATCAATTATAAGAATGGCAGCACCAATAATGTTGCAGATTGCCTCAGTCGACCACCGATCAAGGCGTTAACCACCGTGCTCAACTCTTGTGGGCACGAGACTTTTGGTTGGACACTTCTCTACGAAAGTGACCCAGAATTTGGCCAAACATACCAAACACTCTTATAAGGTCAGCATGTTCTATATTTTCACCTCCAGTATGCGTTGTTATGACACCTAGGTCACCTTTGTGTTCCTTCAAGCGAGCATGCCTAGATGATTTGGGAATCACACTACATACCGGCTATTGGGCATTTCGGGGTCGAGAAAACAGTGGCAGTATTGTAGAAGTATTTCTATTGGTCGAGTCTTCGATGGGATGTCGGGAAGTACATCAGATCCTTCACTGCCTGTGCCATTGCCAAACCAACCATTAAGAGGCAAGGCCTATATACCCTGCTGCCTACCCCTAGTCGAGCCTGGGAATCCATCTCGATGGATTACATGTTGGGCCTTCCTCCTACTAAGCATGGAAACGACTGTGTTTTTTTGGTCATCGACAAGTTCTCGAAGATGGCCATTATGGCGGCCTGCAAGAAGAATATCACAGCAGAAGCCACTGCTAAAATATTCTTTGAACGAGTGTGGGTAGACTTTGGGATCCCACAGTTTATCATCCTAAATCGGGACAGTGGTTTCCTTAGTAAATTTTGGTCCAGTATCTGGTCGATGATGGACACCAAACTCACTAAGTCCACAACCTTCCATCTCCAAACTGATGGCTAGACAGAGGTTCTCAACAAGATGATCGTACATATTATGTGCATGTACAACTCAAAGCACCGATGCACATGTGATGAGAGCCTCCCATATGTTTAACACAACTATAACTGATCTCTCCACAGCTTGACTAGCCACATCCATTTTTAGGTGGGCTTGGGTTTCCAGCCACTATGTCCCATTGATGTGGCCATGCCATTTGCAGATACTCAGGAAGATTCGGCTCATGTCTAGTCCGAAACAAATAGGGAAAATAGCTTCATTGTGCACATCCAACATATCTGCGAGCAGGTCCATAACATTTTGGAGAAATCAAATGCCAAGTACAAGTAGCAACATGATCAACATAGGGTTCCACATAAGTTTCAAGTGGGTGACAAAGTCTGGTTGCAATTGCAAAAGGAACACCTTACCAGAGCCTATCGGAAACTCAGACTACTCTGATATGGCACTTACACCATTACCAATGTTGTGGGGGACAATTTGTTTGAGCTCATCATTCCCCCATTCCTTGGCCTGCACCTAGTGTTCAATGTGGACCGCCTTCGGCCATACTTTCCATCATTACTAGACACATCCGACATTGCAGAACAACTCACACCAACAAAGTTAAATCCAGATTGCATGGAACAAGCTGCAACTGATCAGATCATGGACATGTAGGTCAAGCACACTAGCCAGTAGAAGATCCAACTGTATTGAGTTTCAAAGCAGGCCAACTCCTTCATCAGGGTAAGTGGCTCACCACGGACCAAGTTTAGCAGAAGTTTCCTCATCTCATGGAGGAACTCAACGTAATGGGGACCATTTCTTCTTGGGGGGGGAGGAATGATGTAGGTGGATATTGGTGGCCACCAGCCAATTCCACTTGGACCCCCACCATTGCTTCTTTTAGTTTTTCACTTTCCTTAATTGTAGCATAGTTTACTGTTTTTAGCACTTTTTCGAGTCCTAAACTTCTGGAGCAATTTGAGGCCCTAAACGACATTTTTTTGGAAATCTAGCTAACAATTTTCTGTCCAAATTTGTCTTTTCCGTCGTATTCCTTGGAGAGATCTTTCCAACGGGTTATCACGCACGTCAAACGAAGATAATATGAACAAGTCGCAACCCCGGGAAGTTGGCTGTCCAACTCACCCCAATAGGGCCCATAAACTCTTGGTGTTACATCTCCTCGGGTTAGGAATTTGGTTGTTTAGGGTTTTCTCTTACTGTTTAATAATAAAAAGGCCCTTGAACCTCATTGTAAGGAAGTTCAGAGGCATGTAGCTGCCACATCTCTTCTCAGAGATAAGCTACAATCGCTCGAGCTAGTTTATTTCCATTTCTGCTTGTAAGAATATTTCAATATTCTCCATTAATGAAATGAAGTATTATTTCTGTTGTATCTCTGTATTTGTGTTTATTTCTGTACTTTATTGCGTTCCTGTTTAAATCCAAATCAGTGGTATCAGAGGGGTCTGCTCTTTCTCTATTTTTACTTGCATGTCCCCAACAAGGTCGGGATATAAGGAGTTAGGGCTTGAAGTGGTCGAACCTTTACAAGACCAGCCTCGCATATCCTGACGACTTCCCATGGCGGATGAAAAGAAAGACGAGGGGGAGGAGATATTATCAAAATATTGCTCAAAGAGGCCCTCGAGTGACAAAGGAATGCGATGATGGCCAACTTTTCCCATATCCTTCAGTGGCTACCTAGGGGCTACACATCTACTTCCAGCAGCTACTCTGGAAGCGCCACAACTTTTAAGGTACAAATTAACTTTGACATTTCCATATTTGCGAGTCAGATAGATGCAGACGCTATAGATAAATGGTTAAATATGCTAGAATGGTAATTTTCTTTTCATGATTTTTCTGGTCGGGAAAAGATTACTTTCGCTCTTCTTAAAGCCACCCTCCACGTCAAGGATTGGTGGGAAACCTTTTGCGAGCAGAAGGATGAAAGTAAAACCTCACTATTTTTAGCCACACCCACATGGAATTCATTCCAGGCTTCCATCAAGGAGCAGTACTACCTTGTCGGAAGCTATGAGGACCAATACATAAAATGGACCACGCTACGGCAGGGAAGGGACCAAGACGTTCCAGAGTTTACCAATATTTTTCATACCCTTCGCACAAAGTTGGGTATCAAGGATTCAGAGCAGCATTTTGTACTCAAACACTGTGACTGCCTGCATAGGTACATCTAGGATGAAATAGAATTCCTGAACATCTCCTCACTCAGCACGGCATACCGATATGCCATCAAGATCGAGCAAAATTTTAAACAGAAGAAACGAGACTTTGGATCTGCGAACCTAGAGTAGGGGAAAGGTGTCCCCAAACCGCAGAACAAAGGAAAAAGACAAGGTGAGGTCTCCCAGAACAACCCGCCAAAGCAGCAAGAAAAGAACAGTGCCGCGAAGCCGAAAAAGGACACAGGAAAGTGGTGTGAGTTCCATAAGAGCTCCACTCACAACACAAGTGAGTGTAGGGCCAAACAATCATTGGTGGCCAAGCTAAAGGCTTCAAAATCAGATGCATGTTTCGACTTTGAGTCAGAACCCAACAAGGGGAATGACAAAGGGAACTAGATTATCGACGTGGAGCCCAACGCCACCATTGCCACCATGAAGACCCAGAAGGAGGAACCCGAAGATCCAGAGGAGGAGGAGTGCCTCTTCCACTCCTAAAGGTGGGTAAATGGCTACCCTCTATAGTTCATTATCGACAACGAGAGCCAAAATAACCTTATTTCAGCAGAGGTCGTGAAGCAACTAGGCTTACCAACCACAACACATCCACAACTGTAAACCATCAGGTGGCTTCACTAAGGACAGGATCTTCGCGTGAGCTAGGAGTGTCGCCTTCTGTACAACATCAAGCCCTTCACGGATGAGGTATTTTGTGACGTTGCATCCCTTGAAGTTTGTGATGTATTATTAGGCCAACCATACTTGTGGAAGCCACATGCTGTGTATGAATCATAGCCTTGCACTGTCATTGTTACTTTGGGAAATACATTGTACAAGATACAGGAGGTAGCACCGCCTACCGCCATCTCTTTGGTTGCTGCAAAACAATGAGTAAGCTCATTTCCAAAATAGGGAAATTTGTTTTCCTGATGATACGCCCTCAAGGAAAGAAGAAGACGGTGGCCATGACCTCTAGACAGGGACCTCTGCGCGAAAACTACAGATGGACAAGGTCATGGAGGAGTATGCGGACATCTTCACCTCCCCCACAGGGGTTCCTCTGTGCTGTCAGGTCAAGCACTCCATCGACCTAACCCCAGGTGTGCCTCTACCCAATGGACCTATCTATGGGCGCTCTGTTCTGGAGAACAATGAAATCAAGAGGCAGATTCAAGAGCTGCTGCAGAAAGGTCACATCCGACCGAGTTCATCACCCTATGGGAGCCCGATCGTGTTGGTATAGAAGAAGAACGGGACTTGGAGACTCTGTATTGATTATTGGGCTCTGAACAATATCACTGTCTAGAATAGGTACCCAATCCCACAAATTGATGATGTTTTGGACCAACTGAAAGGGGGAAAATATTTCATCAAGATCGATTTGAAGTTAGGATATCACTAGGTACCAATCGAACCCTCCGATCTGTGGAAGGCTACCTTCAAAGCCAAGGAGGGTCTTTTTGAATGGTTGGTTATGCCTTTTGGGTTGACGAATGCTCCTGCAACCTTCATGAGGCTAATGGATGACATATTGCAGCCATTCACCAACTCATTTGTAGTGGTATACTTGGATGACATCCTGATCTTCAGCTAGAGTCTGGAAGAGCACCTCCAGCACATTTGACAGGTTGTCCAAACACTGTGGCAACACAAGTTATGTGCCAATTTGGGGAAATTCACTTTTGGCATGACCCAGGTTCAGTATCTAGGATACATTATTGATGAACGGGGGTTCATGTGGATCCAACCAAGATCCAAGTCATTGGGGATTGGCCATCTCCAACCACTCCGACAGAGCTTCACAGCTTTCTGGGTCTCGCCAACTTCCATTGTAGGTTCGTGTTGGGATTTTCTCATATCACTTGGCCTTCGAGTGAAGTCACCAAGGGAGGAGTGAAAGAAAAAAAAATTTGGTCTGAACCTCAACAAAAGGTATTCACAAAGTTGAAACATCTCCTCTACTCAGCACCAGAGCTCGCATTACCATACTTGCAACAACCATTTGAGATCAATACAGATGCCTTTGACTATGCTATTGGGGTATTCCTTATTCAACACAGGCATCGAGTGGCATATCACAGTGAGACACTTTCAGACACAGTCTGGAAGTATACCACTTATGACAAAGAAATGTATTCCATTGTGTTGGCCTGCCGACAATGGAAGTATTACATTTTGGGTAAGGAAATGGTCATCCACGTAGACCACCAGCCCATGCAGTTCATACAGACCCAAGGGAAGTTGCAAAATGATCGCCATAAAAAGTGGTTAGCATACCTACAACAGTTCCATTTTAATATCAAGTATAAGAAGGGCAGCACCAATAATGTTGCAGATTGCCTTAGTCGACCACCGATCATGGTGTTAACCACCAAGCTCAACTCTTGTGAGCACGAGACTTCTGGTTGGCCACTTCTCTAAGAAAGTGACCCAGAATTCAACCACACATACCAAACACTCTTGGAGGGTCAGTGTGTTCCATATTTTCACCTCCAGGATGCCCTGTTATACCACCTGGGTCACCTTTGTGTTTTTTCAAGCGAGTGTGCAAGATGATGTGGGAAGCACACTACAGTTGGGATGTTGGGCATTTCAAGGTCGAGAAAATAGTGGCAATACTACAGAAGTATTTCTACTAGATGAATCTTTGACAAGATGTTGGGAAGTACATTTGATCCTGCAATTCCTGCTTCATTGCCAAACCGACCATCAAGAATCAATGCTTATATACCTCGTTGCCTTCCCCTATTCGACCTTGGGAATCCATCTCCACGGATTACATGTTGGGCCTTCCTTCTACTAAGCATGGAAACGATTGTTTTTTTGTGGTCGTCGACACGTTCTCGAAGATGGCCATTATGGCAACCTGCAAGAGGAATATCACAGCAAAAGCCACTCCTAAACTCTTCTTTGAACGAGTGTGGGTACACTTTGGGATCCCACAGTCTATCATCTTACATCAGGAGAGCAGGTTCCTCAGTACATTTTGGTCTAGTCTCTGGTCGATGTTGGACACCAAATTCACTAAGTCCATAACCTTCCATCCCCAAACTGATGGCTAGATAGAGGTTTTCAACAGGATGATCGTACATATTCTGGGCATGTACAACTAAAAGCATCCACACACATGGGATGAGAGCCTCCCCTATGTTCAACACAACTATAAATGGGCTCTCCACAGCTCAACTGGCCAGATCCCTTTTCAGGTGGGCTTGGGATTCCAGCAACTATGTGCCATTGATGTGGCCATGCCATTTGCAGCTACTTGGGAAGATTTGGCTCATTTCCTGTCTAAAACAGATAAGGAAAATAGCTTCATTCAACACATCCAACATATCTGCCAACAGGTCCATGACATTCTTGAGAAATCAAATGCCAAGTACAAGCAGGGACATGATCAGCATCCGCTGCCACACAAGTTTCAGGTGGGTGACAAAGTCTGGTTGCATTTGCAAAAGTAACACCTTACCGGAGCCTATCAGATACTCAGACCACTATGATATGGTCCTTACACCTTTCCAAGGCTATGGGGGAAAATGCATTTGAGCTCAACATTCCCCCATTCCTTGGCCTACACCCAATGTTCATTGTGGGCCACCTTCGGCCATACTTTCCGCCATTACTTGACACATCCGACATTGTAGAACAACTCACACCAATAGAGTTAAATCCAGATGGCATGGAACAAGCTGCAACTGATTAGATCATGGACACATAGGTCAAGCACACTCGCTAGTAGAAGATCCAACTATATCGAATTGTCAAAGCAGGCCAACTCCTTCACCAGGGCAAGTGGCTCACCAGGGACCAAGTTCAGCAGAAGTTTCCTCATCTCATGGAGAACTCAACGCAATGGGGAACATTACTTCCTAAGGTGGGAGAAAGGATCCAGGTGGATATTGGCGGCCACACACCAATTCCACTTGGACCCCCACGATTTCTTCTTTCAGTTTTTCAGTTTCCTTAGTTGTAGCACATTTTATCATTTTTAGCATTTTTCAGGTCCTAAACTTCTAGAGCCATTTTGAGGCCCTAAACGACGTTTTTTTGGAAATACAGCCAACGAATATCTGTCCAAAATTGTATTTTTGGTCTTACTCCTCAAAGAGATCTTTCGAATGGGTTATCATGCCAATCAAACGAAGATAAGATGACCAAGTCGCGACCCCGGGAAGTGGGCTGTCCAAATCACCCCAACGGGGCCCATAAACTCTTGGTGTTACATCTCCTCGGGTTAGGGTTTTGGTTTTTTAGGTTTTCTCTTATTGTTCAATAATAAAAAGGCCCTTGAGCCTCATTGTAAGGCAGTTTAGAGACATGTAGCCGCCACATCTCTTCTCGGAGATAAGCTACCATCAGTGGAGCTAGTTTATTTACATTTCTGCTTGTAAGCATATTTTAATATTCTCCATTAATGAAATGAAGTATTATTTCTGCTGTATCTCTCTATTTGTGTCTATTTATGTACTTTATAGTGTTCTTGTTTAAATATGGATCAGTGGTATCAAAGCGGTTTGCTCTTTCTCTATTTTTCCTTGCATGTCTCCAACGAGGTCGGGATATAAGGAGTTAGGGCTTGAACTGGTTGAACCTTTGCAAGACCATCCTCGCAAATATCGACGGCCTCCCATGGCGAATAAAAAGAAAGTCGAGGGGGCAGGAGATCCTATCAAATTCTTTCTCGAAGAGGCCCTCGAGCGACAAAGGAACACGATGATGGACAACTTTTCCCAGATCCTTCAGTGGATAACCAGGGGTGACACATCTACTTCCAGTACCTACTTTGGAAGCACCACACCCTTTAAGGTACAAGTTAACTTTGACATTCCAATATTTGAAGGTCAGATAGATGCAGATGTTGTAGATAAATGGTTAAATCTGCTAAAAGGGTATTTTTTTGTTCATGATTTTTTTGGCCAGGAAAATATTACTTTCGCTCTTCTCAAAGCCGCCCCCCACATCAAGGACTGGTGGGAAACCTACTACGAGCAGAAGGATGAAAGTACGGCCTAATTGTTTTCAGCTGCACCCACTTGGAATTCATTTTGGGCTACCATCAAGGAGTAGTACTACCCTGTCAGAAGCTATGAGGATTAATACATAAAGTGGACAATGATGCGGCAGGGAAGGGACCAAGACGTTCTAGAGTTTACCAATATTTTTCATACCCTTCGCACAAAGTTGGGTATCAAGGATTCAGAGAAGCATTTGGTACTCAAATACCATGACTACCTGCATGGGTACATCCAAGACGAAATAGAATTCCTGAACATCTCATCGCTTAGCACGACATACTGATATTTCGTCAAGATCGAGCAAAAGTTTAAAACAGAAGAAGCAAGACTTTGGATCTGTGAATATAAAGCAGGGGAAAGGTGCCCCCAAACCACAAAACAAAGGACAAACCCAATGCCAGGTGGCCCAAGACAACCCACCAAAGCCACAAGCAAAGAACAGCGGTGCGAAGCCAAAAAAGGACTGTGAAAGTGGTGTGAGTTCCGTAAGAGCTCCACTCACAACACAAGTGAGTGTCGAACGAAGTAGTCACCAGTGGCTGAGCTAAAGGCTTCAGAATCAGATGCATGTTTCGACTCTGAGTCAGAACCTAACAACGGGAATGAAAAAGGGAAGCAGATTATCGATGCGGAGCCCAACGCCACCGTTGCCACCACGAAGATCCATAAGGAGGAACCTGAAGATCCAAAGGAGTAAGAGTGCCTCTTCCAATCCTAGATGTGTGTAAAGGGCTCCCAACTACAGTTCATTGTTGATAGCGGGAGCCAAAAGAACCTCATTTCCGCAGAGGTCGTGAAGCGACTGGGCTTACCAACCACAACACATCCAAAATTGTACACCATCAAGTGGCTTCACCAAGGACAGGATCTTCGTGTGAGCCAACAATATCACCTTCCATACAACATCAAGCCCTTCATGGATGAGGTATTGTCTGACATTGCACCCCTTAATGTTTGTGATGTATTATTAGGCCATCCATACTTGTGGAAGCCACATGCTGTGTATGAATCAAAACCTCATGTTGTTATTGTTACTTTGGGAGATAATTTGTACAAGATATAGGAGGTAGCACCACCTACCGCCATCTCTTTGGTTACTGCAAAACAATGCAGTAACCTCATTTCCAAAACAGGGAAATTTCTTTTCCTGATGATACGCCCTCAAGGAAAGAAGAAGATGGTGGCCATGACCTCTAGACAGGACCCCCTCTGCACAACAACTACATATTGACAAGGTTGTGGAGGAGTACAAGGACATGTTCACCTCCCCCACAGGGGTTCCTCTGCACTGTCAGGTCAAGCACTCCACCGACCTGACCCCAAGTGTGCCGCTGCCCAATGGACCAATCTATCGGTGCTCTGTTCTGGAGAATGATGAAATCAAGAGGCAGATTAAGGAGCTGCTGCAGAAAGGTCACATATAAACGAGTTCATCACCCTATGGGATCCCGATCATGTTGGTACAGAAGAAGGACAGGACTTGGAGACGCTCTATTGACTATCGGGTGATGAACAAGATCATTGTCTAGAATAGGTACCTGATCCCACGGATTGATGACCTTTTGGACCAACTGAAGGGGGGGAAGTATTTCTACCAGATTGATTTGAAGTCAGGATATTGCCAGGTACAAATGGAACCCTCTAATGTGTGGAAGATTTCCTTCAAATCCAAGGAGGGCATTTTTGAATGGTTGGTTATGCCTTTCGGGTTGATGAATGCTCTTGCAATCTTCATGAGGCTAATGGATGACATCTTGTGGCCATTCACCAACTCATTTGTAGTGGTATACTTGGATGACATCCTGATCTTCAGCTAGTGTTGGCAAGAGCATCTCCACCACATCTGACAGGTTCTCCAAACACTATGGCAACACAAGTTATGTGCCAATTTAGAGGAATGCACTTTTGGCATGACCCAGGTACAGTATTTGGGATACATTATTGATGAATGGGGGGTGCATGTGGATCCAACCAAGATCCAAGTCATTAGGGATTTTCCATCTCCAACCACTCTGACAGAGCTCTGCAACTTTCTGGGTCTCGCCAACTTCTACCACAAGTTCGTGTTGGGATTTTCTCATATCACTTGGCCCTTGAGTCAAGTCACCAAGGGAGGAGTGAAAGAAAAATTCTTTTAGTCTAAACCTCAACAGAAGGCATTCACAGAGTTGAAATATCGTCTCTGCTTAGCACTAGTGCTCGCATCACCAGACTTGGAACAACCATTTGAGATTGAGATAGATGCCTTTGACTATGCTATTGGGGCAGTCCTTACTCAACACAGGCATCTAGTGGCATATCATAGTGAGACACTTTCAGACATAGTTCGGAAGTATCCCACTTATGACAAAGAGATGTATTCCATTGTGTAGGTCTACCGATAATGGAATCATTACATTTTGGGGAAGGAAATAGTCATCCACACAGACCACTGGCCCGTGCAGTTCATACAGACCCAAGGAAAGTTGCAGAATGATAACCCTAAGAAGTGGTCAACATACCTGCAACAGTTCCACTTGAATATCAAGTATAAGAAGGGCAGCACCAATAATGTTGCAGATTTCCTGAGTCAACCACCAATCATGGCGTTAACCATCGTGCTCAACTCTTGTGGGCATGAGACTTCTGGTGGCCACTTCTCTACGAAAGTGACCCAAAATTCGGCCACACATACCAAACACTCTTGGAGGGTCAACATGTTCTAGATTTTCACCTCCAGGATGCGTTTTTATGCCACCTAGCTCACCTTTGTGTTCCTTCAAGCAAGCGTGCCAAGATGATTTGGGAAGCACACTACGGTCGGCCTGTTGGGCATTTCGGGGTAGAGAAAATAGTGGTAGTACTGCAGAAGTATTTCTACTAGCTGAATCTTCGATAGGATGTCGGGAGTTACATTAGATCTTGCACTGCATTCGCCATTTCCAAACTGACCATCGAGAAGCAAGCCCTATATGCCCCACTGCCTACCCCTAGTCGACCTTGGAATCCATCTCCATGGATTACATGTTGGGCCTTCCTTTTAATAAGCATGGAACTGACTGTGTTTTTGTGGTCTTTGATAGGTTCTCGAAGATGGCCATTATGGCGGCCTACAAGAAGAATATCGCAACAGAAGCCACTCCTAAACTCTTCTTTGAACGAGTGTGGGTACACTTTGGGATCCCACAGTCTATCATCTAAGATCAGGATAGCGTGTTCCTCAGTACATTTTGGTCCTGTCTCTGGTGGACGTTGGACACCAAATTCACTAAGTCTATAGCCTTCCATCCCCAAATTGATGGCCAGACAGAGTTTTCCAACAGGATGATCGTACATATTCTACGCATGTAAAACTAAGATCATCCATGCACATGGGATGAGAGCCTCCCCTATGTTCAGCACAGCTATAACTGGGCTCTCCACAGCTCGACTGGCTAGAGCCCTTTTCAGGTGGGCTTGGCATTCCAACCACTATGTCCCATTAATGTGGCCATGCCATTTGTAGCTACTCAGTCTGATTTGGCTCATCTCCAGTCTAAAACAGATAAGGAGAACAACTTCATTGAGCACATCCAACATATCCACCAATAGGTCCATGCCATTCTTGAGAAGTCAAATGCCAAGTACAAGCAGCGACATGATCAACATCGGGTGCCACACAAGTTTTAGGTGGGCGACAAAGTCTAGTTACATTTGCAAAAGGAATACCTTACCAAAGCCTATCGAAAACTCAGACCACTCCGATATGGTCCTTACACCATTACCAAGGTTGTGGGTGACAATGCATTTGAGCTCAGGATTCTCCCATTCCTTGGCTTCCAACCAACGTTCAATGCGGACTGCCTTCAGCCATTCTTTCCACCATCACTAGACACATCCGACATTGCAGAACAGCTCACACCAACATAGTTAAATCCAGATTTCATGGAACAGGCTGCAACTGATCGGATCGTGGACACGCAGGTCAAGCACACTTGCCACCAGAAGATCCAACTGTATCGAGTTGTCAAAGTAGGCCAACTCCTTCACTAGGGCAAGTGGCTCACCAGGGACCAAGTTCAGCAGAAGTTTCCTCATCTCATGGAGGAACTCAACACAATGGGCATCATTGCTTGCTAAGAAGGGGGGGGGGGGAATGATCTAGGTGGATATTGGTGGCCACCCAAAAATTCCACTTGGACCCCCGCCATTGCTTCTTTCAATTTTTCAGTTTCCTTAGCTGTAGCACAATTTACTATTTTTAGAATTTTTTTGGTTCCTAAACTTCCAGAGCCGTTTTGAGGCCCTAAACGACGTTTCTTTGGAAATCTAGCTAGTGAATTTCTTTTCAAAATCATCTTTTCCGTTGTGGTCCTCAGAGAGATCTTTCCAATGGATTATCATGCACGTCAAATGGATATAATATGACCAAGTCATGACCCCGGGAAGTTGTCTATCCAACTCGCCCAACGAGGCCCATAAACTCTTGGTGTTACATCTCCTCGAGTTACGGTTTTGGTTGTTTAGGGTTTCCCTTATTGTTCAATAATAAAAAGTCCCTTGAGCCTCATTGTAAGGTAGTTCAGGCGCATGTAGCTGCCACATCTCTTCTTAGAGATAAGCTACCATCGGCCGAGCTAGTTTATTTCCATTTTTGCTTGTAAACATATTTCAGTATTCTCCATTAACGAAATGAAGTATTATTTCTATTGTACCTCTGTATTTGTGTTTATTTCTATACTTTGTTGTGTTCCTGTTTAAATCTGGATGAGGAGGTAACTCCTCAAATTAGATTATGTATATTCATTTAGGTTGTTCATAGTTATATACATGAGGGAGTGACTGTTGAGTTTCATCTCCCGATGACTCTCCATTTTCTCTTATTATTTATTTACACTATTTATAATTGTTCACCCAATCCCTATGATTAGGTGTCAACATTCCCCTTCTTAATCTGAAGGGATGTTGGTGAGTCCAAGCACCATTCTGAATCTTTCAAGCTTTTCTCTTCCAAGTGCTTTGGTGAAGATGTCTGCAATATCCTCATTAGTGGAACAATGGTGAAGATGGATTGTTTTGGCCACAACATGACGTCGAATCAGATGATATTTTGTATTGATGTGCTTTGTTCAATCATGGAACTTTGGGTTCTTGGCCAACCTTATTTCTGAGGTATTGTCAATTATGAGTGGAGTCGAATGTACTTGTTTTACCTGCAAATCTTCCAGAATTTTCCTCAGCCACACATTTTCTTTTGTTGCCTCCGTTGCTACCACATATTCTGCCTCTGTTATGGAATCTATTGGAACTGATTGTTTGTGTGATCACCAGCAGACAGCTCCTTATCCAAGACTCATCACATAACCAGAAGTAGATATCCCAATTTCTTTGTCTCCATCGAAGTCTAAATCAGAGTATCCAATCAAGCTAAAGTCGCCCACCTGTGTATACTTGAGTCCAAAGTCTTGAGTTCCCTTCAAGTGCTTTAAAACTATTTTTACAGTAGACAAATGTCCCTCACAAGGCTTTTGCATAAACCTGGAGAGGATTCCAACAACAATCGAAATGTCTGGTCTGGTAGTAGTCAGGTAGTTGAGACTTCCTACAAGTTATCTATACTTTGTTGCATCCTCAAATTCTTTTCCTGCAATGGATGTGAGTTTTAAGTTTTGTTCCATTGGATTAGTTAGAGGAGTGTATTCAGCCATGCCAAACTTGTTCAACAATTCTCCAATGCACTTATTTTGAGAAAGGAATATGGACTTCGGATGTTGAGTTACTTCAATACCAAGATAGTAATTAACATAGCCCAATAAGTCATTTCAAAACCTTTCCTCAGTTCCTTCTTTATGGATGCAATGTAGCTCTCATTGTTCCCTGTGATCAAAAGATCATCTAATATACCATAAGATATACAGTTGTTTTGCCAACTTTCTTCACAAACAAAGTTGCATCATCAAGATCATAATGTTTGAAATTGAGTTTTAGAAGATGCTCAGTTAGTTTTTCATACCAGGCTCACAGTACTTGTTTGAGGCCATACAAGGATTTCACAAGTTTTCATACTTCATGTCCTTTCATAGCAAATCCTTCCAGTTGGGACATAAAACATTCTCTTTTAGATCTCCATTCAAGAAAGAAGTTTTTACATCCATTTTATGGACTCTCCAACCATTTTGAGCTGCTAGGGAAAAGAGTGTCCGAATGGTAGCCCATTTTGTTGTGGGGGCAAAAGTCTTCTCATAATCAGCCCCTTCCTTTTGTGAAAATTTTTTTGCCACAAGCCTAGCTTTATGCTTGTCAAGTGTGCCATCAACTTTATACTTTTTCTCGTAGACCCAATTGCATCCAATTGGTTTGGTTCCTAATGGAGGATCAACCAGCTTCCAAGTGCCATTATTTATCAAGGCATCATAGTCCTTTTGCATCACTTCTTTCCATTCATCATGAGAAGCAGCTTCTTTGAAGGAAGTTGGTTCAAAATCTGTAGACGAATTCAATTCACAATCATAAGAAAAATCCATATCAACAGGTGAATCAGAGTCATCTACATCAACTCCATTTTGCTAGGTTGAATTTCTAATTCCTATCTTTCCAACCTCATCAAGATGAACATTTTCAAGTGTTTTTTTCAGCCACTTTGGGGGACCTTTCTGAGAAGGTCCAAGCTACTCAGTTGATTGATTTGTGACTAAATCAAGATTGAGTCTCCCAATTCTGTCAATCACATCACTCAAAGTATCATCCGTTGTTGGATTTTTATGCAGGGGAGAGACTAATTCCGAAGAATATTCGACAAGTTGATCTAGTATAGGAATCCCCTCTTCAAGATGTGGAATATGATTATCAAATTCTTGAAATGATTTTTCATTTGTGAATCTATCCAAGCGATCAAGTTATCGCTCAACAACATTGTCAGCTTTAGATGATTCAAGAAATATTACATGTCTAGATACAACAAACCTTTTATTGAATGCATCATAGAGACGATATGCTTTGGAGGTGTTTGAATACCCCATGAAGATACACTTACGACTCCTTGCACCAAGTTTGTTTCTATGTACCTTTGGTATCAAGGCATAACATGTGGAACCAAAGACACTGAGATTCTTTATCAAAGGAATATGCCCATACCTCATTTCATAAGGAGTCTTGTTTCTAATAGCATAGATGGACATCTATTCTTTACATATATAGCACATAGAACTGCATCAATCGAAAACATCAATTTTACATTCTTGAAAAACATCATGGAGTCCCCCATATTTAAGATTGTCCTATTCATTCTTTCAGCTACTCCATTCTATTGTGGATTATATGGCACAATTTGTTGATGTTTGATCCCATGTTGGCGAAGATAGCACATTCAAATTCATTTGAAGTGGATTATTTTCCATTATTAGTGTGAATAGAGACAATATGAGTTTGTGCATCACTTTGAATCCATGTATGAAAGTTCTTGAATGTTTGAAAAGCATCAGATTTGTTCTTCAATAAATAAACCCAACACATTCTGGTGTAGTCATCAATAAATGTCATCATATATTTATTTCCATTTGCAAAAGGAACAGGCATTGGACTACATAAATATGAATGAATGAGTTCAAGTTTTCTATGTGCTTTGGAATGTGAATCATGAAAATACTTTTTTCTATGTTTTTCTAGAATGCAAGAATCACATTGCTTAAGTTTCCTAGGAATTGTAGGCAAATCAGTAACACCATTTTTCTTCAACAAACTGAGGTTGTCATAGCTCAAGTGTCCAAATATAGCATGTCATAATATAATTTATGGAAATATACCTTCTTCATAATGAGAATTGTGTGAGAATTTTTGTGCACAAGCAGAGGTACCTTGCGGCTTGAGAAGCCTTTATTCTTCTATCCCCATCATGACAAGTGAGTGATCTGATGATTTTCTCACCTCAACCTTTCCATTAAACATATGAATGGAGTGTCCTTGTTGGCAGATGTGGACCAAGGACAACAAGCTTCTCCTCAGTTGTGGGAGATAAAAAACATGATGCAGAAGAAAGTCTGGAAGACCATGCAATTTAAGCCTGATTGTGCCAAGCCCTCATGGCTTGAGTTTTGATTATCTGCAAAGTATACTGCTCCATTAACATTGTCAGTAAATTTCTCAAAAAATCTCTTTTAAAGATCATGTGGCAAGTTGCTCCTGAATCAAGCAACCAATCATTTTTCCAAGAAGCAAGTGAAGCATTAAACAAGTCTTCATTTACTCCAATATTACAGTGTGCCACAACATAGTGAGTGAATTCAGCTACTTTACCTTTCTCTTTATCATTGGTTTTACCTTTGGGTTGGTTTCTTTCCTGCTCAATTATGTCCCAAGGAAACTTGCATGTGGTTGCATCATGTGATCCATCTCTTTTGCAACGTATGCAATGAAAATATGACTTTTCTTCTTGAGAGTGTCTGCCCCCCCGCCTTTAAAATTTCTTCTTCCTCTTCCTCTTCAACCAGCTCTTCCTATGGAAGAATCTTGAGAAAGATTCTTCTCTCTATGTGCAAGACACACATTCTCTTCAGAAGATTGAGGAGTTGTCTTCTTCCCAAAAGCTTTCTCTCTTTCAACAAGTTTTTTCACAAGGGAGTCAAAGGTAATTTCTTTGAGGTTTCCATTTGATTGCAATGACTCAAGATAATTTGAGTAAGTGGGATAAAGTGCCTTGACAAAAGATATCAAAGGAATTTCTAGTTCAACATTAGTGACTTTGATATCATACACAATATATTTTACTTTTGATGCAAGAGTAAGAGGATCATCATTTTGTAATTCCAGCTGAACAATTTAATCATGAGTTGAACAACTTGAAGTGTGGAGTGCGAGTCATAGATTTCATTCAGTTTTTGTAAGGCTTCGAAAGCATTTGAAAATGGAGAAATATGGCAACTCACCTCTTCATTTACTGATGCTGCAATCAAGGCATAAGAATTGTCGTTTGCCTTTTCCCAAATGGCGAATTCCTTGTCTGAGGTAGGTTGTTCTAGTTCTTTGTCTCCTCTCCGACACACACTCCTTTCCACAACTCATTAAAAATGAGAGTTTGTTTGATTTTCTGTGACCATCCTGGATAGTTATCCTTGCCGGTGAGAACCACTCCCACAATAGATATCAATTAATGCATTTTTTTTTTTAACTGTGCACTGTAAAAAAAAATATACTTCTGCTGCCAATATATAAAATATTTTCACTTCTGGTGTTAAAGAAAAAAACTGCACTGTAATAACAATATTCTGAAAAAGAAGAAGAAGAAGAAGAAGAAGAAGAAGAAGAAGAAGAAGTGAAATTCTAGTAAAAAATGCAGTATGAAGGGAGTAGCGTACTAGAGGGAGCAACTTACTGGAGGGAGAAGCGACGGTGTCAGAGGAAGAGTAGCAAAAGCTACCTCTATCAAGTTTTGTATCAATATTTGATTAGGTTTTAATAACATATGGAGAAGCTATTGGAATTCAACATTAGAAATCTATTGTGTTCTCATCCATTATCCTGGAAACATTGGTCTGCGTATGAAAGGAGGGGCTGTATGGAGCAACGATAACGTGGAGAGCACGGTCATATGGAAACAACGATACCCTAGAGAGGGATCTTTACACAGAATAGAGTTGTTGTCGAAGGCTAGAGATAACAACGTATACACTGAGTTGCATTCGAAATGCTGCAAGAATGATTTTATGGGCCAGACAGCGCACCAGGACTATTCGCGGCCTCATAAAATAGTGTGTTTCGAAGTATGGGAGCTAGAAGGGGAGCTACACCAAGATTTACACCAATTACCACACAAAGGGCAGAGAACTGAAGAATATGGTAGATTTAAGGACAAATTTATGAAAAATGGAAGAAGGGAGTTACAATGGTAGACTGCAATGCCAAAAATGGAGTTGGCTCTGATACCACGTCAGGCCAGGAGGTAACTCCTCAAATGAGATTATGTATATTAATTTAGGTTGTTCATAGTTATATACATTAGGGAGTGACTGTTGAGTTTCATCTCCCGATGACTCTCCATTTTCTCTTATTATTTATTTACACTATTTACAATTGTTCACCCAATCCCTATGATTAGGTGTCAACATTCCACCCATGAAATTTATCTCCGGTCGTTTGAGCTTTTTCTAGTCTTCCACCAATGATATTTATCTCTAGTCATGTTAGATATTAGTCATCAGATCAGCCAAATAAGATAATACCTCTTGGAAAAATGGAGGATTTATCTAGTACCTTCTTGGATAATTTTCACCATTTCATGATAGTTGGAAGTCTAACATATCATGTGGTGGATCCTCTAATATTCTTAAACATAATAGTAAATAAAATTATTCCATTTTATCTAAAAAATAAATATTTACATTCTTACAAAGAATATTTTCTTTTCAATTTTTTTCATCCACATGTCATCTTAGAAAATCATAAAAGTCATTTTAAATGGATTTACCACTTATCCTTGAAGTTATTTGTAAATATGCATAAAATCAAAGTCATAATTCGATTTCCACTGTCATCAAATGTTTCCTTGAAACATTTTACAATCATTACTTATGGTTCCTACTAGCTCATGATTTGTTGGAGAGTTTCAAGCCCTACTACCTGAGCATCCTCATGGTTTTTGCCTTCAATTAGGGTGTCCCACGAAATCCAACAATTCATAGGAATCGTGACCAACATCCTATGTTACACAAGTGATGTTCATTTAAAATTTTTCATATAATGATCAACAAGCATTTTATAAAAAGCATCATTATGTCTTCTATGTACAATATTGCATGTCATGTTTGTATAATAGTAAAGAGTATACCTTCACATTTATAATCGCAAATAACATCGCAACCTTTTAACTTTCATTTCTTCTTATATTTTGTGTTATTGGAATATTAGTGGTGTCACTATGTTGACATTAATCTACCCTTGCTTAATCACATAAAAACATTAGTCACAATTGTATCTCATATATTCACACTCTTTACAAACTTATGTTATTTACATATCAAACATCCTATCAAATAAACTCAGAATGTATTTTAATTTTCACCTACGTCAGTGTCTTTCAATGCTTAAACAAAGTAAGAAGGTATAGGTCCTGTTAATTTTCCAGTTGTACAAACTATTTTCATTCATTAAGAGTAACCATGGATCCTCTAGAAAATACATCCTCAAAAATTTGAAAAAAAGTTTCGACGAAAATGTTTTCCACAACAACGATTAAGGGATCAGGATCTTCTAATAGATATAGCCATTTTGATCCAAACATCGACATTCCGGAAAGTTCTAATTCATGAAAAATGATATTTCATTTTCATGCATATGTTCTAACGATAAGTAATTATGCACCATTACTAACTTGAAGTCAATCACACATATTTTTGTGGTGAAAGAAATCAGTTATGTGAATTGATTCAAAATCCCATCCATATTCGGTTTAGTAATGATAATGAAGACACCACAATTCTATAACATATTGGACCTAACTTATTAGGTTTAATATGTAGTGTCACCGACAATATTCATAAAGGATAAAATGCAATATTTTGTTAGATTCATGATGTATACTAACTCATTCATATTAGCACATCTTTGAGTTTGCATTTTCATGTCTAAGGTTTGAGTGATCAATGTCTAAGGTTCTATAATTAAGTTGGTAGAACATACATAGGCCAATTCATCGCATGAATTTCAGTACATTATTAAACTATCGGAAAATCATGGTGGCTCGCATCCAATGAGTTATCGTTTATGTGTGTTCATATGAGAGTTCAAGGCCCTTTTCCTTTTTGTTCTTATTTTTGACATAACAATGCATTTCTATTTATCAAACACTATTGTTATCATAATCTAAGTTCTTGTAAAATAGTCAAATATTTATAGTCATGCTTATTCATAGTTAAACAAATATCCACTTCCATAGACATCATATTTTCTTGCATACCTATGCATTCTAGGATGCCAGGGCTACCAATAACCCAAGGATACTTCACAAACAACCTTGTATTTAAACCCAATTCAATAGTATTTCAACAAACATTTACATTGTGCAGTAAATATAAGAGTATGAATTTACTTTCAGAAATTCCATGAGATATTTTCCACTCATCTTCCACTCTTTTCCTCGCCTTCTCCAATTACATATGTGTTCATTTAAAAAATGGTGCAATGGGAAGGCCAAATGGGAATTTAAATCCAAACACATAATGCTCCAAATTCCCTATGAAGTTTCTATGAAATTATTTCGTAGTGCAGTTAAAAATTATGCAGGTGTTGTGAAATGATTTCATAGTCCCCAAGAGAAAAAAAGGTATTGTGGTTTCATGAAGGTGAAACGACTTGAATCTCTCAAAAATCAGTTTCTCACTCCTTTGACTTGCTTTTTAACACTATAAATGACTTACCTTACCTCTCTTCACAAGGATTTCCAACACCAAATCAAATTTATCATACATAAAACAAATTTGAAAGGGTTTTGACAACATTCAAAACAAGGTTCTTTATTTTGTTGTTGTAACAACACTCAAATCATTGTAATTCCAGGGACTTCCATGAACGACCCGACTATAGATATGATTGAGCCAAATCTCTCTTCAACCACCCCATGCCATATTCCAAACATGATTGTGGGATCTCATAAAACACATCAATGAAAACCATCCAGGACTTACAGAGGCCAAACCACATCAACTCATCAAACAATGATTCCACCTCACTGTTAGAAATCAAAAACCATCACCATATTGGTCTCTACCCAATCCTTCCAGGGCTCCAGAGAATTTGTTCCAACTAAACCTTCCAGGAATAGTAACATAACACACAACTATTGTTGGACTTCCAGAGTGATTGTCCAATCAGGGCTTCTAGGACTAGTAACTCAACCCACCAAGGATTTCAGAGTTTTTTTTCCAAACAGGGCTTCCAAGAACTAGTAACTCAACCCGAGCTAAAGGAAACATGAGAACCAACCAGAAAAACAAAGAAATGAACCCACAACACCATACATATCTAGGAAATGGAAAGGCTAGGAAAATCCACTATCAATCTAGGAAATCCTCCATGCCAATGACAAATCATGACCAATAAACCACATGCATATGTGAGGCATGCCACAACTAGTGAATAAAACATACCTGAAACTCGGTACTTGCAAGAAAAACCCACTATATTTGTTTATCTCAATGTCCTCTTGTGCTTTCATGCTCTTCCTTTTCGTTGTTGCTCCAAAACTCCAAGTATGACACACTCTCCAAGAGTGCTCAAAGAAAACTCTAAGTCTCCAAGAGTATGAGAGAGAGATAAGAGAGACATGGCTCCAAAATTGAACTAACAACCGTTTGTGTATTGATACTCAGAAGCCTTTTTATTAATGAGGCCTCTATATTCATCATTTTCCATTATTTTCCTTCATTTTCCTCATCACATGCAACCTGTGACCTTTCACCTCCCTTTTCTCCTAATTTCCATTATTTTCATAAATAAATGTGCCAAAATGTTGTTTTTCCTTCATAAATCCTTTTCCATTTCCTTAGTCATTAATCAACCACAAGTGATCCCCAGCACTATGATTTTTCCCAAAATTCAGCTTGGAATAAGTGTCCCATCAACCGTGATTATTATTTTTCCTTTATTAACTTTTATTACAGAGAATTTTCACCAGGGTTATTATAAAACCCTCCCCCTTGGGGGAACATCATCCTCGGTGTTCAACAACACCTACAACCAACAAGGCTATTGTAAGCAAAACATATTTCCCATGGAGCTTTATAACTTAGCTTGTAGCAGCATTTATAATGATCATCTTGTTGAAAAGGAAACCAACATAACATAACAAGTATAATATCATAATGACATGACACCCATACCTCTTATTATAGCTTTATAAAATAGCTCATGGCAGTATTTACATCCATATACATATGTACATATACCAAACATCATGAAAACATGTACCAAAAATATATACCAAAACATCTGCTCAACTAGCTAATAAGGAAGGATACATAACCTGCATATGATACGCCATCTCCCATGTAGCTTCATCAGGCCCAAAGTGTTTCCATTGCACTCTAACCTGATCAATTTCTCAGTTCTAGAACATGAGCATATTTCTCTGTAAAATGGTGTATGGTTCTGGTTAGAATTCTCCTTTTGACTCCACCTGCAATACAAACCAATCAATCACATGATCAACATCTTTAACATACTTCTTAAGAAATGACACTTGGAAAACATCATGGCCTTTCACTGTCGTAGGAAGTGAAATTTGATAGGCTACTGGCCCAATCCTCTCAATGATCCTGAAAGGTCCACAAAACTGGGGTGCCAACTTGGCACATGATCCAATCCGCAGGGAGCTCTTCTTCAGTTTAATGTGAACGTACACCTCTTCCCCAACTTGGAACTCCCTGAAAACACTACTCTAATGTGCATAGCTTTTTTTCCTATCCTGTGTTTCTTTCAATTTCTTCTTGATTACATGTATTTCCTCATCCATGTCTACTAACATGCCCAGTCCAATCAACACCCTATTAACTGGATCACACCAATAGATGGGAATATTACAACTCTGCCCATACAACACCTTAAACGAACTCATCCTTAGTGAATTTTGGTACCATTGTTATAAACGAACTCTACCAGTGGAAGGTATTCTTCCCACTTTTGATGTTGATGCATCACATACATCCTCAACATGCCCTCCAATATCATGTTGACCCTCTCTGACTGTCCATCTAACTGCGGATGATAAGTTATAATAAAGGATAACTTTCTCCCCAAACCTACAAATAAATCCTTCCAAAATTTGGAAGTGAACTTTATTTCCCTGTCTGATACAATCTTCTTTGAAACTCCATGCAATTTGACCATGTCCCTGATCAAGACCTATGCTACATCACTCGTTGAGAATGTAGACTTTACTGGAATGAAGTGTGCAACCTTTCTCAACTTTTCCACAACAACCATGATGGAATCATGTTGTCTCACTATTCTTGGTAAAACTATGATAAATTCCATGGAATTTCCATTATGGAATCGGAATCGACTGTAATAGTCCACCTAGATGCTTACATTTTGACAATCCAAGAACCCAACAACAAACTCTGTTATGACTCTCTTCAAATCCACTCAATAATAGAATTTCTTCACTACTATCAGTTTCTTCTAATAACCTGGGTTACCTGAATATGGTTTCGCATGAAACTCACTCAATATCACCTTCTTGAGCGCATTATTATCTGGCGCATATATCATGTCTCTAAAGCTAACTAATTCCTCTGTTGTGAGATGATAGTCCACATCCTGTGCACCTGCATCTGTACCTGTATGTGTACCACCACTTGTACATGTACCTATACCTGTACCTATACCTATACCTATACCTATTGTTGAGAAGGTAAATCCCCTCTACGGATAGAGGCGATCCCTACTAGCCCAACAGGGGTCTAGCAACAATCACACAATGCTGCCACGCATGTTCCTAGTTACAATTAGACAAGAAGTAAAGAGCACCTACTTGGATTCCTGCGCTGTCGTTTGTCGAGGGGATGTTTCCCTTACTCCTTCGCTTCAGCTGGTCATAGTCTTCCGCGATCCCCGCGAACGGACACCTGCACACACGAAGGAAAAGCAAACGCAAGCGTGAAATCTAGTAAAAGTAACTATATGCCAGTCAGAAAAGACATAATTCACATTTATCCATTGCATAAACAAACGAGAATGGAACAATAATAGCAGTCATCTATTATTAATCAGAATAGAGAAGAGTACAACCAAATGTTCTGACGTCGATAAACTTCTCAGGAGGGATCAGTCAGCATGTATCTCAAGCATTCACCTTTGAGGATGGTTCTCCCAAGACAAACTAGTCTCTCTCTCTCACACAAATGTCACAAACAAACTTCCCAAAGCAATCAATCACTTCCACTCCTAACACACCACACCTATAGCAGCAATCTGAGCACTACAAGCTCTTGTATAATCCAAGCTAAGTCTAGCTATTTTCTAACTAGCTGCTCATGGTAATGGTGGAAGTTTATATAGGAGAAGGAGTCTCCTAAAAAGGTGGAAGGATGAGCTTATCTTCAAGGGGAGTAGTTGCAAAAGGTCGAACAGGCATGCCATAGAAGGGAGTCGACATTCACAAAGCTAACAACCAAGCCTGGAGAGATCTGGAAGGCTGGTTGTTTGAACAAATCGCCCAAACTGGATCAGCGCGGATTATATGGAGACTGCCGCGCTGTCAGCACATGACAACAACTGAACAAGCCATGACAGCGCGGAAGGACACGTGAAAGCCGCGCTGTGCGTCATCGCGGAAAAGTGATGTTCTTCCGCGATGGCAGCGCACGAAATAGACTGTGGGGCGCTGGTCATCGCGGTTATTTTAGGAACAGACGCGCTGATGCACAAAACTTTGGAAAAATGGGTTTTTAGCCAGTTCAGGGATCAAACACTTAGTGATTGTGACTTCTTGGACACAGCAGGGTGACTGACAGGAAGGCAGTGATAAATTACTGTGTAACAGATGCCCCCTAAAGCATGAAGACCGAGAGAGTGGGAGGGGTGAAATGCTTTACAACACACGCCGAACTGGAACACCACCAGGAAGTACCGAAAAAATCTCTGACAATCATGTACACGCAGTCTAGGCATGGGCGCAGCCAACCAAAAGACATGCAAGACTGGTCTATGGTATGGACGCAGCCACCCAGCTAAAGAGACCATAATAAAGACAAGGTATGGTCGCAGCCATCCATGAAGACTCAGGTATGGGCGCAGCCATCCATCAATGAGTCATGTAATGATTATCCACAAAATCGCAACCTGGACCACAGTGAGCAAGGATCCAGGGTCTTGCGCTCCATCTCGACCCGAACAGAGTACAAGTCCACACATGTGAATACAGGGGTTGGAGTCGAACATGTATGAACATCGCCTGATTACCGGTCAATGATGAGAACCGTTAACAGACGCGAGAGGTACCACCAATAATGACAATGGCCCTCAAGGTACTATAGGTACAATCCGTAGCGTGTGAATCAATGAGTTGGTGTCGAACACCCACGGAATCATTCGATCGTAGGTCAATGATGTAAACCTTGCGTCGAACACGAGGAACCTGCCATTGAGGCATGCAGGCTCCAAGGCACCTGGAAGGAGTCTCTAAGTCACTTTCTCGGATAATGAGTTGAAGTCGACGAGAAGTGGCCTTGATCGAAGGTGGGCCATAATGATTCCCACATCAGCGACACGAGACAAAGGTATAATAATTTGTGATGAGATAGCGAACGAGGTTGCTTTGTGGCAAAGGACAACTTCTCTTGAACACATAACGGCACTATAACGGATTTGGCAGTACTTGACATCAAATGAGCAGCGGGTAGGATGATGATGGCAATAAACAGATGAGAGGTCAAATAGGATGTCCCAAACCCATGGAGGTTAGTGAAAACGAGATGAGATGACCCCACCCAGACACGAAACAGCGGAGTGCCGTGTTCAAGAGCGACGTACTGCCGAGACGACTGTAATCAAAGTTCCATTTTCCCCACCTTTGCAGGCAGGTACCCCGATTATTTTTGGACGACAAGCTTGACGGGGGTAACATATGCTTGATGTGTGTCATGTTGACAATATCCGATGTCATTGAGTGTTTAACGAGCCTGACAAAGGAAAAACTCGGCTTCTTTTCTTGTTTCGAGAGTCTGAAAAGAATGCGGAAAAGGAGGCTCCAGGGGGGTCCTTTTTCGTACAGTTGTGTCTCTCGAGCCCGAAAAAGTATAAAACTGTGCTCGAAAGAACCGCCCGGTCATTACAACCGAGGAGTACTTTTCATAAATAGTGTCGCCGACCGGAAAAAGTAAAAAAGTGGTCGAAGACACGTCGTTTTAGAGCCAATATCGAGTGCGAAACGACAAGCACCCGGCGATCTTTTTGGTTTAACGGTCGGAAAAAGAGCTTAAAAACGACCGCCTTTCGTTCCCTTTAACGAGCTGAAAGGGAGCCCGGCCATCTTCTCTTGTTTAACGTCGGAGAAGAGCTTAGAGACGACACTTTGGGAATCACATGAATCGTGGACTGTCATGACCAAGCTGCGATACCTGTACCTGCACAAGGGCACTACCCGCATAAATCCATTCGATATGCGTAAAAAACATATTGAAACATGCTTGAAAACAGAACCAAGGCTAGTTTTATGGCAAAAAATGGTAAAAACCCAAAAAATATGGTAATTTAGGAGTTTTTACTATAAATAGGGGGGGTAATAAGTCATTTTTACCATTTTACCATTTGGAGTGCGAAGAACGTGGAGAAGCCAAAAAGTTGACGGAGCGATTTCCAGCCCATCCGGAGACCATTTTCAGATCTGCTTCTTCCAGGTAGGTTCCCATTCCTTTGCCCTGCATTCTGGTTCATTTTAGGAGTTTTTTAACGGTCGAATAGGCCCAATTGGGCATTTTTTACTTGCATGGGTGCGCCCTCGGTCAGCGCGGAAATTGCCCACGGGGTCGCGCTGATCGAAAAATAGGCAATGTAACCAACTTCGGGTCAGCGCGGAAAAGGCGTGTTCTTCCGCGCTGACCTCGCATTTTTAACAAAGAGCTGCCATTGTCAGCGCGGCTGTTTCTAAAACAGTCGCGCTGGCGCGGAAAAATTTTGTTTTTTTTGAAAATGAACGTGAATTTTTACCTGGAAGCACTTCTGATCGGTTTTATTGTTCATGCAGGACATCATGGCCTTTCAATGGCAAGAGAGAGTTCACGATGTGGAGGATGTGGCTGCTTGGGGAGACGTAAATTGTTGCAACGCCATGCGGGCGTGTGGATTCATGAAATTCTTCCTGACGCCGCGTCTGAGGGCCCAACATGATTTGCTGGAGCTGCTGATCAGGGCATGGAACCCGGTGGACCAAAAATTCACCATCCGCGGTCACGACATCGAGTTCGATCATATGGACATCTTCTTCTTGACTGGGCTGTCGCGCCGAGGTGGGAGGCCCATCTTAGAGGGGCAACGACCTAGCGGTGGTACCCTGGATGACTTAATGGCTGAGGTTTGCCCAGGGGCAGTAAAGACGCGGAGTGGGAAGTGCTCGATCCCCACAGTGAGAGACATAGTGTTGCGCACCATCCTGTTCATGGTGACCCGGGCAGCGGGCAGCATGGCGAACCATGAGGCGTCCAAGACTCATCTCCTACTAGCCCTCGAGTGTCTCGAGCCTACCGTGTTTGACTGGTGCACTGCAGTGTGCAACAATATGAAAAGGCAGTTGAGCAACTGCCGTCGCGGAGAGACGAAGCAGTTCGGGTATGGATCGATCCTGGTCCCGCTTATTCTGGAGCGAGTACCAGCCATGCGGCTGCAGTCTATGGCTGTGGATGCCCCCAGAGATCCTCGAGAGACGAGGGCCACTCGATGGGCTCGGATTATGCCACGTGGGGGTGGCGGCCGACCGCATAGCTGGGGGGTATACTTCAGAGACTGGTTGGACCAACAGGAGATCTTCGTACAGGATTGGCCATATGCGGGGATGGATTTCCGCAATGATCCTGACTTGGTGCTGCCTCCGGGTGAACAGTGGGATGATGCAGGTATGACACTTTTTGTCTTTTTGAGTTTTGTATATTTTTTTTTTTTATTAAGTACATGTCCTAATAAATGTCTTGTCACGCAGATGTAGGGCCTACTAGACCGATTGGCCTGGCTGTCACGGCACGGAGAGAGGGCCCAGGAGCCGGAGCTTTGGCCTTAGCCCCTCCAGAGGCCAACACGCCAGAGGTTGTGGCTCGCAACCTTGAGGGGTTGCTGGAGGGGGTACCGGATTTCCAGGGGGTTGAGGAGGTCCCTGTGGAGCATCAGATCCACACAGTGGGTGTGGAACCCAGAGTGCACCGCCTTCTGAGGCGGGTAGCACGAGCGGCCGTGTACTACAGAGAGCACCACCCGGCCGATTAGTCACCTAGGTTTTATTTCCACTGTTTATTTTGAGACATTATGACTCGGATGTACTGAGATTTTGGGACACGTACTTCTATTTTTGAGCGCCTCAGTGCGCCACACGATATATATATATATACATACCGGTTTTTGGATGAGTCGTTGTTACATGTGATGATGTGTTATCTTGTGTTATGCGTTTGTTCAGTACAATTTGTGATCTTATGTATGGATTTGCATGACACTCGACTCATGGATTTTATATGTTTAATGCAAGCTTAAAACACACATGCAAACTATGCTTGGAATGATTTATTTACATATGCTTATGGTCTTACTATGCTGTTCTTTCCTTCTTCGTATGATGTTTATCTGTTTCGCAAATGTCTGTCTAATACACGATTTGCCAATGCATCAGTCAACGTATTTAATCGTCTTGGAATATGCTGATAAGTAATGAAATCAAAACTCCGTTCTAACAATCTCACACGTAGGTATAACCTTAATATGCGCTGGTCTCTGACGGAATATTGCCTGTTAAGCTGATGGACCACCAACTGGGAGTCCAGGTTTACCACTAGCTCCCGGATGCCGAGATCAACTGCTTCGGCGAGTAATTCTATTACAGCACTGTACTCGGCAACGTTGTTAGTGGTACGACCTAGGCACACTCCCTGCAGGTTTATCAACTCCCCGTGAGGATCGTAGATCACCCACGCTGCCGAAGACAAATTACAAGTACTACGGCAGGCACCATCAGCGAAACCAACATAAGGAGTACGAGACATCTGCGCAGGAAAGAGAGAGCATAATAAGGGGCAAAACACGCCTTCACACCAAAGCAAAAGAAACTCATGCAGTAAAAACTCAAAAACACACGTATATACAAAGTGACTGTGAGCAGTTATGCATAGTACTTCTTCAGATAGAGCCCATTTCGGGGCTTGTCAAGAGGATTCCCTTCATAATCAATCAACTCATATGCGCCCTTTTGTAAAACACGTTTCACGATGTAGGGGCCTAACCACATGGATTCGAGTTTTCCTGCCCCCAGCTTATCCTTAGCTTGATCGTAGAGCAGTACTAAATCTCCCTCAACAAAGGAACGAGGATGAATATTTTGATCGAAGTGAGCCTTGACTCTCTTCTTCTGCGCTTCGATAGCCAGAGAGGCCAAACGACGAGTCTCGTCTAACCGTTCTAGGTAAAGAAGTCGTTCCTCCACCGAAGTGGTGTTGGGAAGCAACTCGACAGCTAATTTTAATGAAGGAATTTCACATTCGACGGGAAGGGTAGCCTCCAGTCCATAGACTAGTTGAAACGGGGTGAAACCGGTGGCATCCTTCACAGAAGTCCGGTAGGCCCACAAGGCTGGGAAAAGCATTAGATGCCAGTTTGACTTGTGCGTATTGACGGTGCGTTGAAGCATGGTGATCAAAACTTTGTTCACAGCTTCAACTTGACCGTTAGATTGAGGATAGTAGGGTGACGAACTATCTTGACGCAAGCCTAACTGGTTTGTTAACTCTGTCATCATATGATTTCGGAAATGCTTTCCATGATCTGTAACGATAGCCTGAGGGACTCCGAAGCGAGTGATGATATGATTGAATAGAAACTGCGCCGCTGTGTGACCGTCTTCGTTTAATGTAGGCATTGCTTCGGCCCACTTGGTGAAATAATCCACGGCAACGATAATGTACCCATGCCCCCCGGCCGAACGAGGGTTACAGGACGTATAATCGATGCCCCATTTGGCAAATGGATCTACGGTTACAACAGGGTGCAGTGGTGCAACAGGTGCACACATCTTCCGGTGGTAAACCTGGCATTCATGGCATGCGCGTACAGCAAGGATACAATCCTTGAATATAGAAGGCCAGAAATAACCAGCGCGGAGGATCTTTTGAGCGGTAGCGTATCCGGACATGTGGCCACCACAAGCGCCGGAGTGGCAGTCATTCATGACTCGCTCAGCTTCCTCGAGAGTTAAGCATCGGCGAAGAAGGGAATCGACGCCGAGGCGGTACAGGGTGTCGCCCAAAATGCGATACGGTTGAGCCTGATGACGGATCCGTCGTCGGGCTTCTTTTGATGTATTAGGACGAAACGAAGATGTTTGTAAATATACAATGATGTCCCCGTACCATGGGTCGAGAGTGCTGATGAGAAAGAGTGTTTCATCCGGAATTTGCTCCTCTAAATGAGATGGTGCAGATTGAGATGGTAAGGAACAGAGCAGTTCAGCAAAGACCAGTGATTTCTTGGACTTGGCGGCAGTAAATTCCAAGTCGAACTCTTGGAGGATTACGATCCACTTCGAGTATTTGCCCCCCAGCAACTGACGTGATAAAATATAGGTCATGGGGTTGCAGTCAGAGATCACGGTCGTTGTGCGCAACAGGATGTAATGACGGAAACGTTGGACGGCACATACAGCAGCCAATGCCAACTTTTCGACATATGCATAGCGAGTCTCTGTATCGAGGAGGTTGCGACTAAGATAGTATACAACGTGCTCTGAGCCATCGTCATCATCTTGCACTAAAACCATGCCGATGGTGGTATCGGCAGCGGCCAGATAAAGGGTGTAGTCACGGTGGTAATTTGGAGGTCTTAGGAGCGGAGCTAAGACCAGAAGGTCTTTAAGATGCTCAAAAGATTGCTGAGCGATAGCGTCCCAATGAAAGGGCGTGTCTCGCTTTAGTAATCGCGTGAAACCCTTGGCCACCTCGGCATAATTTGGGATGAATCGTCTGAGAAAATTGGCTTTTCCCTGCAAGCTTTGTAATTGCTGTAGAGTAGCAGGGGGAGGAAGATTCACAATGGCCTCGACTTTAAGGGGATCCAAACGGATGCCTTCTCGGGAGACGATAAACCCGAGTAGTCGGCCAGATTCCACGCAGAAGACACACTTATGCGGATTGAGTCGAATACGGTAGTGTCGACAGCGAAGGAAGATTTCGCGTAAATGAGATGGATGGTCTTGACGTTTAGCTGAATGAGCGGGTAGATCATCCAGGTAAGGTTGTACGATGTTTCGGATATCATGAAAAGCATACGACATCGCACGCTGGAAAGTGGCACCGGCATTTTTAAGACCGAAAGGTAGCTTCTTGTAAGCGAAGGTGCCCCAAGGACAAATGAAAGCGGTCTTGTGCTGGTCTGCGGGGGCTATGTTGATCTGGTTGTAACCAGAAAAGCCGTCCATGAACGAATAAATTTCGCTTCCTGCGCAATCATCGATAAGCTGGTCAATAAAGGGCGTAGGAAAGTTATCTTTTGGACAGGCGCGATTGATATCGCGATAGTCAACACAAACCCGAATAGTGCCCTGTTTTTTATTGACAGGAACTATATTAGATACCCATTCCGTGAGGGGAATGGCATAAATGAAACCAGCTCGAAAAAGCTTTTCAACTTCGGCCTTGATGGCTGCAGCCTTTCGAGGATGCACCGGGCGTAAACGCTGACGAACAGGCTTAGCCCCAGGATAGGTAGGGATTTCGTGCTCCACGATACTGGGGTCAATGCCGGGCATTTCTTCGTAAGACCATGCGAAAACATCACGAAATTCACGAAATAGATCTGTGTAGATTTGAATTTCCTCGGGAGTACATGTGACTCCAATATGAATATTTTCGACAACTCCTGTTTTGACAGAGATGTCGATAGCCAAAGTTTGTGTAATGTTACCCATGTTCCCTTCCGAGGACACTTGATATAACTGGATAGGTGTTTGGAGAGGGATATGTGGGAGACATGAAGCAAACTTTCCGAGACACGTGGCCATTTCCGAATAAGGAGGGAGGAACGAAGAGCGATGGTGGTGATCAAACCAAGGGAGCTCTTCGGGAGACATAGTCTCGATAATAGCCTCGTCGGATGGGAATGATTCTTTCAGGGGGTCCGAAGTGGCCTTCTCTCCCAACCAGGGGAAGGTTTGAGGTGAATCGGGAACGCTGCTTGAAAAAGCAGGTCCGGAGGTTGAAGCCGATGCAGCAACTATTTCGATGTAGTTGAGCTCGGCTGGGCTCAACGGCATCATCTCGCCCCATGAGTCTTCTTGATTCACGGGAGGGAGAACCCATGGATCAGAATGCGTCCTGATCATGTTAACGGAGGCGAGATTTGGAGGTGGGAGGGGAAAGACTCCCATCAAGGAGGGATCTTTAAATAATCCGGCACCCACACTCTCGAGCGATTTGAAGGTATGCTCCACGAATGGTACATTCCCTTCAGAAGAGGAAGCAAAAAAGGACAGCTGGTCCACCGTGACGATTTTTCCTTGATGGGGAAAACGAATGACACGGAGTAAGGAGGAAGCCACGGCCTGCATGGCATAAGTCCAGCTTCGTCCTAGAAGGAGGTTGTAAGTGAGGTTAGCGTCAACGACTTCAACCTCGACTTCTACAGTTTTGCCTTCTAAAGAGATAGGTAAACGCGGGAGGATACCAAGTGGACGAGATTCTCTTCCATCGAACGCCTCTAGGGTGGTGGGAGACTGGCTCAGAGCAGGCGAACCAAGAGCCTTCCAACAAGCAACCGACATGATGCAGGTTGAGGCTCCTTCGTCAATGACAGTACGGTGAATCGTCTTGCCTTTGATGAGAACTTGTATAAGGAAGGCCACCTGATGAGGTAATCTCTGCGTGAAACCTTCGAGGTCGAAAGAAATGAGATCCGAATCTGCCGGGTCGATGCCACCAATTGCTGATAGCAGGGACTTCCTCTGGGAGGGGCAGCTCTGGAGGACTTCTAACGCGGACATAGCAGACGGAGCCTGAGCTAAGTCCTCGACAATGCTATAATGCTGTGCGGCACGAGCATTGGGGTTATAAGATGACTTCCTGAGTACACCTTTGGGAGGGGGTCGGGGGATCGTCTCGGTGCTGGGCCGTTCAATGTGAAGAGGGCCAGAACTAGACGCGGGAGCGCTGGAGGGGACCTCCGGCTCCTTCCCGGCTGAAGATGGATATTCTTTCGTTCGAGTCGTGACGTGGACGGGGATGGTTCCTGCCATGAATACTTGAGAACCGAACGAGGAAGAGGATTGAGAAGGGTCTGCCACCTGATGCGTCTGCTGGGATGGGAAAGGCTCTTTGAGGACGGCGGGGGACCCTGAAGCACCTTTTAAAAGCCGACTAACCTCGGACCGCCTAGGGCAGTCCTTGGTGTAGTGATCCTCCTCGCAAATGAGGCAGGGATACTTAGGCTTCCGCTTGGCTCCGTCCTCGGTGGGAGGTTTAGGAGAATTTTGCTTAGGTTGTCCGGATTTTTCTTTGGCCTTTCCTTTCTTTTTGCCTTTCGAGGATTTGTCTGCCGCGGTGGACTGAACGGCATTTACCTCGGAGGTATTCCCAGGAATAGATGGGCTCTGAGAAGCATTCTCGTTAGAGGCGTTTTGTTTCTGTTTCCCAGAGTTTGCGGTTGATTTCTTACTTGGTGAATTCACGGAGCCAATAACTCCATCCACAGACGGTTTCGGTGGAGCTTTGGTTTGTCCGTGCCTCGGGGCATCTGGCAAATAGTCATACAAAGTACCTGACTGAGAATATACTAAGTCAAGGTATTGAGCTCGCGCAATCGCTTGCTCTTCAGTTACACATGCCCCCATTGCAATATCTTTGGCAATTTTAGGAACAAAGGACGTGGTAAACCAGTCGGTCAGGAGTTGATCGGGAATCCAAAATTTAATCAAACGACGGCGCCTTCTCCATTCATGTATATGATCAGAGATGTGCGTTGCCGTATCCTGTTTTAGAGACGTGAGCAAATGGGTCCCAGTCTCGTACCGAATGGGTAACTGAAAATGAGTAAGAAAGGCCATAGCCAACGAGTTAAAGTCTGAAAACATACCGCGATGAAGTTCGATGTACCATTTTGTGGCTGAACCAGTGAGGGTCCTCTGGAAGAGGCGCAGTCGGATAGAATCATCAAGCCATGAGTTAGATGAACACCAAAGGTGATAGGTCATTACGTGGGCTTGAGGATCCTCTCCGGCTTTGCCGTCGAACTTTGGACAGTCACCTGGTATTTTGGTCGGAACCGGTGGCCACCATGAGTTATGTAAAATAGGATCATTTGTTAACTTGGACACATCGGGTAGTTCCAACGTAGCCAAAAATGGAAGCTGCGGGTTGAAGGACATCTGTGGCTGAGGGTTCGAGGCAATATTAGGGTTCCACCCAGATTGGGGTTGCCCCCACGAACTTTGTCCAGACGGACCTGGTCCGAAAGGACCGGCCGCATAGGAATTTTGCCCTGATGGACCTGGTCCGAAAGGACCTGGCACATAGGGAGTTTGTCCGTAGGGGTTTTGTCCGTGTGCGGACGACTGTCCCTGTGGTTGCCCCCCAGCTCCCCATGAATTAGCAGCTTGCCCACCAGGTTGACCATATTGATAATTTTGATAGGGAGTGACCTGTGGTCGCTGATAATTTTGGTAAGGAGCATACTGATTTTGCCCCTGGGGTTGCTGGTAGCCATGTGACTGCTGGGTCGCATACGGAGCTTGGTAGGCAGGCTGCGTTTGATATGGAGGTTGATAACCTGTTTGAGTCTGAGGCCCAGAGTATTGTCCTTGAACCGGTTGAGGTTGGACTACACGTCCCGAAGGTTGACTTGGTCGGATTCGAGATGGACCTGGTTGGCCAGCAGGATAGCTTTGCTGAACGCCAGGTTGTCCATGTGCCACCAAGGGCTGTCTTCGCGGAACGGGTGGTCGAATTGGTTGGATAGCTGGTTGACGCTGAGGCTGGCCAGCTTGTCCAGGTTGACGGTGAGGGTAGACCCCGGGTTGATTTGGCTGTATAGACGGTTGGCCCGTTTGTCCCCCACTGTAACCAGGTTGGGAAGAGGGTTGGGCTTGCTGTACGGCAGGCTGCCCTCTTGGGTATATAGGCTGGGCAGAGGGTTGCGCCCCTTGCCCAGAAGGATTTGTGTTTCGAGGGGTAGGTGGGCCCTGTTGAACATAGGGTTGTCTACCCTGGCCATAAGGATACCCTTGCTGGACGGCTGGTTGATTTGAGGGATTGTAAACTGAGCCAGTTGGTCCAGAGGGGTACCCTGGCCGGAAACCAAGCTGGTCTTGAAAAGACGGTTGCTCTGGCTGCCCAGTAGGTTGATTCTGATATGGGTATGGCGGACCTCCCATGTCCATAGGTTGTTCCTGGTAAGGTTGACCTTGTGGGTGCCCAGATTGTCCTGGGTCAGGCAGGCCATATAATGGTTGCCCTTGAGGGGGCTGCACGTAGAATGACGGGTCCTGATTGGGTGGTCCTATGGGCTGCCGAGGAGGGTCTCGGTTTCCAAAGTACTTAGTAGTGTGGTCATACCTGACATTCAAAGATTCCTCGTTCTCTTCGAAGGGGTGACGAGGGAGACCTGAGATTTCCTCAAGGAACTCACCATTTGCATCGAAGAAGAAAACAGGACCATCGTAATCTGGGTCTGTTATAGGTTCCCCATAAGCATCATACGGTCCTGATCCTGGAATGCCTCCAACAAAAGAACCAGCTTGAGGAACTTCAGACGAGGGAATCGGCGCAGCACTGACGACCGGAGTCGAACGTGCTACACAAACAGTAGGTTGAGCGGGAACTGAGGTGACGATCGGGTTGAGTTCTGAGGTGAGGGGTGGGAAAAGAGGCTGTGAAACAAAAGGGCCAATCGAGGCCGCGAGAGAAGGATCCCATATGGTGGTAGAAGTTGTTCTAGCATCATATCTATCCCTTAGCGATTGATATCGTGGAGGGAGGGGAGATGAAGACGGGATCGGGGTCTCAATGTCTGTGACCGCGGGTGTCTCAATGTCTGTGACTGCGGGTGTCTCACCCGTGCTGGAAGCTGCCCCCTCCATTGGAGATGACATACCTAAAGGGGTACGGGGGGTTTGGGGGGTATCCCAATCTTCTTCCCAGACGGGATTCCAATCCTCCAAGTAATCTGGGTTGCCTGGGGACCGTACGTTAATAGGCTGGATACTCGGAACAATGGGAAGAGTACCGCCTTCAACTGGTACCTCGGGAGCAACAGAGGATTGAGAACCTTGGTCACTTATACCGGGAGTTGATGGGTCAGCCAGGATGACCAGACCCCTTAGAACTCTTAAAGGAAACTATCGATAAAAGCCTACTCAAAACTATCGCACACAAGACCTAAAAAAAGGAGATGTTATCGTGGCCAAATTAATTTTTAAGACGCAAGGACCAGACTTGACCTTTTCATATTTCAGGAGTCGAGAAAAGGAAAAAGATGACTCCAGTCTCCTTCGAATGTTTAATGAGCACGAAGTGACAAGACGCTCACAGGCACCTTTTCGTTTAGGGAGTCTGAAAAGGATCAAAAGTGACTGCTCTGGAACTCTAGGTAGAGGGTGTGCCAAACTCTTCGCAAAACCACAGAATACTTTTTAGGGTACGGGTGGTCAATCTTCGTGAATGCTGTGTTCACTGCATTGCGAATTGTAGGGCGGCCGACTCGGCTTCCTATGGATAAAGGATAAAAGCCTAGTGGGGTCTCCCTATATACTCGACGGTACGTGGGAGCGCAGTCCGTATTAGACCACTATCGAGTCACAGAAGGAGGAATCACCCAACCCAATGTGAAACAACAGTGACTATGTTTTAAGACGCCGGAACACGTCTCTAACCTAGACCTCTAAATATTTGCGTTTAGTTCCAATGCGTTTTTAGATTCATTTGGTTCATTTTATAGTTGATCTTGAGATTAAGTTTCGATTTCAAGCTCTATCGTATGTTCGCTCACAATTACTTAGATGCAATCTATATGCAAAAGAATTTCGTTTCGTTCGATGAATTCTAGCTATGAGAGGGCAAAGAATTTTTTAAACAAAACGAAAACAAACAAACAAGTAGCTAAATGCAACTAAAGCGAGGAAAGGAAACTTTTCTTTTGAAAATGGAAATCAATGAAATGTTCTTTTCCTTCTCGAATTTTAAAATAAGCTACTAATTCATTTTCTTTTAGTGACATAACACACCTAAAGGAATTTGGAGGAACTTGAACACCAAGTAAACTACTTAATGAGAGCACACGAAGTTCCCAAAACACTCGACCAAAGTCTCGAAATCAAAGGGAAACAAGGCAATGCACGAGCTATGTGATCTAAGCTCTGCAAAACAAGCAAGGATTGCAAGCAAGGAGGAAGCGGAAAAGATCACTTGGAAGCACAAACCAATACACTCTAACAATCACTGAAAAAATGCGAAAAGCGAGTCTAGAACGAGCTGGTCAATCAAGCAAACAGGGATCCTTGCGGGAGGCTTGACACACACATGGCCGCTAGATGTCCTAGGGTTCAGAGCGTGAAATCAAATAGAGAAAAGCAAACATCCGACGGACCAGAGTCGCAACCAGTCAATTAGAGACCCAAACACAATCCAGTAATCGCAAAAGTAAGGATGAAAACGTGAACCAAGCAGCTAGAAGGGAAGTTGTTTGCAAACTTAAAACCAAGCAAAACGAAACCCTATGGAGTTGAGCTTCGTAATCAAACAGTTCAAAGTTCAGAGAGTGAAAAACAAGTCATCAGACAAGTGGGGAGAAGCAGGGAAAGTCACAGCAAGAGGTTCAGGAGGTCAAATTGGACAAAAAAAAATTTTTCAGGCTCAGCGCGGGTAGCCTTCAGCAACTCTGCGCTGACAGGGGGAGGCCTTCAGCAACTTTGCGACGTCAGCGCGGAAAGACAGGGAAAAAGCGCGCTGCCCTAGGACAAACGAGGTCAGCGCGGATATAAGACACACAGACGCGATGACTTAAAACGCAAAGGAGAGGGGGCGCGATGTCAGCGCGGAAGAACACGAATAAAGCGCGCTGCCCTTGAAAACGAGGTCAGCGCGACTGTTAGACGTACAGGCGCGATGAAGAGAAAACCAAAAGAACAGGGCCGCGATGTCAGCGCGACTGTTCCGAAATAAAACGCGCTGGGAGTAAAAAACAAGGAAAGCCAAAACAAAAACTTCCCAAACCAAAGGCAGGAGCTTTTTAATAATAAAGACGCTTTCCAGAAACACCCAGAAAGTTCATAAGCCACAAAAGACAATCCCAAAAACCCACAAAGAGATCAATCAAAGCCAAACACAAAAGTGGACTCAAAAACAAAAAGGCTGTTCCCCAGCGGAGTCGCCAAATTGTTGAGAAGGTAAATCCCCTCTACGGATAGAGGCGATCCCTACTAGCCCAACAGGGGTCTAGCAACAATCACACAATGCTGCCACGCATGTTCCTAGTTACAATTAGACAAGAAGTAAAGAGCACCTACTTGGATTCCTGCGCTGTCGTTTGTCGAGGGGATGTTTCCCTTACTCCTTCGCTTCAGCTGGTCATAGTCTTCCGCGATCCCCGCGAACGGACACCTGCACACACGAAGGAAAAGCAAACGCAAGCGTGAAATCTAGTAAAAGTAACTATATGCCAGTCAGAAAAGACATAATTCACATTTATCCATTGCATAAACAAACGAGAATGGAACAATAATAGCAGTCATCTATTATTAATCAGAATAGAGAAGAGTACAACCAAATGTTCTGACGTCGATAAACTTCTCAGGAGGGATCAGTCAGCATGTATCTCAAGCATTCACCTTTGAGGATGGTTCTCCCAAGACAAACTAGTCTCTCTCTCTCACACAAATGTCACAAACAAACTTCCCAAAGCAATCAATCACTTCCACTCCTAACACACCACACCTATAGCAGCAATCTGAGCACTACAAGCTCTTGTATAATCCAAGCTAAGTCTAGCTATTTTCTAACTAGCTGCTCATGGTAATGGTGGAAGTTTATATAGGAGAAGGAGTCTCCTAAAAAGGTGGAAGGATGAGCTTATCTTCAAGGGGAGTAGTTGCAAAAGGTCGAACAGGCATGCCATAGAAGGGAGTCGACATTCACAAAGCTAACAACCAAGCCTGGAGAGATCTGGAAGGCTGGTTGTTTGAACAAATCGCCCAAACTGGATCAGCGCGGATTATATGGAGACTGCCGCGCTGTCAGCACATGACAACAACTGAACAAGCCATGACAGCGCGGAAGGACACGTGAAAGCCGCGCTGTGCGTCATCGCGGAAAAGTGATGTTCTTCCGCGATGGCAGCGCACGAAATAGACTGTGGGGCGCTGGTCATCGCGGTTATTTTAGGAACAGACGCGCTGATGCACAAAACTTTGGAAAAATGGGTTTTTAGCCAGTTCAGGGATCAAACACTTAGTGATTGTGACTTCTTGGACACAGCAGGGTGACTGACAGGAAGGCAGTGATAAATTACTGTGTAACACCTATACCACCACTTGAATTCTGCTGCAACCTGTGCACAATATCCATATACCTGACATCTTGCTGACCTGCCTACAACATCCTATCCTATAAATCTATCTTGTAGGAGCTCATAGTTGCTATGTGGTTTACCTGCATCCACCTACTAGGAGCATATTCCACCTAATTCTCTTTACATTTGATATATCTGATCTCAAAATCGAACTCATAGATTTTGGCCAACTAATGAGCATGCCTTCTATTCAGATTCAGTTGGTCAAATAGATATCGTAAACCATTGTGAACACTCATCAATACAAACATCCTACCAAGAATATAGTGTCTCCACATATTCAATGCATGTACGATTGTTTCCAACTCAAGATCATGTGTCAGGTAGTTCTGCTCATGTTCATTCAGCTTCTGCGACTCATAGGATACCACTAGTCCATCCTACATAAGGACTCCACCAAGTCCTCCCTTGCAAGCATTTGTACATACTACAAACTCTTTGTCTGGATCTACAATCTTTAACACTAGTTCATGTGTCAACGAATGCATGAGTTTCTCAAAACTAGTCGCACACTCCTCTATCCATTCAAACTTCTTAACTTTCCTTTGCAATGATGTGATATGATAAGAAATCTGCAAGAAGTTCTTGATGAACCTCCTATAATAACCTGCTAACCCCATGAAAGATTTCACCTCATCCATATTCCTGGGAATGGCCCACTCCATGATAGATATTACCTTTTTGGATCCACTGCTATGTTATCCTTGGAAACCACATGTGCCAAGTAGTATACCTCAGTCTGAAAGAAAGTGCACTTGTTGAGCTTAGCATAGAACTGATGCTCTCTCAACAATCTCAACATTGCTTCTAAATACTCATCATGCTCTTCTTCATTTTTTAATATACCAATATATCATCAATGAATGCAATAAAAAACTTGTCCAACACATTATTCATTAAGCACATATAGGTAGCTACAACATTAGTTAAACCAAATGGAACTACAAAAAACTCATAATGCCCATACCTGGTCCAAAAATCTATCTTGCAGATCTCAGATCAATCTTTCGAGAACATTGTTTCTCCCTTCAATTGATCGAACAAGTCATAAATCCTCGGTAATGGATACCTATTCTTGATGGTTGCTTTGTTCAACCGCATGTAGTAAATGCACATCCTGAGAGTACCATCCTTTTTCTTCACGAACGATATCGGTGCACCCCATGGGGATACACTTGGCCTAACGTATCCCTTGTCCAACATTTCCTTCAACTGTAACTTCAACTATACCAACTTTGGAGTGCTCATCTTGTAAGGTCCTTTTGATGCTGGAGTTGCCCTTGGCACCAACTCAATATAAAATTATACTTCCCTGTGAGGTGGAAACTCTAAAATATTTGCAGGAAATACATCCTGAAACTACTGTAGAGATAGGTACCTTCTCAAAAAATTTGTATCCTCAACTTACTTACCAAGTTTGTCACTAGAAATGTCCATTGTAAATAACACACACCCTTTCCTCCAACTAAGCTTGGCCTGCATTACTTTCACCATTCTAATCGATGTTGCTTTCTACTTACTCTACAATACTCTTTGTTCTCCATTTTCATCCAAGCACTCAATGGATTTGACATTGTTGGGTTGTGTTATATTCTTTCCACGACTAACCTACGTAGTGAACTAGGGGGTTAGAGGGGAGGCAGAGCCCCCCCGTCTTTGCGTCGATTGCGCAGCAAGGAGGTCACAAGGGGGGTGGTAGGCCCCCCTATTCGGGGGGTTTGAGGGGGGGGGGGGGGTAGCCCCCCTCTACGGGGTCCAGGGAAGCGCCCCGGGAAAATTTTTTTTGGACCCTATATTAGGTTGGGCGAACCTACCTATGGTTTTTTCAGTCCATGGTATTGGATGCTTCGGCATGTATAAATATGTATTGTACCATTGAAAGTAACATAATGAAAAATCAAGCTGGTAGTCATGGTTTTGGGATCCAGGGGAAAATCTATTTGTATATGTGTTTTGTGTGTTATGCTCTCGCATTTTTTATTTTATGTGTTTTAGAATTTGTATGCAGGTAATTTCTGTACGGGGTTAAAATCTGCATTTGGAATCAGAGATGTTTTGGCTTCAAGGGGACGCCTTTGTTATTGAGGGGTTTTTGCTCGGGCCTGTGGTAGACCATGTTCAATGGGAGATCTGCGAGATCAATTCTGGTGGCGAAAGAAGATGGTGAGTAGTGGAAAGATAAAGATCGAGAAATTTAATGGTCAGAGTTTTGAGTTATGGAAACTCAAGATGGAGGATCTCTTGGTGGATAAAGATCAGTGGATTATGGTAGATCCGGGTACTAAACCAACAAGAGTGTCCGATTAAAAATGGAAGAAGTTGGATCGGAAGGCAAAGAGCACAATACAATTATGTGTCTCAGATTCAATATTGCTGAATGTATCAGGGGAAGCTATGACGAATGCTTTATGGGATAAGTTAGGGACTTTGTACCAATCTAAGTCTGTGGTGAATAAATTGTTCCTACGGAAAAAGCTGTATAACCTAAGGTTGAAAGATGGAGACTCGGTGACAGAGCATCTAAATGCATTTAATACTGTGGTAAGTCAGTTAGCATCTGTTGATATTAAAATTTCAGATGAAGATAAGTGCATCAGCTTATTGTGTTCTCTACCAGATTCATGGGATAGTCTGGTTATTGCAATGGGTAGCAATGCAACTACCTTGCAGTTTGATTAAATAGTCTCATCCTTGTTGACAGAGGAGATGAGACGGAAAAATATTGAGAGCTAGAATGGTGATGCCTTGTCTGTACGAGGATGGTCCCAGAACAGAAACAAAAATAAGTCATCAAGTGGGAGATCTAAATCTAGAGGGAGATCTAAATCTCCAGGAAAACCTGTAAAGGTGGTGTGCTGGAAATGCAAAAAGGAAGGGCACTTGAAAAGGGAATGTAAATCTAAATCTCCTGATAAAGGAAAGGGATCTGATGATGCTCCTTCTGCAGAGGCGAAAACCACCTCAGATGAAGGTGGGTATGTGTACTTGGCTTCTTAAAGTACACATGTAGATCATGAGGCATGGTTGATTGACTCAAGTGCATCATTTCACTTCACTCCCCATAGAGAGTGATTCTGCGAGTATGAGAAATACGATGGTGGTGATGTCTTCTTAGGGGATGATAGGAAGGCTAGAATCATTGGTCGTGGAAAAGTAAAGTTGAAGTTGCAAGGTGGAAGGGTTAGAACACTTCTGGGTGTTCTGCATATTCCTGCATTGGCCAGAAATCTAATTTCTGTAAGCAAGCTGGATGATGCAGGTGTAAAAACAGTGTTCGAGAAGGATACCTGCAAGATGGTTTGGGGAGCACTGGTATTGATGCGGGGAGTTCGGACTGGAACTCTATACAGGCTGCAAGGTAGCACTGTTGTTGATGGGTGCAACAGTTCTATGGTTCCTGAAAATGGAGTAGAAAATCTAGTGGTCTCTAGAGAGAAGACCATGCTGTGGCATCAAAGACTTGGACATATTGGAGAGAAGGGCCTTCGAATAATTCATGGTAAAGGTATGGTAGAAGGTATGAGTAACAACTCTCTGGATTTTGATTTCTATAAAAATTGTGTATATGGGAAGTAGAATTGGGTGAGTTTCCCCTCTGGTGGTAAGAGGGTGAAACATATATTAGAGCTTGTGCATAGTGATGTGTTTGGACCTGTGAAGGTTCCATCACTGGGTAAGTATGTGTACTATGTATCATTTATAGATGACTTCTCAAGGAATACATGGATATATTTCCTTAAGAAGAAATCTGAAGTCTTTGACAGGTTTAAAGAATTTAAGGCTCTGGTGGAAAACTAGATAGAGAAGAAGATAAAGATGCTGAGGACAGATAACGGTGGAGAGTTTTGCAATAAGGAATTTGAAGAATTCTGTAAGAAGTGTGGTATAGCACGATAGAAGACTACTCCATATACACCTTAGCAAAATGGATTTGCAGAAAGAATGAACAAGACGTTGATGGAAATGGCAAGAAGCATGCTTAGTGGTGCGAGGTTAGGACAGGAATTCTGGGCAGAGGCGGTGGAGACGACATGTTACCTGGTCAACAAATCACCTTCATTAGCATTGGAGGATAAGACTCCACAAGAGGTATGGACTGGTAAGAAACCCTCTCTTTCAGATATGAGGGTATTTGGATGTGATGCATATGTACATGTTCCAAAGGAGAAACGAACCAAGTTGGATTGTAAATCTGAAAAGTGCATCTTTATTGGGTATAAGGATGGTTTAAAGGGTTATAAGCTTTGGAACCCGGTAACAAGGAAGGTTGTGTACAACCAAGATGTGGTGTTCAGAGAGGTGAAAGATGTTATTAAACATGAAGTCCAACCAAAGGAACCTGAGAAGATAGAGTTTTAGGTAAAGGAGGAAGAATCAGACTCTACAACAGAGGAGGAATCAGAAGATGAGGAGCCACAAACTCCAGGTGTAAGAAGATCAATTCGAGAAAGAAGGAAGTCAGAATGGTATAGTCCATCTACTTTCTATTCAAATTTTGCTTTATCTATCACTGATGATGATCCCAGAACTATGAAGGAAGAAGTGGATTCAGAGGATGGAAAGCTCTGGAAAGAGGCCATGGTTGATGAAATGGCATCTTTGCACAAAAATGAGGCTTGAGATTTGGTGGAGTTACCAGCTGGAAGGAAATCCATTGGTAGCAAATGGGCGTTCAAGAAGAAGACAAATGCAGAAGGAAAGGTGGAGAAATACAAAGCTCAGTTGGTAGAAAAAGGTTATTCCCAGGTGCCGGGAATTGATTTTGGTGATGTTTTTTCTCCTGTTGCCAAGGTAACTTCTATTAGATTACTTTTATTTGTTGTTGCTACTTTTGATTTTGAGGTAGAACAGATGGATGTGAAGACAACATTTCTTCACGGGGATCTGGAAGAGGAAATATACATGAAGCAACCTGAAGGCTTTGTAGTGAAGGGTAAGAAAGAATGGGTATGCAAGTTAAAGAAGTCTCTGTATGGGTTAAAATAGTCACCAAGGATCTGGTATCAGAAATTTGATACATTTATATGGGGACTTGGCTTCACGAGAAGCAAAGCAGATCACTATTTGTATTTTAAATTAATTGGTGACCGTGTTATTTATCTGGTCTTGTATGTGGATGATATGTTGCTGGTTGGAAATGACAAAGAAATTATCCAGCATTTGAAGACCCAATTGTCCTCCAAATTCGACATGAAAGATCTTGGTGTTGCAAACTATATTTTAGGCATGGAAATTAAAAGAGATCGGGAAAAGAGGAATATCTGGTTAAACCAGAGGAAGTATGTCGAGACAATACTGCAGAGGTTTAATATGCAAGATAGTAAACCGGTGAAGGTTCCTATTCTTGTAGGTGTGAGGTTATCTGCGGAACAATGTCCCAAGACACAAGAAGAGGAAGAGGACATGTCCCGTGTTCCATATGCAAGTGCAGTTGGTAGCTTGATGTATGCAATGGTTTGTACTAGACCAGACATTACACATGCAGTGGGAGTATTGAGCAAGTTTATGTCAAAACCAGGGAAGGAGCACTGGACAACAGTGAAGCGGGTTTTCGGGTATTTGTGTGGCACTAGTGATTATGGTTTGTGCTACCGAGGAAGTTCAGGATTGGACAGAATGTTGGATATTCATGGCTTCGTTGACGTAGACTAGGATGGAGACCTAGATTAGAGAAGATCTACAAGTGGGTATGTCTTTAACCTACTTGGAGGTGCAGTCAGTTGGATGAGTAAGAAACAATTTGTAGTGGCACTATCAACTACAGAGGCATAATACATGGCAACCACTCATGCAAGCAAGGAAGCAGTTTGGTTGCAGAGATTGTGTTCAAGTATGGGGTTAGTACAGGAAGCTATAAGGATAGACTATGACAGCCAAAGTGCAATTTTCTTGGCAAAGAACCCTGCTTATCATTCAAAGACAAAGCACATTGATGTTTAGTATCACTTTGTGAGGGATATGATAGAAGACAAAAAGGTGTTGCTGGTAAAGGTGGACACTTTGAATAATACTACAAATGCATTGACAAAATCTGTGAGCTCTGAGAAGTTCTCCTAGTGCAGAGAAACAATGGGCATTTTAGGGCTAGAAAAGTGACTAAGCTCTCCTGTGGCCACGTGTGGCAAGAAAACAACAAGTGGGAGAATGTTAGGTTGTGTTATATTCTTTCCACGAATAACCTACGTAGTGAACTGGGGGGTTAGAGGGGGGGCGGAGCCCCCCCTTCGTTGCGCCGATTGCGTAGTGGGGGGGGGGGGGGGGTGACAAGGGGGTGGGTAGCCCCCCTCTACGGGGTCCAGGGCAGCGCCCCGGGAAATTTTTTTTTGGACCCTATATTTGGCTGGGCGAACCTACCTATGGTTTTCGATCCATGGTTTTGAATGTGATGGTTTTTTCGGTCCATGGTATTGGACGCTTTGGCATGTATAAATATGTATTGTAACATTGAAAGGAACATAATGAAAAATGAAGCTGGTAATCCCGGTTTTGGGATCCAGGGGAAAATCTTTGTGTATATGTGTTTTATGTGTTATGCTCTCGCATTGTTTATTTTATGTGTTTTAGAATTCGTATGCAGGTAATTTCTGTACGGGGTTAAAACCTACAGTCATAAAAATCCACCTTGGTTCTATGAAGGTACAAATAATCCATGCCCAACAATAGACTATATGATCCCAATGGTAATACATTCAAATGTGTTGAGGTAGGCATACCATTCAAATCTAATGTACAAGCTCTTACCTAGTGATTAACTCGCTTCTTTGTACCTATAGCCAATTGCACTAACCAAGACTTTGCATGCTATTTGTTATTGAATCCATACTTATCCACCGGGTCAGGATTAACATAACTATAATTAGATCCAGGGTCATTCAAAATAGAAACAACTTGATCACAAAGATTACCGTCCATCCAATGATATATGCCTAATGGTTTTCATTTCTATTATCCAATGCTGCATAGATCCTAGGAATACTTTGCCCAACATCTCCCACTGCCTGTACCTCTTGAGCACTGTAGATCTGTGGTCTACCACCCTGATGTTGTGGACAATCTCTCCTATGATTCTCTCCTCTGCAATTCCAACATTGTAAAGGCTTCCCACCTTCATCCTTATTCTTCAACTTAGATCGAAGTCCCTGTCCTATGTTAGATGCATTGAACTTCTTAGATGGTGTTGCATTCTCTTTATTACATGTACCCTCAAGTCTTGCTTGCTTCTTATCCCATTTTCCTTTATTACCTTTTTAGTATGGCTTAGTCTCAGATTTGTGCTTCAATTGATCATAATTATGCTTTAGCTTTCGGATGGCCTTCTCCAGTGATCTAGGCTCCTCAAATTCAATATTTTCCTTCAATGCAATTGGTAATCCACTAGTGAACCTTTGAACCTTGTTCTTCTCCTTGAGTTAAGGCACATACCTCGGTAGCTCCAAGAACCTCCTAGTGTACTCCTCATCGGTCATTGATCCCATCTTTAGCTCATAAAATTATTTTTCCATGTCATCAAAGTATCTCTTCAATAAGTGATTATTCCTAAACAGTCTCTCAAATTCACTCCAAGTCAACTCCTCCTCATAAATATATATGACATTCTTTGCATCTTCCCACCAAATATCTTCTTTACCTTTGAGATTAAATGTAGCTATTACAGATTTCATGTTCTCTGAATAATCATGCAACTTGAAGAACTTCCTCATACCAAGAAACCATGCCTCTGCATCCTGTGATTCCTTCACCTCTCCATCAAATGTGTGTGGATTTTCTTTCTTAAACTCGTCGAGAAAATATCCCATGTCACTCCTCCTGTAAGGGTGATAACGATGTCGATCATAATGACTACCAAATCTAGAACTAGAATAACACCTATGTCTATCACCTCTCATATCCATAGTGTCCAGGGACCTTCCATCTCTAATCGATTCCTCTTTGTCCCACTCGTACTCACCATGAGACCTATTGCCATATGCCCCATAAGTTTTATCCTCGTACTCATGGTTGACTTGAATTCGTCCCTATCGCTGCAATTCTGACAAACATTGAAGTATCACTGAATTTACTTCTTCTTGTTTCTCTTGTTCATGTATGATTATGTCATTATATACCTTACAAATCCTTATTTCTACTTTTAAGTTTCTTAGGGTGTCTACCAAATCAGAAGAGTGCCCAACACCACACTTCTCATCTGATCCATAGGGAGAGTCTTGAGAACTATATTCTACCATGATTCTAGTCATCTTTGATATTATTCCTACAAGTTATATTATGTCATCTAAACCAAATCACAATAAACCAATGTACCTTATCATAATTCAAGGAGGATACCTCATCTGTAATATCAATAAATTAGCGTAAAACACATATAACATAATCATGAGAACATATAAAAATATAATACATAAGCGTATAACCATATAACCATCATTCCAGCTAGAGTCCAGTCATCAATGCATGACCATATAAACTACACATACCTTGACCTCATGCATAATGATAACAACCATATCAATGTATACTGATGATAAAGAAGCATAAATAACATGTAACCAGTCATACAGTCATGATAACACACTTCACAACAACAACATCCTCCTTCACATGGAAACATCACTACAACCATGACCAAAACCATGCATATGCATCAAGAAAATTGTCTCACAACACAAGAAACACATATGAAATCTACATGAATGCATGATAAACACACAACCCATCTAGTCCGAGGGGTGAACTATGCTCTGATACCACTCTGTGATGACTGCCTCCCGCATCTACACAAGTAACCAATCAAACAGGGTAAACATGTGATGAGAAGTTACTATGATATGATTCGACTCTTGATGTGTTAGTTAAGGAAGTGGAACCGATGGAACACATCACATAGAACTTCCACATTAGCAACAAAACTCACAGGAGTAATCCCAATCGCTCAGGTAACCAACCCATGAGACCAGCTAAAGTTTTAGACCATTAAACCCCTTGATGCTCCCTTGATATGGAAAATCATGTGTCTAGGAGGCTTCAGACGCTCCCACATCATGAGTGTGCATGCGCTTGGGGAATTTTATACCCAGTGTTGTGCCTACATCTCTGGGATTTGAGCCAACTTTTCAGGGCCAGAGCCCAGGGCAATGTCCAAAACTCAATGACACTCTCAAAACTGAAAGATAACAACTGAACACTGATACAAATGCAACTACTTGAATAAGGACTTGATTGGACCCCTATTAGCCATGACAAGCATTTCGTCAAACATGTCACAAATATGTAATCTACAGGTTTAAATAACATATATGAGCATAAGGGTCTCACACTCATTTGAGAATCATTAAGAAGCATTGATGCCTCAACACATTAGCTACAGTTTCACCATTACGTCATAGATACATTGTTCATTCATTTACAAGTAAAAATATGATGAGAGCCATACACAGTCATTGTCATAATACATGTTCATAACCATCATAATAACAATAGAAATACTAAGGAAACAAAAACCATATATCCACATATAAACCAATACAATAATCATGAAATAACCAGGAGAAATAACCTCATATTAATGATGCAAAGGCCAACTAGCATCGGGACTTCCATGAACCACCCGACCATAGACATGGTTGAGACAAATCTCTCTTTAGCCAGTCACCCCCATGCCATATTCAAAGCATCAATATGGTATTTGATCAAATGCATCAATCAAAACCATCTAGGGCTTATAGAGGGAAAACCACCTCAACCCATCAAACAATGATTTCACCTCACAGTCAAACATCACAAACCATCACTAGATTGGTCTCTACCGAAGCCTTCTAGGGCTCCAGAGCATTTGTTCCAACCAAGGCCTCCAGGACTAGTAACTCAAACCATAGTTATCACTAAGCTCCCAAAGCATTTTTCCAACCAGGGCTTCGAGGACTAGTAACTCAACCCACCAAGGGCTTCCAGATTGTTTTTCCAACCATGGCTTCGAGGACTAGTAACTCAACCCAAGCTTTTATAGGGATTCCAGATCATTTTTCCCACCAGGACTTCCAGGAACTAGTAACTCAATCCAAGCTAAAGGAAACATGAGAACCAAACAAAAAAATAAACAAATGAACCCACAACACCATGGCTATCCAGGAAATAGCAAGGCTAGGAAAATCCACTATCAATCCAAGTAATCCTCCATGCCAATGACATATCATGACCAGCAAACCACATGCATATGCTATGCATGCCAAAAATAGTGAGGCAAAAAATTAATGCAATGCAGAACCTACAAGAAAAACTCGTTGTAGTTTCTAATTCTGATGTCCTCTTGCATTTTCATGCTCTTCCTTTTCCTTCTTTCTCCAAAACTCCAAGTATGCCACAATTTCCAAGAGTTCTCCAAGAAAACTCTAAGTGTCCAATAGTATGAGAGAGAGAGAAGAGAGAGAGAGAGCTCCAAAATTGAACTGACAAAAGTCTATGAACTGGTCCTTAGAATCCTTTTTATTAATGAGGCCTCTATTTTCTTCATTTTCCATTATTTTCCTTCATTTTCCTCCTCACATGCAACCCATCACCTTTCACCTCCCTTTTCTCTTAATTTCCGTTATTTTCATAAATGAATGTTTGAAAATGCCATTTTCCCTTTCTAAATACTTTTCCATTGCCTTTGCCAATTTGCTTAGCCATTAATCAACCACAAGTAACCCCCATCACTATGCTTTTTTCCCAACATTCAGCTTGGAATAAGTGTCCCATCAACTGTGGTTATTATTTTTCCTTTATAAACTTTTATTACATGGAATTTTCACCAGTGCTGTTACAAACTCCTATTATTACTTTACCATATTCATGCTTCATAATTTCTACTCCATCATAGGCTTCATGGATGATGGTTCTCATATCTTTGAGAATAATCTATCAAAATAGGTTCTTGTTCCTACATCATTACATCAATTAATTCTTGATGTGGAACAATCATATAAATCCTTCCTCCATGTAATCCATTATCAATCTACAAAATATAGAACTGTTCAAACTTGCCAATATATTGCTCAAAACTTTCCTCATAATCATAGATCATCTCTTCATACAACCAAATATACCTTCCTCCTTTCCTTTTGTCAATTTCATCTTCTAATGTAGTTCTTGGCTAAAATTTGTTGTCTTGAATCTACTACATACCTTCTCTTGCCTCAAAATTTAAACAATCTTCATTTAATTATGGTTATTTCTTTCCTTTACGACCCATTAGTTGTAGCTTGGAGTTTCATCTTCATTGTCATCCAAGACAATCTTCTCCTTTTTCAATTCTGTTTTTTCATTCTAAATATGCAACCCTTGGTTCACTATATTATCTTCCAAGAATTTCATCTCATCATTTAATTCAAAAAAAATTCTTGAATTTTATTTAAACTCTATGGAATGTCCATCATGTGGATCTTCTGCCAACCATTCCTCTAAAAACTCTACCTCTTAATCTTTCCTTGCTTTCCCTAGTGTAAAATTATCATTTCTAATTTCAGCAATTGAAACCTCTTTAAACATGTCTTCATGAGGTATTTACTCATCCTTGGTTCTCATATAATTACTATGACACAATGTTGTTCCTTCACATTCTATATTTGTTAAATTGTTGGGAAATGATGATGTATCACTTTCATTTAAAACATAAATTAAACTATGTTTCCCTATTGCTTCTTCATAATTTCCATACATATAACAATTATGATTTTTGAAATAAAAAAATTCTGGAATTTATGCTGCTATCAACGTCATCTTATACTCCTCCATGTCTTGCATAATATCTCCATTTTGGTGCTTTGTTGAAGATTCCTTTGTCATTAAAGGTTTCCTATCATTCTGGTCATTGTAATAAGTTTTATTGTCTTCAAATTTACTTCTTGTCTCAACTTCGCTATCAAATTCAAAATCACTAAAAACATGTTCAAAGTGCTCCTCAATCTCAACCATTTCTTCAAAAAGTTGAAATTCCTCATCAAAATGTATAATTACCTTTTCAAAATTTTTATCTTCACCTCCAAACACACATAAATTGTTAGATTTAAAAGCATGATACTTTTTACTTGATTTCTCAGCTATTACATCTTCTTATTGATCTAAAATACTCTAATATTTCATCAAGTTGTCAATGAACTCCTCTTTAATTTCTCTTAATTCCTCTTCATCAAAGAACAATACTTGTTCAAATTTACATATAAAAACATCCATTTCACACTTAGAAACTATGAGTTCTTCTTCCAATTTGACATACTTCTTCTGTCGCCTCTCCTTCGCAAGGAGTTCCATATCAACTTCTTCTTGCTCATATCCAACCATAACCCTAGTGATCTTGACTTTCTCGTAGCAATTGTTTGACATGATTGAGTTTTGCTCTTAACTCAACCATCTCCTTCTCAAATAATCACTCATTCCTTTGATTCCAACTACTTTGTCCCTTTTCTTCTTGTGCTTGTGACTTTCCTTTGAACCCTTGCTATGACTAATAACATTCATCTTCATCTCTTCCTCTTGCAAATTCTAATTTTCCACTAGTGAGCTACAACAAGCCCTTCTTTTCTCTATAACAAGTCTGCTACTTGTCACCCATACCAAGTCATCCTCTTGGTATCTTCTCTTATCTAGGTTCTTTGCAGTAGAACCTCTTCTTGAGCACTCTTGATCATCATATTTCAAAGTTGTTGGTTTTTGCATCTTCAATTTCTCACTTTTCTTAGTTTTCAACAAATTTGCTTTATTATTGGGTTATGTCACCATTTATTCATCTAAGATATGTTCCCGCCCCTTCTTCCTGTTGTAAGGTTCTTCTTCTCTTCAACTTGCAAGTTTTACTTCTTTGTTCAAGTCAATGAATAAAATAAAAAAATTTACCATTCATATTTCATTAAACTTGATCCTTTCCAAGTTTCAAATTCCATACCATCTTTGTCATTTCTAAAGTTTCACCATTTATTTGTCTTCCAAATTTATTTCCACTTTCCACATAAAAATGTTTAAAAGTCCATTTCCTCTTGAAAAAGACACTCTGCTATGTTTTTTCATGCTATCCAAATCTACTTCTAATAACCTGCACAACCTTACCTCAAAATACATCAAAGTATCCTCTCAACCCTGTCTATAGTATTCCAAAGCATTTTCTCAAAATAATCACCAATCTGTCAATTTAAATTATGTTCAATTTATTTTTTTTCTCACAATTTCATTCTAATACTTTCACAACATCCCATTCAAAATGCCTTCATACATCTTAATGAACACTTCATGCCTTTCTACTAAGCTTCAATCCAAATTTGAGATTAGTGAAGGTCTAATCTATTTGACTTATGAAATATGATTTATAGAAATCTAGGTTTTCAATGTTTGCGCTATAATTTTATGACAAACACCATAAAATTCCTTTGATATTTCCTTCTCAAATAAAATATGTTTCACCTCACAAGTTCTTTCCTAAATCTTTTTTTTGTACTAGCTCTCTTCTCCAATTTAAAATGCAAGGTTATATTCGACCATCCCTCAATAAACTATAACAATATCTCCAAATTTTATTACAAATTCATTCAACCTTTATCTTAATGACTTTCAACACCGTGACAAGTCACTTCTTTCAACTCGCTACCCCTAATCTTCATGTAAATTGAACAACAATTTCAAAATCAAATCACCTATACATAAATCGCCTCTCTTCATTGCCAACCTATATTAAAACCTATAAATTCCATCTATACATAAATAAAATCTTCTTTACATGCAAGCATCTTCAGTATCACTTCATTTCACTTTCAATTATATTGTAAATCTAAAATCCATTCTCTATTATTCTGACTACATCACCAAAGAGCAAACATGCTCTGATATTCTCCAAAGAACATAGTTGTTCTGATACCACTGGATGCAATCCAGGTTGCCTAGACTATACTGCCAATAACTGAATGCTACTCCATAATAACTCCATATTTAAACCCAACTTAATAGTTTTTCACAAAACATTTACACTGTGCAATCAATATAGGAGTATGAATTTATTTTGAGAAATGCCATGATATATTTTCCACTCACCTTCCACTCTTTTGCCAACCTCCTCCAATAACATATGTGTCCATTCAACAAATGGTGCACCAAGCAGGCCAAATGGGCATTTACAAATGAACACAAAGTTCGCCAAATTCCTTGTGAAATTGTTATGAAATGATTTCATAGCATAGTAAAAAATCATGTAGGGGTTGTGAAATGCTTTTGTAGCACCCCAAAAAAATTGTATTGTGGTTTCAGGAAGGTGAAATGACTTGGCCCTCTCTAGAATCGGGTTTTCAATTCCCTTGAAAAAAAATTAACTCTACAAATGACTTACCTTACCTCTCTTCACTAGGATCTCCAACACTAACTCGAATTTATCAGACATAAAATAAATTTGAAAGGGTTTTGACATTGTTCAAAACAAGGTACTATGTTTGGCTACTATAACAACACACAAATCATTGTAATACCACGGAATCACTATTCTAGAACACGACACATTCTTCCACGTGATTTTGAAGCCAATAGAACAAGAAACCAACATGAAAAAGGGTCAAAATAAAACTACCGAAGCCACAAGATTCAAAGTAATTTTTCATGTAAATCAGTACAGTGAGCTACAAAAAATCATAAAATGACCAATATCAATGCACAAGAATAAAAATCATAAGTAACAACAGCTCATAAGCATAAACCAATTTGGTTTAAACACATGGATTTTTATTCAATCAAACAACAAAAACTTACAATCCCCTTTGCCCTCCAATTTCGTCATTCACACAGAAAACACTTTGCAATTCACACAGATTGGAAAGTAGAGAAATTTGCAACCTGAGGAGTGTAGTTGCTTAAGTTACTATCTTCTCTCCCTCTCTTTTCTCCTCTCTCAGGAGCTTCTCTTCTTTTCTTCCTTGCACTCATTCTCTTTAAAAAGAAAGCTAACATGGGATAACCAAGGGTCACAAGAGATGAATCGTTTCATCTTATCTACAAACAAGGAAACTAGAACCATATTTAAAAAATTAAATATCTCCACTTATTTAAAAATAAAACTCCTCCTAAATTAAATATTTACAATTTCTAAACAAAATTCCACCAACACCCCCCCCCCAACCCCTCCAATATTTCCATGTGACCTTCCCATCACATTGACAAGATTTTGTCTAGTCTTCATCAAATTTTGTGCTCCATTTATGCACCTACATCACATACTATCTTAACATGCATGAAAGCCTATACAAATATTTACTTATACAAGAATACTAATTTACCATTAGTACTTGAGTATTGATAAAAAATACGGTAACAATCCCGTAAAACCCAAATTCGATAGTGTGTTTTCATCATTATACCAATAACATGAAAATGAACTACCATTATCCCATTGTTTACAACTTTTAACAATAATATTCCATAAGAAACCAAATGATGCATATCGCAATATATCATCAAAGAAAAGTTTAATAGCCTTTCGGCAGATCACATACAATTTATTAGTATTTCAGTTACCAATAATGATGTAATGCAATGCTAATTCTTAGAATGTAGGGAAATATGCTAAATAGTCAATGCTACTAAACTGTCATAAACTCAATCAAAATCCATGACAAGACACATTCGATTATTATCTATTATAGTTTAGACCTACCACTTAACTCATTGTTTATTATCATTATTTGAGGGGGTTCTTTTAATGTATTTTAAGCATGCTATTAACAATTTCAAAGACAACCCCTGCCTTTTGATATTCTTTTCACTATCACATAATTTTTGTTATTAATAAAGTAATGCATTCTTTCATTCTCATATTATAATAAATGCATTGAAGCTCCAAGAATTTTTATTTTAATGAACCATTAACCATTATAAAAGTATGCATTCAATGTTTGGTAGTTAATCCATAACATTAATATTGACTGTGTGAGCTTTTTCAAAATTATCCATGAGTTAGTTATAATAACTGCGACATAATTTGTGATTTTCTTTTATTAATCATAAGGACTGAAATTCCATGAGTACAATTATTCTTCCAAGCCATCATTATCACTATCATTCTTCAATGTAGTCATTGACACCATCATGCACCTCATATTACATACAACCTACTACATGCATTTCTATGTAATTTCGTTAGTACCATACATGAGCTTATATTGAATAAAAACATACCTCTACTCCTCCTCATTTGTACAAAACCCAAGAGGTTCTATTGCTGCAACCTTTTCTTTGATACCACTTGTAACATCCATCGGTATACCTCGTGCAAAAGTACATAATTTTAGAAACGTTTTACCATTTTTACTAGCATGTAATATTTCCAATGACTTATACCATAATCATAGATATAATCATGATCATTAATTGAAGTAACCTTGGAATACAAAATCTCTTGAAGAAATAACCAATAATGAAAATCATTAACATAATTCCTTCTTCTGCAACTTTACATCATTAACGTTATTCATTTCATCAGGCTTGTTAATAACATATTGAATTATGTAAGTTGCAACATAATTCAAGGTAGAAATATCATCAAGATAACATAATAGGCAACACACAAGTGGACAATAATGATATGCCCTGGAAACCATGAAGGGAAAAACTAACAAACGTTTATTTTATTAAATGTTTCATGAGGGAGTTCATCCGTCACTTAGTAGCAGCAAGGGATTCCATCCCTTTTCCATTGTTAAAATTTTACAAGAAAACATAATTTTAAATTCAAACATAATTAACTTGAGGTCAATACATTCAACATGATGTCATCTTTATCAAACACTTTACCCCACATTTATCGAGCATAGTATCATCATAGCTTGGTTGTTTCTTGTAGTAATTTATCCCCTGTAAACTATGTTGACAATCCTTCATTGTTCACAAATCAATATTCAAGCACAATTACCTCATTCCCTGCCATAGTCTTAGTTATCATCCATCCTTCTCCTGTTGAAAAAGGGATAAATAAAAAACTACCAGTATTTTCTTCGCATAAGTCACGATTCTTTCCTGTAATTGTTCTCGTCAACAACTCTAGCATCATGATTAAGTAAAACATCCATTTATAAAAAACAAATAATCAATCTCTACTAATTATCACAAATGATCTTCTATGCATTATGCATATTTTCATGTATAATTATCTTGCACATGCATAATAACATTAAGAATCATCCTTAGTCTTTTACTTTCTACATGCATCTCTAAGTGGGAAACCATTCTTTTTTGTACCAATGTAATAACATTGGGAAATAATAGAAAATAAAACCAAATTTTTATTTTTTTTATTCTAATTCATTATAAAAATGTGCATACTTACAAATACAAGTCTAATTTTTCATATTTCTAATGTATTAATAAATGCATACAAAAACAATGTCTACTTATCTTGCTTTAAATAAATGCATAAACTTATTAAGCATGTGTTCTTATTTATATTTCACATATTTTAAATACATGTGTATAATTATAAAAGCATGTTTTCTTATCCCCATCACATTTTCATTAAATAATATGCATAAAAGATAACAAGCATGCCTTCATATTCATTTTTCACATACTTAAATTGGCACTAATAATTACAAAAGCATGCCTAATTTTCCATATTTCAAATACTTAAGTAAATGCATTATAGTTCTAATTTGGAAAACACATTTATAGAGGCCGACTATTGTTTATAAATGTAAAAATGATCACAAAATCATTTATGCATTTCCCTGAAACAATGCATTTCCATATGCAACCCACATTTATATTAACAACCTCTACTGTAATGCATGCCTACCATATCATAATTCTCCATGCCAATGTTTAAAATAAACATACGATAAAATTTTAAAAGGCATTAATGCATATATTAATTTTCAATATGGGATTTACACCCACCATAATTCTCAATGTATTTCAACTCAAAAGATTACTTAATGGTCTCCTTTAAGATAATAACATGGAAAGTAGATGCATCTTTTTATAGTGTTGGTAATTGTAATTTACATGTAACCACATTGATTTCTTCAAGGGTATCAATGGGTTGCAATATCTTAGAGACAACTTATAATATTTAACCTTGAAAGAAGATATATTTTTAATGGAATTAACGATGCAATCCTTTTTAAAGAAATTAACATAGTTAATTTATCTTTCTACACACAAAAAATGTGCAATCTTTTTCAAGAAAATAACATGGTTTTTTATCTTCTTATGCATAATATTCATATGAATTTTTTTTCAAGAAATAGCATGGCCACTTATCTTCTTATGCAAAAGGTTAGTATGAAACCTTTTTTTTCAGGAAATAGCATAGATACTTATCTTTTTATGCAAAAGATTCATATGCAATATCTTTTCAAGAAATCGAATGGATTCTCAACTTTTTATGCACAATAATCATGCAATCTTGTTCTAGAATATAACATGGTTACTTTTCTTTTTATGCACAAGATTCATATACAATTTTTAAAAGAAAATAACAAAATTAATCCATCCCTCTAAAGACAAAACCATGCAATATTCCAAATAGATCAATGCATAGTTAACTTACCCTTCTCTTGAGAAGTCTGCCCTTTTCTCCCTCAGCTTCCGCCGATATATTTAATTGTTAATTTTGGAAAGGAAAACCAAAATGAACTACTTCAATTTATTACAATTCTTCACCTCCAAGTGCAACAAAGATTTGAACCAAAGGGTTCTGAAGAAAATCTAAAAGTACTCCAACAAAAAATCTTTAGAGCAATACAATTAGCTGCTTGCCCCAACTTTATGCATGGGAACTACAGATAGGTAATAAATTTATTTGGTGGAGCAATGAAAAAATAAAGATACTGGAATAAACCCCTCTACAACATATCCTTACTTGAAAATTATAATGTGATATATATGGAAAACAAAATACACTTTGCATACCAAGTGTATCACTAACTATATTTACCCTCAATTGGCCCATAAACACATTTAGTTAATGTCTTTACCTCATTTAATGTATCATGTTAAGTATCAATACATAATTATAAACATCTTATAATATCAAAATGTTGCAATACTTGTCTTTATAGTGCATGGACCTTCGTCCAATGTTTTGCAAGACTTGTGTATATGTGAGATACTGTCATTGTGAACTACCACCATTAGCAATAAGAATATTCCAACTGTTGTCTCCTTGTTGTGTATCAAACTCTTATGGAGATTTCTTATTCAATCATGTCACTATTTATTGAAAGGTAACACCTTTCATTGGGGCCAGAAGACCCATCTCCAAATATATGCCAGCAGAGAGGCATGCTTCCACAACAATGAATTTTGTTGTGTGCTAGCCTTCTTGGAAACTCAAACAATGATTGTTCCAAGTAGCGCTGCTCGAGTTGGAGAAATGAGTTGGGTTCACATAATGGTTTTGTAACTAATTCCTAGTAGTAACCATTCATGTCACACTAAATTAATAGTATTTTCATGAATTCAATGTGTAAATGTGTAGTTCTAGCGATATTACAAATTTGATGACCATTCTGCAAAAAACACACTTTATAAGGAGTAGGGTGTGTTTTCCACTTTGAATCTAGTTCCTCTACCATATCTGTAGAAATAATATTTTCTCTACTACCACTATCAATTACAAGCTTACAACACTTACCTTTGAACTTACATGTGATCCCAAATAAGCTTGTCATTTGTGCACCCCGGTTCTCCACATTTGTAACATATGAGTTGATAGTCTCTACCTTTACCTCTACATCTAAAGAAAGCTATTCTTCCTCTGAAATCATCTACTCTAAGTGAAATTCCACTAGAACTTACATGCTCTTAACTTGGAGATTGAAATCTCCCTCTTTACCTACTTGACTTTGCCTCTTACGGGGTTTCTTCCTCTATTCCTTTGACTCTGCTCCCTAGTGATACTTTCTTCTACTTTTAAAGTAGCTTGATAAGAATCCTTTGCTATATTCAAGGTTAAGACGTTGATCATATCTGGAATCTCAAATCTTAGACCATTAATGTATCTTGCAACTTTCTAGGCATCCTCCTCTACATGGCCAACTCTAATATTCAACCTATAAGTTTCTTCAATGTATTATTTAACTATCATATATTGAAATTTTGTAGTTTCCTTAAAATAGTGAGTTTAATCCTTGGGAAAAAAATTATCTTTAAAATTTTCCAATAACTTTTCCTAGTGTTTGATTCTAGGTTTCCCTTTCCTATTTTATTTTTCTTATACTTCACCGCACAAAAGCATTGCATTTCCTTTTAGTCTTGTGACTGCGCACCTCATATTTTTATCCTCAACATCTTCATAGTCAAAGTACTCATCCATAGTATTTATCCACTCCATCAATTCATCAACATTCAAGTTACCTTCATAGACAAGTACCTGCATCTTTGGTTCAACACATATTTTAGCTATGACATTCACTATTTTTTTCTTCTGTAAATGCCTCTCCTTCTTCCTCGCTAGAGTACTCTTCCACTTATTTACACCGCCTTCATCTTCTCTGCAAAGATCTACATCCTCTACCATTCTTTGAATTTGAAATTGTGACCTTTTACCAGGAAACATGTATTTTTGTTGATAGACATCCTCTATTAAATGTTTGCAAATTAATCTCTTTTAATAAATAAATTGATCACCACTCAAAAGAAGGCCTAATAAATCGAGGAAAACACGTGTAAGAAAAGGCGCGCAATAAATAATGTCCTACAATTGAATTTGACTAAAAATTAAAAATACAATTTATTTAGTCATGTCCAAGGACCGAATCAACCGGGTACGGTATCTGAATTTGACAGGTCCCAACCCCGACAGCGTCACACAATCGAATGCAATTAAAATAAAAAAATTCATTATATAAAACTTTTAAAAGTGGTGCGATAATTTTTCCCCTCTTAAAAGGTATGGATTTTGTGGGTTTTTCCCGTTCAAAACAGCAAAAGGTCTACGATAGTAGAGAGTTCGAGAGAAATGGAGTTATCAAAAATAATTTATTAATAATATTAAAAAAAATCCACTTTTATTGGCGATATATTAAAAATATACTTCGACTTTAGGTTTTAAATCGTACTCAAAAGCTAAACAGAAGCAATTGAAATCAAAGTTATATTATAAAAATCATTACTTAAATTATATTATTAACAAAATTAAAAAATTAAAAAAATTGAGATATAAATGAATTAAAGGTTTAATAAATAGTAAATACGAAAGGCATGCTATAGCAATAGTGATGACTATTTTAGGACTCGTAAAGATTTAACGTTTTTATTTCTGGGGTCAACTAAATATCGTGGAATTGACAAAAATATTTTTGAATAAATGTGAAATGTTATTAATATAAATAAGAAATGAAGTGTGATTGTTTTGCAACAAGTTATTATTTGTAGATAAATGGAACTATAAAGTACTCGAAAATTTTAAAAACTTAAGAGTAACGATAGATGAAGTTTCACTGAGATGTTAGAAATTTTAGATGTAAGTTTTTAGAAAAATAAATAATGTAGTATGTAGAGAAATATTTTTTTAAGCATTTTACCATATTAATGGATCAAGATGTTTATCGTTTTAAAAATGCTTCACTATAATGCAAATATTGAAGGAAGCGTATCCATCATTCTCTTAAAATTAATTTTTCTTTTTTGTTGAGAGGAATCTTAGAATGGTTTAATCTTTATCAACTTTACTCTTCTCATTACCATTGTGGTAATTGGTGGGTGAAGCTCCTCCATGTTCCCCTCAACCACTCTCATAATGAAACCCAAGCCTCCATGACACCAGTGAACTTCTATGGAAACTCCATTATAATGAAGAAACTTTACTGTTAATAGATTGTTGGAAACATGTACAAGATTCCTAATGTTAAGTTACATCTATAGATGCCATTAATGAAAGTACTCACAATAGTAGAATGAACATTAGTTGATCAATTTAAAGGTATTTGGGCCTTCCCTCATGCTATGCAATAGAGATGGAAGAAAAAATAGTTTTCATTAATGAAGGGTGTGGCGTTGTGTTGTTTTTATTATCTAGGAATCATAACTTTCTTATCTGGACTAAAACAAGATTGTGCTCTAATGTAGCTCTTCCTTCATGGGGTTAAGAGGCATTTACTTAATCCAATCGTCACTAGATTGTGATTTAAAAGTTGAAATATCCTCTATGGCGATAGCTTGATGATCTATCAGCTATCATGAAAATTCCACTAGAATAGTTCATCATAAGTGATTTCATAAAATTACTAAAATATATACTATGTAGGTTAATTTTTCCTTAATATTCTAGATTATTTAAAAGCATATTTTTTGAGTTAGCTAAACTATGAGACATAGAGAATAGAAGGAAATAAACACACACCAACCGTGATAAACATAAGTTTTTCCTTAGGAAACCCTTATGAGACAAAAGCTCTCTACAAAGTGATGCTTATCTGCTCTCTTTTCTCTACCACGGAAATATGCAATTACAAAGGAAGATGTACTTTGTATGGAGTTACCTAAGATATTTGACCTATAATGTTTCTAGAAAAATTTAATACCCTTTGTTCTTCTCTATATTATAACACTCGTAGTTGCTTATTCAACTATGGAACAAAATACAAAAGCATAGAATGGAACCCCTAATCTTCCTAGTGGCCTAGTATGTAACATAACTCGATAGCCAAATAGGGGTAAGATTTCACACCGTAAACCTTCAAGTAGAGTTAGAGTTTAGACCTTCTAGAGTCTTCTTAAAAATATGCATGTGGCCATCTCCATATGTATGAGTAAAGGGGGTTGATGAGGTATCCTTTCATACCATAATTTTCAACTTGTGGGAAGCATAACTTTTGCTATGAGCTCTATTTGACACAATTCTTACCACATTAGAAAGGTATTTATGTGTAGATCAATTCCAAAGGGTTTGGGATAATTCATATATTTTTACCCCAAAAGAAGCATGTAATACCTTAAAGTGGCTCTTAAAGGTATTCAATCTTAATTCTCCAAACTAGAAACTAACATCAAAACGACCCTACAGTTGACTCCTCCAATTTATTCCACTCTGAAACCATTTAAATAGATGAAAAATAATATGATGATCCAATCCAGATCATACCTCCCCATGTATAGAGATTGTTGGTCCCCAAAATGTTTACTAAATAAGGATAGGAAACTTTTCCCATACTTCCTCCCCAAAGCATCATTTTGCTTTATCTTAAAGCTTTTATTTCAACCCAATCTACAAAAGGTCATGCCACCCCTTTCTTGCAATTTTGCACCTATTCTACAAAATTGTGTTGTATACCAACTTTTCTTGAGTAGTTGGTGCTAAGTCCTCTATGGAAGGTAGGATTTTCTCCTCACCTTGATCCAACATGGAAGGCTCATAAACGTTGAGATTCTCCATAATCACTATTGAGTAAATGTGCATATATGGGAGTAAATTGAATCTATAGGAGTTATATCCCTATTTTCCAATATCTTGAAAGGATGATATGATATATCATTGATTTTGTTACAAGGACTCTAAAGTCATTCCATTCAATTGTAACCATACTATGTCTCCCACTGTGAATGAATTCTTTATGTTGTGTTGATCATTCATAGATTTATACTTTTATGTGACCTCTTCAACATCCCCTCTACTTTCCATGGATCTACACAATATTTTCAACAATTTTTTTTCCATTCTTAGTGCATCTCCTATGAGGTCCACCCTGATTTTTCATTAATGTACATATATGGCATTCAAGGCTGAAGATGGATTATCTCCAAAGCAAGTTCCAGAATGTGAATACCAATATAATTTTCGACTAATTTGTTATAAGAGTGTTGTATATAGATCATTTTTCAACCCATGTCCACAGATGCTTTTGATTGTAAACCTTCAAGAGTTTCACCAAATACCCATTGATTAATTATGTATTCTATATTGGATCCAAGTTGAATAAGAGGAGCCAAAAATTACATTTTCAAAATTCAAAATTTCTTCTCATAAAAACTTTCTCTTTTAACGAGCATGAAGAAAATTCTTTACAAATACACCATTAAATGAAATAATAATTATGAATATTGACCATAGCTACAAAATTCAAAACTGAGCCTCTTAATGCCTAATTAGGGTTGCAAGGTGTCTATGCATGACCTCAAGGGTAACTTTATGAATATTGGGTTATGAAGACTACTCTTTCTTAGACATCCTTAAATCTCATATATGATATCACCATCATCTTATGCATATCAGTTTCTTTCCAATTATAATAATTTTAGCCAATATTGAGCTTTGGACAAGAAATTATACCCATTGTAAAAAACTAGCCTTTAGGGCCTCATCAACTTCTATACTACCACACGTCTTTATCTCATTTACCCACATCACTTGATATAATTAGTAGAAAAATATATCATTCATTAGCGCACATAATTAAGGCTTTCACTTGTTAAACTCATTTTTTTCATTTCTACCTAACTTGACAATGAATCATCAACTAATGGATCTTGACTTGCCACCAATTGACGTTCCCTCTGCTAAACACCGAGACACGTAATCATATTCTCTTTCAAACTTTCCAATGTCCAATATCTAACATATTGATGGAGTGAAATTATATTGCTAATATTTGGTATACCATATTCAAATAATGAAAATTGAATATTTGACATATAGATATATAGATATATATATTAGTTTTGTTAGTGTTACGAGATAAGCTCAATTTCGAGGAACCAACCATATATATATATATATATATATATATATATATATATATATATATATATATATATATATATTAGTTTTGTTAGTGTTAGGAGATAAGCTCGATTTCGAGGAACCAACCTCTCGAAATTTAAACGCCCAATATTCAATCTCCCCATAACTCAAATCTTCGATATTTAATACCACATCACCTCTAACATGACTACCACTTAGTTTCCACCTCAATGTGTCTATGCACTTTGATCCATGTCACCTTGCCATGTTGACATGTCATATCAAATCCATGTCAACGTGCCACGTCATCGAGGATCCACTTCATGCCATGTCATCGAGGATCTAATTCATGCCATGTCATTATGATACAACACCTATCACATTAGACTTCCATGTCAGAACCATATTAGCATGCTATATATTATCAAGTATTATTTATATCATTAGGAAATCCCAATAGCTAGGTCCCAATCCCTTGATAGTAAAAACCCTGAAAGTGTGGCATTTGGATACTCGATACCTCACACTCTCATCCCCAAACATATTAACTCATGGCTCCCAAACCTTACATTAATTGAAAAATAATGTGGGTCTTATTCTTATCGAGGACTTTGGTCAATATTTTCCATTACATTCTCCCAACATATGACAGATGAAAGGTCAACACCCAATGGTTGAAGGCCCGATATCCCCTTTCAATGCAGCTCTTAGTTGTGACTCCCATTGGCCATGTCGCCAACCACTAAGGCCAAGGACTGTAATTCCCAAAACTTCTAACTCACTTTTTATATATCTATCAAAGGTTAAAATGGGTTTAAACCCAAAGTTTTGGTAGTTGACTAGCATATACCTGACGAATGATACTTGATCTATTGAAAGAAAAGGTTTTTGTTAGTTGTTAAATGGGTGAGACTCATTATTTTCATGGAACTTATCACTTTTGTTTATTTATAATGTTTAACACCCAAAGTCCAATATCTTGATACTCTATTTGTTTTCTCTTCTATGGCTCAGGACCCCTCCAATTGACTCTTGGTTATGGGTCCTATCAAGCCATGTGACTATAGGTGGAATCTAAATATTCCAACCCCAAAATTTTAGAAATTTTGATAGGATTACTTGGGCTATTCCAAAGATTTCAACTAACTCTAGTATGGCAATAATTTTCTCTAAAAAAATTCTTAATACGTGGAAGTCTTCAACAAACTCTAATGGAAACCAAAGTGATGCCTCCATCTAAGCATCTTCCCCAAGAAAAAAAAATATGGTCAATGACCCAAATTCACAACTTGTCCCACTTGAAGGAGATTCTCCTCATTCCTTTAGGTATGAAAATGCACCCTAAAAAATTGTAACATTTACAAAATAGAGAGGCTATTATATTGACTTATATTAAGAGGGGAAAATCCCTCTTAAATAGAGGTAAAATTTAGGTCTCCTAATTGAGAGTAGGGATACAGTCACAACAGCTTTTGTCCCATAATTAACTTAAGAAGGGCCATTCACACGAGGAGGATATATTAATAGAATTATGTCAATTCAACATGTACATTCCACTTCACACCTCATACAGATCATAACAATCATAGGCAAAATACTTCATAGAATACCTCTAGATATAAAAAAATATTCATCATAGAAATATTGGTTAATAACTAAGCACAATTATATGATATTTACAGATCTTCATTCATAAATATTCATAAATCATAACAATATTCATAAAAAAATGAACAACAGTATCATTTCATTAACAAAGAAGAGATACACTTATATGTTTCACTTAAACTTGTTAGAGAATGAAGAAGGGTGAACCACTCTCCAGCCAACATTACTCTCACCTACATTGTAGTATTTCTTCCAATTGGCTACCCATAAAGTACATCTAATGCCTCAAGAGAAAAATTCACACAGGGTTTAGGAAGGTTTCAAGTAAGGTAGAAGGCATGAAGACCACTATTCACATATAGGATTCAACATTTCTAAAGTTCAAATGATGTGCCAATGCCTATTAACACAAAGACACATGGCCATGTAGAGCCAACACAACACAAAATGTAGCTCTTTATTAGATGATGATCATTTAAATGTTCACAATGTGGAGCTTTTAACAATGTGGTGAGCAAATGTGGATTGTCCGCGAGTTGTCTCTCAACATAGAGTTTTAAAATATATAGCGAAATATGTTTCAAAAGATGACGGAAGATCAAAAAGTTATCACGAAATGTTGATAAGGGTTGTTGGTGGGAGTGGGTTTGAGGCTCCTACGTTATCTTCATATATAAGGTTCCTTGTTGAAACTCTTGTTGAGTGTGACATTGGAGCTAAAGAAACCTACCATATGTTGTTAAAACTCCCTCCTGTTGTCTATAGTCGTGAAATTTTCCCTTTAAATGTTAGCAAGAAAGTGTACCGAAAGTTACCGCTCCATTCTGATGAAGTTTCATGTGGAAATAATTTCATTCAGATATATCAAAGTCGACGTACTTTTTTGGAACATTTGTGCTTGAAAGAAACAACAAAATTGTGCAGTTTTGATGCTATTCGTAGAAGGAGCCATGGAGGCCAAGAGAAAACCATGTTATTGTTCATTTTTGCCACGATTTTATGTTGTTCTTGATGATGGGTCAGAAAAGTCTGAAACCTTTTCTTTGAGTTATTTACTTTTATACGAGTCACTTTGTGACATTTCGTTAGATATCAAGATTTAAACTGAAAGTATCATTGAGAATTGAAGGAATTTGAGATATTATGTGTGGAATTTTGATCGAGTCCCTTTTCCAGATGGAGGAAATGAAGAATATGTTTATCCCCTTGTGCATGAAGAAAATGTTGATCAAGATTTGGAAGAGTGGAAGGTTTTTTCCTGGATAGTTATTCCTAGCGATGTAAGCACATCAGACCTTAACAATCTTGGTAGAACGGACTTTGATATTCATTATAATTGGTAGGAAACAATCGTCTCAAAAACATTTTGGAGCAGGGGATCCATTTTATAAAGTATGCACAGTTTTTGAGTGTTGTCAATGGCAGCATGGTTAGGGAGACATATTTTTCACCTTCCTCTCTATCATACAAGCAACTCACTGGTTTTGAAATTGTTTTTCGACACTTTGTCAATGGTGAAAATGATGGTGCTTTAAAAATGATTATTCAAGGTATGTTGGAACCGAGAAGTTTGATCTCATTGACTACATTTCTCATGGTCTTTTTGCTTCAAAAACATATGCTAAAAGTCCATTTTTATTTCTTGCTCCAGCTAGTATAGCTTATTTTAACATACGTGCAAAAATAATACATTCTCCTTTGAAAATTCCTATAAAAGATATGAAACCGTTACCTGATGAGGATTTGGTGGTGTTTTAAGAAGAAATGAGGCATATTCGATATATATTGATTGAGGAGATGAGCTTTATAGGTCCAAGTCTATGCATAGAAATAGATTCTTGTCTGCGAGAAGCCTTTCTTGAAAACAAGGATTATCCTATTGGTGGTAGTTTTGTCATTCTTGTGGGTGACCTTGGGAAGCTACCTCTTGTCAAGGATAAACACTTGTATGTAGGTATAATAAATAGGAATGTTTTGTGGGAAAGTTTCAACATTGTTGTGACTTTGGACAAAATTTATAGGTAGCAAGGAGACGATCTGAGGTAGGTGTCTTTTCGCAATATTTTGACCAACATTAGAAATGAAAAGTCTTTTCTTGCTGACTGAGATCTACCTATGATGCATGTCGATAGTTTCATGGATCGACAGGAAAAAATTATTTTATTCTTGTGTTCACTTTTTTGTGATGAATAGTCTCGTCAATTTGCACAACCGAAAGATGCTTAAATCACTAAATTGTCCTATTGCACGATGTCTTGTTGAATGCACTAGAAGAACAAAAATAGGTGACAACAATCACGATTTGTTGGAGTGTGCATTGCACTACATCGTGGAGAGTGCGTGATTCTAATGTGTAATTTGTTGGTTGAGGCTCGATTAGTTAATGGTGCTTTTGGATATGTTGAAGATATTTTCTATGCACCTAGTTTGAAGCTACCACAACTTCCACAATTCGCTATTTTAAAAGTACTTTGGTGTTCCCTTTGATAGAGACTATCCAAACGGTGTGCTGATTGTGCCTGTTGTTAGGGGGAAAGTTAGATAGATGCCTTTGAAAATGGCATGGGCATTGACAATTCACAGATCACAGGGGATGATTTTGTAATGAACCACTATAGACATTGGAGATAGAGAGAGGAAGGATTTGACATTTACAACTATATCAAGAGTCAAATCGATAGATGGTTTGCAGATTTCTTCACCTTTTTCTTTTCAAACTTATGCTAAAATGTGAGACATTGCATATTTGATGCACATAAATAAAGAGGAGGAACGATTTAAGTCAATATCATTTCTAGGGTATTTATCTTGAATGGAGTTTAGTGTTTTGGCATGTCTTGAAAAAAAGATGAAGAGTTATGTATAATTATTGTTGTTTCTTGCAATTATATGTATGCAGATTGATAAAAAAAAATTTCCTCTTGTTGATCATTTGAATAGATTTATTTATTGGTAATGTCTATAAATTGACCATTTGGAAGAAATTGCATGGGTCGTTAATTTTTTAGTGGTGATGTTGTTGTTTGATTGGGTAAATTTTACATATTTATTCTTTATTTTGTCCTTATTTTGAATGTTATTATATTTATGTATAATGAAAAAAAATTGGCTTAAAAAAAAAACTAAGAAACAAAAAATCTGTAATAAAATATGTGTATATATTTGTCTATTTCTTTGTGTATCTACTAATTTTAATTGTATATTTTTGTCATTGAAATGCAGATATGGAGAACAATGATGGCATCTATTACATTTCAATGATAAAATCTATTGCATAAACCATAAATTTTGTTGCCTATATTCACAAAAGGATTGATAGAAAACATGGTCTCCATCCTTATTTTATTGATGAGCATATTCGTGTCTTGGATGGAATGAAATTATATGTCGAAACATTGTATCATTTGCACCAAAGAGAATCTGGAAGGAAAAAAAGAAGGGTTTGGTTGGAAAGTGTGAAGCATCGTGAGAATTATCATGTTGATTTGAATTGGTGCTACTTTTATCACTGGTCTAGGTGTGTTTTGGAAGAGGCTCGCATAAATAACTATGTTTTGGTGGAGTGTTTAAAGTTGACTTTTCTTGTAGACTTTGTTGATGTTACAAGACCCAAGATATATCTCTAACTAATATATCTCAGGAATTTTTTTTTTTTTTTTTTTTTTTTTTTTTTTTTTTTTTTTTTTTTTTTTTTTTTTCGGTTTAAATGTTAGCAAATCCGATATTATTGTCATTGGTGCTGTTATGTGTAAAATTGTTCATCAATTGTCTATGAATTTTAATTGTTTGATAGCGTTTAATATTCTTCCCTTTTATTCAATATTTTTTCCATGCGTTTATGATACATTCATGTTTGTTGTATGTATGCTTTAATGCATTTCGGTTTATAATATGTGAGGGTTTTTATATTTTGCTTGGGGTGTGTGTATGTGGTTTTATAGTATCTATCCCTTGGGTTTAATATTTTTCCCTTTTGTTTATAGTTCATTGGTGTTATTGTGTTAATTTCCTCGCTTTACTTTTCACTTGGGTTTATCAATGTAATTGTTCATATTCGTAGGTTCAAATATTGTTCATTGTGTTTATAATATTAGTCGTAGGGTGTAATGTTAATCGGTTGGGTTTGAAATCATGGGAATTGATGGTCTAATGTCATGTTATGATAAAGACTATCACAATATGAAAAAATGAATCATCCTTAACCATTTTGAGCGATTTCCAATAGTGGTCAATCATAGCTATGGACATCAGTAATAATATTGATCCCTTATGTTTATTAATGAAAGACTTAATAATCGCAGGGTAAATATTATTCATAGGCTTTATAATATTAATCCTTAAGTTATATATAAACAAATTGTTATTTTATTTTATTTTATTATTATTATTATTAATAATATTATTATTAATAAGAAGTTATTTTTTATTTATTTAATTATTATTAATTTAATTTTATTATTATTACACATTAAATTTAATTAATTAATTTAATTTAATTGAGTATATTATTTATTATTGTTTAAATTTATTGCTTATTTATTAACGTTGTCAATTTTAATGTAGATTATTATGATAATATTGATAATATAATACAATTTATTTTTTATATAAAATTTGTTAATATTAATATTTACTATTAATATTGATAATCCTTTTTATATTTTTATTAATCATTAATAGTTAATATTAACTTTTAATAATATTATATATAATTTTAATTATTAGTATTTTTATTATATAATTAATGCGGGTGTGCTAGTTGATAAAACATTCAGCTCTATTATTAATCTCCAAAACATGAGAGAACATTAGATTCACTCTCAAAACTAGATAAACATATCACCAAAAATGTTTTATATCAAACTAATTCTTTTTTGCATTTCGTTTAATTATTTATTATATTAAATTAACGAAATTTTAGGCATATATATGTTATGATAATAATCTACTTTTAAGGTTACCAATAACTCTATATCAATTTGGTGTATAAGGTTCGCTTTTTGCGTAAAGGTGTACATCCTATACTATTCTTTGAATTTGAAATTGTGATCTTTTATTAAGAAACATGTATTTTTTGTTGATAGACATCCTCCTAAAAAAATGTTTGCAAATTAATCTTTCTTTTAATAAGAAATGAGATCTTATAGTCAAGAATCAAGATGATGGCATATTTTCATATTCAATATGGTCCGAAACCCCCAATAGGCTCAAGTGCACAAGATAAGTGTTATGATAAATGATGCTTTGCCGAAGTCTTTTGGCTTACGTTGTGGCTTCATAAACTTTCTTTATTTTCATAATTAGATGAATGTTAACTACACCTCACACATGATAGGTAAAATTTTTAGCAATCCTAGTGAATAGTTATCTAAACCTAAAATACCTAGCATTAAATTTATAATTATTTGTATTTTGATGAATGGAAAAACTAATCACACATTAAATTTATAATTTTCAGTATTTTGATGAATGGAAATCTAATCACGCATTAAATTTATAATTTTCTGTATTTTGATGAATGGAAAACTAATCAGATGTACAATAACTAAAATGGTCAAACAAAACATTAAACTTTATATGCCAATATTTATAGTTTAATATAAAATATTAATTAACAAAAGAAAGTATATGAATTTCTTGAAATGCATGATCATATTTTCAAACTTACCTAAAATAATAAGATTATAGATTAGTTATGCAGGTCTTCTTGAACCGTACTGAGAAACGTGTCGACCAGTTAACATCAGCCAGCAATGAGAAAGTCTTCTTGAACCGTAATGAGAAACGTGTCGACCAGTTAACATCAGCCAGCAATGCTCGGAAGGCGAACGCCAACAACAAAACAATTTCTCTTGGATACTTTCTGTTTCGCGGAAATAGGTGTAGCGACCATTTTCTACGAAGAATAGAAATCTGGTAATCCAACTTTTCGACACATTATAACTCAGAGGACTCATAAGTAGAGCTAACTACGATGACCCGCTAACACAATCGTGAAGGCCCTTCTCTACCTTTTAATGATTAGAAATTGTATTTTAACTGCTGATAATGCAAAGGTTTCCAGAATTGATAAATCGATTTGTCTTTAAAAGAAAAAAAAAATTACTCCTTTATGAGCATAGAGCGAGAGTTGTTGAGTGATCTAGTCCATTTTTGTTTGGCTTAAATAGACACAATATCAAGCAGAAGATTAAAACAAAATTACAAGGAAAAAGATAACACCAATAGCTAGATTGATTTCTAGAAATAGAACCAATAGGAAGGAAACAATTAAAACAATATTACAAGGAGAAAGATAAGACCAATAACCAGCCAGATATGTAGAAAAATGGATAAGAGTAAGGTATCTTGAAATTTAAGAAATGAGATATAAATGAACTAAACGTGTAATAAATAATAATTATTAGATGCATGTTATAGTGATGACTATTTTGGGATTCTTGAAGACATAAGTTATTGCATTGGGCATCAACTAAGAAGTATAAGTTATTGCATTGGGCATCAACTAAGAAGTATAGTGCAATTAAGAAAACTAAGAAGTAGAGTGGAATTAAGAAAACTATGTTTGTGAATAATTGTAAAATGTTATCAACAAAAATAAAAAAATGAAATAAAGTGTGATTATATCTATGTTATTGTTTGCAACAAGTTATTATTAGTAGATAAAAGGAACTATAAAAGATTTTAAATCTGAAAAATGGGTTATTTATGAGTAAGGATAGCTGTAGAGATTAAGCTTTATTAAGATGTTAGAATGCATAAAAGTAAGTTTCTAGAAACGAAAATAAATAATGCAACATATGAGAAACACCTTTTGATGCATCTTATAACACTAGATCAAGATGTTTAGCTTTTAAAAAATACCTCACTAAAATGCAAAATATTGAAGGAAAGTGCATCCATCATTCTCCCAAAATTAATTCTTCCACTTTTTCTTTACAAAAACTGTAGAGTAATTCAATCTTTGTAAACTTTGCCCTTCACACTTCCATGCTTTTTGCTATCGTTGGGAAAATCTCTTCGAGGTCCCCCTCCCATCACCCTCATAATGATAGCCAAGCCTCCAAGATACCAGAGAACTTTTATGGCAACTCCATTACAATGAAGAAGCTTGCCCATTAATGGATTGCTAGAAACATGTACTAGATTCCTAGTGTTAAGCTACCTCTATAGACACCATTAACAAAGTACTCACCAAATAGAATGAGCATTAATTTTTCAATTTAAAGCTATCTAGGCCTTCCCTCATGTTGCGGAATAAAGATTGCAAAAAAAATAGATTTCATTAATCAAGGGTGCAAGGTTGTGTTGTTTGTATCATCTAGATTATATCATTTTCTTATTTGGACTAAAACATGATTATGCTCTAATGTAGCTCTTACTTCATGGGGTTAGGAATCATATACTTAATCCAATCATCACTCGATTGTGATTTAAAAGTCAAAATCTCCTCTATCTCTATAGATTAATGATCTAGAAGATATCGTGGACACTCCGCTAGAATAGTTCATAACAAATTATTTGATAAAATTACTAAAATCTATACTATGTTGGCAACCACAATAGACATAAATGTTTCCTTAGGAAACTCTTACAAGAGAAAACCCCTATACAAAGTGAGGCTTGTCTTTTTTTTTTCTTCTAGTGTGGAAATATGCAAGTACAAAACAAGGAGTACTCTCTGTGAAGTTATGTAAGAAATGTGACCTCTAAGATTGCCACGAAAAATTAAAACCCTCTATTCTTCTCTATATCTTCACACTCCTAGTTTCTTTCTCAATTATGGAGCAAAATTAAAAATCATAGAATAGAACCCCTACTCCTCCTAGTGGCCTAGTATGTAACATAACATGATGGCCAACTAGGGGTAAGATTTCACACCCTAAAGCTTGAGGTAGAGTTAGAATTTGGACCTTCTATATTATTCCTAAAAGTCCACCTGTGATTATGTCCATATGTATGAGTAACAGGGGTTGATGTTGTATCATTTTATACAATGTTGGTTAACTTATGGGAAATATAACTTTTGCATATGAGATTTGTTTGACAAAATTCTTACCCGATTAGAAAGGTCTCTAGGTGTTGAATAATGCCAAAGAGTCCAACATAAGTAATTATTTTTCCCCCAAAAAGCATCATTTAATACCTAAAAATGGCCCCAGAAGGTTTTAGACCTCAAATCTCCAAACTAGGAATTGTTGTCAAAATGACCTTACAAGCTCACTCTTCCAATTCTTTCCACCATGAAAACATTAATAAATATAAAAAATAATATAGTGATCTAATATAGATCATACATCCCCATGTATAGAGGCTTTTCATCCCCAAATATATAAAAGACAAGGAGAGGAATATTTTCCTCTATTTCTTCCCCAAAGTACCATTTTTCTTTGCATTGAATTTTTCCTTTCAATCTAATCTGCAAAGTTCATGCTACCTCTATCTTGCAGTTTAGGACCTCTTATGAAAAATTCTGTCTTATGCCAACTCTTCTTAAGCATTAGGTGTTAATTCTTCTAAGGTAGAATTTTCTCCTCTCCTTGATCCAACTTGGAAGGCTCACAAACTTTGAGACTCTCCATAATCACTATTAAGTAAATGCACATGTATGGGTAGAGACTGAATCTGAAGGTGTTATATACCTATTGTCCAATATATTCAAAGAACAATATGATAGATCCTTTATCTTGTTACAAGGATCCTATAATTGTTCCTTCTTTAGTTGTTACCATACTATGTCTCCTACTTTGAATGAATTCTTTATTTTTTGTTGATCATTCCTGGCTTTATATTTTTCAAGAACATCTTCAACATCTCCTACACTTTCCATGGACTTGACTAATATTATAAATAAACTATTCCATTCTTACTGCATATCCTCTAAGGTTTTCCCTCATTCCTCATTGATTTCCATATACAACATTTAAGGGTAAATATGGAATATCTCCAAAGAAATTTCCCAAATGTGACTTGTGAATATAATTGCAGATTGATTTGTTATAAGAGTGTTGAATATAGATCATTTTTCCATCGACGTCTATGGATTCTTTTGATTGTAACCGTTCGACGTCTTTGGATGCTTTTAAATATTTCTTATTGATTACTTATGTTTGCCCATATATTTGTGGATGGAATATTGTAGACATTTTAAAATTCATGTCCATTCTCTCTCATAATTTAGTCCAAAATTAAGTGATAAATATAGTGTCCCTACCCGAGATGATTCTCCCTAGTATCTAAAAGTGTACCCAAACCTGTTCAAAGAACAGGTTTTCTAATTCTTTCCTTTTGATGCTCTTTTTTAGAAGGCATGAGAATTCACATATTCTTGAACCTAACAACTACAAAAAATAGATAGTCATGTACTTTCCTACTTGTTGGTAAAACTACCACAAGATCTTTAGAAATTCTTTCCCAAGGATAAGTGGGTACAACTAAGGGATGTTATAGATCTTTCTTCTTATCATTGTGCTTATTGTCAGAACAAAGTATAAATCGTCTAATGTATTATCTTACATCTTCTTGAATTTTGGGCTAGTAAAAATAACTCTATAAGTTGATGGTTTTCATTCCAACACCTAAATTCCATACAAACTTGGAGGTGTGATCATCTTTTACAAGAAACAAACACTCACATTTAGGAACACAATGCTTATCCCATGTATAGAGTAACCTATTGTAGAGATGATAATCATCCTTTTTATCAATAAAATCTACATCACTCCATCCTTGTAGCTATTGAAATACCTCCTTGAACTCATCATTATATGTGTATGCCTCCCTATATGAATTAAAGCTAAAGGAAGCTCCAGTTCATAAGCATTGGAAGAAAATTCACTTAAAATTTTACATGAACCAATTTTCTTGAACTTAAGTTTGTGTATGTCCCACCATGAAACCTTTCCTTTCTCAAATATTCCGTAAGAAGGTCACCAACTTCAAAGTTGGGTTGTATTCTTCTTATTTCTTCTCTTTGTTTGTACATTTTATTGTTCTCTTGCAATTGTTTCTTAACACTTTCCTGTAACTCCTACCTATTCACTACCAAATTCTTGACCATCCACACTCCTAAGTGCTTTCTTTCCCAAATTTCTTAGTTCATACACACCCTTAGGATGTATTCTATACAAGATTTGAAATGGACTCACTCTTATGCTTTTTTTAGGATATTCCTTGTAATCCAACTCAACTCGAGAAAGCACCTGGTCCCACTATTTGGGATGTTCATTTAAAAAACTTCTCTAGGTCTTTCTCAAGCTTCTATTCACCACCTTTATTTGTCAATTTATTTATGGGTGGTAAGTTGATTTGTAATTTAAATTAGCTCCTAATTTCTTCCACAAGGTCCTCCATAAATGACCTACAAACCTTGTATATCAATTTGAAATAATGGTTCTTGGCAAACCATGCAACCTTACAAGTTCTTTAAAAATAAACTTTCAACATTGGTTGCATCATTAGTTTTTGTATAATGTATAAAATGACCCATTGTAGAAAACCTATCCACAACCACAAAAATAAAATCATTACCTCTCTATTTGAGGTAATCCCAGAAACAAAATCCATGCTTACAGAATCCCAAGGCCTGCCTGAAATGGGAAGTGGTTGGGACAACCATGTATTTTGAATTCTTCCCTTGACATGTTGGCACACATTACACTTTTCAAAAAAAATCTTTACCTCACCTTTCATGTCTGGCCAATAATAAAAATAGTTTATAAAGAAAAGGCTTTATATGTCACCAAGTGTCATGTCAATACTCCATTGTGTTTTGTGCTTATCAATTGGTTTTCATTGAACATTTGGCTATGAAAATCTTACTTTCTTTTAAGAACAAACATTTCTACATGACATAGCTTTACCACTGAGTTCAATTTACATTAACAATTCTCACAGGCTACATATGCTTCTTTGAAATATGCATCATTCTTGTACATCTGTTTTAGTTCATCAAATCATAAAGAATTCAATTGAAATTCTTGTAGAAATATATTAATTCTACTTAAGGCATCAACTAATCTATTTGATGAACCACTCGTATGTTTTATCACAAAATTAAAATTATGTATAATTTCAATCCATTTTAAATGCCTTTAATTTAACTTTGGTTGGATGTTAATAAATTGTAAAACATGGTTATCTGTGTACAAAAAACAATTCCACACACACAAGTTAATGTCTGTATTTCTTCAAAGTGTGAACATAAAATTCTTTATCATAACAAGGGTACCTCTTTTCTACTTCATTTAATTTCTCACCTAAATAAGAAATTGGTCAGCCTTCCTAACTTCAAACAACTCCAATAGAAACTCTACTTGGATCCTTTTCAACCTGAATTTTTTTATCGAAGTATGGAAAGGACAAAACAAGTTTCTTTGTGATCTTTTACTTCAGTATCTTAAATTCATGTCTACTACTATAGTCGACTTAAATGGTTGGTTACTTAAATTGACAGTTTCCATAGTACGTGCACAAAGGCTTCTAATTTTTTTAATGAATTTTCTATAAAAGAAACTTGCAAGACCATGGAAACTTCTTACTTAAAAAATATTCTTTTGAATATGCCACTCAATAATTTCTCTAACATTTTATGGATCCAATTGTAGACCATCTTTATAAATGACGAAGTCTAAGTATACTAATTCACTTTTCATAAAAGTACGCTTCTTAAAATTAATCAATAACTTTCCTTGCTACAAAGTTTTCAAAACTAATATGAGATATATCATATGCTTTGCCTTCCTTTGGATGTATACTAGAATTTCATTCAAATAAACAATGACAAACTTACATATAAACTCCTTCAAAACTTCATTCATTAACCTCATGAAAGTATTGGGTGCATTAGTAAGACCAAAAGGAATCACTAACCACACATACCATCCATTGTTTGACACATACCATCCGTTGTTTGTCTTAAAGGATGTTTTCCACTCATCCTCTTCTATTTTTCGGATTTGGTGGTACCCACTCTTTAAATATATTTTATAAAAATATCTCACAACGCTAAAGCAATCAATCAAGTCATTAATGAGTGGGAGAGGAAATTTGTACTTGGCTGTTATTTTATTAATAGTTCTTTAATTAGTGCACATCCTCCATCTTCCATCCTTCTTTGGACTAATAACTATTATAACAACCCATAGACTTAAAATTTCCCTGATAAGAACCTTGTCGAACAACTCTTGCACTTGTCTTTTTACTTCATCATTTTCTTGTGGAGTCATTTTGTAGGCTACCTAGTTTGGAATATTCTCTCACGGAACTAAATATATAGGATCATTGATAATTCAAATGGGAGGAAAATTTATTGGTATTCATCCACAATTGTATTAGAAAAATCATCGAGCATAGCCTTTAATTCATCATGTATATGATCTAGACTTACATTAGAAATCATTAGACTTATATTAGAAAAATCATCCTGCATAACGTTCACTTCATTAGGTAAATGTAATTCTTGCTTTTTGACCTCTTCTAACGACTCCTCTCCACTCATCTGCAATATAATGGGACAACCTTCCTCTTTGACTCCTTCATCTGGAAAAGGTAGCAATGTATGCTTCTAACCATCCTTTTCCAGTGCGTATGTGTTCCTTTTGCCATCATCGATACCTTCTGACTAAACTTCCATGGCCTTCAAAATAAGATATTTCATACATCCACAGTCAACAAATTACATTATATTTTATCTTTATATCACCCAATCTTAAAATCTACTTTACAATGTTTATTCACTAAAATTTTGTAACATCTCTCTGTATACTTCGTGAAAAAATACACATTGTTAGAAAAGTTTATGAGTTTTACCAGTTTGTTATATTTCCAATCAATTATCCCATAATAATATGATATAATCATGATAATTAAGTGAAGTAAACTTAGAAAAATAGTAGAAAAACTTATGAATATATAACCATTAATGCAAATCATTAACATAATTCCTTCTGTTGCAACTTTGCATCATTAATGTTGTTCATTTCATCAGTCTTATTAATAACATATTGAATGATGTAAGTTTCAATGTAATGCAAGGTAGAAATATCATCAATATAATAGAAAAGGAAACACACAAGTGGACACTAATATACCATCGAAACCTTGATAGGAAAAACTAACAAACATTTACTTTATTAAACGTTTCGTGAAGGAGTTCACCCCAACTCAATGGCAGCAAGGGATTCCATTCCTTGTACATTGTTAAAATTTTACAAAATAACATGATATTAAATTAGAACATAACTAACTCGAGGTAAATACATTCAACATGATGTCATGTTTCCCAAACACTTTACCCCACATTTCTCGAGTATAGTATCTTTGTGGCATGGTTGTTTCATGCGATAATTTATCCCTTGTAAACTGCATTGTAAACTACGTTGATGCTCCTTCACTCTGCATGAATCAATAATCAAACATAATGACCTCATTTCCTTCTATAGTGTTAGTTATACTCCATCCTTCGATCGTTTTAAAAGGGATAAATTAGAAACTATCAATCCATTCTTCACATAAGTCACAATTCTTTCCTGCAAGTGCTATTTTCAACAACTCTAACATCATGATTAGCTAAAATAAATATACATTTATCAAAATCAAAATAAACAGTCTCTTCTGATTACCACAAATAATATTCTATGCATTATACATATTTTCATGTTTCACTTTCTTGCACATGTATAATAACATTAAGAATCATCCTTACTCTTTTACTTTTTACATGCATCTCCAAGTGCAAAACCATCCTTGTTTGTACCAATGTAATAACATTGGTAAATAATAGAAAATACAACCATTTTCTTTTCTTGTAATGCATTATAAAAATGCACATACCTACAAATTCAAGTCAAATTTTTCATATTTCCAATACATTAATAAATGCATACAAAAACAATGCCTACTTATTTTGCATTAAATAAATGCACAAATTTATAAAAAATGTGTTCTTATTCATATTTCACATAGTTTAAATACATGCGTATAATTATAAAAACATATTTTTTATCCACATAACACATGCAATAAATAAAATGCATAAAAAATATTAAACATGCCTTTGTATTCATTTTTCACATACTTAAATAAACACATATAATTATAAAAGCATACCTCTTTTTCAATGTTTCAAATATTTAAGTAAATACATTATCATCTATAGAGACCAACTATTGTTTTTAAATGTAAAAATGATCGCAACATCACTAATATATTTCCCTAAACCAATACATTTCCGCATGCAACCCACATTTATATTGAAAACATACATTACAACACATGCATACCATATAATAATTCTCCATGTCAAAGTTTAAAACAAACCTATAATTGAATTTTAAAAAGCATTAATGCATACCTTAATATTTAAAACGACCATAATCCTCAATGTATTTTAACTCAATATATTACTTAATGGTCTCCTTTAAGAGAATAAAATTAAAATTAAATGCATTTTTTTTTTGTAGTGCTCGTAATTGTAATTTAGAAATAAACACATCAATTTATTCAAGGCTATGAATGTGCTACATATCTTATAGACAAATTATAATATTTAAGCTTTAAAAGAGTAAATATTTTCAATGGAATTAACCATACAATATTTTTTAAAGAATTAGCATAACTAAGTTATCTTTCTACGGACAAGAATTGTGAAATCTTTTTCAAGAAAAAAAAACGAATTTTATCCTTTTATGTACAATATTTGTATGTAATCTTTTTCAAAAACTAGCATAAATACTTATCTTTTTACGCAAAAGATTCATGTGCATTGTTTTTCAAGAAGTAAACATGGATTCTCATATGTTTATGCACAAGAATCCTGCAACCTTTTTCCAAAATATAACATGGTTTCTTTTATTTCTATGCACAAGATTCATATGCAATTATTTTAAGAAAATAACACAATTAATCTATCCCAATACCCACAGAACCATGCAATATTCCCAAGATATTAATGCAAACTTAACTTATCTTCGAGAAATTTGCCCTTTGCTCCCTTAGCTTTTGTCGGTATTATTCAATTGGTAAGTTTCGCAATCAAAACCAAACTAAAGGCTTGAATTTAGTGCCATTCTTCACCTCCAACCGCAAAAAAAACCTTTGAATCGAAGGGTTTTGAAGAAAATATAAAGGTAATCCCAAGAAAATTGTTTAGAATAATACAGTTAGCCGCTTTCGCCAAATCTTGGCATGGCAGCTACAGATAGGTAAACAAATTATTTGGTGGAGTAAAGAAAACACAGAGACGGTGGAACAAACCCCTCTCCGCAATAGATCCTTCCGTGAAAAATATAATGTGATATATATATCTGTCAAATAAAGTACACTCTACAAATCAAGTGTATCGCTAATTATATTTACTCTCATTTCACCCATAAACACTCTTCACCTCGTTCAATCTATCATTTTAAGTATCAATACATAATCATAAACCGTTTATAATATCAAAATGTTGCAGTACTTATATTTATAATGGATGGGCCTTCCTCCAGTATTTTGTAAATCTGGTGTATATGTGAGATGCCGTCATTGTAAACTTCCATTGTTACCAGTAAGAAAATTCCAACTGCTGCCTCATTTTCATGTATCATACATTTAAGGAGATCCATTATTTGATCCTATCACTATCTATTGAAAGGCCACACCTTTCATTGGAGTCACAACACCCATCTCTAAATCTATGCCAACAGAGAGTCATGCTTCCATAGCAGCACATTTTGTTGTGTGTTACCCTTCTTGAAAACTTGAACAACGATCTCTCAAAGAAGCATTTCCCGGGTTGGAGAAATCCGTAGGGTTACAATAATAGTTTTGTAATTAATTCCTAGCAGTAACCATTTATATCCCACATAATTATTAATATTGTCATGAATTACATGTGTAAATATGTAGTTTTAAGAATACTACATTCTCCCCCATTTAAGGTTAACAATATCCTCAGTTTTCATCTGTTCTTTAATCATCATTATATTTTTCCCAGCTTTTATCTCCCACTAGAATTTTTTTACAAGGCATGTCTTCACAGTTTCTGGGTTGAGCGGGATGCTAGTCAGCCAGGCTTGCAGGTAGCGGAGATTAAGATAGCTTTTTGGATAACTTCTACGTTGTTCTAGGTGATAGTTAGCCAGGTCGATTCCAGGATTGCGTAGTGTAGACTTCCTAGGAGGAATCCTCAATCTTTGCGCAATTCTGGACAACAATACTTGGTCAATGACGGTTGAGATTGCGCAGTGCAGCTTAGTGGAGTTCTGGTTGATGGAGGGTGGTCCTGTCGACAGATCTTTAGGAAATTGGTTAAGTGTGTGAGTGAGTGAAATTGTGTGTGCATGACCTTGTGAACACACTCATCATGACTCGATGACAAGACACCTCAAACCAATAGGACAACATGCTCAATGTCACTGACTAAAGGGTGCGAGTGACAAGTGCGACACTTTAGATAGTTCATCAAACGACCCTGATGACACTTGCACGACATTGCATACAACTTCGTGTGTGAGTGCGACAAATGCTTACATAGCGAACACAACTTGTACAAATGAAGACATACCTTGAATATAGCTAGAACAAGACTGCAAGCATGACATTGTAACCAACATGCTAAAAGACGATAGGTGAATGATCAAGAAATGTGGGTGTAAAGAATCAACATGAGCTAATGGGATGAGCCTGAGTGTTTGCAAACATCAATGAGAAAACCAAGGAAGGCTTTGAAATTCGATACAAGCCAAAATTTTGGAGGGCATTGCAGTGACTACAATAGGATTTTAGGCTAATGTCGAATCCATAGAGAGTTTCACTATGATAACAATAACTAGCTATATGAGACAACTCTATTTTCCCATGAATTTTAACCAAAAGTTATAATCAACAAGTTGAACAGTTAAAGACATTATTTATGGAAGCCATTCATTATTATTATAGACTCACTACCAGTGCCTTCCAACCACCTCCTGTCCATACCATTCCAATCACACTATCAGCACGTTCCAACCATGTTACTTACATACCAACCCAAGCAGAAAAGTCTTTTTTTATTACACTATGTTGGAAATGTTAATTAGTGAACAATTTTTCCTTCTACTTCTCCATGTCAGTACAATCCATGTTTTCACATACCACAAGCAATTATCTACAGATCTTTATAGGAGTATATAAATTGGTTTATTCATTGTACTTATTTGAAGTGTTATTTGTAAGCTTATTTTGTTACACTATGTTAGAAATGTTAATCAGTGAGAAAATTTTCAAACTGCATCTCCACTTTGGTACAATCCATATTTTCACATACCACAAAAAACCATCTACAAAGCTTTATAGGAGTCTATAAATTATTTTTGTCTTTGCACTTGTTTACAATGTTATTTGTCCTCTTCCATTTTAGATATATATATTTTTTTAAAACAATATTATTTTTACTTTTCCATTTTAAATATGTATATTTTTTTTTTATTAATATCAATATATAAATTAAATTAAATTACATGTTGAAAACTTAAATAACAACATTTTCTGTTTATCAAATCATTTCACTATACCAAATATACATACTATATCAGAATTTTATTTAGATTCTTAAAGAGACTAGCCAAATTATAAAAGACATGTCATAATCATAAACTTTTCAGTGATTACAAGGTGCTTGAAAGTGCACATCTATCAGCATCCTCAAATATCTTATATTTTACGATTATTGAGAAAAATCAATTATACAATTGAATATAAATCAATAAAATAATTTGTATTTCTAAAAGAAATTCAAATCACAAATATAATTTTAATAATTTATAGAAAATTTACCAACCTTCCACAATAAAGTGTTACAAATGGGTTTTCAGAACTTTAAATTTTACCATTTGACAATGATTAGATGCAAATAAGGTTTCGAAGGACGTTCGGTTTAATCATAAATGTGTCCATATCAAAAAAAAATCATTTCAAACAAATCGAACGATTATTGAGAAAAATAAATTATACAATTAAATATAAATCAATAAAATAAATTGTATTTCTAAAACAATTCAAATGACAAATATAACTTTAATAATTTATAGAAAATTTACCAACCTTCCAGAGTAAAGTGTTACAAATGCGTTTTCGGAACTTGCCGCATTTAAATTTTACCATTTGAAAATGATTAGATGCAAATAAGGTTTCGAAGGAAGTTCGGTTTAATCATAGCTGTGTATCAATATCATAAAATTCATTTCAAACAAATCGAACGTGAAAGGCAGTGCAGATATAATTAATAAAGTTTGAAATTTGTTATATATGTTTACAATTTTTTACATATTGTTGAATTTATATTAATATGTTTAATTTATAATATGTAAATGATAGGTAAATATTTATATGTTTCTTAAAGATATTAGGGGGAGATATAATGTCCATAAAAATTTAAAAGTAATAAAATTAATAAAATTAAATTTCTAATTTTGTAAATTTGTTTTTCTTAATAAAATTAATAATAAAAATCATGATATACATATTACATTAAATATATAATTTATAAGTTGCTAAAATATATAATTTATAAGTAGCAACAATAAGTAAGATCTATTTTACTTTATAAAATAGAATAATGATTCTGTAATCATATTTAAATTTAATTAATAAACACAAAAACTTTAATACTTACAATATAACATTATATTTAACCATGCATATTCATGTCCACTTTTCCATAGATATTATTAACTTGTAAATAGGCTTTGTTACAATACCATGGGCCATTGCCCTAGACCATCAATACAATATGCCCAAACACCATATCTCATTTCATAATCAAACTATTTTATAAATATTTTATTTCAATTGAATTTTATAACATCTTTTTATTAAATCTAAAAGAAAAAAAATATAATTTCTTTTAAGATATATATACAATACTAAATGCCCAAAAACCATGTCTTATTTCACAAAATTTTTGGCCATGGATATGCACCCCACTTTACCATGGATATTATTAACCATACCATATCATCATCTAATATCATGAATCATCAATACCACGTGAAGAAAAACCATCTCTCACGTCATAATTAAAATACCATCTCTCACCTCATAATCAAAATATTATATATATGTGTGTATATTAATTTAATTTTATTACATTTTTTGGCCTAGAGACACTCTCCATTCTAGTATGAAAGAGATGTTGTAATGTCCTGTTATATTATGTTATCTAAACATTTTGACTCACTAAAATTATTAATTACAACATTTCAACTAAGTGAAATTACATAAAAAAGTTTATACCTTGAGAGATTTGATCCCTCTCTGAACTTAACAAAACAATAAGTTTATGACAACTAGCATATGGATATGCTTAATTGATAAAACAATCAACTCTATTATTAACCTCCAAAACCAGAAAGAACATAATTCAATCAAATCGAGATAAACATATCACCAAAATGTGAATGTATCAAACTCTTTTTTTTATTCAGTTTAATTATTTATTATACTAAATCAATGGATTTTAGGCATGCATTTATTTCTCTAGATATATATGTTATTATAATAATATAATTTTAAAGTTATGGCTAAGTTCATATTAAATTGGTGTATAATATTAATCTTTTGTGTAAGGTCTACATCCTCTACCATTCTTTCAATTGAAATTGTGGCTTTTTTACTAGGAAACATGTATTTTTGTTTATAGACATCTTCCTACTAAATGTTTGTAAATTAGTCTCACTTTTAATAAAAAATTTGATCTTATGGTCAAGAATCAAGATGAAAGCATATTCTCACAGTCTTCTCTACATCTATAATAGATGTTTTACTATCCTAGTAGCTTTGAACATCCTTCGTGTGTTTTGGCTCAAATTCCAATTCCCCATAGAACCATTCTCTTAGTTGTATCATTGTGCCCCTTGGTTAGCCTGGTGTAGTCTCTAATTTTCTACACATGTAGAACCTCTCCTAGGGTTTACCAGCTTTGTTTTTCTTTATGTTCTCAGAGGCTATGCCATGGCAGAGGATGCACTCTCGTCCAAGTCAAGACTCTTAGAGCATATTCACTCTCGTCATGGTTTGGGAGTCAAGGCCTTCAAGCAGAGGTGAGCCTATCTTGAAGCCATGTTTGTTGCTACTATTTTCCATTCTCCTACCCTGCCTGAGAAAATTCGATAATTAGAAGATTTCACCACCAATGATGGCGAGCCCCTTTGAAATCCAAATTAAAGTTACTAGTTGGGTAATTTACTAGGGAAAACCCACTTAATACCTTAACTCCACCCTTCATTGAAAAAAAAAGACACTACTCAACACTTGATCAGAGAAAAATATAAGGACCATAATGAGATGCCTCAATGAAATCCAAAGAGTCCACCTCCAACAATGCTCCTTTTTGGCCAACCTCTATGCCCATTTGGCACATATAGAAGGTCATATTCAATATGGTCACAAAGCTAGAGGGGGCTCAAGTGCACAGGATAAACTCTCATGACAAATGATGCTTGCCAAGGTCTCTTGGCTTATGTTGTGGCTTTAAAAACTTTCTTTTACTTTCATAATTAGATGGATGCTCAACTACACCTCGCACATGATATGTAACAATTTTGACAATCTTTCTAAACAATTGTCTAAACCTAAGATAACTAGCATTGAATTATAATTATGAGTATTTTGACAAATAGAAAACTAACAAAATATCCTAGTCTGGTTTTCCTTGTGAAAGACTACTAGAATAAACCAGCAAATCATTGAACTTTGTATACCAATGTTTATAATTTGATATAAAACTTTCATCAACTTTGTATAAAAATGTTTATAATTTAATATAAAACTTTAATTAACATAAAGAAAAACGAAAATTTTATTAATAGCTTTCTTACATCTTTAAATTCATGATCATATTTTCATTATAAATTAATTATTTAACTTAAAATTAATAAAAATAAAAACAACACAGCATAACTAAATGGTTCCTGTTTTCAATATAAAGATTGATTTAAAAAAAAAACAAAAACAAAAACATTTTCAATATATATTGTCCAATTACAATCACCGTTCTATGTCCTTTATTCGATCCTATGTTCCTATTTAACTAGGTGTTCCGATTCATTTACTAGGGTTGTTAGATTTCAATTTAGTGACCAAGTGCACAGAATAAAGTTTCACTTTTACGCCCATGTGCGTGGATTACCAAGCTCCAATTTACTGCGTGGCTCATTGCGTTTGGATTTTAGGTTTTAGTTATCAAATTTCAGAATTTTTTTGAACAGTTCATCGTTTTCAAGTTTCAAGAAACAGCCAATCAACTTCGAGTTTTACGGAGTTTTTATTTCGATTATAAGGCAGATTACCATGATTCAATTTCAGGTGAGTGGATAATGAAGTATTGGATTTTAGGGTTTTAGGTTTTAAATACCAGTTAATCGATTTTACGTTTTAATTATTAGCTAATAGATTTTAGGCTTTTATTTTAGATTTTAAGAGGTTTTAATTTCGGTTATAGCGAGTTTGTTTGAGTATATATTTCTGAGGTAAATTTTGAATAATGATATTGATATATCTATATCAATTATAATTTTATTAATAAAATTATTTCAGTGTTAATTATTAAATTTATTCAAATTATATTAATAATTTATTAATAAAATTATATCATTATTAATTATTAAACCTATTCAAATTATATTAATAATTTTTTTACAATTTTATTTTTTATTTTTTTTACTTTATATAAATTTAATTTTTCTTAAAAACATATATTTATAATCATTAAATTTACTAAAACTATATTATAATTATTTTATATAATTATATAAAATAAGTATGAAAATGAATATGCGTGTACCTGATTCGATTTTATGATATTTGGATGTTCGAATCTGTTCACATATAAATGGGGACCAGAGCCTCTGAATATCATTTTATTGACGCTTCCGATAATTAATGAGCACGCGGCAGAAAGCCTAAGAAGTTGAGGAAAACACGTCTAAGCAATGGCGCGCTTTATTTTCTTTAATTTGTAACAGTTATCGTGACAACCAAATAAATTATGTACTACAATTGAATTCGACTAAAAATTAATACTAAAATTCATTTAGTCATCTCCACGGACCGAATCAATCGTGTACCGTATTTGAATTTGAGAAAATAAATTATTTTTGTCAAAGTCTAAAGACATACTGTTGAGGCAGCAACCAATATTTTTTGTGTTATTGATTTATTAATGTAAAAGTAAGACTGAATATATTTATAATTAAATTTAAATAAATATATTATTCAACTATGAATATGTAAAGTGCATTAATGAATCAATAACACCAATAATTTTGTGGTTTTTTTCCTGTCAAAACAGCAAAATGTCTACGATAGTCGAGTGTGAGAGAGAAAATGAAGTTATCAAAAATATTTCATTATTAATAATAGATCTCCTCTTTTATTGGCGACATATTAAAAATATACTTCAACTTTAGGTTTTAATTCGTATTAAAAAACTATAAAGAAACCATCCAAATAAAGTTATATCTATAAAAATAAAAAAATCATTACTGAAATTATAATAACAAAAATTTAGAGTGGAAGCCACTCCAATAACTATTTCTAGTGTAAACTCTTTAATTTCCAGGTACTATATGAGGGAACATATTTCAACTTTTACTCTATTTCTTCCAATTTTGAGTCATATTCAAAACTAAAAAAAACCATTTAAATCGAGATCATATATTAAAATTATCTTTAATACAGATTACTATAATTGTCGCCGATTTAAATCCTTTCTACCGGCTAAAAAGAACTAAATATTTAACATTTAATTTAATTTCAATATGACAAAAAAATTTAATTTTAAGTTTGGTTTAAATTGTGATACTTCTTTATTTTTTTAAATTGTGATTTTTAATTTTATTTTTCTAAATGTAAGATTCGATTCAACGAGTTGATACTTAAAATAGGTATAAAATTAGGATTTTTACATAAAATTAAATAACTAAACTAAAGTAATCAGCTATACAAATGCAAATCTCAAATACAAAATCACTTCATACCCAAACATTTTAATTAATTAAATAAAATTGAACTTCATCCCAAACAAAATAAAATCCATATCCAGGGTCTTAATTAATCGTTAGACAAATACATGACTGCAATGGGAACTGAAATCTGCGTCCGAGGAGGCCACAAATCTATATGCATATATGCTTTATCTGATACAGTTTTCTCTGAAATAGAAATGGAAAAAATGACTAAAATGTAGAATATTTTTGAAACTGCCGATCATTCCTAGTTCTTGCGGAGATGGGGGAAACCTTGGTGATTACTATCCAAACAAAGTCAAGGAAAATTCAAAGCACTCTACACATGCAGATCAGATGAGTACCAAGTCACAGAAGACAATTATTGTCTTAAAAGATGGATCAAGAATTTCAGACGATGCAGCAGGCATTGGGGTTCTCGTCGCTGAAGTAATAAGTGTTGTCGCTGCAGCAATGGCAGCTTGTAGGAAGAATAACATAAGCCAGATTCGTCTGCGACGCCTCCTGCGTTTTCTCGCGCGTCTTTTCGTCATCAGGCTTCTTATCTGGTTCTTTAGAAGGTCCGACGCTCACCAATTCAGCGAATCTGAATTTTCTGAGACTAGCCGTCACGCACACAGGATCCGCATCCCCAATTACAGTCATCTTCTGATCCGTGTCGTCAATAGATACAGACACCACACCTGCAATGGATCCACGGACCTGCTAAAATTTAGCACAAATTATTGCAACCCGCAAAGCCCGGGTAAGGATACATAATAAATAAGCGGGGACTTAACCTTGAAACCCTGCAACTCTCTTCATGGCTCTCCGTTTGCATTTTTCGCAATTTAGCTGTATTTTCAACACGATTTTCTGCAAAATCACGGGCATAATTCACGTCAAATAACCGCTTAAAAAATAAAATGATAGATCAATAATTGCTGGCCTACCTGGGACATCTTTGACATCTGCTGTGAGTAGCAGTACTGGAGATCTTCTGGACAAATCCCTTCCCCTTCTGCAATCTCTGCTGTGAAAAAGGACTCAATAAATTAATCACAGCCTCGGAAGCGCGCTCGGGGTGTGAAGTCCTCGATGTTCCGAGATGGATGGCAGTGGTGGTTAAAGGGGCGAGGGATTTTATTTTGGGGAAGTCTTGTTGAAGCGTAATGAGAAACGTGTCGACAAGTCAACATCAGCGAGAAATGCTCGGAAGCGCTTCCAAGCTCCTACAAGGCGAACGGTAACAACAAAACAATTTCCGTTGGATGCTTTCTGTTTCGCGGAAATAAGTATAGCGCCCAATTTCCACGAAGAATAGAAATCTGGTAATCCAATGTTTCGATCGATTTCACACATTATCACATTATAACTATGATGATCCGCTACTACTAAGTAAAAGTAAGTACGATGATCCGCCAACACAATTGTGGAGCCCCTTTCCCTTTTCAAGTTTGGAAATTTTATTTAATTGAGGATGATGCGACGGTTTCACATATTGAAAAATATATCTGCTCAAATAAAAAATCACCCTTTTATGAACAAAGAGATACAGTTGTTCAGCGATCTAGTCCATTTTTATTTGAGGTAATAAACATAATAGCAAGTAGAAATTTAAAACAATATTACTAGTGAAGATATAGGACTTTTCGCTAGATAGATTTCCGAAAATATAGCCAATAACGACCAGAAGATTACAACAACATTACAAAGGAGAAGATATATAAATTTTTTGATAATGGTACATAGAAATTTAAAAAAAAAATAAGATTCAAATGAATTAAATGTTTAATAAATAGTAAATACGAAAGGTATGCTATAGTGATAGTGATGACTATTTTAAGACTCGTAAAATTGAATGTTCTTAGTTTTGGGGTCAACTAAATATCGTGGAATTGAGAAAAATACGTTTGAATAAATGTAAAATGTTATTAATATAAGTAAGGAATGAAGTGTGATTTCATCTATGTTATTGTCTTGAAACAAGTTATTGTGTGATTTCATTTATGTTATTGTTTTGAAACAGGTTATTATTAGTAGATAAATGGAACTATAAAAAAATTATAGAATTTTAAAAACATATTATTTAAGAGTAATGATAGATGAAGTTTTACTAAGATGTTAGAAATTTTAGAAGGTTTTAGAAAAAAATATAATGCAACATTTAGAGAAACATTTTTTAATGTATTTTACTACACTAATGGATCAAGATGTTTAGCTTTTCAAAAATGCCTCACTATAATGCAAATATTGAAGTAAGCTCGTCCATCAGTCTTCCAAAATTAAGTCTTTCTTTTTTCTTCAGAGGAATCGTAGAATGGTTTAATCTTTATCAACATTACTCTTCCCATTACCACGATGGTAACTGGTGGGTGAAGCTCTTTCATGTTCCCCCCAACAACCATCATAATGAAGACCAAGCCTCCAAGACACCAGTGAACTTCTATGGAAACTCCATTACAATGAAGAAACTTTCCTCTTAATGGATTGTTGGAAACATGTACAAGATTCCTAATGTTAAGCTACATCTACAGACACAATGAATGAAAGTACTCATGATAGTAGAATGAACATTAGTTGATCAATTTAAAGGTATTTGGACCTTCCCGCATACTATGCAATAGAGATTGAAGAAAAAAAATAGTTTTCATTAATCAAGGTTGTGGTGTTGTGTTGTTTGAATTATCTAGGAATCATAACCTTCTTATTTGGACTAAAACAAGATTGTGCTTTAACGTAGCTCTTCCTTCATGAGGTTAAGAGGCATTTACTTAATCCAATCGTAACTAGATTGTGATTTAAATATTGAAATCTCCTTTATCGCTATAGATTTTTGATCTATAAGCTATCATGGACATTCCACTAGAATAGTTCATCACAACTGATTTCATAAAATTACTAAAATATATACTATGTGGGTTAATTTTTTCTTAATATTCTAGATTATTTAAAATTATATTCTTTATGTCAGCTAAACTATGAGACATTGAGAATAGAAGGAAATAAACACACACCAACCATGATAAACATAAGTTTTTCCTTAGGAAACCCTTATGAGACAAAATATCTCTACAAAGTGAAGCTTATCTGCTCTCTTTTCTCTAGCACAGAAATATTTAAGTACAAAGGAAGATGTACTCTCTATGGAGTTACCTAAGACATGTGACCTATAAGGTTTCTAGAAAAATTCAATACCCTTTGTTCTTCTCTATATTGTAACGCTCGTACTTGCTTATTCGACTATAGAACAAAATACACAAGCATAGAATGGAACCCCTAATCCTCCTAGTGGCCTAGTATGTAACATAACTCGACAGTCAAATAGGGGTAATATTTCACACCCTAAACCTTCAAGTAGAGTTAGAATAAATATTTACATTATTATAAATAATATTTTCTTTTCAATTTTTTTCATCCACATGTCATCTTATAGAATCATAAAAGTCATTTTAAAATGGATTTACCACTTTCCTTAACATTATTTTTAAATACGCATAAAAATTAAAGTCATAATTCAATTTCCACTATCATCAAATGTTTCCTTGAAACATTTTCCAATTATTACTTATGGTTCCTACTAGCTCATGAATTCTTGGAAAGTTTTAGTCCCTACTACCTGAGCGTCATCATCATTTCTGCCTTCAATTTGGGTGTCCCACAAAATCCGACAATTCAGAGGAATCATGACCAACATCCTATGTACAAAAGTGATGTTCATTTCAAATTTTCCATATAATGATCAACAAGCATTTTAGAAAAGGCATCACTATCTCTTCTATGTACAATATTGTATGTCATGTTTAGTAAACATTATACCTTCACATTTGTAGTCGCAAATCACATTGCAACATTTTACCTTTGATTTCTTCTTATATTTTGTGCTATTGGAATCTTAGTGGTGTCACTATGTTGCCATTAGTATACCCTTTCTTAATCACACAAAGAACATTAGTCACGATTGTACCTCATATAACCATACTCTTTACAAACTTATGTTATTTACATATCAAACATCCTATCAAAAAAACTCAAAATGTAATTCAATTTTCACGGGCATCAATGTCTTTCAATGCTTAAACAAAGTAAGAAGGCATCGGTCCTGTTATTTTTCCACTTGTACAAACAATTTTCATGCATTAAGAGAAGCATGCATCCTCTAAAAAATACATCCTAGAAAATTTGAAACAAAGTTTCCACGAAAATGTTTTCCACAACAATGTTTAAGGGATCAGGATATTCTAATAGATATAGCCATTTTGATCTAAACATTGACATTCCCCATAGTTCTATGTCACATACCCCCTGGGCACAATACTACAGTTTCCTTCTATGCTCTACTGGATCCATGATGTGGACTTTTAGATTCAATTAATAAACTTATTTAATACATTAAGAATCAACCCTTCAACATTTCCTATGCATACCTTACAACTCGGAGGAAAGAATCAATCATGGGCATTCAACATGATAAGATTATGCATTCGAATTTCAGTCCTTTGATGACTCCACACAAGCATTAATGGAAACGTTAGCGTAAATACATTGTAGCTAGCATTTCCATATATCATGATTATAGTCCTACGGTCATAGTCGAAAGAATTCTGACATATATCTTATGCAATATGAATCATAGTGAATAAATAGCTAAAACGAGCCTCAGTGTTTAGAACGCCGCCATGCACCCCCCCCAACCTCCCCCCCCCACATGGTGTATAATGCATAGCATAGATAACCTAAACCACAGGTTATACATTTTCAAATCTTAAAAACATAATTATTCATCATACATAGTGGTCTCATGCATACATATTCACCGTCTTAAAAACTAAGATAACACATAAGTTTAAAGATGTGCTATGTTCCTTCAATTAATTTAAATGTGATTAAATTTATATTCAATACTTATTCCACGCATCCATATAATCATCTCATAAATAAAGTTAAAATGGACAATTCTACTCATGCATAGTGGTCACATGCAGATTCTATCATTAGTCACATGTGCCATATAGCTCCTTGACCCGATATTAATAATTACCTACTATGCTCTCATCACTAAATCTACACTTGGATTCAATAGTGGTCACATACATAAGAATTGAATCATCCTCATAAATAAAGATAACACATACAACTATATACATATGTTCAGTGATTCAACAACATAAAAAGTAAGGAGTAAACATACAATACATCCCATGCAAGTGATTCAGACAAGAGAAATTGCAAAGAATCGAGCACCACCACCCAACCTAGAGTTGATTCCTCTAGTTCACCCTCGAGCCGAGAGCTCTTTCCATGGATCAACTTCCTCTATTAATCTCTGTAATGGGTATTTAATACCCACTTTCATGATATGGTTTTCATTAGTGGCATCCCTCTTTTATGGATCATTTTTATCCATTTGCCTATGCTTTTCCTAGAAAAGCTCACTTTTATCTCTCACAAGGATTTTCCTCATAAAAGCTTGCCTTTATCTACCGCAAGGATTTTATGTTTTTTCATGACTTAGCATCTTTCTCCAGCTAAGTAACTTAATGGATATTTATCTCCAAATCCATTAAGATTATCTAGAAGTTTTGGCATGAAAAAATTATCCATTCCCATTCACCAATGGGATTTGGCAAGGATCTCATCGCTTGGTGTCTCGCTTTTCCAAGTCATTAAATTAACTTATTTAACAATAAAGTATTTACTTCATTGTAACATATCTGACCTTGATTTTCTTATCTTAGGTCGATAGAGTGTTACATACAACGGAGGGATGTTACATACTCCCCCTCTTAAACTTACACCATCCTCGGTGTATTACTACATTGTACAATTTATTTCCTCATTCACAGGTAACTGTTTTTGAATTTTCAAGTTCCTATGGCCTAGCCACCTGAATCAGATTTTCTGATACATTGGTTACAAAGGAGTTCTACCAACAATCTCCTTCCATTTCTACATGTGCATTTGTTTCAATCAATTTTGTGAGAGATTTTCAGATGCAGAAACTCAATTTTTGTTTGTTACATGAGTAACTATGGGTTAATGTTGCCCACCCTTTAGATGTGTTTCCTCAATTCCAGCTTATATAAATAGTAGAAAGAAATGCATGTTCCTCTAATGTATTTGTTTTCTTTCCTAACACTTGCTTCCTGCAATTTCCCTACATTAGTCACAACAAGTAAAACTAACACATTTGACCAATCAACATATATAAAATAGCATACCAAGTTAGATCACACATCAAAATCATAACCCATATGTAACCATCATAAATCAGGATCATGCATCATATGCATTTTAAGAGTGAAACAAATATTGATACTTATCCTTAGTTCCCAATACCAATTCTTAGTTTCCACCTTTGTCTTACTTCTGCACTCTGGATTGGTTGCCACCACTAGCAATCTCCAGTGCCTGCTCTTCAACCATGCACACCTACACATAGTGTGTAGTGCACACATACAACTATATATGTCATATATCATTATGCACTACATGCATCCATATCGGTACCATATGTACCGTTTGTACACAGTACCACCTGTACAACTTGTACACCATACCAATGTCCATAGCATCACCTACATGACATATACTTCATCCACATGTTTTCAACCATGTTAGTATTATGCCAAAAATTTCTTCAATTATTCATATTACCTTTAGGCAAGTTCAATCAAACCATGTTTGGTTTTTCGATTGGAGAATAAGGAATTCATGAACCTGTTCGACTTCTACAACCAAAGCATAACTGAAATTTTTTATGTCAAAGTACTCAAGTTATTTTACTTAGCTAATAATTTTCATGTAACTTGTGGTTCCAAGAAGTTTTCAGCAAATGATAACATAGATGCATAATACAAATTTACAAAACCAATGACTTTGAGTTTTGAGATTGAATTTTTCCTATAGACAAGGTTTTAATAATAGTGGAATATGACCTCTGATTTATCATAAAGCAGACTATTGACTATAATAGTTAGTCTAGTATGGACTTCAATGCTATATTTGAGTCTCATAACAACCTTACCTTTGCTTTTAGTCAAGAAAATAATCGTTTGGTACTCAAAAGTACTCCACATATAAACTGGTTATGTCATATGATTTCTTGTTTGCTCTTTTTAACACTACTTCCAACACCTTGTTGGCCATGAATAATTCAGTGTATATTTAAAATCAATCGAACAATTAGCATGTAAGTACATACACCTCCAATGTATATTTTAACCCCATATAGAAATTACCTGCATACAAATTCTAAGAACAGAAAATAAACAATGCGAGAGCATAACACATAAAACACATATACACATACATTTTCCCTTGGATTCCAAAATTGGGACTACCATATTCATTTTTCATTTTGTTCCTTTCAATGTTACAATACACATATATATGCCAAATCATCCAATACCATGGACTGAAAACCATCGCGCCCAAAACCATGTGCGAAAACCATACACAAAACCATAGGTAGGTTTGCCCCACCTAATATAAGGTCCAAAAAAATTTCCCCAGGGCGCTACCTTAACCCATAGAGGGGGGCTAACCAGCCCCCTCAAACCCGCTGTGACCCCCCCGCTACATAATCGGTGCAACAAAGGGGGGGCTCCACCCCCCCTCTACGCGGGCTAGTCGTGGAAAGAATATAACACAACCCAACATATAGAAGATTCATGACTAAAGGTTAAAATGGTTTGACATTCCCCAATCTCTTACTTTCCATGGTACTCTGTATACCAGGGTGTGAGCTTGAGTCCTTAACATGTGGATACCCCACCTTAACACTAGATCATGACTTGGTAGAATAAAATTCACCAAGTCAATTGTTAAATTCCTTAAATCAAATTGTTTATGCAATAATTTTTATGTTGTCATATTCAAATCCAGACAACACTATCAATACAATCTGACAGGTAGACTTTTCCCATATTTCTTGATTTCAGATTGTACAATTGACAATTGCTAGATATCACTTTATTGAAATCAATTTTCTTACTAGTATCATTTAGCCACCCAATATGGTTAAAGAATCAAGTTGTTGTATGGTTTATTATTCTCTCTTTTCTAGAACCTTTTATATGTCACCCCTTTGGTGCATGTATTTTATTACTAGCATAAGATCCTTAGATCATCATAAGTTGTATTAATGCGAAAACCTTTTGGGTTTATCAAGAATTTTCTTATTAATTCAGACAATCATGTTTTGAATCTAGTGTACAATTCTTGTTATTCATTAGGCTGCTCTGAATTGCTCTAATGCATCAAGCACCACCATATCTAGTCTGCAAGTATACTTTGTTTATATAAAGTAGAAGCACACAAATTATTTTAATCTTATCACTTCCCACAAGAAGTACATTTGTAAGATCTTCAATCATTATGTAGATTGGAAAGGTTCCTATTTGTGAGATATTACCAACAAAACCCCATTTATATCTGGATGGGTATGTACATTAAGGTATAAACATAGTTAACGATCAAACGAGAAAGTTAACTGGTACCCCTTTTTTTGAGGTAGCAAAAAATCACCCAATTTTGAAAAGTGATGATGCCAGAATACACTTTTTTTAGCATATTTTTGGCACTTTAAATTTCCTTATGTATCAAGTATGATTTTTTTTTAGATGTTAGTGATTTTCATGCTGATTTTGAAATGTGTTGATGCAACATCAACACATTTTTTTAAACGTTACTGATTTTCATACTGATTTTGAAAAGTGGAGATGCAACATCAACACATTTTTTTTAGAGGGCTTATTTTTGACACTTTAAATTTTTATATGTATCAAGTGTGAACATTTTTTTTTGTTAGTGATTTTCATCTTGATTTTGAAAAGTGTTGATGAGCATCAACCCTTTTTGTTTAGAGAGCTTAATTTTTACACTTTAAATTTTCTAATGAATTAAGTGTGGATAATTTTTGTTAAATGTTTGTGATTTTCTTGTTACTAATAAAACATGACAAAAAAAATCAAATACAAAAAAATATATGAAAAAAAAAACAAAATAAAAAACAAAACACCTATAAAATTGTAACAAAAAACATAAAACATAAAGCATGACAAAAATAAAAATAATATAAAAATGTTAGTAATAAATCATAAAAATATATAAAAAAAAACACATAACAAAAATAAAAAAACATAAAAATAAAAATAAAAAAACATCACAAAAAAAATAAGAAAACATAAAACAAGTTAGTGATAAAACATAAAAATATAAACATAAAAAACATGACATAAAAAATATATAAAAAAAAAAGGAAAAAACAAAAAACTATAAAAATGTTAAAAAAAAACCAAAATGAACTGGTAAAAAAAAATAAAAATTAATTGAACAAAAAAATTTATTTTTTTTCAAAAAAAATATACAATTTAAAGAAAAACAAATTGATCCACATAGAAAAAATCTAAAAACAATTTTTTAAGTTAAAAAAAAAAATATTACAAAAAAAACCTCATAATAATAATAATAATAATAATTACCAAAAAAACATTCAAATAAAAAAATTAAGAAAAAAATTAATTTAAAATAAAAAATAAAAAAAAAAAATAAAATAAAATAAAAATTTAAGAAATTTTTGTTTGTTTGTTTTAGATTAAAACTATAAAAAAAAAAAAAAAAAAAAAAAAAAAAAAAAAAAAAAAAAAAAAAAAAAAAAAAAAAAAAAAAAAAACTAATGAAAACAATTAAAAATAAATAAAAAATAAAAACAATTTAAAATAAACAATTGAAAAAAAAATAAACAATTAAAAATAAAAATAAAGCAATTAAAAAATCACAATTAAAAAAATAAAACAATTAAAATTAAAAATAAAAAATAAATATGAAAAAGCAAGTAAAAAAAAAATAAAATAAAAAACAATTTAAAAAACAAACAATTAAAAAAACCGTTAAAAACAAAACAATTAAATTATATATATATATATATATATATATAAGGAAAAAGAATTAAAAAAAATAAAAAAACACTTACAAAAAAATTCGGCCCACTCCACGCGTTCATCCTCCTCCTGACCCCTCCTCCACCCAGCGACCACCCTACTCCCAGCCTTCACTGTCCTCCCTCCCCTCCGGTCTTGCCTCGCCCTCCCGACCCCCACCACAGCCCCCGACCTCACCCCTCTCCCTCCTCTTCGCTCCCGCTCCACTCCCCCACCATTCCACCATCCCAACCCTCACCCTCACTCCCTCCTCTCCCCACTGTCGACTGTCCTCCTCCCCCACTTACCCCCTCCCTTGCTCACCAGGGCCCCCACCTAGCGGCCAAGTAACCGTAGGCCGATTCCAGGAATCGGCTTATGGCCTCATGGTTGCTCGCTGGGGCCTCAGGTGGGGAGGTGAGCGGGGTAAGGGGGAGGGCTGAGTGTGGGGAGCGGAGGGAGGGGGAGAGGTGAGAGGGGGGCGGGGTTATATTTTGTAATTGTTTTCTTATTTATTTTTTTAATTTGTTTTTATATATTTTTTTAGTTTGTTTTTTTATAATTGTTTTTGATAATTGTCTTTATTTTTATTTTTCTTTTAACTATTTTTTAAAAATTGTTTAATTTTTTTATGTCTTTTTTTTTAATTTAATTTTTTTTGTTTGTTCCTTTTTTTTTTAATTTAAATTTTAAAATATAATATAATTTTTTTTTTTATTTGTAAATTATTTATTTATGTTTTAGTTTCAAATTTATCTGTTTAATTGTTTTTATTTCTTATATTTTTTATTTTATTTTATTTTTTTTATTTTTTACTTAAAAATGGGTCTTTTTTATATATATATATATATATATTATTTAAAATTTTCATTTTTACAATTTAATTTTGATTTCTTTTACATTTTTATGGTTTTTTTGTTTTTGTTTTTGTTTTTTATATTTTATTTTTTTTTTTTTTTCGTCAAGAATCATCCCCTTTCAACCCTTGGCCAGTTGGGCCTTGGGGTCATTGGGGAATTTTTTTTTTTGTAAGTTTTTAATTTTTTTTTAATGTTGTATTTTATTTTTGTAATTTTTTTTATAGCTTTTTATTTTTATTTTTTTATTTGGTTTTTATTTTATTTTACTGTTTTTTTCTTTCTTTCTTTTTTAATTTTACATGGTATGGTTAATTTATTTTACATTTTATAGTTTTTTCTTATATGTCATTACTATATATTTTTTATATTTTATTTTTTTGTCATGTTTTATATGTTTTATTATTTTTATTTTATTTAATTTTTTCAATATTTGAATTTTTGGTTTTATATATATATTATTTTTTTGGTAGGGTATGTGTCGATGCTTGTTTAGCAACCCGATCCCATTATGGGAAATTTGATAGTTGATTTTAAATTTTTCGTTATAATGAACGAGTCTGCCCCACATTGTATTAATTTCATGGTTGGTCTTTAAGTTTTCATTACAATGGATTGAGCTCACCTACACTATGTGTCAATTTCATAGTTGATTTTTAAATTTTTTTTAGCAACGTATAAAGTTGTCTTAGGCTAAGATTTCAAAATCACTATACATTTAGCATTTAAAAAAAATTACTCTTGGTATAATAACTCTTTCATTCAGGTGTTTTTAAATTTTTTTCGCAACATATCAAGTTGTCTTAGGCTAAGATTTCAAAATCGCTATACTTTTAGCATTTAAAAAAAAATTATGTTGGTATAATAACTCTTTCATTCAGGTGTTCATTTTTAAAGATTTTTTAGTCATAGATTTTTTCCATAATGTCATGTTTAAAATATTTTAAAAATTTAAGATTGTTTTGTAGTCATATTCTTTGGTTTTAATTCCATTGTTGAAAAATTGTCAAGATTTTTAATGTTTTTCTAAGTCATGATATTTTATCTTTAATGTTATCTCTGAAAACAATTATAAATATTTTTCCTTAACACCGTGCTTGAGAATTATTGGAATTTTAAGTTTTTTCAAAGAAGTGATACTTTAAATTTAATGTCATGCTTAAAAATCATTGGAATTTTAAGGGTTTTCAAAGACGTGATATTTTATCGTTAATGTCATGCTTGAAAATCATTGGAAATTTAAAGTTTTTCAGTCACAATATTTTGTTTTTAACGTCATTACTAAAAAGTGTTGAAAATGTACCTTGAAAAAAAAACCGTTATTCCGGCATCAACACTTTTTGATTTCAAGGTCTTTTTGACACCAAACAAAATGGATTTATTGTTTTTTAATGTTATTTTTAAAAAATATTGAAAATTTACTCTCTCTCTCTCTCTCTCTCTATATATATATATATATATATATCGGCATCAACACTTCTCGATTTCAAAGTATTTTTTCATGTTTTTTTGGATTTTTGGACTCGAGTACCCTTTTTGAGGTAATAGTTCATGTTTGATCGGTAACTATGTTTATACCTTAAGTTGCAAAGTTTCACACATTAGAATTTGAGTGAACTATTAGGAAGCTGCTCTTAAGCTTAATATTGTCTTTCTACTATTAACCAAAAAGAACCAGGTGTTGCTTTTACACTCCCACTATGTATTTATACTAGATTTACTTTTGATGTCAACGCCGTTGACCTTGTTATTAGATTCATAATTTATTAATGTATGATGTCTTCTCCAACATGCATATAGTGAGTTGCATTGCATTTGAGAATTTACTTCTCAACTCTAACCCTAGTTCAATCTAGATTTGAATATATAATTTGTGCTTCTTATTTATTTTAGTTACAATTATTGTTTTACTCAATGACACTTGTAGGTCCAAACTATGCATGTCCAACGAAATATGCATATATTACTGACTATAGTAATCTGGTAAGGTTAAGTTCCCTTCCATAGCATTTTCCCCAACTGCAAAATTACATTCCAAAATGGATTGCATCATTACATGTAGATGTACCAATCAAATATTAAGTTGATAAATAATTTTTTTTCAAATACGTAGTCTCATACAATAACCTGTCCTTCTTGAGCTTAACGATTCTTCTTGGGAACCTTTATTAATATATATCCTTAGACAAAACATTCATAGTTTATTATAGGATGGAACCCACTTAATTAACCATCAAATTATATTAATGTTTATAGTATGTCATGGACTTCTTACCTGATGATTTATATAGTTTCCATTTATATACTTTTATTTTTGATGTTGTCCATGATCTATGGAAATAAAAAACTTAACATTTTATCTCATAAAGGTTCAACATTTCTTCCCTTCACATTTCTATACGTATAAACTTTATTCCATTAAGTTATGTCCTTGATCGGACTATCTTTACTGGCATTAGTTTGTATTTTATTAAGTTATGTCCTTTCATAGAAATCATAGAAATCATAATTTGATTTTGATATGAGTAGAATTATATGATGACCATATTATTAAATTTTATCTATTTATTCATAACTTTCATTACATAATATATCCATTATTCTTCCTAAGTTGGTTATATGATTTACTCCTCTTATGTGGAGGCATTTAATATTTGAACCTTCTCATTCCTCAACATATATATATATATATATATATATATATATATATATATATATATATATATATATATATATATTCTTACAGGTGTAACATCCCACTTCCGATGCAATAACCATGCTTGGAAAGTATTACCAAATTCTTTATTTCTCCTGCTCTACTATGCACATTTCAACTATGCAAGTATCAAGTTTAAATTATGGTATAAAGTCTTTGTGCCCTCACAAGAGCATTCAACAATAACTTAAGTTTTGAAAAACTTTCACAACATATAATAAGTAGAATTTTAATCTTCACATCACTCGATAAGTAGACACAATAAAAATAACTAATTAATAGTCAACCATTCTACTTATTAACATGTTAATTGTTGGTTATCTTTTTGTATTACTCTTCACTCCACCATAGTTCCACATTGCAGAGTTATTAGTTCCAGTGTAGCCTTTCAAGTTTCCACTCCCCATATTGCTACTATAACTATCCAAATACTTGAGATATTTAATATAGGTGTAAGGATTAAATCCAACCTTGTTCATTTATCAAGATAGACTATTAATCCAATTTTAAATCATGGTAATAGTGACAATATGAATTTGTGCCATCCATGCATGAAAGCACACAATCTTTTCCTGCATATAATTGCAGATCATAGTAAGCACTTAATGAGCCATGTATGTATATAAGTACACAATTGAGCCATTCATGTAGATAGGAAAATTAATAGTGAATATTTAAACCTCCATATAGGTAATCACCTCATTGACTTTGGGGCATTATCCTCGTTCATCCCAACATTCTTTATATGCCAAACGAGGAAGGATGAACTTACAACCTTCACAACATAATTTAATCACGTAACTTTGAGGAGAAAGTATTCACATTCTTATGGGATGCATAATAACCATATAGCCCATATAAACTTATACACACTCATCTATGTAGCTTGTTGTCAGCTAACACCAATTTTAAACAAAGTCCCCCACACGTCATTTAATATTATGTTGATGGCTTAATAATAATTATGCAGAATAATCTGAAAGGAAATTGCAATTAAATATTGCAGCAAACCATGGCATCTATGTCAACCAAGTTACACATGTTTTGGTGTTTTTCACATATTAACGTGAACAAAATAATATATGTGCAGCGCAGTCTTCATGAATACATACAATACTTGTATAGCTATGCATCTACAACTACCATAAGGATGGTGACATATATATACAGCTATGAATGTTTGACCTAGGCGCATCATAGTGTTTATAATAAAACATGCAACTAAATAACCATGAACCTATTCATGAATAACCTCTCAAAGTCGAACCAATTCATTCTTATGACTTTTAAACTTGTTGTTGCAATAACTTTATCATCCTGTACTAAAACACACACCACCACAAATTGATCCATAGACAATCAACACATAATCGCTCAGTTGAATTCCTCTATTACAGAGATTAATATAGCTCACATGGATCAATAAAATATCGAAACAGTTTTCTTTTTCCGTCCTCTCTTCTCCTTTTGTTCTTGTACAAGTTTAAATCCAACCGTTATCCACCTCTAACATTCAAGCGTCCCCACACATTTTAAGGTGTTCAATGCAAGTGTACCTGAGCTCATCCATGAAATATTTATAGAATATTAGAAACCATTAATTATTATGATGACAATGTTTCTATAGGTTCCACAATTTTTTGCTCCAATTGACAAAATATTGGTCGACTTGATGATCAAGGAAAATAAAAACAGTTAGAATTGAATCATCTTAAAAGGGGGCGAAAAGAAGAGCCGGTATCTGCTGAAGAAAAAGAATCTGCTACTTCGTAAAATTATAAATTTCACCTATACGTAAGTCCATATACGTAAGATTTTGAGTGAAGATATGCCCACAAATTCAGAGATCCCTCTCAATGTCGTTAGCTCCATAAGCCCTCTGCAATCTACTTGGTAATGTTACCGCTAATAAACTTTCACATATATCTATATAAAATCAATGAAACGGATAAACCAAGAAATGTTTCGTACCACGAAACATAAATTTTGTCCTCTCTCTGCAGCCACTAAAGACCCACTAGAGTATTGAGGTAAAGAAATTTCAACCGGAATACAACACGGTAGGCAAGCAAGATCTAGGATGACGCGATAGGCTTAGAACCAAGGAAGGGGTATGGGCAGATTTATTTCGAATATTATAATTGATCAAACACCGAAGATACTGACCCTTCATGCACAGAGAAATTAAGATTAACGAACTTTTTCTCACTTCGACTTGTCCAAGTGTAGGTAATGATAAACACTATCCAACTTATATAATATAACCATTATCCACCAAATGCTTTGGTGGCAACTTAATCTACATTCGGATACCTTCAACTCCGCGAATAAGGCAAACAAAGAGGGAAACATCAGTTGCCACTCCGAATTTGTGGATAAAAGCAAGCGGAAAAGTGATATTGATTTTTTTAAAGAAATATGGAAGCAGTAACTCCCAAAAAGTGGAAGTATCTATTAACCAGTTTCATGGAGGCCTCTCTCTCTCTCTTGTCATGGCCGAGGTTGATTGACACTGCTCCCAACATTACCCAAATGACTAATCCAACCAACTCGAAAGGCTTCTTAGCATATTTCTTTGAGCCCATAATTGATACAGTATTCAGTAACCTTACAGATAATCTCTTATCTAGGAATTCCAATATCTGGCCTACTATATTGAAATCATATATATATATATATATATATATATATATATATATATATATATATATATATATATATATATATCGAGATCGAGAGAGAGAGAGAGAGAGAGAGATGATTTGGGTTATTGCCTTGAATCTAACACAATCTAATAAACAAGCCCAATTTGCATTGGATGACAACCATTAATTAGCAAGAATGAGATCAAAAGAATTTGTGTCTGCACATCCGCTAAGACGATTTCATTATTAAACCCTAAATGAAACAGACGTGCATAAGATTACTTTGGTTTGAACTTTGCAGTATTTTCAAATATTCAGAAATTTCAAAAAGCGAGAACCACACAGCTTCAAATAATTCAACACATGAAACTATCAGTGCATACTGATAGGTTCACACTATTTCAGGTAAATTTAACATCGTGTGCGTTTGGATTATGTAGCTTGAAGCCTAAATGTATTCATACTCATTACAATTTTGACTAACGCTAAGAATCACACAATTCGATCTGAGGTATTTAATAGCAACTTCACACCCCCATGGTCCATATCAACACACTAGAGTGCTTATGCATTTATGAGACCAAATCAAGTTGCTATATTAATTCCATAAGCTTGGTAAATATCGAATACTGCAACTTACAGTACAAACACTTTCTGATTTTATATAAATGTGGTTGTGGCCATACATATAATCCTTGCATGCAATAATTTATGTATAAACTTTACAACGATGATTTAACCTTGCATACGTTGCTAAATATGACCTTTGCAATGTTAATCAAACCATTTATCAGTACCTTTGTATTGGTCTTTCAACGCCTTTGTATGATCTTTAAACATAGCGTATCATAGTATCACCTTCATTGAAATGTTTTAATATATATCACTTCATTTGCATGGAGAGGTATAAAAATATCGAATACTGCTCGAAACCTTAGTTTAAAATCATCTTTGATTTCAATTAATCAATATAATATATATGGCATAACATATATATTATATTATATATGCTAGTGCGTCAACATCCCCCTTCAATAAATCATTTTAGGATTTAATTTCAACTGTTATGGATTCTGGAATATTTGTCTTATGGTAATTTATAACCGAATCCTTCATTAAACTTATTAATTGTGTAAGACCTAAGTGTAAGACCTAAATTAGGACCTACAACTCATTCATATCTTAGAAAGGAAGATTGACCCTTCGGCCCTAATGTTGTAACTTGACTCTAATACCATTTGTCACATACCCCCTGGGCACAATACTACAATTTCCTTCTATGCTCTACTCGATCCATGATGTGGACTTTTAGATTCAGATAATAAACATATTTAATACATTAATAATCAACCCTTCAACATTTCCTATGCACACCTTATGTTGGGCCTTGAAATTGTCATTCACGTCCATTACATTTTCACTTATATTTCCATATTGCCACTTTCACTCCACCTCTATTTCATTACATTTACCTCCATTTCATTACATTTACCTTACCATTATCATTATTGGGTCACATTTATGTTTTCGAAATTTTATTAATTCTTATCATTTTTAAATGAATGTATGGTTAAAAATTAGAAAATAATGTGCATATGATTATACCTAACAAGTGGGATGAGATTGTTGACATGTGTAGGTAAAAATGAAGATTCTAAAAGACCTTTATGTGGCCTCCCAAAACCAAATTCAAATTTTAGTGGAGAATATCATGGGATCATAAGGATATGTGTCTCATTTCCTATTTGTATTGAAACTCTAAGAAGACATGTGTCTTATCATTTCCTATTTAGATTGTAACTCTAGAGATATAGGGAGATATTCATGGACTTTCATTAATGAGATAGTTTCTCATATTTTTGTATAAATAGGGGAAGTTTTATCCTATCAAGAAAAAAGAGGAAAAGAAGAGAAAGAATTACAGAATGTTTTGTAACAAGGCTTGAGATGGAATGGGATGTAAAGTGAAGAGCTATTGATGTAATGAGATTAGGAGTGTAGATTTCCATTGTGTAAAGTTGTGAATTTATCAATAAAGAAGGTTCTTTTCTATTATTGAATTTTAGAATGTGAGCTTTGTGATTTGGAATGCTATTGGACAATCGAAGGGGCCCCATCAACCATGTGCATTCCTTTGTAAATTTGTAAGATTAATTAGTTTGTTTTACTTTGATTCATGCAAATAGTTTAGCTTTCCATTGCAAATGTTATTTTATTTTTCAAATGTAGATTTACCTCACTATGTAATTTTATGTGTCCTAAGAGCATCTCATGAAAGTAGTGTTTATCTATTTTCTAAAATTTGATTGCTTGAATCATTGGAGCATACAGTGACTTAGTTTTCTTTCACATGTCTTTACAATGCTTTCTTAAATTCAGCTTTACATTCACTGTTTAACCCTATGTTCTCCAAAGAGCTTCTCAAGAAGGTAGCATTCAACTATTTTCCAATATTGGTTGCTTGAAGAATTAAGAATAAACAGTGATTTAGTTTCTTTCCTTATGCTTTTGTCATGCTTTTTAGATTAAGCTTTCATCTATTGTGTAATCTCATGATCAACAATTCCAAGAAGGTAGTTCTTCCAATTTGGGTTACCTAAGAGACATTAGATCACATAGTAGCTGCAAGTTTTCCTTTCCATGCTTTTATGATGCTTTCTTATATCACATATAATGTATACTCAATTGCTTAAGTCATTTCAAGAATATGATTGCGACATCTTCCTATATTGAATCTTCAAAATAGTATTTGAGCATGCAGTAGATCATAATTGTTTTTATATTGCTTGCTTTCATTTCATAGAATAGTATTACTTTTATTTTTGATCAAGAGTTTTCAAGGATAGGATAGGAAGTGATTTCATTTTCATCTTATCAATGAATACAATTGTATCTAGAATAATGATCTTCTTTTCATAGACACAATGCCGACCTAGATTAGACTAACCATTCAAGTCCATTAGACTTAGTTGATCATTGACGCTTAAAATCCATTAAAATCATTAGGCATAAAAGACAAAACCCTTAAAACAATACGAAAACATACTCAACGAAGTAAGAAACAAGGTTAAATAAGCACATATTGTGCACCACACTTCATCAATTTACTAACCCTAATCGATAATTTATGTTAGCAATTTAAGACATTAAATTGACTAAACACCTTACAACTCTAAGGAAAGAATGAATCATTGGCATTCAACATGATAATATTATGCATTCAGATTTCAGTCCTTTAATGACTCCACACAAGCATTAATGGAAATGTTAGCGTAAATATATTGTAGCTAGCATTGACTTATATCATGGTTATAATCCTACAATCATAGTCGAAATATTTCTGACATATATCTTATGCAATATAAATCATATTGAATAAATAGCTAAAACGAGCCTTGGTGGATGCAATCCACCTCCCCTCCCCCATGATGCATAATGCATAGCATAGATAACCTAAAACACAAGCTATACATTTTCAAATCTTAAAAACATAATTATTCATCATACATAGTGGTCTCATGCATAAATATTCACCATCTTAAAAACTGAGATAGCACATAAGTTTAAAGATGTACTATGTTCCTTCACTAAATTTAATTGTGATTAAATTTAGATTCAATAGTTATTCCATGCATCTGTATATAATCATCTCATAAATAAAGTTAACACAGGAAATTCTACTCATGCATAGTGGTCACATGCAGATTCTATCATTAGTCACATGTGCCATATAGCTCCTTGACCTAATATTAATAATTACCTACTATTCTTCCATCACTAAATCTACACTTGGATTTAATAGTGGTCACATGCATGAGAATTCAGTCATCCTCATAAATAAATGTAAGACATACAACTATATACATATGTTGAGCGATTCAACAACATAAAAATTAAGGAGTAAACATACAGTACATACCATGCAAGTGGTTCAGACAAGAGAAATTGGAAAGAATGTCACTTGGAGAATCGAGCACCGCCACCCAACCTAGAACTGATTCCTCCAGTTCACCCCTATGCCGAGATTTCTTTCCATGGATCAATTACCTCTGTTGATCACTTCAATGGGTATTTAATACCCTTTTTCATTATATGGTTTCCATTAGCGGCGTCCCTCTTTTATGGATCATTTTTATCCATTTGCCTAGGATTTTCCCAGAAACTCTTGCCTTTATGTCCCACAAGGCTTTTATGTTTTTTCTTGATTTAGCATCTTTATCCAGCTAAGTAACCTAATGAATATTTATCTCCAAATCCATTAAGCATATCTAGAATTTTATCTAGATATTTTATCATCAAAGAATTATCCATCCCCATTCACCAATGGGATTTGGCAAGAATCTCATCTCTTGGTGTCTCGCTTTTCCAAGTGATTAAATTAAATTATTTAATGATAAATTATTTACTTTCATTGTTACATATTAGAACTAGATTTTCTTAGCTTAGGTCAATAGACTATTACATACAACAAAGGGGTGTTACATTCTATTTCATGAAAAATGTTATTTCGTTCCCATGCATATGTTCCAGCGATAAGTCATTATGCACCATTACTAACTTGAAGTCAATCACACATATTTTTATGGTAAAAGAAATCAATAATGCGAATTAATTCAAAATCCCATCCAGATTTGGTTTAATAATGATAATGAAGACGCCACAATTCTATAACATATTGGACCTAACTTATTAGGTTTAATATGTAGTTTCACCAACAATATTCATAAAGGGTGAAAATTTAATATTTTGTTAGATGTATGATGTATTCTAAATCATTCATATTAACACCATATTTGAGTAATCAACTTGTAGAATTACATTTTCATGTTTGAGGTTTGAGTGATCAGTGTAATTCAACAACATCTAGATGCTACTAGTTCTATAATTAAGTCGGTAGAACATACATAAGTTAATTCGTCTGATGGATTTCAGTACATTATTAAACTATTGAATAATAATTGTTGCTTTCATCTCACTGGTTATCATTTATGTGCCTTCATATGAAAGGTCAGAACCCTTTTCATTTTTGTTCTTATTTTTGACATAACAATGCATTTCTATTTATCAAACACTATTGATATCATGATCTAAGTTCTTGTAAAATAACCAAATATTTATAGTCGTGGTTATGCATAGTTAAAAAATATCCACTTCCATAGCCATCATAGTTTCTAGCATATTGATGCAGTCTGGGTTACCCCAACTACCAATAAACCAAGGCTACTCCACAAACAACTCTATATTTAAATCTGAATCAATAGTATTTCACGAAACATTTACATTGTGCAATCAATATGAGAGTATGTATCTATTTTGATAAATTCCATGAGATATTTTCCACTCTTTTACTCACCTCCTCCAATTACATATGTGTCCCTTTAACAAATGGCGCAATGGGAAAACAAAACAAGAATTTAATTTCGAACACATAATCCTCCAAATTCCCTATGAAGTTGTTATGAAATTATTTGGTAGTTTAGTTAAAAATTCTGTAGGCATTGTGAAATTATTTCATGGCCCCCAAAAAAATGGTATTATGGTTTCAGGAAGGTGAAACAACTCAACTCTCTCCAAAATCAGTTTTTCACTCCCTTAACTTTCTTTTTAACACTACAAATAAATTACCTTACCTCTCTTCACGAGGATTTCTAACACTAACTCAAATTTATCATACATAAAACAAACTTGAAAGGGTTTTGACAACATTCAAAATATGGTTCTTTGTTTTGTTGTTGTAAAAACACTCAAATCCTTGTAATGTCATGGAATCACTATTCCATAACATACAATATTCCTCCACAGGGATTTCAAGCGAGCACAACAAGAACCCAACATGAAAAGTGGTGAAAACACAACTATTGTAGCCACAAGATTCTTTTCTTTTTTATTTTATTTTATTTTATTTTATTTTTATGTATGTAAATCAGTACAACGAGCTACATGCATTAATTAAATAACCGATATCAATGCACATGAATAAAAATCGTAAGTAACAATAGCTCATAAGAAGAAACTAATTTGGTTTAAACACATGGATTTCAATTCAATCAAACAACAATGACTTACAATTCCCTTTGCCCTCCAATTTCGCCATTCACATAGAAAACGATTTTTGTTTCACACAAATAGGAAAGTATAATGATTTTCAACCTCAGGACTATAGTTTCACATGTTCTTCTCTTCTCCCCCTCTCTTCTCCTCTCTCGAGAGATTCTCTTATTTTCTTCCATATGCTCATTCTCTTTAAAAATAAAACTAACATGGGATAACCAAGAGTCACAAGAGATGAATTGTTTCATCTTCTCTACAAATAAGGGAACTAAAACTATATTTACAATAGAAAATATCTCCACCTATTTAAAAAATTAAAACTCCTCCTAAATTAAATATTTACAATTTCAAAACAAAATCCCCCCCCCAACCCCAACATTTCCATGTGACCATCCCATCCAATTGGCATGCTTTGTCTAGCCTTCATTGATGTATGCACCAACATTGGGTTTACTAGGAAATAAATTTTTATGAGCTGCTTCTCATAAGGTCTTCGATAGAATAACCTGTTCTTTTAGAGATGGAACATTCATCGAAGTAGAATATTCAACCAATTTATCTTTTCACTTCACCAAGTATTCCATATATTCTTTCCCTCTAGTCTTCTTTGCAGTCGTTGTGTCCAAAATCGTTTCAGTTTCCAATGTTTTTTTCCAATGAATTTACCATTAAGTCATCCTGGATTCCATATTGTATACTGGTTCTTGCCATTTTTTTTACTATCTTGATGTTGCCTTACTGTTTTTTGCACCCTTCTAGGATTCCAAATATTCATTTGTTTCCTTATCATCTTACATGCAAAGACATTTTCAACCTGTTCTACTTTATTATTGCTTCCTTGTTTGGTCTCATCATCAACTTTAATATATAAATTTTTCCTTTGTTGGTACACATCCCTACTATCCATATCTTGTCTCATTTCTGCATACAATGTTTGTATATCTCCTATTATTTCTTTACCATATTCATGCTTTAGAATTTCTACTCCATCATAGGCTTCATGCTTTTCATATCTTTGAGAATAATCTATCAAAATAGGTTCTTTATCCTGCATCATTACATCAACTAAGTCTTGATATGGAACAATAATATAAATCCTTCCTCCATGTCATCCATTATCAATCTTCAAAATATAGAATTGTTCAAACTTGGTAATAGATTTCTCAAAACTTTCCTCAGAATCATAGGTTGTCTCTTCATACAACCAATTATACCTTCCTCCTTTCATTTTGTCAAATTCATCTTCTAATTCAATTCTTGGCTCAACTTTGTTGTCTTCAAGGTACTACACACCTCCTCTTGTCACAAAATTTAAACAATCTTCATTTAATTTTGGTTTATTTCTTTTCTTTACAACTTGTTAGTTGTAGCTTGTGCTTATGAGGTATTTCTTTCTTTTACAACCTCTTTAAACATGTATTCATGAGGTATTTCCTCATCCTTAGTTCTTGTATAATTTCTATGACACAATGTTGTTCCTTCACCTTGTATATTTGTAACATTGTTGGTAAATGATGATGTTTCACTTTCATTTAAAACATAAATTAAACTTTGTTTCACTATGGCTTCTTCACAATTTCCATACATATAACAGTTATGATTTTTTAAATCACAAAATTATGGAATTTCTGCTGCTATCAACATCATCTTATACTCCTCCATGTGTTTCATAATATCTCCATTTTGGTCCTTTGTTGAAGATTCATTTGTCATTAAAGGTTTCCTGTCATTCTGGTCATTGTAATAAGGTTTCTTGTCTTCAGCTTTAATTCTTCTGTCAACTTCCCTATCAAATTCAAAATCACTAAAAACATGTTCAAAGTACTCATCAATCTCAACCATTTCTTCAAAAAATTTCAATTCCTCATTAAAATGTACAATTACATTTTCAAATTGTTGATCTTCACCTCCAAACAGACATAGATTGTTAGATTTAAAAGCATGAGACTTTTTACTTGATGTCTCTGTTATTACATCTTCTTATTCATATGAACTACTCTCATAGTTCATCAAGTTGTCAATGAACTCCTCTTTAATTTCTCTTATTTCCTCTTCATCAAAGAACAAACCTTATTCAAATTTACATATAAAAAAATCCATTTCACACTTAGCGACTGTAAGTTCTTCTTCCAAATTGACATACTTCTTTTGTATCATCTCCTTTGTAAGGAATTCCATGTCACCTTCTTCTTGCTCATTATCCAACCATAACTATAGTCATCTTGACTTTCTTGTAGTAATTGTGTCACATGAGTTTATCTCTTAACTCAACCATCTCCTTTTCAAATACTTCATCACTCATTCCTTTGAGTCCAAGTACTTTTTCCCTTTTCTTCTTATGCTTGTGAATTTCATTTGAACCCCTGCTCTGACTAATAACATTCATCTTCATATCTTCCTCTTGCAAACTATCATTTTCCACTAGTGAGCTACAATAAGCCCTTCTTTTCTCTATAACAAGTCTGCTACTTTTCACCCATACCAAGTCATCCTCTTGGTAACTTCTCTACTCTAGGTTATTTGTATTATAACCTCTTCTTGAGCACTCTTGATCCTTAGATTTCAAAGTTGTTGGTTGTTGCATCTTCAACTGCTCACTCTTGTTAGTTTTTAACAAACTTATTTTGTTGTTGGGTTCCGTCACCATTTCTTCATCTAAGATATTTTCCCACTCCTTCCTACTATAAGGTTCTTATTCTATTCGACCTGTAAATTTAATTCTCTATTCAAGTCAATGAATAAAATAAAAATGTTCATTAATTAGATTTCATTAAACTTGATCTTTTGCAAGTTTTCATATTCCAAATGACCTATGTCATTTCTGAAGTTTCATCCTTCAGTTGTCTTCCAAATTTATTTCCACTTTCCACATAAAAATGTTTAAAAGTCCATTTCCTCTTGAAAAAACACTTTGTTATATTTTTTCATGTCTATCCAAGTTTGCTTCTAATAACCTTCATAACCTTACCTAAAATTACATCAAAGTATCCTATCCACCCTGTCAATATTATTCGAAAGGATGTTCTCAAAATAATCATCAATCTGCCAATTTAAATTATGTTCAAGTTATTTGTTTGCTCACAATTTAATTCTAATACTTTCACAACATCCCATTCAAAAGGCCTTCATACACAATCAACATCTGAACTTTAATTTCAATCTTCTTAATGAACACTTAATGCATTTCAACTAAGCTTCAATCCAAATTTGAGATTAGTAAGAGTATAATCTATTTGACTCATGAAATATGCTTTATAGAAATATAGGATTTCAATGTTTGCACTATAATTTTATGATAGACACCATAAAATTCCTTTGACAATTCCTTCTCAAATAAAATTTGTTTCACCTCACAAGTTCTTTCCTAAATTTGTTTATGTACTAGCTCTCATCTCCAATTTAAAATGCAAGATTATATTCTACCATCCTTCAATAAATTACAACAATCTATCCAAATTTGAATACAAATTCATTTAACATTTCCCTTAATGACTTTCAGCACGATGGCAAGTCACCTCTTTCAACTTGCTACCCCTGACCTTCATGTAAATTGAAAAACAGTTTCAAATCAAATCACCTATACATAACTCGCCTCTTTACATTGTCCAACTATCTTCAAACCTAGAAATTCCATCTATACATGGATAAATGCTTCTTGACATGCAATCATCTCCATTATCATTTCATTTCACTTTCGGCTATATTTTAACTCTCCAATACATTCTCTATTGTTATGACTCCATCACCAACGAGTGAACATGCTCTGATATTCCCCAAAGAGCATATTTTCTCTGATACCACTTGATGCAGTCCGGGTTGTCTCGACTACCAATATCGACTGATAAAAAACTCGATACTCGATATTTAAACCCAACTTAACAATTTTTTACGAAACATTTACACTGTGCAGTCAATATAGGAGTATGAATTTAATTTGATAAATGTCGTCAGATGTTTTCCACTCACCTTCCACTCTTTTCCCCACCTCCTCCAATTATATATGTGTCCATTTCACAAATGGTGCAACAAGCAGGCCAAACGGGCATTTAAAACCAAACATGCAGCCCTCCCAATTCCCTATGAAGTCGCTATGAAATGATTTCTTAGCGCAATTAAAAATATTTTAGGTGCCGTGTAATGATTTCGTAGCACCCCAAAAAAAATATTGGGAAGGTGAAATGACTTGGCCCTCTCTAGAATCAGTTTTGACACTCCCCTTGAATTGTTTTTGACACTACAAATGACTTACCTTACCTCAATTCACTAGGATTTCCAACACTAACTCGGATTTATGAGACATAAAATAAATATGAAATGGTTTTGATTGCGTTCAAAACAAAGCAATATGTTTTTCTACTATAACAACACTCAAATCATTGTAATACCAGGCAATCACTATTCCAAAACACACAACATTCCTCCACATGATTTTGAATCCAACATAACAAGAACTCAACATGAAAAAGGGTTGAAACACAACTACCGAAGCCAAAAGATTCAAAGTATTTTTCTTTTATGTAAATCAGTATAGTAAGTACAAACATTCATAAACTGAAAAATATCAACGCATAGGAATAAAAATTATAAGTAACAACAACTCATAAGCATAAACCAATTTGGTTTAAACACAGGGATTTAGATTCAATCAAAAACTTACAATCCCCTTTTCCCTCCAATTTGATCATCCACACAGAAAAAACTTTCCGGTTCACAAAGATTGGAAAGTAAAGTGATTTGCAACCTCAGGAGTGTAGTTGCATAAGTTCGTCTCTTCTCTCCCTCTCTCTTCTCCTCTCTCAGGAGCTTCTCTTATTTTCTTCTTGGCACTCATTCTCTTTAAAAATAAAGATAAAATGGGATAACCAAGGGTCACAAGAGATGAATTGTTTCATCTTCTCTCCAAACAAGGAAACTAAAACCATATTTAAAACAAAAAACATCTCCACTTATTTAAAAATAAAACTCCTCCTGAATTAAATATTTATAATTTTAAAAGAAAAGTCCCCCCTCCCAACATTGCCATGTGACCATCCCACCACATTGACAAGATTTTATCGAGTCTTCATCGAATTTTGTGCTCCATTTATGCACTTGCATCACATATTATCTTAATATGCATGAAAGCCTATACAAAGCTTTACTCATACAAGAATACTAATTTACCATTAGTACTTGAGTATTGATAACAAATATGGTAACAATCCAATAAAACCCAAATTCAATAGTGTATTGTTATCCTTAGACCAATAACATGAAAATGAACTACCAGTATCCCATTGTTTACAGCTTTTAACAATAATTTGCCATAAGAAACCAAATGATGTATATTGCAATATATCATCAAAGAAAAATTTAATAGCCTTTCATCAAATCACACACAATTTTTTAGTATTTCAGTTACCAACAATGATATAATGCAATGCTAATTCATAGGAGGTAGGGAAATATTCTAAATGGTCAATGATAGTAAACTATCATAAAATCAATCAAAATCCATGAGAAGACACAATCAATTATTATCTATTATAATTTAGACCTACCACTTGACTCATTATTTATTCTCATCATTTGAGGCAGTTCTTTTAATGTCTTTTTAATCATGCTATTAACAATTTCAAGGACAACCCCTGTCTTTTGACATTCTTTTGACAATGACATAGTTTCTGTAATTAATAATGTAATGGATGCTTTCATTCTCCTATTATAATAAATTCATTGCAACTCCAAGCATTTTTATTTTAATGAACCATTAACCATTATAAAATTTTGCATTCAATGAATGACTGGTAGCTAATCCATAACATTACTATTCACTATGTAAGTTTTATCAAAATTATCTATAGGTTAGTTATAATAAATGCAACAAAATTTTTGACTGTCTTTTATTAATCATAAGGACTCCAATTCCATGATTACAATTATTCTTCCAAGCCATCATTATCACTATCATTCTTAAATGTATTCATTGACACCATCATGCACCTCATATTAAATGCAACCTACTACATGTATTGCCATGTAATTTTGTTAGTACCATACCTAACCTTATATTGGATAACAACATACCTCTACTCATCGTCATTCCTATAGAAACTAAGAGGTTTTAGTGCTGCAACCTTTTCTTTGATACCACTTGTAACATCCCTCAGTATACCTTGTGCAAAAGTACACAATGTTAGAAAAAATTTACCATTTTTACCACCGTGTAATATTTCCAATGACTTATACCATAATCATAGATATAATCATGATCATTAATTGAAATAACCTTAGAAAAAGAATACAAAATCTCCTAAAGAAATAAGCATTAATGCAAATCATTAACATAATTACTTCTTCTGCAATTTTACATCATTAACGTTATTCATTTCATTAGGCTTGTTAATAACATACTGAATGATGTAAGTTTCAACACCATGCAAGGTAGAAATATCATCAAGATAACATAATAGGAAACACACAAGTGGACACCGATATAACCTGGAAACCATGAAGGGAAAAACTAACAAACATTTATTTTATTAAATGTTTCATGAAGGAGTCCACCCATCACTCAATAGCAGCAATGGATTCCATCCCTTCTCCATTGTTAAAATTTTACAAGAAAACATAATGTTAAATTCAAAAATAATTAACTCGATGTCAACACATTCAACATGGTGGCATGTTTCTCAAACACTTTACCCCACATTTCTCGAGCATAGTATCATTGTAGCTTGGTTGTTTTTTGTAGTAAGTTATCCCTTGTAAATTACGTTGACAATCCTTCATTGTTCACAAACTAATATTCAAGCATAATGACCTCATTCCCTACCAGTCTTAGTTATCATCCATCCTTCGCCTGTTCCAAAATGGATAAATTAAAAACTACCAGTTTATTCTTCGCATAAGTCACGATTCTTTCCTATAATTGTTGTCCTCGACAACTCTAGCATCATGACTAAGTAAAATATCCATTTATCAAAAGCCAAATAATCAATCTCTACTAATTATCACAAAATAATCTTTTATGTGTTATACATCTTTTCATGTATCATTATCTTGCACATGAATAATAACATTAAGAATCATCCTTAGTCTTTTACTTTTTACATGCATCTCTAAGTGGGAAACCATTTTTTTTTATACCAATTTAATAACATTAGAAAATAATAGAAAATAAATCCAAACTTTTTTTTATTATTGTAATTCATTACACAAATGCACATACTTACAAATGCAAGTCTAATTTTTCATATTTCCAATGCATTAATAAATACATACAAAAACAACGCCTACTTATCTTTCTTTAAATAAATGGATAAACTTATTAAGTATGAGTTCTTATTTATATTTCATATACTTTAAACACGTGTATAATTATAAAAACATGTTTTCTTATCCCCGTCACATTTGAATTAAATAAAATAAATAAAAATAACAAGCATGCCTTCTTATTCATTTTTCACATACTTAAATTAGCACATATAATTATAAAAGCAAGCCTCCTTTTCCATATTTCAAATACTTAAGTAAATGCATTATAGTTCTAGTTTGTAAAACACACTCATAGAGGCCAACTGTTGTTTATAAATGTAAAAATGGTCACAACATCACTGATGCATTGCCCTAAACCAATGCATTTCCACATGCAACCCACATTTATGTTAACAACCTCTAATACAATGCATGCCTACCATACCATAATTCTCCATGCCAATGTTTAAAATAGTCATACCATAACATTTCAAAAGGCATTAATGCACATATTAATTTTCAAAATGGGATTTACACCCATCATAATCTTCAATGTATTTCAACTCAAAATATTACATAATGATCTCCTTTAGGAGAATAAAATGGAAAGTAGATGCATCTTTTTGTAGTGTTGGTAACTGTAATTTACATGTAACCACATTGATTTCTTCAAGGGTATGAATGGGCCGCAATATCTTAAAGACATCTTATAATATTTAAACTTGAAAGAAGAAATATTTTTAATGGAATTAACCATGCAATCCTTTTTAAAGAAATTAACATAGTTAAATTATTTTTCTATGCACAAAAATTGTGCAATTTTTTTCAAGAAAATAACATGGTTTTTTATCTTCTTAGGCATAATATTCATATGCAATCTTTTTCAACAAATAGCATGGACACTTATCTTCTTATGCAAAAGGTTATATGCAACTTTTTTTTTTCAAAAATTGCATAGATACTTATCTTTTTATGCAAAAGATTCATATGAAATTTCTTTTCCAGAAATAGCATGGATTCTCATATTTTTATGCACAATAATCATGCAACCTTTTTCAGGAATATAACATGGTTACTCTTATTTTTACGCACAAGATTCATGTGCAATTTTTAAAAGAAAATAACAAAATTAATCTATCCCTCCAAAAACATAATCCTACAATATTCCCAAAAGATTAACGCATAGTTAACGTACCCTACTCTTGAGAACTCTGTCCTTTGCTCCCTCATCTTCCGCCGATATATTTAATTGATTTTGGCAACCACAACCAAAATGAACTACTTGAATTTATTACGATACTTCACATCCAACTGCAACAAAGATTTGAACCAAAAGGCTCTGAAGCAAATGTAAAAGTACTCCAACAAAAATTCTTTAGAACAATGCAGTTAGCTGCTTGCCCCAACTTTATGCACAGTAACTACCGATAGGTAAGAAATTTATTCGGCGGAGAAAAGAAAAAATAGAGATAGTAGAACAAACCCCTCTGCAACAAATCCTTACGTGAAAATTATAATGTTTTATATATTCCCAAAAAAAAAATACACTTTGCAAACCAAGTGTATCACTAATTATATTTACCCTCAATTAACCCATAAACACATTTAGTTAATGTATTTACCTCATTTAATGTAGCATATTAAGTATCAATACATACGTATAAACATTTTATAATGTCAAAATGTTTTAGTACTTATCTTTATAATGCATGGACCTTCCTCCAATGTTTTGCAGAACTTGTGTATGTGTGATACCGTCATTGTGAACTACCACTATTAGCAATAAGAATATTCCATTCGTTGTCTCATTTTTATGTATCAAACTCTTATAGAGATATGTTATTTAATCACTATTTGTTGAAAGGTCACACCTTTCATTAGGGCCACAAGACCCATCTCCAAATCTATGCCAACAGAGAGGCATGCTTCCACAACAATGCATTTTGGTGTGTGCTACCTTTTTGGAAAACTTGAACAACGATCGTTCCAAGTAGCATCGCTCGAGTTGGAGAAATCAGTAGGGTTCACATAATGGTTTTGTAAGTAATTCGTAGCAGTGATCGTTCATATCACACTAAATTAATAATATTTTCATGAATTCCATGTGTAAATGCGTAGTTCTAGGGATATTACAAATTTGATGAACCTTTTTCAACCAACACACTTTATAAGGAGTAGGGTGTGTTTTCCACTTTACATCTAGTTCCTTTACTATCTCTATAGAAATAAGATTTTCTGTAGTACCACTATCAATTACAAGCTTACAACACTTACCTTTGAACTTACATGTGATCCCGAACAAGCTTGTCATTTGAGCTAGCTCCTTAGCTTCTTTTTCTGATTTAATAAAAAATATTTTCATTAGCAATGATTCTCATACCTCAAGAAATTCTTCATTTTCTATTGTATATGTATCTTCTTCTCTGACTTCTACAACATGTACACCTATATGACCTATTGGATTATCTTTCAGGCTATTCGAGGACATGCACCATGGTTTTCCACATTTGTAACATTTGAGTTGATAGTATCTACCTTTTCCTTTGCCTCTGGAGAAAGATATTATTCCTCTAAAATAATCTCCTCTAAGTGAAATTTCACTAGAACTTACATGATCTTCACTTGGAGATTGAAATCTCCCTCTTTTACCTACTTCCTTTGCCTCTTACAGGGCTTCTTCCTCTATAACTTTGACTTTGGTTCCTAGTGATATTTTCTTCTACTTTTAAAGTAGCTTGATAGGAATCCTTTACTATATTTAAGGTTAAGAGGTTGATCACATCTTGAAACTCAAATCTCGGAACATTAATATATCTTGCAACTTTCTCGACATCCTCCTCTATATGACCAGCTCTAATATTCAACCTATAAATTTCTTTAGTGTATTATCTAACTATCGTATATTGATATTTTGTAGTTTCCTTAAAATATTGAGTTTAATCATTGGTAAAAAAAATATTTTTAAAATTTTCCAACAATTTGTCCTAGTCTTCAATTCTATATTTTCCTTTCCTATTTCATTTTTCTTATACTTCATCCCATAAGGCATTTCATGTCATTTTAGTATTGTGATTGTGCACCTCATATTTTTCTCCTCCTCAACATCTTTGTTATACATGTTTCCCGTAGGCAGTCCTTGGCTACAAAAACTATTCCAGGAAACCAAATCAACCAACCTTTAGGCTCAAGCTAGCCCTTGAACTAGAGGGGGATCCCTCAGTGTTATGAGGCTTTGTTTAACATTGTTCACCTGTCACTGAATAACAGCCTTTGAAGCAAAATGGCCAGGTTTATGGTTTTAATTGGGGATGGTAGATGATCAATGACAATTCCTATTTATGATTTAGAGGTTCTATCACAGGGTTCCCTTTGAAAGTTTCAGCTTCCAGTCTGATAGAATGACTTAGCTTTTCGAAGAATTTGGCAGAAGAATGTAAGGAGATTCCTAATAATTGAGTAGCCAAACTGATTACTTGACCACTAGGAAGATTTGGATGCGTGTAGAAGATTTCTACAGCCAAACAAAATAGATTTAAAGGGAAACAGAATGGCTAGACTGAAACCAATTCTAAGAGGAGCTATTTTAGACAAATAGCCTAATAAGCTAATCTCTTTTAATGGCTGTCAGAAAGCACAAAACAAAAACTAGTTAAAGAGGAGTTATGATGAACAAATAGTCCAATAAACAAATATCTTTCTAAAGATAATGATTTTGTAGACCTTCCTATAAACACTTTTATCATGTGTAGAAATAAGATATGAAAAACTGGAAAAACATACTCGAAGCACAAAATTCTGTCAAAACTAGAGTTGTAAGGCTTTTATTAGAAATACTACAACAGAAGCTTTATTACAGAGTTAAGAGTCTTGGCATCAAAATCCCACACTTATTACTTCAATTGATGAAGTATTTATACAGTTTATTACAAAATATCTTGATAAAAATATCAAGGGCTACTACAAATATCTGAAAACTGCATTAAAAAAATATTACACAAATAAAGGTAACTAAAAATATTTGAAGAGTTTTGGTACTATCCTTGAGGATTTTTTTTGATAATAAGAGCAATTCGAATTTGTTTACAACTCATATTTGATGAGGTGGCCTCCAAGTCACTAGCTGTCTTTGAGTATTTTCCTCCCGAAATCCTCCAAAATAGGGTCCAAGCATGCCTTTGTATATCTCAATCCGAGATAGATTTGTAAAAATTGAGAGAGGTTATTGTAGATGAATACGTTCTTGAGATAAATCTCGCTCAGTTTCCCCAAATTCGGCTCCAGTTGTTCACAATACTTTCTGCAAACAGATTTCTAAAAAGGAATTTACACAGTCTGAAAAATACACTGTGAAGATGTAATTTTATCTCTGATTATGTAATAGCTATGTACAATATGAAGTAGGTTATTTTACTTTAGCATCTTAGGAACACAAACCTCCTTCCATTTCTCAAGAATCATCTCTTATTGGCCACAATTTGTTCTGCCAAAATATGACTAAACAAGAAAAATTTGGGAACATATGTCTTCAAAGTTTCTTTAAAATCTCCCCAACCATAAGAGTGGTTACAAAACTGGGAGAGGTTTTTGTTAATAATGATATTGGCAGAAAAAAATCTTTCAGTTTCTGAAAACACATTACCATGGGTTTGGAAAGCATAGTTTCAATGTTGGCAAATAAAATGGTGAAGTTTTATTGGATGAAGGGCAACAAAAGGATGATGTGGCAGATGAAGTGGAATTAAAGCAACATATAGGAGAGCGGAGGTGGATGATGACGTAGGAGCAGCAGTAATGGAATATATGTAAACCGCGTTTCGGAGTAAGTCAAGGCGGTAAATGGTTTTAGGATTTTAAGTCCCGAAACACTAAAATGTGGAAAGGGTTGTTTATGAGGGCGGTTTGGGAAACTTCCTATTTCGGACCCCCCTCCGATAAAGTTCGGACAACGAATGAGGGATGAAAAGTGTCGTGGGCCATCCGATGATGGAAGGGTGTGCAGGATGAGAGGTGAGGTGATGGGTGTTTAACACATGAGCGGAAATGGTGGTGGGGTCATGATTTCGAAGGCAGAGGTGACAGTTGTGGGTCCCGACAATTAAATGGAACGGGATTTGGTGGGGTTGGCAACTAAGGCTTGGCCCACTTAAACATAAAATTAATGTTTTAAATAAATGTTTTAATAAAAAATATAAATTTATATATTTTTATTAAAAATAATTTATTTAAAAAATAAAATTATATAACTAAATCATCTGAAAGCATAAAACTTATAAATGCCTCAATATTTAACTTAGAAGGAATGGCAATTTCACACTGAAAATTTTAAATTTTCAGTGTGTCAAAATATGTTACAACATCGACTCCAATGGAGACTGCTTCCCCCTATGTGATGCAGAGAACAAGCAGATTAGTTTCCTTTAGTGTTGGGCATGTTGTCATACTGTAAACTTGATCATTAACCATCATATGCCATAATTAACTCTCTTGGATCAACCCTTCCATTTGAATACTCTGCTACTGCACACTGCAACCTACAACTCTGAAATGAAACCATATGCCAGCACTAACTTGGATACTCTTTCATACTGAAAACTGAAAATTCTAGATTGAAAACTATTGAAGTGAAACTACTGACATTGTAAGTGGAAATAAGCACAAGAGTGTCTAATTCATGGGCTATGGAGTCAATCAGTTAATCCCTTGGAAGTCATTGCACTCAACCAAACCAAACTTAATACTGCAATCTTGCAATATAACGGAAACAATTTTAGATCTACTGCACCCTGAATCTAAAAGTAGCTAATCAATCCCACAGCTCTATCTAGCTTAACTGAAAAACTTTAAATTGTTAGGTGTACTCTTCTTTCCAATGTAAACAAGTGTGGAGTGGATTTATTGACAAACCAAGTCGCTAGCAGCTAAAAATATGAAGAATATATACAATATGAACATGAAATCCCATGGAAAACTTATACTCACATGTGTACTTTAAAGGTTGCATCCTCTGTAGACATTTTAGATTTCTTACCATGGTTGAGAGGGAAAAACATATACTGCTGATTGCAAGTATCAATGAACCTTGCATAGCAGTAAAGGCAACTAAAATTTCAAAACAGTGGGATCGGTTACCCAGTGGAATAGCCATATGACAAAGTGGAGTCGCCACGTGAAAGAAATGCAACCAATAGTAAATGCCTACTCCTTGTTCACTGCAAGGAATAGATCTAATCTTTATTGTTCCCCGGGGAAATATATCTTCGTTACTTCGCTCCCCGGCAACAGTGCCAAATGTTGTACCTGTTTCCCGTAGGCAGTCCTTGGCTGCAAAAACTACGCTAGGAAACCAACTCAACTAGCCTTTAGGCTCAAGGTAGCCATTGAACCAGAGGGGGCTTCCTCAGTGTTACGAGGCTTTGTTTAACATTGTTCACCTGTCACTGAACAGTTGCCTTTGAAGCCCAATGGCCAGATTTATGGTTTTAATTGGGGGTGATAGACGATCAATGACAATTCCTATTTATGGATTAAAGGTTCTCTCACAGGGTTCCCTTTGAAAGTGTTAGCTTCCAGCCTGACAGAATGACTTATATTTTTCAAGAATTTTGGCAAAAGAATGTAAGGAGATTCCTAATAATTGAGTAGCCAGACTGATTACTTGATCACTAGGAAGATTTAGATGCGTGTAGAAGATTTCTACAGCCCAATAAAACATATTTAAAGGGAAACAGAATGGTGAGACTGTAACCAATTCTAAGAGGAGCTATTTTAGACAAATAGCCTAATAAGCTAATCTCTTTTAATGGCTGTCAGAAAGCACAAAAAAAAACCAGTTAAAGAGGAGTTATGATGAACAAACAATCCAATAAAAATATCTCTTTCTAAAGATAATGATTTTGCAGACCTTCCTATAAATACTTTTATCATGTGTAGAAATAAGATATGAAAAACTGGAAAAACATACTCGGGGAACCAAATTCTGTCAAAACTAGAGCCATAAGGCTTTCATTAGAAACACTACAACAGAAGTTTAATTACAGAGTGAAGACTCTTGGCATCAAAAGCCCACACTTATTACTTCAATTGATGAAGTATTTATACAGTTTATTACAAAATATCTTGATAAAAATATCAAGGGCTACTACAAATATCTGAAAATTGTATTACAAAAATAGAACACAAATAAAGGTAACTAAAACTATTTGAAGAGTTCTGGTACTATCCTTGAGGATTTCTGTTGCCATTAAGAGCAATTCAAATTTGTTTACAACTCATATTTGATGAGGTGTCCTCCAAGTCACTAATTGTCTTTGAGCATTTTCCTCCTGAAATCCTGCAAAATAAGGTCCAGTCATGCCTTTGTATATCTCAATTCGAGATAGATCTGTAAAAATTGAGAGAGGTTATTGTAGATGAATACATTATTGAGATAAAGCTCTCTCAATTTCCCCAAATTAGGCTCCAGCTGTTCACAATATGTTTTGCAAAAAGATGTCTAAAAAGGAATTTACACAGTCTGAAAAATAGGCTGTGAAGATGTACTTATATCTCTGATTATGTAATAGCTGTGTAAAATATGAATTAGGTGATTTTACTTGAGCATCTTAGGAACAAAAACCTCCTTCAGTTTCTCAAGAATCATCTTTTATTGGCGACAATCTGTTTTGCAAAAATATGACTAAACAAGAAAAATTTGGGTACATATATCTTCAAAGTTTCCTTAAAATCTCCCAAACCATAAGAGCGGTTACAAAACTGGGAGAGGTTTTTGTTAATAAGGATATTGGTAGAAGAAAACCTCTTTCAGTTTCTGAAAATACATTCTCATGGGTTTGGAAACCATGTTTTAAATGAATGCGGTGTATAGGGAAAACATAGTTTCAATGACCATGAGACAAGCAATGCAACGGAAACGTTGTGGCGCAACGAGAAAATAACATGGTGAAGCTTTATTGGATGAAGGGAAGTAGATGGATGATGTGGCAGATGAAGTGGAATGAACGCAATGGATAGGAGAGCGGAGGTGGACAATGACGTAGGAGTGACGATAATGGAATAGATGTAAACCACGTTTGGGAGTACGGAGTTTTTATTTCAATTATAAGGTAGATTACATGGCTTACTTTCAGGTGAGTGGATAATCAGCTACGGATTTTAGGGTTTTAGCTTTTAAATACGAGCTAATCGATTTTATGTTTTAATTATTAGCTAATAGATTTTAGGTTTTTATTTTAGATTTTAAGAGGATTTAATTGTTTTTTAAGTATATGTTTATGAGGTATGCTTTGAATTGTGATATATCAATTATATTTATTAACAATATCGTATAGCTAGCATTTCCTACCGTCTAGTGTTTCTTATTGCTACCGTTTCCTACCGTCTAGTGTTTCCTACCGATACCGTTTAATTTTATTATTAAATTTTAAAAGGTGTGAACTACTTTCTACATTTGAAAGTGAGTTCAATATTTTGGTTTAGGGTCTATTTTAATTACAAAAAGTTAGTGTGTGATTCTCCAAGCATTGTATCCATTGTATCAATGTGTCATGACAACACTATATTATCCTATAAAACAAATGGAAGTTTTTATTTTTATTTTTTTTATTGTCATTATCCATTAAAAAAATATTTGACATTTGATTCTCCAAGTGACATAGCTTTGTGTCACAAAAATACTTGATTGGGCCTAATGGTTAGGAACATATGCTTGGCAAGTTCAAATTTAGAGTGGTTAAGTATGTATACCTTCCTAGATTTAGTAGTCAAATTTTTGCATAGAGGTAGGTCTCTTGTCTCACACATAAGAGAGTATTTTTAGCATGTCTCCTCCGCCTAGCACGAGTGCAACAACCTCCGTGAGGTTTGATCCTCATTAGCCTTGCTAAGGAAGCTCATCTCAACTCATTGCGCTAGTGGGATTTGACCAATTTGTTGTAGGCTTGGTTATAACCTTAAAATCAACTTTATTATTATTGATATTACTACTTTACCTTGCAAATAATAAAATGAATATCTTGTTCAACTCTTTCATTTAATTTTGAATAAATATTTATATATATTAATAAAATATTCCACCGTTGTAACAAGTTACACTCAAATACAAATATATTTAATATATAGAGAGGAAAATTAGGTTTTTAACCTTTATAATTATTTATGAAGAATTCTTTTATCAAAAAATGAAATTGTGAAATTCATTAAATTTTACATTTATAAGCAACTTAAATAGTAAATAAAATTACATTTTTCTTATGAATTATATTTTGGTATAATTATGAAATTTTTGATTTAAAATTTCTTAAGTATTTTAAGATATCTAAAGCATTTTAAGATATCTAAATAATGAAAATTTGAAAATATTGATAAATTATTAAAATATAATTTTATAAAATATTATAAATAATTTAAGTTTAAATTTTAACCAAAAATTTGAAGCACTCTCTTACTAATCATGGAGATTTGGAATAATAAAGTATATTTTTAAGAAAATATTGAAATAAGTATTTAATTAAAATAAAAATATTGATTCACAAAATAAATATTTTGTTATCAATATATACCTAAATTAATTTATTAAATATAAATAATTTTTTTTTAAATAATAATATATATATTAAAAAAAAAAAACTAAAGAAGCTAAATATTATCTTATACCTATAGGATTTTTATATTTATAAAAACGGATCACTTTAAAATATTAAAATAATAAAAATAATATATATATCTATATATATATATAAATATAAAATTTATAAAAAAAACTTTATATTTGTAAGATAGATTCTTGCGCTCCGTCTAAAAGCTTTACACTTCTGGAAATAAATTGTTGGTGCACTTAACCTTGGGAAAGAGCTAACCAGCCATATATTGGGTATTTAATGCCCTCAGAGCAGCACGCCACTTAACGCGATAACACGGGAGCGGGCAAATTCGGCATTAAATAATATTTGCCCGCTCCCGTGTTATCAGCTAAGTGGCGTGCTGCTCTGAGGGCATTAAATACCCAATAAATGGCTGGTTAGCTCCAGCCCTTAACCTTGGGCTTACTATAATATAGACCTATGGGATCCGCGCCTGGCAGTGTGAATTGACCATTTGCTTGTACATGGGTTATAGGAGGTTCTTCCATAAAATAGAGTTCATTTATATATTACATTGTCATCATTATCCAATAAAATCAATCAAAATGCATATAAAAATAAAATAAAATAAACTAGAATTAATTCATAGTCTAACGCCTATATGAATTAATTAGGCGAAAGTCTATATGATTGTAAGATTGTATTAATGTTAATCAGTAAGCTCCTTCAAATTATATTAATAAATAAATATTCTTTACCATTCTTTTAATTTTCTAATTTTTTTTGAAATATATTTATATAAATTCATATTAATTCACTTTCGACTTAATCACCACTCAAAAGAAGGCCTAATAAATCGAGGAAAACACGTCTAAGAAAAGGCGCGCAATAAATAATGTCCTACAATTGAATTTGACTAAAAATTAACAAATACAATTTATTTAGTCATGTCCAAGGACCTAATCAATGGGCTACAGTATCAATCGAATGCAGTTAAAAAAAAAAAATCATCATATAAAACTTTTAAAAGTGATAGGATAATTTTTCCCCTCTTAAAAGGTGTGGATTTTGTGGGGTTTTTCCCCTTCAAAACTGCAAAATGTCTACGATAGTAGAGAGTCTTGTTGAACCGTAATGAGAAACGTGTGGATTTTGTTTTGAGGAAGTCTTGTTGAACCCTAATGAGAAACGTGTCGACCAGTCAACATCAGCGAGAGATGCTCGGAAGCGCTTCCAAGCTTCTGGAAGGCGAACGTCAACAACAAAGCAATTTCTTTTGGATACTTTCTGTTTCGCGGAAATAGGTGTAGCCTCCATTTTCCATGAAGAATAGAAATCTGGTATTCCAATGTTTCGACCGTTTTCACACATTATCACATTATAACTACGATGATCTGCTACTACTAAGTAAAAGTAACTACGATGATCCGCCAACACAATCGTGGAGCCTCTTTCCCTTTTCAAGTTTAGAAATTTTATTTAGTTGAGGATGATGCGACTGTTTCAAATATTGAAAAATATATTAGCTAAAAAAAATTCACTTTTATGAACAAAGAGATACAGTTGTTCAGCGATCTAGTGCATTTTTATTTGGGTTAATAAACATAATAGCAAGTACAAATTTAAAACAATATTACTAGTGAAGAAATAGGACCTTTCGCTAGATAGATTTCCGAAAATAGAGCCAATAACGACAAGAAGACTAAAACAATATTACAAAGGAGAAAGATAAGACCAATAGCGAGATAAATATATAAAAACTTTTATAAATGTACATTGAAAAAAAATGAGATATAAATGAATTAAAGGTGTAATAAATACTAAATATGAAATGCATCCTATAGTGATAGTGATGACTATTTTAGGACCGGTAAAGATTTAATGATTTTATATTTGGGGTCAACTGAATATCGTGGAAATAGAAAAATATGTTTGAATAAATGTGAAAGGTTATTAATATAAACAAGGCATGCGAGGCAGCAATTCGCTGCATTGAGTGGGGTAGTTTCCATGTCAAATTTTGGATGAGAAGGAGAGAAGCATCCAAAGATTTATCTCTAATAATGCTCTAATTGAAGATCCAATTGCCTTTGAACAGGAACGGAGGAACGGGAGACAATAAATCCATGGACACCAGAGGAAAACAAGATATTTTTGGACACTTTCTTCTATTTCTGGACACTTTCTTCTTGTATAACAAGAACTTCCAGAAAATTTCATCTTTCATAGAGCACAAGATTGTTGTAGATTGTATTGAGTTTTACAACAGCAACCAGAAATCTGATGAATTTGAGATGGTGCGGCGTAGGCAGCGACTTAAGAACCGTAGAGATTATTCAGTTCTATCTGCTTACTTAGCTACCACAACTCCTCCAAGCAATCGGCGGAGGGAAATGGTTGCTATTTCTGTTGATAATCTGCCTAATCCTACAAGTGTAAATAGTGACAATGGCGGGGTTGCAAAAAGTAGTTTAAGCAAGAATGTAGACAACAATCAGTTTGTCTCTGTCGTTTCAAGCAACCTTGATAACCATCTATGAAATTCAGGTAATTGTAAAAAATATTTTTTTTGTGTGACGTTGGCATGTTTTTACCTAAGTTTTACATTTTTTTGGTTTGATTTATAGTTTCAGCATTTTATTCTTGATGTTTTCCCTTGTAGTGCAAGCAATTATTTTGAATTATTTTAGTGAAAACAATTCTTAGAGATGGTTCTGCTATAGGTTCTGTCGCTGGAAGAAATGTGACTACAAAACATTCCAATAAAGTAAATGTTGTTCACAGTCCACAACTTGCAACAATTATCACAAAGGAATTTGATTCCTAGTGGACGAATCATGAGAGGCAGCGTTTTGTGAATGCCCTTGCAATGTTTGGTAAAGATTTTAAGAACATCTCTCAACATGTTGCAACAAAAAGTGAGGAGCAGTGCAAAGCCTTTTTCAGTAAAACTTGCAAGCGGCTTGGACTTGACTAGGTTCTGGAAGCCTTTCAAATGAGTATGCATGATATGCCAAAGATGTGAATGCTACCCTTAAGTATTCATGATGGTGTATAGAACCTAAAGTTAATGCAAGACGTAGATTGTGCAATCATTAATTAATTTATGTAGTAGGTTGCGCTGAAATAATGGCATACTGCCATGGCCCATATGTATGGTTGATTTAAGAACAGCCAAGGATGCATATTAGCTACCATCTATCCCACTGTTCCTAGTTAATTTCTTAGTTGCAAGGCATCGAAAAATATCTTTAGTAGTAACCTTAATGTTGCCTGTAGCAGTCTCTGTCTCCTCCACGCACTCTTTCAAGCCTAAAATCTGCCTTTTAATCCTTAACGCAGACCTTCGAAGGCCCTCCATAGCTCAACGCAAGCCTATTTGGCCTCTTCTTTCTGTTTCAGGGGTTCTTGCTGGCTAGCTATTTCTAACTTCTAAGCTGATCAGAATGAGGGTGTTGTCTTAATCAGCAAAATGATCTGATTTACTTTAATAGGTTTCTTCACCCAGATTTAACCCACCTTGTATTTGCTAAAAGTGGTATGTGCCTGAGTTTTTTCTCTAGGCAAATCTCTTATCTCATTAAATGAGATTAACAGTATGCTTATCATTTTACATTACATACAAATATGCACATCAACACAACTAGATATCATATGGTTAGCTCAGTTGGCAGTATTTATTGTTTCTGACATTGATCATTAGATGGCATGTGTTTCATGTTCTAAAGGATTTTCTTGGATTAATGCAAGACTGTAGTAGTGCGGTGAGGCTTAGAGAAGCCTAGGAGAACATCAGTCCTCAAGCTATCCAAATGCCCAATATTGCATAATCAAACTAATTAGAGGAATGCACCAGACCTCAGAGAAAATAAAAAAAATAACATTTGCAATATTCTGGTTTGAAGTAAACAAAATAGAATTATGAGAAAACACTTACATCAGCTTTAGATTCAAAAGGGTGCTCATCCTCCAAGTGGGAATAGAGGGAAGCAATGTCATAGTCATCAAAGTAGTATGGGCATGAGAAATCTGGACAAACATCCTCATCAACCTCGAAATCATCAATACTCAATCGGTCTACACTCAAACCATATACGACCCAATTCAGGGACAATCATGATAATATGTCTTCATTGTTTCCCAACAAATGATACCATACAATTTTTATTATAGACAAAATATTCAAAAATCTACCCTAGTTCGGGGCATTCCAGGAACAACGCGCCCACTGTGAAGTTGATAACTTTCAGAAGTTCAAAAATAATCAAAACTTGCATGTAGCATCAAAGAAATCTGACACAAAAAGGGTTACTTTGCTTATTTAACTGTGCACCGAAAACAAAAACAATGTTGATTTCCAGATTTTTGAAGATTGCAGAACTTGCATTCCCAGAATTAAAGAAAGGGCTTTTCTTTTCTTTTCTTTTTTTTAGTCCTTTAAGAGGAAACCCAAACAACAGATAAAGGGCCAACACACTTCTGTTATTTGAAGAATATTTATCAACCCCGACAAAGCACTGCACTTCGCCAACAGAAAAACTTTTACAAGATAAAGTTGCGAATAACTCACCTGGAGAAAAGCTTCAAAATCTATCTCTTCTTCCGTATCTACGTAATATTCTTCAAGAATCACCTTTACTTCTTTCTCTGTTAATAATTCCTGAAAAGCTTTAAGTTTTGTCATCCCCGACGCCAAATTCATATGGATAAACTGCACATTGATAAAGTTAAGATGATCAGGGCAAAGCCTCAACATGATCGATTACGCAATTGATCTGATTATATACCAGATCCATTTGGTTTCCTCGGAACAGAACCTCTCAGAAAAAATTTGCTGTCTAAAATATTGCATTTTCGGATTGCAGAATATGAATGAACCCACGAGATTTGAAACCGTTACCATCGACTTAACAGAGATAAAGGGACAAAAGGATAAAGAACAAAAATTAAAGGAGAAACTCACCTTTTGCAGAGGGTATGAGACTCTGCCATTTATTCCTGATGCCATAGTAAAATTTCAAAGTCAGAGAGACGACATGCAAATTAAAAAGCAAAGGAAAAAAAATTCTTACAGTTAGCCATTGTGCTCTCAGCTCGTCCTCGGCACACAAGAGTTAATGAACTCTATCCGCCATCTTGCCTAGAAAGACCACCTATAAAAATAAATAATAATCCATATCAGACCATTGATAAAATTAAATGAAAGGCACATTTGCTATGAACGACAGATGTTAAAGGAATATAATAAATTAATATACAGAATGTGAGGAATCTGAAAATGTGAAGAGTATCATACACTTCAACGAACTAATTATCCACCATACCTCCCATAACCCTGAGAGAATCGTGAATATGCTCGGGATGTCGTATCATTGGGCTTCGGCTATAATCCAGAGGGTTCAGGAGATTCCATTATCAACACTGCGCCTACAACGACCTAATCTAGCCCACAGATAAGGCATCAAGGCTCGCCCGTTGATCACAACACTGCACAATTATACTTCAGGAGCATAACAGAGAAATTAAAGTTGCAGAGCAAAAGTTTGAATCGTTAAAAGCAAAGGTTGAACATAACAAGCGACGTGGTTCAACATAACGCGTCATAATGCATGATTGAAATGTGGCTGAAGCGCAGGACAATGGTGACAGGTACCAGTGGTTTCGGGATTTGGCGAGCTTGTATCATACACCTCCGCCGATTGATCCCATTGCAGGAGTTGTGAGTTGTAAGCAGCGTGTTTATGGGCGCTAAACCATATCGAGGGAGGAAAACTCCATGGGCCTCATGCAAGCGATTCAATCCGAGTTTTCCCTAAGCGAGTTGTAGTGCCAGTCCATTGCGATGGAGGAAAACTCAATGGGCCTCATGCAAGCGATTCAATCCGAGTTTTCCCTAAGAAAGTTGTAGTGCCACTCCATTGCGGTATAAAGCATTTGATTGCGGGGGTTGACTGCTCGAATTGGATAAGGGCAGAGTAAATAGTGCAGGAGGCCTGCCAATTTGATCCCCACCAGCCTGCAAGAAACGAATCTTCGGCTCAGCTCCAGGTACGAACTGTTATTTCTTTCAGCTCACGCTCTTGGTATGACCTGTTATTCTCTTTGGCTAAGCACATGGTATGCAACTGGGATTAATGACCACTTCTAGGATTATTGCCAATTCAGAGAATTGCAGGGCTTCCGCTCTAGGATTATTGTTGATTCAGAAAATTGCAGGGCTTCCGCTCTAGAATTATTGCCCATTCAGAAAATTGCAGGGCCTGTAACTGGAAATTCGATCCTTTGATCAAGTGAGTGGCGTTGATCTGGTTGCTGGTTGGAGATGAAAGTAGTTGTTGTAGGTGAGCTCCCGATTGCTTCCGATTTTGGTTTGATACGGTAGATTGCTTATGCCTTCAGGTTAGCTCTTTCTGGTTTTGGTTTTGTATTACGCTGGATGGACTTGTGCCAAAGCAACATGCAGAGTAGGCAATATGCAGAGTACACATTACAACAGATACCGTAGACACATTGCACATTGCAACAGGTGGCAACTTCATCAAAGACTAATAAATAGACGACAATATCTGGGAGCGGGAGCTAGCATTTCTTCATACCGCTAGATTAATGCTAACATTAATCAACAGCTCCAAAAAAAATGAATCAGAATGAACAGACAAAGGCAAGATAGTATATGCTTTGAGCCTTTTTACCTCAGGAAGAGGCCAAATAAGACCGCAAATTAGTCAATTAAAAACTTTGATTATACTCGACAAACAGTCACTAGCAAATAGCTCAACTAATACTAAGTACATCATTTTCGATTACTATAGTCCCATGCCATCGCTAGATGGCAGGGACTAATAAGAAATGAAGTGTGATTTTATTTATGTTATGGTCTTGAAACAAGTTATTAATAGTAGATAAAAAGAACTATAAAGAATCATAAAATTTTAAAAACACATTATTTAAGAGTAAGGATAGATTAAGTTTTACTAAGATGTTAGAAATTTTAGAAGTAAGTTGCTAGAAAAATAAAAAATGCAAAAATATTTTTTAATGCATTTTACTACACTAATGGATAAAGATTTTTAGCTTTTTAAAAATGTCCCACTATAATACAAATATATCCATCATTATCTCAAAATCAATTCTTCCTTTTTTTCCTTGAGAGGAATCCTAGAATGGTTTAATCTTTATCAACTTTACTCTTCCCACTACCACTATGGTAATTGGTGGGTGAAGCTCCTCGATGTTCCCCTCAACTACCCTCATAATAAAGCCTAAGCCTCCAAGACACTAGTGAAATTCTATGGAAACTCCATTACGATGAAGAAACCTTCCTCTTAATGGATTGTTGGAAACATGTACAAGATTCCTAATGTTAAGCTACCTCTATAGACACCATTAATGAAAGTACTCACAATAGTAGAATGAAAATTAGTTGATCAATTTAAAGGTATTTGGGCCTTCCCTCATGATATGCAATAGAGATAGAAGAAAAAATAGGTTTCATTAATCGAGGGTGTGTTGTTGTGTTGTTTGTATTATCCAGGAATCATAACTTTCTTATTTGGACTAAAACAAGATTGTGCTCTAATGTAGCTCTTCCTTCATTGGGTTAAGAGGTGTTTACTTAATCCAATCATCAATGGATGATGATTTAAAAGTTGAAATATCCTCTATGGCTATAGCTTGATGATTTATAAGCTATCGTGAACATTCCACTAGAATAGTTCATCACACGGATTTCATAAAATTACCAAAATATATACTATGTGGGTTAATTTTTCCTTAATATTCTAGATTATTTAAAATCATATTTTTTGTGTTAGCTAAACTATGATACATAGAGAATAGAAGGAATTAAACACACACCAACCATGATAAGCACAAGTTTTTCCTTAGGAAACCCTTATGAGACAAAACCTCTCTACAAAGTGATGCTTATCTGCTCTCTTTTCTCTAGCACCAAAATATGCAAGTACAAAGGAAGATTTACTCTCTATGGAGTTACCTAAGACATGTGACCTATAAAGTTTCTATAAATATTTTTTACCCTTTTTTCTTCTCGATATTATAACACTCGTAGTTGCCTATTCAACTATGGAACAAAATACAAAAGCATAGAATGGAACCCGTAATCTTCCTAGTGGCCTAGTATGTAACATAACCTGACATCCAAATAGGGGTAAGATTTCACACCCTAAACCTTCAGGTAGAGTTAGAAGTTGGACCTTATAGAGTCTTCTTAAAAATATGCATGTGGCCATCTCCATATGTATGAGTAAAGGGGGTTGATGAGGTATCCTTTCATACCATGATTTTCAACTTGTCAGAAGCATAACTTTTGCTATGAGCTCTATTTGACACAATTCTTACCACATTAGAAAGGTATTTATGTGTAGATCAATTCCAAAGGGCTTGGGATAATTCAAATATTTTTACCCCAAGAGAAGCATTTAATACCTTAAAATGGCTCTTAAAGGTATTAGATCTTAATTATCCAAACTAGAAACTAACATCAAAATGACCCTAAAGTTGACGCCTCTAATTTATTCCACTCTAAAACCATTTAGATAGATGAAAAATAATATGATGATCCAATCCAAATCATACCTCGCCATGTATAGAGACTTTTGGTCCCCAAAATCTTTACTAAATAAGGATAGGAAACTTTTCCCGTACTTCCTCCCCAAAGTATCATTTTGCTTTATCTTAAAGTTTTTCTTTCAACCCAATCTACCAAAGGTCATGCTACCACTTTCTTGCAATTTTGCACCTATTCTACAAAATTTTGTTGTATACCAACTTTTCTTGAGCAATTGGCGCTAAGTCCTCTATGAAGGTAGGATTTTCTCCTTCCCTTGATCCAACATGGAAGGCTCATAAACGATGAGATTATCCATAATCACTATTGAGTAAATGTGCATGTATGGGAGTAAATTGAATCTATAGGAGTTATATCCCTATTTTCCAATATCTTGAAAGGATGATATGATAGATGATTGATCTTATAACAAGGACTATAAAATCATTCCATTCAATTGTAACCATACTATGTCTCCCACTGTGAATGAATTCTTTATGTTGTGTTGATCATTCATAGATTTATACTTTTGTGTGACCTCTTCAACATCCACTCTACTTTCCATGGATCTACACAACATTTTCAACATTTTTTTCCATTCTTAGTGCATCTCCCATGAGGTCTACCCTGATTTTTCATTGATGTCAATATATGACATTGAAGGCTGAAGATGGATTATCTCCAATATAATTTTCAATTGATTTGTTATAAGAGTGTTGTATATAGATCATTTTTCAATCCATGTCCACAGATTCTTTTGATTGTAACCCTTCAGAGTTGCACCAAATACCTGTTGATTACTTATGTATTCCCATATGTTTGAGGACAAAATGTTATAGAGCTCTTCCATTTTTTGTACATCCTCTTTGATAATGTTGTCCAAAATTCAGTGAAAAATCTAGTGTCCTTGCCTAAAATTATTCTCAATAGTATCTCAAAGTGCACTCAAACTTGTTCAAAGAAAAACTTTTCTACTCCTTTCCCTTTGATGCTCTTTTTATAGGACATGAAAATGCACATCTTGTTGAGATTTTCAAATACCACAAATTGATATTCATTTACTTTCGTACTTGTTGGTAAACCTCCCACAAAATATATGGAAATGCCTTCCCAAAGATAAGTAGGTAAAGATAAGGGATGATATAGGTATTTATTTGTATTATTATGATTTTTGGTACAAAAAAGTATACATCCTCTAATTTATTGTCTTTCATCTTCTTGCATTATGGGCTAGTACATATAGCTCTATGAGTTGGTGGTTGTCATCCCAACACAAAAATTCCCTGCAACCTTGGAGGTGTGGAACTCTTTGACAAGAAACAAACACTCACATTTAGGAACACAAATCTTGCCCGACCTAAAGAATAACCCATTCTAGAGATGATACTCATCTTTTTTGTTACTGTATTCTACATGACTCCATCCTTGTAGCTATTGAAAGAACTGCTTGAGTTCCTCATACTATGTGTATGCCTCTGTATATGCATTAAAGCTAAAAGGATCAATGTGCATCAGAGTTCACAAAGTTTTAATTTTTGATGTGGTTTTCCTTTAAAGCATTTAAACCAACCTAATTGTGTCACTCTTCTTGTTCTTGATGTACCTCACTTAGTGTTGAATTTTTAGGGCATCCTCTAAATTGATAATTACTTCCTATGATTTTTAAATTAGATCATTTTTTTTCTTATAGTCTTCTCCATCGCAAAGCAATTACAAAGAGAACCTCAATAGTAAGAAAAAAAACCATAAGGACCATAAAGAGATAGAGACACAATAATACAAGTATTTAAAATAGAAAAACCCACGTGGGGGGAAACGAAACAATCTTTTCCTTAGAAGAATCATCAAGTTCAATAGAGATAGGTCAATCAAATACAAGATCAATCAAGCTAATAATGCATCTAGACCAAACGTGGCCCACTACTTCCTATTCATATCAAAAACTACCGAATAACTTTGGTCTACTTTTGTACCAATCAACTCAATCCTAAAACCCATTTACACTTCAGAAGTTTGGTCCTCTAACTCTATATTATCTCAAGAACTCAACCTTGTTATGTCTCACAACTTTGACCTTATCTGCCTTATGAATTTCATCCATCTTCAATAGAGATTGTACCTCAGAAATTAATGTCTTTCCTAATTAATCTTCCTTAGAAACTTGTCCTTCTTTCAGGAAATTTCTTTAAAAACTTGTCCCTTTCTCTAACCTTGGAAATATTCCTTTGTTGCCTCAGATAGGCCGAATTTGCTTGCCTCAAACATATCTTAATTTTTTTCATGGAGGTAAGTCAAATGTCACATATTTATTGTAGATTGGCTTATCTAAATGGGTGTGTCTATATTGGATCCAAGTTGACTAGGAGGAGCCAAAAATTACATTTTCAAAATTCAAATTTTTTCCTCATAAAAACTTTCTCTTTTAACGAGCATGAAGAAAATTCTTTACAAATACATCATTAAATGAAATAATAATTATGAAGACTGACCATAGCTACAAAATTTAACACTAAGCCTCTTAATGCCTAATTAGGGTTGCAGGGTGTCTGTGCATGACCTCAACGACAACTTTATGAATATTGAGTTATGAAGACTCATCTTTATTAGACATCCTTAAATCTCATATATGATATCACCATCGTCTTATGCACATTATTTTCTTTCCAATTATAATAATTTTAGCCAAAATTGAGCTTTGGACAAGAAATTATACCCATTGTAAAAAACTACCCTTTAGGGCCTCATCAACTTCTATACTACCACACATATTTATCTCATTTACCCACATCACTTGATCTAATTAGTAGAAAAATATATCATTCATTGGCACACATAATTAAGGATTTCACTTGTTAAACTTATTTTTTTCATTTCTACCTAACTTGACAATGAATCATCAACTAATGGATCTTGACTTGCCACCAATTGATGTTTCCTCTGCTAGACACTAGGACACATAATCATATTCTCTTTGAAACTTTCAAATGTCCAATATCCATCATATTGATGGAGTGAAATTATATATGCTAATATTTGGTATACCATATTCAAATAATGGAAATCCAATATCTGATATATATATATTATTTTTGTTAGTGTTAGGAGGTAAGCTTAATTTGGAGGTACCAACCTCTTGAAATTTAAACACCCAATATTGAATCTCCCCATAACTCAAATCTTTGATATTTAATACCACGTCACCTCTAACATGACTACCACTTAGCTGCCACCTCAATGTGGCTATGTAGTTTGATCCATGTCATCTTGCCATGTTGACATGTCATATCAAATCCATGTCAACATGCCATGTCATCGAGGATCCACTTCATGCCATGTCATTATGATACAACACCTATCACATCAGACCTCCATGTCAGAACCATATTAGCATGCTATATATTATCAAGAATTATTGATATCATTAGGAAATCCCAATAGTTAGGTCCCAATATCTTGATAGTAAAAACCTTGAAAGTTTGGTATTTGGATACTCGATACCTGACACTTTCATCCCCAAACCTATTAATTGATGGCTCCCAAACTTACATTAATTGAAAAATAACGCAGGTCTTATTCTTATCGAGGACTTTGGTCAATAGTTTCCATTACATTCTCCCAACATATAACAGATGAAAGGTCAATACCCAATGGTTGAAGGCCCAATATTCCCTTTCAATGCAAGTCTTAGTTGTGACTCCCATTGGCTAGGTCACCAACCACTAAGGCCAAGGACTGTAATTCTCAAAGCTTCTAACTCACTTTTTATATATTTATCAAAGGTTAAAATGGGTCTAAACCCAAAGTTTTGGTAGTTGACTAGCATATACCTGATGGATGATACTTTATCTATTTAAAGAAAAGGTTTTTGTTATTTGTTAAATGGGCGAGACTCATTACTTTCATGGAACTTATCACTTTGGTTTATTTGTAATGTTTAACACCCAATGCCCAATATATTAATACTATAGTAGTTTTCTCTTTATAGCTCGGGACCCTTCCAATTGACTCTTGGTTATGGCTCCTATCAAGCAATGTGACTATAGGTGGAAGTTAAATATTCCAACCCCAAAATTATAGAAATTCTGATAGGGTTACTAGGTCTATTGCAGAGATTTCAACTAACTCTAGTATGGCAATACTTTTCCCTCAAAAATTCTTAATACTTGGAAGTCTTCAACAACCTCTAATGGGAAACAAAGTGATGCCTCCATCTAAGCATCTTCACCAAGAAAAAAAATATGGCCAATGGCCCAAATTCACAACTTGTCCCACTTGAAGGAGATTCTCCTCATTCCTTTAGGTATAAAAATGCACCCTAAAAAGTTGTAAGATTTACAAAATAGAGAGGCTATTATATTGACTTATATTAAGAGGGGAAAATCTGATGGCGGTTTGGGTGCAGGAAGGAGTGTTAAGCTCCCAAACTGTGAGAATATATCTTCTACTTCTATTTCTGGATGTAATTGGTGCTTCAATGGGCTCTCTATCATCCATTGATAACCTTAGAGGTTCCACTAAGTTAGAAAACTCCTCTAAAACCACTGAGTTCCGCTAAACCTCCACTATTACGGACCCGATGATAACACAAGCCATAGTTTAATAAGATTTGAAGTTCGCCTTCAACAAGCTCATCGACACTTCTTCATTGTTGATATGTTCAAGATCCAATGGTCACCGCACTTCCTGACCTCAAAATTGCTCCCCGCCTATCAACCATTGATCTTGCTCCACCAGATCTAACGGTTTAAATAAATATTGGCCGGGACACTTGCACACTTTAAACCTGCCCGATAAGCGGTTTCTCTCTCTCCTCTCTACTACATGTCACGATGTGTATGGAATCGGATCCATTCGGAAAATACTACTGACGGCCTTTCTTCCACTCGAAATCCACTTGTGAGTTTCTCCAACCCACTTCAGCTCGTTAACTATCTGTTAACTTCTACACCCGAACACCGTTGATCTGTCTCAACCAAGATATGGCAGTCCAAGTTCAATCTTCATGCCACTGCATCCTTGGTCTTCCTCCACTAGTCTCGACTGTCTGCTCCACACTTAGAATTCACGAGAAACTCAGTTAAAAAGAAAACACGGAATTTAACACAGTCGACACAATTACACACAATCTCACAGAACAACAATTAAACTTCAAATTTCACGATAACACAGATATTTCGAAGTATATTATCCTTCGGGATTTAACAAGAATTTGTCATTCACATACAAAAAGACTAATTTTTCCCAATTCATTGGATTCGCTCTTGGAAAGCCAAATTTCTTTAACAGTCAAAATCCCTTTACAATAGTGTGAAAATTACATAAGTACTGGTACATCCTAACAACCAGATCCTAATTCAAAGGCTAAAATTTATTAACCCTAGCTGTCCTATGAGGCATTCTGCTCGAGAATCTCCACTACAGCTAACTAACTAAAACTTATTACATCATGATCAAATCCTATATTCTAGCTCTATGCTTAACTAGAAAAACATGGAAATTGATGGCTAAAGGATCCCACTCCTTTGCTTGTAATATTTTTTTTTTCTATTTTTGGAATAATTCTTCGAATTTGTCTTCAAGCCTTATGCTACTGCATCAGACTCCTGAGGACAAAATTATTCATGGGCTCCTGTCCATGAGCTCTTCTATAGAATTGCCTAATTTCTGTAGCATGTTTTCTGTTACCCAAGTAGCTTCAGCAATTGGTTGATCCTTCCATTTGACCAAGCACTAAAAGTACTCTTGTCCTCTGGTTTTATTGAACACTTTCTTGTCTAAAATCCTTTCTAGTTGTAATTCCTTTGTTGTAGGTAATTGTTTTACCCAGTCAATTTCCTCTGTCTCTTGGCCTTCTTCTGTATCATTTTCATTTTCACCTTCATACTTGTACAAATCAGCAACGTTGAAAATTCGAGATATTCCAACATTAGGGGGTAATTCAATTTCATATGCATTAGTAGAAAATTTCCTCAATACTCTGCTTGGTCCAATTTTCTTGAACTTCAATTTATTATACTCCCTCTTTGGAAATCTTTCCTTCCTTAGGCGTGCTAAAACTAAATCCCCAACTTCAAAGTTCACTTCTCTTCTTCTCATGTCTGCTCTATTTTTGTACTTGATGTTGCTATCTTGTAGCTGTTGTTTCACCTATTCATGTATTGCCTATATTTCTGAAGCAAAATCTTCTCCCTCTGCACTTCTCATTTCATCTTTTCCCAAGTTTCTTAACTCAGATACTCCTCTTGGATGCATTCCATAAACTATATGGAATGGACTCTGCCCTGTACTCTTGTTAGGTGAGTCATTATATGCATATTCAGCCTGTGCCAATACTTGATCCCACTGCTTTGGATTTTCTGCAGTAAGACTCCTTAAAAGATTACCCAAACACCTATTCACAACTTCAGTCTGTCCATCAGTCTATGGATGATAGGCAGAACTGAAACTTAGTTTAGTTCCCAGCTTCTTCCATAGTGTCCTCTAGAAATGTCCAACAAATTTGGCATCCCATATCCCAAGGCCTATCTAGAATTGGTAATGGAACATAAAAACCTGTGTTTTGGCTTCTTCCCTTTGCATATTGACAAACTTTACAACTTTCACATACTTTTCCACTTCAGATCTCATTTTCAACCAGATATAAAACTTGTTCAACTGTTCACAAGTCTTATCTATACCAAAATGTCCTGCAAGTCCACCGCTATGTTTTTCTTTGATTAAGTTCTCCCTCATAGAAAAATTTGGTATGCACAGCTGATTTCTCTTAAACAAAAATCCTTCTTGTAAGAAATAATCCAACCATTTATTCCTATCCATCAAAACAGGATTCTTACAAGCTTCAAATGCCTCTTTAAAATCTAAATCTGTGCTCATACAATTCCTTAAGAAAATCAAAACCCAACACTTGAATTTGACTCTCTTGAAATAATGTATTTCTCCTACTTAAAGCATCTGCAACTTTGTTTGATTGGCCATTTATATGCTTCAAGACAAAATGGAAGCCTTGAAGATACTTTACCCATTTGTCATGTTTCTGGTTAAGCTTTGGCTGCTGCATAATATACTGCAATGCATGGTTATCTGAATAAAGTATGAACTCTTTTGACATTAGATAGTGTCTCCACTTCTTCAATGATTGCACAACTACATAAAACTCTTTATCATAAGAAGAATACTTCTTCTTTGAATCATTCAACTTTTCACTAAATTAAGCTATAGTTCTGTCTTCCTGACTTAAAACACCTCCAATAGCTTCTCCACTGGAATCACATTTCACTTGGAAAGGTTTATTAAATTCAGGTAGAACCAAAATAGGTTTTTCAGTGATCTTCTTCTTCAACAACTGAAAATTATTTTCTGCTTCAGCAGTCCATATAAATGGTTTCTTATCCTTCCTTATAGTCTCAACAATAGGAGCATTGATCTTACTAAAATTCTTTATGAATTTCCTATAAAAACTAGCAAGAACATGAAAACTTCTTACCTCAAAAGTACTTTTAGGTGAAGGGAACTCCATGATTGCCTTGATCTTCTCTGGATCCATCTTCAACCCTTCAACGGAAATAACAAAACCCAAATACACTAATTCCTCTTTCATGAATGAACGTTTCTTCAAATTCAGCAATAATTTCTCTTGCTGTAATCTTTGTAAGACATAATTCAAATGTCTCATGTGCTCCTCCTGAGACGGGTGTAAACTAATATATTGTCCAGATATACTATTACAAATTTACCAATAAATTCCTTAAGAACTTCATTCATGAGTCTCATAAATGCACTTGGTGCATTTGACAACCCAAAAGGCATTACTCTCCATTCACACAATCCTTCATTTGTCTTAAAAGCAGTTTTCCACTCATCCCCTTCTCTTATCCTTATGTGATGATACCCACTCTTAAGATCTAGTTTTGTAAAATAATTTGCTCCACTCAAACAATCCATCAAATCTTCAATTCTTGGTAAAGGAAATCTGTACCTGATTGTGATTTTATTGATGGCTCTTGAATCAGTACACATTCTCTAGCCTTCATCTTTCCTTGGACTCAATACTGTTGGTACTGCACAAGGACTCAAACTTTCTTTGATCAGTCCTTTGTCAAGCAGTTCCTGAACCTACTTTCTAACCTCTTCATTTTCTATGGGAGTCATTTTGTAAGTTGCTTTGTTTGGGAGATTTGCTCCAGGAATCAAATCTATATGATCGCTAATTCTTCTAATGGGTGGTAACTCATTAGGTAAATCATCAACAATGATATCACAATAGTTGTCCAACATTTCTTGAATTTCAATGGGTAAATCAGAAACTTTAGTAGAAGTCATTATTACCTTGGGCTTGCAAATTACAGCAAAGTTTACCTCATTTTCTTCAATATGTTGTAAGTATTCCTTTCCTCCTAGTAATAAATTTTTTGGATAAGTCTTCTTTCCTGATGCATCCTCTTCTTCCATAGGTAGCAATGTATGATTGACACCATCTTTACCAAACTTGTAGGCATTTCTTTTCCCATCATGCATAGCTCCTCTATCATATTTCCAAGGTCTTCCAAGCAATATGTGACACACATCCATAGGCATCACATCACATATAATTTTATCCTTATATTTTCCCAACTGCAACTCCACTTCACACTGTTCATTCACTAACAACTGATGTCCATTTTGTAACCATGACACCTTGTAAGGTGTTGGATGTCTCATTGTCTTCAACTTCAATTTCTCCACCACTTTTGTAGAGACCAAATTATCAGTGCTGCCACTATCAATGATCATTTGACAGCATTTCCCTCGAACCTTACACATTGTTCTGAACAAAGTCTTCCTTTGTGATGGTTCAACTATCTCCTTTGTTGGCTTGAGAAAAACTTTATTGACTACCAAAGATTCTCCTCTCTCTGGTACATTTTCTTCTTCTGTCACTGTTGTTGCTTCTTCCTCAACTTGAACAAGAATTGCATTCTTCTCACTTGTTCCTGCATTCTCTGGGCATTCAAAAGCTTTGTGTCCCAGTTTGTTACATCTATAACATCTTACTTCTCTTCCTCTACCTCTGCCTCCTCTTCCTCTAGAAAAACTCCCTCTGCCACCTGCATCACCTCCTGTGGTTGCATGCTAGTTTGAGCTGCTGCTAGCTCCATCTCTAGGTGTTGTAGGTCTTCCTTTACCACCTTGACTTCCTTTTCCTCGGAAAGTACCTCTTCCTCTGGCAGACTACTTCCTCATGAGTTTTTCTTCAGCTTTCAGTACCACCTGATAAGCTTCTTCTACTGTTTTAGGAGACAGTATACTTATCTCATCTTGAATGTCCATTCTAAGACCATTCACATATCTATCCACCTTCTCATCTGTATCCTGAGTTTGTCTAGCTCTTATACCTACCTTATAGAATTCCTCTGTATATTCTCTCACTGTCATAGACCTCTGTGTAAGATTCTGCATCTGTCTGAACATGGTTTAATGATAATTACTTTGTAGAAACTTACCTCTTAGCTCTTATTCCAATTCCTGATTGATTGCTTGCTAAGACTCTTTATTTCTACCTACACTCCATCCCACCAAAGTGCTGCATGTGCTCTTAGCTTCGTGACAACAAAATTTACTTTCCTCTCATCTTTTGTTTCTTCAGAATCAAAGAATTTCTCCATGCCATTAATCCAGTCTGTCAATTCTTTTGGATTCAATCCTCATGCATATATTGAAACCTCAGTTTTTGGCCTAGCTGTGGATCTCAATGCTGATTGGAAGAATCTCATCTTAGGAGTAACTGCTATAGTTTCCTCCTCTTATTCAGTTTCAACCTTAGTCTCACTAACATCTCCATCATCTATATTTCTTCTTGTTGTCAATGCTTCTAATCTAGCCTGCATTTGTTGCATAGCTTCCATCACCTCAGCATTTGCAACTGGTCGTCCTCTTCTACCACGTCCTTGTCCTCTTCCAACTCTAAAAGCCATATTGGATTTCCTTCCCTTTCTTCTGAGATTCAATTTAGTGTCAACAAGTTGCTTTGATACTACTAATGATGGCGGTCTGGGTTTAGGAACGAGTGTTAATCTCCCAAACTGTGAGATTATATCTTCTACTTCTATTTTCGGATGTAATTGCTACTTCAATGGGCTCTTTTTCATCCACTGATAACCTTAGAGCTTCCACTAAGTTAGAAAACTCCTCTAAAACTACAGAGTTCCGCTAAACCTCCACTAGTCCGGACCCGACGGTAACACAAGCCATAGTTTAATAAGATTTGAAGTCCGCCTTCTACAAACTCGTCGGCACTTCTTCACCATTGATCTGTTCAAGATCCAACGGTCACCTCACTTCCCGACCTCGAACTTGCTCCTCACCTGTCAACCGTTGATCTTGCTCCACCAGATCTAACAGTTCAAACGAATATCGGTCGGGACACTTGCGCACTTTAAACTCGCCCGATAAGGGGTTTCTCTCTCTCTCTTCTCTTCTATGTGTCACGATGTGTATGGAATGGGAGCCAATCAAAAAATACCGCTTACGAACTTTCTTCCGCCCAAAATCTGCTTGTGGGTTTCTCCAACCCGCTTTGGCTCGTTAACTGTTTGTTAACTTCTACCCTTGAACACCATTGATATGTCTTGATAAAGATCTGACGGTCCAAGTTCAATCTTCATGCCACTGCATCTTTGGTCTTCCTCCATTGGTCTCGATTGTTCACTCCACACTAAGAATTCACGGGAAACTCAGTTAAAAAGAAAACACAGAATTTAACACAGTCAACACAATTACACACAATCTCACAGAACAACAATTAAACTTCAAATTTCACGATAACATATAGATTTCGAAGGAGATTATCATTCAGGATTTGACAAGAATTTCTCATTCACATACATAGAGACTAACTTTCCCCAATTCACTAGATTTGCTCCTGGAAATCCAAATTTCTTTAACAGTCAAAATCCCTTTACAATAGTGTGAAAATTACATAAGTACTGGTTCATCCTAACAACTAGATCCTAATTCAAAGGCTAAAATTTATTAACCCTATCTGTCCTATGAGGCATTCTCCTCGCGAATCTACACTACAACTAACTAACTAAAACTTATTACATCATGATCAAATCCTATATTCTAGCTCTATGCTAAACTAGGAAAACATGGAAATTGATGGCTAAAGGATCCCACTCCTTTTCTTGTAATATTTTTTTTGTATTTTTGGAATAATTCTTCAAATTTGTCTTCAAGCCTTATGATCTTGCAACAAAATCCCTCTTAAATAGATTTAAACTTTGGGTCTCCTAATTGAGAGTAGGGATACAATGACAACAACTTTTGTCCCATAATTGGCTTAAGAAGGGCCATTCACACTACGATGATACATTAATAGACTTAGGCTCAATTCGACATGTACATTCCACTTCACACCTCATACATATCATAGCCATAATAGCCATCATAGGCAAAATACTTCATAGAATACCTCTAGATATAGAAAAATATTTATCATAGAAATATTGGTTAATAAATAAGACCAATTATACGATATTTACAGCTCTTCATTCATAGATATTCATAAGTCATAACAATATTCATAAACAATTGAACAACAATATCATTTCATTAACAAAGAAGAGATACACTTATCTATTTCACTTAAACTTGTTAGAGAATGAGGAAGGGTGAACCACTCTCCACCCAACATTATGCTCACCTACATTATTGTATTTCCTCGAATTGGACACCCCTAAACTAGATCTAATGCCTCAAGAGAAAAATTCACACAGGGTTTAGGAAGGTTTCAAGTAAGGTAGAAGGCATGAAGTCCACTATTCACATATAGGATTCAACATTTCTAAAGTTCAAATGATGTGCCAATGCTTATTAACACAAAGACACATGGCCATGTAGAGCCAACACAACAAAAAATGTAGCTCTTTATTATATGATGATCATTTAAATGTTCATAATGTAGATCTTTTAACAATGTGCTGAACAAATGTGGATTATCAGCCAGTTGTCTCTCAACATGGAGTTTTAAAATATATAGCGAAATATGTTTCAAAAGATGAGAGAAGATCAAAAGGTTATCACGACATGTTGATAAGAGTTGTTGGTGGGAGTGGGTCTGAGGCTCCTACGTTATCTTCATATAGAACTTTCCTTGTTGAAACGCTTGTTGAGTGTGACATTGGAGCTAAAGAAACCTACCATATGTTATTAAAACTCCCTCTTGTTGTCTATAGTTGAAAATTTTTCCCTTTAAATGTTAGCAAGAAAGTTTACCAAAAGTTATTTCTCCATTTTGATGAAGTTTCATGTAGAAATAATTTCATTCAGGCATATCAAAGTTGACCTACTTTTTTGGAAAATTTGTGCTCGAAAGAAACAAAAAAATTGTGTAGTTTTGATGCCAATAGTAGGAAGGAGCCATGGAGGCCATGAGAAAACCATGTTATTGTTTATTTTTTGCCATGATTTTATGTTGTTCTTGATGATGGGTTAGAAAAGTCTGAAACCTTTTCATGGAGTTATTTACTTTTATACAAGTCATTTTGTGACATTTCGTTAGATATCAAGATTTCAACTGAAAGTATCATTGATAATTGGAGGAATTTGAGATATTTTCTGTGGCATGTTGATCGAGTCCCTTTGCCAGATGGAGGCAATGAAGAATATGTTTATCCCCTTGTGCATGAAGAAGATGTTGATCAAGATTTGGAAGAGTGGAAAGTTTTTTCCTGGATAGTTATTCCTAGCAATGTAAGCACTTCAGACCTTGACAATCTTGGTATAAGGGAGCTTGGTATTCATTATAATTGGCAAGAAACAATTGTCTCAAAAACATTTTGGAGCAGGGGATCCATTTTATAAAGTATGTACAGTTTGTGAGTGTTGTCAATGGAAGCGTGGTTAGGGATACATATTTTTCACTTCCTCTCTATCATACAAGCAACTCACTGATTTTTAAATTGTTTTTCGACACTTTGTCAATGGTGGAAATGATGGTGCTTTGAAAATGATTATTCAAGGTATTGTTGGAACTAGGAAGTCCTATCTCATTGACTAAATTTCTCATGCTCTTTCTGCTTCAAAAACAGATGCTAAAAGTCAATTTTTATTGCTTGCTCCAACTAGTATAGCTTCTTTTAACATACGTGCAGAAATAATACATTCTTCTTTGAAAATTACTATAAAAGATATGAAACCACTGCCCGATGAGGATTTGGCGGTCTTTTAAGAAGAAATGAGGCATATTCGATATATATTGATTGAGGAGATGAGACTTATAGGTCCAAGGTTATGCATACATATAGATTCTCATCTGCGAGAAGCCTTTCCTGAAAACAAGGATTATCCTTTTGGTGGTAGTTTTGTCATTCTTGTGGGTGACCTTGGGAAGCTACCTCTTGTTAAGGATAAACCCTTGTATGTAGGTATAATAAATAGGAATGTTTTGCGGGAAAGTTTCAACATTGTTGTGACTTTGGACAAAATTTATAGGTAGCAAGGAGACAATTTGAGACAGGTGTCTTTTTGCAATCTTTTGACCAACATTAGAAATGAAAACCCTTTTCTTGCTCACTGAGATCTACCTATGATACATGTCGATAGTTTCTTGGATCGACAGGGAAAAAATTTATTTGATTCTTGTGTTCACTTGTTTGCGACGAATAGTCTCATCAATTTGCACAACTGAAAGATGCTTAAATCGCTAAATTATCCTATTGCAAGATGTCTTGCAGAATGCACTAGAAGAAAAAAATAGGTTACAACAATGATGATTTGTTGGAGTGTGAAGTGCTACTACGTCGTTGATAGTGCGTGATGCTAACGTGTAATTTGTTGGTTGAGGCTGGGTTGGTTAATGGTGCTTTTGGATATGTTGAAGATATTTTCTATGCACCTAGTTCGAAGCTGCCACAACTTCCACAATTCACTATAATTATTTTTGAAAAGTACTGTGGTGTTCCCTTCGATAGAGATTGTCAAAACGTTGTGCCGATTGTTCCTGTTGTTAGGGGGAATGTTAGATAAATGCCTTTGAAAATGGCATGGGCATTGACCATTCACAAATCACATGGGATGATTTTGCAACGAGGCACTATAGATATTGGAGATAGAGACATGAAGGATTTGACATTTACAACTATGTCAAGAGTGAAAGCAATACATGGTTTGTAGATTTCTTCACATTTTCCTTTCAACGTTATGCTAAAATGTGAGACATTACATATTTGACGCATAGAAAGAAAGAGGAGGAATGATTGAAGTCAATATCATTTCCACGGTCTTTATCTTGAATAGAGTTTAGTGTTTTGGCATGTCTTTGAGAAAAAGATGAATAGTTATGTATAATTATTGTTGTTTCTTGTAATTATATGTATGCAGATTGATAAAAAATTTGTTCTTCTTGTCGATCATTTGAATAGATTTATTGATTGGTAATGTCCATAAATTGACCATTTGGAGGAAATTGCATGGGTTGTTAATTTTTTGGTGGTGATGTTGTTGTTTTATTGGGTAAATTTTACATATTTTTTCTTTCTTTTGTCCTTATTTTGAATGTTATTATATTTATGTCTAATAGAAAAAATGGCATTAAAAAAACTAAGAAACAAATAATCTTTAATAAAATATGTGTATCTATATATTTGTCTATTTCTGTGTGTATCTACTAATTTTAATTGTATCTTTTTGTCATTGAAATGCAGATATGGAGAACAATGATGGCATTTATTACATTTCAGCAATAAAATCTATTGCATAAACCATAAGTTTTTGTTGTCTATATTCACAAAAGGATTGATAGAAACTTGGTCTCCATCCTTTTTTATTGATGAGCATATCCGTGTCTTCAATGGAATGAAATTAGATGTCGAAACCTTGTATCATTTGCACCAAAGAGAATCTGGAAGGAAAAAATGAAGGGATTGGTTGGAAAGTGTGAAGCATCTTGAGCATTATCATGTTGATTAGAATTGGTGCTACTTTTGTCACTGGTCTAGGTGTGTTTTGGCAAAGGGTCACGTAAATAACTATGTTCTGGTGGAGTTTTTAAAGTTGATTTTTCTTGTAGACTATGTTGATGTTACAAGACCCAAAATATATATCTAAATAATATATCTCGGGAAAATCCTTCTTTTTTTTTCGGTTTAAATGTTAACAAATTCAATATTTTTGTCATTGATGTTGTTATGTGTAAAATTGTTTGTCAATTGTCTATGAATTTTAATTGTTTGATAGCATTTAATATTTTTCCCTTTTATTCAATACTTTTTCCGTGTGTTTATGATACATTCGGGTTTGTTGTCTGTATGCTTTAATGCATTTTAGTTTATAATATGTGAGGGTTTTTTATATTTGGCCCAGGGTGTGTGTACATGGCTTTATAATATCTATCCCTTGGTTTTAATATTTTTCCCTTTTGTTTATAGTTCATTGGTGTTATTGTGCTAATTGCTTCACTTTACTTTTCACTTGGGTTTATCAATGTAATTGTTCATATTCGTAGGTTCAAATATTTTTCATTGCGTTTATAATATTAGTCGTAGGGTAGAATGTTAATTGGTTGGGTTTGAAATCATGGTAATTGATGGTCTAATGTCCCATTGCGACAAACATTGTCACAATATGAAAAATGAATCATCCTTAACAATTGTGAGCGATTGCTAATGGTGATCAATCATAGCTATGGAAATCAGTGATAATATTAATTCTTAAATTATATATAAATAAATTGTTATTTTATTTTATTAGTATAATAATTATTATTATAAAGTTATTATTTATTTATTTAATTATTATTATTATTATAAATTAAATTAAATTAATTTAATTTAATTTAATATATTATTTATTAAAGTTGTCAATTTTAATGTAGATTATTATGATAATATTAATAATACAATACAATTTATTTTTTATATAAAATTTTTGTTTATATTTTTATTAATAATTAATAGTTAATATTAATTTTTAATAATATTATAAATAATTATAATTATTAGTATTTTTATTATATAATTAATGTGGGTGTGCTAGTTGATAAAACATTCAACTCTACTATTAATCTCAAAAACATGAAATAATATTAGATTTACTCTCAAAGCAATCCACTTTGGTTCTATGAAGATATAACCAATCCATGCCCAACGACATACTGTATGATCCCACTGGTAATACATTCAAATTTGTTGCGGTAGGCATACCATTCAGATCAAATGCATAAGCTCTTACCCAATGATGAACTCGCTTCTGCGTACCTGTAGCTAACTGCACTAACCAAGACTTTGCATGCAATTCCTTACTCAAACCACAATTATCCACCAAGTCAAGACTAACATAGCTATAATTAGATCCAGGTTCAATCAAAATAGAAATAACTTGATCACGAACCTTATCGTCCACCTCAATAATAGATATCTAATGGTCTGCATGTTTGTTATCTAACGCTGCATAAATACGAGGAATAGTCTAACCAACATCCCCAATAGTTTGTGCCTCCTATGCAATATATATGTTAGGCCTACCGCTTTGGTACTATGGACAATCCATCCTGCGATGATCTCCTCCACAAGTCCAACACCACATGGGCTCCTTATTTTTATCCTTAGATAGATGTCCCTTTCCTCTATCTGATGCACTGAACCTCTTAGGTGGTGTAACATTCTCATTATTACCTAAATCCTAAGGTCTTGCTCGCTTCTTGTCCCATTTTCATTTATTCTTTGCATTACCTCTCCAATCTGGCTTAGTCTTAGATCTGCGCTTTGATTACTCATAGGAATGCTTTAGCTTTCGGATGACCTCCTCTAATGATCTAGACTCATCAAACTCAATCCTAGCTTTAAATGTAAGCGGTAATCCACTAATGAACCTTTCAATCTTGGCCTTATCCTCTATGAGATAAGGCACGTATCACAGTAACTCTAAGAACCTGTTAGTGTACTCATCATCTGTGATGGATCCCATATTTAACTCATAAAATTATCTTTCCCGTGTCATCAAACTATCTCTCTCATAAATACTTCTTCCTGAATATCTGCTCAAACTCACTCCAAGTAAAATCCTCCTCCTGAATGCATGTGACATTCTTCACATCTTCCCACAAAATGCCTGCCTTACCTTTGATACTAAATGTACCCACTCTAGCTTTCATGTTCTCTAAATAGTCATGCGAGGAGGAGTGATAGAGGATACTTTCCACATGATTTTAAGAAGGGAAATCCATCTACCATTGATAGGGAGATGAATAAATAAGAGGATGCAGAGGTATGGTTGCTCGGTATGAGGAAGTTCTTCAAATTGCATGATTATTCAGAAAACATGAAAGCAAATATAACCACTTTCACTCAAGGGAAAAGAAAATATTTGGTGGGAAGACGTGAAGAATATCAAAAGGTATACATGAGGATGAATTTTGGCATGAGTTTGAAAGGATCTTCAAGAAGAAGTATTTTTCAGAAAGATACTTTGATGACAAAGCTAAGGAGTTTTATGAGTTGTGGAAGGGTTCCATGACAGATGATGAGTATACTATAAGCAAGTCCTTGGAGTTCTTGAGATATGTGCCTTACCTCAAGGAGGAGAAGGCCAAGGTTTAGACATTCATTAGTGGACTTCTAGTAGCATACAGAGACCGGATTGATCTCGATGAGCCTAGATCATTGGAGGAGGCCATCTCAAAGTTGAAACATTGTTATGAGCATTCGAAGCACAAAGTTGAGACTAAGCGTGGCTTGAAAAGAAATGAAAAAGCTAAAGGAAAATGGCCACCAAAGATCGGAAGACCTCAATATGCAAGTGAGAAATAAAATTTAGTTCCTTACAATAGGTTCAATCCAACTGAGAAGGGACATGGAGAGTAGCAAGCTAGAGGCAGTGTTAGGGAACCATTGCAGTATTGGATATGTGGTAAGGATCATCTTAAGAGGTATTTTTTGCAATATCAAGGAGGTGGTAGACCTTGGATCTATAGTGTTCAGGATGCTCATATAGTTGGTTATGTTGGTCATAGCATTCCTCGGATCTATGTAGTTGTGTACAACAGGCAGGGGGATCATCATGCAATGATCATTGAGATGGATGGTGATATTTGTGATCAAGATGTTTCTATTTTGATTGATCCTAGATCTAATTATAGTTATATTAATCCTAACCTAGTGGATAAGTCTGGTTTGAGAAAAGAAGTGCATGCAGAATCTTCGTTAGTACAGTTGGCTATAGGTACAAAGAAGCAAGTTCACCATCGGGTAAGAGCTTCTACATTTGAGTTAAATGGTATGCCTACAGAAGCACACTTGAATGTATTGCCATTGGGATCATATAGTTTGATTTTGGGTATGTATTGGCTATACCTTCATAGGCCAAAGTGGATTTCTTCGACAAGGCCATTGAGTGTGTGGATGATAGTGGGGAAAAGAGGACTTTTCAAGGAAAGAAGAAGCCTACATCAGTCACGATGATTACCACTATGCATGCTAAACGTAGTTGGAGAAAGGTTTGTGTGATGTTTTCAATGCACATTTCTAGTGATAAAGGTAAGGAAGTTAAGGATGCATATGTGTTGAGCAAGTACCCATTTCTACAGAAGTTTCAAGATGTATTCCCTGTGGACATTACAGAGTTTTCACCTCATAGAGAGGTAGATGATTCTATTGAGTTGGTGCCAAGAGAAGCTCTAGCATCAAAGGCACCTTACAGGATGAGCACACCTGAGTTGGTTGCGTTGAAGTTACAGTTAAAGGAGATTCTTGATAAGGGATACATTAGCCCAAGTGTCTCGCCTTGGGGTGCACTAGTGTTGTTCATAAAGAAGAAAGATGGGACTCTCAGATTGTGCATTGACTATAGGAATCTAAACAAGGTAATGATCAAGATAAGGTATCTTTTGTCAAGGATTGATGATTTGTTTGATTAGCTGAAGGCAGAAGTTGTGTTCTCTAAGATCGAATTAAGATCAGGATATCATCAGGTAAACATCAAAGAGGAGGACATGTACATGACGTCTTTCCAAACCAAGTATGGGCATTATGAGTTTGTTGTAGTTCCATTTGGCTTAACTAATGTTCCAGCTACATTTAAGTGCTTGATGAATAGTGCGTTGCATTCATATTTAGATAAGTTTGTTATTATGTTCATTGATGACATATTGGTATATTCTAAAAATGAGGAAGAGCATGTCGAGCATTTAGCAGTAGTGTTGAGGTTGTTGAGGGAGCATCAGTTGTATGCTAAGCTCAACAAGTGTTGTTTCTTTCATATTGAGGTACACTACTTATGGTATGTTGTCTCTAAAGACGGCATTACAGTAGATCCATAAAAGATAAGAGCCATTATGCAATGGGTAGCTCCTAATAATGTGGATGAGGTGAGATCTTTCATGGGTTTGGTGTATATTTTCCTGTAGATTCATAGCTCATGTAATTTCCTAAAACACAAGACAAGAATCTACTCTACTCTCAATGAGAGGAAACCAATAGATCGATGAAAAAAATAATCAGCAAGAGGAAGATAACCAATGGCACGTAACACAACATTTATCTGGGGAAATTTAGTTCTCAAAACCCATACTATCTATATTGCATTAATTAGAAATCTGAGTGAAAGTAGAAATCTTTTTCTCACTAGAACAATTCCTGCACAACAATAATCAACTCTCTCCTCACAAGCTAGATCAAGCCAAACCTTAGCCGCTTTTGCTGCTCTCTAAGCCCCTATTTCCTTGTGCAATTCCTAAAGTAATTAGCCTCTATTTAATGAGGAAATCCTTCTTCCATAACTGCGTAATCCAAACTAAGGTCCTTCTTTGATTACATGCATGATTTGTACAACTCAGAAAAGCATACAACTGATCGTACATTGTCACTGCACTCTAGTCTCAACTGGGTCTTTCTCTGAACTGACATGCATGAGTTTTTCATGAGGGAATCTTCAGTTAGCTGGAGTAGCACTGAGGATGCACCAGTGCACCAACTCACTACTAGACCTCTATTAGTGATGCAGAAGCATCCGAGCACCCTTCATTAAAATTGGAATCCAATGCTGCGAAAAGAGGAAGCATGGCATAAGGACGATATTTACTCATGTTTTGTTGAGTTTGTTAAATTTTGATTAATGAAATTACTATTTTAAGAGATTGTAAGCCATTTCACTAAAGTAGATATGGTCAACCTATTATAAAAATAGGGAAGTGCATGATTTTAGCAAACTATTACGAGATCCTACGAGAAACGAATGGATCTAAAATGATCCATTCGATGTATTGTCTTATATATAAATTATAGCCTTCGATATAGTGAAAAAGAGTCCAGACACTATGTAACATCAAGAGCTTAGAGAGCAACCTGGCTCATATAAGCATATTGTAATTCGAATTCGAAAGTAATATAAATCATGTGTTTTGTTATTATTAATTTTCTGTTGTTGTGTATACGAGTGTATTAGTTCTTCAAAATCCGTGAAATTGTATGCTTTTAGATAGATCAACACTCTTATGTTGTGTACAAGCTTGAATCCGTGTGGAATTGCATGCACTTCATAGAGGAGTATGGATGGTGGTCCATAAAAGCGATAATGTGTTGCTGCATAGTGAACTATTTCGTTCATATCATGGACCCATAACCCATAGGTCCACGTGTTTGAGAAAGGATGCAGCGTTGCTGCATCAACTAGTTCCACCAACAGTTAGAACTAGTTTAACTATCTATAACTCAGTCAAATTGAGTTATCTAATTACAACTCAAATAAACTCAATCTGGACCCCTAAAACTTAGGGATCAAACTTACATGACTCCAGATAGACTTCTAACTTGAATTCCTAAGTTAACTAAGTCAATTTAAATTAGTTAACTATTACAAGTTCCTATGAGAAAAGAATTACAATTTAATTCAAGGACAAATTAAATTGGAATTTCTAGATGTTATTTTTAACATTTCCTGTTTCTATTTTCAAAATTTGGTAGGCTACTATAAGAGGTTCATAGAGAACCCCTCACAGATTTCTTATCTTATCACATCATTGCAGAGGAAAGGTAAGAAGTTTGAATGAATAGAGGAGTGTGAGGCTAGTTTTGAGTAGCTCAAGCAGTTGTTGACACATGCACCAGTACTAAAGATTGAGGATCCAGAAAAATAGTTTGTAGTGTGTACAAATTCTTACAAGAGAGGACTTGTTGGATTTCTCATGCAAGAAGGACAGGTAGTGTGGTACGAGTCCCAGAAATTGAATGAGCATGAGTAGAACTATCTGATGCATGATCTTGAGCTAGCAAAAATCATACATGCATTGAAGATGTGGAGGCACTATATTCTTGGTTGGAGGTTTGTATTGATGAGCGATCATAGTGGGTTGAGGTATTTATTTGACCAACTGAATCTAAATTCTAGGAAAGCCAGATGGTTGGCCACCCTTAGTGACTTTGACTTGGAGAACAGATACATCAAAGGAAAGGATAACCAGGTTGCAGATGCTCTTAGCAGGAAGGTACAGGTAAATCATATAGTAGCTATGAGATATTATGTGACAAAGTTACATGATAGGATCTCGCAGGCAGGGTAGCGGGATGACAAGTACATGGAGATCATGCATAGGTTACAACAGGTCACAGGTACATGTGAAAGTACAGGTACAGGTGATGAGGATGCAGACTATCATCTCATGGAAGATGGTTTGATGAGATTCAGGGATAGAATCTATGTGCCAAATTGTAGTGAGCTTAAGAAGCTTTTCTTGATGGAGTTTCATGCCAAGCCATACTCGAGTCATCCAGGATATCATAAGAAGTTGATGGTGGTGAAGAAGTTCTACTATTGCCCAAATCTCAAGAAGGAAGTGGCAGAGTTTGTGGCTAGATGTTTAGATTGTGAGCAGGTAAAGGAAGAATATAAGCATCTAGGTGGTTTACTACATCCTATAGTGATTCCAAAATGGAAATGGGAGGTCATTTCCATGGATTTCAGCACAGGTCTGTCGAGGACAGTGAGGTAGCATGATTCTATTATGGTAGTGGTCAACATTTTGAGCAAGGTGGCTCACTTCATTCCAGTGAAGACTACATATTCAACCAGTGAGGTAGCGCATGTTTTTATTAGAGAGATAGTAAGATTACACGGTGTTCTAAAGAATATTGTGTTAGATATGGATGCAAAGGTCACTTTCGAGTTTTGGAAGGAGCTATTTGCAGTTTTGGGTATAGAGTTGGCCTTTAGTACAACTTATCATCCGTAGACAGATGGACAGACAGAGAGGGTCAACAAGGTCTTGGAGGAAATGTTGAGGATGTACGTGATGAATCAGTATAGGAAATGGGAGGAGTATCTTCCATTGGTTGAGTTTGCAAACAACAATAGTTATCAAGAATCATTGAAGATGAGTCCTTATGAGGCATTGTATGGAAAATGTTGTAACACTCCCATCAGCTGGATTGATCCAGTGAACATGGTACTTATTGGAACAGATATATTGGCAGACATGGAGTAGGAAATGCAGGTTATTAAGAAGAATCTAAATGCAACACATGATAGACAAAAGCGTTATGCGGATCAACACATGGTATTCAAGGAATTTCAGATTGGGGAATATGTGTATTCGCACATCAAGTCCAAGAAAATATCTTTGAGGATTGGATCATGTGCCAAGTTGGCATCATGGTATTGTTGGCCTTTCAAGATACTTGAGAGGATTTGACGAGTGGAATATCGATTTGTACTGCCTCCGACAGTGAAATTCCATGATGTTTTCCATATTTCATTGCTTAAGAAGTATAGAAAGGATGTTGATCATGTTATTGAGTGGTCTGTATTGCAGGTGGAGAAAGAAGGAGAGTTCTAGCCAAAGCCTCAGTGCATATTGTATCGGAAACATCTCATGCTTAGGAACAAAATGATAGAGCAAGTTAAAGTGCAAGGGAAGCACTTTGGGCCTAAAGGCACTACATGGGAGATGGCGGATCAGATGCGGGTCCTGTATCCTTAATTGTTTGTTAGTTGAGGGAAAGCAGTTTTGGTTTGATGTTAGTTTGTGTTTGGCATATATTTTGCTGATGTTTTGGTATACGTATGTATATTTATATGGATGTAAATGATGCCATGAGTAAGTTATAAATATCCAATAAGCGGTATGGTTGTTATCTTGTCATGTTGTCATGATGTTTTGTTTTTGAGCAGGTCTTTCATTGTAAATATTGCAACGAGCTAAGTTATAAATCTCCATGGGCAGTATGTTTTCTTTTTAGCAATTTTGATGAGGTCTTGGTGTGGTTTAACATCGAGGATGGTGTTCCCCAAGGGGGAGGGTTCTGTAACATCCCTAGGGAAAATCCCATGTAGTAAAAGTTAACAAAGGAAAAATAAGAGCACGGTTAAGGGACACTTATTCCAAGCTGAATGTTGGGAAAAATATCCTAGTGGGCGTCACTAGATGTGCTTTTAGCTAAGGAAAATTGGAAAATGCTAAGGCAAAGACATTAAAAGGAAAAAATGCATTTTTGGCACGTTTATTAATGAAAATAAAGGAAAATAGGGGAAAAGTGAGGTGAAAGGTCACAAGTTGCGTGTGAGGAGGAAATTGAAGGAAAATAATGGAAAATGAAAAAATTAAAGGCCTCATTCATAAAAAGTCGTATGAGGATTAGTTAGTAACCTTTTGTCAGTTCAAGTTTGGAGCTCTCTCATTATTCTCTCTCTCTCTCTCTCTCTCTCACTCTTGGTCACTTAGAGTTTTCTTGGCACACTCTCACTTTGGATCAAGGAAGGAAAATCAAGCAAACGGAAAGGAAGGAAAACCAGGATCAAGGAAGAAGAGAAGGATGAGACAGCTTCAACATGAATACTTGTAGGTAACATATTGTATGTGTGATTTCCTAGCTGGTTTGGACATGAATGGCTTTTCATGTTAGTGTATGGTTCTCTTGCTGTCGGTGGCATGATTTTTCCGGGTTATGACAGTGGTTTTCAACTTAGCCTTGCCTTTTTCTAGATGCCATGGTGTTTGGATGTTTATTTTGGTTTTGAGATTTGGTTTTCTAAATGGATTTCAGAATCCAGGGCAGAGGTGGTCTCAAGGTTCATTCCTCAAGGCCTAGGAATCCCTTGACCAGTTTTGGCGAGTTACATGGTAAAGCCTGAGGGAGAAGCCTTGGTTTATGGCCTAGTGATCTGGGTTTGGATTGCAGTAAATCCTGAGAGACTGGTCTCGATTTAGGGCCTAGTGTTCCGGGATTTGATTTTGGTAAAGCCTGAGACACAAGGAGACGGAAAATTCCTCAAGGATAGTGATGGACATTCCAAGTTCGGTTCAGTTGTGATCGAAGCACTGGTTTCAGTGTGATCACGGTTTGATGAGGGTGGAGGCAATTTAACCTTTGGATTCCCTTGGTTGTTTTTGGATTGGTTTTTATATGAGATCCCACATTCATGCTTGGAATATGGCATGGGTGTGACTGACTAAAAGAAATATTTGGCTCAAAAATGTCTACGGTCGCGTGGTACGTGGAAGTCCCGAACCTGGTCAGATTTGCGTATGATTAATGAAAGTTAAGTTCTCTTACTTTTGCGCTTGTTTATATGTGGATTTAATGGTTGTCATATATTTGATATTTACATGGTTTTATGTTGGTTATAAGCATGGTTAATTGATTGGTTCATGTCATGGTTATTTCATGTATTTACTTGTGAATGTTAAAATGATGGATGCAATACCTAATTGATGTTATAATAGTTCAATGGAGAAGGTGGTGATCCTTCTTGTCATGTTTCATAAGTGTTTCCATTCATTCATGCTCTGTCTTGTATCCTAAACCTGTAGGTTGCATTGATGCCAAGAATTTCACAGAATGTCAGTCTCGGTTGGGGATGGTCAGGCTTAGTGTTGAAGTTTTTTTTGGTTTATTAGCTTTTTCATCATGTCTTTGATGGATTCTGGAAGTTGTAACAAGTTCTGGGCAGTGGCCAGAATTCTGGACTAGAAAAGTGCCATGAATTCCGCAAACGTTGGCACATGTATGCTGGGCAAAGTCCCTGGACGTTGGCATGCAAGCCTGTGGAAGCGTCCAAAGGTCCCTGGATGTTGGCATGTCCATAGCATGAGAGTGCCCATAGGTTAAGATGCATAAAAGGTCAGCGGGACCCAGGGGCAAGATGTCTCAGTGGATGAGATGTCTGTTGGGGTTGTTGTTGTTGAAGTGTAAGGTATGTTCAATGTGTTTCTGTCGATTCCATTTCCTTAAGGTCACCAAGGAGGTTGAATCCCTTATAGTGGCCTCTCTCATCGCATGTTTACTCCGGTTGGTTGGTTACTTGGCTAAAAATGTGTGAAGACAGTCAAATTTGATAAATAAGTCTATTTTGAAATTCAGACCTTAATTATAAATATCTATAAATTATTTTTTTCATTACACTTATTTACCCTATCTATAATATATTTTCAATTAATATTTTAAAAATCTAATTGACTTTATTTATTATCTATCAAATCATTTTACTATACAAAAGAAATTTATTTAGATTCTTAAATGATTAAGAAAGGAGCCTTAATTATAAAAAGGCATGTCATAATCTTCAGTGCACAATAAATATTTCCAACGATTACAAGCTTTTTGAAAGTTCACATCTATTTGGATTTTCAAATATCTTACGATTATGGATAAAAAACAATTAAACAATTGAATATAAATTAGCAAAATAAATTGTATTTCTAAAACGTTTAAGTGACAATTATAGCTTTAATATTTTATAGAGGTGTTCCGTTTCGTTTACTAGTGTGTAGATTACCAAGTTTGGCATTAATGCCAAATGTGTGAATTATCAAGGTTAAATTTAATATTTATGTGCCTAATCGATATAGATTTATTTTAATGAAGGATTTTATATGAGACTAGAGGGATTAAATTTTTTTAAGTGTAAAATTATTTTAGAGTGCAAACAACAATGTGTAATTTCTTGTTATTTAAATTGTATTTTTTTAATATTATAGAGATTATATAACATGTGCACTGACCTATTTTATCAATACACATTAAACTAGTTTTTTGTTATTAATATATTTTTAAATATAAATGAATACTAATTTATATTAAAATATTTTATTCATAACCATTCTATACAACTTAAAAAATATTTTCTTAACATTTTTTTCAATATATAGATATATATGAAGTTGGTATAAAAAATTAAAAAAATTTAGTCACATATTTTTTTACTTCTAATTATTTTATATAAAAATATTAAGTTATATAAACGACTAATTAAATATATATTATATATTTATTTTTTTCTTTTTTATTATACACACATTAATTTTCTATTTAAAAAATATTTTATTTTTATTTTAACAAAAATAAAAACATAAACCTCGACTCTCAAAAATTGATATATATATATATATATATAAATTCACTTTTCTACTTAAAACATTAAACATTCCTAATCATTAAACCGGCTTAACCTATTTCAATAATTACTGAGTATAATTGTATAGTTTTACAACAACCTGCTTAAAGATTGCTTTTATGATATTTGGATGTTATAAAATATCGTTTATTAAAGCTCGAAAATTAATCACCACAACACAGAAAACCTAAGCATTCGAAGAAAACACATCAAAGGGATGGGGCTCTTTATTTTATTAAGTTCGTAAGAAAAGAAGTGACAACGAATTAAAAATTAGAAGTGAAATTTATTTAATCATGTCCACAGGACCGAATCAATCATGTACCGTATCTGAATTTGACAATGATGGCCCATCCAAAACAATTGTCAGGTCTCCCACACCAACTACGTCACACAATTAAATGCTATTAAAATAAAAAATCTATTTAATAATTCTTTAAAAGTGGTGTAACAAAGTTTTGCCGTCAAGGGTGTGGATTTTTTCTATCAAAATAGGAAAATGTTTACGATAGTCGAACGTTATAGAAAACAATAGAGTTATAACTGGCATTTGTACCAAATGTTGCAAAGGAAACGCGGTAAGGCATAAATTGAGGAACAATCAGGACATGAGAATGGGCAAATCTAAATGAAATGTAGAGATGTAGTAGAAATGAAATTGATTTAGGGTGCCTCACACTATTTTTTATTAATTATTGAATTAATATTGCATATAAATTGTTGTTCATGACTATGAAGCTACCAAGTTGCTCAATGGGAAAGCTATAGCCAAAGGAGAGGAGAGGTAGGAAGAACACTATAAATTGTACATGTGAGTTAATTTGAATTTACTTTAAAATCATAGTAATTTAGTTTCAATTTGAATTTATTTATTTCTAAAGTCACTTTTATTCATAAAAATTAATTAATGGTTGTGTAAGACTGAAAGTATGCTTTAAAATCATAGTAAACAATCTAATAAGATAAAGATGATTATTAGAACTAAATCATAATTTTAATTTGTTTTACTATTCAATTAATAAAAATAATTAGTCTCTCTCCAATAAGATGAAGATGATTATTAGAACTAAATCATAATTTTAATTTTTTTTATTATTTAATTAATAAAAATAATTAGTCTCTCTTGTATCATACCCGTGGTTGGGATTATACAACGAATCTTCTGCATCTCATAACTTATCCCAAAAAAAATTCTACTCATAATCTGAATTTATTTATTTCTGGAGTCAAATTTATTCATAAAATTTTAATTGTTGCTTAACACTGAAAGTATGCTTTAAAATCATAATAAATGAGTTTTAATTTGAATTTGTTTATTTTTAAATCACATATATTCATAAAAAAAATAGTTGTAACACTGAAAGTATGTTTTAAAATCATTGTAAATAATCTAGTAAAATAAAGGTGATTTAATTTACTTTCTATTATTATTTAGTTAATTAAAATAATTAGTCTCTTATGTGGAATTCTATTTTTCTCCTCCTTATTCAGGTAAGAGAATTTATATTGCACATAATTCTGGGCCTTGCTAATTAAGACACAAGATAGGTATTGTCATTGGAGTTTATTCAGCTCAGGAGTCCAGGGATATTTGTTAAGGTTGACTCTTATTTTTCATCTTGGTAACCTGAACTCTTTATTTTTAACAATTTCTAAACCCAAACCCATAATTATATTATGGTTTGATAATGAAAATACAAAAACACAGTGTGCGTGAGGGTGAAAATGCATATCAAATGCATGATTCTTCCATGTGGTTGAAGGATTTCTGGAAAATTGACGATTGTTTTGAAAAGTTTTTGTTTTATTTTTGACTAGGATTTCGATGGCTTGTTGGGTTTACAATTTATAAGGCTATGTCATGTTGTGTTTCATTGTCTCTCCTCTTTTGTAGGTGGATCAAACTTTGACTCTTATTTTTCATCTTGGTAACCTGAACTCTTTATTTTTAACAATTTCTAAACCCAAACCCATAATTATATTATGGTTTGATAATGAAAATACAAAAACACAGTGTGCGTGAGGGTGAAAATGCATATCAAATGCATGATTCTTCCATGCGGTTGAAGGATTTCTGGAAAATTGACGATTGTTTTGAAAAGTTTTTGTTTTATTTTTGACTAGGGTTTCGATGGCTTGTTGGGTTTACAATTTATAAGGCTATGTCATGTTGTGTTTCACTGTCTCTCTTCTTTTGTAGGTGGATCAAACTTCTCATATGAATTATGTCTGCGGATCAAACTTCTCAAGTTAATTACATCTGCAGATTTCCTAGGACACATGTGCTAGCCGCTGTCCAGAACCCCTTTTTGAAATCTTCGGCCCTCATCAATGACACATGCTCTGATATGTTTGCTGAGGGTTCTTGTGGAAGAGTATTGAAATTACTTACGGTTATATGAATCTTTTGGTAGATCTGACGAGAAGACAAGGGTTTCTGGTATTTTTGGTTTCTTCATAAAGGGTGTCGTTGGGTTTCAATTTGCAAGATTATTTTCCCTGGAAAAATGCTGGTAGCACGGATCTGTAGTTGTTCTCCATATTACTCAATTATCACGATGATTTTCCTCTGAAATACTCTTTGGTGAATTTGAATTTTCAGTGTTAGATTTTGCTGGTGATAAATCTAACAACACTGATGGTTACAGGTGTTTGATTTGTCATTTCTGAAATCTAATCATCTTTGCCAAAATCTGAGGAACGAGGTTTTTTTCAAGGTCCTTCTACCACGAATCCTTCATCAAAGAATGAATTATATAGAGGCATAATAATTGAAATCGATTCCTGATTCCATGAGCTGAAATTGTTTGAAGCAGATTTTCCATTGAAACTCCCATCTCTATCTTTGTCTATTGAATATCTCCAGCTCTTGTTTCTCAATAAGTCTGAGCATTATATTGACCTCAGAGCTCACTGTTTTAATATCACAAGTGGCTACTCAGATTGTACATTGCCCCTCAGAAAATAGAAAGGAATCAATGTACAATTTTGTGTTGTCATGCCTCAGTAGCAAACTTAGAAGCACCATTACTTGAGAAGACCAAGCTTTTCTTTGGGTATCTATGATATTTATCTTCAGATTAGGAGGCTCTACCAATTTCTTCTCTTCAAGTTGTGATCCTAGGTCTGAAGTTTCACCAATAACACTAATAGCTAAAGTCCTTGACACAAGACAAAAACCTTGTGTGACACATCCTTGATGATTTGTTGATGCTATAAGAGTAACACTGATTGCATGACATTGACTTATGCGTGACTGTAACAATGACAGCAATGAGCATCCTATTGATTGGTTGTATATCAGTGAGAAAATAACTTGTAATCAGATATGCCAATCAAGAACAAAGAACTGGCTGAAGGTTGAACACTTTCCCTGAGTGTGGACAATCGAAGAAGAACTTCGTGAGTAAGCCCCAACTGAATCATGGAATTTGAAAAGGATGAATAAAAAATAGCTGCCAATTTTCCTCTTCTACCAAATCCCCCATTCTTATTATAGATGTCTCCACAACTCCAATTTCTGACAGGACTTTGTGATTTATTGAACTTACAACAAGTCTCGAGTTGGAATGGTGGGTTAGCAGCAACAAACCAAATTCTTCCATCAACTGGGAACCATCTCTCCAAACTTCATCCAGAAATAAAGCAAACCTCAGAGTCTGAAATCTCTGAGTCAGCCACATCTTTGCATATTCATCACCGTCATTTCTATCTAATTCTATCTTTGTAAGCGTGGCTATTTGCATACATAGCTCATTTCTAAGATTGTAAAAGATGGATTATTGGAAACAGTGAGCCAAAGCAATAAGTCATCTCTAAAGAGATTTCTCACCTTTGGACCGTGGAAGACTGATATGTTTGCTGAGGGTTCTTGTGGAAGAGTATTGAAATTAATTACGGTTATATGAATCTTTTGGTAGATCTGACGAGAAGACAAGGTTTTCTGGTATTTTTGGTTTCTTCATAAAGGGTGTCGTTGGGTTTCAATTTGCAAGATTATTTTCCTTGGAAAAACGCTGGTAGCACGGATCTGTAGTTGTTCTCCATATTACTCAATTATCACGATGATTTTCCTCTGAAATACTCTTTGGTGAATTTGAATTTTCAGTGTTAGATTTTGCTGGTGATAAATCTAACAACACTGATGGTTACAGGTGTTTGATTTGTCATTTCTGAAATCTAATCATCTTTGCCAAAATCTGAGGAACGAGGTTTTTTTCAAGGTCCTTCTACCATGAATCCTTCATCAGAGAATGAATTATATAGAGGCATAATAATTGAAATCGATTCCTGATTCCGTGAGCTGAAATTGTTTGAAGCAGATTGTCCATTGAAACTCCCATCTCCATCTTTGTCTATTGAATATCTCCAACTCTTGTTTCTCAATAGGTCTGACCATTATATTGACCTTAGAGCTCACTGTTTTAATATCATAAGTGGCTACCCAGAGTGTACGTTTCGCCTCAGAAAATAGAAAGGCAGCAATGTACAATTTTGTGTTGTCATGCCTCAGTAGCAAACTTAGAAGCACCATTACTTGAGAAGACCGAGCTTTTCTTTGGGTATCTGTGATATTTATCTTCAGATTAGGAGGCTCTACTAGTTTCTTCTCTTCAAGTTGTGATCCTAGGTCTGAAGCTTCACCAATAGCACTAATAGCTAAAGACCTTGACACAGGACAGAAACCTTGTGTGATAGATCCTTGACGATTTGTTGATGCTGTAAGAGTAACACTAATTGCATGACATTGACTTATGCGTGACTGTAACAATGATAGAAATGAGCATCCTATTGATTGGTTGTATATCAGTGAGAAAATAACTTGTAATCAGATATGCCAATCAAGAACAAAGAACTAGCTGAAGGTTGAACACTTTCCCTGAGTGTGGACAACCGAAGAAGAACCTCGTGAGTAAGCCCCAACTGAATCATGGAATTTGAAAAGGATGAATAAAAAATAGCTGCCAGTTTTCCTCTTCTACCAAATCCCCCATTCTTATTATAGATGTCTCTGCAACTCTAATTTCTAGCAGGACTTTGTGATTTCTTGAACTTACAACAAGTCTCGAGTTGGAGTATTGGGTTAGCAACAACAAACCAAATTCTTCCATCAACTGGGAACCATCTCTCCAAACTTCATCCAGAAATAAAGCAAACCTCTGAGTCTGCAATCTCTGACTCAACCACATCTTTGCATATTCATCACCGTCATTTCTATCTAATTCTATCTTTGTAAGCATGGCTATTTGCATACACAGTTCATTTCTAAGATTGTAAAAGATGGATTATTAGAAACAGTGAGCCAAAGCAATAAGTCATCTCTAAAGAGATTTATCACCTTTAGACTGTGGAAGACTGATATGTTTGTTGAGGGTTCTTGTGGAAGAGTATTGAAATTACTTACGGTTATATGAATCTTTTGGTAGATCTGACGAGAAGACAAGGGTTTCTGGTATTTTTGGTTTCTTCATAAAGGGTGTCATTGGGTTTCAATTTGCAAGATTATTTTCCCTGGAAAAATGCTGGTAGCACAGATTTGTAGTTGTTCTCCATATTACTCAATTATCACGATGATTTTCCTCTGAAATACCCTTTGGTGAATTTGAATTTTCAGTGTTAGATTTTTCTGGTGATAAATCTAACAACACTGATGGTTACAGGTGTTTGATTTGTCATTTCTGAAATCTAATAATCTTTGCCAAAATTTGAGGAATGAGGTTTTTTTCAAGGTCCTTCTACCACAAATCCCTCATCAGAGAATGAATTATATAGAGGCATAATAATTGAAATCGATTCCTGATTCCGTGAGCTGAAATTGTTTGAAGAAGATTGTCCATTGAAACTCCCATGTCCATATTTGTCTATTGAATATCTCCAGCTCTTGTTTCTCAATAAGTTTGAGCATTATATTGACCTCAAAGCTCACTATTTTAATATCACAAGTGGCTACTCAGAGTGTACATTGCCCCTCAGAAAATAGAAAGGAAGCAATGTACAATTTTGTGTTGTCATGCCTTAGTAGAAAACTTAGAAGCACCATTACTTGAGAAGACCAAGCTTTTCTTTGGGTATCTGTGATATTTATCTTCAGATTAGGAGGCTCTACTAGTTTCTTCTCTTCAAGTTGTGATCCTAGGTCTGAAGCTTCACCAGTAGCACTAATAGATAAAGCCCTTGACACAGGACAGAAACCTTGTGTGACAGATCCTTGACGATTTGTTGATGTTGTAAGAGTAACACTGATTGCATGACATTGACTTATGCGTGACTGTAACAATGATAGCAATGAGCATCCTATTGATTGGTTGTATATCAGTGAGAAAATAACTTGTAATCAGATATGCCAATCAAGAACAAAGAGTTGGCTGAAGGTTGAACACCTTCCCTGAGTGTGGACAACCGAAGAAGAACCTCGTGAGTAAGCCCCAACTAAATCATGGAATTCGAAAAGGATGAATAAAAAATAGCTCCCAGTTTTCCTCTTCTACCAAATCCCCCATTCTTATTATAGATGTCTCCGCAACTCCAATTTCTGACAGGACTTTACGATTTCTTGAACTTACAACAAGTCTCGAGTTGGAGTGGTGGGTTAGCAGCAACAAACCAAATTCTTCCATTAACTGGGAGAAATCTCTGCAAACTTCATCCAGAAATAAAGAAAACCTCTAAGTCTGCAATCTCTGACTCAACCACATCTTTGCATATTCATCACCGTCATTTCTATCTAATTCTATATTTGTAAGTGTGGCTATTTGCATACACAGTTCATTTCTAAGATTGTAAAAGATGGATTATTGGAAACAGTGAGCCAAAGCAATAAGTCATCTCTGAAGGGATTTCTCACCTTTGGACTGTGGAAGACTGATATGTTTGTTGAGGGTTCTTGTGTAAGAGTATTGAAACTACTTACGGTTATATGAATCTTTTGGTAGATTTGACGAGAAGACAAGGGTTTTTGGTATTTTTGGTTTCTTCATAAAGGGTGTCGTTGGGTTTCAATTTGCAAGATTATTTTCCCTGGAAAAATGCTGGTAGCATGGATCTGTAGTTGTTCTTCATATTACTCAATTATCACGATGGTTTTCCTCTGAAATACTCTTTGGTGAATTTGAATTTTTAGTGTTAGATTTTGCTGGTGATAAATCTAACAACACTGATGGTTACAGGTGTTTGATTTGTCATTTCTGAAATCTAATCATCTTTGCCAAAATCTAAGGAACGAGGTTTTTTTCAAGCTCCTTCTACCATGATTCCTTCATCAAAGAATGAATTATATAGAGGCATAATAATTGAAATCGATTCTTGATTCCGTGAGCTGAAATTGTTTGAAGCAGATTGTCCATTGAAACTCCCATATCCATCTTTGTCTATTGAATATCTCCAGCTCTTGTTTCTCAATAAGTCTGAGCATTATATTGACCTCAGAGCTCACTGTTTTAATATCACAAGTGGCTACTCAGAGTGTACATTTCCCCTCAGAAAATAGAAAGGAAGCAATGTACAATTTTGTGTTGTCATGCCTCAGTAGCAAACTTAGAAGCACCATTACTTGAGAAGACCGAGCTTTTCTTTGGGTATCTATGATATTTATCTTCAGATTAGGAGGCTCTACCAGTTTCTTCTCTTCAAGTTGTGATCCTAGGTCTGAAGCTTCACCAATAGCACTAATAGCTAAAGACCTTGACACAGGACAGAAACCTTGTGTGACAGATCCTTGACGATTTGTTGATGTTGTAAGAGTAACATTGATTGCATGACATTGACTTATGTGTGACTGTAACAATGATAGCAATGAGCATCCTATTGATTGGTTGTATATTGCATATTCATCACCCTCATTTCTATCTAATTCTATCTTTGTAAGCGTGGCTATTTGCATACACAGTTCATTTCTAAGATTGTGAAAGATGGATTATTGGAAACAGTGAGCCAAAGCAATAAGTCATCTCTGAAGAGATTTCTCACCTTTGGACTGTTGAAGACTGATATGTTTGTTGAGGATTCTTGTGGAAGAGTATTGAAATTACTTACGGTTATATGAATATTTTGGTAGATCTGATGAGAAGAAAAGGGTTTCTGGTATTTTTGGTTTCTTCATAGAGTGTGTCATTGGATTTCAATTTGCAAGGTTATTTTCCCTGGAAAAATGCTGGTAGCATGGATCTGTAGTTGTTCTCCATATTACTCAATTATCACAATGATTTTCCTCTAAAATACTCTTTGGTGAATTTGAATTTTCAGTGTTAGATTTTGCTGGTGATAAATCTAACAACACTGATGGTTACAGGTGTTTGATTTGTCATTTCTGAAATCTAATCATCTTTGCCAAAATCTGAAGAATGAGGTTTTTTTTCAAGGTCCTTCTACCACGAATCCTTCATCAGAGAATGAATTATATAGAGGCATAATAATTGAAATCGATTCCTGATTCCTTGAGCTGAAATTGTTTGAAGCAGATTGTCCATTGAAACTCCCATCTCCATCTTTTTCTATTGAATATCTCCAGCTCTTGTTTCTCAATAAGTCTGAGCATTATATTGACCTCAGAGATCACTGTTTTAATATCACAAGTGGCTACTCAGAGTGTACATTGCCCCTCAGAAAATAGAAAGGAAGCAGTGTACAATTTTGTGTTGAATATTTCGTAGTTAATATTTTTCCATAGATTTTGGATCTGAAACATACGTAATATCTCTATAAAACAGATGAAAAAACATATGTAATATCTCTATAAAACAGATGAAAAAAAGGACAAAGGGTTTGGTTTCAGAGAGAAAAAATTACTGTGTAAATTTGAGATTAATTGAATCTGATTGGACCAAAAATTCTTGATTTTATGGTCCAAAGATTCTTGAGATGCTACTTTCCTATCTGTTTCTTTATGTTGAATTTTTTTCTTTCTAGGTGATTTTATTTTATATGTAATCTTCAATCTTTTATTGAAAGTAAATATTTTGAAATTTATCATTGATGTCTTATTTTCTTACTATCAAATACTTTTATTTTTGGAAAGAAAATATTTTAGAATTTCTCATTGATGCTTTATTTTCTTACAATAAAATACTTTCATTTCCTTCTAAAGTTACTTTATAATTCATCCTCATTGGATTCTCTAATGTAGTGGACTATCATCCCCATTCAACTTTCAACTACACCGATAATCTAAGAAAGTTTCATCTATCCTGCTTCTAATATCTATAGCCAGGTAATGAAGGATCTATCAGATTTCTTGCTAATTATCATGACTCCATGCTCAATGGATATTTCACTCTGTCCTACAACATTTTAACCCTTAACATCCCTAATATCCATACTTAGGTAATGGAGGATCCATCAGATTTCGGGCTAATTATCATGACTCCATGCCTAATGGATATTTCACTCTGTCCTACAACATTTTAAATTGATCCATCAGATTTCTTGCTGATTATCATAACTCCATGCCCAATGGATATTTCACTTTGTCTTACAACATTTTAAATATTATCGTACATAATATCTAGCCATTATACTGATTAAATAACGAGTTATTGAGGTGACACAGGTTGACTGAGTTATGAGAGATAACTCTCTCTAAGCTGGAAAGGTCCACTTCCAATCTAAAAACTAATTCAATGCTACCTTGGGATTTTCCTTTACACAGCCTGGTAAAATTCCCAGTGATAACATGTACTTTAAACCATTAACATTAAATTCTACTAATTACCATAATTAAAATGATGTACTTTAAAGCATTAATGTAAATGTAAGTACAAATTCTATTAATTACCACCATTAAAATGACCTAATAACAGATAGTGGGAATATTGGGTGGAACCCACTTGTTATAATTCTATTAACTCCACCCATTTAAAAATTCAATCACCATTATTGATATTCATTGTTAGATTCACTGGAATGTAACTTATGGTTAAAAACTCTGCAAGTTACAACCTAATATGAATATTCACCATCAATCTCAACTCACTCTGACCCTTCAATATATCAAAAGTGTAAGTTGACTTTAAGTTCTATGTATGTTACGATATGGTATGAATATAGACCTTCAATCATGGATCATGAGAGCTGTAAGATCTAGTGAAAGTGTAACTTGCTTTTAAACTTTACTTAATTTCTGATGTCTTATGGAATTTGGATATTTCTTCACCTTTCACCATTGGATTATGAGATCAAGAGCTTTGGGTTAATGTGCTCACATCTTCTATTCCAATATGAAATAACAACCATCAGATTTATTTCAATTTTCACTATTTGATCCATTAGATCAGCAATTCATTGTTATGAAGCATTTAGTATAACTTTCGATATGATATTATGGAAATTGATCGCAACTTTGTCATCGCTATTGGAACTATCAGATCAACTGGTTTGTCATAAAATGACATCTATTTTACATTATAACATATGATTTTAGTTATATACACAGTTCATTCCTAAGATTGTAAAAGATGGATTATTGGAAAAAGTGAGCCAAAGCAATAAGTGATCTCTGAAGAGATTTCTCACCTTTGGACTGTTGAAGACTGATATGTTTTCTGAGGGTTCTTCTGGAAGAGTACTGAAATTACTTACGGTTATATGAATCTTTTGGTAGATTTGACGAGAAGACAAGGGTTTCTGGTATTTTTTGTTTCTTCATAAAGGGTGTCGTTGGGTTTCAATTTGCAAGATTATTTTCCCTGGAAAAATGCTAGTAGCACGGATCTATAGTTGTTCTCCATATTACTCAATTATCACGATGATTTTCCTCTGAAATACTCTTTGGTGAATTTGAATTTTCAGTGTTAAATTTTGCTGGTGATAAATCTAACAACACTTATGGTTACAGGTGTTTGATTTGTCATTTCTGAAATCTAATCATCTTTGCCAAAATCTGAGGAACGACGATTTTTTCAAGGTCCTTCTACCACGAATCCTTCATCAAAGAATGAATTATATAGAGGCATAATAATTGAAATCGATTCCTGAATTATATAGAGGCATAATAATTGAAATCGATTCCTGATTTCGTGAACTGAAATTGTTTGAAGTAGATTGTCCATTGAAACTCCCATCTCCATCTTTGTCTATTGAATATCTCCAGCTCTTGTTTCTCAATAAGTCTGAGCATTATATTGACCTCAGAGCTCACTATTTTAATATCACAAGTGGCTACTCAGAGTGTATATTTCCCCTCAGAAAATAGAAGGGAAGCAATGTACAATTTTGTGCTGTCATGCCTCAGTAGCAAACTTAGAAGCACCATTACTTGAGAACACTGAGCTTTTCTTTGGCTATCTATGATATTTATCTTTAGATTAGGAGGCTCTAGCAGTTTCCTCTCTTCAAGTTGTGATCCTAGGTCTGAAGCTTCACCAATAGCACTAATAGCTAAAGACCTTGACACAGGACATAAACCTTGTGTGACAAATCCTTGACGATTTGTTGATGCTGTAAGAGTAACACTGATTGCATGACACTGACTTATGTGTGGCTGTAACAATGATAGCACTGAGCATCCTATTGATTGGTTGTATATTGCATATTCATCACCCTCATTTCTGTCTAATTCTATCTTTGTAAGCGTGGCTATTTGCACACACAGTTCATTTCTAAGATTGTGAAAGATGGATTATTGGAAATAGTGAGTCAAAGAAATAAGTCATCTCTGAAGAGATTTCTCACCTTTGGACTGTTGAAGACTGATATGTTTGCTGAGGATTCTTATGGAAGAGAATTGAAATTACTTACGGTTATATGAATCTTTTGGTAAATTTGACGAGAAGACAAGGGTTTCTAGTATTTTTGGTTTCTTCATAGAGGGTGTCGTTGGGTTTCAATTTGCAAGGTTATTTTCCCTGGAAAAATGCTGGTAGCATGGATCTGTAGTTGTTCTCCATATTACTAAATTATCACAATGATTTTCCTCTAAAATACTCTTTGGTGAATTTGAATTTTCAGTGTTAGATTTTGCTGGTGATAAATCTAACAACACTGATGGTTACAGGTGTTTGATTTGTCATTTATGAAATCTAATCATGTTTTCCAAAATCTGAGGAATGAGGTTTTTTCGAGGTCCTTCTACCACGAATCCTTCATTAGAGAATATATTGGTAAGTATCAAAGATGCTAACTTGAACAACGTTTCATGAAGGACAACATAAACCGATATCCCAACTCATTCATTTCATTATCCCCACTGATTCATCACATGATAAAATGAGAAAATCTGAACATCTTTTAACAAATATAACACCTCAATTGGAAGACTATATCCAGGAATACTGAAACCATGATCGAAGACACAAAAGAATGATCAAACAGAACACATGCCAACTTATAAGACAAAACACATCATAGACTCTCTAGCTCATGATGTTGAAGGCAGATGGAAATCAGTGCAGAAGGCCACCCCAAATGGTCATGATCGAAGCCAAGAAGCAGAAAAACCCATTCATAGATACAACGATAACGTGCACGCCAGGAGCTATGACAGTCCAATGATCTGACAGGTTTAAAGCATGGGAAAATCAACCCTAAGGAAGCCACAAATAACTTCGCAATAAAATATAAAATATAAAAGCCTGCATGCCGCCTTCTTCATTACCAAGAATTGACCAGTGTACATCAATAATCAACAAATTACAAGGACTCACCATGCAATGTAAAATAGTCCACAACTAAAGGATCAGTGGAAACAAATTAGCTACCTGTATGCCTTTCATCAAGTTTCCTTCAACAGGCATCATTCCAGGCATAGATGTTCCAGGCCAAGTAGCCGCCACTGGTCCAAAATACCTGCTGAACAAATCCTTGTTTCAGCTCAGAAAATGATTGCTTATTACAAGCAACAACAAAACAACATGATCAACATAACAGGGTAGAGAGATGTTCATACCCAAGAGCAGATAAGGCTCCAGGCCACCCTGCTACAACCATAGATATGAGTGAAGGTCCAACAACTCCATTGGTGGAGCAACTAACAACATATGACACTGAAATGGCGAGAGATGGAACATCTGATGGAGACCGACAGTTAGAAATATGATGATGTATATTAGTATGAAAATGTGACCATGACTAATGGAAGAGGTTTTTTAGATGGAAAACAAGCAAGAAAACAAAATCCATAAATTGAATTTTCAGATTAATCTCTTGTCACTAAAAGAGCAAGTTCACTAACCAGGTTTCTCTTGTTTCTGCATTCTTGAATCAGTCTTGGTGATTACCTCCTGCTTCTGTGGCAATAATTTGCTTGAATCATTATCGTTTCCTCGCATACTGTCTACCTGACTTTCTTCCTTAATGTTTTCCACCTTTATATGTCTTTCAACAACACTTCCCTCTATGAGGTCTCACTTACGAGAGCTCTTCTCCCCTTCTTTGTACTCTGAACTATCTTCCCTTTTCTCCTGATCTCTTACTTTATCTACTGATATAGATTTGCCTTCAAATGCACTGCTGACTCCCATATGTTACAATCACAAAGCAGAATTTACACGAAATACTTCAGCAATGACATGCATTCTTACCTAAGTGTCTGCAATAAATTGTTATACACTAATATACTTCATCCTTGATATAGGCAATTTATCCCATATTTCAAAAAACTACTACACAACGTGGGATGCAGAAAGTGAAGCACTCTTACAGTTCCTTCTGCTGGCAATTTAGTAGTGGCTCTGTCTGCCACAACAACAATACTGTCAATCTTTGAAATGTTAGCTTCTTTCTCTGGAGGTACCTGAAAAAAAACCCATCATATAGTTATTTAGACCACCTCCCTATGTATCAGGAAAATAAGAAATTAAAAGTTGATTGAATTGACAAAAAAACATACCATCAGGTCTATCTCCATTTTCTCTAAAGAAGTAGTCTTAGCATCCACGATTGAAGGAGAGCTGTCCAGACAGAAATCCAACAAAGCAGCTTAAGGAACTGGAGGAAAAAAAATCCTAACTATAGGAAATTGCATGCATGTGCATCTGTGTTTTGAAAGACTTACATCACTGGAGATTCAAATTTCCCTATTGAATTTTCAGATGGCAATACATCACTCTGCCTATGAATCTTCTTTGTTTCTATCTGATTTCTTTCAGATTCAGAAACACCTTCCACCTTTATAGGAATATCCGCCGTTTTTGCCTCTGGTAGGGGGGCAACAACATCTGAATCCTCAAACTTAACACTAATCTTTTTGCTTACTGTAACTGTTTCCCTGGTCAGCTCTCCATATCTCTGACCAAAGGATGAAGATGTAGTATGATTCCGAGTTGCAGAATTTTTAGGAGGCAACACATTTGTAATTTCATTAGTAAACCCACCAATGCCATCTGCATTGTTATAAGAACCAATCTCCATCCCCGTGGATTGACAATAAGCGAGTGCAGTTGCAGGAGCAGTAGGGGATCCAATTTCATCAATCTTAGTGGGGCGAGGCCTTTTCTTCTTGGGACCTGCAAAGAGATTTCAGTACATTTCAATTAAAAAAATCAATGAGGAAAAAATAAGATCAAGCACGAGACTGCAGCCAATCAAAAGAAAGGCAAATATACCCTCAGTCGGTTGAGCCAATCGGGACGGAGAAGCAGAAATGGGAGATGATACACGCATAGGAGATGAAACATTTGGAGGCAAAGAAGGAGAAGATGACGAGGCCACCTTCAAATCATTTAAATTTTCTTCTGCACTAGTAATTTGGCTTGCAAATCCAAACAACACCTCCGCAACTTCGACCTCTTGCTCTGAAAATGCTACCGACACTTGCATAATTTAAATCCCAACAAATTATCAATCAAACAGAATCCATTTTTTGGGTGGCTTGCAAATCCAAACAACACCTCCGCAACTTCGACCTCTTGCTCTGAAAATGCTGCCGACACCTGCATAATTTAAATCCCAACAAATTATCAATCAAACAGAATCCATTTTTTGGGTATCTATAGAATTTTGAAAAACCCAGTGGCTTATAATAAATCTCCTTTGGAAATAGACACAATAGAATAAGCCACAATAGTTGGCTGATACTATCGATATACCTTTAGAAATTTTGTAGGACAGGGTTTCGTTCCAATGGGTTTTTGCAATAAATCCAAACACGGTCAAGCAAAAAAAAAATTACCAACTCCCCAAAAAACTCTGAATCCCAACTCAAAGAAACCAAGTAGATTCACAGATAAAAGAAACAGACCATTCTTTTGGCTAATTTAGCCGCCGATGGGGAGGGCGAAACACTTCGAATCCTTCCATTACAATTAGAAGGAGACGGTACCTTTGCTCCAGAAAAGCAATGCAGAGCTGTGGCGGTAGCATCTGGAATGGGCGGCACTGACGATGTCCCTTCATGAGCTCTCTTCACATATGTTGTATGTATAAGACCAGCCAATAAAGAAAAGAAAAAACTCTTCCAACAAATTTGTAACTGTTTTGATCGACGGTTCAAGTCTTTGTAATCGTCTAACATCTAATCATACGGTGTCCAAGGATGACAGGTAGGCAAAAAGGGGGATGTATTTCAGAGGGAAACACCTTACGACGTAAAAATAATTTATTAATAATATTTAAATGGGCTTTTGGCTTTTTATTAAGGGTATATTGAAATATTTTCTTCATAAGATGATATAATTCAACTTTTCCCTATTTCTATAAATTCATATCAAAAACTGAAAAAATAATTCAAATCAAAGTAATATCTATAAAAATCATTACTAAAATTACTCTAACTTTAAATATTAGTATTATGAGCTCAATGGTCAAGAGTACTTGTTTTTTTTCCAAAAGATACATTATCCATGTTTATAGATTTGAACAATCAAATTATATTATTATTAACAATGATAAACCATTTCTCCCCTATTGAATAATCAAATTATATTATTATTAATTTTCTCCCTTATTTTTTTTTTTTTTTTTGCAAATTTCTCCTAGATTTCTAAGTAAAATGGATCCCAAAATAAAATATACAAAACACCAAATATCATCTTTACAAATAGTAATCTCAAATGTGAAGGATAAGTAATGTGAAGGATAAGTATAAGAAGGGAGATCACGTATAAGAACCGGGAAGTCGTAACACTGGGGACGTTGTGGACAAATCCCTTCACGTTCTGGACTAAGTAGAACTAATTACGATGGCTCCCTGACACAGTCGTGAAGCCCTTCTTTCTTTTCTTCGTTTAGAAATCGTTTTTAATGGAAGATGATGTAAATGTTTCAATATTTGATAAACCGATTTGTGTTAAAAGAAAAAATAACAAAAATCTCTCCCTTGTGACCATAGAACTAGAGTTGTTGAGTGATTTAGTTAATTTTGTTTGGCGTAATTAGACACAATAGCAAGTAGAAGATTAAGACAATATTACAAGTAGAAGTTTAAAAGAATATTATAAGGAAAAACATAAGCTAGATAGATTTGTAAAAGTAGATCCAATATGAAGTAGTTAAGAAGTTAAAATAATAGTAATAATAAAAAATAATATCTATTTTTAAGGTTACAGCCAAGCCAGACACCAAATTGGTGTATGAGATCCCCTTGTTTGTGGGTTAAGGGAACCACCTCTGTGGAGCAATTTGATTGCTAAGTCTACGAAGGCATACATACTCTACCCCCATCTAGTTTTGAACCTGTGACCTCTTAGGAGGAAACACATGCTCTTAACCATTAGGCCCACTCAAGTTGTATAAGGAAAAAGATAAGATCATTAGGTAGATAAATATTTCAAAATTTTGATAAAGGTATAATGAATTTTTAATGTAGATATAAATGAATTTAAGTTGTACCAAATCATAAGTATTAGAGGTTATAGTGATAGTGATGACTATTTCGGGACTTATAAAGTTTCAATGTTGTTATATTTGGGATTAACTAAGAAGTATTATGGAAGTGAGAAAAATATGTCAATGTGAAATGTTATTAACATAAAAATAAAATAAAATGAAGTGTGGTGTCACTATCATCTATGTTACTTTTTGTAACAAGTTACTATCAGTAAATAAATGGAGCTATAAGGCACTATAAATCTTTAAAAACACTTGATTTAAGAGTAAGGATAGTTGCAGAAATAAAGTTTTACTAAGATGTTAGAATACTTGGAAGTAAGGTTCCAGCATAAGACACTCGTTTATGCATTTTATCACAATAATGGATCAAGAAGTTTAGCAATTTAATAATACCCCACTAATTTGCAAAATATTGAAGGAAAGTATATCCATCATTCCTCCAAAAGTTAATACTTGCCTTTTTATTGAGAGAAACACTAGAATCATTTAGTCCTTATCAGCTTTACTCTTCCCACTACCATGCATGTGGTCATCCATTGGAGAATCTCTTTCAAGTCCTTGATCCGAATTGGATAATTACATTGTTTTTCATACATTTCGATGCATTAATAGTGGAAAAAGTGGAGGAATCAACTCACGGGACCATTTTTACCGACGGAGCCCAATTTGGCATAGCATGGTCTAAAACCTTCCTGGAGTGTTTTGAGGCATTAAACGATAGTTTTTAGGGTAAAACTTTTGCACTTTAGCATCACACCTTTTAATTTTATTCTATGCACATAGATCTTTCCAATGGCACAAAAATCACGTCAATCAGAGTCTATATGCGAAATTTATGCCACTAAGAACTTGACCTTCCTATTTTCACCACCATAGTTCGAGAGGATGCCACATTACCCCCAATTATTCATGGAAAAGAGGCTAGCTATGTTTTTATGATGTAGAAGACTCTAGAAGAGTCAATATTGTAACTCTAGTTAAGAATTGAGGTAGTCAAATCTAACCACTAGTGGGTTATCAGGCTGTGTCATAACTGAGCCACAAGGAGGAAAGGACACTCCATCTTTTCGAGTGCATTTGTTCCATAGGTGAGAAAAAATAGTTAGGAGGGATAGGAGGTAGAGCACACAAAGAGTATTTGTGCACTGTAGTAGCCCACATGACACAAGTCATGCTTCTTTGTACTCACAACCATATTTCCACATAGAGAAGAGAGAAGAGTGACGTCACCTTCCAATTGGGTTTTTCTCCCGAAAGGGTTTTCCAAAGAAAATCTTGTGTCTAATGTGTCTGTCATCTTTTATTGTTTCGTTCTCTGTTTTCTATATAATTTTCATTTGCATCCATGCATTAATTGTAGTAAATCTATAGATCTAGAAATCTAATAAAACTGTAAAAGTGTAAAATTTCAGATTTTAAATACAATAGTATTAGATCTATTGTGATGAAACCTCCAATGGAATATCCACGACATTTTATGAATCATATTGGTATCATAGAAAGTTTATTAGGGTATTTTACGGATATTTGTAGGGGATCTAGATCGACGAGATTGAAAATTGTAAAATCCTAATCATGGCCAGTGACTTTGTGAATGATCCTCATGATCCTATAGAGGTCAGATTTTTGTGGCTAGAACAACAAGTCATAGATATAAATCACAATGTAAATCTCCTCATGTCAACCCTGAGAAATAAGCTTGGGATATTTGGAAAACATGGGTGTTCAAATGTATAGGACAAATCAAAAGGGGGATCAAGAGATAAAGAAGAAATAGAGAACTAGTTGAAGAAAGAACTTGAAAAAAAAAAAAACATAATTCAAGTGTTGTGAACCAATCACAATGTATGTTTAAAATGGAAGAAAAATTTGATATCAGGCCATACCATGTTGATATCAATGCTCTGAAGTTTAATCATTGGTTGCAGCATCTGGAAGCTTATTTCATTATCTATCAAATTGAGGAAGGACAAAAGATTTCATTTGCGTGGTTCAAATTAGAAGACCATGCACTGTCTTGGTAGGAGAGCCACATAGAGACCCTGAGGTTGGAGGGAGAACCTGCAATGAATAAGTGGAAGGACTTCAAAACCCTCGTTAAGTAACAATTTTACCCTATTGGGTACATAAAGGACCAATGGATCTGGTGGCTTTACCTAAGGAAGAAGCCAGGCCAATCTATGAAACAGTACACTCTAGAGTTCAATGACATGGCCATATTGTTGGGTATCTCTCTAAAGAACCCATATGTACTCCTCAAGTATTTGGGGTGTCTGCACAACCATCTGCGTGAGAAAGTGTTGTTGCTCGAGCCTAAATCAATGAACAAGGCTTGTGTATAGGCATAATACTTGGAGAACATAGGCTTGAAGAGAGTGAAATAATTTTGATCAAAGTGGAAGGAGAAATAGGATTCTTCTAAGGAGGAGAAGAGGAACCAAAAAGGAGGAAAAGATAAAAACATGAAAACCACAACACACTAGTGCAAATATCCTAGCAATAACTGCAACATTGATGGCCATACATAGAAGAAGTGTTGGAAGTTCCATCGAGAGTTGAACCCAAAGAAAAAAAGAAAGATAAGAAGAAGAAGAATCTCATGGCCACCGATTCCAATAACCAAGATGAAAGAAACTCGCATGTGGATGAGAAGATCGTTTGTACATCTATGTAGAAGGAGGTGAATTTGAGTAGCCTTTAGAAAAAGGAAGAGAAAGAAATGACCAAACTCTTCCATATAAAGATATAGGGCAATAAAACAAGTATTGATGCTTTGTTTGACTCAAGATCATAGGGGAATATCATTTCAACATAGTTGGTCAAGAAATTGGGATTGGAATTTCATGATCATCCAAACTCATATCCAATAGAATGGGTAAATAAGGATGCCGAGTTGAAGGTAAGAAAACAATGAAAAATTAGATTTCCATCAATGTTGATTTTTTTGATGAAGTAGAACTAGATGTGGTTCCCCTTGATGTATGTGGAGTGAGGCGTGGGAGTCCCTATATGTACATGAAAAATGCAATATTCATGTGGATAGTTAACTAGTATCAGATCGTCAAAGGATGGAAAATCATTCATTATCAATGCACATAAAGGCAAGTCAAAAAATTTATTGGTAAGTGCAAACCATGCCAAGAAATTTATTAGTTCCAGCAAGAAGTATGTTTTATTATTTTAAAGATAAAATCAATTTGTAGATGAGTTAGTAAGAGGTAATGAATTGTTGGAGGGGTGTATTAAGAAATAGAAACAACATTTTGAAGTGTTTCTCTAGGCATACACGGATGTGTTTTGAGACCCTAAAGGACTACCACATAAGAGGGATGTGGAGCACGAGATCCAGCTTTTACCAGACTCCCCATTTCCAAACATTGGGCTATACAGGAACTTTGTTATAGAAGTGAGGTGAAGAAATAGTTGCAACAACTACTGGAACAAGGTGTAATTCGACCAAGTACATCACCATTTGGGTCACCCGTCATCATTGTGCCAAAGAAGGATGAGACTTGGCAGATGTGTATAGATTACATGGCGTTGAAAAAAACCACTCTTTAGAATAGATATGGCCCACCCAAGATAGATGATTTGCTAGATTAGTTGCAACAAGAAAAATACTTCACCAAGTTGGACTTAAAGTATGGATAAGAATTCCTTCAAAACTACGCAATATTTTTATGAGTGGTTAGTCATGTCGATTGGCCAAAGTAATGCACGATCTGTGTTTATGAGTTTCATGAATGGTGTATTGTGCCCTTTCATAGATAAATTTGTTATTTCCTATTTTGACAACAGACTAGTATACAATGCTATATGGGAGGAGCACAACTCACATTTGACGTAGGTGATGGAAACATTAAAGAAGCACCAACTACTAGAAAATCTCAAGAAGCGTGAGTTTGCATCGAAGTATTTGGTATATATGGGGTTTGTGGTAGGTGGAGGAGAGTTGAAGGTACATCCTGCCAAGCTAGAGGACATCATGAAATGATCGATGCTTACCAATTTTTTTGAGATAAGGAGTTTCATTAAGGTAGCATATTACCTGAGGAAATTCATAACCTCATTTTCAATGGTAGTAGCATCGCTTCAAACCATAACAACAAGTGGTAAGAGTTTCTAGTGGGGAAAGGGTCATCAGAGGGATTTCGAGAAGCTAAAGGAGAAAATTATTCAAGCACGAGTTTTGGCATTACAAAAATTTCCGCGGCCCTTTGAAATGGATACAAATGTGAGTGGGTATTCTATAAGAGTTGTCTTGATGTAGGGATGAAGACCTATATGCTACCATTATAAAGTATTTCAATAGGTAGTTCTTAACCACCCGACCTATCATAAGGAGCTCTATGGCTTGGTACAAGTTGTGAAGAAGTGGAAGCACTATCTGATGGGAATGGAGACAATAATCCACAAATATAACCAACCATTATAGTACTTGAGGGCCTAGAGTAAGTCGCAATAGTCCAGACATTGCAGTTGGATGGGGTTTTTACAACAGTTTCATTTGGTGATGAAGTACAAGAAGGGTGACACAAATAGGTTGGCTGAAATTATTTTCAGGCTACCCTCATCAAACATCACAACTTTGGATACTTTGATGCATATGTATCCATTCACCCACGATTCGTACATAGAGGCATATTTATAGGATGAGGACTTGAAGGAGATGTATCAGCAATTGTAGAGTCATGGTCACGTGCACGATGGCAACAACACCGTTGACTACCATCTCTAGGATGGGTTACCCTATATGATAGATAAGCTATGTGTCTGTAAAGCTGGGTGATTGCAACTAATTAGAGAGTCTTACACCTCCAAGGTTGCAAGGCACTTTGGTATAGGGAAGAGCGTGTCCAACTTACAGAGGTATGTGTATTAGCCCAAGATCCAAGAGTAGGTAGCTAGGTTCAAAAGATGATGCATGATTTATTGTACTAGTAAGCCTAAAAACAAGAAATAGGGTCTATATCTTCCCTTAACAATACCCACTCATGCTTGGGAAAGCATTTCAATGGAATTTTTGGGAGGTTTACCAACAACCAGGAAGGGACACGACTACCTGTTCGTGGTAGTTGACAGGTTTTGTAAGATGTTTATTCTGATGCCCTATAAAAATACTATCAGTGGAAAGAAGTAATGAACTTTTTCTTTGGACAAGTATGGGTGCAGATTGAGATACCAAGGAGCATCGTTTCATATAGGGATCCAAGATTTCTCAGTGCATTATGGACTATATTGTGGAAGAAGATGGACATAAAGTTGAAGAGATCTACAACATTCCATCCAAAGATAGATGGACAGACAGAAGTAGTCAACATGACTTTGGTTTAGCTTATTAGGGGATACAACCAAAATCATCCACACACCTAGGATGAAAATTTGGTATATATACAAAATTCTTACAACCGAGTACTCCACATTTCTACAGGAAAGTCCCCATTTGAGATATTTTTTGGATATTTGTCACTTTCGCCATTGGATATTTCATATGGGTAGCAAGGAGGAGAGAGGGAAGATCTTACAGGAGATACCTTGGGGGACAATTTTTTTATAGAGAATATCAGGTGGATCCATGTGCAGGTACAAGAGACACTACAAAAGTCATAGGAGAATATAAGACTAGGCATGATCAAAATAGAATAGAGAAATCATTCAAGTTGGGAGACAGAGTATGGCTATAGTTGAATAAGGAGAGGTAGGAGGGGCCTAGTATGAAAACCAAGGCTTTGAGGTATCATCTCTTTGGGATACTGGAAAAGGGGAGTGATAATTCCTATTGACTCAATTTACCATCGTATATGTGCATTTACTCAGTTGTAAATGTAAAGAATTTAAACTCTATGAGCCTTCCATGCTATATTAGGAAGAGGAATAGGTCCAAAATTCTATGGAGGATTTGGTACAATACGATCAAGTAGAGTCGAAATAATATACATTTTTGCATAAGAGGTCTAGAAAAAAAATATAGGGGAAACATGACATTTGGTAGATTGGGTTAAAATGACAACTTCTAGGAAAAACGTAATGGTACACCAGAGAGAAGGTGGATGAAAAATTTCCTCACCTTATTTAGTAAATGATTTTGGGGACCAAAAGCCTCCGAAAATGGGGATGTGTGATCTATATTGGATCATTATATTGTTTTTCATCCATCTCGATGCATTCAGAGTGGAAAAAATGGAGGAATGAGCTTACTAGACAATTTTTACTGGCGGGACCCATTTTGGAAAAATAGGGTTTGAAACCTTCCAAGAGCATTTTGAGGCATCAAATAATGTTTCTTCATACTATTATACACAAAAATATTTTTCCAATGACATAAGAATCACGTCAATCAATGTCCATATTTGAAAGTTATGCCACTTAGAAATTAATGTTCTTATTTACACCACCATAGTTTGAGAGGATGCCATGTTAGCCTCGATTATTCATGGAGAAGGGTTTCTCCATGTGATTATGATGTAGAAGACTCTAGAAGAGTCAAAATTGTAATTTTGGCTAAGGGTTGAGGTAGTCAAACCTAACCACTAGTGGGTTATCAGGTTTTTTTATAATCGGGTCACTAGGAGGAAAAGACATTCCATTCTTTCGAGTGCATTTGCTCCATAGAAAAGAAAAAATAGTAAAGAGTGATAGGAGGTAGGGAACACATAGAGGATTTCTGCACTGTAGAAGCCCATAGGCAACATGCCATACATCTTTGTACATGCAACCATATTTCCAGACAGAGAAAGAGTGCAAAGTGGCCTCACATTCCAACTGGGTTTCTCTCCCAAAAGGGTTTCCCACAAAAAATATTGTGGGTAATGTGTGTGTGAGATTTTATTTTTTTGTTCTCTATTTTCTACATAATTTTCATTTTCATGCATGCAATATTTATAGTAAAATCTAGATAATTAGAAATCTAATAAATGTAAAATTTCATATTTTAAATACAATATTATCAAATATGTTGTGACAAACTGTACACTGGAATATCCACAACAGTTTAGGTATCATTTCCCCTCCTACCATCCTCATAATGAAGCCCAAGCCACAAATACAACAATGAACTTCTATGGGAACTCCATTACAATGAAGAAACTTGCACCTTAATGAATTGCTAGAAACATGTACTAGATTCCTATTGTTAAGCCACATCTATAGACACCATTAGTGAAAGTACTCACAATAGTATAATGAGCATTAGTTTGTTAATTTAAAGGTGTTTGGTCCTTCCCTCATGTTGTGGAATAGATATTACAAAAAAAAATAGATCTCATTGATCAAGGGTGTAGTGTTGCATTATTTGTATCTTCTAGGATTTATATCTTTCTTATTTGGATTAAAATAGGATTGTTCTCTAACATAGCTCTTAATTTATTGTGTTATGTTGACAGTGTTGAATTCAGCAAAATTCAGGGGATCTCCTCGATGTGAATTCCCAATTAGACCTCACATCATTTGGTGTAGAAGTCCCATCTGGTATAAAGGCCCGGTTTCCTAATCCTTAAAGATTGGCTTTGGATCTAATTTTTAGCAAGAGAGAGGTATGCAATGTGTCTTCGAAAAGAAACAAGGTGTGCTTGGCGAGTGTTCAATTGTAAATGTGTCAAGGTTCTTTGACTACAGATAGGGGAGAAACTGATCCTCTAAGTCAGAGGTAGTAGTAACACTGAAGAAGAGACACACATGACCCAGAGTAATCTCTCTAACATCCAGCAAAATATTCAGAGAAGCTGCAAAGTTTGTTACAACCATTAAATGAAGAAGTATCGGTCTAATATCCTATCAAAGAGTTCACAAGGATGGCACAACAATAAAAACCATTACAACAAATTCATAATAAGATAAGTACTAAATAACTGAAATAGTTCAACTATCTTAACACATGTGAAAGCAAACATGAAATACATACATCTACAGAATAGGCTTACAAAATTTCATAATCCATGCATGAAGAATGTGATGGCCTTGAGGGCTTCTATTATTAAGTAAAATTTCCAAGACACATGTTTACAATGTATATCACTATCTCCAATAGTGGATCATGAGCCACTCCTTGCTCCTCAAAGAACTAGCTTATCTCTCTAATGCCTTGCGGGAGGAGCAAAGGTGAAAAGTCCTTTTCTCATATAATGAGGGAGTATTTATAACCAAGGGTAACTCTTCGATTACGCTCATGTTTGTTTGACTTACTATGATTTTTCAACATACATGACTATTTACATTCCATGTGTGTCCTTCGAACTTTCACTTTATAATACATTTTGAATACAATACACATAATCCACAATAGTGATGTGGCATATGACCACTCATTACATAACATGACATGACACTGCTGACATGGACTGCTTGATGACGTGGAAATTTCAAGCCACTGTTTGCTGCTAAGTGATGGATGTATACTTAAAGATGATTTTCTTTTTGCCTCCAGATGGCCTGGTGATGAGGAATCTTCAATGATCTCAGGTATTGGATAATGGTCACAAACTAGTGTACCTTTGCTTTCTCTTGATCGATCAACTTGTAAGTTCAGCTACAAGAGAGTATTTAATAATTCTTACCTCCTCCTTCTTCTTCTCCATCATATTGTCATGAAATGGTAAGGTACCTTTTCCTACAATTCATTCATGACAGGACCACATCAATCCAAAAACTGCCTAGTCTAAGATGATGCATTCTGATCCACTGACTAAGCCCAGAACAAGTGATAGGCTATTAAGAGAGACTAAATGAATGTGTAGAGTGCAGTTCCAACGGACATGGGAAAATAATGAGCCCTAAGACTACATAGTCCACAGTTTAGGTAGGTTTGAGGGACAAGACTACATAGTTTCCAGAGCCCTTAGGATAGGATGAGGGAATGGGGACTCGAAGAGCTAATTACGTAGTTATGGGAGTGAAGGAAGGATGAGCTACTATATAGATGCAAAATTCAATGGATTAGGGAATGAGCTTGAGTATTGAGGATGTGAAGTGTGATTTTAAGCCGGGTTTGGGACATGATTGCGCAATTCTTGAGGTCAAGGTCGAGGCTTGGGCACAAAAACTACGTAGTACAACAATGCTGGGAGGAAGGAACTGCACATTGTGAAATTCCAAGAAGCAAGGTCATAGCAAGAGGACTGAGATTGCATAGTGCACAACTTAAGAGAGGCTAGTGAAGCTAGGTTTCTTGGTCGGGAAGTTCTTCTGAAAATGGCTAAGTATGCAATCAGTGAGATTGGTGTGAACAGTGATGAACTTTGACTGTGATCACACACTTAAAAGATTTTGATGACACAAAAACATAGATCATCTGAACATATGAACAAATAATTTCCCTCTGTGTGACAACTTTACGGCAAGTTACGACACGTGCAACACTTAAGATAGACTTTGGGACAACCGTGATGACACTGGTGTGATAGTGCTCAAACCTTTGTGAATGAGTGTGGCAGATGTTTACATAGTTAGAAAAAATCATATAAATAAATATATACCCTTGAAACCATAAGAATGGGCATGTATAAATTGCTCGATAACCAAACATTCCAAAAGATGACAATTTACTCAACATGCAAAAGGGAACAAAACACTTCGAGAAATCTCATGAAATAAGCTTCAGTGTTTGCGACAACAATGTACAAGGTTGAGGAAGTCTCTGAAATTTCTTGTAAGCAAAAATTTTGGAGGGTGTTGTAGCAGCTACAAGTCTTGGTGACACACTGGTTGAATTCCATCTTCTCTATCTCGGTTAACTTCTTCTATGTAGGGCCTCAGTTCTTAAGGGAGTATTGATTCATCGTGCATACTACTTTGGTATTCCCACTTACCCCATGAATAGACATGGTACAATTTATGCCTTATAGGTTGAACACAACATAAGAATCAATGATATCATAATGTTTCGAGTTGGGAAGGGTAGTGTAGCTGACGAGATTAAGATTTTCAGAGTATGATTTTTCATCTCTGGTGTTTCTTTGCTGCCAACAGGCCTACACAGTACCCCAGTGGAGTCACACAGGAACACAAACATTGATCCATTTCCAGTGAGCCTGGACAATACCCTGGTGGAGTTGCTTTCTTCACCTCTTTACACAAGAATCCTTTATCTTCTTTCACCTTTTCTTATTTATTTTAAAGAGGATTGTGCATCGACACTTATTTCCTTTTGGGCCAAAGAGGCATCCCGACTTATTGAGAGCAGAAGAGGTTGTTCCTTTATAGAAACATATAGAGACCTTTGATTTAGGTCTACTCATTTATATTTCCCCCCTTCTCCTCTTCTACTGATTGGATAAGCATGTAAACACTGAAACATAAACACCAAGTGTAGGCATGAGGTTTCTGAAATAGACATGGGTTCATGGTTGGACCAAAAATATCCTTACCGGGCGAACAATATTTTCCGTCTGAACTTCATTGGCAAAAAGTTATCACAAACATAAGGAAGATGGACAAAAGGTTAGACAAATGTTGATGTGTCACAAGACTCTTTAGAGTTTGGGCACACACATGCTTAGAATTCACAACATGTACATGCACAAAACTTATTCACAAGATGAAAACAAAACAAAACTCAATCAAACAAGAAAGAAAAAACTAAGTACAAAATGTACGGCAAAACCCTAGATCTTCATTGGAAGTAATGTTTTAAGTCTTAGCCATTGACAAGGAGAGAGTCAATCTTCCCTTCAAGTGATTGAAGACGATAAATGTGCTAGCCAAGCCTTTCATGTACTGTGAATGGTCCATTCCACAGGGACTCAAACTTAGTGTGTTTTCCTTTGTCCTCATGGGATTTATCCCACTTCATGACTAAGTCACCCACACTAAAGTTGTTTTTCCCTGTAGACTTCTTGTCAAACCACCTCTTGATATGATTTCGATGAAGTGAAAATTTTTCTTTCACTTTTAACCATTCTTCCTCTAGCTTGCAAAGGGTGTCCATCCCACACTGCACTAACAAACACAGATTTCCTTGGGATTCTTGTGAAAGCTACAGGGAAGGTAAGTATATGTTGAGAAAGAGGATGATTTATTTTCTGGATACCAGGAAGTAAGGAGAGGTGTTCAGGGAAGGCTCCATGTGACTCAGTCAGCCCATAAGGCATTTACCAAAGTGGAGTGCTAGTTTTGCTGCTAAGAGAATATGGTCTTTTGATAATGTAGATTAGGTTCTTATTTGTGGATTCAACAAGACCTTTCCCTTGCAGATAATAATTAGTGGAATGTTACAAAATAATACCATTTTCCAATGAAAAATTGTAAAGTCGTAGCGATGAGAAGTATGTTGCATTATCGAAAACAAGTGAAGTAGGAATGTTGAACCTCGAAATGATGTTCCGATGAAGGAAATTTATGACTTCTCGATCATTCACCTATTTGAGCAGAGCTTCTTTTCTCCACCGCGTGAAATAATATGTGGAAGTAAGGATGTAGCGGTGCTACTTTAATGAATGTGGAAAGATTTATCCAATAATATCCAAGCCCCATTGTTGAAAAGATTCTTCTACTGTAATGGGCTGCAATGGGGTGGATGACTTTTTACTTCTATTGGCACACCTTTGACTCACCAGAAACTTGTGGGCATAAGCATCAACATCTCTGAATAATGTAGGCTAGTAAAAGCTAGCCCGAATGACCTTATACACCATTCTTTTTCTTGAAAAGTGACCCATGGTTGGTCTATCATGGAGATCACAAAATACCTTTTCTGAATCATGTGCTTCCAAACACCTGAGCACTACTCCATTATGGTGCTTTTTGAAAAGCATTCGATGCACCAAATGGTAGGATAATACTTTAATTCTGAGTGCCTTCTTCTTCTGTGTGGAAAAGTGGGAGGGCAAGGCATTGTGCTCAAGGTATTGGTGCAAAACATCATACCAAGAGTTTTAGCTAGTAGTGAGGGAGGCTCACTTGAAGTTGTACATCTCAATTTCTTGCTCCCATCCTAAAAGATATTCTTATTTTTACTTTGTGTTCACTGCTTCTGGCACTAGTCGAAAAAGACCATGGCCCTTGATTTTGTGAGATGGCTTGATCTATAGATCATATTCTTACAAAACAGTCATTGAGTTCGCTCTACTTTCACCCACTTCTTGTTCAACAAGCAGTGATCTGACTGTTGCGTGTGGAACAAATATAATGTAGTGATTTTTTAATTGATAGGGATGAAAGTGCTTTACTGCCTTGTATAGCGCATAAGCTTGTTTATCCATGGTGCGGTAGTTCAGTTCGTGTCCTTGCAGATGCACGCTCATGAAAGAAATAGGTCGCTCATTGTTCATATCATCCTTTTGGGTGAGTACAGTAGTGAGAGAAGTGTCAGAAGTAAAGGTGTAGAGAAAAAAATATGTATTGAAGTATGGGTTGTACAATGTAGGTTCTTTTGCGATAGCCTATTTACTACGACAAAACACATCATTTTCCATTTTATCCTATTTATAGATTGCATCCTTCTTCACCATATCTTGTATCGACTTAGAAATCTAAGTGTAGTCAGAGATAAACTTGTGAAGGACATTGATTTTCCCCAAGAAGGATTGCATGGACCTTTTGTTCACTGGGAAGGGAATCAACGGGATTGCTTTGACTTGTCTGAGTCTACCTTAATCCCACTTTTGGCAATAATGTGGCCCAAGAGATTTGCCTCGGACACCGTGAAGATAATTTTCTTGGGATGTAAAGATATCCCCTGCTTGTGACATCACTCAAAACTTTTCTTTAAGTGGCGTTTGTGGTCTGACCCTTGTTTGGAAAATATTGTTATGTCATCAAGATAGACCACTACACTTCGTCCAATCAACCCATGGAAAGCGATGTCCATCGCACATTGAAATGTTGCACCAACATTGATTAACCAAAATGTCATTAACCTGAATGCGAACGTTCCCCACTTCGTACGAAAGGTGGTCTTAAGTTTGTTAGGCTCTGAAACCAAAACTTGGTTGTATCCTGAGTAATGGTCTAGCAAAGAAAACATTTCTGACCTCGATATTGTTTGCAGTATTTGTTCCATGGATGGCACAAGGTAGTTCTCTTTGTCTGAGACACGATTGAGATTTCAGAAATCAACACACAAACATATTTCCCCAGACTTCTTTCTTACTGGGACCAAATTTGACACCCATGTTGAGTGCCACACTCCGTATATGATTCGGGCATACAAAAATTGCCTTACATTTTTCTGAATAAGAGCCTCAAGCATTGGATGTACTTTTCTCAATTGTTGTTGAAATGACTTGGCCCCTTCTTTTATTGGTGTCACATGCTGGATGATTCTCGTGTCATAAGCTTTAAGCTCATCATACATCCACGCAAACACATCTCGGTACTGCTTGAATAGGTGGATAAAGGCTTTCCACTCTTGTGGTGTACAAGAAGTAGCAAGATTGACATACTTCAAATATTCTTATGTTCCCAAGTTAATCTACTCGTGCGACAATGCAGAGATATGAATTTTAGCATTAATAGGTCCCTGGAAATGATTATGCAAGTCATATGACTTTTCCAATGATACCACACCCTTTGGGATGAGATTTCCTTTACTTGCACTGGCTGCATCCTACAATGCCTTCTCGTGCTCGTCCTCATTGATCGTTATGTATTTGAACACATCATCATTTGCCATGAATAAAAGTATATGTTGGTCAACATAAAAAATGCATAGATTAGTGATATTATCGGGGACGGATGGCTTCTAAATAATTTCAATAGAAAAATAGTCCCTCAACAGTGACAATCTATGAGTGACATTTGTTAATGCAATCGCAGTTGTGTTACACATCCTTGGAATATAAATGATATTAAAATCTTGGAAATGTGAAATTAGATGTCATACCTCTTGTTAATAGCTTATGAGATTAGGTGACACACAATATATGGTATTACATACCTGTCACACCACAATCTATGAGTCACCTACTGCTTTTAGGATGGAAAAATTGATGTAAATGGCCCTTTCCAAGCCTAAGATGAGTACTTCATATTCTACAGTGTTGTTCGTGCACTGAAGTTCCCAGCAGCTAGTGATAAAATGTTTTCTCTATAGCGAGTCTATTAAAATGCAACCAACTCCAGAGCCCTCCTTTTTTTTGGAACCATCAAAGTACAAAATCCACATATCATATGTACAAGGACTACGAACTACTCTAGTACTATTATTACTATTTCTATCTCTACAAATGTCATTTTCACTAGTTGGACTAGGAAGGAGCTCCAACTGTGTATCTGGTGGGACTGGGGATGGTTGTGCAAAGATAACACCCCAGTTGGGTTTCCAGGAAGCAATTTCCAAAGATAAGTTCATCGAAATCCACAAGTTCATTTTTTCCATTCAAGGGAGTGACAATATGTTTCATGTATCTTTCTAAATTCACCTGGATCTGATTTTTTCTGCCCTTATATGGAAGCCATAAATGTGACCATTCCATAGAAAAGTAAACTTGTAGCTTGCTCAAAGGCTACTTTTCATAAGTACTCTTTCGGGATGTGAGTACACAATTGAACATGTCTATTGTGTGCCCCACACTCATAATCTCTTTGATTGCAACAACTTTTGGATTTTCTTCTACAGGATCAGCCTGCTCCTCAGCTATTACCGCATCAATAAGATGCATGGAAAGAATTCTCATGGCCTGATTCCATTTTTCACATGTTTTCTTGGAATTATATTCTTGATGATACGAACAATATTTATCTATGCCCATGTTTTCAATATTCAATACAACATTGGAGCTCTACGCAGACTTAGCGGGTTGGTTGCTGCTACTACCTCAAAGTTGCAGTCCTAAATAAGTTTAACTTAGGGGTGTTGTTACTCATGTGTGTTCCTGTTGACCTTTGTTTCAAATTTTCCAACTCATTTTATAAATTCTTGATGGTACGGGTCAAGATTTCAAGATCAATAGTTTATTTCTCTTTGGCCTTATATCGGAGGCCTGAGACCTTTTACCCGTGTCGTTGGAGTCTTTATCTAGCTTGTCATCTGAAATGACTCAAATCGCACACAAGTCCTTTTCAACCGAGATTACCTTTTCATAATTTTCGGTCAATGTTTGTTTCGCAGTTCTCTTTACAAACTTCGCAATGCCGATCAACAAGGAAGAAGTGTAATAATCAATTATGATGGATTCATGAGGTTTAATGTTTTCTAAGAAATTATTTAGAATGTGGTTAAACCTTTGATTAAAATATTTCACTTTTTCCTTTTTCTCGATATTGAGACTTCCCATCTCTTTCAATAACATGGCGGTGCTCTTGTCATTATCAAATTTCACAAGGAAAATTTTCTTAAACCCCCTCCAATTCTAGATGGATTTCAAAGGAAGAATATGATATTGCGCAATTTCTCTACCATCTAAGGTACACAGAAACAGTCTACATGCAACATCATCATGGCGTACCTCAAGTGTTTGCATCTTGTGTAACACACCCTGTAGTGCAGGTGGGTCTTGAGACATCCAATCCAAATCTTGGTTTTCCATGTCCTCTCGGTTGTATTCCCCTTCTTATTCATAGTTTGATTGGTCTTCTTATTTTTCTTCTTGTCCTCCCAACCCAAAGAAAGTATCATTTGAGAGAAATAGTGATCACCGTTGCCACCGTTGGAGGTTGTTCTGGTCTTCTAACTCATCAAGGGTGGTGAGAACCAAAACTTCAATTGTTGAAACCACTATCTTAGTAGGGGTGGTTTGGTTCTTCTTCAGAAAATATGGAAGAGTTTATATTCCATGTATCAGTCCAATATCTCTCGGAAACTTTCAGATGATGGGGAAGATGGCCCGAAGTTATTTGTATGTGAGTTTGTAAGGATGTGTTGTCATGGGCTGAGAAGAATTTCCAGCTTCAGGAATGCGCACAGGGGAGTTGCTGGGAATATTACTTCCTTGACCAGAGGAAGTAATTTTGGTGTTGGTGGGGTTATTAGCCATAAAAATATGGTTGCCCCCCTTCTAGCACCAGAAATGTTGATGATGTTGGAATTGCCAACATTCAAGGGATCTCCCTGATGTGAAGTCCTAATTAGACCTCACACAATTTGGTTTATGAGTCCCATTAGGTATAAAGGCCTAGTTGTCAAATCCTTAAAGATTTTCCTTGGCTTTAACTGTCAGCAAGAGATAGGGATGCAATGGTGTCTTTGAAAAGAAATAAGGTGTTCCTCGCGAGTGTTCAATTGTAAATGTGTCAAGGTTCTTCTACTATTGAGTGGGGAGAAAATTTATCCTCTAAGTGAGAGGTATTATTACCACACAAGAAGGGACACACATGAACCAAAAGGATCCGTCTAACATCCAATGGAATAGTACACAGAGGATGCGACAGTTGTTACAACCAACAAATGAAGAAAGATTTGTCTAATATCTTGTAGAATAGTCCACAAGCATGCGATGATAATAAAAAACATTACAACACATTCTAAATCATATAAGTACTAAAATAATCAAAATAGTTCAACTATCTTAGCACATGTGAAAGAAAACATGAAATAAAAACATCCACAGAATAATCTTACAATAATTAATCCATGCATGAAGAATGTGTTGGCATTGAGGGCTTATTCTATTAAGTAAAATTTCCAAGACACATGTTTACAATGTACATCACTAGCTCCAGTAGTGGACCATTGGAGTCACTTATTTCTCCTCAAAGAACTATCTTATCTCTCTAATCCCTTGCCGGAGGAGCCAAGGTGAAAATTCCTTTGCTCATACAATAAGGGAGTATATATAACCAAGGGTTACTCTTTGACTAACCTCATGATTTTTTTAATTCCTATGACTTTTCAACATACATGACTCTTTGGATTCCATGTGAGTCCTTTGGACTTCCACTTTAAAATACATTTTGAATACAATACACATGATCCACAATAGTGATGTGGATCCAGGTGGATGTTGGTGGCCACCCACCTATCCCACTTGGACCCCTACAATTGTCTCTTTCAGCTTTTAAGTTTCATTAATTGTAGCACAATTTACCATTTTTAGCAGTTTTTCAGGTCCTCAACTTTCAAAGCCATTTCGAGGCCCTAAATGATTTTTTTTGGGAAAACCGGGAGCAACATGGGTCACAGACTGATGTTGCTCTTCCAAAAGTTATATTTCTCGGATAGATCTTTCTAACGAGCTATTGTGCGCGTCAAACGGAGATCATACGCCAAAGTTACAACCCTGGCAAGTTGATGTACCAATTTACCCAAACGGGGCCCACAGTTTGGAGCTTCATCTCCTAGGGTTAGGTTTTTGGATGCTTATGGTTTTCCATTGTTTCTCAATAATAAATAGGCCTTTGAGTCTCATTGTAATAGAGTTCAAAGGCATGTAGTCGCCACATATCTTCTCAGAGATAAGCTACCATCGCCCTAGCTAGTTTATTTCCATTTCTATTTGTAAGCATATTTCAGTATTTTACAGTAATGAAATGAAGTATAATTTCCACTGCATCTCTGTGTTTATGGTTATTTATGTACTTTATTGCGTTCCTATTTAATCTGGATCAGTGGTATTAGAGCGGTCTTCTTTTTCTCTGTTTTTCTTTGTATGTCCCCAACGAGGTCGTGATATAAGGAGTTAGGGCTTGAACTGGTCGAACCTTTGCAAGACCAGCCTCACAAATCTCAACGACCTCCCATGGTGGATGAAAAGAAAGATAAGGGAGCAAGATATCTTATCAAAATCTCGCTCGAAGAAGCCCTTGAGCGGAAAAGGAACGCGATGATGGACAACTTTGCCCAGATCCTTCAGTGGCTACCCAGAGGCAACATATCGGCTTCCAACAGCTACTCTGGAAACACCACACCGTTTAAGGTACAAGTTAATTTTGAAATCCCCATCTCTGAGGGTAAAATAAGCGCAGATTCCGTAAATAAATGGTTAAATCTGCTAGATGGGTACTTTTTTGTTCATGATTTTTCTAGGCGGGAAAAGATTATTTTTTATCTTCTCAAAGCAGCCCCCCACGTCGAGGACTGGTGGGAAACCTACTACGAGCAGAAGGATGAAGTATGGGCTCACTATTTTTAGTTGCACCCACTTAGAATTCCTTTTGGGATGCCATCAAGGAACAATACTACACTATCAAAAGCTATGGGGACAAATACATAAATTGGACCATGTTGCGACACGGAAGGGACCAAGATGTGCTAGAGTTCACAAACATTGTTCATACCCTTCACACACAGTTGGGTATCAAGAATTCTAAGCTGCATTTGGTACTCAAATACTGCGGCTGCCTACACAGGTACATCCAGGAAGAGATGGAGTTCTTGAACATCCCCCTGCTTGGCACGACGTACCGATACGCTGTCAAAATCGATCAAAAGTTTAAACAGAAGAAGCGAGACTTTGGATCTGCAAATCCAAGGCAAGGGAAAGGCTTCCCCAAATCATAAAACCAAGGACAAAGCCAAGACAAGGCAACCCAAGAAACCCTGTCGAAGCTGCAAGAAAAGAACAACACCATAATGTCAAAGAAGGACACAGGAAAGTGGTGCGAGTTCCATAAGAGCCCTACTCACAACATAAGTGAGTGTCAGACCAAGCAGTTACTGGTGGCCAAGTTGAAGGCTTCAGAATCAGATTCATGTTCCGACCCTGAGGCAAAACTTGACAAGGGGAATGGAAAAGGGAAGCAAATCATTGATGCAGAGCCCAACGCCACTGTTGCCACCGCCAAGGTCCAGAAGAATCAGCCCAAAGATCCATAGGAGGGGGATCATCTTTTCCACTCACATATGTGGGTGAAGGGTTCACCGTTGCAATTCATTGTCGACAGTGGTAGTGAAAAGAACCTCATTTTAGTAGAGGTCGTGAAGTAGTTGGGCCTACCGACTACACCACACACGCAGACGTACAGTATCGGGTGGCTTCACCAAGGACAAGATCTCTGAGTTCACCAGCAGTGCTGCCTTCCCTACAACATCAAACCCTTCATAGACGAGGTATTGTGTGACGTTGCACCTCTGGATGTTTGTGATGTACTATTTGGTCAACCATACTTGTGGAGGCGACATGTTGTGTATGAGTCAAGGCCTCACGCTGTTATGATTAGTTTGGGTAATTCATTATACAAGATACCGGAGGTAGCCCCACCTACCGCCACCTCTTTGATCTCTGCTAAGAAATGCAGCAAGATTGTCTACCAGACTATGAAACTCATTTTCTGTCTAGTTCACTCCTAAAGTAAGGGGAAGATCATAGCCACATCCATGACCCTCGCGAAGGGTTCCTCCATGCAGTAGCAATAACAGATGGATACAATCATGACAGAACACATGAACAACTTCTCCTCACCCACAGGGGTACCACACAAGTTTCAACTTGGAAACAAAGTCTGGTTGCATCTGCAGAAAGAACACCTTACAAGAGCCCTTGAGAAGCTTAGACCACCCCGACATGGTCCTTACAGCAGTACGAAGGTTGTGGGAAATAATGCTTTGGAGCACAACATTCCTCCATTACATCGCTTGCATCGAGTGTTCAAGGTGGACTGCCCTCTACCATGCTTCCCACCATTACTGGACACATTTAGAGATTGCAGAACAACTCACTAGGGACCAAGTTAAGCAGATGGAGGAACTCAATGCAATGGGGACCACTGCTTCCTAGGGGGAGAGGAATGATCCAGGTGGATGTTGGTGGCCACCCACCTATCCCACTTGGACCCCCACAACTATCTCTTTCAGCTTTTAAGTTTCCTTAATTGTAGCACAGTTTACTATTTTTAGCATTTTTTCAGGTCCTCAACTTCCGGAGCCGTTTCGAGGCCCCAAACAACGTATTTTGGGAAAACCGAGAGCAACATGGGTCATAGACCAATGTTTCTCTTCCCAAAGTTATAGTCCTCGGATAGATCTTTTTAACAATATATTGTGTGTGTCAAATGGAGATCATACGCCAAAGTTATGACCCGAGAAGTTGATGTACCAATTTACCCAAACGGGGCCCACAGTTTGGCGCTTCATCTCCTAGGGTTAGGTTTTCGGATGTTTAGGGTTTTCCATTGTTTCTCAACAATAAATAGGCCGTCGATCCTCATTGTAACAGAGTTGAGAGGCATGTAGCCGCCACATCTCTTCTCAGAGATAAGATACCATCGCCCTAGCTAGTTTATTTCCATTTTTGTTTGTAAGCATATTTCAGTATTTTACAGTAATGAAATGAAGTATTATTTCCACTACATCTTTGTGTTTATGGTTATTTATGTACTTTATTGCATTCCTGTTTAAATCTGAATTAGATGTGGCTTACGACCACTCATGACATGACACTGATAACATGGGCTACTTGATGATGTGGCAATGTCAAGCCACTGTTGCTACTAAGTGTTGGATGTCTTCTTGAAGATTCTTTTCTTTTTACCTCCGCATGGCTTGGTGACGAGGAATCTTCAATGGTCTCAAGTCTTAGATATTGGTCGCGAATTAGTGTCTGTTCGCTTTCTCTCGATAGATCAACTTGTAAGTTTAGCGATAAGAGAGTCTTTATGCGTGCTTCCCTCCTTATTATCCTTTTCTGTAATCTTCTCATGACATGATAAGGTAAATTTTCCTACAATTTACTCATGACAGGATGACATTAGTCCGAAAACCCATAGTCTAAGATGATGTGTTCTGATTCACTAACTAAGCCCAAAACAAGTGACAGGATAGGAAGATGCACTTAGTGACAGTGCAATGAGTAGTTCCAACAACCAGAGTAAAAGAATGAGCCCTGAGACTGCGTAGTGGTAGTTTAGGCAAGTTTGAGGGATAAGACTGTGCTCTAGAGCCGATGGGAGAGACTTAGGGAATGGGCACTAGGTGAGCTAACTACGTAGTTCTGGGAGTCAAGGAAGGTTAAGCTATTGTGAAATTGCGTACTTAAAGGGCTCATGGGATGCGCTTGGTGCTTGAGGATGCCAAGTGTGTAGTTTAAGTCGAGATGGGGACATGATTGCGTAATTCTAGAGGTCAAGTTTGGGGCTTGGCCATAGAAACTACGTAGTGCAACAATCCTGGGAGGAAAGAACTGTGCATTGCATAGTGCCAAGAAGTAACTTCATAGAAAGATGATTGATACTGCACAGTGCACAACTTAGAAGTTTTTCCGAAAATGGCTAAGTGTGGGATTTTTAAAATTGGTATGAATGGTGATGAATTTTGAGTGTGCTCACACACAGAATATTTTGATGACATGACAACATAGATCATACTAAATTAGGAACGAAGTATTTCCATTTGTGCAACAACTTTACGACAATTTACATTAAGTGCGACACTTAAGATAGACTTTGGGACAACCGTGAAGACACTTGTGCAATAGTGCTCATGACTTTTCCAATGAGTGTGACACTTAAGATAGTCTTTGGGACAACCATGACGAAACTTGTGCTATAGTGCTCATGAATTTTCCAACAAGTGTGAAAAATGTTTACATCGTTATAACAAAACATATACACAAATATGGACCCTTGAAACCATTAGAATAGGCTTGTATACATTGCGTAACCAAACATGCCAAAATATGTCATTTTACTCAACATGAAAAAGGGAACAAAACACTTCAATAAATCTCATGAAATAAGCTTCAGTGTTTGTGACAACATTGTGCAAAGCCAAGGACGGCTCTGAAATTTAGTGTAAGCCAAAATTTTGGGGGGTGTTATAGAAGCTACAACAGGTTAAGAGGCATGTATTTAATCCAATTGTCACTAGATTGCAATTTAAAAGTTGAAATATCCTCTATGGATATAGCTTGATGATCTATAAGCTATCATGTCCATTCCACTAAAATAGTTCATCACAACTAATTTGATAAAATTACTAAAATCTATACTATGTGAGTTAAATTTTCCTTTATATTTTAAATTATTTAATAGAATTTTTTTTTTTTGTTAGTTGAAATGTGAGAGATAGATAATATATGGAAATACACTAATTCCAATACAATAGACATAATGTTTTCCTTTGGAAACCCTTACGAGACAAAACCCCTCTCCAAAGTCATGCTTGTATGCTCTCTTTTATCTAGTATGGAAATATGCAAGTACAAAGGAAGATGTACTCTTTGTATAGTTAGCTAAGACATGTGACCTATAAGGTTGTCACAAAGATTTAACACCCTTTGTTCTTTTGTATGTCTTCACACTCTAAGTTTCCTTGCACTCCTAGTGGCCTAATATGTAACATAAATCGATATCCAACTAGGGGTTATATTTCAGACCCAAAACCTTTAGATAGAGTTATAATTTGGGCCTTCTAGAGTCTTATTAAAATTCCACATCTGGCTATCTCCATACGTACGAGTAGTTGGGGTTGATGTGGTATCCTCTCATACCATGTTGGTCAACACGTGGGAAGCATAACGTTTTCATACGAACTCTGTTTGACACAATTCTTACCCCATTTGGAAGGTCTCTAAATGTAGAACAATGCTAAAGAGTGTAGCATAAGTGAGAGTGTTTTAGCATAAAAATCATCATTTAGCAGCTCAAAATGTAACTAAAAGGTTTTATACTTCATTTCTCCAAATTAGAAACTAACATCAAAATGACCCCACAAGTTGACTCATCTAATTTTTTCCACTATGAAAGCATTGAGATGTATGAAAAATAATATAATGATCCAATCTAGATCATACCTCCTAGAGTATGGAGGCTTTTTCTTGAAGTTTTCCTTTCAACCCAATCTACCAAAGGTAATCATTACCCCTATCTTGCAATTTTTGACCTCATATGAAAAATTGTGTCCTATGACAACTCTTCTTGAGAATTTGGTGCTAATTCATTTATGGAAGATACAACTTGCTCCTCCCCTTGATTTGACATGGAAGGATCAAAGACTTTGAGATTCTCCATAATCACTTTTGAGTAAATTTTCATGTATGGGGGTAATTTGAATATGTACGTGTTATATCCCTATTTTCCAATATCTTGAAAGGACAATACAATAGATCCTTGATCTTGTTACAAGGATTCTATAATCTTTCCTTATTCAATTTTAACCATATTATGTCTTTGTAACGAGCAAGATTCATATACTTAGAGGAATGTTATGATACCAATTTTATGAACAAGGTTCGTAGTATGCAGTATCAAAACATTCCTCTAAGTATGTGAACCTTTATTCATTACATTGGTATCAAATCATTTCTCCTAGTATACAAACTTTGTTCGTTATAGTGTCCCACTATGAATGGCTTCTTTATTTTGTGTTCATCATACCCAGATTTTATATTTTTCTATGAGCTCATTTGTCTTCCATGTATTCTCATGTTTTATATTGTTGATCTATTGTGTATGTGCTAACATTTTTTTTGGAATAATATAGGAATTTGTTCTCTTCATTGTGTGTGGGACACAGGGAATATTGAAGAGAAAATATCTCAACGAGATCTTCCCCAAGCTAGCTTCACCAACAGAGACTAGATTCTCGCAATAAGAGGTAACATATTCACTTTCTCTTTGTGACTTTGTATGCATGGTTTTTCTTTAAGCTTAGTATCACTTCTCTACACACACACACTATCTAGGAAATCCTTCAACAAATATTATTGTATCTAAGGTAAATTGTTATTACAAGCGAAATTTTCCCTTAAGCAACCTTTGACATCAATTTTGGATATAAATTTTATTATGAGGCTTTATTCCCAAGGATGGGTGACATATCCTTAAACATTATCAAGGAAGAAATACAGGTGTATTCAAACATTGTTGATCTTTTTTTAGCTTGAGGGCCTTAATGGAGTCATCAAATGAACACATGAGATATTTTTAGAGGTTATTCACATGCCTTTAAGTAGGATATAGGTGTGATGAATAGGTTTCATTCAATGGAAACGGGTATGGGTAATCCCATATAGTCAAGGGGGTAAATCAGGGCATTAATCCCTAATTAAACCTTTTTAAACTCAAGTGTGATGAAAAAACACTATACAGAATGGAAGGATCCCTCACTAAATGGGCTTCTCTTTGGGAGTCATATATAGGTGCAATTAAGATTTTTCCCATAATACGGATGAGTCTTGAGGCGATGGTCATAGTTATGGTAAAGAAGCATGTTCTCAAGTAAAAAACTATTTTTGGCCTTGAACATTGCTTCCTAATTCCTTCTTCATAATCAAATATTGAAAACTAGTGTCTTGGGATCTTATTGAATGTTCTTATGATCAAATTCCTTATATAATAACTTGAACAACATGCACAAAAGCATTGTAGGGGGTGCCTGGCCTCAAACTGAGATATAACTACCATGTGTAGGCTTTGTGCATTATAAATGTGTGTTGAGGCATAAACATGGTTAGGTGACAATAATGACCTAAATTTGTATTCAAGTTTATGAAGCTTAACCATAATGAACAACATGTAGAAACCATGACACAAACCTTCTCCACGGATTTCTTAACATCAAAGTTGAATATGGGCACAATTATGAGGCAATGGGCATAATGCGCGGGTCTAAGGTCCATGACCATAGTTTGTAAATGAAAACAAGAGAATTTGACCCTAAACCTTGCTTCATATGCTCAAACAGCTTGAATGAATGCTTTAATATCAACACCCAACCTTTCTTAATAATCTCCTCTAATGGTTCTAATAGCACCATCAATAGGTTAGTTATACACCATAAATGTGTCTAGATATTTGACAAAGTTGACGAGGGGATAGTAATGGGACTTATTTCCTAAATGGTGCTTCTAACATAAAATCACCATGAACAACGTCAACTACTCATAAATATTCTACGGTTATAATGTTGAATGCATCCCTTAGTGTCCATATAAAACCCTTGTATCATATATCTAGCCTTCGAGAGGGATTTAGGAACTATCAATAAAAGAAAATGGATTCCCTAAATGACAATGTGTCTATAATGCACACTATGATTCTTTTACGGGGAAATTGTTAAGGTTTTTAACAATCCAAGTGGGTTATGGTTACCATAAGTAGGTTTTACTCACTAGAAATAGATTTTAAGACCTAAACACATCTAGAGGAAAGCAATGGGTTTTGTCTCAAAAGGAAAATTTTAGAGGCTAAGCGGTATTGTTAAGGGAGAAAAATCCTTTCACCTTAGGCCTTAAACACAATTTCTTTGATTCACTACCAAAAACAACTCCCAAAAATCACAATATAAGTCCTCTCTAAGGTTCATTTGGAATCAAACTTGGATATGGATTCCATTACAACAGTTTTAACTCTTAGGATGTGTTGTGAGGACTTGAACAATGTTCGGGGGGTAGGGGGAGATAGTAGCCTCTACCCTAACCTTTTCTTCTTATGCTCAAACACCATAAATGAATCCTCAAACCACCACATAAGGTCACTGTTGCATATTAATTACCTCAATGGGAGTTGTAGGTACAATGGTTATGTCAGTATTGCACCAATAATAAGTTTAGAGCTCTAAGAATGGTCATATAAAAGAATAATGAATGTGTGCCCTTGATTATGCATCTTAATATCAATTGCCCTAAAAAGCACCCAAAATTCAAAATATGTTGCATCTCTTAAGCATTTTTTTATGAGTGGTTTAGTAAAGGGAATTATAATATTTGCAATAACAATTATCAGTTTTCGCATCATGATAATGGTTAGGGAATTATAATAAGTTCCTTGGCAATTTAGTAAAGCTTCATGGTGAAGGACATTAAAGCATGAAATAGGGCATTCTAAGGGAATTTTGGCCTCTTAGTGAGATATTACAACCATTACATTACTTTAGGTATTAATAATGGATCTAGGGGCATATACCACGGCTAAAAGAGAAAACAAGGTCCTTATTAGAGGAATTTTGAGGTCTAAAGTGGGCCTCTTAAGGAAATTATAAAACAATAGTGGAAATAGTAAAATAATATTATATTACATCATCAAATTTTATAGGAAAAAAGAAAAAACTACTTTTTCAACTCGTATTTCAACTTATCTCCCTACGGGTTTACTCAAATTTAGAGTGGGAACACTTGTTGAATGCAAAATTTCATTCCTCATCCAAAGAGTACCCATATTGCATACTTTCGATGGACTCTGCTACACGAAAAACGAGAAATACATGAAAAGTGTGATTGCAATCACAGTTTTCATGTGTTTCTCATTTTTTGTGTAGTAGGGTCCATCAAAAGTATGAAACATGGGTACTATTTGGATGAGGAATCAAATTTTGCATCCAACGAGCTGTCCCACTAGAAATTTGAGTAAAATCTTATGGAGATAAGTTGAAAAAATAGTTTTATTATTTTTTAATCTTTTTACTTTTTTACCCCAAAAATGGTGAGTCATCCCCCATGGTTGACATCATCATCTTGAATCTTATAAATTTTATTTTGGTTGTACATTTTTCTTGGGAGATCCATTTTAGACCTCAAAAGTTCTCTAATGGGATAGAAAAATGAAGCTTGTAGATGTTGGGTTGTGTTATATTCTTTCCACGTACTTAACATGGGGTTTGAAGGGAACCCGTAACCCCACTTTATGGGGTCTGGGGCAGCGCCCCGAAAAATTTTGGTTTTGGACCCTATGTTAGGTTGGGCAGATCCACCTATGGTTTTGTGCATGATTTTCGCACATGTTTTTTGGACACAATGGTTTTTCGGTCCATGGTATTGGACACGATGGTTTTCGGTCCATGGTATTGGATGCTTCAGCATGTATAAATATGTATTGTAACATTGAAAGGAACATAATGCAAATCAAGCTGATAGTCCCCGTTTTGGGATCCAGGGGAAAATCTCTGTGTATATGTGTTTTATGTGTTATGATCTCGCATTGTTTATTTTCTGTGTTTTATAATTCGTATGTAGGTAATTTCTGTATGGGGTTAAAACCTACATTTGGTATCAGAGCTGTTTTGGCTTCAAGGGGATGCCTTTGTTGCTGAGGGGTTTTGCTCGGGCCTATGGTAGACCCTGTTTGGTGGGAGATCTACGAGATCAATTCTGGTGGTGAAAGAAGATGGCGAGTAGTGGAAAGATAGAGATTGAGAAATTTAATGGTCAGAGTTTTGAGGTGTGGAAACTCAAGATGGAGGATCTATTGGTGGATAAAGATCAGTGGATCGCGATAGATCTGGGTACTAAACCAACGATAGTGTCCGATGAAGAATGGAAGAAGTTGTATTGGAAGGCAAAGAGCACAATACGATTTTGTGTCTCAGATTTAGTATTGTTGAATGTATCAGGGGAAGCTATGGCAAAGGATTTGTGGGGCATGTTAGGGATTTTGTACCAATCTAAGTCTTTGGTGAATAAACTATTCCTACGGAAAAAGCTGTATAACCTGAGGATGAAAGATGGAGAATCAATGATAGAGCATCTGAATGCATTTAATACTGTGGTAAGTGAGTTAGCATCTATTGATATTAAAATTTCATATGAAGATAAGTGCATCAGTTTGTTATGTTCTCTACTAGATTCGTGGGATAGTCTGGTTATTGCAATAGGTAGCAATGCAACTACCTTGCATTTTGATGAAATAGTCTCATCCTTGCTGGCGGAGGAGATGAAATGGAAAAATATGGAGAGCCAAAATGGTGATGCCTTGTCTGTATGAGGGTGAAACCAAAACAGAAACAAAAATAAGTCATCGAGTGGGAGATCTAAATCTCCAATAAAACCTGTAAAGGTGGTGTGCTGGAAATGTGGAAAGGAAGGGCACTACAAAAGGGACTATAAATCTAAAGCTCCTGACAAAGGAAAGGGATCTGATGGGCTCCTTCGCAGAGGCGAAAACCACTTTAGATGAAGGTGTGGATGTGTACTTGGCTTCTTCAAGTACACATGTAGATCATGAGGCATGGTTGATTGACTCTGGTGCATCCTTTCACTTCACTCCCCATAGAGAGGGTTCTTCGAGTATGAGAAATATGATGGTGGTGATGTCTTCTTGGGGGATGACAAGAAGGCTAGAATCGTTGGTCGTGGAAAAGTAAAGTTGAAGTTGCAAGGTGGAAGGGTTCGAATGCTTCTAGGTGTTCTACATATTCCTGCATTAGCCAGAACTCTGATTTCTATTAGCAAGTTGGATGATGTAGGTGTAAAAACAGTGTTTGAGAAGGATACCTGCAAAATGGTTCGAGGAGCACTAATATTGATGTGGGGAGTTCGGATTGGAACTCTGTACAAGCTGCAAGGTAGCACTATTATTGATGGGTGCAATAGTTCTGTGGTTCCTAAAAGTGGAGCAGAAAATCTAGTGGTCTCTGGAGAGAAGACCATGTTGTGGCATCAAAGGCTTGGACATATTGGAGAAAAGGGCCTTCGAATACTTCATGGTAACGGTATGGTAGAACGTATGAGTAATAGCTCTTTGGATTTTGATTTCTATGAAAATTGTGTATATGGGAAGCAGAATCGGGTGAGTTTACCCTCTAGTAGTAAGAAGGCAAAACAAATATTAGAACTTGTGCACAGTGACGTGTTTGGACCTATGAAGGTTCCATCACTGGGTAAGTATATGTACTATGTTTCATTTATAGATGACTTCCCAAGGAGTACATGGATATATTTCCTTAAGAAGAAATCTGAAGTCTTTGACAGGTTTAAAGAATTTAAGGCTCTAGTGGAAAACCAGACGGAGAAGAAGATAAAGGTGCTGAGGATAGATAATGGTGGAGAGTTTTGCAGTAAGGAATTTGAAGAATTCTGTAAGAAGTGTGGTATAGCACGACAGACGACTACTCCATATACACCTCAGCAAAATGGAGTTGCAAAAATAATGAATAAGACGTTGATGGAAAGGGCAAGAAGCCTGCTCAGTGGTGTTGGGTTAGGACAGGAATTCCGGGCAGAGGCGGTGGATACTGCATGTTACCTGGTCAATAGGTCACCTTCATCAACTTTGGAGAATAAGACTACACAAGAGGTATGAACTGGTAAGAAACCCTCTCTTTCACATCTGAGGGTATTTGGATGTGATGCATATGTACATGTTCCAAAGGAGAAACAAACCAAGTTGGATAGTAAATCTGAAAGTGCATCTTTATTGGGTATAAAGATGGTTTAAAGGGTTATAAGCTTTGGAACCTAGTCATACGGAAGGTTGTGTACAACCGAGATGTGGTGTTCAGAGAGGTGAAAGATGTTATTAAACATGAAGTCCAACGAAATGAACCTGAGAAGATAGAGTTTGAGCTAAAGGAGGAAAAATCAGACTCTACAACGGAGGAGGAATCAGAAGATGAAGAGCCACAAACTCCGGCTGTGAGAAGATCAGTTCGAGATAGAAGGTAGCCTAAAAGGTATAGTCCATCTGCTTTCTGTTCCAATTTTGCTTTATCTATTACTGACGATGATCCCAGAACTGTGAAGGAAGCAGTAGATTCAAAGGATGGAAAACTCTGGAAAGAGGCCATGGTTGATGAAATGGCATCTTTGCACAAAAATGAGGCTTGGGATCTGGTGGAGTTATCGGCTGGAAGGAAACCCATTGGCAGCAAATGGGTGTTCAAAAAGAAGACAAATGCAAAAGGAAAAGTAGAGAAATACAAAGCTCGGTTGGTAGCAAAAGGTTATTCCCAGGTGCCAGGAATTGATTTTCGTGATATTTTTTCTCCTGTTGCCAAGGTAACTTCTATTAGATTACTTTTATCTGTTGATGTTGTTTTTTATTTTGAGGTAGAACAGATGGATGTGAAGACAATATTTCTTCATGGGGATCTGGAAGAGGAAATCTACATGAAGCAACCTGAAGGCTTTGCAGCGAATGGTAAGAAAGAACTTGTATACAAGTGAAAGAAGTCTCTATATGGGTTAAAACAGTCACCAAGGATGTGGTATCAGAAATTTGATACATTTATATGGGGACTTGGCTTCACCAGAAGCAAAGCATATCACTGTGTGTATTTTAAATTAATTGGTGACCGTGTTATTTATCTGGTCTTGTATGTGGATGATACGTTGTTGGTTGGAAATGACAAAGAAATTATCGAGGATTTGAAGACCCAATTGTCCTCCAAATTCGACATGAAAGATCTTGGTGCTACAAACTATATTTTGGGCATGGAAATTAAAAGATATCGGGCAAAGAGGAAGCTTTGGTTAAACCAGAGGAAGTATGTCGAGACAATACTACAGACGTTTAATATGAAGGATAGTAAACCAGTGAAGGTTTCTATTCATGTAGTTTTGAGGTTATCTGCTGAACAATGTCCCAAGACACAAGAAGAGGAGGAGGACATGTCCTGTGTTCTATATGCAAGTGTAGTCGGTAGCCTGATGTATGCAATGGTTTGTACTAGACCAGAAATTGTACATGTAGTGGGAGTATTGAGCAGGTTTATGTCAAAACCAGGAAAGGAGCATTGGACAACAGTGAAGCAGGTTTTTAGGTATTTGCGTGTCACTAGTGGTTATGGTCTGTGTTACCAAGCAAGACCAGGATTGGACAGAGTGTTGGATATTTGTGGCTTTGTTGATGCAGACTGGGCTAGAGATCTGGATTAGAGAAGATCTACAAGTGGGTATGTGTTTAACCTATTTGGAGGTGTAGTCAGTTGGATGAATAAGAAACAATCTATAGTGGCACTATCAACTACAGAGATAGAATACATGGCAGCCACTCATGTAAGCAAGGAAGCAGTTTGGTTGCAGAGATTGTGTTCAAGTATGGGGTTAGTATAGGAAGCTCTAAGGATAGACTGTGACAGCCAAAGTGCAATTTTCTTGGCAAAGGACTCTGCATATCATTCAAAGACAAAGCACATTGATGTTCAGTATCACTTTGTGAGGGATATGATAGAAGAAAAAAGGGTGTTGCTGGTAAAGGTGGACACTTTGAAGAATACTGCAAATGCATTGACAAAATCTGTGAGCTCTGAGAAGTTCTCTTGGTGTAGAGAGACAATGGGCATTTTAGGGCTGGGAAAATGATTAAGCTCTCTTGTGGCCCCCTGTGGAAAGAAAACAACAAGTGGGAGAATGTTGGATTGTGTTATATTCTTTCCACGTAGTTAACAGGGGGTTTGAAGGGCACCCGTAACCCCACTTTATGGGGTCTGGGGCAACGCCCTGGAAAATTTTGGTTTTGGAACCTATGTTAGGTTGGGCGGATCCAGCTATGGTTTTGTGCATGATTTTCGCACATGTTTTTTGTATGCGATGGTTTTTCGGTCCATGGTATTGGACGCGATGGTTTTCGGTCCATGGTATTGGACGTGATGGTTTTCGGTCCATGGTATTGGATGCTTCGGCATGTATAAATATGTATTTTAACATTGAAAGGAACATAATGAAAATCAAGCTGGTAGTCCCGATTTTGGGGTCCAGGGAAAATCTCTGTGTATATGTGTTTTATGTGTTATGATCTCGTAATGCTTATTTTCTGTGTTTTAGAATTTGTATGCAGGTAATTTTTGTACGAGGTTAAAACCTATAGTAGAACTCAAACACTATGAAACATAGGTGTTAAAGTAAGTCTTAACACTAAAAGCTAGGAATTTTTGTAAAGTGATTAATTTATCTAATAAAAATGTCTCCCTGAGAAAAATAATGAAAATTTCACTTCATTTGATTTATTTGAGATTAGTTGCATAAACAAAAACATGCATATTTTTCTAGCTCCTTATTTTTTTCTCCATTTTAACCATGTTTTAAAATAATATATATATGTATGTATATATTTTTATTTGTATATGTAGCATATTCTAAAATACATATTTTTCGTATAATTTGTAATTGCATTTTTTCTTCTAAAAACAATATATATATATGTAGTTTTTAGAAGAAAAAATGCAATTACAAATTATACGAAAAATATGTATTTTAGAATATGCTACATATACAAATAAAAATCAATAAAAAAGAAATTTCCCCACAAATTAATAAAATAAAATAAAACCCCCCACAAATATATATATATGAATTCTATTTTGTTGTTAATTTTTATTTGTACATGTAACATGTTCTAAAATACAGGTTTTTTTATTTTTATTTTTGGAGTAATTTTTTTATTTCGTTGATTTAGTTGACAACAAATTGTACTGTGCAACTCTGAGGGTTCAATTGATTGAGTCCTTGTCATTGAAACACATTTATTTAGAGATGATAAGTTCAATCACTCAACACCATGGTACAAAATATTCAAATGTTATCTACACTTATACAAATATGTTTCAAAAAATTGTAACATTTTTAAATAAACATATTCATTATTTTTGATGAAAAATAACATATTAATATTATATAAAAAATATAAATTATTATTTTAAATTATACTAATCATATATAAATAAAAATTATATATTTTAGCAATTAGTTTTTTTATATTTCACTTTCTTATACTATATATTAAAATTTTACATTTATTTTTAATAATTCTTCAAAATCAATAAATTTTATTTTATGAAAAATACGGAAAAAAAAAACTTCAAAACCAATAAATTCTTCTTCTTTTTTTTTTCCTTTCCGAAGGTGGTAAAACCTATCAACTCAGGTGTCAAACCAACAGTGAGGACAGCCATCTCTGGCTGCTATCCGCGAATGCTGGGTTTGACTCATCACTGTTAAATAGGAAAACCACGCCACCTGGCATAACCCTGCTGGTGGTCCGTAATCGGGAGCAGGCTCTCACTTCAAAACCAATAAATTCTATTTTATGAAAGATAAACAAATTAATAAAAACAAAAAAATTACTAAATAAATTTAATAATATTTTTTCCATTACTGACCATCATACATCTCCACGAGTGTATGTATTTTTTCCATTACTGACCATCATACATCTCCACCAGTGTACGTTGGATTCCGTGTGGAGAAACTATATTAAATTTTTCAATTATACCACAGTGTGAATCCAAAGGTTTCCCATGATACCATAGCCAATTTCCACATGCATGATTTAACATTCTAATATAGAATTGACCTCCCATTACACAATCAATCATTTTAACATAAAATTGACATATATAATAGAAGTTCACAATGTCTCCAAATTTTGTTTCTTCATAATTTACTCAAACTTAATGGAATTCCCCAACAACACATGTGATATATTCCTGAAATATAAATCTTATTCACATTTTCACTAATGTCCAAGACGTCAATTTGTTACGATGTATGTTAATTAATAGAGATAATGACGAAATACAATTTCTTCTTTTCTTCAAAATGGGTTTAGAAAGAAAGATGTATATGTTCTTTGGGTTTAGAAAGAATGAATAATAGATAAAAGTTTAACCGTAACATTTCCCCATCATAGCTAAACTTTTTGTTACTCATTCACATAACCATTTACCATGTAAACATTTGCTACCAATATACATCATCATTGGTAAGTTTTGAACTCACTCTTACATTTGCTATATTTAATATTTTATGACATTATATGCGATGTTCATGGTTAATGTCTTTTACATTATTGTATGCATAGTTTATAGTTAAATGTTTTGATACGATTATCTGCATAGTCTAATAGTCTAATGTTTAATGTTAGAGGTGAATAAATTGGTCGGGGTTAATTATACCCCAGCTCTCCCAAAACTTCTAATTGTGCATGAATACCTCCCACTTAGAGCTTTCTTCACCGAGGGATTAGCGACCGATCAATGGTTGATGCAACTCTCGGGATTCGTCTGTGATCAACGGTGCAACGGATTTGGGAATGCATAGACAGTGGGGGGAAATTATCGGTGGGTAGAGAGCAATTGCCTCTGCCTCCTGCACTATTTGGAAACTTAATCGACGCCTTCGCCGAGCGCTCTACCTCCCTCTGCTACACAGTCAAGGTTTCAAGCTTTCCTATTTTTTGGGCTTCTAGTGACCCTTCTCTGCCTTGGGGCTTTGCTAGCGAACCAACAGCTCACAGGGTTGATTCCTTCATGTCGCTTGTCATGGTAAGATGGAAATGGCAAGGGTTGTTAAGTTTTGACTTTCTTTTCCTGGCTGACCAGATGTTTGCTTAGCTCGATAAAGTTTTATGCTCCACATTGTTGTGCAGGTGTTTTCCCCTTCTTTCGGTGCGAAAGGAGTATGCTGTCGAGCTTATTCAAACCCCTGGCACTCCCCATAGGTAATTAAGGATTTTATTATATAATTTGAAGGGTTTATTAGTTTATTTTTTTGCATAGTTTAATCCACACCTTCACGTCTTCGGGGTTTTCAGGATATTGGGTGAAGGTTGGAGGGTTTCCACACAAAAGAATTTATTCAATCATGCTTCAATACTCCATGTGTGGTCTTAATCATTTCTTCAACATAATTACTTGTCCGTTGTTGAGGGTTTTAGTTATTAGGCTTGCCAAAACCGACATCAAAATCTATTGATGTCGTGGCTAAAATTTTAATTCTCCTTTTTTTTTAATGTAAAACATTAAGCTTTAGAGCTAAAATTCTTGCTCTTTGAACTATATTTCAGGACAATTGTTTTGGAATTTTTGTATTTGCATTCGTATTGTATATAAAATCTGGGTCGTCTTCTCTTTCGCTATACTTCAGTTAATTTTCTGGGTATTTAGTATATTCATATATATTCATGTGTTAAATTATGTGAGATGTTTATCCTTTTCGCTTGTGCACAATATGGTTTGTTTTTTAGAGTATTATATACACTTGTGTTAAGTTATGTACCATGCTTCCTTATTTCACTTGTGTACTGAGATTTCTCTAATTATTTCTGCTATCAAAAGCTGAAAATGCTTGACAGACATTGCCAGCTTGCTTGAGATGAGTTATAGATTTTTGGTTATCAAGTTAGTTTGCATTGTACTTAGTTTACCTACAGTTGAACGATTTTATAGCGAAGCTTGATTTTTATGCACCAGGGTTTTTATGTTAATTGATTGCAGAGTTTTTCCTACAATTTGTAGGACATAGCCCAACCTAGTCCTCGACTTCATTGAGTTACCCCATATTTTTCAGGATTGTTTCTTTGTAGGGTTCTCTCCCTAACACAGAGAAACCAACTCGCAACTTAATCTGGTCTTCTAGTTATTATTCTACCCACAACTTGGCTAGTGATATTGTGTGAGTCCCCAGTGCTCGACTGTAACTTTTCCTCAGAATTCTAGGACTAGAATTCCTTTAGTAATTCTCAGAGTCCTAGCATGACCAACTCCTAGGTTAACAATCTACTTAAGCTAGGTGTTGTTACAAACAATTTAGTTCACCAGTACGAAATATATATCCAGTAATAATTCATGTTCATATCTATTAGAAAGCACAGGTACCAGATATATTTTCGTACATATAGATATAATACCAACAATAATTTTTATTAGTTTCTTTAATAAACACAAGTAACAAATTAACAACATATTCTTTGGTTCCTTTCACAATCGCTGTGAGCATTTAGAAGAAAAAAAATACTATAATAGCAAGCTTTTCTTCCTCTCGAGTCTATCGACACAGATATGCTTTATACCATTCTCTACTTACTACAACATAGAAAGTATTCTATCATTGTACATGATTCCATTTGCCATTCACTTTTCCAACAACTAACAAAACAAACATTAAATTATACTTATCTGTGCATGTTCGAATCACCAACCACATAATCACGGGGAGTTGAATGTTCCTCCCAACCTGTGAGAACAAGCTACTCTACTTGTGCTCCCCTCGAGACGATTCCATATCAAGAAACAAATTTTATTACCCTAGACCACTTGGTCCCAATTATCTTCAGTCCCAGGTCCTTTTCGGAAGTCCCACTGGCCAACCAACTCAAGGAATAAAAGTTTTATTCCATGTCTACCACCAGTAACATTCTCATTCCATTCTCTTCAGTTCTTCCATCTCTCTCCTCACGTACTAAATACCCCCTTGGTTTCCCCCTTTTCCTTTTTCCCAAGGTTTTCCCAGAGAGAGAAGTTGGGAAGGTAACCACCAACCTGTAACTGTTTTTCAAAACTGTTTCCAGATGTGAAATCTTGTCCTTTCATTCTCTCCCCATGACTCTTGGCTTCCTTTTGTTTTATGAAAGCTTTTATTTATTTATCTAACACAATTGCCTATAACTTTACAGTGATTATATCACATCTTTATCTTGGTTTAACTATAGTAATGTAAATTAAATAAAGCAAAATGAGGTAATTCAATAAAATTATTCTAACCCATAGGGGTGCTACATCTCCCCCCCCCTCGAGGGAAACACCATCCCTGGTGTTTTCTTCTCTTCAGAATAGTCTTGGGTACGCTTCTCACACAAAATGTTCATCCTCCCATGTAGCCTCTTCTGGGCTAAAGTGTTGCCATTGCACCTTAATGTAGGGGATAACTCGCTTCCAAAATGATGGTTCTCTTTGATCAAGAATACAAAGTGGCTTGACCAAGAATTCCCCATCTGGTTCGACCTGTCATCAAACATTATTATTATTAATTCTTGACATGGTACTTAAAACAAATTGTTTTAACAGAAAATTATTTCCACTACCGGCACGTCCTGCCAATGGATAATGTGTCTAGGGTCATGTATGCAATTTTTTAGTAAAGATACATGAAACACATTTTGCACCCATATGTGACTGGGTAAGGCTAGTTGATAAGCCACTCGACCAATTCTAGCAATGATCTGGAATGGACCGTAGTATCGTTTGGTTAATTTGGAACATATACCCCACCTTAAAGAACTTTTCTTAGGCTTCACCCTCACATATACATGTTCCCCAACTTTATTTTCTCGATAGGTTATCTGTTGGTTAGCATAAACTTTTTATCGGTTCTGGTTTGCCTTTAAATTTTACCTAACTTTTCATTGTTGCTTCCATCTCTTTAAGCATCTCCAGTCCCAACATCAGCTTATCCTCTGGACTATTCCAATTTCCAGGTATTTTACATCTCCTTCCATATAAGACCTCGAATGGACTCATTTTTAACAATGCATGATAACTATTTTTATATGCAAATTCAACTAGGTGTAAATATTCCTTCCATTGTGATGGTTGTTGCATCACATAGATCCTAAGCATGTCCTCCAACACTTGGTTTACTCTCTTTCTTTGCCCATCTGTTTGCAGGTGATAAGTGGTACAAAATTGTATTTGAGTGTGCAGACCAGTAAACAGGGCTTTCCAAAAGGCAGAAGTAAACTTTACATCCCTGTCTGAAATTACCATCTTAGGTATCCCATGCAACTTAAATATTTCTCTCATAAAAGTATCAACAATTTGTACAACCTTATACGTTGATTGTACGAGTATAAAGTGCGCAACCTTGCTTAATTTATCTACTACCACCATTATAGATTCATTATGTCTTCTATACCTTGGTAGTCGAGTGATAAAATCTAATGTCACAACCTCCCACTTCCACTCAGGTATGGGTAGAGGGTGAAGTAAGCCTGCAGGGTGTTGATGTTCTGTTTTCACTTGCTAGCATTCTCAACATTGTGCTAGATAATGGGTCATTTCAGACTTCATGCCTAGCGAGAAATGATTTTTCCTTAGAGCTGTAATGAATTTTTGGTACTCGGGGTGTGCAATATACGAATTTCTGTGATATTAATATAATATAAACCTTTTATTCACTTTTTGATTTGGCACATATATGCAATTTGTGTACATCAATGTGCCTTTACTATTAACTTCATAACCCAATTTCCTATCGGAGTTGTTCTCTTGTTTTGCCTTCCGCCATAAAAAGTGATATTTCAGATCATTTTGAGGAGCTTCCTTAATTTTATTTGAAAATTCAAACTCTATTTTACTTACAGAAATTTCATAAATACAATTTAACTTCTGACTTAAAGCGTCAGCCACTCGATTCTCCTTTCCTTTCACATGTTTAATATCAAAATTAAATTTGCTTAAAAATGTAGTCCACTGTGCCTGACGGGTGTTCAAATTTGGTTGATGAAATAAATTGGTTAGACTACTGTGGTCTGTCATAAGGATGAATTTCTTCCCTAGAAGATAATGCCACCAAACTTTTAAAGCATGAATTATTGTTGTAAGCTCTAAGTCATAGGTCGAGTAGCGTTGTTCGTGTTCTTTTAATTTTCATGACTCATATGCCACCACATGACCCTCCTACATCAATATGCCCCCAATTTCGGTTTGGCATGCATCTATACAAACTAAGAATTCTTTGTTTGGGTCAACTATGCTTAAAATGGGTACAGTAGTCTAAAAATGACTTAACTAATCAAAAAATTGCTGACATTTTGTTGACCACTTGAATACTCTACCTTTTTTCTGCAATAAAGTCAAAGGATAAGCCACTTTATAAAGTGATGGTAGTACCCAACCAACCCCATAAAAGAATGAATATCTACCACATTCTGAGGGACAAGCCATTCCATGATTGATTTGATTTTCTTAGGATCTACTGCTACACCCTCCTATGTGATAATGTGTCCAAGATATTGTATTTGTTCTTTATAAAATTCACACTTGATGTATTTTGCATACAACTAGTGTTCCCTTAAGGTTTGCAGCACAATTCACAGATGCTTATGGTGCTCTTCCAAAATTTTAGAGTAAATAAGAATATTGTCAATAAAGATTAATACAAATTTATCAAGGTACAGATGAAAAATTCCATTCATAAGACTCATAAACGTAGTTGGGGCATTCGTTAGTCCAAAGGGAAGGACTAAAAACTCATAGTGTCCATAGCGAGTGTTGAATACAGTCTTACAAATATCCTCATCTTTTATTCTAATTTGATGGTATCCAAATTGTAAATCAACTTTCAAAAATACCTTGATGCCCTTGACCTAACTGAACAAATTGTCAATTCTGTGCAATGGATACTTGTTTTTAATAGTCAATTTTTTTAACTCTTGATAGTCAATGCACAGTCTTATGGTGTCATCCTTCTTCTTAACAAACAACACCGGAGCTCCCCATGGAGATACACTGGGACACATATAGTTCTTATCGAGCAACTCCTGTAACTGAATTTTTTATTTTGTAAGCTCTAGTATGGTCATCCTATAGGGTGCTCTTGATACTGGGGAAACCCATGGAATTGTCTCAATGGTAAAGTCAATATCCATTTTTGGTGGTAGCCCAGGTATTTCTTTCGAAATACATCTACGAATTCTTGAATGATTAGCAGATATGTTTAGTTTGTTGTTGCTTCACTAATTTGAGCATAACCCATTTGTACCACATAAATTTGATAGCCTTTTCATAAACACTTTCCCAAATGAGAAGCAATGATTGGTCTTAATTGTAATGATCTCTTAATCCCTTGTAGTTCACAGCTAATCCCTACTCTGTTCAAATAACTCACAGTTTTCTCTTTATAGTTTACCAAAGACTAGTGAGCCTCTAGCCAATCCATTCCTATTAAAACATCATAATATCCCAAAGGAAAAAAATTCAAATTCACCTTAATATTTTGGTCTGCTAAGTCGATGGAGCAGTCTTCTACTTTAGACCCCACTCGTCTCTTAGCTCCTGTGGCTAGTTGAACTAACCAAGGGTTTTAAATTTCTGAGTTTGTAATTGACACAATTCTACCATTCTAGGACTTATGTAACTTAAACTGGCACCTGGATCTATCAAAATTGAAACAGTATGTCTAGACATCTTACCTTCTATTTTGATCATGCTGGGTTGATAATCTTCCTGACGGTCTTCCAAGGCTGCATTAATCTTTGGCATGCTCCTCGCCACCTCGCCCACCGTTGAAGCCTCCTTTATATTAGTTATTGGTTCCAATATTCCACTGTGAGGGAAATTCTTAACATAATGCATTCCTCCACAACCCCAACATTGCAGGGGTGGTTTATGTCCTTGATTTCCTTCAGATTTAGTAGATGGGTCCATTGCTTTGCTTTCATTTTGAGATCGAAATTTTGGTGGAACTTTCTCCATATTTTTTCCTTGCTGCCCTTTTAAACTGCTCCTAGAATTACTTGGTCTGAAATTCCTACTATTATGTACAGTATTTTGACCTTTATTTCCAATCCAGTTCTTACCATTATCTTTTTTCTGCATCTGCTGGTAGAGGATTGACACTTTTCTTACAACATCATCCATTATTTTCAGAAAACTATAGACATTCTTTCATATGTATCGACGAACTATTGATGAACCTTTGCACCTTCGCTTTATCCTCTCATAAATATGGTACATAGCATAATAGGGAGGTAAATTTAGCCACATACTCATCCATAGTCAGCTGCCCCAACCTTAGTTCATGAAATTCTTTAGCTTTGTCATCATAAAATTGCTCTGTCATATATTTATTTCTGAAGTGTTTCTGGAATGCTTCCCAAGTAATTAACTGCTCGTCAACAACATGCACCGCTTTCACTTCCTCCCACCACAAGGTAGCCTTACCTTGCAACTGATAAACAACTAATCGAGATTTTAAATTTTCATCATAGTCATAAATTTGGAAATACTTAGTTATATTTATTAACCAAGATTCTGTTGATTCCTTAGCTTCCCCATCATAACTTGGAGGCTGAATCTTCTTGAATTTGCCTTGCAATTCTACTTTCCATTTCTTTGTCTTTTTGTGTCCACCACTATCTGAAGTGCCTTCAGACTCTTTTCCTTATGTTTTCTTATTCCCTTCAGATTCTTGTGTTTGACTTCCTTCCGATATGGTGTCTTCTCTCCTTCTGTGTGATTCTGTTTGATTACCATTATCAAAGCTTGGTTTTGAGTTTTGATGGTTCTATCTATCTGTAAAACTTTTAATAATGCATTCTTGTTCCCATACCAAGTGTTCATTTTCAGTCCGAAGGGTTGCCATTTGCAACTGAAGTTGCTAGATTATTTCCATCATTCCAGTAGCCATGTTACGAGATTCGTTCTCCAATTGAATCCATAGCTCATGATTAGTTCCCACCACTGGTGTCATCTCAGGCACAACATTGGGCCTTGCCGATGGTGTAGAAGTGGTTCCACCTCTCCTTCTCATTGTAATCCTTCCTCTCTCTCAAACTCTGTGAACACACACAACACAGATTTGATTGCATCCTCAGGTCCTCAATGTAGAACCTTGAGCTCTCATACCACCTGTAACATTTCCCCTTCATAACTACTTTTTTTTTTTACTTGTGCACATAACCATTTACCATGTAAACATTTGCTACCAATATACATAATCTTTGGTATGTTTTGAACCCACTCTTATGTTTTCCATATTTAATATTTTATGAAATTAGATGTGATGTTCATGGTTAATGTCTTTTACACTATTGTATGCATAGTTCATAGTTAAATGTTTTGATATGATTATATGCATAGTCTAATGTTTAATTTTGGAGGCAAATAAAGGTTAATTGTACACCAACTCTCCCGAAAGATCAAATCGCGCATGCACACTTGTCACTTGGAGCTTTCTTCATCGAGGGATTAGCGACCGATCAATGGTGGATGTAGCTCTTGGGATTCGTATGTGATCAACGTTGCAACGGATTTGGGAATGCATTGACAGTGGGGATAAATTCTTGGTGGGTAGAGAGCAATTGCCTCTGCCTCTCGTGCCATTTGGAAACTCATTCAACGCCTTTGCTGAGCGCACTACCTCCCTTTACTACACAGTTAGGGTTTCAAGCTTTGTTGTTGTTCAAGCTTCTAGTGATCCTCCTCTGCCTTGGGGCTTTGCCAGCTAACCAACCGCCCATAGGGGTTTATTCCTTCATGCTGCTTGCCATGGTAAGTTAGAAATGACAAGGGTTGTTAATAGTTTTGAGTTTTTTTTTCCTATTTCTGAGATGTTTGCTTAGCTTGATATAATTTTATGCTCCACATTGTCGTGCAAGTATTTTCGCTTTCTTTCGGTGCAAAAGGAGTATGCCGCCAAGATTATTCAAACCCATGGCACTCCCCGTAGGTAATTAATGGTTTGCTTATATAATTTGAAGGGTTTACTTACTTTATTATTTTGCATAGTTTAATCCACACCTTCCTATCTTCAAGGTTTTTAGTACCTTGGGCGAGGGCTAGAGGGTTTCCACACACAGGAATTTATTCAGTTGTGCTTTAGTACTCCATGTGTGGTCCTAATAATTTCTTAAACATAATTACATGTCCGTCATTGAGGGTTTTTGTTATCAGGCGTGCTAAAACTGACATCGAAATCTATAGATGTCGTGGATCAAATTTTAATTCTCTCTTTTTTCTTTTTTTTAAATGTAAAACATTGAGCTTTAGAGCTGAAAATCCTGCTCTTCGGAGTATATTTCATGAGGTTGTTTTGGAAGTTTTGTGTTTTCATTCATACTATATATAATATTTGGGTCGTCTTTTGTTTCGCCATACTTCAATTAATTTTCTGGGTATTCAGTATATTCATATATATTCTTGTATTAAATTATGTGAGATGTTTCTCCTTTTTTCTTGCACACAGCATGGTTTGTTTTTCATAGTATTATATACACCTGTGTTAAGTTATGTAGGATGCTTCTTTATTTCACGTGTATTGATATTTCTCTAATTATTTCTATTATGCAAAACCAAAAATGCTTGACATACATTGCCAACTTGCTTGAGATGAGATAGATTTTTGGTTATCAAGTTAGTTTTCATTGTATTCAGTTTACCTACAGTTGAACGATTTTACAGTGAAGCTTCATTTTTATGTACCAGGGTTTTTATGTTAATTGATTGCAGAGTTTTTCCTACAATTTGTAGCACATAGCCCGACCCAGTCCTTGACTTCTTTGAGTTACCCCGATTTTTTGAGATTGTTTCTCTGTAGGGTTCTCTCCCTGACACAGACAAACCAACCCACAACTTAATCTGGTCTTCTAGTTATCATTCTACCCACAACTTGACTAATGATATTATGTGAGTCCCTGGTGCTAGATTGTAACTTTTGCTCATAATTCTGGGACTGAAATTCCCTTTAGTAATTCTCAAAGTCTTAATGTGACCAACTCCTAGGTTAACAATCTACTTATGTTAGGTGTTGGTACAAACGGTTTAGTTCACCAGTACGAAATAGATATCCAATAATAATTCTTGCTCATATTAGCAAACACAGTAGTAGATATCTTTCATAAATATAGATATAATTAATACCAATAATAATTTTTATCAGTCTCTTTAATAAACACATGTAAAAAATTAACAACAATATTCTTTAACACATGTAAAAAATTAACAACAATATTCTTTGATTCCTTTCACAATAACTGTGATCATTTAGAAATAAAAGAAATACTCTAACAGCAAGCTTTTCCTCCTTTGGAGTCTATCAACACATACATAGATAGTATTCTTCCATTGTTCATGATTGAAATTTCCATTCACTTTTCCAACAACTAACAAAACAAACATTAAATTATACTTATTTGCGTGTGTTCGAAACAAACCATAGAATCACAAGGAGTCAAATGTTCCTCCCAACCTGTGAGAACCATCTACTCTATTGGTGCCCCCCCTGAGTCCATTTCATATCAGGAAACATATTTTGATACCCGAGACCACCTAGTCCCAACTAGCTTCACTCAGAGGTCTTTTTAGGAAGTTCCACTGGCCAACCAGCTCAAGGACTTAAATTTTTATTCCATGTCTTCCCACCAACAACATTCTCATTCCATTCTCTTCAGTTCTTCTCTCTCTATCCTCAAGTACTGAATACCCTCTTCCTCTTGGTTTCCCCCTTTTTCCTTCTTCCCAAAGAGAGAATTTTTCATTCTCTACCTGTGACTCTTGGCAATTTTTTTTAATGAAAGTTTTTATTTATTTATTTAACACACCTATAATTTTACATTAATTACATCACATCTTAATATTGTCTTAGATGCAATAAAGTAAAGTAAAAGGAGTAATTCCAAAAACTATTCTAACCCAAAGAGGCATTAATTATCCTAGTCCATAATGATTTGAACTTATTCAACACTCTTTAAAATGAGAAAATTTGTATAATGTAACAATAATATTGAAGAACTTTCCCAAAAATTGATTCATACATTTTTGTTAAAATATTTTTAAATAACAAAATTAATAGTTTCAATAACAATTAACATATATTTTAAATACAAAAAATTCTTTTTATTTTTCTTTTCCACATCCAATATAATTATAAAATGACATGCCTTATTATATGGAAAATCTTTTTTTCCCAATTTTGTCCTAAAATAACACAAGGACCTTTTAAAGAATATTGTTTTCTCATAATTTTTTTATTATATCCATCAGTTATATATATAAAACATCCCACATAATTAAAAAATTAATATTCTTACATCTAAAACACAAATTTTAAAATTACATATTAATATATATTTAATTACCATTAGAAAAAAAAAAAAAAATTCCATATGCTTTTTGCCTGCTAGATTTTAAAGAAGTGTCAAATCTATAGAAACTTTCACTATGATCACAGCATAGAAACTTTCACTATGATCACAGCAACTAGCCCTATCAGACAACTCTTTTTTGTCATAAATTTCGACCAAAAATTATAATCAACGTGTTGCAGAGTTAAACATGATTTTTGAAGGCGATCATTATCATTATGGAGTCACTACCTGTGCCTTCCAACCACCTCCCCTATGTACCGTTGTAATCACACTACCCTTTAAGTACTGATCTAAGTAGAAAAGTCTTATTTTGTTACACTATGTTGGAAATGTTAACCAGTGAACAGTTTTTCCTGCTGCTTTACCATGTCAGTACAATTCATGTTTTTTCATAACACAGGCAGCCATCTACAGAGCCTTATAGGTGTCTATAAATTGTTTTATTCATTGCACTCATTTGTAGTGTTATTTGTTCTATAATTAAGAAACGAGCCTTAATTATAAAAAGGCATGTCATAATCTTCCGTTAACGATAAACTTTTGATTGATTACAAGGTTTTTGAAAGTGCACATATATCTGTATAAATATATTAAGATTATGGATAAAAAACAATTAAACAATTGAATATAAATTAATAAAATAAATTGTATTTCTAAAACGTTCAAGTAACAAATATCACTTTAATATTTGATAGAGGTGTTCCATTTCGTTTTTTAGTGTGCAGATTACCAGGTTTGGCTTTAATGCCACATGTGTGAATTGCCAACTTTAAATCTAACACCCATGTGCATGGATTACCAAGTTGAAATTTAGTGCCTGAGTGTTTGAGTTATCAGGTTTGGATTTTCGACAGCTAATGGATTACTAGTTTTAATTTAGTGCCATAGTCTGTGGATTATGTGGTTTGTATTTTCGACAGCTAATCGATTTCAAGTTTTAGAAAATGTGGGGACGATCGGTTTTTGATTTCGATTATGAGACAGGTTATCATAGTTCAATGTAATGGATTTTACGTTTTAATTTCTAGTTAATTGATTCCAGTTTTATGAACTGCGTGGATTCCCGGGATATGCGGTTGTCAGGTTTCAATTTAATGGATTTTAGGTTTTAATTATTAGGGTTGTCAGGTTTCAATTTAATGGATTTTAGGTTTTAATTGTTAGGGTATAAGTACCAGCCCTAGATTATCAGATTCCAACTTAACTGAGTTTGTTTAAACCAGCACTTTGTAAAAATTTATTAACATTAATGCGTTAATTTTAATTATTAAACTCATTTATATTATAAATTTAAATTATTATTAAGAAATATATATATATATATATATATATATATATATATATATATTTAATTATTAAATTGGTTTAATTTATTGAAATAATTTTTCTGTATAATTTTATGACATTATGTTTATATGATTTGATTTGATAACTAGTTTAGATCCATTTTAAACACTTATCTTATTAGAGGTATCAAATTTCTTTAGGTGCAAACTTATTTTAGAGTGCAAACAATAATGTGTAATTTTATGTTATTTAAATTGTATTTTTTTTATGCTATAAAGATTACATAACATGTGTATTGATCCATTATATCAGTGCACATTAAACTGGTTTTTTTGTCAGTAATATATTTTTAAGTGTAAGTCAATATTAATTTATATTAAAATATCTTATTCATAACCATTTTATACAACTTAAAGGATATTTTGTAATATTTTTTTATATATAAATATATATGGAATTTGTAAGTGCTTGCAGATTTTTTTTACTTTGTAATTACTTTACATAAAATTATATCAAGTCATGAAAACAACTAACTAAATATACATAGTATATTTTTTTATTATAACATTACTTTTCTATTAGAAAATATTTTATTTTTATTTTAAGAGAAATAAATAAACTTTCATATTTCTTTCACCCTCAACAATAAAATAAACTTCTAAAATATATATATATATATAAATTCACTTTTGTACTTAAAACATTACACATTCAATCATTAACCCCACTTAACCTATTCATAATCTTGAAGCCCACTTAACCTATTCCAATAATCACCGAGTATAATTGTATAGTTTTACAACACCATGGATACATGATTTGATTTGATAAAGATTGATTTTATGATATTTGGATGTTATAAAATATCATTTATTAAAGCTCGCAAAATTAATCACCACTCGACAGAAAACCTAAGAGTTCGGAGAAAACGTCCACAGGACCGAATCAATAATGTACAGTATCTGAATTTGAGAATGATCTCCCACCCAAAACAATTGTCAGGTCTCCAATGAAATCTGCCTCACACAATTGAATGCTATTAAAATAAAAAAATTATTTAATAATTCTTTAAAAGTGGTGCGACAATTTTTTTCCCTCAAGGGTTTGTATTTTTTTCCCTCAAAACAGGAACAGGAAAATATTTACGGTAGTCAAAAGTTAGAGATTTTGGCTTTTGGATTTTTATTAAGGGTATATTGAATTTTTTTTCTTTCATAATACATAAGATGATATAATTCAACTTTTCCTATTTCTTTTAAGTTCATACCAAAAACTGAAAAAAACAATTCAATTCAAAGTAATATCTAAAAAAAAATCATTACTAAAATTACTTTTTAACATTGAATATTAGTTTTGTGAGCTTAATAGCGAAGAGTATTTGTTTTATTTCAAAAAAACAATATTTATGTTTTCATAGATTTGAATAATCAAATTATATTATTATTTTTAATAATTATATTATTATTCTTATTATTAATAATGATAAATTATTTCTCTTAGATTTTTACAATTTTTTACAAATTTCTTCTAGATTTTCAAGTAATAGACTCCAAAATAAAATATATAAACACCAAATATCACTTTTACAAATAGTAATTTCAAATGGCGAGGATCAAGTATAAGAAGGAGATAAAGTATAAGAATTTTGTACAAATTTCTTCTACATTTTCAAGTAATAGACTCCAAAATAAAATATATAAAACACCAAATATCACTTTTACAAATAGTAATTTCAAATGCGGAGGATCAAGCATAAGAAGGAGATCAAGTATAAGAACCTTTAGGATGATGTTTTTCTAGGATTTTTTTCAAAGGGGCATGCTAGTAGAGAAAATGTGGATGTGTTTCCTTTATAGTTTTGGAACTGGGAAAATATTATCATTTCTGGTGGGAGAGTGGAAATGACACAAACATGATGGTAAAAGTTATAGCACTTTGAGGTATTCTCCTATTTCCTAAATGGTTGGGGTTGGAGGATTTGCATGTTTGTGGTGATGCAAAAAGCATCATTAACTAGGTTAAGGACTTTTTATAGTTCAATCCACTTATCTTATCCCATTGCCACGCATAAGGACCTTGGTAAAAACTTTCTAGAACATTTCCTTTCACCACATATATAAGAAACAAAATCTTTCACCACATATACAAAGAAAAAAATCAAATTGTTGATCTCCTTTCTAAGAGAGGTATTTTTAAAGACCTAGGTAAATTCTTCTTTGTTACCTACATTCAAAATGTTCTCATGAATAATGGATGCATAAATTTGGCATAGGAAGCACATCCAATTTGATCAAATAAATTTATTTTGATGAAAATTTTTGAATTTGATAAAATCCACAAGTCAAACAAATGGTGGGTATAGCTGTAACACCTATGTTATTTTATATTGGATGTATAGAGTTCTAGGGGATATAGACAACACATATAAATGCTCTTAAAATAAAACTTTAACATATATATGGAATTGGAAATACAAAGAAGATACAAAATCAGGAACAAACATATTTAAATTACAATTGATATATCATAATTTTATGAGATAAATCTCCGAATATGCACTTTCTTTCTAAATTATTAATGAAAAGAACATGTTTTTCTCCTCTTGAAAAAAATCTCAAAATACAATCAAACTTATTACACCATTTTAATTAACCAAACAAAATTTAACTTCATCCCAAACAAATAAAATCCAAGATTTTAATTAATGTGTGCAAAGAGAGCTAAAATTCGCGTTCGAGGAGGCCATAAATCAGTATGCATATATCCTTGATCTCATTCATTTTTCTCTGAAATAGAAATGACAGAAATTACTTGATCATTCCTGGTTCTTGCAGATATTTCAGGAAACCTTAGTGAGTTATTTTTTTTTTTCAGTATGAAAAAAGTACAATTTATATTAATATCACTGTGGAAATTACAAAAAATAACAGTTGTTCCAGCAAAAACAATTACCAATTTGTCATAGGCAGTAAGCAACATGCTGTAAATACTGGTACCACCTACCCTCAATAAGAATATAGCATAGTGGTCTATTCATTGAACAAAACTATGTATAGGGGACTTTAAAATATGAAAAGAAAAGAGAAATAACAAGATTATAGCCCATAGTGGTATATTATACCCTTGTTGAAAGAAAATGGACACCATCTATGAAGGAGAAAAAATTCCACCTCGTAGAGGACACTGTTTTATGCCCAGTGGCCAGGTAGCCGATTATCCATCAATAGGGCCAAGAACAGAAACCAGTATTGCCCAATAGAAGTCTATATTCCTGGAAGAAGAAGGTCCTCCATGACATAGACGTTGTTTTCCCAGAAGATGTCCATATGCCATTTACCAAGTTCTTGGGACAAACCTTTTTTTGATAGTATGTCAGCTTGCTGGTTTTGAGATCTTCCTATGTGCTAGATTGAGTATCCATTTTGAAGTTGCCAGTAGATCTTAATTCTCTTCGTCCATTATGTTAAAAGAGGGTTTATAATGAAAGCCTTTCCTAGTACATGATTGATTATGATCTTGGAATCTCCATGTACATGTAAGATAGGGATGTTTAAGAAATTGTTGAACCATAATAGACCCCAAAGTGCCATTGCTTCTGCTTTGTTGTTGGTTCCATTTCCTCCATTCCAGTAGAGAATGTAGTTTAGTTGTTCATTAATGGATATCCAAACCCCACAAGCACATACCCCTTTTTATGCAGTGCCATAAAAAAAACCATTGGATACTCTAGCAGTGAGCTTCTGTGCCCACATGGATTACTACTTGGCTGTTTGGTTGGGGAAGAAAGACGCTCTATTTTGAAGTAATTTTGTGAAAGACTTGCTGAAACTCCTCTTTCTTGTTTTGGAACAAGAAGTTGTTCCTCCATTTCCAAATTTTCCATAAAAATATTAAGGGAATGGGTCTCCAGGAGGACTTCTGTTCACTCCACCATTCCAGTGAGTCCTTAATGGAAGGATGTATTATAAAATAGAAACCAAAAAAATTAGATAAGTTTTTCCATACCTGGGTGGTGAGATTGCATTGCAGGAAGAGATGTTGGTTGTTTTTAGCTTCAACTTTGTAGATAGAATAAATACCTGGCCCTTGCCACTGTCTCTTTTGCAGATTTTCCCAGATGAGGTTTTTGTTATGAAAAACTAGCCAAGAGAAAATTATGATTTTGCTTCGAATTCCTATTTTCCAGAAAGCTATGGGGAAATGCCAATCTGAATGATGTGTTGATATTCTGGAAAAGGATAAATATGTATCAGCTACACTTATGCTATCAGTCCTCATCTTACCCTTCCATGTGAGATAATTGTGGGGCTTCGTACAACAAATACCAATATTTTTTATGTTTGCCAAGATTTTGTTCCATTGTAGGGCCGCTTGGCCATATAGGCCCATACTTTGGCCTCTTTCTAGATCGGTAAAGGGCCTTGCCAACCCGTAATAGCTTGTCCCCATATGAAGATACCTGCACCATGTAAAGTATTTTTAATTTCCTCAGGTATAGAACATTCCTCCCCAGCTCCCAGGATTGGATCTACTGTGATTAAAATACTGTTCCCATTCTGAAATATCCATGCGAGGTGTCGTAAGAAAAAAAATTGAATTTTCCGAAAACTTCTCCAAACTACAGAGCCTTGTTTGATGCCAATGGTACCTTTCCTGTACCAGAAATCGAAATATTTATTGCCCATGTACTTTTTTTTATGGTATTGCTCCAGGTACCTTTCCCAAATAAGCCCCTCCATAATGATTTCAATAATAAATCTCCTCCAAATTTTCGCAGATCCATAATCCCCCATCCTCCCAATTCTTTTGGGAGAGTAATCTTGGTCAGTTTGGCAAGATGAAATTTCTTTCTTTCATGACAGCCTCCCCAAATGAAATTTGCTGTGAGACGATTTAGTTCCTTAATAATGCTTGCTGGTATGTGAAAAAGGTGAGCCCAGTATACAGTTAGTTGTGCTAAGACTGCTTGGGCAAGAGTAGCTCTCCCCCCATCGACAGACATTTGCAATCCCATCCTGATATTCTTGTATAATATCGATTAATGATCCATTGCCAATCCGCTCTATTGTAGCAAGCAAGCTTTAGGTGGAATCCGAGATACTTCATTCCCTCCTAGATAGGAGCTGCTTTGATATTAAATAATCCTGCAATGTAGTCAATGGTTTCCCTGTCACATTTCCCATGATAGATTACAGATTTTCTTTCATTAATCTGTAATCCTGTAGCCATTGTAAATTTCTTCAGGATATTATAGAGACATAGCCAAGTGAATTGGCAGAGCATACCCAGAATCAATATGTCATCAACGAATAGACTATGTGATATGTTGTTGTTTTTTCTTATCATCAGAGGCCAAAAATGTCCCTCCATAAATGCTCTTTTGATGTGCAAGCTTAGGCAGTCCATTGCCAGGATGAATAGTATCAGGGATAGTGAGCATCCTTGCCTCAGTCCTCTAGCAGCTCGAAAGAAGTTAGTTGGGTGTCCATTAATTAGGATGGAAAAATTAACCATGTCTACACATGCCATTATCCAGTTTGTACATCTGGTACTGAGGCCAATTTTGGTAAGGACACATCTCAGAAATCCCCAATTTAGGCAATCATACGCCTTCTTTAGATCAATTTGAAAGATGGCTACATCTAAATTTTTTTTATGGATCGAATGCAGACTTTCCTAAGTATTTGCAACAGCATCATGTATAAGCCTATCTTTTAGGAATCCATGTTGTTCCTGTGAGATGAAGCATGAAAGAGTATTTTGTATTCTGCCAGCAATAAACTTTGAGATGATTTTGTAGATGGAATTTCACAGGGAGATTGGTCTAAAATCTGAGAAAGTGTTAGCATTTTTTTTTGGAATAAGGGCAATGTAAGTTGATGAGATATATTGATGAATTCTACCCGTAGTTCTGGATTCATCAACCATACTCAGAAGGTCCTTCTTTACCAATTCAAAAAAGTGAAGGAAGAATTCAATTGTCCATCCATCAGGGCTTGGACACTTATCCCTCTTGAATGACTTCATCACTTCCAGAAGTTCTTCTTCGGAGACAGGTTTGTAAAGTTCTTCATTCTGCTCATCTTTGAACATTGTAGGATAAGGTTCTATTCCCTAGATAATATCTTCTGCCCTTATATTTTCATTTCTACTGAATGTTCCCTGGAATTACTGTACAACCGCATTACTTATATCCTCATGAGATTGATGTGTTTTCCCATCCCCGTCCCTACTTTCCCAGATTGTATTTATGTTTCGGTGATGGTTTGAATAACGGTGAAAGAATTTTGTATTACAATCACCCTCGGTGATCCAGATTGCCCTGCTTTTTAATCTCCATGTGGCTCCTTCTTGTATATGAAGGCGGACCTTCAAGGGAAGGCATTGAGAGGGCATCTTCAAGAAAATCCTATCCAGTTCCTTCTGAATTTCTTCTAGGTCTTTCCTATTTGATTTTTTCTTCCATATTTGCCAGGGCTTTATTGCCTCCCGAAGGGATTCTAATTTGTCAAGGAGATTCTGAGAGGGAGAGGACTTTGTGAAATGTGGATGTCTTTTCCAGGCTTCCTGTACAAGGTCATTGAATTCTAGGTCTTCTAGAAGTTTTGTTAAATTTAAAAGGGAGGCGCTTACGGATTCCAATGTTGTTCCATTGCATAGTAATGGGTCTATGGTCAGATGTGAAGTTGCTGATGATTTCGAAATATAAAATGCCCAGTCGTTTGATCTGTAGGTTTTAACCCTGTACAGAAATTACCTACATACGAATTCTTAAACAAAGAAAATAAACAATGCGAGAGCATAACCCATAAAACACATATGCATAGAGATTTTTTCCCTGGATCCCAAAACCGGGACTACCAGCTTGATTTTTCATTATGTTCCTTTCAATGTTACAATACATATTTATACATGCTGAAACATCCAATACCATGGACCGAAAACCATCGCGTCCAAAAAACATGTGCGAGAATCATGCACAAAACCATAGGTGGGTCTGCCCAACCTAACATATGGTCCAAAACCAAAATTTTCCGGGGCGCTGCCCCGGACCCCATAAAGTGGGGTTACGGGTGCCCTTCAAACCCCCTATTAACTACGTGAAAAGAATATAACACAACCCAACAATCTCCCACTTGTTGTTTTCTTTCCACAGGGGGCCACAGGAGAGCTTAGTCATTTTTTCAGCCCTGAGATTCCCATTGCTTCTCTACACCAAGAGAACTTCTCAGAGCTCACAGATTTTGTCAATGCATCTGCAGTATTCTTCAAAGTGTCCACCTTTACCAGCAAGACCTTTCTGTCTTCTATCATATCCCTCACAAAGTGATACTGAACATCAATGTGCTTTGTCTTTGAATGATAAGCAGGGTTCTTTGCCAAGAAAATTGCACTTTGGCTGTCACAGTCTATTCTTATAGCTCCCTGTACTAACCCCATACTTGAACACAATCTCTGCAACCAAACTGCTTCCTTGCTTGCATGAGTGGCTGCCATGTATTCTGCCTCTGTAGTTGATAGTGCCACTACAGATTGTTTCTTACTCATCCAACTGACTGCACCTCCAAATAGGTTAAAAACATACCCACTTGTAGATCTTCTCTGATCCAGATCTCCAGCCCAGTCTGCATCAACAAAGCCATGAATATCCAACACTCTGTCCAATCCTGGTCTTCCTTGGTAGCACAAACCATAATCACTAGTGCCACGCAAATACCTGAAAACCCGCTTCACTGCTGTCCAGTGCTCCTTCCCAGGTTTTGACATAAACCTGCTCAATACTCCCACTGCATGTGCAATGTCTGGTCTAGTACAGACCATTGCATACATCAGGCTACCCACTGCACTTGCATATGAAACACGGGACATGTCCTCTTCCTCTTCTTGTGTCTTGGGACACTGTTCAGCAGATAACCTCACACCTACAGGAATAGGAACCTTCACCGGTTTACTATCCTGCATATTAAACCTCTGGAGTATTGTCTCGACATACTTCCTCTGGTTTAACCAGAGCTTCCTCTTTGACCGATCTCTTTTAATTTCCATGCCCAAAATATAGTTTTCAGCACCAGGATCTTTCATGTCAAATTTGGAGGACAATTGGGTCTTCAAATCCTGGATAATTTCTTTGTCATTTCCAACCAGCAACATATCATCCACATACAAAACCAGATAAATAACACGGTCACCAATTAATTTAAAATACACACAATGATCTGCTTTGCTTCTCGTGAAGCCAAGTCCCCGTATAAATGTATCAAATTTCTGATACCACATCCTTGGTGACTGTTTTAACCCATACAGAGACTTCTTTAACTTGTATAACAGTTCTTTCTTACCCTTCACCGCAAAGCCTTCAGGTTGCTTCATGTAGATTTCCTCTTCCAAATCCCCGTGAAGAAATGCTGTCTTCACATCCATCTGTTCTACCTCAAAATCAAAAGCAGCAGCAACAGATAAAAGTAATCTAATAGAAGTTACCTTGGCAACAGGAGAAAAAATATCACCAAAATCAATTCCCGGCACCTGGGAATAACCTTTTGCTACCAACCGAGCTTTGTATTTCTCCACCTTTCCTTCTGCATTTGTCTTCTTCTTGAACACCCATTTGCTGCCAATGGGTTTCCTTCCAGCCGGCAACTCCACCAGATCCCAAGCCTCATTTTTGTGCAAAGATGCCATTTCGTCAACCATGGCCTCTTTCCAGAGTTTTCCATCCTCTGAATCCACTGCTTCCTTCACATTTCTAGGATCATCATCAGTAACAGACAAAGCAAAAGCAGATGGACTATACCTTTCTGGCTGCCTTCTTTCTCGAACTGATCTTCTCACAGCCGAAGTTTGTGGCTCTTCATCTTTTGATTCCTCCTCTGCTGCAGAGTCTGATTCTTCCTCCTTTGGCTCAAACTCTATCTTCTCAGGTTCCTTTGGTTGGACTTCATGTTGAATAACATCTTTTACCTCTCTGAACAACACATCTTGACTGTACACAACCTTCCGTGTGACTGGGTTCCAAAGCTTATAACCCTTTAAACCATCCTTATACCCAATAAAGATGCACTTTTCATATTTACTATCCAACTTGGTTCGTTTCTCCTTTGGAACATGTACATATGCATCACATCCAAATACCCTTAGATGTGAAAGAGAGGGTTTCTTACCAGTCCATACTTCTTATGGAGTCTTATCCTCCAACGCTGATGAAGGTGATCTGTTGATCAGGTAACATGCAGTATCCACTGCCTCTGCCCAGAATTCCTGTCCTAACCCGGCACCACTGAGCATGCTTCTTTCCCTTTCCATCAACGTCTTGTTCATTCTTTCTGCGACTCCATTTTGCTGAGGTGTATATGGAGTAGTCTTCTGCCGTGCTATACCACACTTCTTACAAAATCTTCAAATTCCTTGCTGCAAAATTCTCCACCATTATCTGTCCTCAGCACCTTTATCTTCTTCTCTGTCTGATTTTCCACCAGAGCCTTAAATTCTTTAAACCTGTCAAAGACTTCAGATTTCTTCTTAAGAAAATATATCCATGTATTCCTTGAGAAGTCATCTATGAATGATACATAGTACACAGACTTACCCAGTGATGGAACCTTCATAGGTCCAAACACATCACTGTGCACAAGCTCTAATATATGTTTCGTCCTCTTACCACCAGAGGGGAAACTCACCCGATTCTGCTTCCCATATACACAATTTTCACAGAAATCAAAATCCAGAGAGCTATTATTCATACCTTCTACCATACCTTTACCATGAAGTATTCGAAGGCCCTTCTCTCCAATATGTCCAAGCCTGTGATGCCACAACATGGTCTTCTCTCCAGAGACCACTAGATTCTCTACTCCATTTTCAGGAACCATAGAACTATTGCACCCATCAACAACAATGCTACCTTGCAACTTGTACAGAGTTCCAATCCGAACTCCCCGCATTAATATCAGTGCTCCTTGAACCATCTTGCAGGTATCTTTCTCGAACATCGTCTTTACACCTGCATCATCCAACTTGCTTACAGAAATCAGATTTCTGGCCAATGTAGGAATATGTAGAACACCCGGAAGTGTTCTAACCCTTCCACCTTGCAACTTCAACTTTACTTTTCCCCGACCAATGATTCTAGCCTTCCTATCATCCCCTAAGAAGACATCACCACCATCGTATTTCTCATACTCGCAGAACCACTCTCTATGGGGAGTGAAGTGAAAGGATGCACTTGAGTCAATCAACCATGCCTCATGATCTACCTGTGTACTTGAAGAAGCCAAGTACACATCCCCACCTTCATCTGAGGTGGTTTTCGCCTCTGCAGAAGGAGAATCATCAGATCCCTTTCCTTTATCAGGAGATTTAGATTTACAATCCCTTCTGAAGTGCCCTTCCTTTCCACATTTCCAGCACACCACCTTTGTAGGTTTTCCTGGAGATTTAGATCTCCCTCTAGATTTAGATCTCCCACTCGATGACTTATTTTTGTTTATGTTCTGGGACCGTCCTCGTACAGACAAGGCATCACCATTCTGGTTGTCCATAGTTTTCCGTCTCATCTCCTCCGTCAGCAAGGCTGAGACTATTTCATCAAACTGCAAAGCAGTTGCATTGCTACCTATTGCAATAACCAGACTATCCCACGAATCTGGTAGAGAACACAACAGACTGATGCACTTATCTTCATCTGAAATTTTAATATCAACAAATAATAACTGACTTACCACAGTATTAAACGCATTCAGATGCTCTGTCACCGAGTCTCCATCTTTCATCCTCAGGTTATACAACTTTTTCTGCAGGAACAGTTTATTCACCAGAGACTTAGATTGGTACAAAGTCCCTAACTTGACCCACAAAGCCTTTGCCATAGCTTCCCCTGATACATTCAGCAATACTGAATCCGAGACACACAATCGTATTGTGCTCTTTGCCTTCCGATCCAACTTCTTCCATTCTTCATCGGTCACTCTCGATGGTTTAGTACCCGGATCTACCGCGATCCACTGATCTTTATCCACCAACAGATCCTCCATCTTGAGTTTCCACAACTCAAAATTCTGACCATTGAACTTCTCAATCTCTATCTTTCCGCTGCTCGCCGTCTTCTTTCACCACCAGAATCGATCTCGCAGATCTCCCACTGAACAGGGTCTACCACAGGCCCGAGCGAAACCCCTCAGCAACAAAGGCGTCCCCTTGAAGCCAAAACAGCTCTGATACCAAATGTAGGTTTTAACCCTGTACATAAATTACCTGCATACGAATTCTTAAACAAAGAAAATAAACAATGCGAGAGCATAACCCATAAAACACATATGCACAGAGATTTTTCCCTGGATCCAAAAACCGGGACTACCAGCTTGATTTTTCATTATGTTCCTTTCAATGTTACAATACATATTTATACATGCCGAAACATCCAATACCATGGACCGAAAACCATCACGTCCAATACCATGGACCAAAAACCATCGCGTCCAAAAAACATGTGCGAAAATCATGCACAAAACCATAGGTGGGTCCGCCCAACTAACATAAAGTGGGGTTATGGGTGCCCTTCAAACCCCCTATTAACTAAGTGGAAAGAATATAACACAACCCAACACGATCAACTTTTCATGGAATAAGAAACGATCCAGCCTCTTTGCCAAATATGTAGTTCCAGATTTGCCATTATCCCAGATGGGAGCAATTTTGGCAGGCCGGATGTCTACAAAATTGTATGTAAGTAGCGCGTCTTGAAGAAGACTGGCCAGAGGGTCCATCTTCCTGCCACAACCCCATACTTCATCACTGCTTAGAGTGAAGTTTAAGTCCCTTGCAATGATCAAGGACACCAGTTCCATCATTTCAAAAGAGAGGACGTGATTCCAGAAATTAAAACGGTCCTTATAAGGAGCATATACATTGAGAATATGGATTCTTCTAGGTATTCCACAAAATCTGGCTTCTAGAAGAATGCCTTCAAAACATCATAACACCTTAACCGCGACCTAGGATGGATCCCATAAGGCCACCAATCCCCCACAGAGGCTGGTTGAGTCAGTTGCAAATATGTGCCAACTCGAAAACATTTTCCTAAAATATGAAACAGCTTTAGAGCGTTTGTGCATCATTTCCTGAATGAGGATGATGTATGGATGTAAGGAGTGGAACAAATCCTTGAGAGCTATATATTTGGGTTCAGCTCCCAGCCCCCTAATATTTATGGATATGATGCGAGTCATGGAAAAGGTTCGGTGGGATGTCTTGCTCTAAGAGTCCCAGGGGAAGAGAGATCTGTAATAGGTACATCAATGAGAAAGCGATCCATTTGAGGGGCGAGAGGAATGCTAGAATTTCTTCCGTGGAAATGTCTGCTGCCGCGGGCGAGAGGAATGCTAGAATTTCTTCTGTGGAAATGTCTGTTACCACGATTTTGTTTCCACCGGACAGTAATATTTCTAGTCGAATTAGGGTTGATGTGTGGGGAGGAAAATGGCTTTGGTTTATGTATGGTAAGGGAATGCAGATCTAGGTTTTTTTTTTTCCATGAGGAAGTCCAAGTCACTTCCTATCAAGTTCGTAGTGGATGTCGTGGGAGAGTTTGGAGGAGTGATAGAAGGGCAAGGTCCTTTGCCCTTTAATTGACAATTGGATGGTGTAGGGGAGGGAGTAGGTGAGGGAATGTAGGCAATGTGAGATGATGAGGGAATATTACTATAAGGGTGAGTACTAGGTAAAGGGGCGAGAATTTCCTGACATGAGGTAGGTTCTGGTGGAGGGGGCAGCTAGGGTGAGCTAGAACACCTATAAAAGGTAATATTGGCTTTCTAGAACTGTATGGAAAATATTGAATAGGGATAGGGGAGACTCCCCTAGAGCCTACAAGCGGAGGAAAAAGTGGATAGGTTCTTTGAGCGTTACATGGCTGTGTCTCTTTCTAGTGTGACACCATCCATTGACTTTTTTTCCCTGGCTATTCCTTTGTAGAGTTTGTCAGCTTTGTTTTATTGTAGACTTTCCTTCCATGTAAGAGGCCACCCGGACAGAGGGGGCATTGGTCGTGTAGGTGTCCTATTCTATGATGGGAAGAGCAGCGGAATGGTACCCCCCAGTAGCCCAATCTCTGGTGGAGGTTGATGTATTCCCAGTGGAGGTTGACATGATCAAGAAAACCACCACAATATTCCTTCTCGATGAGGATCCATGCTACTCTCTTGTCTTTTGCGCCAAGGCATTTCGGGTCCACGTATACAAATTTACCTATGGCATTTCCAATATCTGTTAAGGCTTCCTTAGTCCATAATTCAATTGACAAACAAGGTAATTTGACCCATATAAGTTTGTTAATGGGAGTATTGTGCAGGGGATTATAGCCAATGTACCAATTATGCAGGGCAAGGAAGCTCTTCCCATGAACCCAAGGAATGGATCTGATTGTCTCAAGATCCTCATGACTGAGAAAGTGGAAGCTGTACCATCCTTTCATGAGCCTAACTATCGTGGGTAGATAACCAAGCAAGGATTTCCACTTTGTTCCCAGCCAATTCCTCATCTCAGAATCCTCCATGTCCGGGAAATACCAACGGCAAACTAAGGCTCGCTTCTATAAACTGATAATGTGGTCTACCAGGGTGGCGCTATCAAGAATAATAGCTGGGGGTGGTGGAATGATTTTAATGGGGCATTGTCTATGTTTACATCCACAATACTCATGTTCGTCACCCTGCAGTGATTGGGACGAATAAATAGGATCTGGCACGTTTATTTCACCTAACGTGGACTGCCAGACATCTATGGATTATGACCCCATGTGGAGCATTTCTGCCTCCATAGTGGCACGGATCAATGCAGAGGTGGCAGACACATCAGATTCTATTTCCATCCGAGGCCCTAACTTGAAACGTGCCAAGGAAGGAAAGGCACTAGTCCTGTTAGAAGGAGACGCAAAAGGAAGTTGCCATCTAACCGAAGGGTAGATCGGTTAGTTCCAAGGTAATGATAGCATGTGTGGAAAATTTAAATATATGACTTATGTCCTTGGAAAGGATAAAGCCCCACATTTAGAGGAAAAATGAAGAAACAGGAATTTAAGGGCCTGCATGTTACAGCCTGCCACGGGGATAGAAAGACGCCATCAAAGTACAACCCAGAAACAGAGGCGTATACAAATGTACCTTCTAAAATCCAAGCTGCCTGATATGGAATGTGTGAGGTCAGAGAATGTATGGGAATGCGGGAAGAGTGACGTGAGGTAGAAACTTTTGGGCGGTGAAAGTGTGGGAATATGGGACGAGTGACAAGGGGCAGACCTTATGGGCGGTGCTGTAGACACACATACTATCTACCTGCTGTGAAGAACAGTGACGCCCCCTGAGCCACTGTTATGGCCACCGAAAAAACCAGTGCCCAGCTAGAGCAAGGAAGAGCAAGAGATACGACACAGTAGAGCTCCAAAAAAAATCAGAGTTAGCAGAAAATGTGGAGTTGCGGGAAAGTAATTGAAGGAGATAGTATCTCAAACTCTCGCCACTACCATGAAACCGGGAGAAACATAAGCCACACTCAGAATTAGAAAAGTTGATAGTCTACAATGAACCTGGGAAAAAACTTACGCCACATACAGAAGTTAAAGCATTTGACATTCAACACATAAAAATATTAGATTACAATGCAACAGCATATATATCCCTTAAAATTGCACCATAAACTTCATATTCGGAAACTGAAACCTGTGCATGGGCGAGAGATAATGTAAAAATCTTACAACTGGCACCAAAAATGGTGGGATGTGGGTGCTCCGCAGACAAGAAATTTAAACAGGAAGAAATTTTTGATTTCTAGACAGGACTACATGAGCCCTAGAACTTGTGCAAAATGAAGAATGCTATTTAAAAGACAATGCAGCTTTGAGAACCAGAAAGAAACCAGAGAAGACTTAGAACTATATCATTTTTTTAATATTTGAGCAAATTTTATGGGGAATTTCAGGCATACCTTGGTTCCAGGTCCCTCTTGGGAAGAATTCCTTGTGCAAAAAGATGTAATGGGGCCTCTGTATCATCTTCCTGTCGGTCTTATATCTCCGATACACAAGAGTGAAACAAAAAACTGTGCTTTTGCTGCCGTGATAGAATTGTCGTGCAGTCTTTCTCCCAGCCTTATATCTCCAAAACTCCAGCGAGAAAACAGTTCTGTGTTGCCATGGTTCCTGAGAGGCCTTTGTAAAAAATAAGCTAAAAATAAGAGGTGCTAAAGGTATTTCACCATCAAAATGAGGGACCTTGTCAGGTCACGCCTCGCCGAGGACACTGATAAGCTCAGTGGCTAAGCTTCTATGTCATTTCCCATGAAACCTTAGTGAGTTCTATCCATACAAAGTCAAGGTAAATTCAAGGTGATGTGCACATGTAGGTCAGATGAGTACTAGTAAGTCACAGAAGACAATTATTGACTAAAATGATGCATCAAGAATTTCAGACGATGCAGCAGGCATTGAGGTTCTCATCGGGATATTAACAGAAGTCATATTTTGTTGCGACACCTCCTGCCTCTTCTCGAGTGGATTTTTGTCATTAGGATTCTTCTCCAATTCTTTAGAAGATCCAATGCTCATCAATTCAACAAATCTGAATATTCTAAGACTAACCATCATGCACATTGGATTTGCATCCCCAATTATAGTTATCTTCTTATCCAAGTCACCAACTGCCCCAGAGACCACGCCTGCAATGGATCCACAAACCTGCTAGAATTTAGCAGAAATTATTGTAACCCTCAAAGATCGGGTAAGGATACATAATAAATAAGCAGGGACATCACCTTAAATCACTGCAACTTTCATCATAGCTCTCTGTTTTCATTTTTCGCAATTTAGCTCCACTTTCAACATGATTTTCTGCAAAATCATGGGTATAATTCACGAACTTCCTAAAAAATAAAATGAGACATGAATAATTGCTAGCCTACCTGTGACATCTTTGACAACTGTCAGGAAGTTGTAATATTGGTGACCTTGTGGACAAATCCCTTCACTTTCTACAATAGCTGCTGTAAAAAAGGCCTTAATAAATTAATCACAGCCCTAGAAATGTGCTCGCAATGTTAACTAGTCCTTGATGTTCTCGGATGGTATGGTAGGGATGGTTAAATGTTATTTTGATTAACTTTATTTTGAACCTTAAATTATTAAGGTTCTTGAAAATAATATTTAACTTATGATATTAATTTATTAATATATTAAAAACAAATATTATTAAGTAATGGTTAGCTTTTTAAAATAATATTTAAATAATGATATTAATTTATTAAAAATAAATATTAGTAAGTAATGACTATATTGAACGGCTAGTTTTTGAAAAATAATATTTAAATTAATTTATATTAAACTAATTTTCAATTAACTAACTAAATATTTATTTATATTACTTAAATATAGGTCATTTCTGTAACTAATTAATTCTTATTGATTAATTTTTATTTAAATATAGTTATGTTCTTTTTTATTGCTAATGGAAAACCTGTGAGCAATTTAGGAAACCGACGTTTCGGACTAGCTAGGTGAGTCCATCATCAGGGCAATGAGATTAGAATTATGAGAAGAGAGAGTCAAGACATTAAGTTATTAATAGAAGAATCGAGAGATATCTCTTAGCTTGTACTGTCGGCTGGAAGATTTACATTTATAAATTAATTAACTCAATTTAATTTCAATAATTTAATTAATTTTAATTTTTATTTTTTTTTATTTTTTTATTTTTTCTTAATTTTATTTTTATTTGTTTACATATATTTATATATTTATTTTATTTTAAATTTCAAAATTGAAAAAAGTTAATAATTAAGTTTTATTTAAAAGCCTCATATGTAAATATTTTTATGTTATACCTAATAATGTTATTTACTTTGCAATAATTGCAAATGAAGAAATTAAACAAACCTAATATATGGATTAAGTTAATAAGTTAATTTAATTTAATTTTTATTTATATTGTTAAATTTGTTTATTTTTCTTTTATTTATTATATTTCATTTATTTATTTATTTATTATTATTATTAATATTATTATTTATTTTATTTTATTAAATTTTAGTTAATATATAATTTTTTATTTAAAAGACAATGTGTATCTAATTTAATTTAATGTTTTTTATTATTTATTTTGTTTATTCATATTATGTGAGCTAAAATATAACTGAGAATGTTTTGAACTAAATTTACTTGGAGAACAATTACGTTAATAAAAATTGGATTAATTTAATAAATTAATTTAATAGTTATGTTCTCCTGTCTCTGTCCCTTTGTCTAGTCAGATTAGTTGTTTCCCAGTCAAATATAGCCATTAGCTAGTCTAGTTGATTACTTCAATATAGCTGTTGCCTAGTCAAATATAGCCATTGGGTGTTCTGCTCTGTCTATTTAATATGCAGTCTAGATCTGCAACTTGTCCTAATGATGAACACATCGACAAATGCATTCAAATGTGATTTACACTGAAAATTCTTTTAAAAAACTTGATATGGATCACAAAAGCTTAAATTCAACAAGAATTAAAAAATCAAAATCAAACTCTAAACAAAGAGGGAAGTCAAAAATTATAAAAAAGAGTCAAGACCCTAATAGAAACAATATCATTTAATAAATAAAAATAATTAATAGAAATAAAATCAACTAAATTAAAAATAATTAATGGAAAAATAAATAAAATGAAACAAAAATATACACAATTCAATATATATATATATATATATATATATACAAAGAAAGTAATCAATAAATAAAATAGGGTCAACAATAAAATATGAGGTTGAGCCCCATTAAACAAATAACAAAACTACTAAAAGGAGTTAAGAATGAATAGGATAATAAAATACTTAAGAAAACACGAAGGATCAATAAAATAAACTCTAATTAAGAATAAATAAAAAAAAATACTATAAAAAGGATGCCAATACCTACATAGATAAACAAACAAACAAAATAAATCCCAAAAATAAGCCTAAAAAATTAGGAGGACTGGATAGGGACCCAACTTCTAATAGTATTCCAACCATTGTCTCAATTCAAATTATTGGGTATTTTTTCAATTTCTAGGGCCTCCCTCAAGTTACGATGATGGAAATGACTAACCCTAGCAATGACTTGGGTCTCCTCAATGAAGATGTGATGCTTGGATTTATCTGCATGCTCTGCCAAAGCAGAGGAGCGGGTCCTTCCATGATTGATTTCAGTGGCATGCTCACGAATCCTTTGATTAATTGAGCGACTGGTCTCACCAATGTAGGGAGTCCTACAAGAGGATGGGATAACGTAAGCACCCTTCATATTCTTGGGGACTACTGGGTCTTTTAAAAATCTAAGGGAGCTCTGGATGGTATTTAGAGGCCTAAAGGTTGAAGTCACCTTATGCTTCCTTAAGATCCTTGTAATCTTGTAAGTGGCCGCTTGGATAAAAGGAAGATGAACACCAAAAAATCAATCCTTGGTATCTTTCTTAGCACTAGGACCTTTTTTAGCTTTGAGGAAATCCTTAGTACATTGGTACTACTATTATTAAACAAAGCAATATCAACCACTAATGCTCATAAACGCTTCCAAGTTCGTGAAAGGCTAATGGCAACAAAAAAACAATTTCTTTTTGATACCTTTTGTTTCATAGAAATAAGTATAGTACCCAATTTCCACTAAGAATAAACTCTGGTAATCCAATTTTTCTACACATCATAATCAAGACGACTACTAAGTAGAACTAATTACGGTGACCCCATCACACACTTGTGAAGCCCATTCTTTCCCTTTTGAAGTGTAGAAATTATTTTTAATTGAAAATGATGTAAATGTTTCAAAATTTGACGAATCGATTTGTGTTAAAAAAATGAAATCAGAAAAATATCTTCTCTGTGAGCATAGAGCTAGAGTTGTTGAGTGCTCTATTCATTTTTGTTTGGAGTAAATAGACACAATAGCAAGCAGAATATTAAGACAATATTACAGTTATAAGTTTAAAAGAATATTAGAAGGAAAAACATAAGCTAGATAGATCCATAAAAGTAGACCCAATATCAAGAAGAGGTTAAGAAGTTAAAACAATAGTATTAGGAGAGAGATGAGATTATTAGCTAGATAAATATATAAAAATTTTAAATTTTGAAGTAGATATAAATGAATTTAAGGTGTAATAAACAATACGTATTAGACATTATAGTGATAGTGATGATTATTTTGGGAATTGTAAAGTTTCAATGTTGTCATATTTGGGATTAACTAAAAAAAATAATGGAATTGAGAAAAACATTTTAATGTGAAATGTTATTAACATAAAAAAATGAAGTATGATGTCATTTATGTTATTTTATTACTATTAGTAGATAAATGGAATTATAAAGGACTGTAAATTATTTAAAACATGTGATTTAAGAGTAGAGATAGTTGTAGAAATCAAGTTTTACTAAGATGTTCGAATACTTAGAAGTGGGGTTCCATCATAAGAGACACTTTTTTATACATTTCATCACAATAATAGATCAAGATGTTTAGCGATTTAATAATACCCCACTAAAATGCAAAATATTGAAGGAAAGTGCATCCATCGTTCCTCCAAAAATTTATACTTGAATTTTTATTGAGCGAAACACTAGAATCATTTAATCATTGTCAACTTTACTCTTCCCACTATAATGCTTGTGGTCATCCATTGGCGAAGCTCTTTTAGGTTATTGATCCAAATAGGATCATTATATTGTTTTTCAAACATCTCGATGCATTCAGAGTAGAAAAAATGGAGGAATCAATTGACAAGACCTTTTTTACTAGCAGAACCCAATTTGGCATAACATCGTTTGAAACCTTTTTCGGGTGTTTTGAGGCATCAAACGATGGTTTTTGGGGTAAATATTTGTTGCTTTAGCACCACACCTTTTCATATTATTCTACACACATAGATATTTCCAATGGCATAAGAATCACATCAATGAGAGTCTATATGTGAAAATTATACCACTCAAAAGTTGACCTTCCTATTTTCACCACCATAGTTCGAGAGGATGCCACGTTAGCCCTCATTATTCATGGAAATGAGGCTAGCTACGTAATTATGATGTAGAAAGCTCGAGAATAGTCAATATTGTAACTCTAGTTAAGAATTGAGGTAGTCAAACCTAGCCACTAATGGGCTATCAGGTTGTGTTATAACCGAGCCACTAGGAGGAAAATGCACTTCATTCTTTCAAGTGCATTTGTTTCATAGCAAAGAAAAAATAGCTAAGAGTGATAGCAGGTAGATCACACGGAGATGATTTATGCACTGTACCATCCCACATGCCACAGGTCATGTTGTACTCACGACCATATTTTTAGACAGAGAAAGAGAGTAGAGCTACCTCACCTTCCAACTGGATTTTTCTCCCGAAAGGGTTTCCCAAAGAAAATCTTGTGTTTAATGTGTCTGTGAGCTTTTATTTTCTGTTATCTATTTTATGTATAATGTTCATTTGCAAACATGCACTATTTATAGTAAATCTACAGATCTAGAAATTTAGTAAAACTATAAAAGTTCAAAATTTCATATTTTAAAAATAATATTATTAGAGTTAATGTGATGAAATGTCCAATGGAATATCCATGACAATTTCCAAATCGTGTTGGTAGCAGAACAAGTTTATTTGGGTATTTTATGGATATTTGAAGAGAATCTAGATTAGTGGGACCTAAAGCTATAAAACCCTAATCATGGCTGACGAATCTGTGGAGGACCCTTGTGATCCTACGAAGGTGAGGTTTTGTGGCTAAAACAACAACTCACATATATAAATGACAATGTAAACCTCCTCAAGTCAGCCCTGAGCAATAAGCTTGGGATATTTGGAGAAGATGTCATCCAAACTTATGCAGGAACACAAAAAAATATAGATATACAGATAAACTCAGATATGTAGCAAAAATAAAACTTCATTTCATTAATATCAAAGAATTGAAATATGCTTCCATACAAAATGGAAATAAGCTATCTCGAGTGATGGTAATTTATCTTTGAGAATAGATGTGGTCACTACATTCCTCTGAAATGTGTTACAATGAGGCTCAAGGGCCTTTTTATTATTTAAAAATAATGTAAAACTGTAAACAACCAAAACCCTAATCCTGGGAGATTAAACAGCGAGAGTTTGTGGGCTTCGTTGGGGTTAGTTGGGAAGTCAACTTTCCGGGGTTGTAACTTGGTCATAGCATCTTTGTTTGGCCTATATCATACCTCATTGGAAATATCTCTCTGAGTACTACGGGATTAACTGTAGGAATTCTCTTATGGGTTTGGGCCTACCGGGACCTCAAAAAAATGTTGTTTAGGGGGTCAAAACATCTCTAGAAATTAAGGACTTGAAAAACTGCTAAATATAGTAAATGCTACTATAATTAAAAAAAAAAAAGAGGAAAAACTAGATAGATGTATATGTGGAATATGGGGTGGACACCAATATCCACTTGGATCAATCCTGCCCCCTTAGGAAGTGATGGTCCCCATTGCGTGTAGAGCCTCCATGAGGTGAAGAAATTTATGTTGAGCCTAGTCCATGGTCAACCACTTGCCCTGGTGAAGGAGTTGGCATGCTTTGAAAACTTGATATAGCTAGATCCTCTGTTGGCGAGTGTTATTAATCAGTGTTTCCATGATCCTTTCAATTGTGCCCTGCTCAATGCAATTTGGGTTGAGCTTTGTTGGTATCAGCTGCTCTGCAATTTTGGATGTATTTGACAATGGAGGAAAGTATGGCCACAACTGGTCCACATTGAATACTAGGTGTAGAGCAAGGAATGGTGGAATGTTGAGCTTTAAGGCATTGTCCCCTACAACCTTGGTGATGGTGTACGACCCATATCAGAGCAGTCGAAGCTTGCGGTGGGGTCCAACGGGGCACTCCTTATGCAAATGTAACCAAACTTTGTCACCCACCTTGAACTTGAGTGGCACTCAATGTTGATCATGACACCATTTGTACTTAGCATTGGCTCTGTCCAATATGTCATGGACGTATTGACGGATGTGCTGAATGCATACAATGAAGTTGTTAGCCAAGTCAACTTCAGACTAGACATGAGCTGAATCTACTTGAGTAGCTACAAATAGTATGGCCACATCAATGGGACAGAGTGGATGGAATCCCAAACCCACGTGAAAAGGGTTATGGCTAGTCAAGCTATTGAGAGCTTTGATTTAGCTTTGTTGGAAATATGGGAGGCTTTCATCCCATATGCATGGATGCTTCGAGTTGTACATGCACAAAATATGCATGATCATCCTATTCACAACCTCTGTTTGGCCATCAGTTTGGGGGTGGAAGGTCGTGGACTTAGTGAGCTTTGTATCCAGCATCGACTATAGGCTTGACCATAATGTACTCAAGAATATGTTTTCCAGATCTAAGATAATGGACTGTGGGATCACAAAGTGTACCCACACTCATTCGAAGAAGAGATTAGTAGTGGATTATGTTGTGATACTCTTCCTGCAAGCTGCCATAATGGCCATCTTAGATAGTCTGTCGACGACCACGAACACGCAACAGGTTCCATGCTTATTATAAGGAATTCTAAACATGTAATCCATGAAGATGGATCTTTCAATTTGATAGTTATATTTCATTTCAGTAGTTTATATTATATTTATTTCATGTCTCATAGATTAAAATTAGAGTAGAATTGTTTTACAAATCATAGATTTTTTTTTTTTCAAGTCAGCTAATTAGATTTCATTTTGTTGTTTAGATTTTAGTTTATGTTTAGTAGAATAGATTTTAATTTCTTGTCCAATTATAATATATCTCAAAGATTTCATAGTATAGTTGGTTCTAAGATTTCATTTAAATTTGAACTTTTGATTTTGAATTCATTGGCCTCATAAGACAAAACATGTTCATATGCTTATCAAAACTTAGTCATAAATAGGTTTAAATCCTCATGTACAATTATATTAGTTTCTTTGAATTGAAAATAGATATCCTAACACATATAGTGCGTGTATACTTTGCAAGTTCATGGAACCCTAGTTTGACAATTAATGACAAGTAATTTAAGAGTCAATTAAACTACCAACCATTTTGGTGCCATTGTCGGGGAAGAATACATATGTGTTAGCTTTCAATTGCATCTCATACTTAGTTGCATAAGATTAATTTCATTTTAGTACATCCTATAGGTAAATTTATTATATATATATATACTCCAAGCACCTACCAGCCCATATAAATATCATGGTGCAATAAGAACCACATCATCTTTCACCTCATGAATTGATATTTTTGTAGGTAGAAGAAGAGGAGAAAAAAACGAGGTTGAAGAAATGGATGGAGATGATTACAATGATGAAGATCCCTTTGGATTTCCCATTCAAGAAACTAATATCAACGTTCATATGAAGAAAATCCCTCCATCCGTACTTCCTAACTTCAAAGGTGTGAGATTAGAAGACTCGGAAACATTTCTTTTCAGATTTGAAATACTTTTTAGATCTTATGGCTACTGATTACACATTCAAAAACTCAATTTGTTTCTAGAAACATTGAAGGATAGAGGTCTTAGATGGTTCATGAATTTAGGAATAATTCTATAACGACATGGGATGATATGAAAAGAGTATTTTTGGGAAAATATAAAGATTATTGCATCCACCATGACCTTAGAAATGAAGTCTTTAAGATGAACAGAAAAGAGGATGAAAGACTAGAATATTTAGTGAAGAGATTTACTTATAATTTCAAAAGGTCTAAATTGGATAATTTAGGATCAAACAAATTAAAAACTCTCCTACTAAATTCTATAAGGCATGAATGGATTGATATTCTTAACCTGATCGGAAAAGGAGATGTTTCTCAATTGTCTTTTCAAGATATTTGTGAACTGTGCAAGGACATATCGAGAGGAGAAGCGGAGTATGGAAGATCCCCTCATGATCTAGTTACGGAAAGAGTAAGTAAGTCGACATCAATATTGGTAAGTCAAACTGAACTTAACAATTTGCTAGACATTCTTGGTAATTTAAATCAACAAATTGATATGCTAGGAATGAAAAACAAGCAAAAAGTTGAGATTGTTGCTTCATTTATATTTTTCCCTAAATTTTGAAAGAAAAATGCTTTTCATGAATGTCCACTTGATAACATTAAAATTTGTTAAATTTGTACAAGATCACATACTACTAAAGGTTTGCCATCATTCCTAGGGTTAAAAGAAGTTTACCAAGGAGCAAATTCATCGTATCCTGAATCTTTTCCTCACTATCCTCAATACAAATCTCAATGTTATCGATACTTTATCCACCACAACACTAGTTTCACCCTCAGTTGACCTCAACTCAACCTTTCCCATTACCACCCACCCAAGCACCCCAAATATCCATACTCACTCCACTACTTGCACAACCATTTCAGATCCCCAATAACAAAATACCTCAACCCACTTACAATGTTGAGATATTTCAAAATTATTCTCTAGCTTTGATTGAAGAACAACAACTAGAAGAAGAAGATTCAGATAAGGTTCAAGAATCATGGATTCATGTTTAAGAAGAGCAGTTGTTGGAAGTTGGGATTAAAAAGTTGCATAAATGCTTATCACCAGATTATATGAATGAGGATCATATCTTTGAAGACTTTCATGGCATGATAACAGGAATCCAAGGAAGACAAGATTACATTTAATCTTGGTTCAAGATAGTCATCCGATCTTAGTGCTCAATTCTTCAATATTTTTTGACATCCTCTCAATCAAGGCAGTTGGTGTCTCATATACTGGTACATATCAAAGCGTATCTTTCAAACCTAGATATGATTTTATCTATCGTATTCTTACACACATGGTTCCGTTGGAAGTATTCATATACTTGAAAGAGATTTCTTTTTCAAGTAGAGTAGGAGATATAAAAAATAAAAATAAAAAAATTAAAGAGAAAAATAAGTCCTGTTGTGAAACCTAGCTTGTTGGCACAACTGGACATGATGTTTCCTTGAAAACTAGGCAACTGGCGAGCAACACTCACAATAGAATTTGAAATTTTATGATGATTTCAATCTTTTATTAGGATTCTTCAATACCATTTTTGGTTCTATGCTTGAGTTGGCTGATGTGGGATTCCTTAAGGCCCACATTCCATTAAATCTTGTCCCATCGAATTCAACACCTTATCTGGGACTAAGATCAGAGATTATTTGGAGTGCCTTGGAACTTGCATAGATCAATTTAAGCCTCCTCGTTGACAACAATGGGAATACAAAAATGTCTCTCGATTGTCAGATCTTGCGGGTGACTTGACTTCAACACATTCATTCATCCTTGTTAAGATGCACTCAGGTACCTTGATACTCATTTACATTATGAGAGAGTTGTCTCACATTGGTTAACAATTTTCATCATTGATCGGTAATCCAATGATTTCTTTTGATGCTTGACTTCATCACATTCATTCCCATGGTAACAATTTTACCATGAATTTTGGTGTTGATGAAGACTATATGGTTTTAAGGAATCAACAAAAAACTTGCAGCAATATATTTTGTTAGTTTCTAGTAGCAACATGTTCATATTTTTGTCATTCAATAACAACATGATGAAACCACTACGAATCTTCTTCATTAATTTCCTTTTCAAGAAAATCAATAAAATTGGGCCCATTTCAGTAAACATGCATTATGTTGCATGATTTCTATGTCAGCATACATTACACATTCCAAATAAATATATTATACTTAGAGAAACAACTTTAGAAAGTGATTGACATTTTCAGCAATAACTATGGAAAGTTGCAATTTCTGCAACTATTGTTGTAGAAACCTCTTTTCGGCTGTAGCAGCTTGTTCTAGGGCAGTTTTGGCACAAATATTGGAACAATTTAAAGAAGAAATAAAAAATTCTTAGATATTGGGTTCTCTGAGAGTATGATAAATTGAGTAAGACATGGGCAAAATTAAAAAAAAAGAGCTATTTTCCAAGACATTTTAGTGGGTTTTTCAAGGTCAATTTTCATTTTTCACCATTGTGCACACATGAAGATAAAATTTAGTATTTTTGCATAGAAACATATTTTATTCATAAAAATCGGATTATGAAGGCATGTGGCGGTAAAAAAGATAAAAGTACACGTTTTCCCTTTTGAAACACTCAATTTGGCCTTAAAATGAATTCGTGGAATATGTTTTTGTTGCAACATTGGGTACCATGAAGGGTGAAACAGGGAAGAAATTTATTTGATCATAACTTGAAAATTGTGCATATGATAGTCCTAAATTTTTTAGGGTAAATTTATCTTGGTAGGGTAAATATAAACACAAAATTTCAAGAAATTCCAGTGTGAATTTTTCAAGAAATTGGTCATTGTCATCTACAACCATTTCTCATTTTTCTCGGGACATGTGCACCTATTTGTCGATATCATTTATTGGAAGATGTATCGTATTAATGGTAACAACCTCAAAAAATTTCAGGAGAACATGATTTACCATTTAAAAGAAATTGGAAAAACAAGTCTGCTACGAGAAGGAGACAAATTCTATGGAGCAAGGAAAAAGTGATGGAGCAGCGTAACTAAGCCAAATAAACACTAGATCAGAATTCAAATCATCTTCTATTCTCCACCAAGTTATTTAAAAGGTAAACTTGAGGTAAAAAATTGTATAATAATTTTTAATTTATTAAAAATTCAGTAAAATGTGATAAATAACCACCTCAATTACCATTCACAAAGACAATTTGGTCATAAATCTATCTGACCTCCAACTAAACGAACACACCCTAAACATATTAAGAAAATGATTAAATTTCTCCATCACACCTCACAAGATCCCTATTGAGAACATTTTGTGCAATATTGAATATGGTATCAAAAACCTTCCTGACAACATAAAACAAAAAATTAGACAAGACTGCTCCATCACTCTTAGGAAAGCAAAACTCCCCACAAGCAATGTTAGCAAACAAGAGTATCTAGCTCTCAAAACCTTGAACTCCAACCCTAATATTGTAGTGTGGAAAGCAGACAAAGGAGGAGCCACCATTATCATGAATAAAAGTGACGACAAAGAAAAAATGATAGATTTGAGTGGGGTTTCAAGGCATATTTTCATTTTTGACAATTGTGCACACATCACGATAGAATTTAGTATTTTTTCACAACAATGTATTTTGTGAGGTGTTATCTTCCAGAGTCATTGCATTCATACCTTATTTAATCGACGTTTTGAACCAACCTCTGTGGTTCATCATTAGGATTAGATCCATGAGAGAATAAGTGAGAACCCAATAGGGTAATAAATAAGGCTACGATAGGGATGGTAATGAATGATAACTGACAAATATGATAACTTTATAATTCAATTTAGTTGTAATTTATTTAATTTATCTTAATTTTATTAATGCTAATTCACTAATATTATTTTAGTTTTAGTTATTAATTATTAATTTAATAGGTAGTCTACTTTTAAGAATATTTTTTTTTTGTGAGAAATGTATTTTGGTTTCCTTATTTAATGATTGGAAATGACTATTAATTCATACTAATAATATTGAATGAATTGTAAACTCAGTAATTTTTTTATAATATTAATTAATTTTATTAATTATATGATTAAGAAGAATATAGTGATGTACATTTTAATTTGGTTATAAATTGTATAAATTATTGTTTTCATTTTTATTTATAGTTAAAATTAAACGATTAAAAGAAAATTAATCATTTAATTTTAACTATAAATAAAAATAAAAACAATAATTCATACAACTTATAACCAAATTAAAATGTACATCATTATATTTTTCTTAATCATATAATTAATATAATTAATTAATTTTACAAAAATATTAGTGAGTTTATAATTCATTCATTGTTATTAGTATGAATTAATAGTTACTTTCAATCATTAAGTAAGGAAACTGAAATACATTTCTCAATTTTTTTTAATATTCTTAAAAGTAGACTAGCCATTAAATTAATAATTAATAACTAAAACTAAAATAACTATTAACAAATAAAACATTAACAAAATTAAGATAAATTAAATAAATTACAACTAAACTGAATTATAACATTATCATACCGATCAGCTATCATTCATTCCCATCCCTACCCTAGCCTTATTTATTACCCTATTAGGTTCTGACTTATTCTCTCATGGATCTAATCCTAATGATGAACCACAGAGTTTGGTTCGAAATGTCGATTACAACAAATATGAATGCGATGACTCTGGAAGATAACACCTCACAGAATATAGATCGCAGAAGCCTGAAATCAATAACAATATATTTTCTTCATCAAAATGGGATTTTGAAGGCATGCGGCAGTTGAAAAAGGTAAAAATACACTTTTTCCCTTTTGAAGCACTCAATTTGGCCTTAAAATGAGTTCGTGGAATATGTTTTTGTTTCAATGTTGGGTAGCGTGAAGGGTGAAACAAGGTATAAATTGATTTGATCATAACTTGCAGACAGTGAATCCATTTGTCCTGAAATTTTTAGGGTAAATGCATCATGGTATGGTAAATAAATTCACAAAATTGCAAGAGATTCCAGTGTGTATTTTTAAGGAAATTGGTCATCTTCATATACAACCATTTCTCACTTTCATCGAGATATGTTCACCCATTGGTTGATATTTTTTGTGGGAAGATGCATAATATTAATGGTAACAAGATTAGAAAATTTCAAGAGAATATGATTTACCATTTAAGAGAAATTGGAAAAACAAGTCTGCTACAAGAAGGGGACAAATTCTTGGAGCGAGTTCAAAGTGATGGAGCATCGTATGCGAGCCAAATCAACACCAGATCGCCATTAAAATGATGTTCTCTTCTCCACCAAGTTCTTCAAAAGGTAAAATTAAGGTAAAAAATTGTATAAGACTTTTTAATCTATTAAAAATTAAGGAAAATGTGATAAATAACCACCTCAATTACCATTCATGCATTCTATCTTCTCCTTCATTGACCTATCCCTCAATAACGTTTTTTATCATTGAATTAACTACTCAACCATATTTTCCATCATTGATATATCCCTCATACCAAATTCATGCTCTACCCACAAGATTTGTCATCAAGAAATAATGTGCAATATATTCAAAAATCATCATGCAAATATCATGAGTATGAAAGCTTGGCATGGCAGTGATCCATAGTAGGAGTCATCATGAATGTCTTACAGTCCCTGAGTTCAAAATCTAATATCAATGGTGAAATATTAATATATGAGCTTATGATGTGTTTAAGAGTTGGGTCCAAGACAAATCTGAAGGGTTTGGAGCAAAGGTTGACTGAAGACATGCTTGTGAGGGAATGAAGGCGTTGGTTGGTGGTCATCACTTTTGTATTGCATAAAAGATAGACCTCAATGTCTTATTTTATTATGCTTTGATCAATATTATTGTGTATTTCTTTAAAAGATAAAATAGATGCATGCACTCATTTCTTAGATCATTTGTTGGAAATAATAGAGGTCAAAGAAATCTACTATGTTTTGACTACTCTACTAGGAAGGAGATGGATTTAGCTAAGGTATGTGTTAAAATTGTAGCTCATAAAAATTTTAATAGCAAAAGAGATGTTCAAATTACTCTAAACTTTGCATAAAAATTATTCCTATAAAATGGAGTATCTTAGAGGGAGAGAGAGAAATAAATATGGGTTCATTGTCCCTTGGTTGAAAATTCTTGTACGGTGGAGATGGTTTTATTGGTTCAACTCCATTTCTTGGACATTCTATGGTATAATTGCAGCATCATTTGGTGACGTGGATTCTAAGATGAATACAATAGAATGAAAATAAAAAAATAATATATTTTGGGAGAAGCTACTTTGTATTAGATATAACTTCTTGGAAGTTGTGTTTTCCATGGTGTGCATTCCTCTTTTATTTTCTTTGATGCTTCCTTTTCCATCGAAACATTCAACTTTCAGATTTAGGCATCAAAGAAGGGGGTGCTAGAAATTAGCTTAGTCCATGGAGATGACACTTGTTGTGGAATTCAATAAAGAGATTTTTTCTTCTTCTTTATTTTATGGAAGAAATCAAGAAATTATCAAGGATTCATGCTCTCATAATGTTAGCAATGAGAAAGGACAGGTTAATATAAGAATAAATTCATTGATAAGGTCAACCAACATCTTTTAAAGTAGCACAATCCAAAAATGAAAGAAGACAACCTTGTGTCGATAAAGAAAAGAGGCATATGAGTTATTTTTTGGAAGTCAATTTGCATGAGGACATGTAAATATCTAAGTGTCGAGGATATGTTGGGTCACTGATTTGTCATCATTCTCACTTGTCTTTGTCATTCATTAAGCCATTACTTCCAACCATCCATTGCACCATATCACTCACTTGCCACCATTTTTACCGTAATTCTTCATGATGTGCCTCTATATGTATAAGTCATTAATTAACATCATTTTCCTTTATTTTTAAAAGAATAAGAAGAATTATGCATGGTTTACTAATGACAGTTTGGCTAATTCAAATTTTTGCAGCTTAGTCAAGTTTCAGTAGCTATCGTCATGGTTGAGTTAGTAGCACCACTATAGAAGGAAATATGACACTTGAAATTAGTTTCTAAATGCTCCAATATGGATTTGTATTGGTAAAATTCCACGCAGATCATACGTGTCGAAAAACACAACAATTTTGAGCAGTTACCCTCAAACACATTTTTTGAGCAAATAAAAACGAATTTGCAAAAAATAAAACATGGGTTTCTTTTAAGCCTGAGCCCAATTAGGTTCCTTGTGAGCAGCTTCCTCAAATTCGTTACCATTTTAGATATTTTCAAGGTTCTTTGGAGCCCTATTTTGCAGATTGCGTGAGAAAACGGTTTTGTAATTTCACAGTCAACGCCCAGTCACCCAAAAGATTGGAATGAGCTATTCTCTAGAAAATTCATTGCAGGGAGATCATTTTGATCATATTTGGGCAGATATTTAATCCAAGGATCCATCAAATAATATTGGATTTTAATCTCAAAACTGATCTAATGATCATAACTTAAGCAAGGAAATTATGAGTTTGTTAATGTCCTCAAAAATCTATAAATTGCAGTCTCTTTTATTAGAGGAGTGATGAGATGTCAGTGATGAATATTAACTTGTAATTGTTGTTGCTATTTGAATAAGAAGAATTCTATTTTTTTAGTGAATGTAATCTTTGATATAGCGCAACTCTGAATGAAATTTTCTATTTAAATCAAGTGATCTGAGTTCATAATTCCTCACACTCACTAGGAGGGCCCCCTATGGAGTTGTGAGATAGTATAGTTGTCATTTTAATTTCATTTTTTTCATTATTTTATTTGATTTAAAGTTTTCAATATTTTTATACTTTTGAATTCTCGGCTTTCAATATAGTTTGCTTACTTGTTTTCTGTCTATTACAGGCTGAGTGCTCAATATAAAATTTAAAATCCAAAAACACTTTCCTTGGAGTATTTTCTTTCATTTTCATTCTTGTTCTAGTCATCATTTTGATAGATATAGTTGGTTCTCAATAAAATACACACATTAGTAATATTTGATGCTCTTGCACTTGAAATTTTGTCAACAAATCATTGTTTTTTTACTACTTTCTATAATAGTTTTCAATTCCATGCTTTTAGAATAGTTGTGTTTTCAATTTGATAGTTATATTTAATTTTAGTAGTTTAGATTAAATTTATTTCAAGTCTCATAGATTCAAATTAGTGTAGAATTTTTTACAGTTCATCGAATAATTTTTTATTTTATTTTAAAGTTAGCTAGTTAGGTTTCCTTTCATTGTTTAGATTTTAATTTATCTTTAGTAGAATATATTTTAATTTATTGTCCAATTAGAATATATCTCAATGTTTTCATAGTATAGTTTGTTTTAAAATTTCATTTAAATTTTGAATTTTTGAGTTTGAATTCATTGGCCTCTTAAGAGAGAGCATGTGTGTATGCTTATCAAAACTTAGTCATAAATAAGTTTAAATCCTTATGTACAATTAGATTAGTTTCTTGGAATTGAAAATAGATATCCTAGCACATATAGTGCACGTATAATTTTCAAGTTCATGCAACCCCGAGTTTGACAGTTAATGACAAGTAATTTAAGAGTCAACTAAACTACCCAACACCGTCATAGAATAAAATAATACCATCCACAAAAACCTGATGTGTGATAGTTAAATCATCATTTATAATATCTCCCTTTAAGTAACCCCTCCTTTTTTCTTCAACTAATATTTTACTGAGCCCCTTGGCCACCAAAAAGAATAATAGAGCATAAAGTAGATAGCCATGCCATAAACCTTGTCATGCATGAAAAATTGTTGAAGTGAACCCATTGATGAATACTATAAATGATGCATTGGTTATGTAGCTCATAACCCAGTTAATGAAAGGATCCTCAAATCCCAAATGGGTTATTAGAAATCTAATATATATCTAGCTGACTCTATCATATGCTTTGGAAAGGTCAATTTTAATCATCATACCATGTTATTTCCTTCGTTTTTAAACTATGAAGCCCTTCTTGAGCAACCCCAATATTCTAGTTAATTCGTTGACCTTCCAAAAAAGAAATTTATTCCTTGGACACTTTTTTTGATTGAATCGACTTTAGCCTATTAGCTATGATTTTTGCAATCACTTTGTAAATGCAGTTGTATAGTGATATGGGCCTGAAGTCATCAAAGGAGTGTGGAAAAACAATCTTTAGACTAAGGGAAATAAAGGTAGAGTTAAAAGAAACAAGCATCCTACTAGATTTCCTACAATCCTCAATCATCTTGAAGAGACCCCCCCCACTAAAATTTCATAAAGCCTAGTGAAGAATTCTACCGACCATCTGTTCAGTCCAAGAATTTTGTCCTTCTCAAAACTATGGAGGACATTTTTTAATTCAGCCTCATACATCAAATTCATTGAGAACTTCTTGTCTTCATCGTCCATGAACCGAGGGAAGGATTAAGCCAATGAAATAACTTCAACAATGGCTTGTAGGTTTTAATCCCATACAGAAATTACCTGCATATGAATTCTTAAACATAGAAAATAAACAATGCAAGAGAATAACACATAAAACACATATACGCAGATATTTTTCCCTGGATCCCAAAACCGGACTACCAACTTGATTTTTCATTATGTTCCTTTCAATGTTACAATACATATTTATACATGTTGAAGCATTCAATACCATGGACCAAAAAGCATCACGTCAAAAACCATGTGCGAAAAATCATGCACAAAACCATAAGTAGGTCCGCCCACCCTATTATAGGGTCCAAAAACAAAATTTTTCGGGACACTGCCCTGGACCCCACAGAGTGGGGTTACCTACACCCCTCAAACCCCCTGTGACCCCCCCTGCTACGCAATCAGCGCAACGAAGGGGGGTCTCTACCCCCCTTCTAACCCCCTGATTAACTATGTCGACTAGTCGTGGAAAAAATATGACACAACCCAACACTATACCACTTGTTGTTTTCTTTCCATAGGGGGCCACAAGAGATCTTAGTCATTTATCCAGCCCTGCAATGCCCATTTTCTCTACACCAAGAGAACTTCTCAGAGCTCACAGATTTTGTTAATGCATTTGCAGTATTCTTCAAAGTGTTCACCTTTACCATCAACACCTTTTTGTCTTCTATCATATCCCTCACAAAGTAATACTGAACATCAATTTGCTTTGTTTTTGAATGATATGCAGGGTTATTTTCCAAGAAAATTTCACTTTGGCTGTCACAGTCTACCCGTATAGCTCCCTGTACTAACCCCAAACTTGAACAAAATCTCTACAACCAAACTGCTTCCTTGCTTGCATGAGTGGCTGCCATGTATTCTGCCTCTATAGTTGATAGTGCCGCTATAGATTGTTTCTTACTCATCCAACTGACTGCACCTCCAAATAGGTTAAACACATACTCACTTGTAGATCTTCTCTGACCCAAATATCTAGCCCAGTCTGCATCAACAAAGCCATGAATATCCAACACTTTGTCCAATCCTGGTCTTCCTTGATAGCACAAACCATAATCACTAGTGCCACGCAAATACCTGAAAACCCGCTTCACTGCGCTCCTTCCGTGGTTTTGACATAAACTTGCTAAATACTCCCACTGCATGTGTAATGTTTGGTCTAGTACAGACCATTACATACATCATGCTACTGACTGCAGTTGCATATGGAACACGGGACATGTCCTCTTCCTCTTCTTATGTCTTGGGACACTGTTCAACAGATAAGTTTACACCTACAAGAATAGGAACCTTCACCGGTTTACTATCCTGCATATTAAACCTCCGCAATATTATCTCGACATACTTCCTCTGGTTTAACAAGAGCTTCCTCTTTGTCTGCTCTCTTTTAATTTCCATGCCCAAACTATAGTTTGTAGCACCAAGATCATTCATGTCAAATTTGGAGGACAAATGGGTCTTCAAATCCTGGATAATTTCTTTGTCATTTACAACCAACAACATGTCATCCACATACAAGACTATGTAAATAACACAATCACCAATTAATATAAAATACACACAGTGATCTGCTTTGCTTTTGGTGAAGCCAAGTCCCCGTATAAATGTATCAAATTTCTGATACCACATCCTTGGTGAGTGCTTTAACCCATACAAAGGCTTCTTTAACTTCCATACTAGTTCTTTCTTACCCTTCACCGCAAAACCTTTAGGTTGCTTCATGTAGATCTCCTCTTCCAGATCCCCATGAAGAAATGTTGTCTTCACATCCATATGTTCTACCTCAAAATAAAAAATAGCAGCAACAGATAAAATTAATCTCATAGAAGTTACCTTGGCAACAGGAGAAAAAATATCACCAAAATCAATTCCCAACACTTGGGAATAACCTTTTTCCACCAACCGAGGTTTGTATTTCTCCACCTTTCCTTCTGAATTGTCTTCTTCTTGAACACCTATTTGCTGCTAATGGGTTTCATTCCAGGTGGCAACTCCACCAGATCCCAAGCCTCATTTTTGTGAAAAGATGCCATTTCATCAACCATGGCCTCTTTCCAGAGTTTGCCATCCTCTGAATCTATTACTTCCTTCACAGTTCTAGGATCATTGTCACTAATAGATAAAGAAAAATTTGAACAGAAAGCAGATGGACTATACCTTTCTGGCTGCCTTCTTACTCGAACTGATCTTCTCACACCCAGAGTTTCTGGCTCTTCATCTTTTGATTCCTCCTCTGTTGTAGAGTCTGATTCTGCCTCCTTAAGTTCAAATTCTATCTTCTCAGGTTCCTTTGGTTGGACTTCATGTTTAATGACCTCTTTTACTTCTCTGAACACCACATATTGGTTGTACACAACCTTCCTTGTTATTGGGTTCCAAAGCTTATAGCTCTTTAAACCATCCTTATACCCAATAAATATGTACTTTTCAGATTTACTATCCAACTTGGTTCATTTCTCCTTTGGAACATGTACATATGCATCACATCCAAATACCCTCAGATGTGAAAGAGAGGGTTTATTACCAGTCCATACCTCTTGTGGAGTCTTATCCTACAACACTGATGAAGGTGATCTGTTGACCAAGTAACATGCTGTCTCCACTGCCTCTGCCCACAATTCTTGTCCTAACCCGACACCATTGAGCATGCTTCTTGCCCTTTCCATCAATTTCTTGTTCATTCTTTTTGCAACTCCATTTTGCTGAGGTGTATATAGAGTAGTCTTCTGCCGTGCTATACCACACTTCTTACATAATTCTTCAAATTCCTTATTGCAAAACTCTCCATCGTTATCTATCCTTAGCATCTTTATCTTCTTCTCTATCTGGTTTTCCACCAGAGCCTTAAATTCTTTAAACCTGTCAAAGACTTCAGATTTCTTCTTAAGGAAATATATCCATGTATTCCTTGAGAAGTCATCTATAAATGATACATAGGACACAGACTTACCCAGTGATGGAACCTTCATAGGTCCAAACACATCACTATGCACAAGCTCTAATATATGTTTCTCCCTCTTACCACCAGAGGGGAAACTGACCCGATTCTTCTTCCCACATATATAATTTCACAAAAGTCAAAATCTAGAGAGCTATTACTCATACCTTCTACCTGTTAGCTCTGCTACAAACTTTAGCATTTGAAGGTCAAATTCGGGTCTAGTGGTGGGTTTATGCCAAAAAGGAGCTTGCAGCAGTCATTCACCTTCTTCTCCTTCGGTTTCCTCACACCCTCTTAACCCCCGATGTCTCTATTTTTCTTCTCAAAATCTCTTCATTTCCCGCTTTCCCGTCTCCTACAAAACTCTGCATAACCCTTTTTTCTTAAGCCTGGGTGCTTAACCCATGAACCCGCGCCCATACGACCCTTCACGATTGCACGACTCCGCCCTTCCTCAGCCCTTCGTCATTCTTTAATCGCAGCCATTGATCATCCTAATCCAATCGTCCCCGTCGCCGCAACCCTTTTTCCCGCGCGTTAAACCTTGCTCGTTCCCCACCGTTGATTGCATTCACCGTGCGATCTAACGGTGATCGTGCCTCCTGCTCCCATAAACTGCTTGCAATTTAGCCCGCAGGGAAAATGGTTTCCCCGCCGTCACATCCTCCACACGTCACTATTTTATTGCATCGCACCCCCGCATACGGAAACCACCGTATCACCAAAGGCGATGCGGGGAATACCGCACGCCCATGAAACCACTGTTCCCCAGTTGTTAATCTCTGCGCACCTTTTGCACCTAATCACCGTCGGATCTGTCCAACCGCGATCCGATGGTTCACAATGGTCTCCGCCCGCTTCCTCCCGATAGCTCCCTCTGATGCAATATCAATCTTTCTTCCACGCGGTCCGACGGTCAATAGGTGTTCTCATCATATGCACGCCTCCACCATACTGCCATGTCCATAGCCTGTCCAGTGTACCCGAAGGAGGAAGAAGGCGAGAATCTAGAACTTTGCATAGTAAATCCTCAACAACTGTATTTAAGGAAGAGGATGGTTGGGAAGAAAAAGGACGGACTCAAGTAGATCAAAGCATTAATCAGTTATGGCACTCCTCTTAGACAACATTCCACCTGCTCAGGAAGGACAACAGAATATCAGAAAAGATAAAATTTGTCCATTAAAGCCATCAGATCATAGTAGAGACTCCATCAGAGAGTGAATGTGGTTGGTGGTTCATTATGACCCCTCCACACATAGCCTAGCAGCATGTCTTTGTAATAAAACTCTATATATACCTAGCAAACAGATGTAATTAGGGTTGAAAGATGTTATTCTGATGTAAGGTTCAACTTCTGGAGACTGTAACTACTGTGATACCTACAACATTTGGTCTTCATTTTCAGCTAATAGAAGCTTCTTTTGCTATTAATTGCTCACTTTCTACTTCTTCTTTGTTCCAGGCTGTGCCTGTTATGCAATTTTCATGTGCTCTTGATGTTTAGCATTAGAGGGGCTGTCATCCCACCTCTGTGTTAAAATCTAATATGTATCATTGAGTGTGTATGTAGGTTTCTATTTTCTTGGTGCCAGAGAGCTGTCATCTTGTCTGTGCATTAGGAAATAGATTTACAGACCTTTCTACTGGTTGCAGCCAGCCATTACATGGTCTTGTGCATCTGCTAGTGTGGTCAGTATTATCCATGTTCACCTATTCCTTAAACTATGAGTAATTGGTGGTCTAAAGCCTTGTAGTCTGGGGGTGTTCATCCATGTCTGGGGTTAAGCATAGTAGAAGTGGATATCTAGCTTGAATATGCATCATTCCTTCCATTCATCCACCATTTTCCAAGATTTTTGTTGATTTTGTAATGTTCACGAGCATCTCTGATATACAACCTAGGAGAGTTTCTTGGGGTGATAACATTAATTGGCGTCGTTGCCAGGGAGAGGAGATTGAAGCTCAGCTTCCCTAGGAGAATGACACAGTTCCAAGATTTGATGATAGACAAGGTTTGGACACATAATCTGGTTGTAATCATCTATCTAGTGACTCCACTGGAGGAAGACCAACTTTTGGCAACTCCATAGTATAGTCCTGGCTCAGTTTGCGAGGCATGCTCGAAGAAATCCTCAAAATTCACCAGTTGTTCCAGTGCCTGATCCTGAGAAGATCGTTAAGCAGAAGAAAATTTCGTAGAAAGGGGCATCAGGATCAGGTAAGCCTTAGAAATTCCATGTATCTCTGTTAGTGAAAGTCACCTTCAGAGATTCATTTAGCTCCTTAGTCATTCATCTCCCTTTCGGATTCCAGTTCAAAGAAAGAAGCTTTCCATGTTGTCCATCATATTCCTCTGTTTCTATCATTCTTTTCATTGATTCATACCACTCAGTCCACCAGTATCCTTTCATATACCCTAGTCATGGCAGGTCAACAAGCCCTTACAAAGATAGAAAGAATCGTAGCTGCCAGGTATGGACCCATGGTCTTGCCTGTCCCTTTGAATGCCATGCTTACAGGAGATTATCAAGAATATATGCCTAAGTTTACTGGTGCAAAAGGAGTAAGAATTGAAGAGCACCTCGAATCTTTTTATAGCTATGCTAATAACCTAGGTATCAATGAAGAGGATGTGTGGATGAGGGTTTTTGTCCAAAGCCTAGATGGGGAGGCTAGAAAATGGTTCAGAAATTTACCCCCTAGGTCTATAGCAGACATTGAGGCTTTAGATGATGTGTTCTTAAAGCATTGGTGGGATAATAAAGAGCTGCTCTATTAGCATGCTGAATTTGGGAACTTGCAAAGAGAAGATGGTGAGCTGCTGTCTGATTTCAACAAGAGATTCAACATTATGTACAACAGAATTCCATCTGAAGTCAAGCCTACCCCTACTTCTGCTATGATTACTTATGCCCATGCCTTCAATTCTCAATTCTGCCTACTGTTAAGAGAAAGAAGATGTACTTCTTTGGCTGATATGCAAACTGCAGCCTTTGAAGTAGAAGCAAACATCATTGCTGCAGAAAGACTCGAAGGTGATGCTGAAAGGAGAAGACAGGGAGGTGAATCCTCATCATCCTATGATCCTGAGATAGATGAATTAGCCAGGATGATAGAGTTTTTAGCCTTTGAAGTTTCCAAACTAAAAGCTGAGCAATATTCTGAGGAAGCAGGAGCTCCTTGTTCCTTTACTCTTTCAAGGCCAAATCCATATAGAGGAGCACAGGAGCAGTTGCAGATTTTGCAAAGAAACAAAGATGTAAATGAAGACAAAAGGGTGAAGACCCTTTTTCAGAATATAGTCATGGAAGAAGAGCAGCCTTAAGAAGAGGAGGAGGTCCATGGGTTGGAAGATAAGGGTTGTGCCCCTTTCTTACCAAGAGCTGCTTATGAGGAAACATTATTCAGAGGCACTACTCGTGAGTTTGTTGTACCTGCAGAACAACAAGTTGATCAATAGAAGCAACCAGTAGCAGGTCCCACCATCCTCGAAGAATCTGAGCTTAAGCCAGCCCATCTTCCCATGATTATGCAGATCTGAAAATTAGCCAGCCTGCTTTTGTCCCCTGTCCAGTGATCAATAAGGGAGAGCAAAGCTCCCCATCATCTTATGTTTCTCTATCTGCTCAAAAGAGAATCCCTCATAGTTGCCGACTAGGCACTGAGGCAGGTAATAGCTCCATTCTCAAGGTTGAGACTGATCACCTCATTTTTGATATTTTGAAACCTGCTCAAGTGGCCTCCACACAGATTGAAAGGGTAGCTTGCTAGATGACAGAGGAAGAGGGTGCACAGTTTTGGGACTCCTGCTTGGATGTGGACTGTCTTAAGAAAAATGAAGGAGCAGATAATGTCTATGTGTCCCCTGCACAAGAATACATTGGTTCACCATTCATACTAATCGTGCAGGCCATGGATGACATAGATAAGTACACAGTAACCATGGTTATTCAGCAGGTGTACAAAAGCTCCCATGAAGAACATCCAAGGAGGAGAGTATACAGAAAGGGGATGAAATTTGATCCATATCTACCAAACAAGGTCAAATCTCCTAAACTCTTTGAGGTAGAGGATCAAATAAATCCTGTTTTGCAGCTCTATGATGAAGGGGCTGAGAGGAGGAGAAACAATTTTGATGGCCCATTAGTTGGCCAGTTTTTGAATATTTATGTTGTTTAAGGTCCTCATGCCTTAATGATTGTAAGCATTTTCTTTTACAGGTTTTAGTGTAGACTTAGTTTGACTCCATGCCCAATGAATACTAGGCAACTGTTTTTAAGCTGGTTTTGTATGAAGGCATTGGTATGCAGTTATTGAGACCTCACAGTGAGGATCTCATCCCCAGAAGGAGCCAGTTTTAGCTTTGCTACAAACGTCAACATTTGAAAGTAAAATTCAGGTCTGGTGGTGGGTTTATGCTGAAAAGGAGCTCGCAGCAATCATTCACCTTCATCTCCTTTGGTTTCCTCACACCCTTTTAACCCCTGCTGTCTCTATTTTTCTTCTGAAAATCTCTTCATTTCCCGCTTTCCCATCTCCTACAAAACTCTACGTAACCCTTTTTTCTTAAGCACGGCCACTTAACCCATGAACCCGCGCCCATATGACCCTTCGCGATTGCATGACTTCGCCCTTCCTCAACCCTTCGTCGTTCTTTAATTGTAGCCATTGATCATCTTGATCCAACGGTCCCCGTTGCCACAACACTTTTTCCCATGCGTTAAACCCTACTCGTTTCCCCATCGTCGATCACATTCACCGTGAGATCTAATGGTGATCGTGCCTCCAGCTCCCGTAAACTGCTTGTGATTTAGCCCGTGGGGAAAACGGTTTCCCCACCGTCACATCTGCCTTGCGTCACTATTTTATTGCATCGTGCCCCCACATATGATGTAGCTCCAAAGGCGGTGCGGGGAATACCGCCCGCCCGCGAAACCATTGTTCCTTGGTCGTTAATCTCCGCGCACCTTTGCACCTGATCGCTATCGGATCTTCCCAACCGCGATCTGACGGTTCACAATGGTCTCCGCCCACTTCCTCCTGATAGCTCCCTCCAATGCAATCTCAGCTGTTCTTCTGCGTGATCTGACGGCCAATACTTGTTGTCATCAGGTGCACGCCTCCGCCATACTACCATGTCCATAGCCTGTCCAGTGTACCCAAAGGAGGAAGAAGGCCAGAATCCAGCACTCTGCGTAGTAAATCCTCAACAACTGTATTTAAGGAAGAGGATGGCTGAGAAGAAAAAGAACGACCTCGAGCAGATCAAAGCATTAGTCAGTTACGACACTCCTCTCAGACAACATTCCACCTGCTCAAGAAGGACAACAGAATATCAGAAAAGATCAGATCTTTCCATTAAAGCCAACAAATCGTAGCAGAGACTCCATCAGAGAGTGAATGTGGTTGGTGGTTCATTATGACCCCTCCATGCATAGCCTAGCAAAATATCTTTGTGATAAAACTCTATATATACCCAACAAACAAATGTAATTAGGGTTGATGGATGTTATTCTGATGTAAGGTTCAACTTCTGGAGACTGTAACTACTGTGATACCTGCAGCGTCTGGTCATCATTTTCAACTAATACAAGCTTCTTTTGCTGTTAATTGCTCACTTTCTACTTCTTCTTTGTTCCAGGCTGTGCCTGTTATGCATTTTCATGTGCTCTTAATGTTTAGCATTAGAGGGGTTGTCATCCCACCTCTATGTTAAAATCTAGTATGTATCATTGAGTGTGTATGCAGGTTTCTATTTTCTTGGTGTAGAGAACTGTCATCCTATCTGTGCATTAGGAAATAGATTTACAAACCTTTTTACTGGTTGCAGCCGGCCATCACATGGTCTTGTGCATTTGCTAGTGTGGTCAGTATTCTCCATGTTCACCTATTCCTTAAACTGTGAGTAATTGGTGGTCTAAAGCCTTGTAGTCTGGGGGTGTTCACCCATGTCTAGGGTTAAGCATAGTAGAAGTGGTTATCTGGCTTGAATATGCATCATTCCTTCCATTCATCCACCATTTTCCAACATTTTTGTTCAGTTTGTAATGTTCCCGAGCATCTCTGATATACAACCTAGGAGAGTTTCTTGGGGTGATAACACTACCATACCTTTACCATGAAGTATTCAAAGGCCCTTCTCTCCAATATGTCCAAGCCTTTGATGCCACAACATGGTCTTCTCTCCAGAGACCACTAGATTTTCTGCTCCATTTTCAGGAAGCACAGAACTGTTGCACCCATCAACAACAGTGCTACCTTGCAGCTTGTAAAGAGTTCCAATCTGAACTCCCTACCTCAATACCAATGCTCCCTGAACCATCTTGCAGGTATCCTTCTTGAACACTGTTTTTACACCTACATCATCTATCTTGCTTACAAAAATCAGTTTTCTAGCCAATGCAGGAATATGCAGAACACCCGGAAGTGTTCTAACCCTTCCACCTTGCAACTTCAGCTTTACCTTTCAACGACCAACAATTCTCACCTTCCTATCATCCCCAAAGAAGACATCACCACCATCATATTTCTCATACTCGTAGAACCACTCTCTATGGGGAGTGAAGTAAAAGGATGCACCTGACTCAATCAACCATGCCACATGATATACATGTGTACTTGAAGAAGCCAAATACACATCCCCACCTTCATCGGAGGTGGTTTTCGCCTTTGCAAAAGGAGCATCATCAGATCCCTTTCCTTTGTCAGGAGCTTTAGATTTACAGTCCCTTTTGTAGTTCCCTTCCTTCCTGTATTTCCAGCCAAACACCTTTAAAGGTTTTCCTGGAGATTTATATTTCCCTCTAGATTTAGATCTCCCACTAGATGACTTATTTTTGTTTCTATTCTAGGACCGTCCTCATACAGACAAGGCATCACCATTCTGGCTCTCCATATTTTTCCGTCTCATCTCCTCCGTCAGGAAGGATGAGACTATTTCATCAAACTGCAAGGCAGTTGCATTGCTACTTATTGCAATAACTAGACTATCCCATGAATCTAGTAGAGAACACAAAAACCTGATGCACTTATATTCATCTAAAATTTTAATATCAACAGATAATAACTGTATTACCACATTATTAAATGCATTCAGATGCTCTATCACCGAGTCTCCATCTTTCATCTTTAGGTTACACAACTTTTTTGGTAGGAATAGTTTATTCACCGGAGACTTGGATTGGTACAAAGTCCCTAACTTGTCCCACAAAGCCTTCACCATATCTTCCCCTGATACATTCAACAATATTGAATCTAAGACACACAATCGTATTGTTCTCTTTGCCTTTCGATCCAACTTCTTCCATTCTTCATCGGACACTCCCTTTGGTTTAGTACCCAGATCTACCACGATCCAGTGATCTTTATCCACCAACAAATCCTCCACCTTGAGTTTCCGCAACTCAAAACTCTGACCATTAAATTTCCTGATCTCTATCTTTCCACTGCTCACCATCTTCTTTCACCACCAGAATCGATCTCATAGATCTCCCACTGAACAGGGTCTACCACAGGCTCGAGCAAAACCCCTCAGCAACAAAGGCATCCCCCTGAAGCCAAAACAGCTCTGATACCGAATGTAGGATTTAACCCCGTACATAAATTACCTGCATACAAATTCTTAAACATAAAATAAAAAATGCGAGAGCATAACACATAAAACACATATACACAAAGATTTTCCCCTGGATCCCAAAACTAGGACTACCAGCTTTATTTTTCATTATGTTCCTTTCAATGTTACAATACATATTTATACATGCTGAAGCATCCAATACCATGGACCAAAAAACCATCGCGTCCAAAACCATGGATCGAAAACCATTGCGTCCAAAACCATGTGCGAGAATCATGCAGAAAACCATAGGTAGGTTTGCCCAACCTAATATAGGGTCCAAAAACAAAATTTTCTGGGGACCCCATAGAGTCGGGTTACTTGCACCCCTCAAACCCCTGTGACCCCCCCGCCTTGCGCTACGCATTCGTCGCAACGAAGGGGGGGCTCCGCCCCTCTTCTAACCCCCTAGTTAAATACATCGGCTAGTCATGGAAAGAATATAACACAACCCAACATGGTCACTTCAGCAAGAGCCTTAAAATGATTCGTGAAATGTTTTTTTCCCAATTTTGTGATATTTTCAAATTTTGAAGCTCTACCACCATCACCCTTAGAAAAAAAGTTGAACGAACTTTGTATTTTCATCTTCGTTCTTCAACCATATTACTTTGTGCTTTTGCCTCCAAGTCTCCTCATTTTCTTCCTAAATTCTCTTTTAGGTAGCCTCTAGATGAATGATCTTATTTTTCAATTCCTCCAACAAATACACCCCCCAACATTTGGAGCTTCCAGATGCTCCATCTCTTCCTCCACAACTTTAAGATATTGCTCCTACCTCTGTCTTTTATGGGTAGACTACTCTATTATCAGTTAAGGAAAACCCTGACTATAGGGAAAAACCCTAAGGTAACATCAAAAGCTCTTTTAATATGAATCTGGACCTTCAACCTGGAGAGGGATCTATCTGTAAAACTCAACTACCCCATGGTAACTCTAGTAGAAGGTTTTGTGCAATTGAGTTCAGGTGGTGAAATTTAGATCTAGGGATAAAATTGGTTGGGTGATCTTCAAAACCATTGAGCATGGAGTCCATCTATTAAACAAATGAGATCACAGGTCCAATGAGCAGGTTGTACAAAGCATGAAAGTCACAAGTCCTTTGATTGTTTCAGAGATTTGGAAGAAAGATGACTGAAGGAAAACAAAGTTTAGGGATGACTAGAATAACAAATATTAATGACTAATAATTTAAGAGAGGAGCATCAATGAAATCCAATCTCATAAACTAACATTCTCATACATTGAAGAAGATAATTATATAATAGAGAAAATACTGACAGGGAGAATTAACACATGAATTTCCTAATAAATGCTCATTAAACACTGTGAATACATTCAAGATTGCTCAAATATATTTGGACTACAAGTGTTTTCCCAATAAAATCCAACCTCATTTACATCTTCATAAACTGTTTATATAGTGTTTTACATAATAGTTTTCAAAATAATAGTCATCACATAATTACAAAAGCATAGATATTTTGAATATCTCTGAAGTTCATGTATGCAAAAGATAAACTTAAAAATATTATGTATGTCCTAGAATAACTATAATAAAATATGCTTGCATTCAGGCAAAATAAATATCTTTCAACTACCTCCCTTGAAAGTAGAACAGGTCCCTAAACTATAGTTTAACATCTCTGCTAACATAATAGGTCCCTTTGCAAAAATCCATCAAAACTGCTTCTTCGTTGTTCTTCAATTTTGTTGGAAAATTTTTAGCCTTCAAATCTGGAAATTGTTTTATTAATGCTAATCATCTGTCTTTAAATCTAGAGTGGTTGTAGTTCATTTCACACAAGATTGTTGGCTGTCCATTCCAAACTACCATCCCTCTTTTCCTGCGATTCAATAGTTGCAGACTCATCTATCTATTAACACTTCCGCATTATACTATCAGAGTGCTATACACTTAATAGATTTTACTCATAAAACTTTTTTACTTAAAAGATGTTACAAAAACAAAAAATTATGATATCTTTTGGCCCCTTTTGCTTTAGCGCTTACCGCATTTTTTTACCATAAGATAGAGGGTTGTGACCATCGGCTTAACCCTAAGGTGCTAGTCATTTTGTTTGCTGTCAGGGGCTATTTTCCTTCGTTAAATTCTTTGAGCTCTTAGTCATTTAAGTCTTAATGACCATGTGCCAGCCTCAATATCGGAGCCCCCTTTAATCGAATATCATCAACCTTCGATACACCGACCTTCGATATGACTTCATCACTACCACGTGGCACCTCGTGAGTGGTGACATGTGTCACCTTGATTTTCCCCGTTAGGACCCCTTAAAACGCCAAGCCTACCTGCCATGTGTCCTTTTCTATTGCCACATCATGTTGATGTCAGATGCCATGTAGCTTTACCAAAACCAATCATATTTCACCACACGTCCCGCTAGAGGAGAGAGAAAAGGGCATGTCCTCCTTTTATTTTTCGATGAAATCCTTTGTTAATATATTGCGGTGTTCCCCGATGGTTTAACAATATCGACGCTTTTCCCGATAGCTTAACATTATTTATGCTTTTTCATATCACAACTTGACATATCGCAACATTTGAAAGTTGTCATATTCTCTGGTCCATCGATTCACTGAATGACGATATGTTATGGACCTTCGATGTTGCAATGCTTCGATTCACTGATTGGTGATATGCGATATGCCCTAGACCTCTGATCATTGATCGCCGATATATAGGACCTGCAGATGTGCTAATCTCTGATTCTCCATGGACTGCTGATATGCAATATGCGATATCTCCTAGACCTATGATATGCTCTTTTTCCTTCGTTTCAAAGGATTCAAACTCTTAAACTTCAACATGCCATATCTTTTGATTTACAAGTCCATTTTTGGACTTCCACATACTGATGCAAATATTTTTTCAGAGAAATTTCCAATGGAGAGGGTCCGATGTAGGTTTTGAGTCCTTATGATGCTTGGAAAATGACTGAAAAGTTCTATCCTCATTTACTTAGATTTCCAAAAAATGTTGACAACCCTACTATCAAGAAATTTTCCCTATTTATTACAATTTTAAATACTAACACTACAATTGTCAACATTTTCCAAAAAATATTAAAAAATGTGAAATTATTATTGTGATAACAGTTGGTTCCACAGGGATGTTGTCAATTAATGATGGTAGCAAGAACCCCCCATAGATTAGTTGCCTCATCCATTACAAAATTTGGCTAAAAGAAAAACTCACTAAGAAATAGAACTTCATCTTTTTAAGAGATGATTTTATAGACTCTGAACTTGAAAGTAGAAAATACAATTGTTTCTAAAAGCCTTCTTATTTTCCTGATCAATATCAATAGAACCTTAGGGCCTTCGCTTCAGGCTTCAAGTCCTTTAGAAAATTAATCCACACATTGCTGCACACTACAAACTGAAAATGGAAATTGAAAAACTCACTGTTGAAAAACCACACTTATTACATGCCATTTCCTACTCTAACCTACTAAAAGTATCTTCCCAATCAGGTGAAATAAAAAACCCAATGCAACCATGCAAGTAAATGGTTACTTAACTGATTTCTGCTCACATTTTCTTTAAGAAGAAAGAAAAATTTAAGAAATGGCAACTCAAACTCGAATCTGAATCCAATACCTCTGTCGATGAACAAAACAAACTCTACCATCACTAACGATTCTAGCAGACTAGCCACAGGGTCCTGGAAGACATGAAAACCACATCTTGTCTAATGATCTAATTTTTCCATTTGCTTTAGCTGTGAACTATCAAGCTCATGATTAAATTCATAATATCTTCCATTCTCAAAACCAAGGGGTCAAAATATAACTTGTTTCTTCTGCTTAAACAAAACTTCAAAATAAATATCTTGAAATGGAAAAATATGGGGCAAATTCCGAACTTCTAAAGCTTCAATCTTGATTTCAATGTCATTGGCCAACTCTTCTAAAAAATGAATCTTTTCTTCTGAGCTACTTTTGCATGACTTTAACTAAGAATACAAAAATGAAGAATAATTTTAATCCACTTCATCATTAGTGTACATATCATTCCATTCTTTAAAACCTTGAATGGAAACAATGCCTACTACACATTCTTTTTTATCCATCCTTGTTTCCAAGAAGATAACATAAAATATTGTTATGGATGTTATGGACTTCGCATACAAACATTCAATCCAATTTTTTCATTTCCCTTGGAATGAATCATAAGATAATCTCATGTATACATCTCCAAACTTGAATTTAAGAAGATTAGTAAAGTCACTAAAATTTGCAATATGTTTCAAAGTCAAGATCAAATCCTCTCCACTAAATTTTGGACCATTCCTAAAAAAATATTCATCCTTGGGTAAAGGATTAGGAAAACCAAGAATAGCTGTAAAATCCAAACTTGCATACCTTGAAACAATAGTAGCAACATCTGAAATTTTCATTAACCTAGTAAAACAATCATTGAATCATCTAAGTTATGAGTCCTTCTGACAACGGAGTTGTTATGGAAGCTTCTAACTTTGGATTCTTCAAAATGGAGTTGCCAGAGCAAACACTTTGTAGCCAAAACTGATAAACAAATCTATGTTTTCCCTTAGAGATCCGATCTTCAACGATCAAATCATTAGGGGAAAAAATATGCTTTTCAATCCCTGACAACGATGCAAAAATGTTATCTCTTAAGGAAAACCCTAGCTACAAGGAAAAACCCTAAGGTAGCCTCAAAACCTCTTTTAGATTGAAGTTGGCCCTTCAACTTGAAAAGAGATCTCTTCGTAAAACTCAACTACCCTATGGTCACTGTAGTAGAAGGTTTTGTGCAATTGAGTTCAAGTGGCTAGATTTAGATCTAGGGATTAAATTGGTTGGGTGATCTTCAAGACCATTGGGCATGGAGTCCAACTATTAAAAAAATGAGATAACAACTTCAAGGAGCAGGTTGTACACATAATGAAAGTCACAAGTCCTTTGGCTATTTGGGAGATTTGAAAGAAAATTGACTGAATGAAAACAAAGTTTATACATGGCTAGAATAACAAATATTAATGACTAATAATTTAAGAGAGGATCCTCAATGAAATCAAATCTCATAAATTAACATTCTCAAACATTAAAGAAGGCAATTATATAACAGAGAAAATATTGTTAGGGAGAAGTAACACATGAATTTCCTACTAACAGCTCATTAAACACCATGAATAAATTCAATATTGCTCCAGTATATTTGCACTACAAGTGTTTTTCCAATGAAATCCAAGATTGTTTACATATTCATAAATTGTTTATATAGTGATTTACATAACAGTTTACAAAATAATAGTCATCACATAATTAAAGAAATAGATATATTTTGAATATCTCTCAAGTTCATGTATGCAAAAGATAAACTTAAAAATATTCTATATGTCCTAGAATAACTATAGGAAAATATGTTTGCATTCAAGAAAAATAAATATCTGTCAACAACATCCCTTGAAAGTAGAACAGGTCCCTAAACTATAGTTTAACATCTCTATTAATATAAGGGGTCCCTCTGCAAAAATCCATCAAAATTGCTTCTTCGTTCTTCTTCAATTTTACTGGAAAATCTTTAGCCTTCAAATCTGGAAATTGTTTTATTAATGATAATCATTTGCCTTTAAATCTAGAGTGGTTGTAGTTGTTTTCACACAAGCTTGTTTACTGTTCATTCCAAACTACCATCCCGCTTTTCATGTGATTCAATAGTTTCCAACTCATCTATCTATTAACACTTCCACATTATACCATCAGAGTGTTATATGCCTTGTAATATTTCCATGATGCCACTTCATAGATTTTACTCATCGAATTTTTTTACTTAAAAGATGTTACGAAAACAACAAATTATGATATCTTTTGGCCCCTTTTGCTTTAGCACTTACCACATTTTTTTACCATAGGACAGAGGGTTATGACCACCGGCTTAACCCTAAGGTGTTGCTCATTTTATTCATTGTTAGCGGATATTTTCCTTTGTTAAATGCTTTAAGGTCTTAGTTATTTAAGTCTTAATGACCATGTGCCAACCTCAACATTGGAGTCCCCTTTAATCAAAACTATTTTAAGTGGAAAGTGTTACAAAGCTCTAATATCATCAACCTTTGATACACCAACCTTCGATATGACGTCATCACTGCTATTGTCATTTTGTATTTTTGAGTTTGAGGGAGTAAACACATAGGACAACATCAAAACCACTTTAGAAGCTGGGTTTTATGTGAATTTTAGGCTAGTTATTACTGTACTGATTTTTTTTATTGGATTTATTGGTTGATTAAATTGTTTTAATTCCATTGGGCTATGGAGTCTAAATATTAACTGTATCTGCATCAAACTTTGAAGGGGTTCCACAGGGAAAGATATGTTGCACTAGTTGGATGTTCCAAAATTTAAATGAATTATGAAATAGAAGAAAAGTAAGATTCAGTGGAAACTAAGGAGAAATGAATGATTCCTTAATTTGACTTCAACAGTAAAGATCTAAATTACTAACAACCAAAATAGGGTGTTCTATTAACATATCATATTCATCACAGTTTTTGTTATGTAATTAAGCTTTTCCGAAATAACATAGAAAGGAAAACAATGTTTAAACACATAAACTGAAGAAAAACATCACCATTTTGTATACCGCATGAATCCTGTGAAAATGTCCCCGTATTATTGATGCTTCCAACAACTTTGAAAAATTACAATTTGCAGAGGAAATTTTATTCAACAATCAACCTGTAATACTTCAAATGGTGAAGTATTTATAAGAAATAATTACAAAATAATTACAAAATCATTGTCTCAACTAACAGTGTATTATTAGCATTATCCTAAACAATAAAATCGATCTTTGCAGAATGATAGGAAAGGTGTACAACTGCATGAATAGGAGGCTCTATTTTGATGGATTCGGTTGATGAATCAGCCTAAAACTATGCCATGCTAGCTGTTGTGTTGGCTGTTGCGCTGGATGATAATTCAACTGCATCTGAGTTACTTTAATCCAATAAACCACATAGCTCCTCCCACCTTTTTTCATCTAGAATAGTTAACTTAATTACCCTGCGATAAATCTCATCAACCTCATTATAATTTGAAAATGTTGGCTTTACTGTGAAGAGATGTTTTACCTCATTCTGGATAAAGAAGTCATTTTCCATATTTTGTAAGAATGCTCTAGCTGTCATGTTACCTTTTATACCACTGAATTTGATACTGCTTCTGGCCACTTCTTTCATTTTCAAAACATAAAGTTCTTGAGTAATCAATTGATCATTAATCACATATATGTTGGGTAGTCCTTTCTGGATTAATGCTTCAATTCTATTGCAAAATCTGTTCACTCCCAGCTCTAGTGTCTCACACCTTTCCACCAATTGATTGATGAGATTTCTTTTAGTCAATTTTTTTTTGACTTCCAAGATGGTAGCAGTCCTATCACTGATTCCTAACTCTTCAAGTTCATATTTATTCTTTGAATTCAGGAATTTGATGATGTTGGAAGCTTCTGTAGGCATGTCTCCTAGCTTTTCCCTTACTTGAACAATGGTTTTAGTGGTGTTTTGTATCAGTTATTTCTGTTAAAAAATGATTTTGATACATGGCCAAATATCATTCATGGAGTCAAGAATACCCATCCAAATGGTTTCCTTGGCTTGGGCCAAGGTCTGACCAATTGATGTATCCTTCTCAACCCTCTATAATCTCTCCAACAGTCTTTGTGACTTATGTACTTCATCCATATGATAAGCTTTAGTTCTAGCTTTGTATTCTTGCAGAGCTTTGAGCTACCCCTGCAATGTCTTAATTTCTTTTGATTGGATTGACATATTCTCCGGTGTCTTTGTCACCTATTTAGTGCTTATAGTTTTAGTTTAACATCTTTTTGCAATTATTGTTTCGGTTGCTGGGAGCTAAGTGATGGGTAAGGCATCCATGGAGAATATGGATACCTTTTGATTTTGTTCTTTCTCTTTGATCATTTTCTCCATTTCTGCCTCCATTTGTCTAATATGAATATTCTTCTCTATGATTAGCTTCATCATGTCAGCCTTATATGTCTCATTTTCTTTGATGACTTTAGTCAAGGGATCCTCTGTGGCTGGAAGTTTCAACTGGTTTCTCAATGTTGCAATGTCAAGATTTTTATTCTTGATGATCTCCTCTTCTGTTAGCCTCACTCTAATATTAAAAACAATTCTAAGTCCAAATAATTAAATTAATTAAAATCATGAAAGTTAGGATTTAATCCTACCTTTCTAGATTGAGTTTGTTCCTCATGGTTAGGAGTCAGTTTAGGCTTAGTTGGTTGAGATATTCTCTCCAACTAGTTAGGATCCTAGATTAGTGTGTTGTTGAGATATTTTCTCAACCAAGTTTGTTCAAGATAGATGCACTATCTTGAGACAACATCCTCATGTATTTATATGTATCACAAACATTATTTTAATAATGAAAATTCATGAGAGTGAGAGACTACAGGAAAGTCTCTCATGCCTTTTCCACCATGTCTGGTTTTTCTATATTTCTGATATTTATTTTATGAGTGAATGTGTTTTTTTAATTTATTAGTTTTCTACAATTGGTATCGGAGCAACGGTGAGATTAGTTAGAGTTGAGTTTTAAGAAATTACCAAAGTGGCACAGAGTTTCAAGAAATTACCAGCGTGGAAGTGTATCGAGCAATGAATCTTTGTGAGGGCAACCACGACTTTTCTAGAGAATGTAGACGTAGATATAGGTTGCGTGTGCATATTGTCTCTAGCATACACTAATCTGGAGGACTGAATAGAGATTCTTTGGTTTATATCGTTCAGCGTCATGGCTCCTTGAATGCCACAGGGTTTTCTAAGGGCGAATCGATATGCCATTGGTGTGGCTAACCTGGTACCGTTCGTCTTCGCTATGCCATTAATGAAAATTTTTGAGCAGAGGATTGGCTGGTTCATGCCACATTTCATCATCCATGTCTAGTGCCTGTAATGTGAAAAATTATGAATGAATAAGAAAAGGTGAATTTTTAATAACAGGTTCAGTATTCAATGCGATTCGATCTTAAACACAAATAGTACATTCAATAAAAATGCAGTGAGAGGTTTTTAGGAGGGTTGTTTTTCCAAGGGTCACTCGATCAATTTTAGCGCTAAATCGACCTAATTCCAGTTTGGAAGCTCTCGGATCACCGCAGATCTCAGTGATTCTGCGTGTTGGAAGTTTTTGAACGGATTTTTCGGTGCCAGATTTGAGCTCATAGGCTTATTTTTCCTGTGAATTCTAATAGATGGGTTTCATCTCGTTTGCAAGTTGAGTTCTGTTATCATCCAAGTTCATCTGCACAGAAGTTCATCCCCCACAACAATAATTGATCCTGCCTGCTCTGCAACGAATACATCATCAAGGGATTCTTTGATCTCATTCACCATGGATGGATTCCCTTTTTCGAAGTGTTTCTCGTAGTCGGTACCACTGAGCGCCAAAGATTCAAGAATTTGTATAAGCAACCAAGCAAAGGGGTGAACTCGTTGAGACTATAGCCATGGGTGTTTCCATTCAGGAAGGTTCAATCATGGGCCAATTTTTTTTTATCCGAGATTATATGAAAACTCAACCAAGTTTTGAATTAATGTTATATCATGTTGAGAGAAGGTTTGAGATCTGGTTTTGATCCGGTGAATCTGAGGGTGTAAGCAGAAGCCCACACCCAAAGTAGACATATTTTTTTTAAAGGACAAATTATTGTGGTTAGAGGCCGAACGCATTCATATTTTGGGCATGATTATTTGACAGTCCGATTTCCATCTGATTGTTGTGCATGTGAGTAAATGTTGACAGTGTGGGTTCTCCAAATCGAAAGTCGAGTCCATGGTCAAATTTGCTAATCACCAGACAATAGAAGTTGTCTTCAAGTTCGTTATATTCAAGTCGGTGGAGGATACCGAAGGCTGCCCAGTGCCCAGTACATAATCTAAAATTTTCTTTCCTTCCAATTTTCCCCCCTTCCTTGGAAAGAGTTAGATAGTTAGCTCAGCTTAAGGAATTTGTGGATGGAGCCAAATAGGATTTGCTCGACTCTTTATTTATCACGTTATTGAATGTCCTGGTGTATTAGGTTTATAGGTCTCCTCTACCCAAGATCAATGATTAATCCTTTCTATATTAAATCGATGCAAATCGACAGAGTTGTATGTTATTGGGAAGAGGATAGACAATTTGGTGGAGATCTAAGGTGAGGAGTGATAAATGTAAATTTTTGATTTTGGAGTAATAAGGTGAAATGAATTTTTTTTTGTATTTGGATTGATAAGTGGAATTTTTTAGAGAAAGTCATTATTGTAATTCAAAGTAATATTTTACTTTGAGAGCGATTGAGTCACTATAGGCAATTTTTGAAGACAATTTGCTTCCAATGTTTGCAAGTGTGATATTCTCTTTGAGAAGTTTCCGAGACAAAGTTGTGACATTGAAGAGTGATGTACTTCAGTAATTAATAAAATCATAATTTTTGTGGTGCTTGTGTCCTAGATCCGCTCGAAATTGAATAAGGGGATCTTAGGTACACCATGTGTATGTTTGTGATGGCGCAGGATTCTTGATATTGTTTTTATTTGTGTATACTTTTGACACTAACCTTCATGTGGTATCTTTCTAATATGGTACACATGTAGAACACAACAAATTAGCAAATTGTATGCACATAATCAATTCCATTCAAGCTTATGTAATCAAGAAGACTGCAAGAAATCAAGAAGAAACAATACATAATCAAGTTGTCAACGACATTTTTGCATCAACATCCAATCAAGCTTCCATCTACATCAACAATTTTTGCAGCAATTCAACAACAACATTTTGAAAATTGCACTTGCACCATTTTTTAATAAGATCAATACAAAATTGTAACTTGCCAATCATAATTTGTAAGTTGGATTGTAATCAAAGTCAAATTCAGTTGAATTGTAAGGGTGCATTCTCGGTTGAAACCAACACCCATGCTTTGAATTGATAGGGAATCAATTAAACCAAGTGAATCCATTGTTTTTTAACTGAGTCATTCAAATCAATGTAAGCATTTCTCTTGGGTTCATTTTCGATAGTATTCTACACCCTTGTTTTGATCAAGCAAGCATGTGAGTTCAAGCAAGTGCAAAGTTCACAACATCAAGCGGGCATGAAAGCAAGCAAGTGTGAGTTCAAACAATCAATTGTTAAAACAGGATCAAGCGAGCGTGCAACAATCAAGCAAACATCAAGCGAGCGAGTTCTAAATATCCAGAAAATATTAAAAGCAAGCGAGTGTGAGTTCCAGCAGGTTCAAATGGCAAAAAGCATTTAGTTGTTAAAGATTCTTAACAATTTGATCCTCTCAGCTGCTGAAGACATGGTACAAATCAGAAAAGCAACTCTTGTTGATATTTCAATGAATCTTCAACATGCACATGAAATGATTGAGTTTCTTCAACTGGAGTCGCAATTTCAAAGAGATGAGTTGCAACAGAAGAGTGATGTTTCCAAGTCTTTCATTCATACAGATGAAAATAAATATGTTGATTCCAAGTCACTGATCCAACCAACTTCAAGTGTCGAAGTGGTCCCTGATCCAGTTCAACTCTATTCCAAACCAATCATCAAGCCATGGGAATAGCTTCAAAGTAACAAAAATCTACAAGGCTTAGGATATTTCAAATATGACGCGAAATTACATATCCGAAATTATTCAAAGCCCATTAAGTTTATCAGTGCAGGTTTCTTGCACAAATCACCCCAGCTAGTTCTGAGAAAGTTGAAGCCAAACAAAAATACACACAAACTGAAGTTGTAGTCAAACCAAACTACCTTCACTGTCAAAGAATCGATCATCTGGAAGATCAGTGTTTTGATCTCCATCCTTTTCATCACTGTGGCAAGTCAAATCATTCGTTAACACAATGCAGCAAACAACAACAATCAAGCAGATTGAAGATTGATTATTCATGGATTGATCCCTGGGAATGGTCATCCATGGTCAGAAGATTGTAAAAGTTTTACAATCAAATTCACTAACACATATTGCAGCCAAAAGTAAAAATGAATATGGTACTCTCATGCAGTTGAACGGGGGAGTACACTAGTGAAGCACTCCTACACCTAAAGGGGGGTGGGGGGGGGGGGGTGGTGGGTGTGGGGCAGTTTAGATATAATTTGAAGAAAATTGTCTCTCTTTTCAGCTCACAAAGGGGGGAAATTTTTAATGAAATTGACAGTGATTGTTAGACTGAAAGTCTCGACAACATCAACGAAGCAGCTAGTGGGCATTTTCAGTGGTTATCAGACTGAAAGTCTTGAAAACATCAACAAAGGAGCCAGTGGGCATTTTCATCAGCGAGTGAGCATCAACAAATTCGCTAATGGGCGATTGATAACAAAGTTAGTAGTGAGCATTTTTCGAACACAGAAAAAGAAACATTGAGTTGTTTTTTCAGCCAGTGGGTGATCATCATCAGCAGATACGCCAGTGGGTGTTCATCACATTTTGTCAGTGGACATAGGATGCTGATTTCAAGCGAAGGACAGTTCGATCCTTTTGCAGCTTAGCATGTGAAGGAGTTGTCAAGCGATATTCATAGATGAATCAGACATGTAGTTGACTCATGGTCTCTTCATATTGCAGTTTCTTCTGCATCCAGCTTTGGTGGTTTTCAAGCAAATGTTTTTTGAGGATTGACAGTTTTAGCATGAGAACTTGGAAGATGGTTCCTAGTTACTAATTTGGACTTGTCATTGAGGGGGGGAATGTTAGCCTCACTCTCACATTAAAAACAATTCTAAGTCCAAATAATTAAATTAATTAAAATCATGAAAGTTAGGATTTAATCCTACCTTTCTAGATTGAGTTTGTTCCTCATGGTTAGGAGTCAGTTTAGGCTTAGTTGGTTGACAGATTCTCTCCAACTAGTTAGGCTCCTAGATTAGCCTGTTGTTGAGATATTTTCTCAACCAAGTTTGTTCAAGATAGATGCATTATCTTGATACATCTTCGTCATGTATTTATATGTATCATAAACATTATTTTAATAATGAAAATTCATGAGAATGAGAGATTACAGGAAAGTCTCTCATGCCTTTTTCGCCATGTCTGGTTTTTCTATATTTCTAATATTTATTTTATGAGTGAGTGTGTTTTTTTAATTTATTAGTTTTCTACATCTGCAACATTTATATCTTCAGGATCATATCCTATCTTGACTACCAAATCTTGCAAAGATTTGATCCTATTGTCCTTTTCTAAGGAGGATACCTTTTCCATTTTCAACTAGGAATGAGTGTTGGCATATGAAACCTACAGCTTAGACAATGACATGGTAGTATTAGTTAAGGTAGAGGAAATCATCTAACCAGTCTATTTATGCATCTCCATTTGATCAATGAGATGGATATATTTAGTGCTGAATTCAAATGTAGTACTCTTGTAATCTACTGGTGTTTTAGGGTGTGGAATTTGAGCCTCAAGGAAGGCCATCTGCATATTTCCCTGCTCTGTGTCAAAAACTGAAAGTAATCTGCTTTGTGAGTTGGAAGTATGCTTCCAAAACTTATTGTAGGTACTGTTCTTAAGAATTTCATTCTTAAGTTTGATCTCTCGGTACCTATCAAAAACACTCTTTTCCTTTTCTTCATGGACATTCTGTGAATCTAGCTCTGTATCTTTTTGACCTTGTGATGTTGAAGTTCCAATAGGAGATGTAACAAACTTGTTGCTTGTAGATGGTGATTCCCTGATTATGATTACAATTTGATCTTCTATTTCCTTTTCTACATTTGTCCTAGGAGTTATCTTTTCTCTTTTCCTGTAAGTGATTCTGAAATCCTTGGCCTCACTCCCTATTGTTGATGATGATCCCTCCTCTCTCTGTCTTTTACTTGTTTTCTCTTGAGGAGTGGGAGTCTGTAAATTTGAAGTAGAAAACAATTGTTCTTCAGCTTCCTATAATGCATTCTCTGCCCATTCTAACTGATTTTCATATTTCTCTATCTCAGGCCTTGAGGTATGGATGTATGGAGTAGTTTTGTTTTCTACTCTCAGCTTGGAAATGATACCCCAAGGGTCATAAGACCATGTGAAACTTAAACTAAATTTTATTTCCTTAAGGATCTTATCTACTTCTTCTCCTACTGACCTGGTGTTACAGATGAAAGGGCCCACCTGTGTCTTTATCTGAAACTAGGACTTTTTCTTTGCCACCAAGAAGTGAATATCATCTAAATTTAACATATTTCCTATGTATTCCAGGGAAAAAATCTTCATGGGAAGGTATTTTGGGATTTTTTATGGTGCTAGCTCACATCCATAAACTCTAATTTATATGTAATTATGGTATAAATACCAGACTCCGGTCCTTGCATGATCTATCAAATGTCAAATCCTTTTGATGTCCTCACTGATTTTTTTTTTATTTGAGTTGTTCAGGATATTCATTGTTGGGTGAACAAACTCTTCAATGAACTATTTGTAGGAGAGTTCTTGCTGCTCTTTCATCACTAAACAAGTCCAAAATATCACTGGCATCTTGCTTCCCTCGTCATCTAGTTTCTGCATGGCAAAACTAAACATGTCTGCTTGATAATATAGAAACATATAAATTAAAATTGAAGTGTAATTAAACACTTGTTCTGTTGGAAATTTAAGAAAATTCTCGTGGATGCTGTCAGCCAAGAATTCACTGAAATTGAACAAAACAGATGGCTTTCTATCTGTGGAAAAGATGGAAAGGAAGCCTAGAATGGGTTCATCTACCCACTCATCAGAATAGTAACCCAAAATGTATGAAATTTTTGTGATAATCTGTTTAGCTTGATCAGGGAAGATTGAGGAAGGGTATGGAGGATTTTTATTTAGTAATTGGGCATTCTCAAGTAAGAAAATCTCAAAAATCTGGGCCCTCCTAGAAAAATCGAGCTTCTGATAGAGTTGGGTGAGGGCTTCTAAGGAAAATGGGGCAGTGTTTTCCATAGGGGGAGCTAGCATCATCTGGTTTATAGATTCGGTAGTAATTGTAAACAAGATCTCACTAGATGGGGTTATAATGGCTCTTTGGTTAGGGACATAACAAGTTTGGCATTTCCTAGTGAATTCAAGGGCATGGAAGGTCAAAGGAAAAATATAGTGAGGAATATTGGACTCCTAGAGTCCAATTTCATCTGTTTTGTCAGCATGTTTGTCCTCCAGGAAATAGCAAAGCTCCAAAAATTCACAGTCTCACTGTGTCTCGCTAATCCTATAATCCCTATCAGCTAAAGGGATATGATCTAAGTCTATGTATCGAGGGATTAAGGGATTAAAAAGGTTCTTTTGGTTCTTGCTCTTTGGAGGCATATTTAGATTAGTGAATGATAACGATGATGAAAAGGAAAACTTACTGGGAATAATTGTGGGTCGTGAGTCGTCAGGTGAGGAAAACATAATGCTCACAATTTTAATGCTAAAAATTTTAAATGTTTCAGCAAATCTCTTGAAATGGTCGCTTTGCAGAGAAGACTTGGGAATTATGGAGAATAAGCCAGTGAAAGGGATAATGAATACTGTTCAAGGATTTTTTAAAGAAGGATGGGAATTTTTGTTGGAGGTTGGCGCGAGACCATTGAAATCAAATAGTTAGCTAGGAAGGAAAATTGAATGCTCAACGGTAATTCTGCGGGGAAAATCATTTAATTAGGCAATGACTATGAAACATGGCATGACATGAGTGGACAGGGTAAAGTGAATCAGGGGAAGATTTTTTTCAGAGGGGGTAGAAGGCGGTAAGTGGTATCGGAAGGGGGGGTGCGAAATGAGGGGAAAATGACATGTAAGGATGGGGCCCAGTGGAGAAAAATATCTTTTTGGACCCCCCCCCCCCCCCCCCCCCCCCGATGGTAAAGGTAGAATGGAGTGGGAGGAGCTAAAATGAATGCGTGTCGTCGATCATGGATATTGGAGAATCCAGAAGCTTTGAGTGCATCCCCCTTTAATCATAAATGAAAAGAATGTTGGCATTATGATATAAGTGTTCTCCTTTATGGCAACTCACTCATAAATCAGTTCATATTTGATAAAAGGCAACTCATAGTGTAACATGTCAATTCAGAGGTAATGAGGCATTGGTACAGAAGAACAGGAAGTTGGAACAAAGGTCTACTAAGTAGAATCAAGAAGCTGAAGGAAAATGATGTTGTAAGGAAGCTTAAGTTGTATACACAGGTGCACTTTGGCAAAGAAGTGTATACACATAGGTTCATAGAACAAAAAGGGTGTATACGTATACACGCACTTTCACAAGAGGAAAAGCACGTATGGGTTGGAAAATCAAGGAATTTCAAGATGAAAGAATACCAACAGTCAATACCATGGTATTGGCCCACAATATTGAGTGGAGTAACGACTATTTGATCCCGGCCAAGAATACCATTGGTTCTAAGTGAGGTTTTGGTCCGAGGTATTGAGAAAGGCCAAACACTATATAAGGAGAAAAAGATCAGAGGGTCAAGTGTGCAAGTGAATGGGTTTCTCAGGAACACTTCTATCTGAAGTATATTTTATGTTGCAGAGGCTATGATCATGATATGATATGAAATATTTTGTGCACCTTGGATACAATTTTGGATCAAGATCATGAGACCTGAAATGACTTATCATTGTATGATCTAATATTGGTTGGGCAAGATATGATTGCTTAGGCATGTATTATTCTTTAAATGTCATGATCTAGGTATGTCTAAAGTTTGGAATAGCAGCGAAATTGTAAGTTAATTTTTGCAGATCTACACGTTGGTTCACCTTGGTAAAAGCACGCATAAACACAGGTTCAGCTCTCCCAAGTAGCATATACAAAAGAAAAACCTATTGTTCAGAAATAACTGATCTATCTGATTAGTGCTACTATTTTACTATTGTCTGTCAATGAAGTCTTCTTATATCTGAAAGTAAAAATGAATGCATAAGGAGTTTGTGTTTGTTTGATTGATTGATTAATTGAGAAGGGTTAGATTTGTTGATGACTATCTAGATCTCTATGAGTTGACTGTAGATGTTCAAAATATCACTGGTGGGTACAAATTTGATTCAGAATTTTTATGTTTCAGTAGTTTTGAAGGTATATGTAGGTTTGGTTAAAGGAAGTAGCGTATACATGCAGGTTGGGTTCAGTAAAGTAGCATATGCATTATGGCGTATGATTTTTAAGATTGAAGCTGGTTCTCAATGATGATGCAGGTTTATGGGTTTAGCATAGTGTTCTGGTGACATTGATATCACTATTCTGATTAACTGATTGTTGGCTGATGCAGTTTGAGTTTCACGGTTTTTTATGGGTCCAGTGTGCAAATTTAATGAAACAAGGCCTTCATATTGTATTGTAATGTACCAGGAGCATCTAGTCTGAAAATTAATGAAATTTGGTCCCTGGAGGAAGAGAGGAGGTCGTAGCCTTCTGTAGGTCGGTGCCTACATACTAGTAAACATGTCGGCTAGTACAAGTGCTAGGGGGTTGTAGCTCCCTTCCAGTAGAATATGGAAAACAAGAGATGGTTGTAGCCTTCTGCAGGTGGGTGCCTATGTACTGGTATGAGTCTACAATAGTAGAAGATTGTAAACAGATCTTCTTTATATTAAAAGAATACAGAGATGACAACAGCAAGTGGTTTTTCTCCCGCATTGGGTTTCCACCTTAAATCTTGGTTTCCATGTGTGTTTCTTATGTGTGATGGTTTATTATGTTATTACTACACATAGTTACTAAATAATAAGATAATGAGGCACTGATTAAAGATCAACACATGTTAAATTGAATAAATCATAAGTTCTCTGGGTATACGCTTGTTTATCTAATCACAGTAGTGTGTATACGCAATTTTACTTCAATGAAGTAGCATATATAAATCTGATTGGGAAATGAAAAATTATTGAATTTTAAATACTGATTCACCCCCTCTCTCAGTATTGTTTCCAACAATTGGTATCAGAGCAGGTCCTTCAGAAGAAGCTTGATTGCTTGAAGGGAGATCTTTCAAGATGAACAATCATGAAGATATGGGATCATTCAGAACACCTACAGATACAAAGATACAGGAATATGACAATGAGGAAGACATTGAATTCTTTCCAGTATCAAATGAAAATAATATAGAGGAAGAAACCAATGAAGCATCAAAAGAAGGAACAACAAATAGGTAAAAGACTCCTTCCATGTATGTTCAAAATAATCATCTAGAATCTCAAATTCTAGGAGAAAAAGGGTCTGGAGTACAGACAAGAAGAACTCTTACAGGAACCTCCAATTATCTAGCATTACTATCCTCCATAGAACCACAGAATGTAAATGTATCTAGCAAAGATGAATGTTGGGTTAAGGCCATGGATGAATAACTTGACCAAATTGAAAAGAATGATACTTGGGAATTAGGTCCTAGACCTCATCATAAAAATGTTATAGGAACAAAATGGATATTTAAGAATAAGTTCAATGAAAATGGAGAGGTTATTAGAAGCAAAGAAAGACTTGTTTGTAAAGGGTATGCTCAACAAGAAGCTATAGACTTTGAAGAAACGTTTGCACCCGTTGCCTGCCTTGAAGCCATAAGATTGTTTCTTGCTCTTTCAAGTTTTCAAAAATTAAAAGTATATAAAATGGATGTAAAATCAACATTTCTTAATGAAGATTTAGAAGAAGAAGATTATATTGAGAAACCATAAGGATTCATTCTAGGAAATGATGAAAAACTTGTTTGAAAGCTAAAAAAGGCTCTATATGGTCTGAAACAAGCTCCAAGGGCTTGGTATTATCGGCTTGGCAAATATCTACAACAAGGTCTCACAAAAGGTTCTATATACAACACGTTATACACAAACATTGAAAATGATAAACTGCTAATTATTGTTGTTTATGTTGATGATATCATCTTTGGTAGCAATGAATAATCTATGAGTTAGAACTTTTCTTCGGTTATGTAGCAAGAATTTGAAATGTCCTTACTTGGTGAAATTACTTATTTTCTTGGTCTACAAGTACAACAAACAGAAGATGGTATTTTTCTTTCACAAACTAAGTATCTCAAGAAGAATTTGAAGAAGTACAGAATGGAAGATTCTAAACCAGTATGTACTCCAATGCTAAAAGTATGTAGTCTTAGTTCTAACGATGAATCACCTACAATGAACCAACCAACATACAAATCTATGATTGGAAGTCTGCCTTATCTAATAGGTACCAAACATGATATCATGCATGTAGTAGGAATTGTTATAAGGTTCCAAGAAAATCCAAAGGAATCACATCTTCAGGCTGTAAAAAGAATATTCAAATATCTTCAAGGAACTCAAGACTTTGGTCTATGGTATCCTAAAGATATAGATCTTACTCTTCATGCATATACAGATGCAGACTGGGTAGGAAATGTTGATGATAAAAAAATCACTAGTCGAGGTGCATTCTATATGGGATCACGGTTAGTGTCTTGGTTCAGCAAGAAACAAAGTTCAATTTCCTTATCTACAACTGAAGCAGAATATGTGGCTATTGCATCTTGCTCCATACAACTGCTTTGGATGATGCAAACATTGCAAGATATTCAAATCACATGTACTCCACCTATCTCCATTTTATGTGACAATACAAGTGCCATTAGTATTTCGAAAAATCCAGTCATGCACTCCAAGACCAAGCACATACCCATCAAGTACCATTGTATATGAGAACAGGTGCTTGAACAAAAGGTTAAATTGGAGTATGTTCCCTCCAAAGAACAAGTTGCTGACATATTCACCAAACCACCTCCCAGAGAAACATTTGAATATCTCAGATAAAATTTGGGAGTAGTCTCTGCATCATCATGTTGTTAAATCCAGTTTTTCAGAGGAAGGTTTATATACATGGGTTTCATGAAGGATAGTCGCGTATATACGCGATTTTCTATGGCTGCAGGAGCATATATGTTTTCCTAATAGAGAAACAGTGTGTCAGACTCTAATATGGGTGCTCAGTCCAATATTGATGATTACAGTATGCTGATATGCTTTGTTCATTGATTTTTATCTGACTGATGAAGATGCCTTGATGAATGATTTGTTGATAATGCACAGTTAGCACAAGTTCAGGGGGAGAATTAGCCTTATCAAACACTCTGCATTATTGGAATTATGGTTGTTGATTTCATCTATGGTTTTAAATATTCATATCAATTGTTGCATAGGTCATGTAGAGATCTAGGGTGTAATATGTCTCCTTCTGTCATAGTCTATTTTTGAATGAGTCCCTTTGGACATATGATGTAATCTGTATCTCCACTATGCATGTGAAGGATGATGTAATAATTGATGTATTTCAGCCATGTATAAATAATTGGTATATCCCCACTTGGTTTGGTGGATATCTAATTCATTAAAGTTAGACTGAGCCATCATTGGATAACCCTTGTCCTTTGATAAGCTTGGTGGGCTTGATTTCTATGTCATACTCAAGAATGATGACAATCCATTTGCCTCTTTTACCATCTGGTCCATTTTGGGTTAAAATATCCTTGACCACATCATTTGGTACATAAGAAATTATGTGAGAATGGAGGATATACACCTTGAAATCTTTGATTGCTTTTATTAATGCAAAGGCTTGTTTTTCCATTATGTTATATTTTAATACAGCATCCCTTAAAGCCTTGCTGAAGAAACAACTGGGTTGTTCAAATGCATCATTGTTTTTTTATAAAAGAGCAGTTGCAACAGTATGTTCAGATGAAAATGAAAAGATTATAAAATCCTTAGTGAAATTTGGATTGATTAGTATTGGTGCTTTTGTTAATGCTTGTTTAACTTGATCAGATGATTGCCTGGCTTCAATGTTCCATCTTATTACTGAATCTCTTTTCAACATATTTGTTATCTTTTTGAGGAGTTCTGCAAGGTTGGGGATGAATCTCCTTAGGAAGTTTATCCTACCAATAAATGATTGAAGTTCTTTAATGTTTCTAGGATGATTGATTTTCAAAATGGCTTCAATCATTTTAGGATCAATTTTAATACCTTCCTTAGATATGATATGACCTACAAGTTTTCCCTCTTCAAGGCCAAAAAGTGTTCTTAGGATTTAGTGAAATTCCAAACCTTCTACATTTCTCAAATACTCTTCTTAGATGTAACAAATGTTCTTCATCAATCTTGGAATAGACAGTAATGTCATCTAGATAGATCACAATATACCTACCAATTTCATAAGAAAAGGCAATATCCATTGCTCTTTCAAATGTGGCTCCAACATTCATTAACCCAAAAGGCATCTTCACATACATGAAGGTACCCCATGGAGTAGTAAAATCTATTTTATCTTGATTGTCAGGGTGAACTAAAACCTTATTATAGCCTGAGAAACCATCTAATAAATAAATCCTAGAAGATCCAACTACCTACTATAAGATGTGATCCATTTTTGGTAAAGGGTAGTTGTCCTTTAGGGAAAATTTATTAAGATTTCTAAAATCTATGCATAATCTGATTTCACATGTTTTCTTCCTAGTTGGTACTATATTGGAAACCCATTTAGAGTACCTAAGAGGGACTATGATTTTGGAGTCATACATTCTTTTAATTTCTTTCTCAATTAGAGGCATTAGTACTCGATTTATACTTCAAAGTTTTTGTTTAAATGGTTTTTGATCCTATTTAATTGGAATTTTATGTTGTATAGTCTCAGTATCATAAGTTTTTAGATCTTCATAGCTCTAGGCAAAAACATCACTGAATTCTTTGAAAAGGCAATGTATTTTTGTTTTTCATCAATTGGTAGTGATTTGGACAGTTTTATCATTTTAGGATCTTTTTCACTGCTTATGTTGCATTCTTCCATTGCTGACCTTGTGGGATCAATCTTAGGTTTCTTAGTCACATCATTGAAATCAAATAATTCTTCCAGTGGAACTAGATCTCTAGGTAAAATGTTATCCTTTAACTAAAGTGTTTCAAACTCTTCTTTCTCTGGATCTATCTCATGCAATTCTAATTTATTTACAACTTTATTTACATGTATATTTACATCTTAATTATTTAACTGGATTTCTACATTGGAATGTACAACTATTTGGTTTTTTAATTCACACTTTAAGTCTATACTAGCATCTTCATATTCATTCTTAGATTGTAGAAAGATTTCAATTTGTTTATCATTTCCAAATACTTGTCAATATTTCATATTATCTGGTATAGTTGTTCAATGTTTCACCTCTAATATATATTTTTGATTGGGGTAAGGCATTTTATAGGAGATGAATAAAAAAGCGAGACTATTAGCTAGGATATTTTGATTTCTAGGAATTGTAGAAAGGTCATATTCCACAAAACTCTCTAGAAAATCAAGCGCAACATTTCGGCATGCTCTCAATATAGGGTGTTTGGCTGATTACTCTCCTTTAATTTGTTTTATGATTAACTCACCATCCCCTTGAATGGAGATTCTCTTGACACCCAATTTTTTCAACAATTGTAATCCTAATATAAGGGCTTCATACTCGGCTATGTTGTTTGTACATTGAAATTTGAGCTTGTATGAATGACCTTCAACATGATTATTTCCTGTATTTGCAACCCACAATCCTTCTCCAGAACCATCTTTGCTACAAGAGCCATCAAATATCATGTTCCAAAGAGGTTTAGGAAGAGTGTTTTGTTCTATTGCTTGTGTTTGGTTTGGATCTATTTTAGAAATCTTAGTTTTTCCTTTGATCACTTGAGTGTTGACGTATCCATCATGATAAAGAATGAAAGCATCTAAATCTGAGTGAACAGACTAAATAGGATAGTTGTGATGTTTGTCTTGACTAATCACCATGAAGTTCATCAAATTTTCCCTATATAATCTTCTTTGCTAACCAAAAACTAGTATGGTGGCAAAGGTCATATTCATCTGTGCATCTGTAGGGTTCCTTGTAAATTTTCACCCCATGAGCATGACAACATCGTGCCATACTTAGGGGGAACATCTACAACCACTATGTCCATTACCATACTATTGGCCGAGATTTGAGCTAAATTAACACACTGGTCTTTGATGGGACCTAGTCATCTTATTTTGCTAGAATCAAAGGAATATAAGTCTTTATAAGGTCTAGTAATATCAAGTCCTAGCTTTTCCATAAAAACTTTAGGAATTTAATTGTGGGATGCACTTGAATCTAACATAGCATTATGGAGAATCTTATCATGAATATTTAGGCTAACATAGAATGGAGGAACACCCCCTTCCTGTGGTTTTCCCTCAACTTATGGCCCAAATAAGAGTTCAGGTTGGTCATCATTCAAATTAACAGAGTCTGTGTTTTCCCCTATGTTTATAGCTTTCATCACTTGAGGTCTGTACATATTTTTGTTCATTAACTCTGTTAGGGAAATAAGAATTTTTATTTTTGCTAATTTATTCTCAATGTTGAACGATGTTTGAATCTTAATTAGGTTGAATCGGATTGATCAGTAATTTCTTTTGATATAGATTCTTTTCACTGAATTATGGTTTGGATTTCAGTTTGAGTAGTTGTGGAAACACTATCAACTATGTTTTTTATAAGAGTTTCTACTTTCTTCTTTCAAGAATAATCAACAGTTTTCTTAGGAGAAATATCTGTAGTTTTTCTAGCATTAGTGTCAGAGGATTTCTTAGCAGGATTCTCAGAGTTCTTACTGTTGAGAGTGTCTGAATGATTTTTTCTCCTAAGGTTATACTCCCCATGGACTTCCATAATGGCATTCTCAAAACCTTCTTTATATTCATCTTATTCCTCATAGTCAAGTTTAGTTTGAGTTAGGAGGAAAAGTTCTTGCTCCTCTTGAGTGAGAAAAATAGTATCATCATCATTTATTCCCATAAAATTTATTTGTCTGTCATTAAGTCTTCAATTATATTACACTCATCATCAATATATTTTTCCTGAAAAGGAGGCCAGAGTTGCTGGTCTAACCCATTTTGTTCTCGTTGTTTGATTTGGGGAACATTCCTTTTGAAGTTTTGGTTCCTATTTTGAGGAGTGGTTTGATTTTCTCTCATTTGAGCTTGATCATTTGTTTACTCTTTGCATCATATTTTCCACTTCCCTCACTAGGTAGAAGTGGAAGACTCTTCTTTGATGGTAACCGGCGTTTATATTTTAGTTTGGCCTTCTTAGCTAAGATGTTAGCTTCAAATTTTATAGCATTGCCTTGCATTTCTTCCAAAGTTTTGAGGTCTCTCTCTCTAAGTTGATACTCCATGTCTACATCAAAACCATCAGGAAAATCAATTAAAGCTACACCAGTGGAGGGTTTGATGTTGTTGAGCATTAGAAAAGGTACGTAATTGCCACTTATTTCTTTATCTTTTCCTTTAATTCATAACTTCTTTACATTCTAAGATGGGCATATGATAAAGGATTATGATAGAGATAAAGAGATTTGTGATTAATGTAAAATGACTAATTATTGCCTTTTTCTATGCATAAAATGAAGAAAATTGAAGATCACCATTTCAGAGGAAAAGACAAGGCAAAACCAACTGCTATCCCTTTGACAGGAAACCGCATCGAGACAAGGAAATCGAGATCGGAGCGCATGGGCCAGGAAAAGCAAGAAGAAACGCAATATTAGCACAAGACGACGAAAAGATAATTGAAGATTAAAAGATATGGCGAATCCCTCGGGATCCTTTGATCCTGAGGGATCGCTACCTCAAGGCTATCTGTATTTTTGATATTTTTTCCTGGCCACTATAAAAAGGGACAGTGTTGCTAGCCTAGAGGGCGGATTATGGTTGATTCATAGAATTTGCTGTTGCAATCTGAACTTTGATCATTGACTCTCTTTAAAGAGTGATTACTGTAACTCTGTTTTCATGATTGATACATAAACTCCGTTGCTTTTCTGCTATCTGATTCTGGAGTAACCGCAGTAGTGTGTCCCTGGTGGCTAAGGGCCCAACCCTAGTGGATCACTTGCTTTCTGTATCATTATTTTCCGATGACAAGTCGTGTGTGGTTTGATTTCCTTTACTTGCTTTATTCAGTAATCTGCTATTCCTTAACATTTCATTTACTTGCTTTGTTATAATGAATTCGTATTTGAATAGTAAGATTATTATCTGTAACTGAAAATGTTATGATGTTCATTCTGAAATCATATCGCATTGTCTGATTCAGACATTGTTGTTCATTTACAAATCGACATTATTGTTCGTTTACAGAGTAACATTGTTGTTCATTTAAATATTGGTATTGTTGTTCATTTAGCTAGGGTTTACCTATAATTGTGATTGTTATTAATTCGGATTAATGTTCCATTACAAACTGCAATTGCTCTTCCCTTATAATTGTGGTTAATACTTGTTATGTTGAACTAAGATTACTGATTCCATCCTTCTAGATTCACTGTGTGTTTACATTTAATTTTGTTCTTCAATATTTCGTAGACTTACTTAGGTTGGCCATTCCTTTCTTAGATTGCTGGTCAATTCATTTACTAGTTAAAGATTGTTGTTCAAATTCCTTTTGCTTAAGATCGCTCCTTAGGTCATTCCTGTAAATTTAGCTTTGCTGTTCAACCTTTTCAATAGATCAGTTGTTGTTCCTCTTTCTGTTAATTGAATTGTCATTTCCATCATTTGCTTTGGTGTGAATAGGAAGATCCACAACTGTAGCGAACATTGACTATTGATGTCTAGTTCCCAGATTTGAGATCTTAGCTTTGATTGATTTTCATTTGCATCAGTTTACAAAGAAAAGAGTTATCATTACTGCATCCTTGACTAATGATTGTTGTCATTTCTTAAGTGAAAGAATTAAGTACAAAGCATTTCAGTTCTTGCCATTACATTTAGACTTTGTTTCCAGCATTTAGTTACTTTTGTAAAAACACTATACTTCTAACATTACTCTCGAACAAGTGACCACCTCATATTGAGTACACTCTTGAGATAAAAAATCGTACCTGGATTGATAATTAATGTAGGGTAAATAGAGGTTAAAAATACCCCTTTTATTGCTCAACATTTTGGCACCATTGCTGGGGAAGAGTGTAGCCATTTTTTTCTTTTGACAGTAGTGTAAGTACCTACTAGGAGAGAGTTGGGTTTTAAAAACAGAAGGTAAGAACTTGCGTACGGAGCATGTAATAGCCCTGCTCCCCCGCCTGCTTTCCTGCAGATTTGCTGTTATTTTGGGTAGAAATAAGCATTTGATTTGTGTGCATGACTAAGCAGAAAAAGCCTAAAAAGAATCTTAAACCACTACCCAAGCCTGATAAATCTAAGGGGCCGGTACCCTTGGTCGATCGACCTTTATAGACGAAATCCTTAAAAACCATAATCTTAGCCTTCAGTAGGACCTAGAAAAGCTACTTCTAGACAGCCTGCTAGTTCCCTTCGGGCCATAGAATCACCATCTGTAGCCTTTGCTAAGGTGCACAACCAAACAGTGGAGCTATATTTTCAAGAAATCGAGAATCGTAGCCCAAAATCATTACAAGAAGGGAACCTTAGTAATCTTTGTGAAGGAGGAGGAGAAACAGGGGAAACTGAAGAACCAAGATCTCCTCTTGGAATAGTTCAGCCATTAAGCAGCTCAGATAAGGGAAGTGCTATAAAAATCACCCAGAACAAAGTTGAAGAACCTGAAGAGCTAAAATCCCCCCAGACATTAGTTCAGCAAGGAACTCTCATCATCCTAGACAAAGGAAGTGTTGTTAAGGCCATTCCTGCTCCTTCTAGCTAGCCTAGGAATACCCTCCTAGAAATCCCAAAAGGTTATTGGCACATATTTGACCAAATGGCTCAAAACTAGCGAACCCCCCAAACCTCCACACTTATCCCATTGTAGATACTGTAGCTAATGCACCTATGAAGGTCATTTCTCTCTAGCATATCGCTACATTCCATGGCCTAACATCGGAAGATCCAGATGCAGTCTTGTTTGAATTCGATGTGTTGTGCAGAGGGTATGACTATACTAACGATCCCCAAAAGCTAAAATCGTTTCCCTCTACATTAAAAGTGGTTGCTTTACGATGGTTTATGGGGTTAGGTGGAGGTGTCATAAACAACTGGGATCAGATGAAAGAGGCTTTCCTGAAGAAATATCAAGATTATTGTAGGTCTAGAGAGTTAAAGGATGAAATATTTCAGATGGTAGCTAGACCTAGTGAGACACTAGAAGAATATGTTGAACGTTTTCAACATAATCTTCAAAGATCTCCTTATGCATCACTACCCTTACCTAATAATGTATTTAAAACAACCTTAATTAAAGGCATGAAGGAACAATGGGTTGAAACACTAAATATTATGGGAAAAGGAGACATTTATCAAAGAAAATTTTGTTGACATTATTGGTTTATGTATCAGGAGTTCGCAGGCAGCACAAGGCTAAAACCAGTGAACATGACAGGTTCACAAGGGACAACAAGATCTCTGGAGAAGGAGTAACTCGCGCAGAAATTAGAAATTTATTGGAGAATTTCAAAACTGGTATATTGGGGACTCTAACAATGGAGCTCGATATTATGCAAGCGAAACAGAAACAAGTAGAAGAATAACAAAATCTAGCAATATTCTGTCCTAGATGCAGAAAGAAACACAACCAGAAAGAATGCCCATTAGATGCAGTTCAAATCTGTGCTATCTGCACAAAAGACCACTCTAGAGGGAACTGCCCCTCCCTCCCTCGTTTGAAAGCAGTATACAAAGAAGCAGAAGGAGAATCAGAACCAATGTACCTACTTAATCAGTGCCGTCAATGGTAGCCCTGATAATCAAGTATGTCATTTGATCCATCTTCTTCTTTCCAGCCTTCGCAATATCATGCTCAGCAATATAATACAATGTGGCAAAGCCAACCTCCCTTTTCAAACTGGTCACAACAACCATTTCCTTCATCATCTCCATGGCCAAATCAAACAAGCCAATCTAATTGGCCTAATTTTCCCTACGCTCCACCATATTGGCAAAACAATGCATATCCAACACAATGGTCCCCTCCCACTTCACAGGGTCAAGCCTGGCATACAAATTGGAAAATACCGATGAATCAGCGAGCAGGAACCATTCCACTCCCTCAACCTACACTGCCAACACTACAACAAAATCCCCAGTCCACCTTAAGACCGCAACTCCCAGCCCAACCCAACCCAAACCCAAATAACAAGCCGGTTCAATCCGTTCAAATAATCGAAACACTAGAAACAGAAACCGATCTAAGAGAGTGCAACGACCTTCAATTAAGGTCTGGGCGCATCATAGAAATCAAGGGAGATAAAAATGTTCAAGTTGAAAACCAGTTACCCGTAGAACAACCATTACAAGAGGAAGATGTGGTCAGACAACAGACTAATGACCAAGCAACCACATCTTCTCCCCCATTCCCAGAACGATTAATCGTACCGCGCCCTATAGAACATCCTAACTTTGATATTCTGGGAGAACTAAAGAATTTGTACATAAAAATCCCACTCCTCCAAGCTATCCAAGATATCCAAATATATGCAAAAACCATCAAAGAGCTATGTCTAAACAAGCGAAGAAGGAGAATAACAAATAACCCAACAGTCCAAGTAGTTGGCACCCTATCTGATCTGTTATCAGGAAGAGAAGCAGTTGTCAAATATGAAGACCCATGAAATCCAATAGTGACAATGCAAATCAATGGACAAACCTTTTCAAATTCCTTAGTTGATTTAGGGGCTGCAATTAATATTTTAACAACCACTACTTGTCAAAAGCTTGGCATTACATCAGTAGAACCAACCGCCACCTTATTAGAACTGGCTGACCGATCAGTAGTTAGGCTAGAAGGTACACTACATGATGTCATGGTATCCGTTGATTCCTGGGAATATCCTGCTGACTTTCTAATAATAAACCCCAAAAACCGACTCGATGGGCACCCATTATTTTTAGGCAGACCTTGGCTTGTGATTATTGATGCTTACATGGATGCTGACAATGTAGCATGACCATAACTAGAGGGAGTAATATCAAGAATCTAGCTCTATACCCTCCAGCCCAGCCAAGTGTAATAATAATAAAAACTAACAAACATCCTGTATCATACCTCACAGAAAACATTAGATCCCCATTAACCATAGAAGATGCCCTCGATTTTAAAGATCAAACAGAGGATGATGTTATTAACAACTTCATTAACCAATCTGAATCTAGGTCCCATGTACAATGTCACATGATAGAGGTAGCATTTGACAATGAACTAGAAGAAGATCCTCTCAAAGACACTCATGATCAAACAATACCCACTACCTTTGTTTCAAACAGCAAAACTATAGAGATAGAGCCAAGAAAAACCTTGAACATCAATAATAACTTGACTCCTGAACAAGAAGAAAAGTTGGTCCAACTACTGAGAAAATATAAGGAAGCTTTTGCATGGGATTATCCAGACATGAAGGGAATTGATCCCCAGTTGTGTACGTACCACATTTATACAGAAAAGGATGTTAGACCCATTCACCAACCCCAACAGAGACTCAACCCTCACCTGAAAGACATTGTGAAAGCTGAATTACAAAAACTTTTGGATGTAAACTTTATTTATCCAATCTCTGATAGCAAGTGGGTCTCTCCGCTAGTGGTGGTGCCAAAGAAGAATGGAAAGTGAAGGATTTATGTAGATTATAGAGAATTAAACAAAGCAACCCAGAAAGACCACTTTCCCCTTCCATTCATTGATCAGGTATTAAACACATTAGTAGGAAAGAAATTCTTTTCTTTCTTGGATGGTTTCAGTGGATACAATCAGATTCAGATTGCCCATGAAGACTAGGACAAAACTACTTTTACCTATCCGTGGGGAACATTTGCCTACAGAGTCCTACCCTTTGGCCTATGCAATGCCCCTGCCACATTTGAAAGGGCCATCCTCGGCATATTTTTAAATTTAATAAATGAAGGGCTCAAAGTATACATGGATGATTTCACACCATACGGAGATGATCTCGACCCAGCACTAGACACACTAGAAAAGGTGCTACAATGATGTATCGCCACCAGGCTCTGCTTGAGCCATGAAAAGTGTTATATTATGATGACTGAAGGGCTCATCCTAGGTCATTATATCTCAGCGGCTGGAATACAGGTAGATTCGGCCAAAATTCAAATAATTTTGCTAATACCTACTCCTCCTACACAGATAGAGGTACACAGTTTTCTTGGATTTTCTGGTTATTATAGAAGATTTATAGAACATTTTTCTCAAATAGCTGCACCTCTATACGCACTGATAGGGAATGTTGATTTTGTTTGGACAGATAAATGCGACCGTGCCTTTGAGGATCTGAAAAATCTTGTGTCAACAGCCCCAGTGCTCAGAGGCCCAAATTGGGACCTGCCATTTCAAATTTCATCATATGCTTCAGACACAGCTATTGGAGCAGTCCTTGTGCAAGAAGAAGACAAAAGAACATATGCAATATATTATATTAGGAAGAATTTGTCTACTACTGAGCTAAACTATACTGTTACTGAAAAAGAGTTTTTAGCTGTAATACATGTTGTAAATAAATTTAGCCATTATATCACTGGATATCTTGTTGTTTTATATACAGATCACTCTGCCATAAAATATTTAGCAAATAAACCTATTACAAATGGTATAGTAACAAGATGGTTGATTTTATTGTAGGAATTTGACATCACAATAAAAGCTCGACCTGGGAAAGAGAATCCTGTAGCTGATTTTCTCTCTCAAATGCCGAAGCCAGTGGACACAGCAATAGTCGAAGATCAATTTCTAGATGAACATTTATTTGATGTTACTATCAAGACACCCTGGTATGCTGATGTCGCAAATTATTTAGCAGTAGGCAAATTACCAAAGAATCTAACCCCCAATGAACGAAAACAAATCGTTCAATGTAGTACCCAATTTTCTTGGATTGGGGGCTACCTATTCGATACAGGGGCAGATATGCACATCAGAAGATGCGTCTATGAAGATGAAATATTCAACATTCTGAAAGCATGTCACAATGGACCATGTGGTAGACATTTCATAGATCGAAGAACTGGTCACAAAGTTCTGCAAACAGGGTATTACTGGTCCACAATCTTCAAAGATGTGAAGAAATTTGTTCAAGCTTGTGACAGTTGCTAAAGAGCAGGATGCCCTGGACAGTCCAACAAAATGCCTTTAAACCCACAGCTAGTAATCAAACCATTTGAGCGTTGGGCGCTCAATTTTGTTGGTCTGATCAACCCATCATCAAATCAAAAAACATATATTTTGGTAGCAACTGAGTATGTTACCAAATGGGTTGAAGCAGAGGCACTTCCAAGAGCTACAGAGGACTCCGTGATTCACTTCTTGTTCCAAATATTTGTGCGATATGGCCTCCTAAGAGACATAATCATGGACGGAGGACCACAGTTCACAGGTAATAAAATTGTTGCAAGATTAAAAAACTATTACATTAAGAACAAGATTACCACTCCGTATCACCCACAGGAAAATAGCCAAGTAGAAAGCACGAATAAAGTGATAGAGGAAATATTAACAAAAACCGTTGCATCACATAGACGTGATTGGGCTACAAGATTGCCGGAAGCCTTGTGGGCATACCGAAAAATATGGAGAAACACCACCGGTTATTCACCATATCAGCTAGTATTTGGAAAGGAACCCATCTTTCCAATAGAGTTTGAAATACAAACAGTAAGAACAGAACAGGAGGTCGGTTTGGATTTAAATGAGGTCCAGACAAATATATTACAGAAAATTAATGAGCTAGATGAAATTAGGCTCTCGGTGCTTCAACGCACTGCATTAATCCAACCAAAGAGAGAAAAATGGCATGACGCCCTGATCAAAAAGAAATTCTTTCACAAAGGAGATTGGGCACTCCTGTACGATTCCAGGTTTTAGGATTTTCCGGAAAAACTTCAGACTCACTAGCTTGGACCGTATGAAATCCAGAAAGTGCATGACAATGGCACCATTACTTTTACTACTATTGACAGATTTGGACATACCTTTAAAGAAAATGGCCACCGAGTGCGACTGTACCATAAACCGCTTACTCGGGAATCCTTCTACCGGCAACTCCAGGAAGATTCTGACATGCAAATTCTAGCTGAGGAAGAGAATTCTTCCTCACATTTAGTTCACTAAGTAATTTTATTACTTTTAAATTTTGTACATAACTTTTTCTGTTATGCTTGTATAAATTACTTTCTGTACAGATTTCTGCATTTCTGAATTTTTGTTACATTTTGCTATTCCTTTCCGAAGGAACAACACTTTCACCATTTTACTGTTCCTTTTCGAAGGAATGACACTTTTGCATTTTGCTATTCCTTTCCGAAGGAACAACATTTTCGTCGTTTTGTTGTTCCTTTTCGAAGGAACAACACCTTTGCATTTTGTTGTTCCTTTCTAAAGGAACAACAGTTTTGTCATTTTGCTGTTCCTTTCTGAAGGAACAACACTTTTGCATTTTTCTGTTCCTTTCTAAAGGAACGACATTTTCATTGTTTTGTTGTTCCTTTCTGAAGGAACAACACTTTTGCATTTTGCTGTTCCTTTTTGAAGGAACAACATTTCCTCCTTTTTGCTGTTCCTTTCCGAAGGAACAGTGTTTCTGCCTTTTTACTATTCCTTTCCGAAGGAACAACATTTTCACCTTTTTTTGTTCCTTTCCGAAGGAAGAGCACATCCGCATTTTTGTTGTTCCTTTCCAAAGGAACAACACTTTCGTTTTTTGTTGTTCCTTTCCAAAGGAACAAAACTTTCGTTTTGTGCTGTTCCTTTCTGAAGGAACAACATTTCCGTATTTTTGTTTGTGCGTGCTTTATTTGCTATTCCATCTAAAGAACAACACTTTTTGAGTGCATTTTTCTTTTTGTGTGTATGTGTGAGGATTTTTGTGAGTGATGGTCATTTAAGGCACAGCGATACATTTATGAAAGAATACAAAAACTAGAGGATACTGAAATCAGAAAACCAAATAAAAATCGTTATCTTTAAAAAAATTGCTTTGAATTGATAAGAGAAAAGAGGACGAGACACAACTATTTACATCACTTTGATGTCTTTATTTTCACTAACACCAAGTTGATTGATTATTTTTATCATGATGGTTCTTCCTAAATCCCCATCATTTTCTTTAATTATTATTATTAAATAAGAATAAGGGCATATTTTCCTCTATTGAGATGTTTAGACTTCTTCCACCATTCCTAATCTTAAGGAGTGTTGAGCCACCCTCTGTATATAAATAGGAAAGTGCTATATAAAAGACGAAAAAGAAAAGACACATATCTATATGATTACTAACATGATTTATCAAATGAAGGATAGGGGGTCCCATTAAGAGCCAGCCTACCATGATCATAAGGAAGAAAGTGAAGTGGCATTCCCATTATGGCCACACTAGGGATATGATCCAAGAGGCACATCAGAAAAATAAAAAGTCCTTAGAACAGGAGGTCTCATCACGAGCCGACCTGTCCACCTTTTACTCCTTCCTAGTGAATGGCATTGTGATTCATCTAGTTACCAAGCCAGCACAATGGCCTCCATTCTAACATTGCACAACACTTTCCTAGGCATACACAAAGGATTATGGTTCCAAGGGTGAAATAAGCAACTCTGTCAAGGTTATGGACACCTGTGGGCAACAGAGCTCTGTTGATGGTATTGAAGTCATATTTTTCATACACCAATAGTCATTATAAACCCTTCTTCTTATATCTTTATAGTGATTTCAAATGAGATTATGTCATATAACCCTTTCGAACCTTTGATACATGAAAATCATTTATAAATCAATCATAATGGTTAAAGTGGATAATGACCACATAAGAACTTTTACTCATGTCAGCTGTCCTATCCTCTATTCTTCACATCATATCACGACATTTCCATATTTATTAGCGATTTCCATCATAATCCTCGATTTCAGTAATCTTCTCATTTTTATAAATATGTCATTGATCTATATGCTATTCCTTTATTCCATTGTACGATTGCATTTCAGCATGATGCTCCTTTATTTGACGGTCGAGGATGGCCTATCACATTTTAGGGGGGCGTGGGTGATCTCCATAATTCACTGGCATACGTGTCAGCTCATTATTCGGAGGTATTATGACTTCACCAAAACTCGGGAATAGCAAGTCTAACGGTATTGTATTTCCCAATATGCATGACTTGGTGTTCCAATGCCATTTCTGTGTTTTTCTCTATAAAAATTAACAGTGAGTTAAAATTTTAACAGCGTGTTGTTCCATCATAGTCTCTGTGTTTTTTTAATAGTGAGCTAAAATTTGAACAGCTTGTTGTTCCATAGTCATCTCTATGTTTTTACAGTGTGCTAAGCTTGAACAATATGGGAGGCAGATCAATTCGCAGCGAGCCATGGGTGTTAATGGTCCTTGACGTTTCACGCGAAATCTTAGTAAGGGCCGGATGGATAGCCTACCTTAACAGTTTACAGTAATCTAATGAGATGGTGGCAATTGAATTTCTGCAGAATTTGTAGGAAGATCATTCCATGGTGAGAGGGAGACAAATAGCAGTAACAGATGAAATAATTGATGAAGTTTCGATACTGTCAGCCGTTGGACTAGTATGGACTCTAAAAAAGGTGAGACTGCGAGACATTATAACCATCTTTCGGGACAAAGGGTGGAACCTTACTGTCAAAGGAAAAGGAGTCCTACTAGCAACCCTGGGAGAGCCATGGGCAGAATTGGCCAGAATTATCCAAAGCTAAATCACTTGTGATGGCAGAAAGGATGTGGTAAGACCACGCCATCTCAAACTGTTAGTTGTATTAAAACAAAAATGTGCTGTGAATTTGCCTGTGTTCTTAAATTTTTTATTGCATGATGTTGCCTGAAGTATAAGAAACTCTCGCCATGTAGAATCGGTAATAAGCCATCATGGTTTGATTCAGTTGATAGTTAGTTACAGTCTTGCCCAACAAAAGAGTAGTTGGGAAGAATTGATTTTCTCGATATAAGGGGGACTGGCTTTACCAGCCCTAAAACGAAAACACATTGCTAGCACATCAATTAGACCACCAAAGCAAAGACAATCTGTCAGATTGGGAAGAATCAGAGGAATGTTGGGAAATTCCCAAGGAAAAAGTAGCCAGCCTATAGAAATACATGACTTGGAGGACGAGCAACCCCCACAACTTGAAGGAGGGGAAATGAAGAAGAATTAGAAGAAAACAAAGAAGAAGAACTGGAAGAGGAAACTGAGCAATCCGGTTAGGAAGAAGGGGAGGAGGAAGAGCAACGCAGCCAAAGTCCACTACAAAACCCTCTGCAAGAAGATGAATTGGCTCAAATTTTGGCCAATATGGGTGAGTATGTCCAACCCCAAAGTCCACTCAACCCCAATACCGAAGAAAGGCCGCAGGAACACTCTGCTCATGATAAGAGTGCATCGAAGGAGATGTGTGACGAGGAGGAAGAAGAAGAAAAATCCCAGGGACACTCTGCTCATGATAAGAGTGTATCTGGGGAGATGGGTGATGAGGAGGAAGAAGAAGGACAATCTCAGGAGCACTCTACTCCTAGTCAGAGTACACCCGAAGAAATGCACAATGAAGAAGAAGCTGCCCTCGAAACGGCAGAACAAACCAGGGTTTCTCCCCATGGAAAACCTAATTAGCAGGATGAGAACACTGAAGAAGTGTTCCAAGCAAGAAACATGGAAAGTGGCCAAGGCGAAGATGCGATCCCTGAAAAACAAGGCTCGGGCCCAAGAAAAGTAACAGTTGTTCCTTCGAAGAAAACTAATGAAATTAAAAAGTTGCGAAAGGAATAACAGAGACTGCTCAATGTAATTAAACAACTTCGACAACAAATAAGGGTCCTAAAAATGGGGAAAAGCTCAAAAAGAACCCCTGGAGCAAAGCATGCAGCCACCCAGGCAAAACCCCATAAGAAAAAGACCAAGAGGACTCAAGTCAGACCTGTTATTCAGGATCGCAAGGAATAGCATGTGGCTGTTACAAATGCAGAAGCACAAACAGAAAACACACCAGTTTGTGATAAGGAATTCTAGACAGAGGCAGTGTCCTCTGGCATTACAACCAACTGGATAGTAAAAACCAAATGTCGCAATAAGGAGATCCAAGTAGATCTCCAACCCAAAAATGTCATGATGGATAATGACCCGAGGATAGTAAAATTTCAAAAATATCTGGCACAGGCCCAACAAACGATAGAAAATCTCACAGAGGAAATTGTTCCTCAGGAGAAATATTAGAAGCTATAGTAGCAGTTAAAGAACATCAATGCATCGGAAAGCAAGGCCTTCGATGGATGGCAAAGGGCAGAGTAAAAAAGTTAAAAAGGTAACCAATAGACTAGACACGGTTATGAATCAAATGGATACCTTATGTTCTCTGTATACTAACGTTCTAGCATGTAGGGCACCTGCAAAAAACTATGCTTCGTTTTTGATGGAAAGATATCTACAATTGAAAATAAAGGCCGTTAAGGCAACGGTGCCTATAGAGATAAAAACCATTGATGATTTCATAAACTGTTGTAAGCATTACGGAGTGAAAGTATAGTGATTGTTATGTGAGTTTTATTTATATAATCTTGTGTTGGATGGAGAAACAAAAGAGAACCCTAGCCCTTTTGTGGGTGATATCCAACTTCAAGCATTCATCTCTTTTGTTTGCAATCAATTAAAGTGGCTTAAAGCCTACAATACCTTCCAGAGACAGGAGAACAGGTTAGATCTATGGGTAAGGAGTGAACCTAGAAACCCATTGCAACTGTGGAATAAGCATAGAAGCTTAATGAGACAGCAGGATGTGATCCAAACACTTGGACCCATTCACATAGCAGTTGTCCGGCAAGGGGTAGAATACTTCTTAGCCATCAGAGACCTTGCCATAGCAGCAGCCAAATTCTGATACCATACTTCCAATAGTAATATCCAAAATAGAGAACCATTCAATTATGAAAATTTTAAGCTAGCCGCTGATCGCTTGGTTACCTATGGTGACCTCATCCTGAGAGAAGGCCCATCTTGGTTAGGCTGTAGGTTTCAAAGTCCAATCATTTGGTATCCTGTGGCAGGGTATAGAGCCCTATATGAATTGCCTGAAAGTCAGGTAGGGCATATTTTTGAAGTCTTCTAGAAATCATGGTTTTAGACCGTTGCATGAAAAGCCTTCTCTAGCCTATTCCCTAACTGCCTTGTATGTCAATTACAATGTTTTCATGAGGGCATGAAAAAGGGTAAGCAGGGGGGTGTGTTGAGCATTAGAAAAGGTATGTAATTGCCACTTATTTCTTTATCTTTTCCTTTAATTCATAAATTCTTTACATTCTAAGATGGGCATATGATAAAGGATTATGATAGAGATAAAGAGATTTGTGATTAATGTAAAACGACTAATTATTGCCTTTTTCTATGCAGAAAATGAAGAAAATGGAAGATCGCCATTTCAGAGGAAAACACAAGGCAAAACCAACTGTTGTCCCTTTGACAGGAAATCACATCCAGACGAGGAAATTGAGATCGGAGTGCATGGGCTAGGAAAAGGAAGAATAAACGCAATATCAACGCAAGAGGACGAAAAGATAATTGAAGATTAAAAGATATGGCGAATCCTTCAGGATGCTTTGATCCTGAGCAATTGCTACCTCAAGGTTATCTGTATTTTTGATATTTCCACCTGGACACTATAAAAAGGGACAGCGCTGCTAGCACAGAGGGAAAATTATGGTTGATTCATAGAATTTACTGTTGCAATCTGAACTTTGATCATCGACTCTCTTTAAAGAGCGATTACTGTAACTCTGTTTTCATGATTAATACGTAAACTCTATTGCTGTTTCGTTATCTGATTCTGGAGTAACCACAACAGTGCATCCCTGGTGGCTAAGGGCCCAACCCTAGTGGATCACTTGCTTTTTGTATCATTATTTTCCGATTACAAGTCATGTGTGGTTTGATTTCCTTTACTTGCTTTATTCAGTAATCTGTTGTTCCTTGACATTTCATTTACTTGCTCTGTTATATTGAATTCATATTTGAATAGTAAGATTATTATTTGCAACTGAAAATGTTATGCTGTTCATTCTGAAATCATATCGCATTGTCTAATTTGGACATTGTTGTTCATTTACAGATTGACATTATTGTTCATTTACAAAGTAACATTTTTGTTCATTTATAGATTGGTATTGTTGTTCATTTAGCTACGGTTTACCTATAATTGTGATTGTTGTTCATTCGGATTATTGTTCCATTACAAACTACAATTGTTGTTCCCTTATAACTGTGGTTAATACTTGTTATGCTGAACTAAGATTACTGATTCCATCATTCTAGATTCGTTGTGTGTTTACATTTAAGTTTGTTGTTTAATATTTCGTAGACTTACTTAGGTTTGTCGTTCCATTCTTAGATTGCTATTCAATTCATTTACTAGTTAAAGATTGTTGTTCAAATTCCTATTGGTTAAGATCACTCCTTAGTTCATTCGTGTACATTTAGCTTTGTTGTTCAACCTTTTCAATAGATCAATTGTTGTTCGTCTTTCTGTTAATTTAATTGTCATTTCCAGCATTTGCTTTGGTGTGAACAGGAAGATCTACAACTGTAGCAAACATTGATTATTGTTGTCTAGTTCCTAGACTGGAGATCCTATCTTCGATTGATTTTCATTTGCATCAGTTTACAAAGGAAAGAGTTATCATTACTGCATCCTTGACTGATGATTGCTATCGTTTCTTAAGTGAAAGAATTAAGTACAAAGCATTTCAATTCTTGCCATTACATTTAGACTTTGTTTCCAGCATTTATTTACTTTAGTAAAAACATTATACTACTAGCATTACTCTCGAACAAGTGACCGCCTTAGAATGAGTACACTCTTGAGATAACAAATCGTACCTGGATTGATAATTAGTGTAGGGTAAATAGAGGTTAAAAAGACCCTTTTTACTGCTCAAAATTTTGGCGCCATTGTCGGGGAAGAGTGTAGCCATTTGTTTCTTTTGAGAGTAGTGTAAGTACTTGCTAGGAGAGAGTTGGGTTTTAAAAACGAAAGGTAAAAACCTGCGTACAGAGCATGTAACGACCCTGCTCCCCCGTGCGCTTTCCTACAGATTTGTTGTTATTTTGGGTAGAAATAAGCATTTTATTTTTGTGCATGACTAAGCAGAAAAAGCCTGAAACGAATCTTAAACCACTACCCAAGCCTGATAAAGCTAAGGGGCCGGTGACCCTTGGTCGCTTGACCTTTATAGACAAAATCCTTAAAAAAACAAAATCTCAGCCTTCAATAGGACCTAGAAAAGTTGCTTCTTGACAACCTACTAGTTCCCTTCGGGCCACAAAATCACCATATGTAGCCTTTGCTGAGGTGCACAGCCAAAGAGAGGAGCAAGATTTTCAAGAAATTGAGAATCCTAGGCCAAAATTGTTACAAGAAGGGAACCTTAGTAATATCTACGAAGGAGGAGGAGAAACAAGGGAAACTGAAGAACCAAGATCTCCTCTTGGAATAGTTTAGTCATTAAGCAACCCCGATAAGAGAAGTGCTGTAAAAATCACCCAGAAGAAAGCTGAATATCCTGAAGAGCTAAAATCCTCCCAGACATTAGTTTAGTAAGGAAATCTCATCATCCCAAACAAAGGAAGTGTTGTTAAGGCCATTCCTACTCCTTCTAGCCAACCTAGGAATACCCTCCTAGAAATCCCAGAAGGTTATTGGCACATATTTGACCAAATGGCCCAGAACCAGCAAACCCCCCAAACCTCCACACTGCAATATCCTATTGTAGATACTGCAGCTAATGCACCTATGAAGGCCATTCCTCTCCAGCATATCCCTACATTCCATGGCCTAACATCAGAAGATCCAGACGCATTTTTGTTTGAATTTGATGTATTGTGCAGAGGATATGACTATACCACTGATCCCCAAAAGCTAAAATTGTTTCCCTCTACATTAAAAAGGGTTGCTTTATGATGGTTTATGGGGTTAGGTGGAGGTGTCATAAACAACTAGGATCAGATGAAAGAGGCTTTCCTGAAGAAATATCAAGATTATTGTAGGTCTAGAGAGTTAAATGATGAAATATTTCAAATGGTAGCTAGACCTAGTGAGACACTAGAAGAATATGTTGAACGTTTTCAGTATAATCTTCAAAGATCTCCTTATGCATCATTACCCTTACCTGACAATGTATTGAAAACAACATTAATTAAAGGCATGAAGGAATAATGGGTTGAAACACTAAATATTATGGGAAAAGGAGACATTTATCAAGAAAATTTTGCTGACATTATTGATTTATGTATCAGGAGTTCGCGAGGTAGCACAAGGCTAAAACCAGCGGAACATGACAGGTTCACAAGGGACAAAAAGATCTCTAGAGAAGGAGTAACTCGCACAAAAATCAGAAATTTATTGGAGAATTTCAAAATTGATATATTGGGGACTCTGAGAACGCAACTCAATATTATGCAAGTGAAACAGAAACAAGCAAAAGCAGAACAAAATCTGGCAATATTCTATCCCAGATGCAGAAAGAAACACAACCACAAAGAGTGCCCACTAAATGTAGTTCAAATCTACGCTATCTGCACAAAAGGCCACTCTACAGAGAACTGCCCCTCACTCCCTGGTTTGAAAGCAGTATACAAAGAAGCGGAAGGAGAATCAGAACCTGTGTACCTACTTAATTAGCGTCGTCAATGGCAGCTGCGATAATTAGGTATGTCATTCGATTCGTCTTCTTCTTTCCAGCCTTCGCAATATCATGCTCAGCAATATAATACAATCTGGCAAAACCAACCTCCCTTTTCAATCTAGTCACAACAACCATTTCCTTCATCATCTCCATGGCCGAATCAAACAAGCCAATCTAATTGGCCTAATTTTCCCTACACTCCACCATATTGGAAAAACAATGCATATCCAACACAATGGTCCCCTCCCACTTCACAAAGTCAAGCCTGGTAGACAAACTGGAAAAGACCGATGAATCAACCAGCAAGAACCATTCCACTCCCTCAACCTACACTACCAGCACTACAACAAAATCCATAGTCCAACTTAAGACCACAATTCCTAGCCCAACCCAACCCGAACCCAAATAACAGGTCGGTTCAATCTGTTCAAATAATCGAAACACCAAAACTAGAAACCGATCTAAGAGAGTGCAATGACCTTCAATTAAGGTCTGGGCACATCATAGAAACTGATGGAGATAAAAATGTTCAAGTTGAAAACCAGTTACCTACAGAACAACCATTACAAGAAGAAGATGTGGTCAGACAATGGACTCATGACCAAGAAACCACATCTTCTCCCCCATTCCCAGAATGATTAATCGTACCGCACCCTATAGAACATCCCGACTTTGAAATTTTGGGAGAACTAAAGAATTTGTACATAAAAATACCACTCCTCCAAGCTATCCAAGATATCCCAATATATGCAAAGACCATCAAAGAGTTATGTCTAAAAAAGCCAAGGAGGAGAATAACAAATAACCCAACAGTCCAAGTAGTTGGCACCCTATCTGATCTGTTATTAGGAAGATAAACACCTGTCAAATATGAAGACCTAGGAAATCCAATAGTGACAGTGCAAATCAATAGACAAAAATTTTCAAATGCCTTAGTTGATTTAGGGGCTGCAATTAATATTTTAACAACCACTACTTGTCAAAAAATTGGCATTACATAAGTAGCACCAACCTCCACCTTATTAGAACTGGCTGACCGATCAATAGTTAGGCTAGGTTTGGGCCCTAACCCAAGAACTTTAGCCCTTTGAGTCAACTCAACGCTGGATCAAAACAACATTTTTCATTATCATAAAAATGTCAAGTACATCATAACAATAACATTCAAAATGTTTTAGCTCAAAATGGACTCTTGGTTACAACAAAAAATCTAATCATAATGAGTCCCTTGGATCTCTTATTTATACAAGACTGGAGCTACCAACAACTCCCTAAAAAATAGGTATACTTGGCTCCCTAACTTGAGAATAAATCTTCCTTGATTGTCACTGGCTTGGTTGCCAGTGAACCCAATTTTCTTGGCTACTAGTGACACTGAGTTGATGGGATAAAGTGGAAGAATATTCAAATGATTTGAGGAGTTAAGGAGGGAGACCAACTCCTAAAATATCTCTTTCTTTCCTACTCTGAATTCTTGCACTTAAGTCAACCAAAAATTGTTGTAATTCCCACATTTAACACACATTAGGCCACATGACATAGTAACTAACCTTTACTATTCTCACTAAAAATATAACCAAATATGTAAATAAATGTGATAAAAGTGAATTTAATAAGCTAGAGAGTGGCATTGTGACCCATATAGTTTACCTATTGATGAGCCTCATCATCACCCCATACTGAAATTGTTACACATACTCTAAGAAACCTAGTCATCTATATCCATATCTTTCATAGCCCTAGTGGCCTCTCTAACATTCGATGCTTTTTTGGATGGTGTCTATTCTTTAGGATAGAAACCTACATTTTTCTCTATCTCTTGCCATTGTTTTCTTTTCTCTTCTTCCTTCCTACCTTCCAAAAAACCCAACAACAAAGGTGGACTGAGATTTAGTCCAATCTAATTGATCTTCAATCTTTGCATGACCTTCATATACAAGGGTCTCCTTTCCAATGCATTTCTCAATCTCTCAGGAGAGTGGTACTCCCTGATCTGGAGATATTGTGGCAATTCTTCCATCTCCTTTGGCATGCTTGTTAGCTCTCAGTCCCCAAGAATCTTAAAGTGTTCTCAAAATGGGAGATGGAATGTTCTTGGGTAGCTAGGTATCTTGGTGCAATTTGAGCATCATTTGAAATGATGTTGTGGTTACTAATAACATCCATGGAATTTATTTGTTCTTCTCTAATGTAGAGGGGCTCTCTTTCCTCTTTTTATATTATTCTCTTAACCTCTTCAACCCTATCCTCCTCATGAATCATCCATGATGCAAGGGCCATCAGTTGCAAGTCCCGCAACTTCACATTGGGGCCCCACACATTCAAGTATATCAAGACAAGGTTGTGTAGGTAGAATTCAAATAATTTGGCCTTGTCTTCAAGGGTGGTCTTGTCACATAGCTCAATGAGTTGCCTATAATCTTGGAATGTCATGGTCCCCTGTTGTAATGTCTTAATTTGAAACTGCATCCATTATTATTTGAGGTATAGTGCATATGATTTAGATGGCAACCTGCATTGAAGTGCCTCTAGGGAGAGGTTTGCCATGGTGGCTAATTGGCTCTCCTTCTCTTGTAACTTCCCCCTCAACCATGTGTTTTTTGCCTGCAACTATGTTCTCATGGTTCTTTCTCTATCTCTTAATTCACTCAACTCCTTTCCCATCTCTGTGTTTTTCTTCCATATGGCCCAGATGTTCTACTTTCTTTGACTTAGAAATTTGGATCCATTGATGTTTCCTTCCTCTCTCTTTTTCAAGTTCAAAGAAGAGAGGGATTGAAAATTTATGTAGTATCACTCTGCCTCCATCCATAAACTTGTAGTAGGAGCTCAGATTTGGCTATGGGCTAGGCTCATGCAACTCTAGAAAATATCCTTGAAATGTCTTTGGAGAAGCTACCCCTCCTGTACCTGTGTTGTTGCTTCCTTGCCTTTTTTCTACCCCTGCTGCTCTTCCTGTGGCTCTTTCTATATTTCCTGTAGCACCGCGAGTGTTTCCTATAACACTGTTTGGGGATCCTGTAGTAGGCTTTTTCCTTTTTGTTTGAGTGTTACAGGTGCCTTGGTTTGCTTACATGATGTTGACCTAGTGACAGACTTCTTGACATAGGTGATGGTAGCATTTGGGGTTGCTTCTGGTGATGTGACTTTCTCAACCTTCATACCCATGGACTCTAGCTCCTGTAGCTTATTTGGTGATGCTTTAATTATGATGGGGGTTTCTGTTGGTGTTTGTGGCTTCCCTTGCTTAATCCTAGTGATTCTTCTTATTTTAAAATATAGGGGAGTCTGACTCTGCCTTTTCCTCTTGGACTTGATGGGTGTGCTCAAGGCAGCTAAGGCAGAAGCTGCTTACTTTTCAATGGGTTCAGGAGACAATCTTAGGGATATCTCCTCTTCCTCAAGTGTAGTATTTTTCTCAAGGCTGGTCTATGCCTTCTGCTCCTCCTCACCTTCTTTCTCCTCTTCTTTTTCTTATTCCTCTATTTTTTCTGCCTCTGCTTCTTCTTCTCCTTCTTCCTCTTCTTGTCTTTCCTCTTCCTCATCTTCCTCTTCAGCACTATAGGTTTGGGTCCCACCATGTTCAAGGAATCATGTTTCAAGGAAGGATTCTTTGTCCGTGTTCCTAAATGTGGACTAGAGAACAAGAATCCTTAATCTCCTTAAGGAATCTTCCATTATTAGTTTGATGAGACCATGGTGTGCTAACTGCTTGTGCTTCCCTTATTTCACCTTCCCACTCATGTCTATAATTGAATTTAAAAGGAAATAAGGCGCACACAGCCTTTGGTTTATGGGTACTTTTTCTCTGAATCTCAACTCATGGAGTCTGAATTGGTAGCCAAAGACTACACTTAGTTTACCTTCACAACAAATGTACTTAAGGATGTGGTAGCTCACATCATCGCATGGATAGGGAAAGCTATCCCTTCTGACCCCATTTTTGTCTTCAATTTTATTTTCATCATTTAGGAAGATTTTTTTCTTAGCAAATGTGTTGTTGGCCTTGTCCTCCTTTTTCCATTGAATCCCTAGAGGAAGTGTTGTCACTCTACTGATCACTTCAAGGTTGATGGTAATGGACAACCCTTTCACCATAGTGGTAGAACTTATTATTTCTTAAGGGTTTAGTGCCATGGAAAACTCATGGGTAATATCATCATTGTATCCCTTCAGCAACTCAAAGAACCCTAACCAATGATGCTCCTGAAGTTACCTACCACATGGGGATGGAAGTGAATTATTGATGTATATGTGGGTTGTCTTTTATTGAATCCCCCTTCCATTTTCTTCTCTATTTTATCTAAGTGCAAGAGGTTTTGTAGGATAACTTTAGTATGGATTTCAAGGTGGTTGAGAGCTTAACTTTCTTATTGGATGACTATCATTTATACAATTTCTTATAACCATAGAAATTTTCTTATATAGCCCCAAAGTCTGTCTAATTCCCAAGCTGACTGTAATTGCAAAAATAGCGCAGAGTTTATCAATTATAAAAGCATGGACAAAGGAGAGATGGGCCACTTACTTTTCACTGTAATCATTGGGATTGTGCCAATTAGTGACTAATTTGACCCTAGGCACCCCCTTGCATACTTCCTATGGAATTCTAGTGCTTCTTGTAGCTTCCTGTAGGCTTCTAAGTTTCCTACAATTGTTTCTTGTAGTTGTCTCTTGTAGGATGGCCAGAGCATGGTTTGACTTGAAATGATAGGATGACCTAGTATAGGAGTAGGTTAGCCCCTGAACTTGGACTCCATGACTAGAAGTGCCACCTAGACCATCTTTCCCATTCCTTTCCCTCTTGTAAGATCAAACAACATTGGATTTTATATTTATGAAGTTAGCAATTAATAACTTTTCTCCAAACATGAATGATATAGTTAATGTATGCATGTTTGAGTTCTGAGGTGACAGAGAAACTTTCTATTTCAAGTAGTCTTGATATCTAGATGATCAATTGCAAGATTAACATAATTTCCTTTCTGCAAGTAATTTGTGTCATTTCATAGGTAGATGATTTATGGAATTTCATAACATTTACCATTTGGAAGCTTTCATTTCCTAAATAGAAAAGCATTTACTTTTCCTGCAATAGAACTAGCTTTACATTCACTATCAATAGTTAGACTCCATTTAGCTCAATAGGGGAATGGTCTGGTACCCTAATGGTCAAGTGCCCCAGTTGAGAAGTGACATGAGTAAAATTATGTGTCTCATGTGTATATAACACTGTCACGTCCAAGTTTGTATGAAACCATGAGTTGATAAAGTAAAGTTGGCATCCCTAGGAGTTGCAATATTCTTGCTACAATAATGAGGCACATCGATTTTTGGTGTCATTGTAGTATATCATTTTCAACTAAAACATTTTGACTAGTATTGTTATGATGTACTTGACATTTTTATGATAATTAGAAAATTTGTTTTGATCCAACACTGAGTTGACTCAGAGGGCTGAAGCTCTTAGGTTAGGGCCCAACAATAGCAGCAAAAGTTCCTCTTTTGTAGTTGTATTCTTAGCTTAGAATGATAGTTAGTTGTTGAAGTTTATTTATGTTTTTTTTTTTTTCTTTTTTTCTTTTTCTTTTTAGCTTAGTTGGTTATTTGAATTGTTGCTTAACCTTGTTTTCATTAGCTTAAAGAGGTATATTAGTATTGCAGTTTAGTGGACTAAAAGAAAATCTTGTGACAGTGGCCCCTATCTCATTTCCCTCTTGGGATCATGATTAGAGGACCCCACTCTCACAACTCCAAAAACAAAGTTTGTCTTTTGTCTATTGCATAGATTGAGTTTCATTCGTAGCTAGATATATGTTTATGATTTCTTGGAAGAATTTGTAGTTGTGATCTTGTTTCTTAAGGTTTATATAGCTTAAAAGGAACCCATTTTATAGATCCAGTCCTTAATAGTAGATAGATCAACTTTCTCAGATTCAACTCATGTTTTCCATATGGACATGTAGTGATTTATAAATGAAAAGGGAAACATGTTTTATTGCAGGGATTGTTGATCTGTAGGAAGGGACTACACCAACCAGCTTCTCTTAGGTCTTCTCCATGTTCTGTTGAGTCATATGAGCCCATAGTCCAAACCTCTATTTTCTAGACACCATGAGAAAGATGCCTTAGGAAAATCCGACCTCCTTGAGGTGTTAGGCTCGGCCTTGGGCACCATTTTTGGTTGTTATTAGTAACCACAACATCATTTCCAATGATTCTCAACTTGCACCAAGATACCTTACTACCCAAGAATAGGCCATCTCCCATTTTGAGAACACTTTAATATTTTTGGGAATTTAGACCCAAAAAGCATGCCAAAGGAGATGGAATAACCTACCACAAAATCTCCATATTAGGGATTATCACTCTCCTGAGAGATTGAGAAATGCATTGGAAAGGACACTCCTATATAAGAAGACCATGTAAAGACTAAAGATTAGTTGGATTGGACTAAAGCTCAGTCCACCTTTACTGTTGTGTTTGTTGGAAGGTAGGAAGGAAGAAGAGGAAAGAAAGCAGTGGGAAGAGATAGAGAAGAATGCAGGGTTCTATCCTCAAGAAGAGACACCATCCACAGAACCCTGGGATGTCATAGAGGCCACATGGGCTATGAAAGATATGGATATAGATGACTAGGTTTCTCAGAGGACGAGCAACAATTTTAGTAGGGGGTGATGATGAGGCTCATCAATACGTAAACTATATGGGTGACAATGCCACTCTCCAGCTTATTAAATTGAATTTTCTCACATTTATTTACATATTTCATTATATTTTTCTTAGTTAGAAGAGTAAAGGTGAGTTACTATGTCATGTGGCACAATGTGTGTTAAATGCAGGAATTGGAGCAGTTTTGGGTTGACTTAAGTGTTGGAATTCGGAGTAGGCAAGAAAGAGAGACTTTAGGAGTTGGTATCCATCCTTAACTCCTCAAATAATTCTAAGATTCCTCCACTACATCTCATCATCTTGGTGTCACCGGCAGCCAACACTAGTAGAAAATGAGAAATTAGTGACTAGGTGACTAAAAAAGTTAGTCACCATAGATTTTCCAAGTGAAATACTACCAAAAATGAGCAATCTTAAGTGACCCAACTAAAAATGACTAAAATAAATGACTAATTTAGTCTCGAGTTAAAATATACAACTAGCTAATAAGTAATACAACTAAAAATGACTAACGTGAATGACTAATTTAGTCTAGGAACAAAATACTACTATCTAACAAGTACTACAATAATATGAATAAGACATTTATGTTAGTTATTTTAATGGTGTCACTTCAACAATCTAAAATTACAAGTGGCAGGGGATTCAAAAGATGTTGATATAGATTGGTTGAAAGGTCATACTTCCTTAAACACTTCTTTATTAAATCAGTGGATGACCAGAGTTACAAAGTTGATCATAATCTTCATGGATTCACAGCGAATTAAATTCAAACACTAACAAATTATCCAAAATGGGACTGGGCTTACAACTGGGTCAAATACATTATTAATAATACCTATAAGGAGAAGTGTTGGTTAATTAGTAGATGACACATTTCCTTTAGTTGAATACTTAACTTTTCATGCATATCTACATATTTCATTTTCAGGGTCATATCACTTAAGATACTTATCTTAAATTGGATATCAAGTTATTTATCTAGTTTAATGTACATTATGAGCATATCATGACATGACAATTCAATCCTTAAATTAAAATTTTAACATTGCCATGACCAACACACCAAACATAATTCTTACCCAAGAACCCAATATGAAGAGTGCTTTAGTAATAACTTGATATGAGGAGTGTTTTAATGAGACCTATAATTTGGAAAAGTTGAAATAGACTTAGAAGAAATTTACTCAACCATATAAAACCCCATGAGAGAGTAGCAGAGTGATTTTAATCATGTAATCTCCCATCTCATTCGAGATGAGGAGTACTGCAAAATACTCTTGCCACCATTCACTATAATAAAAAAAGGTCATTAGTGAGGGTCATGTAGACAATAATACAAAAAATGATGGAAGCCTGAGCATATAGGAGGGTCATTAGTGAGGTTCATGCCTATGACTCTCACTAATGACCCTACTATATGCTCAGGCTTCCATCGTTTTTTGTATTATTGTCTACTCTCAAGGCAAATTTAGCCTGCTTTTTAGTACATGTTTGAACAATTTTTATTTTTTGAATACTCAACTATCATATGCCGCTCTACAAAATGTGAAATTTTGATCATAATTGGGTCTTTTTAATGAAACACTAACCTAAATCATTTAGCATTTTCATATACACTCTTATTTAAAAAATAATACAAAATATATATGGATATATGTATATATGTATGTATGTATGTATATATATATCTATATATATATATATATATATATACATACATACATACATATATACATATATATAACTTCACCTCCCTAAATGTCTCAATGTGAAGGAAAATAGAACCATTTATACCTATAAAACCAATGAATAAAATTTTTACCTCAGTGGATGACAAGATCAATTGCATTACAATAGGATATAAAAAGTGACATCATGCTTTCATAGGATTAAATATTCAAAAGGTTTAGTGCTTTGAAACCCGCTAAAACTAGGGAGGACTAAGAAGAGAAGGATTTAAAAGGTTTAGCGCTTTGAAACCTGTGAAAACTAGGTAGGACGAAGAAGAGCATGATTTAAATGGTTTAGTGCTTTGAAACCTGCCAAAACTAGGCAGGATGAAGAAGAGCAGTATTTAAATAGTTTAGTGCTTTGAAACCCACGGAAACTAGGTAGGACGAAGAAGAGTAGGATTTAAATGGTTTAGTGCTTTAAAACCCACAAAAACCACGCAACACGAAGAAGAGAGAAGTGATTTGAATAAGAAGCATCATGGAATCAAATGATTAAGCAAGCTCTATACAATGTAGGGAAAAAGGCCTTCAGTTGGGTGGCCATTACACAGTGCACTGTCATGGGAAACCACTTACAAAATATGGTATTTTACATTCATTACCTTCTCTTGGCCCTAGCTCATTTCATACACTAATTTGGCTATTCTCGATTGGTTTCTTGAAGGTCTCCAGTAAGAGGATCTCTGTGGTCAAACTGACAGCTTGGAAGTTCGAGAGGCACTTAATCATTTCCCCTGAGGTCATGGATTCTCGCAATTGATGCATCAAGCGTGCAATAGATCTGACTATGAAGCATGATTACTTCCCCAAGGAGTTACAGGTTCCATTCTTCTCTCCTTTATAATGCCCATTTTGTTTACTTGGGAAAAAATGGGGCAAATATGCAAAGTATAAATAATCCATCGATTTTGTGGCTGTATTTCATCGAACCTGGAAAAGATAGATTCTCCTTTTTGGGATAAAATATTTCTTGTAAATGATATTTTATTAAAAATTATAGGTCACCTCAATCAAGATCAAAATCCAGTTGGTTTAAAATCAAATCATGAAGTACCAAGACTTAGCCACTTGGGTACATAACCATAAATATCAATAAACAGTGTTTGGGCCATCGGGCCTAGATCCTAATTAAAACATAAAACCAGGCACATCAGTCCACCAAGAGACGACAGAAATCTAGCCCCGGGCAATGGCATTCACAAACTTTAAGGACTTGCCAAATCTGCCATAGGCCTCTAATTAAATCACTCCATCATTAATTCTATCTAATCGATCATGAAAATGATATTGACATCCCTTGAGAGTTGCCTATTACCTACAAATTTTATATGGATAGTAATCTATCATTTAAAGTAATCTCATTGTTCAACAAGGACAACCAATATATATTGTGCCATTAATCCATCAATGCATTGGGAAATATATGCCACCCATTGGATAATGTACTTGCTTAAACCCAACATGTGGCATATACTGCCCCTGGGAATTAATGGATCAATGGCATAGTATATATTGGTAAGCCTTCAACAAGTGGTCCAAGCCCACAAATCGGTAAGCTATTGAAGGTTTCGAGCCTATTGAATAAAAAATCAATTCATAATTGACTAGAAATGAGCCAATTAACATGGGACAAAACAAGTTGAAGGTGTAAGATAACATGTTTCCCCCATCACTACTACTATCAACAACGGTATGTTGACTAAAATTTAGGGACACCTATGACAACATTTATCCTCTAATATGCCATGGAATTCCATTTCATTCTCCAGAAAAGTAGTATAGTATAGAGCTATCACCCAACCATAGATAGATAGATGGATAAAGATACTATTAATTTTAGATAACAACGGTATGTTCTATGCTTAGCACAATTTACTTCAATGTTCCTCTAGCAGACCAATGACAATTTTCAATATTTCTTGTAGCAACCACATTAACTTAATCACACTGACAATAAATGCAGATAGAACATAAAATCGTATGTGTAAAACAAGCCAAGACAATAGGACACTAGATTTGGTGGATGCCAGGGAAAAACCCCAATGTGGGGAAATCACTTTGATCAAATCTTCTTATTATTACTCAATAGTTTAGCAAAGAGAGAGAGAGTATGAAAATCAAATTCACTTGCCCAATACACTATCAAATCATCCCTGTAAAATTCTGCAGTCAACTGTAGTTGATTTCATCCTTAAAGAAAGTTAATGCTAGTCAAAACAACAAAAACACTTCACCATTGCAACTTGGTCCTCCTTGGTCAAACTTGTCCTGAAGAGGAGGTCAAATGCTGCCCAAAACAACTTGGTCAAACTTCGACAAAGGAGAGAGAAAATCTATTGTGATTTTATGCAGTCAAAAGAAAAGTCAACTTGAAGTCAACAATGGTAAAATTGTCCCAAACACCTCGATTTCTGTGCTAATAAATGTGGTCTCAAGAGATCAAAATTCTACCCCAAAAAATGCAGTCAAACTTGGTCAATGAGGTCAATGAAGCCTTGGTCAACGTTGTCCTCAAACTCTAAAATTCAGCCTGCAATTTGACCAAGAAATTCATCCTTCCATCCACACATGTGTGAGAGAGAGAGAGTTGATCTTCAAGATGTACGAACCAATCAGATTTGGAAAGCGAATAAATGATGAGTGATATGATGTCCAAATGAGGAGAGAGGTCACTCCTATTTATAAAATTCGATGATGTTGAAAAGACACATCTATTGGGCTTCATGATCCTACATGAAGCTGAGTCTGACCTTAGCAATTTGTGCATTAGAGAGAATAAATTCAAAATACCACTTCTGCTTGTCCGAATGAGATGATCTTTATATCAAACTTGTACATCTCGAAAAGAGGAATCCAATGCAATAATCATCTCCATCATATGAGTTGTCCCAAGGTGGAATTTGGCCCTAGTTTCAAATTTTAACACTCCCTCTCAACTAGGGGGAATTCCACCTGCCAATCCATCTGTCATCATCATGCCATCCTATCGTCATGTACCATCTGTGTCATCATTACTCTGCTCTTCTCTGCTTTGTTGAACCATGAAGTAATAATGAATAAAAAGTGATTAGGAGTGAGCCACAAGACCTTACCACTCTTCGTTGACAAAAGTTAGTCCATGATCCCAGATCAAGTTGTTCAACACCATGCATCCTAGTCATAGGGAGTACAACAGTACACAATGCATCCATCGGTAGTTCTATGGTCCCTAACCACTTTTCCCAAATCATTGACCAAATGAGAGGTACTTCCCATGAATCTCAGACTCCATGGTTATGATGTATGTTGGGGCATTGACAGGATAAGGTGAACCACTCATCCTGCTCATATGCCATAGGAGAAGGTGAACCACTCATCTTATGCATATGTCAATCGTAGGGGAAGGTGAACCACTCATCCTACATACATGTGTCCGCAATCGTAGGGGAAGGTGATCCACTCATCCTACATAAACGTGTTTGCAATCATAGGGGAAGGTAAAACACTCACCCTACACGCATGTCAACCATCATGGGGTATCACAGGGGAAGGTGAACCACTCACCCTACACACATGTCAACTATCATGGGGTATCATAGGGGAAGGTGAACCACTCACCGTCTGCATAGCGCACCACTAGGGGAAGGTGAACTACTCACCCTATGGTTGCTCATAGCTCTAAGAAGTACGGGACCCTCATAGGAGGGTCCTTCCATGACTCCAAGTCTCTCTTGGAAGGTTAATAATTTGACCTTCCCCAAGGGCTTTGTGAGAATCTCCGAGACTTGCTCATCTGTCCTGATGTGTTGGGGCCTTATTGCTCCTTGATGTACCATATCCCGAATAAAGTGGTACCTAATATCAATATGCTGGGAGCGGTTGTGGGACACGGGATTCTCTGAAAGGTGAATCAAACTCTAGTTGTCGCAGAGGATCACGGTGGTATCCAACACGTGCTAAAATAGCTCACTAAACAGCCTCCTCAACCAAACAACTTCACAACAAGTCATACTCGCAACAATGTATTTGCCCTCGACAGTGCTTAAAGAAACCAAATTTTTCTTCCTGCTCATCCAAGATATTGAAGCAAACCCCAAAGATAAGCAACACCCATATGTGCTCTTATGATCCACCACAATGCCAGCCTAATCAGCATTTGTATATCCATGTAACCTAAAATTCCAAGAAATGTATCTCAGTCCATAGTGGATTGTGTCCCAAAGATATCTCAAGATATTCTTGGCAACAATCCAATGATTGTGATGAGGCTTGACCATAAATTGACTCAACGTGTTCACAGCGAATCATATGTCAGGACAAGAGTTTACCACGAACATCAGAGCCCCCATGAGTTCATGATACACAAAAGGGTTCGCTAATCCGTTCCCAACAACACTTCCACATAACTTCTTGAAGTTGAGTTCCATTGGAGTAGACATGAACTTGCAATCCACCATCCCACATCTCTCAAGCAGTGTCACATATATATTTTCCTTGAGAAAAGAAAATATCACTTGGCTTTTGCTAGACCTCCAGATGCAGGAAGTAGTGCATCAGTCCTTGTTCCTTCATCTCGAATTCAGAAGCCAACTCCCTCTTGCATTGATGAATGAGAGGATCATCACCTGTCAAAAAGAGATCATCCAGATAAGGGACCAGAATGAGAGGCCTATCCTTTTCAACCTTGAATTATAGATTCGGGTCAACATCGCTCCATTTAAATCCTAACTTCATAAGATAGCTATCAATCCTCTCATACCAAACCCTAGGGGCTTTCTTCAACCTGTATATATGTGACTTACAATCTTGAACTTTGAACCCCTTGGGTTGTTCTACATAGACTTCCTCTTTAAGAAAGCCATTCACGAAATTAGTTATGAAATCCATTTGGTGTAGGCTCCAACCTTGCAAGGCAACAAGGGCTATGATCGAAAGGATGGTGGTATATTGGGAAACTAGTGCAAATATCTCATCATAGTCTACTCCTTCCTTTGAGAGAAGCCTTGAGCAACAAATTTGGCCTTGAACTTTTCAACACTCACATCAACTCCATGTTTGATTTTGTAAAGCCATTTTGAAGTAACCATAGACTTTTCCTTGGGTCTGGGAACCACATCCTAGACATCATTCTTCATGATTGATAATTTGATTCATATTCCTCATTCATCGCATCCTTCCAGACTTTGTGTTTCACGAGTTCTTCAAATGTACATGGCTTAGATTGTATAATGGTACTCATGGCAGCTAAGTACCCTAGTTACCTGTTAGGTTCTTGCTTTCACGAAATGTCCCCCTCAGTGCAATATGTTTCTCAACATATTCAAGAGTATCTTTGAACCACACAGGTCTTTCTCTCAAAGTAGAGGGCTCACTAGGAGATGGATCAATGGGATCCATCAAACCTTCAACATCAGGCATCGGTTCATCAGTGGGAGGTTCATCCGGCTTTCCTGCATCATCATCATTTTCCTTCCTAGGGATAAAAATATTTTAGACTTTCCTAAGGGGATAATTATTGACACCTAATCCTCATGATTGGTTGAATATAAGGTAAATAGATAAATAAATAGTATGAACAGTCATCGAGAGATGAACTGAACAGTCTCTCCCTCATTTATTTAATGAAGAACTACTTGAAGGAATAAACACGAATCATTTTTTCCTTGAGGAGTTACTGCCTAGCCTGACATGGTATCAGAGCCAGCTCTTTTTTTAGCTTTTATGTCCTTTGTAACTCTCTATTCTGCTCCTCTGCTCTCCATTTAAAAGCACTGCTCCATACAATGCGCTGCTCCATTCAAAAGTGTTGTCCATATAATATGCTTCCCATATAAATGTTGGTGTCAGTTGCCTAACATTTTCTCTCAAGCCTACCTGCACCATTGACTGCTACTGTTATTCTGCTCAATACATGCCTTGAATGATGCTACCACTTAGAAGGGAGTTGTTTGGTATATCTGTTGGTATTCTGTCGAGCTCATTGATATATCAAGGTGAACGGTATGCCAACTCCTCTTTTTTAGACTGTGAGTTGTGTCGTTGGCAGCACTATGTTGTTAGCATGACTATGTGTTGGTTCATGGTTATGGGTATTGTGTTACACCGCCCATACTGCCCAACTCCGTTCCCATTCATGTTTTTTCACATATTATCTGCGGGTGTTAATACAGTTGTGGTTAATACAGTTCCGGTGTTAATACAATTACAGTGTTAATACAATTGCGGTTGTTAATACAGCTCCACTTAACCATACCACGCTTGCTCCCATGCTCATACACAGTAAACCACGCTCCCATACCACGCTTGCTCCCGTGCTCATACACAAATGAACACTGTTATATGAATGACGACATTTGAAAGTTTCTGGCGTTTCTTGAGCTTTCCGCCAGTGCCTTTCTTGTGCATTATTTGGAGGATTGTGCCAGTTTAGAAACCAGATTTGACAAATTCGTGTGAATAAGTCGCCCTCGAGATAAATTTTATGTAACTCAGACCTTTTGTCGGTTATTCGAGGGGGATTTCATTGGATTGACCCAAAAATTGTGTAAAGTCAAATTGAGAAGGGCTCTGTTTTAGGCACAGGTTTTCCTTTTCTGTCTTCCTGTGTTTTGAAGCGATGTTGCTGGTGTTGTTCCGTAATGTTCAACCATAATATGTCCTGCTCCTCTGTTGGCGTATACCATATATATGAATAACGAGTGGTTGATGTCCATTGTGTTATATACCTCCGCTATAACACCCTGCGTATACCATATATATGAATGACTCTTGTATAATGAGGTATGACTCTTGTATTGTGCAGTGGTATGATTCCCGTATATGATTATTAATTGTGTGGAGCTTGACACTTGCGCCATTCCACTCCTCCATACCACTCCTCCATATAATACCTCCTCCATAACACGCCTCCATATAATACCTCCCACAATAATACCTTTGTCCTATTGCTACCATAATTTCATTTTTTAGAATATTGCTGCTACAGTGCATTTTTTTCCAGCAGAAATATTTTTCTATCAGCAGAAGTAATTTTTTTTTACAGAATGCATTCAATCATATCCATGGTGGGAATAGTTCTTGCTGGCAAGGATAACTATCCTAAATGGTCTCGGATGATAAAACACACCCTCATTTTTAATGAGTTGTGGAAAGGAGTGTGTGTCAGAGACGGAGACAATGAACTAGTACAGCCTACCTCAGACAAAGAGCTCGTCATTCGGGAAAACAAGAACAACAATGCTTATGCATTAATCACAACATCTATAAATGAAGAGGTGATTCGCCATATTTTGTCATATTCAACTGCCTTTGAAGCCTTAAAAAAGCTGAAAGAAATCTATGACTCACATTCTGCACTTGAAGTTGTTCAACTTATGATTAAACTCTTCACTCTTGAACTACAAAATAATGATCCTCTTGCTCTTGCATCTGAAGTAAAGTCTATAATGCATGATATCAAATCCACTAAGGTTGAATTGGATATTCCTCTTATCACTTTTCTCAAGGCACTTTATCTTACTTCAATTATCTTGAGTCATTGCAAGCAAATGGAAATCTCAAAGATATCACCTTTGAATCTCTTGTGAAAAAGTTTGTTGAAAGAGAGAAATCTTTTGGAAAGAAGACAACCCTTGAATCTTCTGAAGAGGCTATGTGCCTTGCTCATAAACAAAAGCATCCTGCTCAAGATTCTTCAAGAGGAAGAGGTGGTCGAAGAGGGAGAGGAAGATATTTCAGAGGCAGGAGGGGTAGACATTCTCAAGGAGAAAAGGCAAATTGGCACTGCATACACTGCAAAAGAAATGGATCACATGATGCCTCTACATGCAAGCTACCATGGGACAAAATTGAGCAGAAAAGAAACCAACAGAAAGGTAAAACTGATGATAGAGACAAAGGTAAAGCACCTGAATCCGCTCACTATGTTATGGCACAATGTGACATTAGAGTAAATGAAGATTTATTTAATGCTTCACTTGCTTCTTGGAAAAATGATTGGTTGCTTGATTCATGAGAAACCTGCCACATGACTCATAGAAACTATTTTTTTGAAGATTTCACTGACAATGTTGATGGAGTAGTATACTTTGCAGACCAATCAAAAATCAAGCCATCAGGGCTTGGCACAATCAGGCTTAAACTGCTTGGTCTTCTAGACTTTCTTCTGCATCATGTTCTATATCTCCCACAGCTCAAGAGGAACTTTCCGTCCTTGGTCCACATCCACCAGCAAGGTCACTCCATTCATATGTTTGATGGCAAGCTTGAGGTAAGAAAAGCATCTAACCACTCACTTGTCATGAGGGGAATAGAAGAAGAAAGGCTTCTCAAGCTGCAACCTCTGCTCGTGCACAACATGTCTCATACAATTCTCATCATGAAGAAGGTGCACTTCCATCAAGTTTATTATGGCATGCTATATTTGGACATTTGAACTATGACAGTCTCCGCTTGTTGAAGAAAAATGGTTTTGTTGGTTTTCTTACAATTCCTAGGAGACTTAAGCAATGTGATGCTTGCATTCTAGGAAAGCATAGCAAAGAGTCTTCTCATGATTCACATTCAAGAGAACATAGAAAAATTGAACTCATTCATTCAAATTTAGGTGGTCCAATGCCTGTTCCTTCTGCAAATGGAAATAAATATATGATGACATTTATCGATGACTACACCAGAATGTGTTGGGTTTATTTATTGAAGAACAAATATGATGCTTTTCAAACATTCAAGAATTTTCATAAATGGATTGAAAATGATGCACAATCTCATATTGGGTCTATTTTCACTGATAATGGAAAAGAGTACACATCAAATGAATTTGAAACCTATCTTTTCCAACATGGGATCAAACATCAAACAATTGTACCTTATAATCCCCAACAGAATGGTGTAGCTGAAAGAATGAATAGGACACTTTTAAATATGGTACGATCCATGCTCTTCTTCGAAAATGTAAAGGTAATGTTTTGGGCTGATGCTATTCTGTGTGCTGCATATATAAAGAATAGATGTCCATCTAATGCTATAAGAAACAAGACACCATATGAAATGTGGTATGGACATGTTCCTTCGGTAAAGCATCTCAGGGTCTTTGGTTCCACCTGTTGGATACCTATACCAATAGGTTTCATATTTCATGATTGGCAAGAGAAAATCCAAATATGCTCTGCTTTGAGTTCACAAAGATCCCATATTTCCTAGAGAGCAAGAGGGTGTGTAAAGTGTTTTCAATGTTGATGACCTTATTTCAATTTTGATGGATGATCCAACAGTTTAATCTGGATCATGCCATGTGTTCAATTTTATGCTATAGACTAGAGAAAGAAGTCTGTCCAAACAGCTGAATCTTGGCAGACAACTAGTTTAGGTAGAGAAGAAAAGGCTCCCAACAGCCTAATCTGGGACCTTGGAAGAGATAAGGGTCGAAGTAGATAGAGAAAGCAAAAGAAAAAGCCAAAGAAAAGAAAAGGCAAGTAAGGGTCTGCAAGTCCAAGTGCACCCTCCAAGAAGAAGTAAAAATGCTAGGTAAGTAGCTGGGTAGGTAGTTGGGGTTGCAGAAAGGTTATCCCTATCATTGCAAGAATGGTGATGGTGGGCAGCAAGGCAAAAGATCACAGCAGGAAGCATGACTAATTTCCCTCACTCCCCTCCAATTTCATTTCTAACCTTCCCCATCAGCTTAGACTCTTGGAAAAGACTAAGGTTTCATGGTGGTTCTTAATCTTTAAAAAGCCACATTTCTTGTCTAAAGATCTTTTCATTTTGATCTACTCTTAAAACCAAGTTTGTTTCACATAAACTCAATGGTTTCCCCTCCACCTACCCTCTCATCCATGCTAACACTAACCCTACTATATAAATCCCTTATATCCCCTTTTTCCCTAATATTACTAACACCAAGGTGTATAAATCCCAAAATCTTATAAATACCCACCCCCTTTGGCATTATAGCCAATAAAGTCTCGAGTCAGGGATCAAATGACACCAGGTCATGTTGATGAACCTATGCCAACTACCCCTTCCCCTTCATGAGCTAAATTTCTCTATTTTTACCCCTTTTGCGCATAAAAAACCCATAAAAAGCCCTAAATCCCCACCCTTACCCGCTTCAAAGGGCAAAAGCATCAAAAACCCACTTTCCGCCATATAACCAAGGTTTGGCGCATATAATTGTTTTCAAAATACATTGGAAAATCGTTCAAAACACCAATTTTTATGCCCCCGCCCGCTTCCGTATGTGCCGCCCATGTCACCTCCCCGACGACCGTTAGATCAGGCCCTCCAGATCTGACGGCCCTGATCGCGTCGGAGCCTGTCCGACGCCTGACAGTTAGGCGTACTATCCCCCTGTCATCTCAGTCATCCGACCACCATCCGATTATCCGCTGCAGATCCAACGGTCACCCTGACGTCGGACCTCATCCGCTGTATGAGGCTTATCTCCCGACGTCCGTATTTTGAGGACGTCACTCCACTGCCACGCGCCCTCACCACGATGCGTCGGAGGTACAACTGACCGATACCGCCCCCGTACAGGAAGTGGTGCGATACGAAACCACTGTTGGTTCCGGTTTCCCCCGTCCCGCCTGCTCACGTCATCGCCGTGTCATCAACATGTCATCGCCCCGTCACCCAGGTACGCTGTCCCGTTAGTCCCTTGCCCTGCCATTGGTCCACCTGTACTGCCATCTCACTACCCCTGTGGACCAACCAGACCCCGCCACGTCACCCGATGACGTCAGCATGACGTCATCCGACCTTGACCCCACCAATGACGTCATGCTGACGTCATCATCAAAAGGCGCCAAAGTATTAAAAAATCTATATTATGGCCAAAATCGCGTTTTACATTTTTTTTCACTCATTCATCGTTATTTCGAACTCATGCGCTCGCGTCCAAATTTGCTCCCAACCTGCTAAATCGACCAGGAGGCCTCCAGCGCACGAGTTCAACCTGCATTCACGACCTTTGCTCACTACTTTACCAGGTATTCTTCATCGTCTGTCCTCTGTGCCCCTGCAATTCTCTGTTAAACACTTTGAAAGCTTAAAGAGAGTCCAAAATTAGAAATTCACCACTGAATTCCTCAGCAGAGCTTTAAATTCCCATACTATCACCTCGAAAAACACCAGTCGAGCCTTTTCCCAGCTATAATTCATTGAAAAACTAGGCCCTGTCTGCATAATCGCAGCAGGCGCATTTGAAACCAAATTTCACCATTAAAAGACACCAGAGAAAGCTAAACTTTGGTCTTAGTTGCTATCAAACAGCATTTGAACTGCTATAGACCCTGCATTCACCTTTTTCCCAGGCATTTTCATTTCTGTGCAAAGAAATCTTGTTGGTGTTACTCTGCATAGTAACACAGTTCTTGAGCAAGTAGAAACAAGTAGAAATCCTAAAGAAGAGTCATGGATCCCCCTGTAGCTCCCATAGCCCTCAATGTGGCTCCCCTGAATGTCCCTAATAGAACATTGGACACCAGAGCATTAGCAGACTTGGACTACAAAATATCAGAGGAAATGTTGAGCAGAAGCAGGTTCCATTTGCAAATACTAAATGAGATAAAGATCAAACATGAGAGGGGGACAGACATCCTGGGAATTTGGGATTCATTCCTCCCAATATTCAAGCTTCCTCAGGTTAATCAATTCCCTGAGCTTGTGCACATAGTTGCTGAACACTATGATGCATCCCAGAGGGCAGTGCTAGACTCTGCAGGCTCAATTCTGTTCCTCATTACCCCTGAAGCCATCAGGGAGATGTTGCAGTTCCAGACAGATCAAAAGTTGGTCCCTCTGTCATTAGCTGATTTAATAGTACAGGGAGCCAGGATAACAGAGGCACAAATCACAAAGCTTAATCAGATTTTCATCAAAGCTGATACTGTGCAAATTCCTCCCATCCATTATCTCTACCTCAACCAGTTGGGCTTAGACCTTGTTGACATGATCAGTCCCATCTTGGGATATGATTCAGTGGAGTATGTGGATGAAACTGTTCTACAAATGATGCTTATGTTTTCCCCAGGAAAGAAGCCAATCCACTATGATTATGCCACATACATATCAGATAAGATGCATGATCAATTGATGAATTTATCAAGAGAAAGGGTATTTAGATACACCTCGTACCTATATCATCTGCTCCTATACTTCCAGCATGACAAGTTCTCCTTCCCAAAGAAGAGAGTAGATGCACAGGGCAATCTGAGATCAGTAGTGTATTGGACATCTATTTTTCACATAGTAAGCTGTTCTCCATACACCTACTGCGAATTTATTGATCTTTTCATCCATCCAGCCTTGACTCTACTGTTGGGTTCACCTCCTCCCAGATTGACAGACGAAATGCAAAGACTCCTGCATTTATCAAAAGCATACAGTATTGGGGATTGGTATTTCTACCAACACCACACCGTTATCAGGCTATATGGGTGTGAGTTGCCCCCATTTAAACTACCTAGATTTGTGCCTATGAGGCTACTTGCCTTGGAATACTTCAGGCAATTTGGTTATGTGGATATGCTCCACTTTTCAGGAAAAGGTAAGAAGGCACAGTTAAAAATCAGAAATCAACTTGGCCATTTACTTCTCAATGAGAGGGATGAAGGGTGGAGAGAGGCAGATAGAATACTTTTGTGCCTTGGTCTCAAATACAGCTTCGTATGGAAACCCTATGACCCCAATAACTTCATTACAATGAGGAGGCTCAAATACAAATTATCTGCTTATGGACATTATAGCCTTCCTAACTTAGAAAAATATGCCAACCAAAGCAAGTGGAGAAGAGGAACTTTAGAAGAAGATGTGACCCAAGAAGAGCTTAATCAAAGAGCTCTAAGAAACCTCAAGAAGATGGCTGACCTTGAGTTTTATTCACAGGTCCCCTCACTGCCAAGCACACAAACTGGAGCAGCAGCCTCCTCCTCAACTGCCCAACATCAAGCTACAAGAACTGGTGAAAACATCGCAGAAAAAGGCAAAGAGATGGAGCAGCAAGAGCAGCAGGAACAGCAGGAACAGCAGGAACAACAACAAAACCAACAGCAGCAAGCAGAAGGGCTGCAGCAAGGGCAGCAAGAAGAATCAAAATAGCAAGATCAACAACATCAAGAAGAACAAGGGCAGGAGCAGTCTGCCCAGCAAAAGAAAACAGTGGAGACTCCTCAGACCACTGAAAGAACAGTGCCTACAAGACAAGACACCACATTTGATGCCTCGGTCCTCCAAACCCCGCAAAAGGAGGATACATTTGTCTTTAGGAAAAGGGAAAGAGAAACTCCCTTGACATCCTCTATAGACCAAGGAGAAAAAAGGCAAAGACTCAATGATTTTCCAGAGGATGATATAGCAATAAGAGAGGCATTGGGCATGGGCCCACCCAGCAGGGAAACTTCAGCAAGTTCCTTCCAGCAGGAACAGGACAGGACCATGGGAGGGGAGGTCAGCTCCTCTAGCCAGCAGAAAGAAGGACAAGTAAGTATCAAGCAGCAGTTTATAGACATTAAGAGGAGGAGTGACCCTATTAAAGTACAATTGTATAATCACTTACTGAACATGGCTCCTTCCAATCAGCAGAGACTTATGTCTGCTTTTGATGTAAGTGAAGGCAAATTGACAATGAGTCACTTTATGCCTACAGCACTTCGGCCACAATCCACTGCTGACTACCTTAGGACCAATCTAGAGGTACTTGCCAAAGACATACACCCTATGGACAAAATTGAGCTGCATAAGCAAACTGGAGAAATGGTGTATGCTTCATTGGCCGACAAGACTTTGGATAATTACAAACTAACCAGCAGTCTGAATGCCACAGCTTCCCAGCTAGAACTGGAGAGGGCCTCTTCTCAGGCCAAAGACAACAGGATAAGAGCCCTAGAGGAAATCATTGTAGAAATTGGGCACAATCCCAATGACATCAAAGGGATACAAGAGATCCTGAAACTTAGAGATGCTGACATGGCTGCACTGAGAAAGAAGATCAAAATTCCAGCCACTATCCACCCACAGACTAATGAGGTAGCTAAGCAAAGGTATGAGCAGGATTCTACTGACCTGCTAATTTCCATTTACAAAGAGCTTATCAAGGCACAAGAAAAATTGGGGCAATATGAAGCTGCACAAGCACCTCCACAAACATCATCAAAACAAGCACAAGAAGGGCAAACATCTCAGCCCCCTCCACAGGTCATAAATCTTGAGGAGACTGTTCCTACTACTGTACCTCCACCTCAGCAGGCTGAACAAACGGCCACATCTACTTCAGCAGCACCCATCAGCACAGATCAGAGCCTAGATATGCAGAAGTTAAAGAATGAAATACAAATTTTGGAAGCCCAGATGACAGAGCTGAACGAAACTAAGGAAAAGCTGGCCAAGGTAAATGAAAGGCATGATAAGACAAAGAGAGAGGTGGGAGAAAAGGCCAAGGAAATCAAAGCTCTTAAAGACAGGATCAAGGAGCTTGAGAATGAGCTCAAGCTAGATAAAATCATAGCAGAAATCAGAGCAATGATATGGTCCAATATTGGTAAATCCATCAACAACCAATGGCCATACATCGAGACAATCCATGAGCAACTAGAGCTCATTCCAAAGGCACAGAGAGAAATCCGAACATCAAGGGCCTTATTGGGAAACATGCCTGAAGTTGCTACAAGAATGATCAATGTGCTCAATCACAAAACAAGCTCTCAGTTGGCCACCATTGGAATCACGAATAGAACTGAGACTATTCAAATGATCAAAAGGGTTCTTACTCTTAGAAGTCTAGTGCAGACATTGGACAGGAGAACCCAGGATATGCAGACAGAGGTAAATAAGTTCATGGAGAAGTTTCAAGTGTTGCAGAGTAGAGGACTCCCTAGCTTACTGAACAGCGGAGGGAAATTATTCACCCATGAACAGTATGCTAAAAGAGTAAATGTTTTTGCCTCAGCACAGGTCAATGAGAAGGCCAGCACTTTAGAAGACACAGGGCCTATTACAGGACAGATTTTCTATAGTAAGATAGAAAATCTACTTTTTATAATGAATGAAATTAATCACTTGTTTGATGTAGCCCCAACCTTTTTCAAATACACAGAAGCTGAAGAGACAATGGAGGCCATCCTCAAGCATCAGCTCCCTACACAGGAATGGTGGACAGATGCAATTCAGAGAATTTTGTAAACAATAAGTCATACACCAACTTCTGTTTTTTCTACAAATTTTGATGAAAAGAACAGTCAACAAAGTCAGCAGGCATCATAAAATCAAAGCTGAGCCAACTCAGTGGATGTAGGGGCCAACAAAGCAGAAAAGAGGGAACCACAGCTGGCAAACCCGAAAACTCACTACGCAGGCAAAAGTAAATGCGTACCTCCAGAATTAATACAGAGTAATGCAACCGACTTAGTGGCTCTTAAAAGTCAAGACAATCCTCTGACAGACATAAAGGGCATTTACGCTGCATTTAACATTGTAATAACTTCTTGCCTACTTTCTGAACACCACTGAAGATATTTTCTCTCTCTCAGATGACTCAATACCTGAGATATTTTGTATACATATTTCTATATAATCCCCTTCGCATGAAATAGCAAGGGTTGTTGGAAATTTCTCCTGAACAATCTCTTATGCTGTAATTGTTTTCTGAAAGTCAATAAAGGAAAGCAATGGAATTTCGTGGATGCTTGATGTGTTGAAGATGTTCTGTGCCTGTTCATGATTGCTGGATCCCTGCGTATCTTATCATACAATAAGTCTCTGTAACTTTCTCCATGTTTATTTTGTTTTGTTATAGGTCCATACACGCTATCTGATTTCCCATATTAAGCAACACAGAAAAAGAATAACTCCCAGGATTTGCTCACTGAGCACCCTGAGTTCAGTCTATGTTGTTTATTAAGTGTTTTCTTCAGGTGTAATCTACATAAAGTGTGATTCTTAAAATGCTGCACTTTCAAATACACCCTTCATATTGACCACTGTCACAGGAATTCATACTTTGCTCCTGTGCTCTGCGTCCTCTTTCATTTCACCAACATAACAGAAAATTCCTAACAGATTTCTGCTAGTTGACATATATCATCACTCAAATTTTAACTTGTCTGTTAAATACACAACAGGCCTTGCAGTTAGGACACTACTCAACATCTGAGATCATCTCACAGCATCTAGACTCCATTGTCCAATGGAAACTCATCATCAAAGTATTACATCATAAGACCTGAAAGAGATCCTTCAACCAAAACACAAACAAAACCTAAGCGTCATAGCTAGCCTAAAACACAATTATAACAGAGATAAATCATAAAGAGAGAGCCCTCTCTGGTTGCAGTTGGGCTAGGAACTGTAACCCAAAGATTGGTTAGTGGTTACCCCGGCCGTATTCCCTTGGGAGTCATAGGGAACAACCTGGGTGTTAACATAATTGGCGACTCCACTGGGGACTTCTTAAAATTTTTCAATTACTATCTATCTTCCAAAGCTACCAGTAAGCCTGAAACCAGCCAAGAGGCCTCAGAACTGTTTCTGTAATACAGGGACAGCTTTAGGGAAGAGCTAGTTAGGGAATCTTCATCCTAGCTTTGAAACATATATAGTTATTCCAAAATTCTCATCCAGTCCTTGCACACATAAAACCTTCTATATAAGCTCTAAAAGGACAATTAGAAGCTGGCTCCCAAAAGAAACCCAAGGCACACTAGGGCAAACCCTGACCCTAATCAACCCATCATTTTTGATAATCCGAATATCATTCCAAAGAACATTAGGAGACAACAAAAGCAGGAGAAGCCTGCTGATTCAGATATAAGTTCAGATCAACCTATCCTCATTCCCACTCCCTGCAAATTTCTTTTCCGGTCCACCCCTAGTTCCCCTAGTTCATCATCAACACCTCAAAGTCCTCCTCTCACATCTTCACCCACCACACATACCCTTTCAACCACTCCCCCATTTGTTACCCATCCCATTAACCCTGTTACACCAGTAATCTCTGCTGTCCCATTTGTTCCTGTCAACCCTATAAATCCCATAAACATGGCCAACAGGTATGCACCTCTGCAGATACCAGCTAATGCTATGGCCTTACCTCAAGATTATCAAAGTAAAATCTCATATGTTGACTCAAATGGCTCTTTAACAGCTATCCAGCATGCCAAGAAAATGCAAGACCACTTTGAGACCTATGAAATAGATGATGACACTGTCAGAATGAGAATTTTTGTTCAAAGTTTAACTGGAGATGTTAGAACTTGGTTCAGATCCCTCAATGCAAACTCCATTACAACACCAGATCAGCTTTACGAAGCTTTTACTGAGAGATGGGAAAAGAAGAAAGATCCTCTCCACGTACTTGGTGAATATGACACTATTAAGAGAGGTCCTCAGGAGACAGTTTTGGAATATTGTGCTAGGTTTAACAATGTATATAATGCTATTCCACAGAACTTAAGGCCTCCTCCTGATTTAGCCCTGTATAAATTCCCTGATGGTTTTGACCCTGATATGGCCTATCAGTTGAAGGAAAGAAATCCTCCAACCCTTCAAGAAGCTCAAAGGGTTGCTGTCACAGTAGAGGCTAACCTAATTGCCAAAAGAAATAGGGCAAAGTTGGAGAAAAGGACTGTCTTCAAAGAAGAACCCTCGGGTTTTGATCAAAAGCTGGATGCAATACTAAATAGCATGAAGAGATTGGGTGAAAGAGTGGAATCAGTTGAAAGAAAGTCATCATGGGAAGCATCACAAAGCAACCCTCCTAGAAATCCGAATTTTAGGAGAACTCAGAACCCAAACATAGGAAAGACAAGTGTTGACCAAGACATTAGACCCCCTTTTCAAGAAAATTACGCAGAAACTTCCACATCTAATGAACTTAACGAAGATCCGGAGATTAACTTAATGGGTCTGGATGGTAAAAGCCATGTCTTCTTAACACAAGAGGACCATGAGGAGGATGAAATCAAAACATTCCAAACCAAGTCAGGAGAATCTTTTGACTTCAAACAAGGATATGATACTGCTGTCTATGAAGTCCATAAACAGTACAAACTAAGGAGTCGGACTGTGAATGTAAATCAGCCAGACAAGATAAAGGATAAACAGAGGTCCAAAGAAACCATGATCACAGAACCTAATGACAAAATAAACTTGCCTGCAGAAGAAATTGTAGTTGAAGAAGTTACTGAACTATTGTCCCCACTACAACAGCCCATGGCAACTTCGTCCTCTCACCCTGATCCAAATTTTACCCCTCAAGACATGAGTAAAAGGGGCAGGTCTCAAAGTCAAGATGAAATCCAACAAGAAGATTTAATGAACAAAGAAAAGACTGCTATCCGTGACTCCAAAACCCAAGTTGACAAACCTTTTGACCTAGCCACAGAGATTGGCAAGCTAAAAATAACAATTCCCCTCTCAGAGCTAGCCAAGCATGACATCTATAAGCAACAGATCAAGAAATCCCTTCAACTCACTAATAGCAAAGATGATGTAAATGTGCTAGATGACACTCCGGAATTACTGTTTGGCCCAGAGGTAGATGGAAAAACAATAGTCACAGGGGTTTTACCTTTTTATGTCAGCTTGCATATTCATGATAAAATACTGCATAATGCAATGTTCGACTCAGGTGCCTCTCACAACCTGATGCCAAAAGCAGTCATGGAAAGATTAAATTTGGATATAACAAGACCATACAAAGACCTGTTTTCCTTTGATTCTAGCCAAGTCAAATGTTTGGGCCTAATAAAAGATTTATGTGTGTCTCTGGTTCAATATCCCAACAAAACCATTCTAATGGATGTTGTAGTCGCTGATATCCCACCTAAATATGGGATGCTGTTATCAAGATCATGGGGAGCCAAGCTCCAAGGCTCCCTGCAATTATATATGTCATATGCCACTATCTCTGTCTTTGGGCAACCAAAAAGACTTTACAGGGAAACACTCATGAAGTATATGGTCAGCAGTGAAGAAAAGCCTCAAAATTTTCCAATATATGCTGTCCATTCGGACATAGACTCCTTCATCCTCTTCAATGACAGCACAAGCATCTCAAACAATGACATTAGCACCGAAACACTCATACAAGAACAAAACATTGATCAAACAAGTAGCACCTGCCAAACATCAATCAGCCCAACAATACACATTATCCCTCCTCTAGTTGTCAAAGATTGTCAAACAAGTGATGAAATTGTCCTAGAAAACAAATGGGAGAAGAAACCCCAACTCATGCTCACATTGCCATCCCATGAACAAGATTTTAAATCTCCTGTCCAGCAGGATATCCTGTGGGTCCTAGAATTTGATGGCTCAGTTAACAAGTTGGGGGCAGGAGCTGGAATTTGGATACATAACAAAGAGAAAGGCTATGCAGAAGGCAGGGCTTATAGATTAAATTTTAGATGCACTAATAACATGGCAGAATATGAAGCTCTGTTACTAGGTCTCAAACTAGCAAGGTCATTACAAGCTCCTAGGCTCTCCATCATGGGAGACTCTGATCTAGTAATTCAACAAGTAAAAGGAAGTTTTGTCACCAATGACAAAAGATTGAGGTCCTACAGATCTGCTGTAATTGAAATATTGGAGACCTTCTCTGAGTTTGTTATCACAAAAATTTCAAGGGGCCACAATCTCCATGCACACAGCTTGGCAACATTTGCCAGCACCTTCAAATTCCCATTAGAACCCAATAACTGTTTCACAGCCGAGGTCAAATACAGACCCTCCATTCCAAACAATGTCAAAGAATGGCAAGTATTTGAGAATGATATGCAAATAAACAATTTTCTAACCTCACAACAAGAGTTTGCAGGATTATATATTGACACTGAATCAGCAAGTCCATCACAAATACAGTTTCAACAGTCTGCTCACCCAATGTCACCTAGAACAGCAAAACAATTACTGAGTCCAACCATTTTCAACAATGAAAACATTCAGCAAATTCACCAAATTGATCGTGAAGAGGTGAGCAGTGCTGAAGCTGAAATCATACAACTCAAAGACAATTTCCTTCCAGCAGGCCTTACCCCACTAGAGGACATTTTTTATTCAAATGACGTCCCCAGGAAGCCAAAGATGCAGCCATTAGATGCAGCAGTTGAAGAATGCAACATTGGTACTATTGACAAGCCTAAAATAATAAAACTATTTGCTTCTTTGCCCCCTGATCAAAAACCCAAATACATTGACCTCTTTAAAGAATTTCAAGATGTTTTTGCATGGGGTTATGAGGATCTAAAGCCCTATGATACTTCTGTCATCCAGCACACCATTCCCCTCAAGCCTAATCAAAAACCATTCAAACAGAAATTGAGAAGGATCAATCCTGTGCTCCTTCCTTCCATTGAAAAGGAATTACATAAAATGTTCAAAGCTGGTATCATAGCACCAATCAGGTTCTCTGAGTGGATTTCAAATTCGGTCCCTACAAGAAAGAAAACTGGTGAGATTAGACTTTGTGTAGACTTAAGGAATTTGAATCAAGTATCACTCAAAGATAACTATCCTTTACCCAAAATGGATCACATTCTTCAAAGAGTAGTAGGGGCTTCAAGGATATCATTGCTTGATGGGTTCTCAGGCTTCAATCAAATCCTAGTACACCCTGATGATCAAGACAAAACTACATTTACAACCCCATGGGGAACTTTCAAGTATGTAAAAATGCCCTTTGGATTGAAAAACGCAGGGGCAACTTTTCAAAGAGCAATGGATATTGCTTTTGCAAAAGAGATTCATGACTTCTTGGTCATTTACTTAGATGATCTTACACCCTTTTCAAAATCTGACCAAGAACACTTGAAACATTTGAGACAGATTTTCATAACATGCAGAAAATATGGCATCTCCTTAAATCCCAAGAAGTCATTATTTGGCTTGGAAGAAGGGAAACTCTTAGGGCACATTATTTCAAAAGATGGCATAAGAATTGATCCAGACAGGATACAAGCTATCCTACAAATGCCTCACCCCAGGAATGTCAAGGAGTTGCAGGGATTCTTAGGAAAAATTAACTTTTTAAGAAGGTTTATCCCGAATTTAGCAGAACTAATCAGATTATTAAACAATATGCTAAAGAAAGATTCAAAGGTCAAATGGACTGTTGGAGCAAAACAAGCTTTTGAGAGTATAAAATTGGCATTAACTCAAACCCTAGTGTTAACCAATCCTCAGTTTGACAGAGACTTTATCATTTTCTCCTTTGCCTCCCAACATACTATTGCTGCTGTTTTATTACAGAAAAATGACCAAGGTAATGAGAAGCCTATTGCCTTCTTCAGCAGAGCTCTTAGAGATGCCCCTCTAAAGTACCAAATTATGGAGAAACAAGCCTATGCTTTGATCAAAGCTATTAAGGACTTTAGTATTTACATCCTTTACTCCCATGTTGTGGCTTATGTACCAAGTCCTATTGTCAAAGACATTCTCACCCAAGAAAACTTAGAGGGCAGGAGAGGAAAATGGATTGCCAATATACTAGAATTTGACATCGAAATTAAACCTACAAAGATGATAAAAGGGCAAGGTTTGGCCAAATTAATGACAGAAGCAAATTTCCAAGCCTTAGATATCAATCAACTGGACAGTGAAACAGAGCTGGCGACTCCAAAGATCAATGTAGCCTTTGAACAATCTCCTTGGTACTCTGATATCTGTTATGTGTTACAAAACCTGTGTGCTCCCCCAGGACTGTCCAGAACTAAGTGTAGGTTCCTAAAAATGAAAACATCTAGATTTTGTGTGATGGACGGAAATTTACTTTGGAAAAACCATGAGGGTATATTGCTGCACTGTCTAATGGAGAATGAAACTAACAATATCATGCAAGATTTCCATGCTGGAGACTGTGGTGGACATTTGTACTGGAAGTCCACTGTGGACAAGATATTGAGAGCTGGTTATTACTGGCCCACCATGTTCTCTGATGTTAAGAAATTCACAGCCTCATGCCACAAATGCCAACTGTTTGAAGGCAAAAGACAGTTGCTGCCACTTCCTTTGAAGTCCATTGCAACAGAGAGACCTTTCCAACAATGGGGCTTGGATTTCATTGGGGAAATTCATCCCTCATCTTCAGGGCAACACAGATGGATTTTAATAGCAACAGACTACTTCACCAAGTGGATTGAAGCTGCCCCATGCAGACAAGCAAATGATTCAGTAATTATTCAGTTTTTGGAAAACAATATACTGGCTAGATTTGGCTGTCCGGACAAGATAATAACAGACAATGCTGCTGCCTTCAGATCCAAGAAAATGGTGAACTTCTGCCATAAATTTCACATTACTTTGGGCCATTCTACTGCTTACTATCCCCAAGGAAATGGCCTTGCTGAATCATCAAACAAAAGTCTAATAAACATCATAAAGAAGGTGCTTGAAGAGAACAAAAAGAATTGGCATAAGAAACTGGTCAATGCTTTATGGGCAGACAGACTAACAACAAAAAGATCAATTGGGACTAGCCCATATGAGTTAGTCTATGGATTAGAAGCCAAATTTCCTTCATCACTGGGAGTGCCGGTTATGAAGCTTCTGCAAGAAAGTCAAGCAGATCCAAACGACATGCAAAGGAGGATCAATCAGATAATCTGTTTACAGCAAACTAGAGAACAAGTTTTCAGCAGAGTGCAAATATTACAAGAAAAATTAAAAAAAGCCTTTGATAGAAGAACCAAAGCAGAAGATTTCAATGTGGGAGACAAAGTTTTAAGATGGGATGCAAGAAGAGAAGAGAAAGGAAAACATGAAAAATTTGATTCTTTATGGAGAGGACCATTTGCTGTCCAAGCAGTACAAGGTAACAACACTTACTTCCTTAAAGGTCTCACTGAAACTGACTTGGATGAAGGTCCTGTCAATGGCAGGATGCTGAAGCATTATTTTGACTGTTTCCCATGATTGCAACATCAGGTTCCCTTGTATATATACAGATGTACATATTATTTCTATTTAGATTGTAAAAATGCAGTTTCCTAAGTGATTCACCAAACAGCAAAAGGCAAATAGAATCAGAGGTCTTCCAAGGAAGAAACACACAATTTTGACACATTAATGCAGCAAATTTCAAAGATTGGCATGGGCAGCTAAAGAGTAAGGCAATCTGACCTGCTGTTCTTGGTCTTTCAAAAGAAAAACCATCCCCGTGTGGAGCCACTGTTGGATACCTATACCAATAGGTTTCATATTTCATGATTGGCAAGAGAAAATCCAAATATGCTCTGCTTTGAGTTCACAAAGATCCCATATTTCCTAGAGAGCAAGAGGGTGTGTAAAGTGTTTTCAATGTTGATGACCTTATTTCAATTTTGATGGATGATCCAACAGTTTAATCTGGATCATGCCATGTGTTCAATTTTATGCTATAGACTAGAGAAAGAAGTCTGTCCAAACAGCTAAATCTTGGCAGACAACTAGTTTAGGTAGAGAAGAAAAGGCTCCCAACAGCCTAATCTGGGACCTTGGAAGAGATAAGGGTCGAAGTAGATAGAGAAAGCAAAAGAAAAAGCCAAAGAAAAGAAAAGGCAAGTAAGGGTCTGCAAGTCCAAGTGCACCCTCCAAGAAGAAGTAAAAATGCTAGGTAAGTAGCTGGGTAGGTAGTTGGGGTTGCAGAAAGGTTATCCCTATCATTGCAAGAATGGTGATGGTGGGTAGCAAGGCAAAAGATCACAGCAGGAAGCATGACTAATTTCCCTCACTCCCCTCCAATTTCATTTCTAACATTCCCCATCAGCTTAGACTCTTGGAAAAGACTAAGGTTTCATGGTGGTTCTTAATCTTTAAAAAGCCACATTTCTTGTCTAAAGATCTTTTCATTTTGATCTACTCTTAAAACCAAGTTTGTTTCACATAAACTCAATGGTTTCCCCTCCACCTACCCTCTCATCCATGCTAACACTAACCCTACTATATAAATCCCTTATATCCCCTTTTTCCCTAATATTACTAACACCAAGGTGTATAAATCCCAAAATCTTATAAATACCCACCCCCTTTGGCATTATAGCCAATAAAGTCTCGAGTCAGGGATCAAATGACACCAGGTCATGTTGATGAACCTATGCCAACTACCCCTTCCCCTTCATGAGCTAAATTTCTCTATTTTTACCCCTTTTGCGCATAAAAAACCCATAAAAAGCCCTAAATCCCCACCCTTACCCGCTTCAAAGGGCAAAAGCATCAAAAACCCACTTTCCGCCATATAACCAAGGTTTGGCGCATATAATTGTTTTCAAAATACATTGGAAAATCGTTCAAAACACCAATTTTTATGCCCCCGCCCGCTTCCGTATGTGCCGCCCATGTCACCTCCCCGACGACCGTTAGATCTGGCCCTCCAGATCTGATGGCCCTGATCGCGTCGGAGCCTGTCCGACGCCTGACAGTTAGGCGTACTATCCCCCTGTCATCTCAGTCATCCGACCACCGTCCGATTATCCGCTGCAGATCCAACGGTCACCCTGACGTCGGACCTCATCCGCTGTACGAGGCTTATCTCCCGACGTCCGTATTTTGAGGACGTCACTCCGCTGCCACGCGCCCTCACCACGATGCGTCGGAGGTACAACTGACCGATACCGCCCCCGTACAGGAAGTGGTGCGATACGAAACCACTGTTGGTTCCGGTTTCCCCCGTCCCGCCTGCTCACGTCATCGCCGTGTCATCAACATGTCATCGCCCCGTCACCCAGGTACGCTGTCCCGTCAGTCCCTTGCCCTGCCATTGGTCCACCTGTACTACCATCTCACTGCCCCTGTGGACCAACCAGACCCCGCCACGTCACCCGATGACGTCAGCATGACGTCATCCGACCTTGACCCCACCAATGACGTCATGCTGACGTCATCATAAAAAGGCGCCAAAGTATTAAAAAATCTATATTATGGCCAAAATCGTGTTTTACGTTCTTTTTTCACTCATTCATCGTTATTTCGAACTCATGCGCTCGCGTCCAAATTTGCTGCCAACCTGCTAAATCGACCAGGAGGCCTCCAGCGCACGAGTTCAACCTGCATTCACGACCTTTGCTCACTACTTTACCAGGTATTCTTCATCGTCTGTCCTCTGTGCCCCTGCAATTCTCTGTTAAACACTCTGAAAGCTTAAAGAGAGTCCAAAATTAGAAATTCACCACTGAATTCCTCGGCAGAGCTTTAAATTCCCAAACTATCACCTCGAAAAACACCAGCCGAGCCTTTTCCCAGCTATAATTCATTGAAAAACTAGGCCCTGTCTGCATAATCGCAGCAGGCGCATTTGAAACCAAATTTCACCATTAAAAGACACCAGAGAAAGCTAAACTTTGGTCTTAGTTGCTATCAAACAGCATTTGAACTGCTATAGACCCTGCATTCACCTTTTTCCCAGGCATTTTCATTTATGTGCAAAGAAATCTTGTTGGTGTTACTCTGCATAGTAACACAGTTCTTGAGCAAGTAGAAATCCTAAAGAAGAGTCATGGATCCCCCTGTAGCTCCCATAGCCCTCAATGTGGCTCCCCTGAATGTCCCTAATAGAACATTGGACACCAGAGCATTAGCAGACTTGGACTACAAAATATCAGAGGAAATGTTGAGCAGAAGCAGGTTCCATTTGCAAATACTAAATGAGATAAAGATCAAACATGAGAGGGGGACAGACATCCTGGGAATTTGGGATTCATTCCTCCCAATATTCAAGCTTCCTCAGGTTAATCAATTCCCTGAGCTTGTGCACATAGTTGCTGAACATTATGATGCATCCCAGAGGGCAGTGCTAGACTCTGCAGGCTCAATTCTGTTCATCATTACCCCTGAAGCCATCAGGGAGATGTTGCAGTTCCAGACAGATCAAAAGTTGGTCCCTCTGTCATTAGCTGATTTAATAGTACAGGGAGCCAGGATAACAGAGGCACAAATCACAAAGCTTAATCAGATTTTCATCAAAGCTGATACTGTGCAAATTCCTCCCATCCATTATCTCTACCTCAACCAGTTGGGCTTAGACCTTGTTGACATGATCAGTCCCATCTTGGGATATGATTCAGTGGAGTATGTGGATGAAACTGTTCTACAAATGATGCTTATGTTTTCCCCAGGAAAGAAGCCAATCCACTATGATTATGCCACATACATATCAGATAAGATGCATGATCAATTGATGAATTTATCAAGAGAAAGGGTATTTAGATACACCTCGTACCTATATCATCTGCTCCTATACTTCCAGCATGACAAGTTCTCCTTCCCAAAGAAGAGAGTAGATGCACAGGGCAATCTAAGATCAGTAGTGTATTGGACATCCGTTTTTCACATAGTAAGCTGTTCTCCATACACCTACTGCGAATTTATTGATCTTTTCATCCATCCAGCCTTGACTCTACTGTTGGGTTCACCTCCTCCCAGATTGACAGACGAAATGCAAAGACTCCTGCATTTATCAAAAGCATACAGTATTGGGGATTGGTATTTCTACCAACACCACACCGTTATCAGGCTATATGGGTGTGAGTTGCCCCCATTTAAACTACCTAGATTTGTGCCTATGAGGCTACTTGCCTTGGAATACTTCAGGCAGTTTGGTTATGTGGATATGCTCCACTTTTCAGGAAAAGGTAAGAAGGCACAGTTAAAAATCAGAAATCAACTTGGCCATTTACTTCTCAATGAGAGGGATGAAGGGTGGAGAGAGGCAGATAGAATACTTCTGTGCCTTGGTCTCAAATACAGCTTCGTATGGAAACCCTATGACCCCAATAACTTCATTACAATGAGGAGGCTCAAATACAAATTATCTGCTTATGGACATTATAGCCTTCCTAACTTAGAAAAATATGCCAACCAAAGCAAGTGGAGAAGAGGAACTTTAGAAGAAGATGTGACCCAAGAAGAGCTTAATCAAAGAGCTCTAAGAAACCTCAAGAAGATGGCTGACCTTGAGTTTTATTCACAGGTCCCCTCACTGCCAAGCACACAAACTGGAGCAGCAGCCTCCTCCTCAACTGCCCAACATCAAGCTACAAGAACTGGTGAAAACATCGCAGAAAAATGCAAAGAGATGGAGCAGCAAGAGCAGCAGGAACAGCAGGAACAGCAGGAACAGCAACAAAACCAACAGCAGCAAGTAGAAGGGCTGCAGCAAGGGCAGCAAGAAGAATCAGAACAGCAAGATCAACAGCATCAAGAAGAACAAGGGCAGGAGCAGTCTGCCCAGCAAAAGAAAACAGTGGAGACTCCTCAGACCACTGAAAGAACGGGGCCTACAAGACAAGACACTACCTTTGATGCCTCGGTCCTCCAAACCCCGCAAAAGGAGGATACATTTGTCTTTAGGAAAAGGGAAAGAGAAACTTCCTTGACATCCTCTATAGACCAAGGAGAAAAAAGGCAAAGACTCAATGATTTTCCAGAGGATGATATAGCAATAAGAGAGGCATTGGGCATGGGCCCACCCAGCAGGGAAACTTCAGCAAGTTCCTTCCAGCAGGAACAGGACAGGACCATGGGAGGGGAGGTCAGCTCCTCTAGCCAGCAGAAAGAAGGACAAGTAAGTATCAAGAAGCAGTTTATAGACATTAAGAGGAGGAGTGACCCTATTAAAGTACAATTGTATAATCACTTACTGAACATGGCTCCTTCCAATCAGCAGAGACTTATGTCTGCTTTTGATGTAAGTGAAGGCAAATTGACAATGAGTCACTTTATGCCTACAGCACTCCGGCCAAAATCCACTGCTGACTACCTTAGGACCAATCTAGAGGTACTTGCCAAAGACATACACCCTATGGACAAAATTGAGCTGCATAAGCAAACTGGAGAAATGGTGTATGCTTCATTGGCCGACAAAACTTTGGATAATTACAAACTAACCAGCAGTCTGAATGCCACAGCTTCCCAGCTAGGACTGGAGAGGGCCTCTTCTCAGGCCAAAGACAACAGGATAAGAGCCCTGGAGGAAATCATTGTAGAAATTGGGCACAATCCCAATGACATCAAAGGGATACAAGAGATCCTGAAACTTAGAGATGCTGACATGGCTGCACTGAGAAAGAAGATCAAAATTCCAGCCACTATCCACCCACAGACTGATGAGGTAGCTAAGCAAAGGTATGAGCAGGATTCTACTGACCTGCTAATTTCCATTTACAAAGAGCTTATCAAGGCACAAGAAAAATTGGGGCAATATGAAGCTGCACAAGCACCTCCACAAACATCATCAAAACAAGCACAAGAAGGGCAAACATCTCAGCCCCCTCCACAGGTCATAAATCTTGAGGAGACTGTTCCTACTACTGTACCTCCACCTCAGCAGGCTGAACAAACAGCCACATCTACTTCAGCAGCACCCATCAGCACAGATCAGAGCCTAGATATGCAGAAGTTAAAGAATGAAATACAAATTTTGGAAGCCCAGATGACAGAGCTGAACGAAACTAAGGAAAAGCTGGCCAAGGTAAATGAAAGGCATGATAAGACAAAGAGAGAGGTGGGAGAAAAGGCCAAGGAAATCAAAGCTCTTAAAGACAGGATCAAGGAGCTTGAGAATGAGCTCAAGCTAGATAAAATCATAGCAGAAATCAGAGCAATGATATGGTCCAATATTGGTAAATCCATCAACAACCAATGGCCATACATCGAGACAATCCATGAGCAACTAGAGCTCATTCCAAAGGCACAGAGAGAAATCCGAACATCAAGGGCCTTATTGGGAAACATGCCTGAAGTTGCTACAAGAATGATCAATGTGCTCAATCACAAAACAAGCTCTCAGTTGGCCACCATTGGAATCACGAATAGAACTGAGACTATTCAAATGATCAAAAGGGTTCTTACTCTTAGAAGTCTAGTGCAGACATTGGACAGGAGAACCCAGGATATGCAGACAGAGGTAAATAAGTTCATGGAGAAGTTTCAAGTGTTGCAGAGTAGAGGACTCCCTAGCTTACTGAACAGCGGAGGGAAATTATTCACCCATGAACAGTATGCTAAAAGAGTAAATGTTTTTGCCTCAGCACAGGTCAATGAGAAGGCCAGCACTTTAGAAGACACAGGGCCTATTACAGGACAGATTTTCTATAGTAAGATAGAAAATCTACTTTTTATAATGAATGAAATTAATCACTTGTTTGATGTAGCCCCAACCTTTTTCAAATACACAGAAGCTGAAGAGACAATGGAGGCCATCCTCAAGCATCAGCTCCCTACACAGGAATGGTGGACAGATGCAATTCAGAGAATTTTGTAAACAGTAAGTCATACACCAACTTCTGTTTTTTCTACAAATTTTGATGAAAAGAACAGTCAAAAAAGTCAGCAGGCATCATAAAATCAAAGCTGAGCCAACTCAGCGGATGTAGGGGCCAACAAAGCAGAAAAGAGGGAACCACAGCTGGCAAACCCGAAAACTCTCTACGCAGGCAAAAGTAAATGCGTACCTCCAGAATTAATACAGAGTAATGCAACCGACTTAGTGGCTCTTAAAAGTCAAGACAATCCTCTGACAGACATAAAGGGCATTTACTCTGCATTTAACATTGTAATAACTTCTTGCCTACTTTCTGAACACCACTGAAGATATTTTCTCTCTCTCACATGACTCAATACCTGAGATATTTTGTATACATATTTCTATATAATCCCCTTCGCATGAGATAGCAAGGGTTGTTGGAAATTTCTCCTGAACAATCTCTTATGCTGTAATTATTTTCTGAAAGTCAATAAAGGAAAGCAATGGAATTTCGTGGATGCTTGATGTGTTGAAGATGTTCTGTGCCTGTTCATGATTGCTGGATCCCTGCGTATCTTATCATACAATAAGTCTCTGTAACTTTCTCCATGTTTATTTTGTTTTGTTATAGGTCCATACACGCTATCTGATTTCCCATATTAAGCAACACAGAAAAAGAATAACTCCCAGGATTTGCTCACTGAGCACCCTGAGTTCAGTCTATGTTGTTTATTAAGTGTTTTCTTCAGGTGTAATCTACATAAAGTGTGATTCTTAAAATGCTGCACTTTCAAATACACCCTTCATATTGACCACTGTCACAGGAATTCATACTTTGCTCCTGTGCTCTGCGTCCTCTTTCATTTCACCAACATAACAGAAAATTCCTAACAGATTTCTGCTAGTTGACATATATCATCACTCAAATTTTAACTTGTCTGTTAAATACACAACAGGCCTTGCAGTTAGGACACTACTCAACATCTGAGATCATCTCACAGCATCTAGACTCCATTTCCCAATGGAAACTCATCATCAAAGTATTACATCATAAGACCTGAAAGAGATCCTTCAACCAAAACACAAACAAAACCTAAGCGTCATAGCTAGCCTAAAACACAATTATAACAGAGATAAATCATAAAGAGAGAGCCCTCTCTGGTTGCAGTTGGGCTAGGAACTGTAACCCAAAGATTGGTTAGTGGTTACCCCGGCCGTATTCCCTTGGGAGTCATAGGGAACAACCTGGGTGTTAACACCACCTATTATGCCTTGATGCTAAAGGTACATAGAAACAAACTTGGTGCTAAAAGTCATAAGTGTATCTTTCTAGGGTATTCAAACACCTCCAAAGCATACGGTCCCTATTATGACGTAAACAAGAAGTGTGTTGTATCTAGAGATGTAATTTTTCTTTAATCATCCAAAACTGACAATGTTGTTGAGCGGTAACTTTATCGCTTGGATAGATTCGCAAAAACAAAAACATTTCAAGAATTTGATAATCAGATTCCACATCTTGAAGGGGGGATTCCTATACTGGATCAACATGTGGAATCTTCTTCTGAATAACACTCTCCCCCACATGAAACTCCAACAACGAATGATGCTTTAAGTGATGTGATTGCTAGAATTGGGAGACTCAATCTTGATTCAATCCTAACTCAATCAACAGAGTAGCCTGGACCATCTAAAAAAGGTCCCCCAAAGTGGCTAACAAAGACACTTGAAAGTGTTCATCCTGATGAGGCTAGAAAGAGAGGAACTAGAAATTCAAACCGGAAAAATGGAGGTGATGTGGATGACTTTAATTCACTTGTTGATATGGATGTTTCTTATGATTGTGAATTGAACTTGTCTACAGATTTTGAATCAACTTCCTTCAAAGAAGCTTCTTCTTATGATGAATGGAAAGAAACAATGCGAAAGGTGTATGATGCCCTCATAAAGAATGACACTTGGAAGTTGGTTGATCCTCCATTAGGAACCAAACCAATTGGCTGCAAGTGGGTCTACAAGAACAAGTATAAAGCTGATGGCTCACTTGAAAAGCACAAAGCTAGGCTAGTGGGAAAAGGTTTTGCACAGAACGAAGGGGTTGATTATGAGGAGACTTTTGCCCCCATAGCAAAATGGGCTACCATCCAGACACTATTTTCACTAGCAGCTCAGAACAGTTGGAAAGTCCATCAAATGGATGTAAAAAATTCTTTCTTAAATGGAGATCTAAAAGAGAATGTTTTTATGTCTCAGCCTGAAGGATTTGCTATGAAAGGACATGAACATAAAGTATGCAAACTTGTGAAGTCCTTGTATGGCCTCAAACAAGCACTGTGAGCTTGGTATGAAAAACTAACTGAGCATCTTCTGAAACTCAATTTCAAACTTTATGATCTTGATGATGCAACTTTATTTGTCAAGAAAGTTGGAAAAAGAGTTGTATATCTTGTGGTATATGTAGATGATCTTTTGATGATAGGGAACAATGAAAGCTACATTGCATCCATAAAGAAGGAATTGGGGAAAAGTATTGAAATGACTGATTTGGGCTATGTTCATTACTATCTTGGCATTGAAGTAACGCAACATCAGAAGTCCATATTTATTTCTCAAAAGAAATACATTAGAGATCTGTTCAATAGGTTTGGCATGACAGAATGCAATCCTCTTACTACTCCAATGGAACAAAACTTAAAGCTCACATCTATTTAAGGAAAAGAATTTGAGGATGCAACAAAGTATAGACAGCTTGTAGGAAGTCCCAACTACCTAACTACTACCAAACCAAACATTTTGTTTGCTATTGGAATCCTCTCTAGGTTTATGAAAAAGCCTTGTGAGGGACATTGGTCTACTGCAAGACTTTGGAATCAAGTATACATGGGTGGACGACTTCAGCTTGATTGGATACTCTGATTCAGACTTCGATGGAGACAAAGAAACTGGGGTATCTACTTCAGGATATGCTATGAGCCTTGGATCAGGAGCTGTCTCCTGGAGATCACGCAAACAATCAGTTCCAGCAGATTCCACAACAGAAGTAGAATACGTGGCAGCAGCTGAAGCAACAAAGCAATTTGTGTGGCTTAGGAAAATTCTTGAAGATTTGCAGATAAAACAAGTACAATCAACTTCACTCATGATTGATGATACCTTTGCAATAAAATTGGCCAAGAACCCAAAGTTCCATGATCGAACGAAGCACATCAATACTAAATATCATCTGATTTGACATCATGTTGAGGCCAAAACAATCCATCTCTGTCATTGTTCCACAAATGAGAAAATTGCAGACATCTTCACCAAAGCGCTTGGAAGAGAAAAGCTTGAACGATTCAGAATGATGCTTGGACTCACCAACATCCCTTCAGATTAAAGGGGGGAATGTTGACACCTAATCCTCATGATTGGGTGAATATAATTTAAATAGATAAATAAATAATATGAATAGTCATCGGGAGATGAACTGAACAGTCTCTCCCTCATGTATTTAATGAAGACCTACCTGAAGGAATAAAAACGAATCATTTTTTCCTTGAGGAGTTACTGCCTGGCCTGACAATAATCTTCATCGAAAGGACATCATGAATTATTCCCACTTCACTTTGCCCAGGCACATAGATTCTTTATGCCTTTGAAGTTTCACTGTAGCCCACAAATGTTCCTTTCTTCCCAGATGTATCTAGCTTGTTTCTTTTCTCTTTCAACACATGAAAATATATGGGATAACCAAAAATTCTAAAATGAGAAACATCAGGTTTCTTACCAGTAAAAACTTCTTCGGGATTCTTGAAGTCCAGTGCTTGGTGTCGGCATCTATTTTGAAAATACACAACGATGTCGGTGTTGGAATTTATAAGTCTATCTATTAGAAAACCTTCACGTACTTTCCGATTTATTTATGCCTACTTGTTCTGATTAATTAACAAGTTATTTACCATGTAAATATTGAAAATAAAGACAAGTACATGCTCAAAAGATTACAAATCATAAACTGAAGGAAACAAAACAAGCACACAAGTGACACCGTTGTTTTTGGACTAATGTCCCCAAAAAAACCCAATGTGCAAAAACCGGTGCAGCTATCTTAGGATTTTAATTATTAAGCAGTTTCAAAATATAATCTCGGTGCCAAAACCAACTCACCCAATAGAGAAAAATCTGGGCAGTAGTACCTCTCCTTTGGAGATATATATTTCAGCTAAAACCCTGGATAAACACTCTGATAGCTCCTCAGCGCCAATCTACCCCATGAAAACCCCAATGTCAGCCTCTAGGGACTGCGTTAGCCCTTTCTAGCCTAGCGTCACCCTAGCTCACCTTGTGTCAGCCTCTAGAGGCACTGCGTCAACCCTTAGAGCCTCTGCGTCACCCATGCTAGCTCTCTGAGACACTACACAACTCCTGGTTGCCTCTCTGTGAGCCTTTACTACCTCTACATGAACCTCTAGTTGGTTTTGTGTCCCTCTCTCTCGGCTACTGCGCTGATCCTCCTGGTACTATCTTTGCCTCTCTGCTTCTATATTCACTGCCCCTCAACTACAACTCTGATCACTCTCTCAACTTCCTCAACAAACCCTGCCCTAGAAAGTCGAAATCTTGATCAACTCGGTGTATTCTCCAAGTGACTGTTGGCTTGTATGGGCCTGACTCAAGTTCAGAGGTGATTTAACCAAGAAAATATCGGTAATACTAGCCCTTTTTGCAACAGTCCACGGAGTGCGGACTGAGGTCTCACCCAAAGTAGTATGGGAGGGTGCTAGAACCAAGTTTCTACACCCTGGGGATGTTTGATGGGCTTCTTGAGGTTCGCGGTTTGATCCATCGCTACGTGCACTTGCTTGTCCTTTGCAACTCGTGTTGTTGTTTCCGCACAGCCCTACTCGAGGCGTGACATGTATAATACCCAAGTTCCTTGCTAATTAACTGATTACTTAACTTGTGTGTAAGATTTATTGTTATTACAGCATATTTAGCAATCATATCAGTGCGCGCGATACATAAACAAATATAAACGTAAATAAGATAATGCACAAAAAATACACAGAAATAAGAATCAACTTTTCTTTATTAATCTTCAATCTTGATTACAAACTTGACACCACCCTACGCACTTAGCTGCAGGGGTCCACGCACTCAGCTGCGGACTCTACTAGGCTTCTGCACACTTAGCTACAGAGCCTCTTCCTACTACTACAACCCAATACACTTAGAATCCTACTCTAAGCTCGAACCATTCCTTTGCTACTCCCTCTATCATCTCCTCTCTTTTCAACTTAGAGCCTCGCTCTATTTATACAATCCCATGGTCCGCGAACCATGGGTAGGCCAACATGACTTCACATTACATTACTTTAGGGCGGACAACCCTATGACTTAACCTCTACTTCGCGCTCTGCACCCGTAATTCACGAAGTCTTACAAAACCTTTGACCAAAACCTGGGCTTTAAGCCCCAAAACATGCTGTGGGGGGATTCCATGCCCAACAGGCCCCCAACACAATCATCGTGACTTGTCTCGAGTCACTCTACTGGTGCGGTGACCTTGGCACAGAGCCCCTCCAACTGTTCTTGTACTGCTTAGAGGTCCACGGCGCACTGTTCTATAGTTTGCTAGTCCCACTACATGTGTGCTTCCGAATCATCCGTGTCTAAATCATTTCCTTTCTTTGGTACTGGTTTTTGGTGTGTGTGTTTATTGTCCCATGCCTTTTGGCCAGTTAGTTAGATAGTCGGCCCACCCGTGTAGGGCTTCAAGTGACTGCCATTTATTTTTCTTGGGAAGGGTTCTCCATTAAGTTTGACTAGCTGGACCGCTCCTCCATCTGTGACCTCCTTTACCATGTATGGTCCTAGCCAGTGCATTTTGAATTTTCCTGGAAATTTTTCAAACTTACTGTCATACAGTTGCACTAAGTCGTTTACCTTGAAGGTGTGCAACATGTTATGGCAGTCGTTTCAGGACTTTTCACGTTTCTTTTGAACCTATTGATGAAACCCAACCAAAAACCATTCTTCCTCATGTTCTTCTAATTGTGCGAGCCTTTCTTCAAGAGATTCACGGTCCGTCATGCCTGTGAGCGCTGCTATTTTTAGACTAGGTATGATGTATTCCATCACCATGAGACCTTCCGTACCATAGACCAACTGGAAGGGTGTTTGTCCCATCAGTTTCTTGCACGTTGTGTTGTACGCCCATAACACAACAGGTATTCACAGGTCCCAATCATTCCACTGCACATTACAAACTTTGGTCAGCGTAGTCTCTAGTATTTTATTGAATGCCTCTGCTATGCCATTGGCCTATGGGTGGTACGGTGTACTTTTCTGATGATACACCTGGAACTCTTCTGTGAGCACGCTGATGGTTTCATTTAGGAAATGTGTTTCGTGATCGTTCATTAAGATTTTTGGACAGCAAAATCGTGTTAACACATTTTCAAAAAAACACATTGCAGTCGTGGCAGTCGTGCAGTCCTTGACCAGTTACACTTCCACCCATCGTGTCAAGTACTCTATCTTGGTGATGATGTAGCGTGCCCACGTCCTTCCCTGAGCTTTGATCGGCCCCACAAAGTCGATTGCCCATTTCTTAAACAGTTGTAATGTCATTTGGGGAATTAGTGGCATCTCGTCCCTTCGTGATGGTTTCCCCATTCTTTGACATGTATCACAAGCCTTACAATGCACTTTCGAATCCTAGTGTAGGGTCGGCCACTATAACCCTGCGCGAAGAATCTTCTATGCAATCGCGGGTCCTACATAGTGTCCTCCTGTAGCACCCCCATGTGCTTTCGTGAGGATCTGACCGTGTTCAAATTCAAGTACATATCTTCAAAATATCTCACCATTGCCCATCTTGTAGAGGTGCCCAACGATGATAGAAAAGTTCACCGCACACACCACCAATTCCTTCTTCTGTTAGATTGAGTAATCCTTCAGCGCAGTCCCTATTGTTAGAAAATGAATTATATCTTCGAAGTGTCCATCTACGATGTGCACTACAAAGAGTTGTGTGTTTTTTTTTTTTTCACTTCTGGTTCACGGATACCCGGGTCAATGGGTAGCCGCTACATCCAGGGTTGTTCAACACTGAGTGGACGCACCCGAAGGCATCAACACCCCTCGGCCTATTTACTGACCTAACCCCAAGAGCTTTCGGGATTCGACCCTGTGACCTCCCATTGGCGAGGCACTTGATTTGACCGATTGAGCTAACTCTTGGGGCTCAAAGAGTTGTGTGTTAGGTAGTCCCTCCTCCAAATTGGTTGGTTTCTCTCCCATCTCAATTCGTGAAAAGTGGTCTAGTCCTACATTTAAGCATCCCGACTTGACTATGACCTCAAAATCATACTCTTGAAATAGTAAAATCCATCTACATATTCGGCCCCCCAACACAGGCATATTCACCAAGTATTTCAACGCGGAATGGCCTGTATACATCCTGAAATGTCCGCCAAATAAATAGTGTCAGTATTTTTGGAGCTCATACACCATTGCCAATCCCTCACACTCGGTGGTAGAGTAGTTCTTTTTTGCTTTGGAAAATCTTCGACTTGCAAACACGATCGGGTGATCTGCATCCTCTATGCCTTCCTCTGTGAGTATGGACCCCAATACGATACATGACGCATCAACATGTACATGAAATTCCACGTCCCATTTTGGGAAGACCAGGATTGGCACGGAGGCTAGTTCCCCTTTAGGATATCCAAACTCTTCAGGCAATCATCATTCTAGCAATATGTAACATCTTTTTTTAATAGCTTTTCCATTGATGCAGTTATTTTGGCATAACTTTTGATGAACTTCCTATAGTATCCAGTGTGTCCCAAGGTAGCGCACACTTGTTTAACACTTCCCGATGCCTCCAAATTTAGGATAACAGTCATCTTTGCAGGGTCCACCATCAGTCCTTGTTTGCAAACCACATGTCCCAACAGGTTTCCAAAGGGAACGAGGAATGTGCACTTCTTCAGGTTCAGCGCAATCTGGTGTCGGCTGCAAGTATCCAGCATCAAATGTAAGCTTGCTACATGGTGCTTAACTAATCCAAAAATAGTCCAGTCATCGAGATAGACCTCCAAAAACTTGTGGATGTATTCCTTGAATGCAGCTACCATGATGCGTGAAAATATAGTTGGCGCATTCTTCAGTCCAAACGACATCATGGTGTATTGAAAGCAGCCCCATTTTGTTGCGAAGGTCATCTTGCTCCTATCTTCCGATGCAATCTTGATCTGTTGGTACCTTGAGAACCCATCCGTGAATGAGTATGCTCCCTGACCTCCAACATTCTCCAGTACTTCATCTGTAAATGGTGTTGGGAATGGATCGTGTACACAAGCTTCTTTCAACTTCTTGAGGTCCACGCATATTCTTATTTCACCCTTCTGTTTTTTCTCCTGTACTACCATAGGACTCACTCAGTCAGATTCTTCCATTGGTTCAATAATTCTGGTTGAAAGCATTTTGTCTAATTCATCGTGGATCTTTTCTTTGTATTTCGGGTTCAAGTAGTATGGCTACTACTTAACTAGCTTCGCGTTGGGTTTCAGGGTGATCTTCATTATCCCTAAATAGCCCACGGTCCCTTTTAAGTCTATAATTTTAGTTAGGAACAAGTCTTGGTACTCGCGGAGTAGCTCAGTGACTTTATCGACCATGGCATCATCCCAATAGTCCCACAGTGTTGCATACTTCAGCTCTGCCTCTATTCCAATGTTGACCTTCTTTGTCTTTAACAGTGCGGTGATGTCAGGGTCTTCAAGTGATGGTCCACGAATCTTGCGAGAGCCTTCCATTTCTGGAATGTTAATGTTCCATGTGTCCTCATCATCCTCTTCAACATTTACATTATAACACTCCAATGTGCCACTTAACTGTGTTGCACAGTCTGGCTGAAGTACTCCCATTAGTTCCTGTGGTATTTTGAAGATAGCAGCTTTTACTGCTTGTAGTGCATCATCAATAGTATCCGACCATTGATCTTCAAATGTGAATGTTAACAGGAATCCCTCACGCAAGACATTCCATTTACCTGTACCATGGCGTAGCTCCATCTCAGTAGACCAATTCATGGGTATGACGTCCAGGGTATGGTAGAATAAATGCACCCATTCAAGCTATGGCTCTTCGCTATAGACCTTGGTCCATTTCGCGAGGTGTATGCATGGATCATCTCGTCCGTCATATTTGTCTATTAGTCATAATTGGGGTTTTCCAAAATGCAGGTGCATCATCCTTCTGCATCTGCGTCAGTCCTCGAAATTTCCTTGATGCGTACCCCACCATCATGTGGGTGTTGCACACAGTGCCTATTTTAGTGCATCAAACTATTGTTGTTCTGGTACTGCACTTATGAATCTTCTCAAAAATTCATCCACCACTAACAATCCATCATATGTCAGTAGCTCCCTTGCCTCTGTTGTCACACAACGCAATGACCTGATCATCATGTTGCAGCTTAGCATTGTTACTTCATGCAACCAATTCTACCATAATTATATCTCTTTGTCTGAATCCGAAGTGTAGGAGCTTTCGTGCTCCCACGCAATCCTTCCATCTGCAGTTGGATTCACCCAATCCTCTCCTTATGCAGTTATCTTGTAGATACAGTCGATATCGTCATCACGCACTGGTTCAGTGTATCGCGCTCCTTCGGCTAGATCTAGCGGTACTACTATGCATAGTGACTTTTTCTCAAAGATCATTTTGTGCTTCTTTAGATTTATGACTTCGTTCATATCGGTAGCCCAGTCTATTCCTAATAGTGCGGGATAGGGATTGCTGTCATCGACAATCTCTATCACTTCAAAATCCGCCTGCGCACTTGCGCCTTCAATATCGACTATCACCCTTTGTAATCTTCCCATGGGCAAAATCTTTTGTTGGTTCGCCATTCATAGCTGAATAGGGGACCATTGTAACATAGGTCTACCCATGCAGTCCCATGTTTGCTTTGGTAGTACATTCATGTCCGAACCCAGATCTAGGATTACCTGATCCATTTCATACTCACCTATTTGTGTAGTCAACGACATCTCCCTTCTTGTGCGCAATGCATGCTTTCCAAGTTTTTGGACCACGGGCAGTTCTCCTACCCCCACGCACCTGTGATAAGTTCCTATAGCCCTTTGACTACCTTGTTGTCGCGCAACAGTTTCATGCATGTCTCCAGAAAGATAGTGAGCATTGAAGAGTCCATCCCTGGTTCTATTTGATCCTTACTACCTGAAGTGGAGGCCTCCGTGAAGCTCTTCTTTGCTTCCATGAATGTCTCCTTCATGCATTCTAAGTGAAATTTGGGTTCCTTTGTAGGAGCCTTGCAAACCCATGCACTTTCTTTTGGCTACTTCTCTTTATCATTCCCCATGGTCATACCACTCTTGAGCATCATGTTTACATTTGGGTCTTCTTCACGTGGTTCAGACCTCATCATTTGTAAATTTTGGCTCGGAGGGCGCTAGAGTACCCAGTTTTAGTGCATGTTCGCTATCAGCGAAGGGAAATCTTCTACCTCATGATCAAACTGATTACAATACCAACATGATATCCTAGTCGGGTTTGTACATTCGCGGGCATAATGCCCTGGCCCTCCACAATTGTAAGAAATTATCTGGCTGTGACCCCTTCCTAGTCCCATTCAACCTTGTCCTCGACTGTGCCCCTAAAGCCCAGCATGCGCCATCCCTACATTTGGATCAAGAGCTCACGTTTCGGCCTGCACCCTGTAGGTAGGAGTCTGATCCATCATTAGTTCATAGCTTCGGTAGGTGTGTTCTTCATGGCCTACGGACCTGTAGAAATTACAAAACAATTGTTGGGACATCTATGTATACTTCTGAAACAGATGACAATAATCCGTAGTGTGTTTTCCTCCTGTCCGACAGATCATGCACGATAATGCAGACGTTGTGCTCGGCCCTGCTTGTGCCTCCGGTCTTAGTGACATTTGCCCTCCCCCTGCCAAGTAGTTCGAGAACACTGGACAGTGGTCCTTGTCATGCCCTTGGCCTTTCCATTTTATGCACCATACTTCCTCGCATACCTCCGGCCGAGTTGTCCTGTCCTGTTTCAAACTTTGCATCTCCAAAAACAGATTCTATAGTTGCACGTGGATTTTTTGGACTCCCAACCCAGGGTCTTGTATAGGGGTCTCATGCAATCTCATTGCCATATCCAACACTTCGGCCTGGGTGGAAAGTTTTCACTGTGACAATGTCGTCCTTAAGTGTAGCGTAAGTGAGGCCACAAACCATGCACAATGTTGTGCATCTGTTAACGTCATATTGGCTTCACGGATCATACTCTTTAGCCTTTGGTCCAGGTCCCATGGGGTCTCACCCGGGAGCATCACTGATCCAAAATGGATCTTGGATAAACCTCTAAGTCTAAAGGACTTCATATAAGAGGTAAAAGATGCTAAATGGCACAAATCCTTTGTAAATCTGAGGAAAATGAAAGTCAAAGGATGCTCTTAGGAATAGCCTCATTGTGTAGGTCTTTTCAATCTGAATCTACTGTAATTTGCATGGGCGAAAATGGACTCCAGATAAAGGAGTTATCGTAAAAAGAAGTTTGCTCATTATCCTTAGGAAAGCAGGCATTTCCTATAAAAATGGACTTAAAGGCTCTTTAAGGAAATCACATTGGAAAAAGTGAAAGGGAGTATTTAAACGAAGGCGGAAGGACTCCCTGATAGCGATCTTTGATATATCGCATCGGAGGAAGGCCTTCATATGATATCAGAACCTTGGGCAAGTGATTCGTGATTGCGATCGGTGGATCAGCGATCAGCACACTGAAAGGAAAGTTTTATAGACCCTGGGCTGTTGCGACTTGCGATATGAAATGCACCTTTAGTGCGACTGGTGATCGAGATCACTACAATACAAAGGGACAATGCCATTGCAACTTGCGATGAGTGATGATGCGATCACATCTGGACTGTTGGATCATGAGCTTGATCAGATGGTGGAGGATCAACAGTGGTATACCGCATCGCTATTATGTTAAGTCCATGAACCGAAGCTCCTACCTGTTACGATTGCGATATGCGATCAAAGCTCGATCCTGGTGGGATTATAAGCACGATTTCATATAATTTGAAATCCGGATTTACGGGATTTCTGTGTATATGCAATCAAAGCACGGACCCGAAAGGTTTGTAGAGTTGGCTTGATATTATTTGAGTTCTGAAAAAACACCCCATGATGTGTTTTTCATTAGTTTTCATGTGTATTACTCACGTGTTCGAACGCGGGATTTCTATAGGAGAAAGGCCACTGGTTCCTTTTCAATTGAACGCTGCTCCTATTCTTAAAGCATTTTGGGCCACGCTATCAGGGGGTGTTGTGGAACAAGAATTCATTCTAGAAAACGCAAAGAGCCATACAGACGGAAAGGAATGATTCCTCATGATTGGGGACAGAGGAACAGATTGAAGCCACAGAGTCGGAGGATTCCTCAAAGGCTAGAGAGCCAAGCAAAGAAGTTAGTCTTTCTTCGGAGAGCTGAGCGTAATAGAGTTGCAGGGCTGGAGAGCTTGAGCACAATAGAGTTGCAAAGCCAGAGTGCTAGAGCTAAGAGCCAAAGCCGAGAGCCAAAGCCAAGAGGCAAAGCCAGAGCCAGAGCCAAGAGCCAAAGCCAGAGCCAGAGCTAGAGCTAGAGCCAAAGCCGAGGGTCAGAGCCAAAACTAGAGCCAGAGCTAGAGCTAGAGCCAGCGCTGAGAGTCAGAGCCAAGAGTCGAGAGCCAGAGAGCCAAATGGCCAGGGATAAAAATGGTATTCTAAGCCCAATGGTTGAGTCGTAACATATTGGAGTTGAGTGTGGAACTTGTAAAAGAATTCAGCGATAATCCCAAAGATTCTAATTGAGTTGATTAGAGCTCAAGGAGACATAGCCCAAGAGGTTTGGGCGAACACCATATTATATTATTGTTATGTGTGATTTCTTATTGCTACATTATATTTGTTGTTATATGTTTTATATCAGTTTAAGCAAATAAACTTGAAGCACTTAACAGTTAAAGTACAAACACAAGCATACACCTATTTCAAGTTATTTGTTCTACAATTTATCAATCATAAGCTAGATCTTGGCAATATACAAGCTTTGGAGTGGGAGAGGTTCTTGTAAGTTTGACATGAAGCCTTTAGGTCCCCATTTCAAAGAAGGTGGTATTAGAGCATCAGGTTGATTAACCCCACCTTTAAAGAAGGTGGTATCAGAGCATCAGGTTGATTAACCCCACCTTCCAAGAAGGTTATATCAGAGCAAGTTATACCAGAGCAGACGGTATCATGATGCAAGTAGTATCAAATTAGAATGCTTGATTGACAAAGAAATCTATATGCTTCGTTGACTTGAAAGGTGTTTGATTGTTGTAAACTGACTATTGTTTGAGATTGTAGAGGTGAAAGCTATTGTTAGCTAAGTCCGGGAGAGGACAAGAAGGAAGAAGGGCTGAAGACATTCTTCTTATCCCAAAGGACCTCAAAGCAATCCTTGAAGCACAAGAGGTTTGCTGCAAAAGGTTTCTTGAATAAGCTCTTTGTTAATCTTGTTTGAAGTTCTTTTGTTCATTTTGATAATGACTACTTCTACAAGTGAGTACTCAAATTCTTCTTTTATCACAAGAGTCTTTGATGAATACATGAAGCAATACTTGTTCACCATGATGGATATGGTGAGTGAAATGTATGAGGATGGAAGGAAGAACATCATACTTTAAGAGCAGTTGAATTCCATGAAGGAAGAGAAACAATTGCTTTTTGACAAATTGCAGAAAATGGAGAGACAACTTCATATTGCAAATATGAACCTAGAAAGGATGCATGAGTTGGAGACACAACTCTTTGTTGCTGAAGAAGCCTTGGTCAAGTATCAGCTTGAAGAAGAGGTAAACAATTCCTGTTTGTCTTCGAATTCTTATAAGAATGTTTATATTGGTTCTTTTGAAAAAAATTCCAGAGGCATAGGTTCCAAGTTAATGTCCAAGATGGGCTATGGAGGAAAAGGCTTGGGCAAACATGCACAAGGTATTTTTGAGCCAATGATAGTTGAGGAAAGGCCTAAGTATTTGGGTCTTGGCTATGGACAAGCTTATGGAGAAAGTTCCAAAGCTACAATGAAGATAATTGAAACAGTTCCAAGAAGAAGTTTCATTTCAGGTCTTCTACCTCGAAAGTGTAAAGATTGTATTCATGGGGAATGCAATAGATTGAAACATCATTTTTAGGAAGAAGGTGTTCATAAGCATACACTTGAACCAGAGATTTGTGGAAACTATGAAACCATTGAAGAGGTTGATGGTGTTCCAAAGGGAGCCACTTCTTCATTCAGTTCACCTGCTCCTGAAGCTAAAAGAGGTGAAAGAGAAAGGTATAAATTTGGTTCTAATCATGTTCCTTTTGATTGTGTAAAGCATGATAAATCTCCATATAAGCATGGGAAAAGAATTGCATGTTCCTTTTGTGGTTTGGTTAACCATAATGTTTCTAGATGTTGGAAGAGAATGGCCACATACAGGAAACTTTTGAAGGAAAGGAAGCAAGAAGCCAAAGGTCCACTAGACAAGGAAAATCATGCTATCAAGAAGATACACATGTGTTGCACTTACCGCCATAAGCAAGGACATATAGATGCAAAATGTTGGACTTTGAATCCAACAATGCTTCCACGAAACTTGAAGAAGGTGGAAAGAGAGAATGGAAGGAATGGAAAGAAAGTTTCCATGAATGATGTGTTTTAGGATGATTCACATGTTGATGCTGATGTGCAGACAAAGGAAGACCTTTAAAATGGATTGGTAAGAAATGGTTAGAGTTCTTATCCAATTAAGATTGGATGTCTATTGATATAATGCATCTATTTTCATTTCTTTGTTAATGGAATGAAAATTTGCAGGGTTTACCAAGATGGTGAATGGAAAAGTTGAGTAGGAGACTCACTTTATTGCTGCAACATTATGTTCATTTCAGCTTCGAAAGTATAGTGTACTTAAGTGAAAGTTGAAGGATGAAATGCATGGATAAGCATGATATGCATGAACACAGGGATGTTGAAGATTTCCTTGTATTTGAACATGTATGTGTAATTAACTTGAAGGGTTGATTGCTTTGTTTTAAACATGCATGTAATGCAATATTGACTTGAGAAAAGTTGATTTGGTCTCTAAGATGGAGATGATGATGAAGTGTTTCATATTTGAAAAAGAACTGTAGAATTATTTTTCTACATGCTTGACTTGAAGGGTCAATTGTTTTAAAGGCATGTTTTGTTGGCTTGTTATCTAGTCAATCATTTGTATGCAGATGTAAAGACATGGGGGTGTTCACAAGATATGAAATCTATTTCTTTTATTGAAGCAAGAGTTTAGGCCATCCAGTTGTTGTTGATAGTATGTCAAACAGGTACAAATGAAAATTTTGTGAAGCAGATGTAACTTCACATTGGTTTGAGCTAGCTTGGATCAATGATCAAGGCAGAGAAGTTTAAACTACCTTCTGTGACCTTCTCAGCAGGAGTTCTGCCGGAAGTCAAGGAGGAAGACAGTTCTTCCTAGTAGGACAAGCACATCTAGGAAGGAGAGTGTTCAAAAGCTTTGGTTCAGAGGCACTATGTAAGGAAAGTGTATGGAGGCTAAAAGAAGAGGGTGAGGTACTCTCATTTATTGTTCACATCAGTATATCAGTCTTTTTCGAGTCCAAAAAGATTTTTCTAGTGGGAAGGCGTGAACCAAAATGGATCTTGCATAAACCTCCAAGTCTAAAGGACTTCATATAAGAGGTAAAAGGTGCTAAATGGAACAAATCCTTTGTAAATTCGAGGAAAATTAAAGTCAAAGGATGCTCTTGTGAATAGCCTCATTGCGTAGATCTTTTCAATCTGAATCTACTGCAATTTGAATGGGTGAAAATGGGCTCTGGATGAAGGAGTTATCGCAAAAAGTAGTTTGCGCATTATCCTTAGGAAAGGAGGCATTTCCTATAAAAATGCACTTAAGGGCTCTTTAAGGAAATCACATCGAAAAACGTCAAAGGGAGGACTTAAACGAAGGTGGAAATACTCCCCAATAGCGATCTCCGATATATCACATCGGAGGAAGGCGTTCATGTGATATTGGAACCCTGGGCAAGTGATTTGCGATTGCAATCGGTGGATCGGCGATCGACACAGTCAAAGGGAAGTTGTATAGACCCCAGGACATTGCAACTTGCGATATGCGAGACGCCGATAGTGTGATCAGCGATCAGTGATCAGTGATTGGGATCGCAACAATACAAAGGGACCATGTCATTGCGATTTGCGATGAGCAATGATGTAATCACATCTGGACCATTGGATCACGAGCTTGATCAGATGGTGGAGGATCAATTGCAAGATATTGCATCACTATTATGTTAATTCCATGAACTGGAGTTCCTACCTATTGCAATTGAAATATGTGATCAGAGCCCGGACCCGATGGGATTATAAATGTGATTTCACATAATTTGAAATCCGGATTTATGGCATTTCTGTGTATTTCCATGTATTTGGGTTTTTGGACCTTACACATGTGATTGTGATATGCAATCAAAGCATAGACTCGAAAGGTTTATAGAGCTGGCTTGATATTATTTGAGTTCCAACAAAATGCCCCATGATGGGTTTTTCATTAGTTTTCCTGTGTATTGTGTTACGTGTTTGAATGTGGGATTTCTATAGGAGAAAGGCCATCTATTCCTTTTCAATTAAAAATTGCTCCTATTCTTAAAGTGTTTTGTGCCATGCTATCAGGGGGCATTGTGGAACAAGAATGCATTCTGGAAAACTTAGATGGCCACAGAGATGGAAAGGATTGATTCCTCATGATTGGGGATAGACAAACGGATGGAAGCCACAGAGTCGGAGGATTCCTCAAAGGCCAAAGAGCCAAGCAAAGAAGCTAGTCTTTCTTCGGAGAGCTGAGCACAACAGAGTTGCAGGGCTAGATAGCTTGAGTGCAGTAGAGTTGCAAATCCAAAGAGCCAAAGCCGAGAGCTAGAGCCAAGAGCCAAAGCCAGAGCTAGAGCCAAGAGCCAGAGCTAGAGCTAGGGACAGAGCTAGAGCCAGAGTCGAGAGCCAGGGCCAGAGCTAGAGCCAGAGCTGAGAGACAGAGCCAAGAGCTAGAGCCAGAGCCACAACCAAAAGCTAGAGCCAGAGCCACAGCCAAAAGCTAGAGCCAGAGCCAGACCTAGAGCTGAGAGCCAGGGCCAAAGCTAGAGCCAGAGCTGAGAGCCAGAGCCAGAGCTAGAGCCAAGAGCCGAGAGGTAGGGAGCCAAACGTCCAGGGATAAAAATGGTATTCTAAGCCCAATGGTTCAGTTGTAACCTATTGGAGTTGAGTGTGGAGTTTGTGAAAGAATTCAGCCATAATCCCAAAGAGTCTAATCGAGTTGATTAGAGCTCAAGACGTAGCCCAAGAGGTTTGGGTGAACTCCATATTATATTGTTGTTATATGTGATTGCTTATTGCTGCATTGTATTTGCTATTATATGTTTTATATCAGTTCAAGCAAATAAACTTAAAGCACTTAACAGTTAAAGTACAAACACAAGCATACAACTATTTCAAGTTATTTATTCTGCAATTTATCAATCATAAGTTAGATCTTGGGAATATATAAGCTTTGGAGTGGGAGAGGTTCTTGTAAGTTTGACAAGAAGCCTTTAGGTCCCCATTTCAGGTCAATCACAATCTCCTTAAACCCGATGATTGATTGTGTCTCTGACTTTGACCTGCTAAATTCCTTGTTTAGCACGATCTTGATCTCTACAATTCCTACGTTCGGGTGGTCATTAGAGTGCTTGATATACCACATTAAGTCGCGATCCTCCAGCGCACTCACCAGTGTAGCCTTTTTCATATTATCATCCATGACGCCCTGTGCTTCCCATACCGCTCTTACCATAAACCAAAATTGGTCTGGTTCTTCATTTCCTACTCCTCTGAACACCGGTAGTTTGATCACACTCGCCATACTGAACTATGTTCGTGGCGGAGGTGGAGTGGGTGAAGATGGAGGTGAGGGGGTAAAACGGGTGGCAGTGTGGGTGGAGGTGGTAAACGCGGAATTCTTTGTCTTATTATAATTACAGCACTTCTCAGAGAAACTTTCACGAACTCCTCCTCGCTTACCCGCAAGGGTGAAATTAAGGGATTGTTTTGCAACTCCTCACTACTTCCACTTCTATAGATCTTCCCGCTTCACGTAGTCCCAAACATTAATTTATTCACATAATCCGCTTTTCACACAATAGCATCTTAATCCAAGAGTTCAAGGATTTAATATACTTACCTCGCGATCCCTTGAGAAAACGTCGCTCTGCCTCATTGTAGCTAACAATCGTGTCTACTGCGAACTTAGTGATAAATCCTCCTATTATTCAGTTGAGCCAGTGGTCCATAGCTCGTGCTATCTTATCTTTTGATGCTTCTAGTTTGCGCACTAGTTCCAAAGTCCACACTATTAGTTTGTCGAGCCTACACCTTCCCTGACTATCTCCTAACTTCACGATCCACTCATACAACTCAGAAGGAAAGGATGCAAAGAAAATTTTGTGGATTTCCATGTACAAGTAGCACTCCAACCACTGTTCCTTAGATACTCGTGGATTTATGTTCTCCTGTGCAACGAACTCGTGAATCTTCTTGTCAAACCACTCTTCAATTTCTTTCTTCATTGGATTCTAGAGGCACGACATAATACATTCTTTATGCAAATCTTGGTCCCAGCAACAAAACCATTTGTTGGCTTGTATGGGCCTAACCCAGGTTCAGAGGTGATTTAGCCAAGCAAATCCCAGTACTACTCGCCCTTTCGGCAACAGTCTGCGGAGCGCGGACTAAGGTCTCACCCAAAGTAGTATGGGAGGGTTCTAGAACCAGGTTTTCGCACCCTGGGGATGTCTGATGGGCTTCTGGAGGTTTGCGGTCTGACTTGTCGCTATGCGCACTTGCTAGTCCTTTGCAACCCATGCTGCTATTTTTGCGTAGCCCTACTAAAGGCGTGACCGATATAATACCCAAGTTCCTTGCTAATTAACAGATTACTTAACTTGTGTGTGTAAGATTTATGGTTATTACAACATATTGAGCAATCATATCAGTGCGCGCGATACATAAACCAATATAAACATAAAGAAGATAATGCACATAAAATACACAGAAATAAGAATCAAATTCTCTTTATTAATATTCAATCACGATTATAGACTCGACACCACCCTGTGCACTCAGCTTCAGGGGTCTGCGCACTCAGTTGCAGAGCATCTTCCTACTACTATGACCTAATACACTTAGAATCCTACTCTAAGTTCGAACAATTCCTTCACTAGTCCCTCTACCATCTCCTCTCTTTTCAACTTAGAGCCTCGATCTATTTATACAATCCCACGGTCCACAGACCATGGGTAGGCCAACATGAATTTACATTACATTACATTAGGGCGGACAACCCTATGACTTAACCTCTACTTCGTGCTCTGCGCCTACAATTCGCGAAGTCTTACAAAACCATTGACCAAAACTTGGGCTTTGAGCCCCAAAACATGTTGTTGGGGGATTCCATCCCCAATAGTGACCCTCAAGCCTCCTATTATACTTTTCTCATTGAAAAATAAACAACTAATATCAAGTCCCTAATCAACATCTAAGATTAGATCTGGCTTGATCCATGACTTTTGGACCATTCTAACACAGTTTTATATTAATTCACTTTAATATTTTATTTTCCGACTCCATTAAAAATATTAATTATTTTAATATCTCCCAAAATGTTTAGAATCTTCCCAAACCCTTTTTGGGTATTAGAGATCTCATGTGCCTTAGCCTCTCCACCAATTTTCGTGGCTAGAGCACATCTGATGCTACCCCAAATCAACACTCCCTCGTAGCGAGGACTGTGCTCTAGCAATACTCCTCACTGAGCATAACTTTGATCATCCAGCATTGGTCCTTGTGCTGATGCTAGGCTTACTATCTATCATCTACACTACTGCATCTTGTGCTACTACCCATGGCCCTGCCACTTCCATTGTTGCATTCGTACGACAGCTCCATCTCATCCTGCTGCATCGTGTAGCCCATAGCACTGTCACTGCTCACTATTGCACTGAAACTCAGTTACTGAGAAGTAAGTAAATGATCTCCCAAATTTGACATCTATGTCAGGCTGAAGACACCCATGAAGCTGAAACTCCCTCTGTCGCTGACAAGTGCTCCCTCTCTGAACTTTACACTACTACAACCACTCCATGCACCTCGCACTGCTACCTCATGCTATCCTAGGAATCTTGCACTGTAGCTCCCTTTGTCACTCCATCCTCATCTATCTATACTGACATCCACCAATGCTGCTACTTCTCTTCAAGGATCTTGTAGCAAGTTCTAATCCAAGAGGCTTGGTACCTCAAGGATCCTATCCCTCATCGCCTATAGTCCATCTGACTACAACTTGATGTCTCCCCACTTCTGCTCAAGTGGCGTGTGAGCACTCATGGCACAATCATCATTTGTCTCCACTTCCTTCTCTGCCCTTACTGGTGCAACCTTGGTCTCAGAGGCCTCTCCCTTGCTGTTCTTCCTTGGACACTGGGTTTCATAGTGACCCAGTTCCCCACAGTGAAAGCATTTGACCTTGGAGAGGTCCTTCTTCTTTTGCATTTCCTACTTTCCCTCAGATGCTAGGGTAGTATCCACCTCCTACTCCTTCTTGATTCTGAGCTCCTTGTCGTTGCTTCCTGCCTTGGTCAGCCTCTTGGTCTCTTCTTGGTGAAGAGTCGACCATAGTTCCTCCCAATCTGGAAGGTTTTCCCTACCTAGTATGCTCTGGACAAACACCTCCCAGTCTTCTGAGACTACATTCAGATCTATTCTCACCATCAATTCTGGATCCGACATGGCCCCTATGGAAGTCAGTTGATCCCATATCTCCTTCAATCAACCAAGTAAGGTGTCGATCTGTTCTCCATTTTTCATCTGATATGACCGCAACTAATTTTCTAGTATCATCTTCCTCTGCATGGAATTATACTAATACAATTTTGTCAGGGCCTCCCACATCTCCTGTGCCATGTTCTTCTCGAAAATATGTTGTACTACATGGTCCTTGACCCCATCAAGGATGATGCTCTTAGCCATCACCATTGCATCCTTGTACCTATCGTTATTAGTCGGGTCAACTGGAACTGCTATCGTCTTCAAGGAAAAGTGCTTGACATGATTTCTGTCAAGGACGAATAAGATTCTGGCCTTCTAGACTACGAAGTTTAAGGTTTCTTCTAGTCTGTCCTGGTCTCTTACTTTGTGCACTACCATTTCGCTACTCCTCTACATCCCTCCTGGAAGTTCTTAGTGTGACTCCCTCTAAGCCTCAATTTCCCTCCTGGAAAACCCTTTTGCCAATGTCGAGATGTCCCCACTTCGATCGTTAGTGCAGCTGCACCACTGATCCAGATTTCTAAGCTAGAAATCCTCGGTAGCAACTCCCTCCTCCTTGGTCTTGCCCTGTTAGGTACTGTTCTGACTACAGTACCCCACCAGCTCCACTCTGCAACTTACCCACAACCACCTAAACCTTATCAAAATGAAGGTTAGAGCTCCCAAGCTCTACGTAATCTCAGCACCAGCAAAACTCACACCTCTCGGTCACGGGTGCCAATCCTTCCTGAATGAGAAGGATGACCAGGCACTACGCGATTCGAATATGTTCCTCTCTGCCACTGCGTTGATCCTCTTCCCAGTTCAACCTTGATGATGCAAGCACCGTGTCACTCCTTCCTTGTTGCTACTCTGTAGGAACAACTTCTATCACTTGGGACAACTATTTTTTGCTACTGCTTCTCTGCTCGGTTGATGTCCTCAGTTCTCCTCTAATATGCATCCATGCTGTGATACCATATTAGAATTTCTAAGTCTATCTGTTAGAAACCCTTCTTTTACTTTCTCATTTATTTCTAGCTACTTGTTCTGATTAATTGATAAGTTATTTACCATGTAAATACTAAAAATAAGTACAAGTACATGCTCAACACATTACAGATCATCAAATGAATGAAACAAAACAAGCACACAAGTGACACAGTTGTTTTTGGACTAATGTCCCTGGAAAAGCCCAATGCAAGAAAATCGATGCAGCTATCTGAGGGTTTTAATTATCAAGCAATTTTAGAATACAATCTAGGTGCCAAAATTGGCTCACCCAACAGAGAAAAATCTCAACAATAGTACCTCTCCTTCAGAGACAGATATTCCCGCTGAAACCTTGAACAAACACTCCGACAACTCCTTAGCTCCATTCTACCCCATGAAATCCCCAGCGTCAGCCTCTAGGGACTATGTCAGCCCTTTCTAGCCCAGGGTCTTCCCAACATCACCCTAGCTAGCCCTGCATCAGCCTCTTGAGGCACTGCGTCAACCCTTAGAGCCTCTGCGTCACCCACACTAGCTCCATGTGAACCTCTGGTTGGTTCTGTGTCCCTCTCTCCCTGCTACTGCGCTAATCCTCCTGATACTATCTCTGCCTCTCTGTTTTTGTATTCACTAGCCCCCAGCTGCAAATTTGATCACTCTCTCAACTTCCTTAGCGAACCCTACCCCAGAAAGTCGAAATCTTGATCAACTCAGTGTATTCTCTAAGTGGACCTCAAGCCTCCTCTTATACTTTTCTCATTGACAAATAAACGGCTGAGATTAAGTCCCTAATCAATGACTAAGATTAGATCTAGATTGATCCATGACTTTTGGACCATTCTAACATAGTTTTATATTAATTCACAATAATATTTTATTTTCCCTAATTTTAGACTTAGGGACAACATTAAAAATATTAATTATTTTAATATCTCCCGAACTATTTAAAATCTGCCGAAACCCTTTCTGGGTATTGGAGATCTCATGTGCCTTAGCCTCTCCACAAATCTTCGTGGCTAGAGGACATTTGATGCTACCCCAAATCAACATTTGGCAGCTTCTCCCCATAAGAACTTCGGTAGGCCTTGGTCATGAAGCATGGGATGGGTGGCTTCTATGATAGTTCAATTCTTCCTTTTGGAAACTACATTTTGCTCAGGAATATATATAGTAGTGGTATACCTCTTAATGCCAACTTCTTCACAATAGTCATTGAATTCATTTGACTCATATTCGGTTCCATTATCGGCCCTCAATATTTTGATCTTCTCCCCTATTTGATTTTCAACCATGGTTTTGAAAGAACAGAACCATTTGAACACTCTGTCCTTCTTCTTCAAGAAATAGATCCATGTTTTGCAAGAGAAGTCATCCACAAAAATTTCATAGTACAAATATCCACCCAAATATGTTACGGCAACATACTTGATAGATCAGAATGGACCAATTGAAGAATATCGGTAGTTTGACTTTGACTTGAGGGGAATGGTCCCCTTGTGTGTTTTCCAGTTGCAAAACCTTGACACCCACCTTCATGATTTATGTTGAATTTGGGCATACCTATGACCATCTTCCTTATGTTAGGTAAGGCTTTGTAATGAAGGTGAGCAAATCTTCGATGCCATAATTTGGATTGAAGTGAAGTATCGCAACACATTGCTCCCAATGGGTTCCTTTTCCAAACACGAACTTTCCTATCAATGAATGTCACCTTGAAAACTTTATCTTCCATTGCAAAAATAGAGACCAAGCTCTTTTTCAGATCAGGTACATACAACACTTCTTGTAAATGAAGGGTTTGACCTTCATTTAGTTGAAGAGTAACATTCCCAACTCCTTTCACAGGATAAGTGGCATTCTCCCCAATTATAATCTCCATATTTGTCTTCTTTTCAATCAAGTTTGAGAGGGCCTCCTTATACCCAGTGAAGTTTCTTAAGGCACCAATATCAATCAACCAATGATCTAGTGTATTCGAAGGAGAGGCAGTGGTAAGGGCAGAAATAAGATAAAATTCTTTTTGCTTTTCTACAACATTAACTTCTTCATACTTGGAGTTTCTTGACTTCTTGGGAGGACGACCATTTCCATATCGAGCAACAGGAACATTTTTCTTTCCTTTGTTGTTGAACCTGTTGTTCCTTTGATTGCCATTGCCTTTGTAGTTGTTGTTATTGTTGTCATCATCTCTTGGAGTATCCTTCTTGTGAGGACACTCTCTAGCGAAGTGGCCAAACCTGTTGTAATTGAAGCATCTCTTTGAAGATTTTTTCTTCAAATTGGGAGCTAGAATAGTTGATTAGGTCAATGGACTTGTGAATTTACATGCCACAGATGTAAGATGCATATATTAATGGTTCATTTGGGGCTACAAGAATTCATTGTGAAGTCCATAGATCTGTACAGCCTGCAGAAGAATATTTTCTCCTTTGTAGCTCTTGAATACACCTGCAAAAGAGAGATACCCAAGGATAACCCCTATCCCAAAAATGAAATTAGAAAATACTTGATCCAGATTTGTGTTCCTTGCTTGTTTCAGAACATTTGCAAAGAGAGTCAAGCTACCAAGGAAGAAGAATGTGTTGTTTGTAGCTAAGCCACCAGGAGGAGGCATTAGAAAGCTACAACCAAAGCAACCAAATAGATTCATCATTCTGATTTTGGATTTTGTTGGGCTAGCCTATGTTTAACTGTCAATAGCCTTAGTTTATAATATTTGACAACCAAGGGTTTATTGTTTAAGTATTTAACATCCAAGTTGAAACCTACAATACGACATTTAACAACCAAGAAGATGGTTATGGTCACTTAAATACGGGGTCCCCTATTCTAGGGACCCCAAGATCCCCTATCCCTCATGATGCTCCCTAAAATTTGAGGGGTGTTTCCACATGTCCTCAAAGTGCATTTCCCAGCTCCTGCATCCCGACATTCAAAAACTTAGTGGAACATTGGAATTATTAGTGTAAGGTTGGTTCTCATGAGGAAGCACCCCATCTTAGCCCAGGGAAACTTAAGCGTCTTAAAAAGAACTGGTTTTACTTGTTTAAGCCAAATTCATTTTTTTTCTTTTGAGTCCCTTCCTAGTTATAGTCATTTAGAGCTGGAGTCTCCTATGCTAGGGAAACCAATGTCCCCTTGTCCCCCATGAGACCCCTTAAAATTTAGGGAGGTGTCTGCATATGACTGTCAAGTGTGTTTCCTAGCTCCTGCATCTCCATGTTCTAGAAATTTGGTGGAACATTAGAATTATTTGTGTAAGGTTACTTTTCCGGGGAATTGAGGCTTTTTAAACAAGAACTGGTTTTACTTGTTCAAGGCAAATTCATCTTTTTCCATTCCAATCCCTTCCTTCATGTCAGGCCAGGCAGTAACTCTCCAAAGGCAGAAAAAACTGATTCGTGTATATTCCATAGGTAACCCATTGTTATATACAATAGGGAGTGATTGTTCAGTTCATCTCCCGATGACTGCTCACCTTCCCAATTTATTTATTTACATAAAATTCCCAATCATGAAGATTAGGTGTCAACATTCCCCCCCTTAATCTGAAGGGATGTTGGTGAGTCCAAGCATCATTCTGAATCGTTCAAGCTTTTCCCTTCCAAGTGCTTTGGTGAAGATGTCTACAATTTGCTCATTTGTGGAACAATGACGAAGATGGATTGTTTTGGCCTCAACATGATATCGAATCAGATGATATTTAGTATTCATATGCTTTGTTCGATCATGGAACTTTCGGTTCTTGGTCAACTTTATTGCAGAGGTGTTATCAATCATGAGTGGAGTTGATTGTACTTGTTTTACCTGCAAATCTTCAAGAATTTTCCTGAGCCACACAATTTCTTTTGTTGCTTCAGCTGCTGCCACGTATTCTGCTTCTGTTGTGGAATCTGCTGGAACTGATTGTTTGCGTGATCTCCAGGAGACAGCTCCTGATCCAAGACTCGTAGCATATCCTGAAGTAGATACCCCAGTTTCTTTGTCTCCATTGAAGTCTGAATCAAAGTATCCAATCAAGCTGAAGTTGTCCACCTGTGTATACTTGATTCCAAGGTCTTGAGTTCCCTTCAAGTACCTTAGAACTCTTTTTGCAGCAGACCAATGTCCCTCACAAGGCTTTTGCATGAACCTGGAGAGGATTCCAACAGTAAATGAAATGTCTAGTCGGGTAGTAGTGAGGTAGATGAGACTTCCTACAAGCTGTCTATACTTTGTTGCATCCTCAAATTCCTTTCCTTCAATAGATGTGAGATTTAAGTTTTGTTCCATTGGAGTAGAAAGAGGATTGCATTCTGTCATGCCAAATCTGTTTAACAAATCTCCAATGTATTTCTTTTGAGAAAGAAATATGGCTTTTGGATGTTGGGTTACTTCAATGCCAAGATAGTAATGAACATAGCCCAAATCAGTCATTTCAAAACTTTTCCCCAATTCCTTCTTTATGGATGCAATGTAGCTTTCATTGTTCCCTGTCATTAAAAGATCATCTACATATACCACAAGATACACAACTGTTTTGCCAACTTTCTTGAAAAACAAAGTTGCATCATCAAGATCAAAATGATTGAAGTTGAGTTTCAGAAGATGCTCAGTTAGTTTTTCATACCAGGCTCGCGGTGCTTGTTTGAGGCCATACAAGGACTTCACAAGTTTGCATACTTTATGTTCATGTCCTTTCACAGCAAATCCTTTAGGCTGGGACATAAAAACATTCTCTTTTAGATCTCCATTCAAGAATGCAGTTTTTACATCCATTTGATGGACTTTCCAACCATTCTGAGCTGCTAGTGCAAAGAGTGTCTGGATGGTGGCCCATTTTGCTGTGGGGGCAAAAGTTTCCTCATAATCGACCCCTTCTTTCTGTGCAAAACCTTTTGCCACAAGCCTAGCTTTGTGCTTGTCAAGTGAGCCATCAGCTTTGTACTTGTTCTTGTAGACCCACTTGCAGCCAATTGGTTTGGTTCCAAATGGAGGATCAACCAGCTTCCAAGTGCCATTCTTTATAAGAGCATCATGCTCCTTTTGCATCGCTTCTTTCCATTCATCATGAGAAGCAACTTCTTTGAAGGAAGTTGGTTCAAAATATGTAGACAAGTTCAATTCACAATCATAAGTAACATCCATATCAACAGGTGAAATAGAGTCATCTACATCACCTCCATTTTGTCGGTTTGAATTTATAGTTCCTGTTTTCCCAATTTCATCAGGATGAACACTTTCAAGTGTCTTTGTCAGCCACTTTGGGGGACCTTTCTGAGATGGTCTAGGCTGCTCTACTGATTGAGTTGGGACTGAATCAAGATTGAGTCTCCCAATTCTATCAATTACATCACTTAAAGCATCATCCGTTGTTGGAGTTTCATGCAGGGGAGATTGTTCTTCAGAAGAAGATTCCACATGTTGATCTAGTATAGGAATCCCCCCTGTTAGAGTCGGTCTAGTAGCCCTCCACCAGAGATCAAAACTCTTTGCATTTCATAATTAGGTGTCTCATCAGTGTGATCATGTTGCATCCCGTTAGGCATGCCATAACCCTGGTGGAGAGGCTTATGTCTTTTATTCCCCTCTTGTTTGGCACTGCTAGATCATGTTTTCTTGAGTAAATAAAATCTTCACAAGGTCATTTCCCTGTTTTAAATGTCAAGGTCTTAGGTCTAGGGTTGAGTCAAGCTTTGTCTTGAGATGTCATAAAGGACCAGCAGGCCAGAGGGTTGTCCGTCATAAAGCATCATTTTAATAACTCTTATCATTGTACAGCTAATTTTTACCTTGTTTTCAAAAACCCTGTTTTTGAAGACAAAGGTCATTATCTCATTTTTGTAAAAATTTGTAAAAAGTTCAAATTCTCCAAAAGTTGGCATGCAGCCTTGGTCTCCTTTGCCAAGACATCTCAGAAGCTATCCCGGCAAAATTTTTCAAGAGAAATCATCATTTCAACCAATTTATTTTGAAAAAAGGAAACCAGAAGTCAGCAGCAATTAATTCAAAAAAGTGTCATTTCAAAAACATTATAAAGTGGGTTTTGGGCAAATTAAATTCAAAAGTGAGCCTATAAAAGCCCCTCCCTCCTCATTGCTCATTGGTAACTCATTTGCCTCTCAACACTTCAAGAGAATACTTGTCAAGTTGATTTCAAAGTTCATTGGGCGAATTGGGCAATTACAGCGGCGCGCTACGCATCAGAGGAGGCGCGCTACACGTTGGGGGCGCGCTACGCATCAGCGCGCATTTTCCAATGCAAATTAACTCAGGCGCTACGCGTTGGAGGTGCGCTACGCATCAGGCTGGGCGCGCTACGCGTAGGGTTTCTTGCTCAGGAAATCGCCAGCAAGCCACCAAAACTACTTCTCTCTCAAAATCTTTTCAGGTAGGCCTCTAATCCATGGTGATTTTGGTTTGGCTAAGATGAATGAGCAATGAACATGCAAAAAATTCCATGCTAATATGGAGTAAAAACCCTACCTTGCCGTGTCAAAATTTAAAAATGTAAATGTGCTACGGTTTCATTGAAATTTGCTGCCCAAGGTTACCCATTTTCCATTCCTCTTTTCCCATATTTTCATCACCATTTTCCTTGACATTTTTCCATGCAATCATATGATTTCCCTATTAAAAATCATTAAAATCGCTAAACCCTACTAATTCCTAAAACCCTATGTAAATTTCCTAAACCCTACTTCCCATTAAAATCCCACAAATTATGATTGTATATGTTCCATGTTCCTTTCCTAAAATTTCCTTTCACATTTGTTTTCCCTTATCCCCTCAATGTTCCCTTTTCCCTAACATTTCCCACATGTGTTTGTCCCCTTGGTAACAACATTTAAACAAGTCAAAACAACAGTTCATTGGGTGCACAGTCAGCATTATTTTTCAGTCACTTACCTCCAAAACCATGTCAGAAACCGAAACAGATTATGAGCAAAGTGATGACCTTGAATCAACACCAGAGGTAGAGGTGCCAAGGAGGCATCACAGGGGTGGTAAAGGTGGTCAGCATGTCAGAGAGGAGCCCACCTCTTTGGCTTATCTACAAGCTTGTCCACTTGCAGTGACATGTTTCCGATACCAATCATGTTATGAATATTACGAGAGAATCTCCCAAATTCAACACCACAGGGAATTGGTCTGCTTGTTTGTCCTACATTTGCACAATGGGCATGTGAATCTTGCAGGAGTGGACTTCACATTGTCACCCGAGATTGTTGCTCAAGCAACAGGGATACCCCAATATTGGAGAAGAGTGGAACAAGCGCCAGCAGTTGGACAGATTTCATTATGAGCCATATATCAAACCTGTATATATGAGGCACCTAACTGCTGTTTTTCCCTTCAGATTCTTAAGAGACGAGTATGCACCTTTGATGAGGATCATCATTCGCTATTTCACTTGCGAGGGCAGATTTTCACGTTTATATTTGTACCATATCCGTTTGTTGATGCATTTCACACGGGTACGAATGATGAATATTCCATTCTTCATGTGCCGAAATATAGAGAGGATGGTGCCCTTGGTGCAAAGAAAGAGCCCAGCACAGCAACACAAGAGAATCTATCATTATGCACTGATCAATATTGTGGTCATGAATCAGTTGGAACAACAGGGTATTCCATGGGAGGATTTCATTTCTCGTGACTTGTTCACAGTGCCACAGCCACCTCCTGAGGTTGTCCATGATGAGGGAGGGCCTTCACATCAGTTTGACATTCCAGAGCCCGAGCATGTCAGCTCCCCTCCATTTGTTACATATCAGAGAGGCCACAGAGCCTTATTTGCATCTGCACGGCAAGTATTATCTTCACACCAGGTGAAAGGGGTCTCGCCTTCTTTATCAGCACAGCGAGTGTTATCTCCACCTCATGTGGAAGGGGCCTCGCTTTCGACAGCAGCACAGGTACCGGAGAGAGGCAAGCAGCCCATGATTGAGGAGGGACTGTCAGGTGATCCAGACATTGACATTATTGACCTTGACATCAATTCTCTTAGCTCGGAGCTAAAGGAGATCATTCAGCAACAAAAGGCTGAAAATCGCTTGTTGCAGCAGAATTTGGAAATGGCAAATTGGACAATCACCTACTTAGAGCAGTGCAACAAGCAACTAGAAGATGAGCACACTCTTGATGAGTTGCGGAGGATCCATGAAGACCGCAACTTGGCTCGCAAGAGACCCGGTGATTTGACACCCATTGAGCGAGAGGCTATGCTCATCCGGGTCAATACTCATTTGGAGAAGTTGCTGGCCAAGGAAAACATGGAAAAAGACATGCTCCGACACATGAAGAATCACTATTGGGCTCGAATGCATGTGTGTAAAGCAAGAATGAAGGTACTCAAAGGACGGTTGGCCAAGGCACTAAAACGGAGAAAAAGGCCCGATCCCCTTCATATTTTGGCTGAGGCTTCCTTGAAGGAGCATGGCACTAAATGACACACCTTCAGCTCAAATTTCAGAGAATTTGGAGCAATTTTGGTCATTTTTGAATTTTTTTGGTCAAAAAACAGGTTTTTGCCCTCAACGCGTAGCGCGCCGCGCGCTACCCTGAAGATGGGCAAGTCCATTTCTCAAAAACTCAGCATTTTTGGATTTGTCATGACAAATTACACTTTCTCAGCAATTTCCAAGACATTTCATCAGGTTTTGAGCCCTCAGAAGGTTAAAAAACATGCAAAAAATGACTTTCTGCCACTTTTTGGACACACAGGAAGCAGTCTTGGGAGATTGCAATTTTGGAGGGGCAAATGGACACCAAATTGAGAAATTCCACTTGGGTTGGAAAGTAGACATCCAGACATTTCTAACAAGCCTACTTTTGCCTCATTTGGATGCCGGAATGTGCCTCAAAAGTTGGCTCAAAGGCGCGCTACGCGTAGAGACTTGGGGAGCTACGCATCAGGGAAATTTGCCAAATTTTCACCTACAGCTCAGAAAAACGCAGATTTGACTAGTTTTGACTTTTTGGAGTGATTTTTCATCCTCCTTGATGTAATTGATGTAATTTTATGATGTCATGGCACTTATTTATCTCTTCTAGAAGATTCATTCATAAAAAGTCAAAAATTTAATGAATGAATTGGTTTCCTAGCTTATAGAGGCAAGTTGTTTTGACTGCCTAGATTTTAGTGCTCAGTTTAGAATTGGTTGAAATAGCTCCTAGAAGGATGAGCTCGACCCCTAGAGGCAAGGAAAGGTGTTAGCTTGCCTATATTATGTATTTTCTTAGTCATTTTCATGGTTGGACTCTTAAGGGATAAGCTTAGACTGTTTTATACTTTGTATCTCTGCAATTTTGGCAAAGGAAAGACCAGGGTTTTGCAGCACTATTTGGGATTCCTGTGGTTATTTGTGTTGATGGTGTGCTTCTCTCATGTACTTGTAAGTGTGTTATGTGTATCATTTTCCTACTTCTCTTTTCTGCACATTAAGTAAATGAAGTGTTAAGGTAGAATTCATAATTTATATGCTCTGCCTTTAAGTTTGCTTAATATCTATGTTTTCCTCTGTCTAAAGAGAACTCTCGATGGTTTCTTGCTCTCTTTAGCTCCTCACCAGTCATTCCTATCCATTCACTTAAATCAAAGGCATCAAGACAATCTCCTACCTTGCCCCAAAAAGACCTCTGCAAAAACTGTGTCTCATCCCCGCACCCAAAATTGTTGTGCTCAGTTTTCCACCAAAACTTTAAAAATTTAAAATCAAACTTTCCCTATCAGTTTACTAGCCTAAAATCAGTGTTCTTTATTGGTCATCTCCGCCCTTTGAAGACTTTTTGCCGAGATAGACCCGGAGAGAGCCCTCTCCTATCCCGTAGGGCTAGCTACGAGGCTAAGTGGTTTGATGTTGCCTTGGATTTTGTCCTTTTCAGCCTGAGGCCAAATTCAAGCGCTAACACCCCCTTCAAGATGTGGAATCTGATTATCAAATTCTTGAAATGATTTCGTTTTTGCGAATCTATCCAAGCGATCAAGTTGGCACTCAACAACATTGTCAGATTTGGATGATTTAAGAAAAATGACATCTCTAGATACAACAAACTTTTTATTTACTTCATCATAGAGGCGGTATGCTTTAGAGGTGTTTGAATACCCCAGGAAGATACACTTACGACTTCTAGCACCAAGTTTGTTTCTATGTACCTTTGGTATCAAAGCATAACAGGTGGAACCAAAGATCCTGAGATGTTTTACCGAAGGAACATGTCCATACCACAATTCATAAGGAGTCTTGTTTCTTATAGCATTAGATGGACATCTATTCTTTATATATGCAGCACATAGAACAGCATCAGCCCAAAACATTATCTTTACATTTTTGAAGAAAAGCATGGACCGTACCATATTCAAGATTGTTCTATTCATTCTTTCAACTACACCATTATGTTGGGGATTATAAGGCACAGTTGTTTGATGTTTGATCCCATGTTGGCGAAGATAGTGTTCAAATTCATTTGATGTATATTCTTTTTCATTATCAGTGCGAATAGACCCAATATGAGATTGTGAATCATTTTCAATCCATTTATGAAAATTTTTGAATGTTTGAAAAGCATCAGATTTGTTCTTCAATAAATAAACCCAACACATTCTGGTGTAATCATCAATAAATGTCATGATATATTTATTTCCATTTGCAAAAGGAACAGGCATTGGACCACATAAATCTGAATGAATGAGTTCAAGCTTCCTATGTGCTCTTGAATGTGAATCATGAAAATACTGTTTTCTATGCTTTCCTAGAATGCAAGCATCACATTGCTTATGTTTCCTAGGAATTGTAGGCAAACCAGCAACACCATTTTTCTTCAATAAGAGGAGACTGTCATAGTTTAATGTCCAAATCTAGCATGCCATAATAAACTTGATGGAAGTGTACCTTCTTCATGATGAGAAATATATGAGAAATGTTGTGCATGAGCAGAGGTTCCTTGCAGTTTGAGAAGTCTTTCTTCTTCTATTCCCCTCATGACAAGTGAGTGGTCAGATGCTTTTCTTACCTCAAGCTTGCCATCAAACATATGAATGGAGTGACCTTGCTGGCGGATGTGGACCAAGGATAGCAAGTTTCTCTTGAGTTGTGGGAGACTCAAGATAATTGGAGTAGGTAGGATAGAGTGCCTTGAGAAAAGCAATAAGAGGGATATCCAGCTCAACCTTAGTGGATTTAATATCATGCATTATAGACTTTACTTCAGATGCAAGAGCAAGAGGATCATTATTTTTCAGTTCAAGAGTGAAGAGTTTAATCATGAGCTGAACAACTTCAAGTGCAGATTGTGAGTCATAGAGTTCTTTCAGCTTTTGTAAAGCTTCTAAGGCAGTTGAATATGATGAAATATGGCGACTTACTTCTTCATTTACAGATGTTGTGATTAATGCATAGGCTTTGCTGTTCTTGTTTTCCCAAATGACGAGCTCTTTGTTTGATGTAGGCTGCACTGGGTCATTGTCTCCTTCTCTGACACACACTCCTTTCCACAACTCATTGAAGATGAGGGTGTGTTTTATCATCCGGGACCATTCAGGATAGTTCTCCTTGCCAGTGAGAACTATTCCTACCATAGAGATGATTGAATGCATTCTGTAAAAAATACTTCTACTGATAATAAAAAAAACTTCTGCTGATAAAAAACTTCTATTGATAAAAAAAACTTTTTGCTGATATACAATGAAGTTGTACTCAAAAGGGCAACAGATTTCAAATTCTTTATGCACTAAGTTTTCTTCAAATGTCTCCAAAATTTATAAAATATCCTCCCCTTTCATTTTCTTTTAGTGGGATTCCTTTTCTCGAGACAAGTGCAAAGAATGCCACTAATGTTGAAGAAGCATTTATGACCATGGCATCAGAGATAAAAAAGAGGATGGCAAATCAGCCGACATTGAACACTGGCAAATCTGGCACAGTGAATGTTGGTGGGAGTCAGCCTATTCCACCAAAGAGCGGCTGCTGTTCATAGTTTCGAGTCTTGGAACTCAGGACTGTTAAGTAATTCTACATAATGTATGCGGCTGCTGGTCAAGTAATTCTACATAATGTAGCGGCGATGTTATGGTTGCATCAGGTATTTTGGGAGCTCTTTTGGAAAATAATGCAAGGATACATAAAGTGATGCTCGATGCCCAAGTTCAGTGCACTGGCTGATCTGGTCAAAAAGCTGTTTAGAAATGGGGATTATCAGAAGTTTTCAGCTTTAATTCAACGGGGTTAATAATGCAAACGCTTTCAAACATCAAAACGATAATACCACTGCGCATTCAACACGACTGCGCATTCAAAACGTTGTGAAGAAAGGATTCTGTCCAGTTTTCAGCGGCGTACAAGGAGGCTTCTCCGTTCTGGAACTCCCACTTTCACTGGCGATAGCTATGCTCTCTTTCCAGAAAGCCTTCACCAATACGTCAAAGAAATTAAATTAAATGAAATACTGTCTACGATGCAGACGATTATACCTTGACTTCACATTTAAACCCGCGTACTCAGAATCTGGAATATACAAACGCTTGAAGCAATCGTCCCTTGAAAGTCACCATGGTTCGGCTCTAGATTTCCGTCGATAATGCAGGATGGAATCCCTGAGAACGGTGATGGCTCGCCTTCGAGCTCGAGATCAGTTACCAACACTGTCAATGGGTCACACAATTTCGCAATACAGGGTTATTCCTTGGCCAAGGGCATGGGCATTGGGTGTATGAGAGAATTCACAACTCAGTCACGTGAGAGCGAAATGATGCTTGGACAGGTCTGCATAGAGGCACCAACGCATCTCTGGGCATGTCAGGCCATCAACAGAGGTAGAGCAACGCTCAACACTGAGGCAGTGGCAGACTATTTCAGGACAGAGGTAGTGGCAGAGATGACGGGAGTTACGACTATTTTTAGAACTGGCTCTGATACCATGTCAGGCCAGGCAGTAACTCTCCAAAGGCAGAAAAAACTTATTCGTGTATATTCCATAGGTAACCCATTGTTATATACAATAGGGAGTGATTGTTCAGTTCATCTCCCGATGACTGTTCACCTTCCCAATTTATTTATTTACATAAAATTCCCAATCATGAAGATTAGGTGTCAACACTTCACGTGCACATACTCATATGCTAGATTTTTTTTGCTTAATGAAGACAATAATTCCCTTGTATTCTTGTAACTATATTGTTGTAGCTCTCTTTGCTCCATGATGTCTCTTGAAGTAATATATGATGCATCTAAAAAAATTACAATATTCTGTCAAATTTTAATTACTTCTCCCTTTAAAAACCTTGAAATAATGGACTACAAATTTCTATATTCAATACCAAACAAATATTAATTTATTGAGCACATGGTCAAGTGATTAAAGCGCTTTCTATGCTCATACCTGGGTTCAAAACCCAAAAGACATGTTGTCACACTAATGTTTCCTATAGAGTTAACTTCCGCATCCATGGTCAGTAGAGGTCCAAGTGAAAAGGATGGCCTAAGGATGTAGAGTATCTCAATTAATGATGCTAGTTTCAAGCCTTTTGTAGACTTTACAGAATAGATACTTCTTAGTGATGGAATTTCAGCCAAAGGAAGAGCAAGTAGTTAACAAAGGGATGATAACACATTAATCTAACCTTTACATACTTCATTGTAGACCTTTTTAACTCCTTTTCCAAAACCAACCCTAACTAGAGCTATAGCACTAATTAGGACAAATCCTTGGTTTCCCCCCTGCAAGATTACCAATTCAAAACCCTAATAGGTTACCAATAGTGTTTTGGTTCAGAACTCAATGGCTAGGTAGATCAAATGTTGATATAGTTAAAATCTCATCACAAAACGATATAGAAAAAAAATAAAATATGATGTATTAGGTAGCAATGAGAATGGGATGGCAATCCTTGACACTCAAAGAATACATTAAAATACCAGAAATGCTAGTGAAGGTGGTAGACATTAACTTTTATTAATAGGAAAAAAAATCCATGGGCATTATTCAATTGAATTCAACAGCACACAAGAATACATCTCGGACAATTTCCACATGAATCCCTATGGTTTATAGGTAAACTCTAAAGATTGGATAACCTTGAATTCAGAGCAAGATACTCCTTAATACTAAATAGGTTGGTAATAAATTTCCATAGCATCTAAAGGTAAATAAATTACTCAATTTTTATAATAAACCAATGCGGGAAATAGAAAAATAGCAAGAATTTGAAATAAGTCACTACCTTACATTATATTCAAATATAATAAAAAAACAATGTTGAATATAAATCTTGAACATTTATCTTGATAACTGAAGAAATTTATCCATAACTTAATAGACAATTGGGAAAAAGTTCTTGATTAAATAAGAAAACATATAAAAACTAGGATACAAATTCTGCAAAAAGGGAGGTGAATCTTCTGCTAGACTCTCGGTTATTTTGTGAATACAATGGCCCCTGGTGCATTAGAAAAATTCAGCCTACAGGTTTCAAAATTCCAACTCTTTACAAAGTCTTCAATTCTGTCTTTTATCCCCTCTTGCATACTAAGTTCCAACCTTCTTTAGTGTAACTTCTTTCCAAGAAGAGAAAGGAAGATGAGGTGTCTTAAGGAGGTTTGTCACCTTAGGTATGAAGGGTCTCAATTGTCTTAGAAAATAGTGTACTTTGTTGGCATTATTTCTCCATGAATTCCTACATTTATAACAATTTGTCAGTTGTCTTATCTATAGTCATAAAGTAAAGATGCTATTAGTGTATTTCCAGGTATTCATTCTGAATGCCATTTGTCATTTTGAAAATACTATCCACTCAATGAATATATCAACATCCATTTAGAAATTGATTGATGGAATGCTTTATGAAGCAAATGATAAATGAATTTTCCTAGCTTGTTTTTCCGTATGAATGCACCTTTGCTTCTCATCTGTTCATTTTAATTTGGAGCTACTTCCCTTGACCTTTCTTTTTGTTTCTGCATAGGATATACCAACACTAAAGCTTTAAATAGTGGAAAACAATTTTTTTCTTTTTCTGATTCTAAATATTGTTGTTAATATGGCCCTCATAGATTTCTAGTATGCTAGCCATGTAAATTTAGTAGCAACATTTGGAAATGGACCTAAACCTAGCAACCATATTTCAAAAATTATGAGTGAGGTCCTTTATTGGAAGGTTGGTTGACATTCTACCAGCCATTATGTTAATCTTCCTTTTGGATCTAGTGTAGAAACATGCCTATGCCCTAAGGACTTACACCACTAAATCCTAAGAAGTTGCCTCTTTCTCCCAATATATGAAATAAAAGAGCATGGGATTTCATGTTAAGATTACTATATAAAAGTTCCACAACATTCATGCTTCCTTTCCCATCACTCAGTACAAATCAATCTTCTTTCAGTTTTAGAGAATCAAGGTACTTCATATTTTTCATATTGATTATGAGTACATTCTCTTAAATGATTTCCAATGAGAACATGATTTAGATGAAGGAACAAGTTGTCTTCAAGTGAGAGGGAGCTGGAATTTGACTGATAGTGTTAGTGCTGTAAAAGCTTCAGAAATAGCAATGCCAAATTAAATACAAGTTGTTGGATCTAGCACTAACATAAGTCACACCATTATACCAGAAAATTATAATGATGTCACAATGTGAAGAAATAAAAAAGAGCTTGCATCTGACAACTACAATAAACATTCAATGATGCCTATTGGCTCTAGATATGTAGGTAAATTTATATTCATAAAATATGAAGGCCAAGTAGACAGTTGATGTTCACTAATGCTTTCAATAATGGGACTATACTTGCTCACATAGTTTGGATCAAGAGGGCTGAAGACTTCTTCCACTCTATCCCTATGTGGGGCTTGTTGCTACTAATGCAACCAATATTGCTACAAATGGAATAGAGACAAACATTCAAACCGAGATTACAAGAGTTATTGCTACTTCGAACATCTTAGCCAACACAGTACACTTTTTTTAATGCCTAAATGTGACAACTAAACTATGACAAACATCAGAAATGATGCAGACTGCTCAGATGTCATGACTGCATTGAAACTGACAACTAGGACAAGAGTAGCCAACAAAGAACCTAGAGGCTTGAACCTGAAAATAAATTGCACATTTTAGACCTCATGGAAAGGTCATATATATTATGTTTCAATGGATCTCTGAAGTTTGACAATGACTAACTAGAGGGAAATCATGTAAAAGCCCTGAAAGTTGATAAAGAATTGGAACAATCCCATAAAGAGGCACTTGTTTTTCTAATTGAAGGATAGTTTGGTGGAAGCTAAAAGGGAGTAAAAGACATGTTTGAACAATTTGGAGAAGAAAAATAAAATGGTGGTGTATTCCATATTACAATGGGGAGTCTCATTGGCTCCCTTGAGGATGATAACGCTGACTATGAAGAAAATTCTTAAAATTTTTAGTTTGATGCCTTCAGTAGTAATAAAGGCGCTTCTCCAAACGAGGATCAATTTTGTTTTCTTAAAGAAGCAATTGCAAACAAGAAAATTGGCATGTAATATTGGGTGAATGATCCTCTTTTTAGCATCATCGGAGACCACCATGAAAGTTTGCTACCTAGTGAGACAGGGGTGGTATTACAGTAGTAACGAATGAAGAATCCAAACCAGGGTCTAGAAGAGACAACATCATTGGCCTCATGGGATATGATGATATGCTCACTGTCCTAGAAGGACATAGCAGAAAAATGAGTCAGGTTGAAGAATTGAGGTGCATAGAAGATCTAGGATATGAAGTCCAAGGGATTGAAAGGCATGATTTCCTATTGGAAAATGCAAACCTCATGACACCAAACCATGCTCATGATATTGATGAAAGTATCGTTGTTTTGGACTCAGAAATTGAGCAAAACAATTACACATTTATAGCCATACATTTGGAGGATTTTAACTTAAAGTCTTCATGCATGCCATCTAATGAGGACCCGGAAAGGAGTTTGTGTAGAGGGCTAAGGTTAAGTGTGTTAGAGACGATATTTCAAGACCAGTAAAAGGACCCTCAAATCAACCTTGTGAAGGGTTGCTCTGTGAATCTGTAATTTTGAATAAAGTTTTGATTCAAAATCAACACCAGGGACAACATGATAAGGATTTTCTTATAAGAAAGAGCACCATTCTTCAAGCCCAATCCATGATACAAACATGGGTGTTATTGGCCCTGGAGAAAACCTTTCCTCTGCTAGAATGAAAATATATTTTTCATAAACCAAAGAGAGTCTGAATGTGGGTGATTTCAACTTTGCACAAGAGCTTTAGAGGGTGGATTTAATGAAGTTATCAGTGATAAGGAGGGTTTCTCTCCCATAATATGCTAGTTTCGCAGTGATCAAGGACTTATAGGCTGATTTTTTTCTAGAATGTTGAGAATTCATGATCCCATGGTATCAAAGGGAGGGAATGAGGATACTAACCCACCAGAAACAACACTTGTGGCTTGTGAGTACTCCTATTTTAACATCCTACTTTTTTCATGATGACTAAACACAGGAAAGGGACACTGCAACATTGAGATGATGAAGTGGATTCATTGGATAATTGATTTTTCCTTAACAAATCTATGTTGATATGTTCAGATTTGAGGGTTCTCAAAAACTCCTTTACGGAGCACTTTCCCCCCAAGTTAGAGCCATATACTATCTAACATTTTTCACATGGATTGGCATATATATTCTAGAGTCTGGAATACAAGGGGAGTCTTATGGAAGGAAGCCTTTGATGATAAATATAAATGACCTTAGGATTAAAGTTTTATTGATATGTCATCACACATGAGAAACTCTTGTATGATCCAATGTGATGTTTTCCTAGAAAAAAAGGTACTAACTGCAAATTTTTGCTTTATATAGTTAAAATGGCCTTGGAAAGACAAGGAAACTCATCTTTTGTATTCTATCTTATTGGTTCAAAGGGAAATCAAAGATTTCTCTCATAATAATGCTAACATATTCAATAGGAAGGAGGGTCCTTTATATGCACCAACATTTATTACGTCATGGAGATGACAAAATAAAGTGTTATTGAAGGTTTGATCTTAGATAGAATGCAGTGTTTGCACACAACTTGTTCTTACAGATTATAACATGTCCTTTCAGATCTGTGGAGTGAGTATCATCTTAGAATATTCTGGTACAGGTTGGCACTAATATGCATCAGCAAGTGCCCAGTGTAGACCTATGTAGAACTCTTATATTACAGAGCTGCCCAATGAACTAATTACAGATAACTTTGTTGTTGAACACTTGCAAAGATTGGCAAAGTAAACATATATTGAACTGCAATTTTTTTGTTGTATTTCTGACCATAGAGGAAAGCTAGTATTGACATCATTTTAAGTAGGGATATAGGTTTAAGTCAATTCAATGGAAGTGGTTACATACATTATAAACAAACAACAACTTCTCCATATGCAAGATTTATTAGTAGATTTTCTAGTGAATGATCCTCTAGTTGCATCATTTTTTCTTAGCCTTTGAAATCATCACAAGTGCCTAGAAACCTAGAACAGACTCACCCAGTTATAGTAAATTCATGTTGTTTCATGACCTCAAATTTGTGGTGTGTTCTAAATCTGATATTGAGAATAGTACAAATAGATGCCCAGTGATGCGTTGGAAACAGAGAAGGCCATGAAAGTACTTATTGGAGCATTGTAATGCCTAGCTAGCTATAGGAAATGGACTTGCATGAGTAGAGTATGAAGCCTGAGGTGATTGTCAAGGTAAAGGGATGGAAGAACTGAGAGCACCATCTGAGCGATGAATTTGGTCTTCCACACTGGAACTTTTCATCTTCTTAGTAGTCTGAGGCTCTCTGGACAGATCAAATCTTATGCCCTTCATTTTTAGCTCCTGAATACATCTACACATAACCCTAGAAGCAAACCTGTAATTACCATTTTCCAATTCTACAATTAACTCGGAATCATCCCTTATCCAAAGAAAGTTTATACCTCTTTCAACAAATTTTTTTAGCATTAATAAAGTGTAAATATATCTACTCTATTATTAGTGTCAACACCGACTACTGCCTTTAAAGCAACAACATGGTTGTATCCAATAATTATATTTCCTCCTCCATATTTTCTAGGAATACCTTGTCAAAATCCATCAAAATAGCTCCATGCCTTTAATTTATCAATCTCATAGTTTTTCAAATTTCATTGGTTGCTCGTCTTTATAGGTTTGAAAATACCTCAATATTCATATTTGACATGAGGAACTCATGTTACCCAACTAATATGTGATATTAATGATGTCCACTCAAGTATCTCCTCTTGCTAGCACAACACAATTCTTATTCTATTTTCCTAAATACTAGGGCAAAGAACACACATCTAGCATTCTACCACTTGATTTTGCTCAAATGCAAATTCGAGCCTTGAGGAAAATTTGGCTACCCCAAGTAACTTCATTCAATCTTCATTGAAGCATAAATGGTTCATACAAACCAAAAGCATGCATAGAAACCAACTGTACTTGTCAATACAAAGAAAGCATATGAGATAATTGTCATGTAGTTGAAGTAAAAAATACCAAAGACAACGTTCGTAATATCCATCTTGGTGAAGAAGTAGAATGTAGCATACAGGAATAGGTAAAGTGCAGATGAGCCTAAAGTTAGATAAGCTCTCCACCACTAGTGGTAGTCCTCACTACACAACTAAAAGTAGCAGAGGATAATAGTGATCTATGCACAAGTAAAAATAAGGATGACAAAGACAATGAACAGAAACCCAAAAATGTAATAAAATTGATGCAGCCAAATAGATGTTAAGATGAAGAATAATTCAATGAAAAGTGCACTAAAGGGTAATATGCCTCCAATGAGTACTGAGAAAACTGGATGCATGTACCATGCCTACTCTGGAATCTACCTGGGAATTTTATTTGTCTTAATAGGATCTTCAATTACAGGTTTCTTGTAGCCAAAGTAAATACCAACAAAGACCAAAGACACAAATATCACAAACCAGAAAAATACCAAAGTAGCCATTGTCCTAATTGGTATGACACTCGAGGGCTCTTCACCCCATATCAATGCATTGAGGACAACGAAAATAGAAAAAAACAATGCTAGGGAAGATGAACGCAGTCTTCAGCGTGTTTGTTTTCCATTGTGTGCCCTTGAACATCTTATATAGATGAGCAGAAGAGTAGCCAACAAACAAACCCATGAACACCCACAAGAGAACCATAGTTGTCATCAGTCCACCATGATAGGATGGTGAAATAAATCCAATCATGGAAAATATCATTGTGATAAGTGTCATCCAATTTCTTCTTGGGCTTCATCTTGTGTCTCCAATTGATTGTAATTTGAGATTGTAAGATAATCCTCACTTACTTGAACTCTACATAAGGCCAGTTCCTGGATTGACATGATCTATTGTTTCTCATTTAAGGTCTTGGTCAACCTTTTCACACCTCACAAAGATTACTCATTAATGTCTAACCTAACCCTATAATATTTTCCATCAACTTCCTCTTGCAATGGGATTGTAGAGAGTTTCATCCATAGGTTTTCCCCTTGTTATGATTGAGATAATAGGTCTATGTTATGTGTGCCCTCATTATGACATGTATAGTCCAACCATCTCTTTTTTATCAAATCTAATCTTAACATGTGTTGTTTTGATCAATCTCCCAACTACGTTTGTCTAGTGTAACGTTTGACTCAGGTTTGACTTTAAAGGCAGATGCATAGGCTTCTTAGTGTTATATGGAGGGTTTGAAGGTTGAACCCTTTTGCTTATATGGAGTTGATATTGTTAGGCTCTAAAGCCCAATGTGGAGGTATTTTGATGACCAATATGGCATTTTAAAAATAATTTTGGAAGGATCTATGTGGTTATTAGAAGATACTTGGAGAACCCATCCATATTGACTTAAATTTGAAAATTTTGGAGGACCAACTTGTCATTGTATGCTTGAACAGGGGTTTGTCTCAATGGTTTGGAGGCTCTACTCCCCTCTGTAATGAGGCACTTTAATGTCCATTTTGTCCACAAGCAAGGTTAGTGTTATATGGAGGGTTTGAAGGTCGAACCCTTTTGCTTATATGGAGTTGATATTGTTAGGCTCTAAAGCCCAATGTGGAGGTCTTTGGATGACCAATATGACATTTTAAAAATAATTTTTGAAGGATCTATGTGGTTATTAGAAGATACTTGGAGCTAAAGGATGCGCCATTGGTGGGGGAACAATATCATTTATTGGTGGAAATTTCACCCACTTTGGAGGGAAATTTTCAAATGATACTAACTGATTTTTGTGGAGTGTCCACTTTTGGGGGGCTGAGTATGGAAGTTGGGAACCCTTCTACCCACATTGGAAACCATTTGGGGCTATGTGCACCAAAATTTGAGGCTTTTGGGCAGCATATTGGGAGAATTTTGGAGCATATCATGCTATAGGGTACATTAGTGTTCTCTATTATCACAGGTGTACAAATACATACTCACTCTTCAATATAAATGAACTTTGGATTAGAACTAATCAATGAGCCAGACATTGTTGTAGATTGTGATATGGAAAAAGAAATGCTTCCCAAATTGAAACATTAACATAGTGATGCTCTTTCACACAACATTGAATCAACGAGACATAAAGAATTGACCCTAGAAACCCAACCAGGAAAGCTAGATTTATGGAATTCATTATGCTCGAGAAATTCATTACTAAGAGTGAGCTATGCATGCCCAAAAATTTCATGCATTGTTACTCACTTAAGAAAAGCAGATGGACATGGCTCAAAGACACCTTCACTCATCATGGATAAGCTCCTTTATTCTGTCCACCAATCTTCAACCAAGCTCCACTCTTTGAGCTCTCATCTCTACAAACTTCCTAGGTTCTCCTTGCATCCCCCTTGCTAATGTTCTCACTACAGCCTTTCATTGTTTTAATGGGCTGACATTGGAAGGCCAACTATCGCAATGGTTCATTTCCGCTTTCAATTCGCTAACCAAGACAAAGTAAAATAAAAGAGGACATGTTTACAAAATTTACAAAAGTAAAACAACTAGGTGCATATTACAAAGTTTGGTGAGGATCTAGTTTGGATCAAAGTAACAATAAAATGGCTATTAGACTTTGTCAAAGGTGATTAATGAGGTCAAAGTAAATATTTAAAGGGAAAAAAATTAGCTTAATATGAGGAAACTGCTTCTCTGACAAGGATAATGCTAGACCCTAAGATGTGAAGCTTTGGTTATGTGTAGCAACAATGAGCTCTTGGATCAATGAGGACCCAAAGACAAGATACAATGTCATCCTTGGGCTAAAGTGCACATTGGTATTGATTTCTATATTATGCATTTAAATGTTGTGAAAAGTTTGCAGAGTTGAGTGTTTGAATTTCAGGTTCAATAGATACTTTAGCTAGTTTGATGAGGTTTTTGTTACTTATCAACTTCTTCAGCAAAAATGGTTGAGAAAATTATGTTTGATTCCTAAATATGAACATCTCTGCCCATGTTGAAGGCATTTCCTTTCTACTATCAATATCTTCAAAAGAATAATGCCAAATTTGAATGGTGAAGTTGCAATCGAAGAAATATCTTTGATTCTCTTCCAACTTTTTATGCAAGACATATTTGGAGGGGTCTTGGATATCATGTTTCATAAATTCTCTACTGTCAATAGTTAGTTATGAACTATGGTCCAGTTAAAAATATTCACCTTTGGCAAACCATCATTTTTCTATATGTAATTTTGTATCTTGGTACAGGGAGGTGGAAACATCTCTGAAATTATAGCAATGTAACCAAATTTTACTGTGTATTTAGTACATTTTACCCCATCCATGGCTGTCAAGAGTGAGTTTGTCTACATGAGCTATACCATTCAATTGCATTTGGAAAACAACCAGTTGAGGGAGAATTTTATCTAGAGGAGACATAGTTCTCCATCCAACCATATGCCTTCATCTTCTTCATCCCATATTGAGAGATCAGAAATAGTTTTGATTCCCTAAGCCATCATCTGATTTCTTAATTCCATTAACTCATGTTTTTTCTTAAGCAATGGTTCTCCCCATTACACCATCCTCCCATATTTTTATCATTTTTCTATTACCTGGAATCCATTTCAAATCAGATGGTAATAGGGGGCCTACCTCTTTATAGTAACAAGATTGGTGACCCTTACTCCTCTAGGAGAGGCTTATCAGGATTCTAGGACCTTTTTCTGTTGGGGAAAACATATTTTTGTGACTATTATTTCTTTCCACTGTTTGTGGGTCCCAAAGATAAGCCACGGGAGGATGTTTGTACCAAGGGAAATATTCATGAGAGCAGGGTCCTTAATTTCCATACTAACATTGTCCTTCAGAGCTTGGATCATATTCTAGGTTAAATGATGAAACTTTTTAGAGTTGTATTTTCTGCTTTGAGACTGAAACATTTTTATCTCTTTGCAAAAGAGTTGAGCATTTATATAGAGGAAGAGAGGATAAGACATTTTATGAGCACTACTCTACTAGTCACGTTTAACCACTGAGAACTACAGGTAGTCATTTTATTTTTAATATTCCTCAATAAACAATAGATGATGGGTGGCGTAATGTTATTAAAATTCCCAGATAATACTTGAAGGGGATCTAGTTTGAAAAGCATGGAAATTGAAAAATTCTAGAAATGAGCTGTATTTTCTAAGAATTATGTTCCATCTATATATTTGGATTACTTTTCCACCAGATGTGTTTAAAATTGGAATCAATAAACTATGGGAAAGGTTTGGAATCTTTGTGGGACAAGATGTCATAGTGATCAACTGAGCTTGTAGTTTTTATTTCTTGAGCAATTGATGTAGAGGTTTGGCCTTGATTTGATCTCTCTCTGAGAGGATTGATTTTGGAAGGTCCATGTCCTTGATGTTGATTGATATTCTTCTGAACAACTTCCCCTTGAACTTCCTCTTCAGCTGAAGTTTTCATTGGGTCTTCTTTTTTCATCATTGATGAAACCACAATATTTGTGGTATGAATTGTACATGAATGACAACAATTCATTATTATATTATTTAGTGCACTCTCCTTTATTTATTAGATTTACATCAACCCCTAATAATGTTGTTCATGCAAGCTATCTAAAAATCCTTGCAGGCTGTACACATATTCTATAGAAATACTTTTTCCAAACGTGTGGTCTATTAATAATGACATTGGGGGGAGGCTTATAATGGAAGTAAACCATGAACATAGTAAAATTATCCACATTTTTACCTTTTATAGCTTCATCAATAAGATATTTGCAGCATGTTTTTAGATCATTGTGTTCTTGCTGCTTATGGCTAGAAAACTCAACTACATTTTTGCTTGTAAAACTTCCCAGATACATGAAAAGAAATTCATTGTCTTTTGACAATTTTGTTTTCTTTACCTCGGGCTCTACACTCAAATGCCTACCACCAACACTAAGATCTTTCATACCTTCTATGCGAATCACTGAAAACACTTGTGACATTTAACTGAAAATTCAAATAAACATCATCCACATGTCTTCCTAATCCTTGAATATGTTTTCTCTATCTTGTGCAACAAGGTCTGTGATCCCTTGACATATCCACAACCCGTCCATGCCTAGGAAAAACAACTTGACACTATCCATCATTTAAAACCAGTAGATTTCTTCCAGAAACCATTGTAGTTAGGGTTGTCGTACTTGATGAGAGAACAGTGTGAAGTAAACAAGACTTAACAAATTTTTGCCTATCTCTGTAAAAAAATTCTAATTTCTTTCTCTAGTGCTAAAGGAAAATCAGGATTCTCTACAATGAACCTAGATAGATTATCATTAACAAAATGGGTAGCAACTTTTCCTCCATGTCCATCAAACACCCTATAGAAGACAACATGACATTGACCAAAGGAACTATGGTCATATGTTTTTGGAAAAATCAACAATGCATAAATTTGCAGCTTCCATGTTTTCATGACCTCCTATATCATACCAGAATTGAGAGTGGAGGATTGGCATAAAGTCTGTTGCCAAACATTCTCTATTTTTATTTCAAACAGTGCTGGAAATCATCATGCAATATCTGTATTACCCCTCCGTGACACTGATAGAACCCTTCAAATCTTAGTAGCAATATACTACTGTAGCATTCACCTTATTAGAGCATGGCCAAGGTGGAATTTCTGAAACCTTTTTGAGGTTGAAGTAGTTGTATGAAATACCATTTTACTGGTCGAAATGATGTTGCTTGATGACCTGTATTGTTGAAACTACATACAAAAGACCCTCTTTTAATACTATTTCTGTGCAACTGATGTCTTGTAAACAATTGTTTTCCCACTACACAGGAATAACTCCAACCATTTGTTCCTTCTATCCATTGCTTGCATTTTCCTCCTTTAATGCTGATTAATAATATAAAATACTGACCAATATTTTCTAGATTAACATAGCCATGGAAAACCATCTTGAACTTGCCTTAGATAAGGAGGATATCTATAAGTTGTTCTTGGAAATAAGACTTGTACTAACTACCTGAATATATCACTGTTTTATAGCTACCATTTCTAATCCATCAATGAATACTCTTCAGAATAATTTGAAATCTAAAGGTCATCAAAATAAAACAGTAGGAGATGACATCACCTAATGTTTTATTCATCCAATGAGCCTTAGAGAAAAAAAAATGTGAAGGCCAATTATGTCTTCAACAAGAAATGATACAAAAACAATCTTTTTCTAGCCTAGTGCTTTTCCTTGTTCCAAATTGAGAAACAATAGTTTGCTTTAGGCCCTCTCATTTTGTGTATGGACAAGATAAAGGCCTTTTTCCCACTTTTAAATCTGACTTTGATTTCAAGTTGTTAACCTGGTAAATCAAGTTCCTTCTCATTTGGTTTCAAACTTTAGATTTCACTTACTCAATTGTGATCAAACTACTAGGGTATGAACTTTGAACATGCTGGGAATTTTATATGGATGACTTTGAACATGTTGGGACTTGTCAACCTCTTACTCATTGATCTAAATTAGTGCTAAAGCTTCATGTTTAAAATCATCATTTAAAGACCAAACTTTAAAAGAACTAAAATGACATAAGCAATACTCAACTAATTGATAAAAAAGTTCACTCATATGGGCTACATCTCCAGGTTTGCTTCAATTAAAAAATTGATCCATTCATAAAGATGAAAAGTACATCATGTTTCCTCTTTACATCAAAATAATGGCCTCAATCCATAGAAACTATCTATGATGTTCTCTAGGAAGATGACAATGGCTTCTTCTTGCAATCCATCAACTTAGGCTTTCCTTATTCTCTCAATGAAGGGGCACTCTGCTACTGATTGAATCCCATAACCCGAATCTATTGCCTTTTATTCTTCCTAAGGCGTTGTTGAACCTGGAGGCCTTTTAGATGCGAACACAGGCAACTAACTCATACATGTCTTCATACTTAGGAAAACCCTTCCTCTTGCTTGTTACAAAAATACATTACTTAGCATTCCAGTACATAGAATGTGGTATGTGTGGTAGATTTCTATACAGAGGTGTTGGGTCGAATTTATTGAACTCTTGATTTATAGATCCCCTTTTTTGATATTATTAAGAAACGTGCTCCCACTCACTTTCTTGTGCTTTTGATTGCTTCCATGGCCTTCTCCTTTGCATCCATCACAGGAGTCCTGATTAAGGTACGTTGTGGCACCGTTGGAAAGCTCACGGAATTTTAACTAACTTATGGTTTTTCTATTTCACTTGGAATTTACCAGTACTATGGCATAATGCCTTACTTAATGAAGTCTTTGTTAGTAGACCTTTTTGTGTCTATCTGATTAGCATATGGACATTTGGGACAAACAACATTAAGTTTTCTTGTTGGATTGGTTTCCAATTTGGTAAACTACATAAAAGAATTTTGACATCATGTAATTTGGTATCAATTTTACAGTAGAACTCTTTAAACTAGCCTTTGGATTGGTTTCATGACCTTTCCCATACTGAAACAACTAGTTTGGAAACCAATCTTGTCAGATTGACTAGTTTTGGTTATGCACCAAACCAATCTAGGTGTGGCTGCAACAAAATCTAGAGGATGAAGTAATTTTTAAAAAACCTTGAAACCCCTCAGCCCCCTAAAACCCTAAAACATTGTTATGTAGTAGCTTGTAGCATGTTGTGTTTTGGACTCTAGAGGACACTTAGAGCATCATTGTTTATGTATATTGTTTCAAATTTGTATTGCACTTGGTGCCATTTTTCTATATTCACCCTTACATGGCATATGGATGAGTGGCATGTTTTTTCTTGGACTCTAGAGGCCATCTAGAGCCTCACTATTTATGTATTTTGTTTTGGATATGCATTGTTCTTAGTTTCATTTTGTTATATTCACCCTTAAATTGTATATACATGAACAAACTTTGCATATTTGGTCTCTAATGATTTGAATTTACATTGAATGATTGATGTGTGTGTGTGTGTATGTGTTTCTTTATTGATTAATCATATGTTATGGAATTTTTTAGTTAAATCATCTACTGACTCCAATCTAAGTATAGTTTGACCCAAAGATGATTCTGAGTTTTAAAGCATTGGTCATGTTATGGGGGTGAGAGAATTTGGGAACTAAACATAGACCAAAAAGCTGAGATTGTGCTCTTATTAAAGAAGGATCTATGAGGATTGTAATTGGTATCAATTTGGAGGAAGTATGCATCTCATTTTGCAGGTAGTGTCAAGGTAAAAGTGCAATCCTGGAAGTGGATATCCTTTGATTTTAAACTTCGCTCAAATATTTATAGTATACAATCCCTTTAGGGCCCATGCAACTAATGTATACCAAGATTGCATAAAAGTCCTTTCCAAGCATGTCTTGTAGTTTCTAATTTAATTTTGAAGAAATGTTGATATTTGATGACTATTCCTCCTCAATAGATCAAAATATTGTCATTGCACTATAAAAATACTCCCTGCACTGTTGACTAGAATTGTGTGTACTTATGCATAACCTAAATTTATTGTTGCTATACTTGAATAACAAAAATCAGATCAAATTTTATTATTGAACCAAAACACTCTTGTTTGATGCTCAATCCATGCAAGGAAGTATAACTATCAAAATTTGAAAATTTGAATTCATGCATTCATTGAAATTGGCACATGGATGCCAATAAAAAATACATGTTTTGCAGTGTTCTTATATATCCTTGGGTTAAAGTTGAAACATTTTTTACCATCTAGTGTTGCTAGTTCCTAGTGAAATGATAATTACATGCTTTGTAATTAGCAATGTATTAAGACTTGGGTAGACATATGAGGATAGAAATTACTTGTCACTTAACAAAGAACAATTTTGAATGTTGATTCTTGAAAATTTATATGGATTCCTCTTTCAGATGAGAAAAAAATAACATTACATGTGGAGACAAGGAATAGTTTTGATTCCTAATATCCCATCTATTTTAGCTAAAGCCACCAATTCAACCTATTCAAGTATTTTAAAATCAATAATGTTAACATTGTAGTCTATGGCCCAATACTGGTTGTTCAAGTATTTAAAACAACTAAGTATTACGGCTTTTAGATTCATCTGTCAAATAGTTGTATGTCATTACAAGTAGCCAAAAGAAACATCAAAGTATTTTAAGTTAAGAAGCACAAAACATGGCCTTTAGTTTAGTGATTCCAGTTCCCCAAACTGCGTTGACATGCCTTCTATGCATAAGTTATCCTTACATGTTTATTTGATACACCTTTGACCCTGATTTGACTAAAACTAATATTATGAACTTTACTATTAATTGAATTAAAGCGATTCCTCCAATCTTAATGTCATGGTTGCATAGCGGAGGCTTATTGAAACTTTAATCATAATAATCTTAATCAGATATTTGAATAGTGGAGACTTAGTAAATCTTTAAGGATAATAATCTTAATCTTGTGCTTGAATAGTGTAGGTGTAGTGATCCTTTAATCATAATTAAGTATTACCTATAGGTTGAAAATTTTTCAAGCCTGTTATAAATTTAGATTTGAAATGCATGGACAATGATAAGAAGAACATTTCTATTGTCCAACAGAGTTCCTAGGAAATTTTTATTTTTGGAAAATCAATTATGTTTCTATTTTTCACTTTGTATTCTTGATGACATTGATAGATCCATTATATTAATTTTCATTTGTATCAACTAATTACATATTTGAATATTTTTTATTTTTTATGTCTATCTTTTCTTAATGCATCTAATGCACACTTTTAGAACTCATCTCAATCTGTTTTAAAATTATGCCCGTTTTTATAGGATAAGTCTTGGCGAGTTCGTTATATGGTGGAAAACTAGTTATATGAACCTTTTGAGGTAGTTGGCCCACAACCTACCAGGTATTTTTCCATTGAATTAATGAGTGCATACTTGTGCATGCTCTCATTGGCATAGATACTTGAAAAATAATATCATGGATGCAACCCTATAGTTTTGACCCTTGGAATATAATGAATCATATTATACCTATATTGTAATAACCTGGGTATTTTGAGGTGTTTCAAGCTAGGTTATTGATGTTGAGGTTATTGATGGCATTGAAATTGTTGATGTTGAGGTATATGTTGTATAATTTTTTTATAGTCTACTTTAGTTTATATTCCAGTATTTATCATCTTTCATGTCTTATACTCTGCATTGTATCTTCTTTCGTTTTCAGGAGATGAACTCAGTATTGATGGTAAGAAGCAAGAATTGAAGAAAGAGGAGAATAATAACACTGTAGTGACAAATGAAAAAAGAGAGAGAGAAGAGAATTGGTCTAGTGATACCCTTAAATCCAATATCTCGCATAAGACACACACATAGAGATTGATGGTCAAGTATTCAGAGTTGGTGAATTCACTTGCAATGCCTTCGCAACACAGTGATAATGTTTTGAAGTGATGAAACAATATTTCATGTGTAAATTGTAGTCCAACCAATATTAAGTTGGAAACTCATATTGTAATACTTGACATTTTATATAATATAATTTGTGGTTGAAATTATTTATAGTTGCACTTGATATTATTTAGTATTGTAATTAACATATGTAACTTTGTGTTTTCATATTAGATGAACATGCACATTGTATGACCTTTTTTTTTTAGTTGCAAAATTATATTAATTTATGTTGATTAATAATGAACACATAAAATCAATCTAAAACTATTAAATTAATAGTTTATATTGATTAATGATGAACACAAATAAATTGAATACATGACTAAATTATTTGTTTATAATAATTATTAATGAAAGTAAATGAAATGAATATAAACTACTAAATCAGTCATTTATATAATGAATATGAAATTACCAAAAAACAAAAGGACTATTGCAAATTAGATATTTGTGATTACAAATGATGACTAAATTTTGCGTATATACGACTATTAGTAGCTAATTTACAATATCTTATAAAAAGACCATAATTTAGTCATATTTCTTTGGTCATTAATGGGTTTTCTCGAGTGATCATATAGTAATATATTTTGTTGCAGATTTGGTCATTAATTGTGGCAATTGACGACTAAATTAATGACTAAATATACTACTAGACGATAAAATTGAGACAACCAATTAATGATAGTTAAAAACGACTAAAAGTTGGTCACGTTATAAGATACTGTAAATTAGCTACTAATTGTCACCGACTAAAAAATAGTCGTTTATATGCAAATTTTAGTCCTTTTTTTAGTAACTAATTAGCCATTTTGTACTAGTGCAAGCAAACCGAGTTCATTGGCATCCAAGCTAGTGATAGTCAAGGAAGAGTTATTCTTGAGTTAGAGATTCAGGTATCCCTATTTTCTAGGGAACTGTTGGTAGCTCCAATTTTTTATAAATAAGAGAACCAAGGGACTCATTTTATTCAATTTTTTCTTGTAGCCAAGAGGCCATTTTGAACTAAAACATTTTGACTGTTATTGTTATGATGTACTTGACATTTTTATGATAATGAGAAATTTTGTTTTGATCCAACATTTATTTGATTAAGAGGGCTGAAGATCTTGGGTTATGGACTGACCCTAGTGGCAAAAGTTCCTCTTGTGTAGCTGTATTCTTAGCTTAGAATGACAGTTAGCTGCTGAAGTTTATTTATGTTTTTTTTTTTTTAGCTTAGCGCGTTGTTTGAACTGTTTCTTTACCTTGTGTCCATTTGTTTAAAGAGGTAGATTACTGTTGCAGTTTAGTGAAGGAAATTGTACCAAAAAGGCTTATGACAATGGCCCCTATCTCATTTCCCTCATGGGATTATGATTAGAGGAAGCCACTCTCCCAACCCCAAAAACTTAGTTGTCTTTTGTTTATTGCATATATTGAGTTTCATTCTTAGCTACACAACTGTTTGTGATTTCTTGGAAGCACCTGTAGCTGTTATCTTGTCTTCTTAATTTTTCTATAGCTTAAAAGGAAATCCATTTCATAGAGGTAGTCCTTAACAGTAGATATATTAGCTTTCTCAAATAAAACTCATCTTTTACATGTGGATAGGTATTGATTTATAAATGAAAAGATAAACATGTTTTATTCTAGGGATTGTTGATTTGCAGGAAGGGACTCCTCTGTAGGTTTTAACCCCATACAGAAATTACCTGCATACGAATTCTAAAACACAGAAAATAAACAATGCGAGATCATAACACATAAAACACATAGACACAGAGATTTCCCCCTAGATCCCAAAACCAGGACTACCAGCTTGATTTTTCATTATGTTCCTTTCAATGTTACAATACATATTTATACATGCCGAAGCATCCAATACCATGGACCAAAAACCATCACGTCCAAAACCATCTGTGAAAACTATGCACAAAACCATAGGTAGGTCCGCCTAACCTAATATAGGGTCCAAAAAAAGATTCCCTGGGGCGCTGCCCCGGACCCCATAGAGGGGGGCTACCCACCCCCCTAAAACCCCCAGTGACCCCCCTGCTACGCAATCGACGCAACAAAGGGAGGGCTTTGGCCCCCCCGTAAACTACATAGGCTAGTTGTGGAAAGAATATAACACAACCCAACATCCTCCAACTAGATTCACCGAGGTCTTCTCCACCTTCTGTTGAGGCATACCAACTATTGGGATAGGGTCCCCTGGGGTAAATTTTGTAACTAAATTTGTTAACTATGTAAGGTCTCTGAATTTTAAGGAGCAGAGTGTGAAGGTCATAGGAGTCAAAAGGGACTTTAGTCCCTTACTTTGTTAGAAGATAGGATGTTTTGTGACCCCTTCATGGTTCGCGAACCATGGTACTGTAGAAGAATAAGATATATAAAGGAGTCATAGCGAGTCATAGGAAGTTAGTCAGATAATTGAAGATCATTGTATGGACAAGTAGTCCAAAGCAGAAAAATATGTTTTCTGTACTTAGGCAAAGGGGAAGGCTGATGCGACTGTGTGCACGGAGATCTTGGTAAGTCCACAAGCTGAGTATGTGGGCCCTTGTAGCTATGTGCATAGGGAAGAAGAGTCTGTAACAAAAGGATCATATCTAATAAAGATTAATTTGGAGAAATAGCTATGTACTTGTGCCTTTATAATTACTTATGCAATTTTTGTGTATTCGCTTTGTTTTCTGCATCTATCTGAAGAAACACTTAATTGTTGTGTGAAAGTAGTAGATTTTATAGTTTACATGATGTTATGAATGTTTAAAGCATTTGACGAAGGGTTAGATTCTGTTTTCTATAAGTTACTGTGATTTCTACATTTTAAGGGTTAGGGTTTACGAAGGTCACGATAAAGCCCTAGAAGTAAAACAAACCTATCACACAGACCACTGGATGAAAAAACTTGGTTCTGTCATCCCCCAATACTACTTTGGGTGAGACTACAGCCTGCGCTATGCGAGTTGTTACTGAAAGGGCCAGCAATTTAGGGTTTTGTTGTTTGGCTCAACTAACTCTGAACTTGGGCCAGGACCCCTCAAGACAACAAATGGTTCTACTGCTGGGACCAAGATCTATCTAAGGAATGTGTGATGTTGAATAAATGGTTCCCAACTAAGAAAAAATCGAAAAGTGGATAGATCGAAAGTTGCATGAATTTGCAGCTCAGGAAAATAGGGATCCGCATCTATTGAAGGAAGAGCGGCTGAATAAAAATGTGTATATAGATGAGCACAAAATTTTCTTCTGTTCTTTTCCATGCAAGTTACACCAGTGCATGTCAAAATTAGCAGATAGCAAAGGCACATGGAAGTTGGACAACCCTACTGTCCGTACTCCAGAGTCGGTAAGGTGTCTAGAAGCTTCAAAAAACAAGATCGCAAGGGTTGTCGATTACTGGATTGATAGCATTTTGGGCGGATTCATCACTGAGTTTGTGATCGATACATTTGTGAGTTATAGCGAAGCTGAAAGACAATTATTGAAAGGACCTAGAGATAAGTATCTAAAATCCATGAAGATTTGGATTAAAATGCTATTATGCGAGAAAAGGGTTATGCCACTGAATTCATGTTTAGATGAGATCTTACGGGAGCTATGCGAATTTGGAAAACATTTAGAAGATACATAGGTTCAGGTGCTGAATATAGTCCTCTATTGGGAGCATCTAATAATGATGAAGAAAGTAGTGTTCTAAGGACACCTCTAGGGGCGCTGCGGGTAGTAAGGCAGGGTATTGTGGGGATACCAAATCCATCCACTCCACCTCAGCCATCACCTTTGCCTCACACACCTACACCTACACCTCCACCTCCACCTCCACTATTCAACATGGTCAATGCTTTGAAGATGCCCATATTTAGGGGTCTAGGGCTATAAGACCCTGAACATTTTTGGTGTGTAGAAAATGTTGTGTGGAAGTCACAGAAAGTTATAAATGATGATTTGAAGAAAGTGGAGATGGTTACAACACTAAGATGGTACATTAAGTATTGTTCGACTCATCCAAATGTAACACTGGATGAGACAAAGAAGGTGCTAAATAGTGAATTTAAGAAGCCTAAGTCACAAGCCCAGTCAGTGAAAAAGGTCAAATAGATCTAGCAGATGGTCAATGAGTCTGCATGGGAATTTGATCAGAGACTGGAGTGTATACTCCAACAAGCTAATATGCAGATCACAGATGATTAAAGATTGGTACATTTCTTCTCTATTACCCCATTTGAGATTGTTGTTGTCACATCAGAAAATTGGAACGTAGGCTGAAGCATTAGAAATTACTATGAGATTGGAAGATTTGCCTATTCAGGATACAAATCTGGGGGTGAAACAGATTCAGTCACAACTGGCTAGCTTACATATGGAGTTGCAGAGCCTCAAGAAGGGAAAGGATCTCGAGACTACGATTCACATAGAAGTTTGGTGCTTGAAATGCAAAGGCCATGGTCACAATAAGGACCATTGCCCGGTTTATTAGAATTATCTTATTGGGGGAGGCCCTCTCCCCTTGAAGCCAGAAAATACTATTGGCCCAAGCATGAGAGTAGCACCATGGTGCACTGTTTGTCAAGTTACAGGACAACATGCAACAAACAATTTTCATCTACTGAAGAAGTTTATACAAACCCCCCAACAATTATTTTGTAATTTCTAAAAATCTATAGGTCATGATGAGCGTCATTGTCGAAGTTATGAATTGATGATGGATAGAACCCCTGTGTATAGAATGCAAGCAGAGACTCGTCCTTGAGATCAGGGCGCAACTATGGTGCATTGAGGATTCGAAATCCAAGGAAGAGGGCGAGGAGGAGGAGATGGAAGGGGTCATGGTCAGGTCATCTATCACAATTGTGGGGAAGCGGGTCCTTTTACACATGATTTTCAAAATCCAACACACCCTTCTTGTCAATATTGTCGACAATTTGACCATGTTATAGAAGATTTCCCAGTGATTATCGCAAAGATGCAAGAAAAGAAGACTCAGACCCAGTAAGCTACACAGAAGATCTAAATGATGAGGTCAAAGCATCGAGATGATGCCTTGCGAAGATGGTCTTAGTGTCAATAATATTACATGAAGTGGTATAGCTACTGGAGAAGATAAGGGGAAACAGCCAGAAGCCGATATATGGGTTCACAAGGATAGTGATAAGGAGACAGGATTCGATGTAAATAAGGTGAAGGAAACATTTATGGAAGAAAAGAGGAGCTTCTCGGATGAAGGAGCTTCTACATCAAGGACTCAAAATATGGGAAAATCTGAAGAAACTAGTACTGCGCAGGACATAGACTCGTCATTATTAGAATCATTTTTAAAAACATATATGAAACTCCTAGGGGATAAGAAGGCAGTAGAAGGGTTGCAAGAATTGATAGATAATTTCACTGATAAGAATAAGACTATACTAGACAATGTGCAATACATAAGGTGGGAAAAATTAAGAAGAGAATTGGTCACGAAATGAGATTAATTGCCCAGATTGAAGAATACAAATGGACCAGGTAATTCTTGATTTAGGGTCTGATGCAAATGTTCTACCAAAACAAACTTGGGAAAGAATGGGAAGAATAGCACTACAGTGGTTCTTGATCCAGCTTAGGATGGCCAATTAGCAAAAGATTATTCCTATGGGGAACCTACATGGAGTGACTATGGATATTGAAGGGGTGTGTGCCATAGTTGACTTTGAGGTGATCAAGATCGCAGATGACAGTAACCCATATACAACACTGCCTGGAATTGATTGGGCATTTGATATGAACACAGTCATCAATCTGAAAAAATGCAGTATGACATTTTAGAAGAAATAACTAAGGGTGATTATGCCATTGGATCTAGTCGAAGGTGCGCGATATACTAAACCAGTCCACGATTATGAGGAAGATGATGACATTGAGTAGATCTATAAGCTAACTGCGTGGGATGAAGATTGGATTAACCCTACGATGAATGGGAGAATCACGTGGGAGAAGGACAACTCCTGTAATTTAGATTCAGATGAGGAGTTCGAACACTAGTAGAATCAATTGCATAAAGTATCATCATTGTGCTGCAACATGCTTGACAAATCGTTACGATGTATATCCATCGGGATCTGCAATTTACCATATTATGATGGTTTAGAGGATGTCAATTCATTTCTAGATAAATTTGAAAGGGATATACCAGAGGATATTTGGTTCCAAGTGCTAGAAATTATGCTGTGAGCTACGCCTTCCTGTTAGTGGGGTACGCATAAGAACAATTTTGCAGATTGGAAGGAGTATCAAAGAATAATGAAGTTGAGGTTTGAGTATGATAATACCCACATTGCGGAGAAATACAAATGGAAGGACGATGTGCATGACCACTCATCTCATTGGATAAAGGCATGGGGAGAATAACCACAGTCAGAGTGGGTTCATATCTTCTGCCACACTTTGGAAACAATCTCGATGAACTGGTATCTAGAAATGGACTTGCGACACGAGAGCACATAGTGGGATGTTTCGAAAGAAAGTTTCCTGCTAACTTTTAACTTTGAATATGGATTTGAATGTATTGATGAGGTGCTTAGGGAGATTAACGTTGCAATATTCAAAATACCTAAATAACTGGTTAAATGGGTATAACAAGGTTGGGGTATGCAGTTGCGCTATGCGCTCAACTGCTACAATATGACCACGGAGGATGGGAAGGAAGATCCTAGGAACATCCACATTCCTGAGTCTTAAGGATAGCGTGAAGTCGAGGGACCTAAGGCAGAAATCCCTGATATATCAGAGCCTTAAAGACCAAGCAGGTGAATATTGGATCGGAAGCACAGCCGAATTTTGCGAACATAAGAGTCTATTGGGATGAAGATACAGTAGATAAGGTCATGGAGCTATTGCGAGAGTATGAGGACTTGGGTCCCACCAAGTTATCTGATCTAAAAGGGATAGTAGAGGATCCGGGAGTCATGAAGATCACTTTGAAGCCAAATCTAAATCCAGTGAAACAATGCCCCTACCAATTAAATCCTAAGTATAAGGAAAAGGTGCGCAAGGAATTGGATAAAATGATTGAAGCTAGGATCATTGAACCTGTCGAGGAGTCGGACTGGGTTAGTCCCATGGTGGTTCAAGAAAAGAAAATGCAAGGTGAAATTTAGATATGCATAGACTTAAGGAAGTTGAATGACACATGTGTTCACAGTCCATTCCGCACGCCATTCACGAATGAGGTACTGGAGAATGTTGGAGTACAGGAAGCATATTCATTCACTGATGGATTATCAAGGTGCCATCAGATCAATATCATGCCAAAAGATCAGAGTAAGACCACCTTCGCGACTGAATGGGGTTGTTTTCAATATACAATGATGCCTTTTGGGCTTAATAATGCCCCGACGATTTTCTCTAGGGTAGTAATTGTGGCTTTAAAGGAATTTATCCATAAATTTTTCGAGGTCTACTTCGATGAATAGACAATGTTCAGATTAGTAAAGTGACATGTTGCTAGTCTGTGCCTCATGTTGGATACTTGTAAAAAGCATCAGATAGCCCTTAATTTGAGGAAATGCATATTCTACGTACCCTACGAGATACTCTTGGGCCATACTGTTTGCAAGTAGGGATTGATGGTAGACCCTACCAAAATTGCAGTAATCATCAATCTGGAATCACTGAAGAATGTTAAACAACTACGGCTACATTGAGCCATACAGGATATTATAGAAAGTTCATCAAATCATAATTGCAAATCACTGCGCCTATGGAATAATTATTGAAGAAGGATGAAGTGTTTTTCTGGGACGAGGATTTCCAGAAGAGTTTGGATGTTTTGAAGGCGAAAATGATCACCACGCCCAGTTTAGTGTTCCTCGATTGGAATAAGGAGTTCCACGTTCACGTAAATGTTTCTTTCTTTGTGCTAGGAGGTGTGCTGACCCAACCAAGAGAAGGAGATATTTACCACCCAATAGAAATTTCCAGTAGAAAATTGTCAAAGGCGAGAAAGAACTGCTCAATCATAGAGCACGAAGGTTTGGCCATCGTGTATGCACTACAAAAATTCAAGAAATACCTGTTGGGTGCACACTTCAATATGTATACAAATCATTCTACTCTGAAATACTTGGTCAACAAGCCTTTGTTGGGAAGGAAGATCCGCAGATGGTTGCTACTTTTAGAGGAATATAATTTCAAAGTAATCATGAAGCCAGGGTGCCTGAATGTTGGTCTAGATCACCTATCGAAAACTGAGAATGGGAATGAGTCTACGAATCTGGAGGAAGGGTTGCCTCATGCGTAGCTCATCGTGATTTGCATCGTAGACAATCATTTCGTAGATATAATTTATTTTTTGTCTATAGGCACCACTCCAGAAGGGTTTTCAATGCAACAAAAGAAATAACCAGTGTTTCGGGCTGCAGTTTTCTCTGTTATCACTGAACACTTATACGAAATGGGATCTAATGAAATCCTGCGTAGGTATGTTCCAGAGTAAAATATTCTTGTAGAAGCACATGGAGGAGTAGCTGGAGGACATTACACAGGAAGAGTAATTGCGCAAAAGATCCTACATGAAGGACTTTGATGGCTGACTATATATAAAGACTCCAAAATATATTATAGGGCATGTGATGTCTGTCAAAGGACAGGGAGACCATTTGAAGACATGAATTTCCACTGAATCGGCAATTGAAATTGCAGGCATTTGATAAGTGGGCAATAGACTTTGTGGGACCAATACAACCAATAGGAAAGAAGACAGGGTCCATATATATCATTACCGTGAATGAATAGATAACCAGGTGGGCAAAGGCACAACTTGTAAAAGATTGTAGTATTGATACTGCCACGAAGTTTATTTTTGAATATACCTTGTGTTGGTTTGGTTGCCCTAAGATTTTAATGAGTGATAAGGGCACGCACTTTTTGAATGACAAAATTGTTGCATTGCTTGAGGACTTCCATACATATCATAAGAAGAGTATGCCTTATCACCCTCAAGCAAATGGCATAGTAAAAGCCTTCAACAAAATTTTGGAAAGCGCTTTGATGAAGATTTGCAATGCGAAGAGAAATGAATGGGATGTACAAATACCAGTGGTCCTCTGGGCGTACAGGATTACCTGCAAAAAGTTGATAGGACAAACACCATTCAGATTGATATATGGGCAAGAGGCTATAATGCCCATGGAGTACATAGTGCCAGGTTTACGAATTGCAGCGGTTACAAAGATGGATGATCGTAATACCATGGAAGAACGGCTCGTGTAACTCATTGAAGTCGAGGAGGATAGCTTCCTCGCTAGATTTCATCAGCAAGTGCATAAGGACCGCGAAAAGGCATGGCATGATCGCCATATCAAACACCGCACCTTCAAGATTGAATATTTAGTGTTTCTATATGACACTAAGTTCACAAAGATCCCAAGAAATTTTCAAATGCATTGGCTGGAGCCATATGTTGTGAAGGAAATGACAGATGGAGGAAAAGTACTACTCGTGAAGCTGAATGGGGAATTATTTCTGGGAAAAGTAAATGGGAGTCGACTAAAGTTGTACAAGGATGATCCCACCCCTAGGTAATGGCTATATGATTGGGGGGTAGTCTTAGTACTCTAGGTAGCTACAAGGAAGTATGGGACTATAAACTATACTACTTGAAAGTTAAAAAGGAAAAGTGAAGGGACTGCATGACAAGTCAAAGGATGGTACCGATGGGAGTTGCGCTGAAGGAGTTGCACTAGGTTGGTGGGACCCACACAGCTTGGCCAAAAGCTAACCATTCGAAGCACTGTAGCTAACTGGATGGAGAATTTTCTATTGAAAGGAGTAGGGGGGAAGCATTTATGGAGTATATCTTTGGAAATCTATTGCCAAATGTGCATTAATCACCAGGAATTGGAGGGAATAATTGGATTTGAATTCAAATTAGTCTATAAATATGGCATACTGCTCTGCATTCGAACACTTTTCTTCTTGAGAGTTTTCCTTAAGATTTCCCCCCTTACTTTGCGCCAAGTACAATACCATATGTCAGAGCCAGATTAGGAGGAACTTCTTTCACTGCCAGAGTTCACAAACTTTCATGATTACTACCATAAGAGCTTCCATGAGAGAATGACTACAACTCGCCCTGAGATGGAGCCAGCCCCATCTGAGGCAGCACCAACCAAACCTATACCTACAAGATTTCCTACTACCGTAACTAGGTCTCCAATGCCTAAGCAATCTATTTCTACGAAGCAGAAGAAGCCTCAGCAAGCACCGGTGCAGCAATTGTCACGGAAAAACCTGACAAAATCCGCTTGAAGGGAAAAATGGATAAGTCCAAACAACCGATGGAGCCACTAGATCTAGATGAGGAAGAACTACGCGGAGGAATCGAGGAGGTTGATGGAGAAGAGGTTGAGCCAATAACTTCGTTTTCAAAGTACATACCACCTAGAAAATCCACGATAAAGGTTCCCAAAGATCCGGATGCTGCGAAGTTCATGGTCTTTATGCCTTTACTACTAGAAAATGTGTTGTTTGAGGGTCTGTTGCTGGCTTGGATACCAAATTTAAAAATGGATGATTCAGACCTTGGGGACCATGAGAAATTTCCACAACTAATGCCAAACAATTACCTCAAGAAGCTCTACTATGAGGAGTCGAGTGTCACATGCCTTGAACCAATGAACTGTGTGGCGGGAGTTGGGGGCGCAAGGCTCCTAAACATGTTTTTCATGTCACATTTTAGTAGCACCCAATTACTAACAATGCTACACAATGGGTGTCTCTATATGAGAGAACCCATCCTGGTCACAGACATGTTGATCCACCGCATAACATTTATGCCATCCCAAGGAGTGGAAACTTCAGAGGATTTCATAGGAAATTCCCAAGAAAAGAAGTTGGTAGATCAAATGAATGGTGAATTTGATCTGGTCAAGAATTCACGCAGATACTCTATTCAATCAATATCATATGGTATGGTGCAGTTTTTTGCATAGATCTTAGCCTGTAAGATCATGAGAAAGTGTCATGTGGATGAAGTACCAGCACTAGTAGTTTCTCTGGTTACGTAGTGCACGAAAGGGGTCGAGTATAACTGGGCTCAATATCTATGTAAGGAGTTTTTGGAGGACTGCAGGGAGTCCTAGAATGAGGGTGTTATCACTCCAATATTTCTCTAGAGTGTTTGAGAAAGAAATGATTAGAGGTAACCACAAACCAACTTTGGAGATTAGGATCTAGCCTTCCTAATTCTCTGAGAGGGATCTCCCTTTGTTATTTAACTTTGTTTAGTTATTTGATTTTAGGCTAGTTATGATTGTTCTTGGGTTTTGATTTAGGTTTGGTGGTGGGATCACTTAATTATATGAAAATAGGGGTGTCTTTTACCATTGGGCTATGGGGTCAAATGTCAGACAAACAAGACTAAATCAAGTTCTAAAAATGGTGTCTACAGGGTAAGATAATAGAGTTACTTCAGATCTCAAGGTTGGATGGTGAAGTGGTTTTCAGTCGGATCCAAAAAGTAATTAAGGGTTCCTTAGGCTGGATTATGAAGAAAGTGAAAGAGCTAAATCGGGATGGGAGAGCAATTAAGGATTCTTAGATCCGGATATCAGAAGAAAACATGCAAATGATCAATTGTTCAAAACAGAGTGTACTTAAACAAATTCTGAGATAAACTTCCAGTTAATTCATTCAACTTTAGATAACATTTAAGTTTGTGAAAAACATAAGAAAATAACAAATTTGACAAATAAAATACTTCACTGTAATAGCTCAACACATGAATCCTATAATGCAATCTCTTTATTAGTTGGTCTAGTCTACTGACTTGAAAAATTGGTACAATAACCCTTAGGTTTATGATCAAAATAACTTGACAAATGTATAGCAATCCACACTCAATACTTTGAATTATGAAGTATTTATACAAAAATAATTTACAAAATATCCCAAACTATCTTGGGAACTAATCTAGGAGAAAGAAATATCTTCATGCAAGAAGATAGAGACAGCTAATGAACTACTATTTCCTGTCCCTATTTATTAGGCTTTGTTGTCTTTAATCTTTGATATTTTGCCTTTTAATCTCTGCTTTGTTGTTTGGTCTTCACGCTGGATGTTCTATTTACTCTGACCTTTCAACTGTCATTATCCTTTTACTATGCCGTTTTACTCTTACTGTACACTTTTACCTTTTGATTGTGTATTACTACAAAAAGTCATTTAATTTTTCCCATGTTTCAGCATCTAGTAATTGGATATTTAGCATCTTCCTGTAAACCTTAGCTGCCTCTGTACACTTGGTAAAAGTAGGCTTATTCACAAAAAGGTGTTTTACCTCATGTTGGAGGTAAAAAAAATTCTCAAAAGTTTGGTATAAGACCTTGCCAGTAGGAAAATATTAATTAATTTCAATTAATTAATCTTTCAATTGGACTGTACATTTTCAAATTAAAGAGTCGTTCCAGTTTTCCCAAGAATACCTAGAATTTGGTGGTATGGGCTACAAACTGAGTTCAATGGTGAGTGCAGAGGGTATAGTGGCTTCAACTGTGAACTAGATGCTCGAATTGGGTGTCCGGAGCTTCTTCGAGCAGAATACGGTGGTCAATTTTGGTTGCAGAGGTTCAGGGTGTCGCAGAATGGCTTTAGCAGCATTCACAGTGAAAACAAGCAACAAGGGTGAAATGGGGCTTCTCCGGCCTTTTAACTGTTAACAGTTACATTTTGGTGCAGAATTTACAAATGAATAGTGGACGGTTTTTGGTCTCGGCAAGGAGGTGATTTTTTAGGCCATCGCACCACTTTTGGAGGGTAGGTGGTATTTCCTTGTGAGCATGCAATCTAGCCTCTGGCTACCATGTAGCAGAATAGTGCCCAGGCAAAACCGTGAATCTCGCATGCTCTCGGGTTGCTAACAATCAGATGGTGAATATGCGCGATATGGATGCACACTGTCGGATCTAGGGGTGGGAGATCAGACAGTTGTCGAGTGGTTGAGATGCAGGGAGACGAATCAGGGCTAGGATTTGTGGGGCCCGGGGTTTAATTACAGAGAATTTTAATTAATTAATACATAAATCTGGGGTTAAATATAAGCCACAGATTTATTAAAGTGGGACCAAGGGTTATTGTGGCGGGGTCTTTTAACTACACCAAGGGTTGGTGGGTTAAAAGGGGTTTATCAGGGAAATATGAAATGGGGAGTTAGTTAACTTATGCGGGGGGGATAAAAACTTAGGATAAGGGGGTTTTTATGTGTTTTGAAGGGAAATAGGGAAATTAATAAGGGGGGATGGTAATATTTGCAATGGGGAATGGGTTTCACACTAAGGAAAAGGGGTTTTGGATAGGGGGATGATTTTGTAGGGTAATTCCTAGGGGAATGTGTGAAACCATGGGGTAAGGGTCAAGATGAAGGGAAAAGGGATTTTATAAGGAATGAGGGGATAATGGGGAAATTAGCAAGTAAGTATGTGGGGGTGAAATGAAATGAGGGGGAATTAGTCAAACAAGCTTCTGAATATCTTTTCACTCTCATAAATGCTCCTGCACATGAAACATAGGATTAAGCATGATAAATGTGCTTTTGACTGAGTAACCTTGTACATTTGCAACCTTTCTTCTACCTACCCTTTATTTATCCTAACATTTTTTCTTGACTTTATTGGGTGCATTTGAGCTTGCAAACCCTTTATTTCCTTTTCTTTTGACAAGAAAACTATCTAATTCTAACCTTATAACTTCCAATGGTTCAGATTAAGCTAATGAGCACATCTTTATTCTCTACCTACTACTGTTCTGCCAAGGTTAAACAATTTGGTTAGATATTTATTCTCTATCTATTAACATAAAATTTAAAACATGAATGATTCAAGATTAAGTTGTTTGAACATCATGGATTGTGGCATTTCTAACAAGTTGCACACAACCTTATTTTGCATAGTAAAGTAAAAAGTCGTGGCATTTGAATTTGCACACTTACATGATCTGTTTTATTTCTTTTCTGGGGTTCATATTTTTTACTTTTTTGATATTTTTCTCTTTCTTTTTGTCCTTTGATTATTCTTTTAGGACATACCCTCTTTACATTTTTTAATTTTTTAATATGGAAAACATTTTGTAGAAAGCCAAAGTATGTACAATATTACAAGACTAACAATAGCCAATTCAAAATTATGAATCCTATTATTATAGGAACCTAAAAGCGGCTTCACATGGGGATTGCATTTCCTAGTGAAAAGTCAAGAACTTCAAGATCAGTAGCGTTTGAAACGCGATTGAAGTTAACTTGTAAATTTCTCCTCTGTGATTTCTTCTATATTCATACTTATGATGGTGAACTCTTTAAAGCTTAGGGCCTTCTCTCCAGGCTTCAACTTCAAAAGATTACCATCCACTCCAATCTAAACTCTGTATTGTTATATACAATGAGTAAAGTAAAGTGAACTATTGTTAATCTGTGGAAAAGTAATGCTTCAACATTCTACCATTGATAGGTCCTCTCGGTAGATCTGTCCCATCTAACTCTCTCAAGAAAAATGCATTATTACCTATGTAACCATAAATGACATAAGGGCCTTGCCACATAAAATCAAACTTTCCATGTTTACCCTTGTCTTCTCCTCTAGAATCCCATTTAAGTACTTTGTCACCTATGTAAAAATCATCAACTTTAGTCTTTTTATCAAGAATCTTTTTTATTTTATCTTGTATTACTTGTGATTTGACATAGACTTTTTCTCTAGTTTGCTGCAAGTGTATTGTTTGATTTATCCTCCTCTGGATATCATTTGGTTCTACTTGCAACTCCTGGATGATCTTCATCACTAGCACTCCTAAAGAGGATGGAAAAACAACATCCATTCCATATACTAACTGATAAGGAGATGTACCAATGGACTTTTTGGTAGTTAATCTGTCTGCCCACAAGGCATTGACCAAATTTTTGTTCCATGTCTTTTTTTGTCTTCCGATAATTTTTTAATGATATTGAAAAGACTTTTTTTAGAGGATTCTACAAGTCCATTACCTTGAGGGTAATATGCAGTGAAATGGCCAAGGGTGATGTGGTATTTGTTACAAAATTCTACCATTTTCTTGGATTTAAAAGCAACCGCATTATCAATAATGAGCTTTTGGGGGCATCCACATCTTGATAGGATATTATTTTCAAGGAATGAGATAATGAAAGATTCTGTAGCTTGTCTAGAATGGATGGCTTCTATCCATTTGGTAAAGTAATAAGTGGTTGTCAAAATCCATTTATGCTGGGTTGAGGAGGCTGGGTGAATTTCTCCAATGAAGTCTAAACCCCATTGTTGAAATGGGACTTCTGTGGATATGGGTTTGAGAGGTAAAGGTAAAATATTTCTTTTTCCCTCAAATATCTGAAATTTATGATAGGAGGTCACATGTTTCTTAACATCTTCAAAAAGAGTGGGCCAGTAAAAACCAACCCTCGGAATTTTGTCAACAGTAGTTTTCTAATACAAGTGTCCTCCACAATCTCCTGCATGAAATTCTTGCATAATTTTATCAGCTTCATCTTTTAGTAAACATTTTAATAGAATACCACCATTATATTTCCAAAATAAAGCATTATATATGATACAATATCTCAATGATATCATTTTCAAAAATCTAGCTTTAGTTCTAGATAAACCAAGAGGAGCTTGTAAGTTTAGTAATACAAATATGATATGTGCATACCAAGGTGAATCTATAAAAGGTTCAATGATCTGTGGAGTCGCCATCTCTTCTTGATCATCTAGGGCACCAATGAAGTTTATATCTAGGGTTTGACAGTTTGATTTAGCCATGAGTTTGGCTAAACCTTGGCCTTTGAGAAGTTTTGTAGGCTTTATTTCTATGTCATATTCCAAAATAGTGGCAATCCATTTGCCTCTCTTCCCTTCAGGCCCATTTTGTGTCAAAATGTCCTTTACTACTGAATTTGGAACATAAGCAATGATGTGTGAATACAAGATGTATACTCTAAAATCTTTAATAGCTTTCACTAAAGCTAATGCCTGTTTTTCCATTATGTTGTATTTTACTGTTGAATCTCTTAAAGATTTACTAAAATATGCAATCGGTTGTTCATATCCTTGATCATTCTTTTGCAACAAGACTGCTGCAATAGTATGTTCTGAAGCAAAAGAAAAAAATATAAAATCTTTTTGAAAGTTAGGACTTATAAGGACTGGGGTTTTGGTAAGGGCTTGTTTGATGGCCTCAAAATATTGTTTAGCTTCCACTTTCTAGTTAAGTGATGAATCTCTTCTTAACATATTATATAGTTCTCTAATAAATTTTGTTAAATTTGAAATGAATCTCCTAAGAAAATTTATTTTGCCTAAAAATGATTGTAATTCTTTGATGTTTCTAGGATGGGTGATGGTGAAGATTGCCTCTATTCTAGTAGAATCTTTTCTAATTCCATCTTTATATATTATATGTCTGTTATGAAACCAGCTCAAGAAAAGATAGAAAATATAGATCAATGCCTTAGAATTCAGCCTCTTCGAGGGGGCAACCTCCTTTACATTACACAAATGAACAATTCTTGGATGATACAGATGAAAAGACCTCCTTTCTATATATAGGAGTCTAAGGGGTCATAACATAATCAGAGCCGACATAACAATAATAATGTAAGGGAACAATAATAACAATAGTGGGCATCTATGTGGCACAATAGTAACAATATGGGCACTTCATGGGTACATCAATACAATAAGTGGGTTGTACTAATAACAATAAGGGGTTACACTAGTAGTATAGGGGCCTAACATGCCCCTCCCCTTCAGAAAGCGTTGTCCTCAACACTTGAGTAGTTCTTGATGCTTTTGTATAAAAATCTTGTCCTCCCATGTGGAATATTCAATGGGTAAGTCCTTCCACTTGATGAGATACTCTGAAATTGATCGATTTTGTAGCTGTCGGGTTCTTGTTTCTGTGACTGCTCCAGGTTCCAATATGATTTTTCCTTCCTCTTCAATTTCTGGCAATATTGTTTGAATTGGGATCTTTTGCAACTTTTGAATAAGTGTCCATACTTCTTCGTCCTTCTTCCATTCATCCCTTGCTTTGTTTATCCAATCTGGTTGGATAATAGAAATAACACAAAACAATGCTTCCACATCCTCATCCTTGAAGAGTCTTCCCATTCGGTAAGGTCACCATTTTTTAAGTGCATATAGTATTGCCAACATTTCCTTCTCCTAAATAGCTTGCTTGAGATGTAGCAGTAAAAATACCCAATCACCTACATCAAAACATTTTTCACTACGATGTTGATCTACCTGTTGTTTCGTTTGATTTTGCACTGAAGTGGCATTATCCTTTAAAAGTTGGAGAACTTGTTGTTGATGCTCGATGTGATCTTTCTCTGCTTGAACCTTTTTCTTCTTGATATGTCCTTCAATCTCTAGAGTTTGAGGAGTGGTAATTTCTTCCAATCCTTTACAAGATATGGTAGGATTCATTTCTTGATGCTCGATATGATCTTTCACTTCTTGAACATTTTTCTTCTTGATATGTCCTTCTATCTTGATAGTTTGAGGAGTGGTAATTCCGACCAATGAATTACAAGATATGGTTGGATTCATTTCTTCTTACTCGATGTGATATTTCACTTCTTGCACCTTTTTCTTCTTGATATGTCCTTCTATCTTGAGAGTTTGAGGAGTGGTAATTCTTGCCAATGCTTTACAAGATATGGTCTGATTCATTTCTTCTTTCTCTGGGGTGGGGTCTTAGCATATATCCTCTTTTTTTTATGTTTCTTGATCCTTTTCTTCCTCCTCTTCATATTCTATGTAAAATAATTTCTTCTCAGCACACTTATGACCTTTAGTGCATTTGCTATCACAATTGTAACAAAGCACTTTTTCTCCTTTTTCTTCCAATTGTTGTGGTGTAACCCTTGTAGGTTGTGGAAGGCTGGGAGAAACAACACTTCCATCTTTATAGTTGTGAGGGGTATGCTTCTTGGTTTCCATAATTTTGCTTTCCACTATGTCACAAAGCCTTTTTACTCTTTCCAATTGTTGTGGTGTTGCTCTAAAGAAGGTGTTGCTCTTTGTATCCTCATAATGTGCTATCATTTCCTCCGTGAAAATTGACCACGTAACAAGTTGTTTACGAGAACAAAGCCCTTCATACCATAAAAATTGATCCGGTTCTAAATATGAAGATGCTATACATACCTTTTGTAACAGTGGTACACCATGTAGATCAAAATATTGCTCCATCTGAAGTATCCAATTTACCGGATCCTTGCCATCAAACTTCCTCATGTTTCTTTTTCTTGATTTTAGGAGCTCAATCTTGAAACGACTGTAACTCTGTACTTTCGGATCTTTAAGTTCTGAAATTGCAATTTGTAGTAGCCCTCTGTGTCTTCTTTCCAATTCCACCAGTCTGATCCAAATTGGATTCTCCAAGGATGAGTTATGCCAAATCTCCCATAGTGACCTGATTATAGAATAGTTCAGTGGAGCTAACTTGTACGACATGCCACGTGTCCGTGTTTCAACCTTTGGCTCTAAAAAAGATATACAAGAAACTATAGTCCGTCCTCTTTCTGTACCTTCTTACGAAATTTCAATCCGATGCTCAGAGAGAAAGTTATGACGATTTTCCCCAGGTCACCTGTTTGGAATGTAATTAAGGAGTCTGCAAAAAGACCAACTTCCTCAGATCATATCTCAGGAAAATATAGTGTAAAAAGCTCTAAAATTCGGACCCGAGATTCAGCACGATGTATTCTCAAATGGGTTTTTTTTAGCTTTTGAAATGTCGCAGAAAAAAAGTTATAGCGAAAATTCCACGATGACCTGTTTGGAGCAGCGAAACCCTAGAATCCAAAGCTCTGATACCAAATGTTATGAAACCAGCTCAAGAAAAGATAGAAAATATAGATCAACGCCTTAAAATTCAGCCTCTTCGAGGGGGCAACCTCCTTTACATTACACAAATGAACAATTCTTGGATAATACAAATGAAAAGACCTCTTTTCTATATATTGGAGTCTAAGGGGTCATAACATAATCAGAGTCGACATAACAATAATAATTTAAGGGCACAATAATAACAATAGTGGGCTTCTATGTGACACAATAGTAACAATATGGGCACTACATGGTTACAACAATATAATATGTGGGTTGTACTAATAACAATAAGGGGTTACACTAGTAGTATAGGGGCCTAACAATGTCCCAAGATTTTACCTTCTTCTATACCAAAGAGTGTCTTTTTTGGATTTAAGGAAATACCAAATTTTCTGCATTTAATGAAAACTCTTCTCAGGTGATCTAGATGTTCATTATTAGATTTGGGAAGGACTATAATGTCGTCTTAGTAAACAACTAGGAAGTCATGTATTTATTTAGCAAAAGCTATATCCATAGCTCTTTGAAATGTAGCTCCTGCATTCATTAATCCAAAAGGCATTTTCAAATACATGAAAGTAACCCAAGGAGTAGTAAATGTAGTTTTTTCCTGGTCCTCTGGCTGAACTAAGATTTGGTTATATCCAGAAAACCCATCAAGAAATGAGATTCTAGATGAACCTACTACCCTTTGAAAAATATGGTCCATTTCTAGGAGAGGATAGTTATCTTTCAATGAGACTTTGTTCAGATTTCTGAAATCAACGTTGAATCTGATTTCTCCTTTTTTCTTCCTAGTAGTGACTAAGTTTGAGACCCAATCTGAAAGTTAGGTAACTATACTACTAGTGTAACCCCTTATTGTTATTAGTACAACCCCCTTATTATATTTTTGTGCCCATGTAGTCCCCATATTGTTATTATTGTGCCCGATAGAAGCCCACTATTATTATTATTGTGCCCTTACATTATTATTGTTATGTCGGCTCTGATTATATTATGACCCCTTAGACTCCTACATATAGAAAGGAGGTCTTGTCATTTGTATCATCCAAGAATTGTTCATTTTTGTAATGTAAAGGAGGTTTCCCCCTCGAAAAGGCTTATTTCAAAGGCGTTGATCTATCTTTTCTATCTTTTTGTGAGCTGGTTTCATAACATTTGGTATCAGAGCTATGGATTCTAGGGTTTCACTGCTCCAAATAGGTCATCATCGAATTTTCACTATAATGTTTTCGATACGAAATTTCAGAAGCTAAAAACAAAACCCATTTGAGAAGAAATCAGTCTAAACCTTGCGTCCAAATTTGAGATCTTGTCCCACTATATTTTCAGAGATATGATCTAAGGAAGTTAGGGGTTTTGCAAGCTCCAAAATTTCATCTTAAAAAGGTCATCGTGGAATTTTCGCTATAATATTTGTTCTACAAAGGTTCAAAACCTGAAATTAAAACCCATTTGAACCCAAATCTTGGTGAAGCTTGGGTCTGAATTTTAGGTCTTTTCTCGCTATATTTTCGGATATATAATATGAGACATTTAGGGTTTTGGCAGGCTCCTGAATTACATCCTAAACAGGTTAAACAGGTGACCTTGGGAAAATCGACATAACTTTCTCTCTGAGCATCAAATTGAAATGTCATAAGAAGTTGCAGAAACAGGACGGGCTATAGTTTTCTTTGTATTGGTTTCAGGTCCTAAGGTTGAAACAGTGGCACGTGTCACTTCGTACCAATTCGCTCTATTGAACCAGTCTATAATAGGGTCATCATGGGAGATTTGACATAATGCTTCTTTATAGAATCCAATCTTGATCAGACTTTCAGGGTTAGAAAGAGGACTCAGAGAGCTACTACAGGACGAAGTTTCAGAACTTGGAGATATGAAATTACAAAGTTACAATCATTTCAAGATCGAGCTCCTAAAATCAAGAAAAAGTGAGATGGGGAAGTTTGATAGCAAGGATTCGGTAAATTGGATACTACAGATGGAGAAATATTTTCATCTACATGGCATACCACTACTAAAAAAGGTATGTATTGCATCTAATTGTTTAGAACCGGATCAATTTTTATGGTATAAATGGATTTGTTCTCGTAAACCACTTGTTACGTGGTCAATTTTCAATGTGGAAATGATAGCACATTATGAGGATACAAAGAGAAACACCTTCTTTAGCCTATGGATAATTCTCAAACAAAAGTTTTCAATGGCAGAGAACATTGATGACTTTCAAAAATTGAATATAAGGGAAAATGATATTCCAGAGAAGTAGAGGATTGATGTCTCCATAGGGACTTTAAAGGATAACATTCAACATGAGGTTCATCATTGGGAACCTGATTCATTAGAGAGGGAAAGAAAAGTGCAAAGCAAAATTATGGCAACAAGGAATACTACCCCTCACAACTATAAAGATGGAAGTATTGTTTCTCCTATCCTTCCACAACCTACAAGGTTGACACCAAAAAAATTGGAAGAAAAAAGAGAAAAAGGGCTTTATTACAACTGTGATAAAAAACACACTAAAGGTCATAAGTGTGTTGAGAAGAAATTATTTTACATAGATTATGAAGAGGAGGAAGAAAATGATCAAGAAACATAAAAAGAAGAGGATATACACCATGAACCAAGTCTAGAGAAAGAAGAAATGAATCTGACCATATCTTCTAAAGCATTGGCAAGAATTACCACTGCTCAAACTCTCAAGATAGAAGGATACATCAAGAAGAAAAAGGTTCAAGATGTGAAAGATCACATCGAGAAATAAGAAATGAATCTGACCATATCTTGTAATGCATTGGCCGGAATTACCACTCCTCAAACTATCAAGATACAAGGACATATCAAGAAGAAAAATGTTCAAGAAGTGAAAGATCACATCGAGCATCAAGAAATGAATCCGACCATATCTTGTAATGCATTCGAAGAAATTACCACTCCTCAAACTCTCAAGATAGAAGGACATATCAAGAAGAAAAATATTCAAGCAGTGAAAGATCACATCGAGCATCAACACCAAGTTCTCCAACTTTTAAAAGTTAACACCACTTTGGTGCAGAATCGAATGAAACAATAGGCAGATCAACATCACAGTGAAGGAAGCTTTGATGTAGGCGATTGGGTATTTTTACAACTACATCTCAAGCAAGAAATTTATGAGAAGGAAAGGTTGGCAATATTACATTGACTTAAGAAATGGTGACCTTACCTAATGGGAAGACACTTCAAGGTAAAAATGGATCATGATAGTCTTAAATACTTTTTAGAACAAAGATTATCTTTAGAAGAACAGAAAAAATGGGTGACAAATATGTCGGGTTATGACTTTGAAATCATCTACAAAAAAGAGAAGCAAAATGTTGTTGCAGATGCACTCTCAAGAAGGATGAGGATGAGGAAGCATTGTTTTGTGTTATTTCTATTATCCAACCATATTGGATACATGAAGCAAGGGATGAATGGAAAAAGGATGAAGAAGTGTGGCCACTCATTCAAAAGTTGTAGAAGATCCCAGTTGAAACAATATTGCCAGAACTTTACGAGGAAGGAAAAATCATATTGGAACCTGGAGCATTCACAGAAAAAAGAACCCGACAGTTATGAAATTGATCAATTTTAGAGTATCTCATCAAGTGGAAGAACTTACCCGCTGAAGATTCCACATGGGAGGACAAGAATTTTGCACAGAAGCATCAAGAACTACTCAAGCGTTGAGGACAACACTTTTGAAGGAGAGGGGCAAGTTAGGTACATATACTACTAGTGTAACCCCTTATTGTTATTAGTACAACCCCCTTATTATATTGTTGTGCCCATGTAGTCCCCGTATTATTATTATTGTGCCCTTACATTATTATTGTTATGTCAGCTCTGATTATATTATGACCCCTTAGACTCCTATATATAGAAAGGAAGTCTCGTCATTTGTATCATCTAAGAATTGTTCATTTGTGTAATGTAAAGGAGGTTTCCCCCTCGAAGAAGCTTATTTCTAAGGCATTCATCTATCTTTTCTATCTTTTTGTGGGCTGGTTTCATAACACTGAATATCTAATAGGAGCTATGATTTGGGCATCATACATCCTTTTGACTTCATTTTCAATTGATGGCATAAGAACTGGATTAATTCTCCTAAGCTTCTATTTAAAATTTTTATGATAGATATCTTGTGTTGAATTATGCTGGTGTCATAAGACTTTAGGTATTCATAACTCCATGGAAAGACATCTTGAAACTCTTTGAACATATTTATATATTTAACCTTTCCATCTGGAGGTAAGGCTTTTGATATTTTTATGAACTTAGGTCTTTCTTCAGTTCCTATGTTACATTCTTCTATATCCACTCTTAAAGGATCCATTTTTGGTTTCCTAGCTATATCATTTGAAACAAACAAATCTTCTAAGCATACTAATCCCTTAGGTAAAAACTTATTTTTAACGTTGAGAATTTCAGGATCATCATTCATTATTTCTTCTATTTCTACATTTTCTAAGTTATCTATTTCTAGTTCAATGAAATTAGTGGGTTTACCTATATCTAAAATATTTACATCTATCCCACTATCTATGTCATTGTCTACTGCACAATCTGTATCTATATTACAATTCTGAAGCTCGCCTTTAGCATTCATGAAATCATAAATTTGAGATTCTTGTGAGAAAATCTGCCAATAGTTCAAATTGTCAGGTATGACAGGCCTATGTCTCACTTTTGCAGTGTACTGGTGGTTGGGCTGAAAAGGCAATTTGCAGGTGCTAGCAAAAGTGGCGAGAGTGTGGGCTTGCATATTTTGTTTCCTAGGAATGGCGGCAAAGTCTGTTTCCAGAAGGTCTTTGATCAAATCTAAGACAATTTCTCTATATTGTCTCAGTCTGGGATTATTTACAGAGTATTCAACTATGATTTGTTTAATTTTCAATTCTGAGTCTCCCATTATAGAAACTCTCTTGGCTCCAAGTTTTCTAACCATTTGTAGTCCTAATATTAGAGCTTCATATTCTACCATGTTATTTGTGCATTTAAATTTAACCTAAATGTAGACCTTCAGAATGATTATTCTCCATTTTATGAATCCACACTCCTACACCTACTCCTAGTCTATTCACAAATCTATCAAAATCCAAATGCCATAGTGATTCATGAAAAAAAAATTCATTGTCAGGTGTTTTATATTTCTATTCTATAGTTGTGATTTCCTTTATGTCATGGTTTGAATTCTACAAGATGAAAGAGTCCATATCAAAATGCATAGAGTATATAGGGAAATTCTATGGTTTTTTTGCACTACTGACCATGTATTTCATCAATGTCTCTCTATAAAGTTTTTTTTGTTGACCAAAAATAGAGATGCTGGCATATCACATATCTAATTGTAAATATCCCTACAACTTTTCTCCCCATAAGCAAGATAACAACATTCCATATTTGGGTGGGATGTCAGCAACTACTATGTCCATCACAATACTCTTTACTGGTCACTGGACTAGAGTCACACACAAATCCTTGATCAGGTCGAGGCATTTAACTTGGCTAGAGTCAAAAGAAAATAGGTCTTTATATGGTCTGGTGATATCTAAGTTTAGTGTCTCCATGATTGCCTTTGGCATTAAGTTATGGGATGCTCCTGAGTCTAGCATAGCATTATGTAATATTTTGTCATAAATGTTCAAACTAATGTAGAAAGGAGGGATACCCCCTTGCTGATGGGTGCCATTTACTTCAGGGCCAAACAATAACTCAGGTTGATCATCGTTCAAATTCACAACATCCTTTGTGGAAAATTTGTGATAGGTTAACCCGATAATGCAATATAAATCAAAGCAGAATACTGTAACCTACTTCTACTATCAATTTGTGGAAGCTTAAAGATCAAGCTGAACAATATAACTAGAAGAAGAAGAATCAATGGCACAATGCACATGAAAATACTTTGGGGAAATCCTCAGATAAAAACCCCACACTATTGTTTTATCATACAAGGTGGAAATACATAGGAATTATACAAGGCCTTAGCTCTCACAGCTAGCCATATCTCAGTACAATCCTCACAGATGCTCACAAGAAACTTTGGCTTCTCTCTAGCCTTCCTATCTACCCTCCAAGCTCCTATTTCCTTGCGCCGTTCCTTGTGGATGATTTGCCTATTACCAAGTGGAAAACCAACCTTCAAAAATACGCAATCCTCAAGGATGAATCCTTGACTGCATGCATGAGTTTTTTCCATGATAAAACACATGCAATTGATAGTACATTCTCCTTGAACATTAATCTCAACTGGGTATTTCTCAGAATAGACATACATGAGTTTCTGATGAAGGAATCTTCAGTTAACTGGAGTAGCACTACTTGAGTGCATTAATGCATTAACTGACTATTAACTCACTATTAGTTCCTCAAATAGTTTGGAACTAATTTAACTAGACTTAACTCAGTAACAAAATTAACTAATTACAACTCAAATATAACTCAATCTTATCTCCTTAATTTAAGGGATAATTATTGCATGACTTCAGAAATACTTCTAACTTGAATTTCTCCAACTAATTAATTTAAAATAAATTAATTAATTATTTCCGAGTAGTTAAGACTAAATTCAATTTTAATTCACAATTTAATTCAAGGACAAATTAAATTGGAATATTCTTGTTTCCATATTTCAACACTCCCTCTCAACAAGAAAGGGATTATCTGTCACCCTGATCCTGTCTCTATGGAACTTGAATTTACACTTTGACAATGCCTTTGTCAAAATGTCATCATCTTGATCCTCTAGCGAAATACACTGCAACAACATGATCCTATCGAACTGTGAAAAGCCACGGGAAACAAAAATTGCCTTATGCTTCTCCCACTACCATTAGGAGCTTGCTTTACCTTGTAAAGCCAACTGACTTGTTCTCCGGTCTCAGAACTACGTCCCAAACATTGTTATGAATTGTGGAGTCATACTCCTCCACCATAGCGCCAACCCAAATCAACTGCTACACTGCTTCCTGAAACGAAGATGGCTCGGTCTCAACATGTTCCCCAGCCAGGGCCATGTATCCAGTGTACCTGTCAAGTGACCTACTCTGTCTGCACTGAGAAGATGGTGCTCCAACATTCTCTCTCCCATCCTCCAACAATCTGTCAGCTTCTCTTGTGCGCTTTCATCCATCCCAGGAAGACTATGCTTAAGTGGATGTCTCCACTCTTGGAACCTCTACATGCGGCTGCTTCGCATCAATCTGAGGCTCCTCCTCCTTAGGAACCAACAATTCCTCCACAACCTGTAGTAGGAGCTCCCTCTCAAGGGAAACTCGCATGGCCTTCTGCTCATCAAACTTGAGATCTCTATGAATGAGTGTCCTCTGACTGGTAGGAAAGTACACCTAATAGTTGTGAGGTGTATCAGTGTACCCCAAAAATATCCCAAACTTTGTTGTCGGCTCAAGCCTTTTCCATGCATCCTTTGTCACATGGAAATATACTGATGAGCCAAAGATCTTGAGGTGACCCACATCCAATCTCTTACCGAAGAAAGCTTTCTCTGGTGTAATCATCACAAGTATACAATGTGGGCTTCTATTATGCAAATAGACCGCTTCGTCACATGCCTCAGCCCACAAGTAAAGTGGTAGGCCTTGGTCATGCAACATTGCCCGTGCTACCCCTACAATAGTTATGTTCTTCATCTTGGCCACCCATTCTGTTGTAGGTTATGAGGTGTAGTCAACTCTCGTTTAATTCCTTCCGGTGCACAGAAGTCCTTAAACTCTTAAGAGACACATTCTCCACCATTGTCGCTTCTCAAGGCCTTAATCTTCTTGCCTAACTCTTTCTCGACCAAAGCTTTGAACTCACAAAATTTTGTTAAAGTTTGGTCCTTCTTCTGCATGAAATAAATTCAACATTTACGAGAACAGTCATCAATGAAAATCACATAATACCTTCGCTTTACTGTGGATGCCATCGAGAATGGTCCACACAAATCAGTATGAACTCGCTCTAAGATAGCCTCTACTTGACTGTCTCAGTCATCAAAGGAAGACTTGGTGTAATTTCCCAAGTTACAACCTTTGCATGTGTCAACTTGCTCAAGTTTACCTTTGGGAAGTCCTATAGGTATCTGCTGCATTATCTTCAAAGCCCCATGATGCAAATGGCCCAACCGCATGTGCCACAACTCACCAATGTCTTTCCCTTGCAGCAATTATGCTTTTGTACTCAGTGCTACACAATCATCTACCTCTAGTTTATAGAGATTCTTCACCCGAATCCCTATCCTCTTGGTCTGACCGATGGCTATCTATCTTAGGAACACCTTTCCTTTACTGAAGACAATAGCTTAGCCTTTGTCCTCCAACATTGCGACCGATACCAAGTTCTTCTTCAGTCCAGGCACATACATCACATCTTTCAAGGTGAGAGGAGTTCCATTGTCCCTCTGAAAAGAAACTGTGCCCACTCTTGAAACACTATATGTTCCATCGTCGCCCATCTCTATGGACATCTTGAGGTCTTTCTCCTCCAAGGCACTTAATAATTTTTTATCACTGGTCATGAGGAATGAGGCTCCACTATCAAGATACCAGACACAACCCATCATCGATGACACCATGCATGCGATGAGGGTAAAGTCCATTTCGAAATGAGAGGCTAATGCCTTAGCTTTTGATCCTTCCAAGGATCCCTTCTTGTACTTCTTTGATGGGAAATTAGTCACATAATGTCCCATATTGTGACAATTAAAACATCTTACTTTAGACATGTCACCCTTCTTCCCTCCATGAGAAGAATTTGATTTGAAATGGGAAGCCTTCCCCTTCCCTTTCCTTGCCTTACTTACTAAGGCCAGATTTTCTTCATCATCATTCTTGGATGAAGAACCATCTCGTGTGATCCTCCTGATCTCCTCCTACATAAGATCTGACCACAATCGTTCCCAATCTGGTAGTTTCTCCCTTCCATTCACAGAGTCCTGGTAGCTATTCCAACTCTTTGGAAGGCCAAGGAGAGCAAGGCTCACCATATCATGACTAGGAGTAGTGATTCCCACAATGTCAGGCTCATCTTTGAAAGTGGTGAGCTTGTTCAAATATGTGGAAATAATATCGCCCTTCTCCATCTTGATTCTTCAAACCTTATCCTTGAGCGCTAATTTCCTCTGGTCACTACTATTCTGGTAGAGGTCCTTCAATATTTCCACATTGAAAATGGAGTATCCTTCCCATGGAGACTCAAGACAATCTGGTCTCGAACTCCCTTCAGGATGATCCGTCTCGCCTTCGCCACACACTTCTTCCACTAAGCCAACTCTTGTGAATTAGTTGAAGCTGGCTTTGGGATTTGTTGATAAATGAATTCCTTCAAGCCATTGTATTCTAATATAGCCTCCATTCTATCTTTCTGTGCTATGTAATTTGAGCTACCTTCCAAGGCATACTCGAGTCTCAAGCCATAGAATGCCATTGGCCAACCTTGAAGTATGATATGAATTTGATTTTCACCTGTAAACCCTAACTTCAAACTTCGAATTCTCTTCTCAGTATACTATTCACACCTCTGATACCATTTAGAAAATATGTGATAGGGTAACCCGATAATGCAATATAAATCAAAGCAGAATACTATAACCTACTTCTACTATCAATTTGCGGAAGCTTAAAGATCAAGCTGAATCATATAACCAGAAGAAGAAGAATCAATGGCATAATACACATGAAAATAATTTGGGGAAAGACTCAAATAAAAACCCCACACTATTGCATTACCATACAAGGTGGAAATTCATAGGAATTATACAAAGCCTTAGCTCTCACGGCTAGCCAGCTCTTAGTACACTCCTCACAGAAGGTTGTAGAAAGTCTGTGATAGGTTAACCCGATAATGCAATATAAATCAAAGAGGAATACTATAACCTAATTCTATTATCAATTTGCAGAAGCTTAAAGATGGAGATAAACAATATAACCAGAAGAAGAAGAATCAATGGCACAATACACATGAAAATACTTTGGGGAAATCCTCATATAAAAACCCCACACTATTGTATTATCATACAAGGTGGAAATACATAGGAATTATACAAAGCTTTAGCTCTCACAACTAGCCAGCTCTCAGTACAACCCTCACAGATGCTCATAGGAAATCTTGGCTTCTCTCCAGCCTTCCTCTCTGCTCTCCAAGATCCTATTTCCTTGCGCTATTCCTTGTGGATGATTTGCCTATTACCAAGTGGAAAACCAACCTTCAAAACTACGCAATCCTCAAGGATGAATCCTTGACTGCATGCATGAGTTTTCTCCATGAGAAAACACATGCAACTGATAGTACACTGTCCTTGAACATTAATCTCAACTGGTTCTTTCTTAGAATAAACATTCATGAGTTTCTAATGAGGGAATCTTCAGTTAACTGGAGTAGCACTAGTTGAGTGCATTAATGCATCAACTGACTATTAACTCACTATTAGTTCCTCAAATAGTTTGGAACTAGATTAACTGGACTTAACTCAGTAAACTAAGTTAACTAATTACAACTCAAATATAACTCAATCTTATCTCCTTAATTTAAGGGATAACTCTTGCATGACTTCAGAAAGGATTCTAACCTGAATTTCTCCAACTAATTAATTTAAAATAAATAAATTAAGTATTTCCAAGTAGCTAATAAGACTAAATTCAATTTTAATTCACAATTTAATTCAAGGAAAAATTAAATTGGAATATTCTTGTTGCCATATTTCAATACTCGCTCTCAACAAGAAAGGGATTAGCTACCACCCTGATCCTGTCTCTATGGAACCAAAATTTACACTTTGACAATGCCTTTGTCAAAATATCAACATCTTGCTTCTCTGTCTAAATATACTCCAGCAACATGATCCTCCTTGCTACGTGTGAAAAGCCACGGGCAACAAATATTTCCTTATCCTTCTCCACACTACCATCAACAACTTGCTTTACCTTGTAAAGCCAATGGGAACTCAAAACTGACTTGTTCTCCAGTCTCGGAACCACATCCAAAACATTGTTACGAACTATGGCGTCATACTCCTCCACCATAGCATCAACCCAAATTGAATGCTGCACTGCTTCCTCAAAGGAAGATGGCTCGGTCTTAACACATTCCCCAGTAAGGGATATGTATCCAGTGTACCTCTCAAGTGACCTCCTCTTTCTACGCTGAGAAGATGGTGCTCCAACATTCTCTCTCACATCATCCAACAATCTGTTAGCTTCTCTTGTGTGCTTTCGTCCATCTCTAGAAGACTCTTCTTGAGTGGATGTCTCCACTCTTGGAACCTCTGCATGCTGCAAATCCACGTCAATCTGAGGCTCCTCCTCCTTAGCAACAAACAATTCCTCCACAGCCTATAATTGGAGCTCCCTCTCAAGGAAAACTCGCATGGCCTTCTGCTCATCAAACTTGAGATATTTGTGAACCACTGTCCTCTGACTAGTAGGCAAGTACACCCGATAATTATGAGTTGTATCAGTGTACCCCAAAAATATCCTCAACACTGTTATCCTCTCAACCTTATTCTGTGCATCCTTTGTCACATGGCAATATATCGATGAGCCAAAGATCCTGAAGTGAACCACAACTGGTCTCTTACTGGAGAAATCTTCCTCTGGTGTCTTTATCCCAAGTATGCGATGTGGGCTTCTATTCTGCAAATAGACAGCTGTGTTGCATGCCTCATCTCACAAGTGAAGTGGTAGGCCTTGGTCATGCAACATTGTCCGTGTTGCCCCTACAATAGTTATGTTGTTCCTCTCGGCCACCCCATTTTGTTGTGGGTTATGAGGTGTCATCAACTCTCATTTAATTCCTTCCACTACACAGAAGTCCTTAAAATCTTGAGAGAAATATTCTCCACCGTTGTTGCTTCTCAAGGCCTTGATCTTTTTCCCTAACTCTTTCTTGACCAAAGCTTTGAACTCAAAAAAATTTGTGAAAGTTTGGTCATTCTTCTGAATGAAATAAATCCAACATTTACAAGAATAATCATCAATGAAAATCACATAATACCTTTGCTTCGTTGTGGATGCCGTCAAGAATGGTCCACACAAATCAGTATGAACTCACTGTAAGATAGCCTCTGCTCCACTGTCTCGATCATGAAAGGAACACTTGGTGTACTTTCCCAAGGTACAACCTTTGGATGTGTCAACTTGCTCAAGTTTACATCTGGGAAGTCCTATAGATATCTGCTGCATTATCTTCAAAGCCCCATGATGCAAATGGCCCAACTGCCTATGCCACAACTCAACAATGTCTTGGATTTGCACCAATTCTACTTTCATACTCAATGCTACACAATCATCTACCTCTAGTTTATAGAGATTCTTCACCCGATTCCCTATCCTCTTGGTCAGACCCATGGCTATGTGTCTTAGGAATGCCTTTCCTTTACTAAAGACAACATTGTAAGCTTTTTCCTCCAACATTGCAACTGATACCAAGTTCTTCTTCAGTCCAGGCACATATATCACATCTGTCAAGGTGAGAGGAGCTCCATTCTCCCTCTGAAAAGCAATCGTGCCCACTACTGAAACACTATACCTTCCATCGTCACCCATCTCTATGCGCATCTTGAGGTCTATCTCCTCCAAGGCACTGAATAAATTTTTATCACCGGTCAATTGGAATGAGGCTCCACTGTCAAGATACCATAAACAACCCATCATCAATGACACCATGCATGCCATGAGGGTAAAGTCCATTTCAAACTGAGAGGTTAATGCGTCACCTTCCGATCCTTCCTAGGATCCCTTCTTGGACTTCTTCAATGGGCAATTAGTCACATATTGTCCCATCTATCTTATAACAATTAAAGCATATTACTTTAGACATGTCACCCTTCTTCCCTCCATGAGAAGAATTCGATTTGAATTGGGAAGCCTTCCCCTTCCCTTTCCTTACCTTACTTGCTAAGGCCATAATTTCTTCATCATCATTCTTGGATGAAGAACCATCTCATGTGCTCCTCTTGTTCTCCTCCTACATAAGATCTGACCACAGTCGTTCCCAATCCAACAGTTTCTCCCTTCCATTCACAGAGCCCTGGTAGCTATTCCAACTCTTTGGAAGGCCAAGGAGAGCGAGGCTCACCATATCATCATCGCCAGCAGTTATTCCCACATTTCCAAGCTCATCTCTACAGGTGGTGAGCTTGTTCAAATATGTGAAAATAGTATCGCCCTTCTCCATCTTGATTCTTTGAAGCTTGGCCTTGAGCGCCAATTTCCTCTGGTTGCTATTGTTCTGTTAGAGGTCCTTCAATGTCTTCCACATTGAAAATGAAGTATCCTTCCCATGGATACTCGAGATAATATGGTCTCGAACTCCCTCAAGGATGATCTGTCTCGCCTTCACCACACACTTCTTCCACTCAGCCAACTCTTGTGCATTAGTTGACGCTAGTTTGGGATTTCTTGATCAATGAATTCCTTCAAGTCATTGTCTTCTAATACAACCTCCAATATAACTTTCCATGCTATGTAATTTGAGCTACCTTCCAAGGCATACTCGAGTCTCAAGCCATAGGATGCCATTGGCCAACCTTGAAGTATGATATGAATTCGATTTGCACCTTCAACCCCAAACTTCAAACTTCGAATTCTCTTCTCAGTATACTGTTCACAGCTTTGATATCATGTAGAAAAATTGTGATAGGTTAACCCAATAATGTAATATAAATCAAAACAGAATACTATAACCCACTTCTACTATCAATTTGTGGAAGCTTAAAGATTGAGCTGAATAATATAACCAGAAGAAGAAGAATCAATGGCACAATACACATGAAAATACTTTGGGGAAAGTCTCAAACAAAACCCCACACTATTGTATTATCATACATGGTGGAAATACATAGGAATTATACAAAGCCTTAGCTCTCACAGCTAGCCAGCTCTCAGTACAATCCTCACAGATGCTCATAGGAAATCTTGGCTTCTCTCCAGCCTTCCTCTCTTCCCTCCATGCTCCTATTTCCTTGCATTGTTACTTGTGGATGATTAGCCTATTACCAAGTGGAAAACCAACCTTCAAAACTACGCAATCCTCAAGGATGAATCCTTGACTGCATGCATGAGTTTTCTCCATGAGAAAAGACATGCAACTAATATTACACCATCCTTGAACATTAATCTCAATTGAGTCTTTCTTAGAATAGACATGCATGAGTTTCTGATAATAGAATCTTTAGTTAACTAGAGTAGCACTAGTTGGCCGCATTATTGCATCGACTGACTATTAACTCATTATTAGTTCCTCAAACAATTTGGAACTAATTTAACTCGACTTCAGAAAGACTTCTAACTTGAATTTCTCCAACTAATTAATTTAAAATTAATTAATTAATTATTTCCAAGTAGCTGTTAAGACTAAATTATATTTTTCTTCACAATTTAATTCAAGTACAAATTAAATTGGAATATACTTGTTGCCATATTTCAACATCTTCCTTTCAGGAAGTAGTGCAGCAGCCGATTTTGGTTGATGCTATGGTAGAGTATTATGACTCCATAGTTCATAACAGTGTTTGGGACGTGGTTCTGAGACCGAATAACAAGTCAATTGTGAGACCCCGTTGGCTTTAGAATGTAAAACAAGAGGGCTGATTGTAGTGTGGAGAAGCATCAGACAAGTTTTGTTGCCCATGGCTTTTCACAGGTCGAGAGGATCATGTTGCTGCAGTATATTTCGACAGAGGAGAAAGATGCTGACATTTTGACAAAGGCATTGTCAAAGTGTAAATTCGAGTTCCATAGAGACAAGATCGGGGTGGCAGATAATCCCTTTCTTGTTGAGAGTGAGTGTTGAAATATGGAAACAAGAGTATTCCAATTTAATTTGTCCTTGAATTAAATTGTGAATTAAAATCGAATTTAGTCTTAATAGCTACTTGGAAATAATTAATTAATTAATTTTAAATTAATTAGTTGGATAAATCCAAGTTAGAAGTATTTATGAGGTCATGAAAGACTTATCCCTTAAATTAAGGAGATAAGATTGAGTTATATTTGAGCTATAATTAGTTAACTGAGTTTACTAAGTTAAGTCCAGTTAAATTAGTTCCAAACTATTTGAGGAACTACTAGTGAGTTAACATTCAGTTGATTCATTAATGCACTTAACTAGTGCTACTCTAGTTAACTGAAGATTCTCACATCAGAAACTCATGCATGTCTATTTTGAGAAAGATCCAGTTGAGATTAATGTTCAAGGAAAATGTACTATCAGTTGCATGTGTTTTCTCATGGAAAAAACTCATGCATGCAGTCAAGGATTCATCCTTATGGATTGTGCAGGTTTGAAGGAGGTTTTCCACTTTGTAATAGGATAGTCATCCACAAGGAACAGTGCAAGGAAATAGGAGCTTGGAGGGTAGAGAGGAAGGCTGGAGAGAAGCCAAGATTTCCTGTGAGCATTAGTGAGGATTGTACTGAGAGCTAGCTAGCTGTGAGAGCTAAGGCTTTGTATAATTCATATGTATTTCCACTATGTATGATAATACAATAGTGTGGGGTTCTGTCTGAGACTTTCCCCAAAGTATTTTCATGTGTATTGTGCCATCGATTCTTCTTCTTCTTGTTATATTGTTCATAGATTTTCTACATGGTATCAGAGCTGTGAGAAAAATACTGAGAAGAGAATTCGAAGTTTGAAGTTCGGCATTGCAAGTGCAAATCGAATTCTTATCATACTTCAAGGTTGGCCAATGGCATTCTATGGCTTGAGACTCGAGTGTGCATTGGAAGGTAGCTCGAATTACATAGCACAAAAAGATAGAATGGAGGCTCGAATTACAGGCGGTTGGGCCATTTGCATCAAGTGGCTTTGAAGATAATGCTATAGATATCTACAGGACTTCCCAAAGGTAAACTTGAGAAAGTTGACATATGCAAAGGTTGTACCTTGGGAAAGTACACCAAGTCTTCCTTTCATAATTGAGACAGTCGAGCAGAGGCTATCTTAGAGCGAGTTCATACTGATTTGTGTGGACCATTCTCGATGGCATCCAAAGCGAAGCAAATGTATTATGTGATTTTCATTGATGACTATTCTCGTAAATGCTTGATTTATTTCATGCAAAAGAAGGACCAAACATTCACAAAGTTTTGTAAGTTGAAAGCTTTGGTCAAGATAGATTCAGGGAAGCAGATCAAGGCCTTGAGAAGTGAGAATGGTGGAGAATATGTCTCTCAAGATTTTAAGGACTTCTATGTAGTGGAAGAAATTAAACAAGAGTTGAAGGCACCTCATAACCCATAGCAGAATTGGATGACTGAAAGGAAGAACAAAACTATTGTAGGGGAAACTCGGGCAATGCTGCATGACCAAGGCCTACCACTTCACTTGTGGGCTGAGGCATGCAACACAGCAGTCTATTTGTAGAATAGAAGCTCGCATCGCATACTTGGGATAAAGACACCAGAGAAAGCTTTCTCCAGTAAGAGACCAGATATGGGTCACTTCAGGATCTTTGACTCATCAGTATATTTCCATGTGATAAAGGATGCACAGAAGAAGCTTGAGCCAACATCAGAGTTGGGGATATTTGTGGGGTACACTGATACACCTCACAACTATCGGGTGTACTTGCCTACCGGTCGGAGGACAATGGTTCACAAAGATCTCAAGTTTGATGAGTAGAAGGTCATGCAAGTTTCCCTTGAGAGGGAGCTCCAACTACAAGTTGTGGAGGAACTGTTGGTTCCTAAGGAGGAGGAGCCTCAGACTAATGTGGAGGAGCCACATGCAGAGGTTCTAGGAGCGGAGACATCCACTCAAGTAGAGTCTTCCAAAGATGGAAGGAACCACACAAGAGAAGCTGAAAGATTGTTGGACGATGTGAGAGAGAATGTGGGAGCACCATCTTCTTAGTGCAGACAAAGGAGGTCACTTGAGAGGTACATTGGATACATGGCCCTTGCTGGGGAATGTGTTGAGACCAAGCCATCTTCCTTTGAGGAAGCAGTGCAGCAACCGATTTGGGTTGATGCTATGGTAGAGGAGTATGACTCCAAAGTGCGTAACAGTGTTAGCGACGTGGTTCCAGGACTAGAGAACATGTCAGTTTTGAGTTCCCGTTGGCTTTACAAGGTAAATCAAGCTGCTCATGGTACAGTGGAGAAGCATAATGCAAGATTTGTTAACTGTGGCTTTTCATAGTTTGAGGGGATTGCCTATGATGATAATTTTTCTCCTGTCACAAGGTACTTGTTGGGTCATTAATATACCATTATTATTGTCACTTTTGAACACTTATTCCACCCATTTCTACCATTCTTCATCACATCATTTATCATAATTTATCATATAATTCTATTTTACAATGATTTATGCTCTTATGTAAAAATATTATTTATTCTCTTTTATTTCTAATAAATTGATGATTATGCATGATTTTATCAATGAAAGTTTAATAAATTGGTTATAACATTATTCACCATTTTTAGCCTCCAAGATAATTTCCAGATTGAAGATTTGATCACTAAAAGTGCCAACTTAGAAATGCGCTGGAATAAGAAGTGAAAGTTTTGCGGTTGAGATCCTGAGCAAATGGAGATGAATCTGGAAAATCTAGAACATGGGTTTTGTCCAAAACGGACCAAACCAACTTTAACATAGAATGGTTTGAACAATGTAAAATTTGAAACGGGAACTGTAAACTCAAAACGGGAACTCTGGCCAAAAAACCCCAAAAAAACATCAAAAACAGTGCTAAAAACGAAAAGTGTGTATACTGGAACGATGTTTTTTTTTTTAGGTGTCAATTTTGAACGTGTTTTAAAAATGGCAGTGACTACGAAATTTACTACGAAATTTTCGTGCAAAATATAGCTTCGAAACGAAAGTGTTGATACTGGAATAATGATTTTTTTTTTTAGGGTCAATTTTCAAACTTTTTAAAAAATGCTAATAAAACCAATTTTTTATGTCTCAAACAAAGTTAAATTTTAAGGAAAAAACACATTAATGTTTCTGGTAGAATATCATTTTTCTTTCCTAAGTATAAATTTAACATGTTTTCAACCACAACATGCTAGATACAAAAGAAATTGAAAATTTTTCAACTATAAAACTAAAAAAACATGACATTATGAACAAATTATATCACTGAATGAATTCAAAAGTCTTTATTTGTATACTGAATAAAACAGACATTATATCTCTAATTTGATATTGAATTGTAGATATTTAAACAATAAAATTTATCATACTTAAGACATAATCCAACAACATAAAAATGCTTCATAACTTCTCATTTAACAAAATATGGAAAACATTAATTTTATTTGAAGATACGATGCATACATCAGTTATATAAATTGTCTTAAACAATTATTCAAACTCAATCACCCAATAACCGTGGGTAGGCCGTCGTCGTGCCCCCTTCCCCCAACCCATTACCGATCTTTCCCATTCACCCATGCCCTCTTCCCCCTTCTGCCTTACCCATGCGCCAGCCCTTGCTACCCCCAACTCACCTACCCATGCACCATTTCCCCAACTCTTCCTTCCCTACCCCACAACTCTCCTCCCCATAAGCCCACCCCCCTAACTCCCATTCCCCTCCAATCTCAACTCCTCCCCCCCTTCCTTAACGCCGGTCCCATGGGCCTCGCGCCCTACCCCCCTCCACCCTACCCACCCCCCACCCTTACCTTACCCCCCACCCCCCGCCACCCCCCCTACCCCTTACCCTACCCCCCCCCCCCCCAAACCCCTACCCCCCACTACCCCCCCCCTTCCCCCCTGCCCCCCTCCCACCCCCTACCCTTACCCCCCCCCACCAACCCCTGCCACCCCCTACCCTACCCCTTACCCCCCCCCCACCCTTACCCCCCCCCCCCCTGCCACCCCCTACCCTACCCTTTACCCCACCCCCCCGCACCTCCCTTACCCCTCCACCCTATCCCTACCCCTACACCCCCCTAACTCCCATTCCCCTCCAATCTCAACTCCTCCCCCCCTTCCTTAACGCCGGCCCCATGGGCCTCGCGCCCTACCCCCCTCCACCCTACCCTTACCCCTACCCCCTTCCTTCCCCCACCCCCCTACCCCTTACCCTACCCCCCCGCCCCCCCCAACCCCCTGCCACCCCCTACCCCCCCAACCCCCACCCCCACCAACCCCCTGCCACCCCCCTACCCTACCCCTTACCCCCCCCCCCCCCAACCCAACCCCCTGCCACCCCCTACCCCCCCCCCCTACCTTGACCCCCCCCCTGCCACCCCCTACCCTAACCCTTACCCACCCCCCCCCTTACCCCCACTGCCCTACCCCTACCCCTACACCCCCCTCCCCCCCCCCCCACACCCCCTTACCCCCAACCCCTACCCCCCGCATTCCCCCACCGCCCCCTCCCCACCCCGCCCATCCTCGACCCCTCCCCGGCCCCGACCCACCCCACCCCGCCCACCCCCCCTCCCCCTCCCCCCCTCCCCCCCCCCCCCCCGCCACCCCCCCGCCCACCCCTTCACCGCCATCGCCCCCTCCCCGGCCCCCCCGCCCACCCCGCCCACCCCTCCCACCCCTCCACCGACACCGCCCCCTCCCCGCCCACCGCCACCGCCCCTTGCCCGCCCACCCATCCCCCCCCCCCCCCCCCCCCCCCCCCCCCCCCCCTCCGCGGCAGCGGCACCCCCCGGCCCCCCCCCCCCCCCCCCGCCCAACCCCCCCCCCCACCCCCCCCCCCCCCCACCCTTACCCCCCCCCCCCCCCCCCCCCCCCCCCCCCCCCCCCCCCCCCCCACCCCCCCTGCCACCCCCTACCCTACCCCTTACCCCCCCCCCCCCCCCCCCCCCCTGCCCTACCCCTACCCCTACACCCCCCTCCCCCCCGCCCCCAACCCCCCTTACCCCCCCCTACCCCCTACCCCTACCCCCCGCATTCCCCCCCCCCGCATTTCACCTGAGTTTTTGTGATAGATCCAAAAACTCAGGTGAAATAAAATCATTGATTCTATTAGGGATGCTCATAGTTAATTTGTTCATATAAAAAAATAATGCCTCCAACAAATGGTGATTTCCTATCAATGTTCCCAATTAAATTATCTGAAGACAAAGTTAATCTCTCTAATAAATGGAGTTTTACAGTCAATGCTACATTACTCCTAGTTAAAGTGTTTGAAGATAAAGATAATACTCCCAAAGAATGAAGTTTTCCAATGCCTTTCCAAATAGTTCCTTTAAACCCATTGAGATAGTAGAAAATGTTGGAGAGAATGCATATAGACTCAGTGTACTCCCATACATGCACATTTACTTAGTATTGAATGTAGAGAATATGAAACACGAGGGTTTTTGGCCCCTTTGTCAAGAAGGGGGATGTGGCCTGGACTGAGGATATTTAGATAGCCCAAGTCTTTTGGAATAGTCACTCTTGACGGGTTTAAAGGGTTTGTTGGCATTTGGATGTCTTCCTCTTGTAAAGAAAGGAACCATGGAATCCTAAAGTTTCCTATTGTTATATGTACATGAATCCTAAGTTATGTTCTATGTTAAGTATGCCTAGACTACCAGTTAAATAATTAGTAAAATATGATACAAAGAAGAGACACATGTAAATGGTGCTAATAATAAAGGATGAATGATGTTCTCTTCATAAAATGTTGAATGTTCAAGATGCAAACTAAATACTATGGCTAAATTATAAATGCAATTATAATCTAGAATATGAATTATTCTTAATGAGATATATTAAAAACTACAATAATGAAAGCCTTCGATCTTTTAAACAAACACAGAATAATCTAGAGTTGTTTTTAGATTTCACATCAAGAATTACTATCTAGTTGTTATTTCTTGGTGAGGTAAATTAAAAAGACCGCAGTAATAATTTCTATAGTTGAATTATCTTTCAATTATTCATTTATGAAACAATTCAATAAACATATAACCAAATGAAATAATAAATTAAAAACTCCTACAACAATAACGAAATGAAATAATAAATTAAAAACTCCAACACAAGTATTAATTCAATTTGTGTAAAAATAACTTTGTCAATAATCTGAATCAGTGGAAACAATTTACAGGAACCTAAATCAAACCAAATTAGAACACTTACACAAAATTATTTTAGATCAAATAATTCCACAATCATTGTATAATATAATTCAACATTTGTTTCCCCTCTATTCAGCCTTTCGGTATGTGTGCTACCCTATTCTACAAATATTGATACCCCTTATTACATTTATGGCCCTTTTTATAATAATACAAAATTAATCCAACCAAACCCCAGTTCAACGGTTTTTCTTCAAAAACAAAACTCAATCTTCTTCAAATATTTGTTGGTCCCCATTAAGCAATGTTCATTTGGTCCTCTTCCAATTTCTAAAGGTCAAAATAGTGCTCCAAATCTCCAGATCGATCTCATCCAACAGACTTACGATCTTCAACAACGAACACTGTCACGAAGACAAATCGCAAGTTATAACGGATATAACTGCAAAATAAATCACATAACTCATACACAATTTAAGATTTTGTAGTTGCTCTAAATTTACACTAAATCAAAAGCAAAAATAGGTAAAGATTGAATTCTTATGGCAATAGCTTCAAAAATTCCTATCATATGAATTGGAATTTTCCAATCTAATTGAAATAGAACTCAGTGTGACTTCAGGTTTGATAAACGATTATTTTGCATGCCAGCTTTCCACAGAGCGTGAATCTTTCAATTGCCAGGAAATAACAACTGAATCCGAAGATTAATCTTGTGATTACGACGAAATTGTAGTGATATTCAGAGTTATTATTTCGGTGATCTTGGTGTAACAATCACTAGTAACACAATTGTAGTTGAATGTTTAATCAAACCTGCGGGTCGATTCCCGGAATCTACCCGCCGCCGGTCGGGCGGGGCGGGGCGGCCCGGGGGTGGCGCTGTGGCACGCAGCGCCACCCCCGAGCCGCCCCGCCCAGCCCGACCGGCGACGGGTCGATTCCGGGAATCGACCCACAGGTTTGATTAAACATTCAAGTCCAATACCTTGCACTCGGTCAATACTGATTGCTTCTGTGAAAAATGAAAAGGAAGTTTTAAATCTTCTCACGGTTCATACAAATCCAATGTGCTAACTCAGTAAAAAATCATATGAATAAAAAGTTCTTACTTAAATTTCACACCAATAATCTTTTTAATCTTGTAAAAAAATATACTCACACAAGTTCCACACCTTTATAAACAACTAAACTCACTTTATAAGTCTTGGAAATGATGTGTTGACACCACTTAAAAGAAGTAACATAAGAAAAGGGATTAAAAGAACACTTTGTAGCAGAAACTATTAATTTTACGATTTATTTAGAAAAACTAAAGGTTATTGTTGATATTCCATTTAGCCCATCTAAACTCAAGTTCCTGTGGGGCAAGTGTGTATCACCAATTTAAGGAAGTGCAATACACATGTTAAATGTCAATGATATGAATACTCAAATATCAAACGAATAATATATCTATTGGGCTTGTTCCAATGCATAAATCCAAAGGTAAAGTTCACAATATTCCACAACTCATGTTTCAAATCAATTAAGAATTTAGGATGAATATCCATCTAATACATATCGAATTACTCCACACTTTAACCCATGATCGAATCCCTAGAAAATAGACATATGGAACAAAGTATCGAATTTCTTATTTACCATGATGCGATGGAAAGAAAACTTTTGTGAATTGTATTCACACGGTGACTGATTACAATAATGATTTTCCTGTATAACATTCGCCATAAAATATTTTCATGCTTATATTTCGAGATCCGAGAATGTGTCATAAAGATAAAACATATAACTTCTACATAGTAAAACATATAAAGATAAAACATATAACTTTTACATAGTAAAACCTGCGGGTCGATTCCGGGAATCGACCCACCGCTGGTCGGGCGGGGCGGGGGTGGCCCGGGGGTGGCGCCGCGAAGATCTATTTCGCAATGGGATCTTGAACTTTTATTAAATGATGGGAAATACCATAGAACTTTTTAATAATTCCATTCCAAGTTCTATTTTAATTGCTTATGCATTCGTTGTCTAATAATTACTCTGTGACTTAAATCACTTGCTAGAGGCACGAGCTACTTGGTTGGGATCACCAAACAAGCTCATTTCCTCCCCCTTTACATTTATTTTCTCATATATGTTTTATATCTATTTTCTGTGATTGACGTTTTAACGTTGATTTGCTCAATCCATGATTAGTACTTTCGGATCTAGATAAAGATAAAAAATATAACTTCTACATAGTAAAACCTGCGGGTCGATTCCGGGAATCGACCCGCTGCCGGTCGGGCGGGGCGGGGTGGCAGCGCCACCCGGGCCACCCCCGCCCCGCCCGACCGGCGGCGGGTCGATTCCCGGAATCGACCCGCAGATTTTACTATGTAAAAGTTATATGTTTTAAGAGCCATTTTCAATAAATAATAAAAAATAATATTAAAAACTTTACCGAAATCATTAAGATATGAGTTTGATTATAATAATTTTCCCTCGCCCAAAAAATCACAACACTATCGTTCTTAAAAATTCACAACTAAATTATTATAAACTATCTGCTCTCACTTCTTATATATTTATGTTTATAAACTATTTGCTCTCACTTCTTATATCTGCTCTCAACACCCACTTACTTTCACTAATTATAAAGTCGAGCTCGACAGAGCCTTGGGATTTCACATTATTTGCTGTATAATCTGTCTATTCATCCGGGATTTGGCCACAGAGCCGGCACTAGCCATCATGATTCCAATTTACGTGAAACCTCAATAATTTTGACAGGTCACTAAACTCCGTAATTGTCCTAATTACTACATATCTCCAGCACAGGACATCCCGCAATACTATTCAGAGTAAGTATTTTTGTGCCCACGGAGCTCAGGATAGTTAAACTGAGAACCCAACGTCAAGGTATATGCCAGCGCTGGAAATTCAGCCGGTAGAATATTAGAACATATGTCCACTTGATGCCCGCTTCCAATTTTATGTTCTGATGATGGATTCATATATGAACCCGAAACATAAATATTCCTACAAAATAATTGTGGTTAGTTCGAATTTCCAAATTACATATATTTAGATGTAGTTAATTGAACTTCCAAACTAAATACATTTACGTGTTGAGTGCGCATAATGCCAAGGACGAATGGTAAAGCTGCATTTAAAATGAGCATAGACCATTTGTTTGTTTCCAACATACCAGCCCTGCCAAATTCCATGTCTGTAACCCATGGTTACGCTCTACTAGTTTGGCTGGGGACCCGATTGGTTAATGCGGGACCGCTTTCACGGCTCTCCAAAAATCTGATCTTGAGAGGACACTGTGGCTGTATATACCATGCATTTTGGTAAATATTCTGAAATAAAATTTTGAGCAGAGGCCTATATATTTCCATGCTTCTTCTGCCATGTAGCATTGTAATGCAGATAAGCTGTTGTTGATAATAATGGCTTGTTTAAGAATGCAGAGTTGCTGCTTCTTCATTCTGGTTTTTTGCTTTTGCGTATCTAATTGTGCAGAGTTCAATGATATCTTCGAGCCCAGCTGGGCGATTGATCATGTTATGAACGAGGGAGAGCTGTTGAAGCTGAAGCTCGACAACTTTTCTGGATATATATAAAGTTTAAACTATATCCATTTTCATAAATAAATAAACATAAATATATAAGAAGTGAGAGCAGATAGTTTATAATAATTTAGTTGTGAATTTTTAAGAACGATAGTGTTGTGATTTTTTGGGCGAGGGAAAATTATTATAATCAAATTCATATCTTAATGATTTCGGTAAAGTTTTTAATATTATTTTTTATTATTTATTGAAAATGGGCTCTTAAAACATATAACTTTTACATAGTAAAACCTGCGGGTCAATTCCAGGAATCGACCTGCCGCCGGTCGGGCGGGGCGGGGGTGGCCCGGGGTGGCGCTGCCACCCCGCCCCGCCCGACGGGCGGCGGGTCGATTCCCGTAATCGACCCGCAGGTTTTACTATGTAAAAGTTATATGTTTTATCTTTATCTAGATCCAAAAGTACTAATCATGGATTGAGCAAATCAACGTTAAAACGTCAATCACAGAAAATAGATATAAAACATATATGAGAAAATAAATGTAGAGGGGGAGAAAATGAGCTTGTTTGGCGATCCCAACCAAGTAGCTCGTGCCTCTAGAAAGTGATTTAAGTCACAGAGTAATCATTAGACAACGAATGCATAAGCAATTAAAATAGAACTTGGAATGGAATTATTAAAAAGTTCTATGGTATTTCCCATCATTTAATAAAAGTTCAAGATCCCATTGCGAAATAGATCTTCGCGGCGCCACCCCCGCCCCGCCCGACCAGCGGCGGTTCGATTCCCGGAATCGACCCGCAGGTTTTACTATGTAAAAGTTATATGTTGAATCGACCCGCAGGTTTTACTATGTAAAAGTTATATGTTTTATCTTTATATGTTTTACTATGTAGAAGTTATATGTTTTATCTTTATGACACATTCTCGGATCTCAAAATATAAGCATGAAAATATTTTATGGCGAATGTTATACAGGAAAATCATTATTGTAATCAGTCACCGTGTGAATACAATTCACAAAAGTTTGCTTTCCATCGCATCATGGTAAATAAGCAATTCGATACTTTGTTCCATATGTCTATTTTCTAGGGATTCGATCATGGGTTAAAGTGTGGAGTAATTCGATATGTATTAGATGGATATTCATCCTAAATTCTTAATTGATTTGAAACATGAGTTGTGGAATATTGTGAACTTTACCTTTGGATTTATGCATTGGAACAAGCCCGATAGATATATTATTCATTTGATATTTGAGTATTCATATCATTGACATTTAACATGTGTATTGCACTTCCTTAAATTAGTGATACACACTTGCCCCACAGGAACTTGAGTTTAGATGGGCTAAATGGAATATAAACAATAAACTTTAGTTTTTCTAAATAAATCGTAAAATTAATAGTTTCTGCTACAAAGTGTTCTTTTAATCCCTTTTCTTATGTTACTTCTTTTAAGTGGTGTCAACACATCATTTCCAAGACTTATAAAGTGAGTTTAGTTGTTTATAAAGGTGTGGAACTTGTGTGAGTATATTTTTTTACAAGATTAAAAAGATTATTGGTGTGAAATTTAAGTAAGAACTTTTTTGTTCATATGATTTTTTACTGAGTTAGCACATTGGATTTGTATGAACCGTGAGAAGATTTAAAACTTCCTTTTCATTTTTCACAGAAGCAATCAGTATTGACCGAGTGCAAGGTATTGGACTTGAATGTTTAATCAAACCTGTGGGTCGATTCCCGGAATCGACCCGCCGCCGGTCGGGCGGGGCGGGGAGGCTCGGGGGTGGCGCTGCGCGCCACAGCACCACCCCTGGGCCGCCCCGCCCCGCCCGACCGGCGGCGGGTCGATTCCCGGAATCGACCCGCAGGTTTGATTAAACATTCAACTACAATTGTGTTACTAGTGATTGTTACACCAAGATCACCGAAATAATAACTCTGAATATCACTACAATTTCGTCGTAATCACAAGATTAATCTTCGGATTCAGTTGTTATTTCCTGGCAATTGAAAGATTCACGCTCTGTGGAAAGCTGGCATGCAAAATAATCGTTTATCAAACCTGAAGTCACACTGAGTTCTATTTCAGTTAGATTGGAAAATTCCAATTCATATGATAGGAATTTTTGAAGCTATTGCCATAAGAATTCAATCTTTACCTATATTTGCTTTTGATTTAGTGTAAATTTAGAGCAACTACAAAATCTTAAATTGTGTATGAGTTATGTGATTTATTTTGCAGCTATATCTGTTATAACTTGTGATTTGTCTTCGTGACAGTGTTCGTTGTTGAAGATCGTAAGTCTGTTGGATGAGATCGATCTGGAGATTTGGAGCACTATTTTGACCTTTAGAAATTGGAAGAGGACCAAATGGACATTGCTTAATGGGGACCAACAAATATTTGAAGAAGACTGAGTTTTCTTTTTGAAGAAAAACCGTTGAACTGGGGTTTGGTTGGATTAATTTTGTATTATTATAAAAAGGGCCATAAATGTAATAAGGGGTATCAATATCTGTAGAATAGGGTAGCACACATACGGAAAGGCTGAATAGAGGGGAAACAAATGTTGAATTATATTATACAATGATTGTGGAATTATTTGATCTAAAATAATTTTGTGTAAGTGTTCTGATTTGGTTTGATTTAGGTTCCTGTAAATTGTTTCCACTGATTCAGATTATTGACAAAGTTATTTTTACACAAATTGAATTAATAATTGTGTTGGAGTTTTTAATTTATTATTTCATTTCGTTATTGTTGTAGGAGTTTTTAATTTATTATTTCATTTGGTTATATGTTTATTGAATTGTTTCATAAATGAATAATTGAAAGATAATTCAACTATAGAAATTATTACTGCGGTCTTTTTAATTTACCTCACAAAGAAATAACAACTAGATAGTAATTCTTGATGTGAAATCTAAAAACAACTCTAGATTATTCTGTGTTTGTTTAAAAGATCGAAGGCTTTCATTATTGTAGTTTTTAATATATCTCATTAAAAATAATTCATATTCTAGATTATAATTGCATTTATAATTTAGCCATAGTATTTAGTTTGCATCTTGAACATTCAACATTTTATGAAGAGAACATCATTCATCCTTTATTATTAGCACCATTTACATGTGTCTCTTCTTTGTATCATATTTTACTAATTATTTAACTGGTAGTCTAGGCATACTTAACATAGAACATAACTTAGGATTTATGTACATATAACAATAGGAAACTTTAGGATTCCATGGTTCCTTTCTTTACAAGAGGAAGACATCCAAATGCCAACAAACCCTTTAAACCCGTCAAGAGTGACTATTCCAAAAGACTTGGGCTATCTAAATATCCTCAGTCCAGGCCACATCCCCCTTCTTGACAAAGGGGCCAAAAACCCTCGTGTTTCATATTCTCTACATTCAATACTAAGTAAATGTGCATGTATGGGAGTACACTGAGTCTATATGCATTCTCTCCAACATTTTCTACTATCTCAATGGGTTTAAAGGAACTATTTGGAAAGGCATTGGAAAACTTCATTCTTTGGGAGTATTATCTTTATCTTCAAACACTTTAACTAGGAGTAATGTAGCATTGACTGTAAAACTCCATTTATTAGAGAGATTAACTTTGTCTTCAGATAATTTAATTGGGAACATTGATAGGAAATCACCATTTGTTGGAGGCATTATTTTTTTATATGAACAAATTAACTATGAGCATCCCTAATAGAATTAATGTTTTTATTTCACCTGAGTTTTTGGATCTATCACAAAATAACCTAAAGGGATTGATTCCTAAGGGTATTGGTAGATGCACTTATTTTTTTCACTTCAAGTTTTAGATCTATCACACAAAAACATAAAGAGACCAATTCCTAAATGTTTTGGTAGTTGCACTTCTTTGAATGATCACTTTTCCAATCTAATAACATCTCTTGGACTTGTACATCTTTGGTCCATTATAATTTTGGATTAAAAAAATATATTGATTTGTGAGATTCTTTGATATCTTGCATTTTCATGACTTAAGAGTTTTAGGTGTTGCTTATAATTTTCTTCATGGCGTTAATCCTCAATTTGTTACAAATCTCACTGAGTTGAATATGTTAGATTTGTCCAACAATAATTGCAATGGAAACATGACCTTTAATCTTGATAAAATTCTTGGATATACAATCAATGTGTTTAGGTATGGTTCAAATATTAAGCTATTTCATCAGGAATAAAGTATGATACAAAAGGAAGTGGGTATTCTTCATATATGATGCATGCATAACACCAATTTTGACTTGTCTAGAAAACATATTAATGGAGAGACACTATAAGTATATGATGTATAGGTAGCTTGTGATTGTTGAATTTGTCTAGTAATCAAATGGAAGGGTTAATTCCTACATCTCTCAGTAACATATCCACTTTGGAGCACTTAGACTTTCCCAAAAAAGGAAGTGCGAATACTTAATATAATGCATATAAACACCGTATTTGTTTTGTTTTGCAAAAATCTTAATGGAAACATACCCTCAATTATGGGAGTATGAGTAGTTTGTGAATGTTGAATTTCTTTAGTAATAAAGATGAACGGTTAATCCCTATATCTCCTGGTAACATATCCACTTTGGCATAATTGCAATAGTAATAATAATTATAATAATAAAATATAGTTTTAACTACATATCTTTTAAAAAGTATGTCCAATTCACTAACTATAAAACAGAATTATGTGATTTTATTTAATTTCCTTAAACTAACACCAAAACAATTTTTATTTAAACATTATGTGAGGGGGGGGTAGGGGGTACGGGGTAAGGGGGGGTGCGCGGGTAGGGGGTAAGGTGGGGAGGGGGGGTAGGGGGTGGATGGGGGTGAGGGGGGGTTAAGGGTAGGGGGGGGGGGGGGCGCGGGTAGGGGGTTGGGGGGGTGGTAAGGTGGGGGGTAGGGGGTGGGTGGGGGGATAAGGGTGGCGGGTTGGGCAGGGGAATAAGGGTGGGGGGTTGGGCACGGGGGTAGGGGTGGATGGGGGCTGGGTAAGGGTACAGTTGGGTGGGGGGTGGGCGTAGTGGCGAGGGGCGGCCGCGGGGAGGGGTTGGGGGGTGTAGGGGGTTTGGGGGGATGGGGGGGGCCGGCGGCGGGGGCGGGGGTTTTGGGGGATGGGGCGCGGGAGTGTGGAGGGACGGTAGGGGGTAGGGTGAGGGAAGGGGAGGGGGGCGGGTAGGGGGTTGCGGGGGTGGTAAGGTGGGGGGTAGGGGGTGGGCGGGGGGATAAGGGTGGGGGGTTGGGCGGGGGGATAAGGGTGGGGGGTTGGGCACGGGGGTAGGGGTGGATGGGGGCTGGGGAAGGGTACAGTTGGGTGGGGGATGGGGGGGTGGGCGCAGTGGCGAGGGGCGACCGTGGGGAGGGGTTGGGGGGTGTAGGGGGTTTGGGGGGATGGGGGGGGGGAGGGGGCGGGGGTTTGGGGGGATGGGGCGCGGGAGTGTGGAGGGACGGTAGGGGGCAGGGTGAGGGAAGGGGAGGGGGGCCGGGGAGGGGGGAAGCTTAGGAAGCTTCGTTCAAACAGAAAATTCAGCTGAAAACAAACATCTAGCGTGGCATGCAAAGGATGGACCATGAAGAAATACAGAGTTGGCGAGTGAAACAAAGAGAAAACACAGATTTGATGGATGCAGGGAGTACAATAACTTGGTAATCATATCGAGGGATTTGTCATCATCATCATTTTCGGAGATTGGATCAGGCGTGTTACTTTAATTATTAATGTGTAGTGAATCCAGACAAGAGATCTCTCGTGAGAGGAATAAGTTAATGGGGCCGGGGCTTCAATGTAGTCGTCAGGGGGTTGTGGGGGGCGCATGGGTAGGGGCTCGCCCATACTTGCCTAATTGTGCACTTAGCCTCATTATCCCTCACCTGACCTCCCGCTCGCCCATCGACCCGCCTGTCCGTTAGAGGTGGCTGGGCAATTCTGATTATACAAATAAAAAATTTATGGTATATTTTTGTTGTTAATTTAAGTTAATATGTTTTTTATTTACTAATTTATGTGTTTTTTTTTAGGAAAATGGCATCAAGGAAAATTTTTGTGAATCTTTCTGGACCAAAGAGTCTTAAAGGTGTATCTTCAAAAAACATTGGTGAACGAACTCCACCTGAGCTCATGCCTACAAATATTTCAAGTGCTTTAAGTGATAAGAAGCTAATCTCAGATTGGAAAAGTTCAAAAGAGGTGAAATTTCCATCAAGAGTCTGGTATGTGAAAGAAAGAGAGAGCACAACTGTGATTTTCGCATTGATTTTTAAGTTAATTATTATTATTTGAAAAAAAAAGTTGTTATTATTATTTTTTTGACATGAAATTCATAAAAAAAACTATTATTTGACCATTTTTAGTTAATATTTTTGTATAAAAATTGTGATTTTGACATGTTAATTCTAGCAAAAAATTATCAAAATGTTTAGTTTTTTTGTTATATTTATGTTAAAAATGGTTATTTTTATGTCCATTGTTAAAAAATGTTGTTTTTTAGAAACAATTATTTCATGTGGATTGAAAAATTAATTAAGGATGTATAAATATGTAGATTATCTAAAATTCAAACTATCGACTTTCTAATTTAAAAACGCAAAACAATAAAAACCCCCCTAAAATAAAAAATAAAAAATAAGGTAGAGAAGAAGAAAATATGAATAAAATGATGATTTCAAAAACTATCAAATTTAGAAAATAATTTTTTACATTTCACACACTAGAAAATTAAAAGTCAAAAAATAGGTCTTTTAAAAATAGGGTGTGATGCAAAATACTCACTTTTTAAAATCAGCATGAAAATCACTACCATTCTAAAACTTGATTTCATCCTTGAACATGAAAAAAAATTAAAGTTCCAAAAACCATGTTCTAAAAAAGACATGTGTATTCTGCATCACCACTTTTGAAAATCGGGTCATTTTTTTGCTATCTCTACGAAACGGGTAACAGTATCAGTTCCCGTTTCAAAGTTTACATTGTTTTTGCCCAAATTCAGCTTGTATTAAGAGAAACGCAGGGTTCTTCGAGCATGATTTTCTCAGATTCGCTGTGTGGCCGTTTTCCAAATTTCAGCTGCAAAGCCAAATTCGCCTTGCTCTTGTTGAAAGATGGATGGAAATATATCTTCTTGTTGATCAATTGGTTGGAAACAATCTATTTTTGTAATAGAAATCATTATCTCTGTTGTAACTTCTCTCTGATATCTCTTTATTTAAATGAAAACGGAGATCAGAGATGGGGTTGGAAAAATGATGGAGAATTGAGGATTCAGAATTAGAGATTCAAGAATGATGATGGGATAGGATAGAATAGGAGGAAAAGGAGATTGTTGCATTGCCATTGTAATTCTCAAAGCTTTAGCTGTTGTAATAATTTCACAGTTTGATGATGAATAAATAAAAAGGTTGTTGTTCACTCTTCTCATCTGAAGTAGCCCAGCCACTGGTGGATTATGCTGCTGCTGCGTATTATATCTATCCAATTTCCGCCGTGTGATGGTTTGATTTAATTCTTATTTCTTTGAACCGTATTGCCTTATAGTTTCATGTTTTTGCAACGAGCTGTTATAATATTTTATGAAGTTGTTTTATTGCACAAGTTGAGATTGAATCGCGTGGCTGTTCTTTTCCATCATGACAGAGGTTATCATCCTTCTTAATGTATATTGTTATGCTGTTCATTTCAAATGTAAAGCTTGGTTGTTCATTCCAGACCTTGATATTCATTATAGACTATTGGTTATTCGATTCCTTTAATTACAGTTTGCTGCCCATTTACTTTGTTGTTCATTTCTGTTGATTAATTGCAATAGTTTGCTTTTAAAGAGTTTTCCTAGTTTACTTTCAATGGCAGCTTTAGTTCAATTTCTATTTCCTTTTAATTGCTTTAAAGCAGGACTGTCAACTATAGAGAACATTGGTTATTGCTTCCTCGTTCCCAGATTGATTGTCTTGTTCTAGTTTGATTTCAATTGCATCAATCTCTAGAGGAATGAGTTATTGCTACTGTATCCTCAATTGATGTTTACTGAGTGAATAGTTGGATTTCAGAGCATTTGAGTTTATGTTATTATTAGATTTCTTTTTCAAGCATTCATTTACTTTTGGATTTTAAGAACTATACTGCAAAACATTACTCTTGAGTAAATAGCCACCTCAGACTGAGTACACTCTTGAAATAAAAAGTTGTCCCTGGGTTGACAATTAATGTGAAGGTAATTAGAGGTGAAAAAGACCCTTTTTATCGCTCGACATTTTGGCGCCGTTGACGGGAAGAGTGTAGCCATTTCTAAAGAGTAGTGTGCATCTGATGAGTGCCTGTTAGGAAAGAATTGGGTATTAAAAACGGAAGGTAAGAACCTACGTACAGGAGCATGTAAAAGCCCTGCTCCCCTGCCCGCTTTCCAACAGGACTGTTAAAGAACTTAGGGTAGAAATAGATGTTTGAATTTTTGTGTGAATGACTAGAAAAAAAATAAATAGAAATTTTGAAAAATGAATCACATGATTTCACTTAAGTGGTGATGTAAGCACCACCCATTTCACTAACTAATTGACAAGAACATTGGAAGAAGGAGCTTCGAAGAAACACATGAAGAACATCTTCTGTTATGGTAAGAAACTGCTCAACATTTCTACTTTTGAATTTCCTGCTCAAATAATTCCACACCCTCACCAATATAAACCAGTACAACATGCTTACAGTGTTCAACTACCAAATTTACCCAACCTTCCCACCCATTCTATCTCACATGTGCCATTAGAGAAAACTTACAATGAGATTCATAATGTTTCAAATTCAAAAATTGTAGAAGCTATGGAAGAAAATGAGGTTTCTTTTAGGTTGCACCAACAAACCATTTCAAAAGCTCAAGAACTTCATGGTATGATGGGAAATCAATAAAGTAACGGATATATTGAAGACTGGTTTCACTCCATCACGTGTTTGCATCATCACTCCATACTTCAACAATTTTTGATACCATCTTTTCAAGGGAAGTTGGCTTTTCATACCCTACTTTTTATCAACATGCATTTTTCAAATTTGGGTATGTGCATACATAAAGCCTTATTTCTAAAATGGTTCCACTGAAAATACTTTTATACATAAACATATTCGATTCTCAAAGAAGAGTAGGATAGTGGAGAAAATAAAATAAATAAACAAATAAAACAAACACATCTTTTTTATTTTTATTTTTGTAAAGCTAGTTGTTTTTTGTTGCAACATGCTATGGAAATCAACATCGGTGATAATTTTTTTAATTCCTTTGTGTATGTAGATGACTTATAATGGAAATAATAGTTCTACAAAGACTCATATTCACTTTTATCACCAATTTGAAAAAATGCTTGAATATCACAATTTTTTTGCTTGCGGGCTTGATGAAATTTCTAAAAAACAGTGGGGACAGTCATGTTTTGAGGGACCAAAATGCAATATTTTAAAAACCTGTTTCTATCCTAAGTAGCCCTTGATGTGTACTTTCCAACCCAATTTAAATTACTCAATTTTGATTTGAAACGAAAAAGTTTGAATTAAAACTTTGACAGGGTGTCTAGCGGGCAGCTTAGGAACAGAGTTGGGACAGTCAGTTTTTGGAGGCCTAAATAAATGAATTTTTAAAACTTGTTTCTATGGTAGATTCCTCTATGAATCTAGTTTAAAATTCAATTTGAATCACTCATTTTCTATATAGTATAGGGAATTTATGATCAAAATACTGACTGTCTATCGTAAATCAGCACCCTTAAAACTATGTCTTTCCGGCTGTTCCTTATAGTATTTGACCTATCAATTCTTCTTGTGTTCAAAACCTATTTCTATTGGAGATAAATAAATGAATCTAATTTCATTTCCAATTTGAATCATTCGAATCCGACATCAAATGAAAAAATTATGCTTGAAGTATCAAATGTTGGTCTAAGCTCGGTAATTGAAAATGACTTGTTATGTAGGTTGTTCTAACTAAAATTGAAATATCATATCATTGAATTTTTAAAACCTATTGCTACTAGAGATAAACCTTTGAATTAGCTCTCATTTGGCTTTGAAATCACTCAATTTGGACGAAAAACAAAGAAGTTGTGATCAAAACACTACAGGTTAGCATGATTGGCCACTGCTCTCCCGCAAGTGACAAATAAATTTTACTTTGTTATTTTATTCGTGGATTTGTTCTACAGATTAAATACTTGTTAGTTTTTGCATAATTCTTGTATTAGGGGAGCCATGCACCTCTCTTTCTCCATGATTTAATGTTTTATTGCAAGTAGACACTCGTTTTTTGCAGGTCCTAGGAGAAAAAGAATGTCAATTTATGGACGAGTGATTCTTGAAAGAAATTTTAAATGAAACAAAGGAATTTCATCCAACTCATTACCCAACGGATTCATAATAGAAGAAATGAAGAATTGATTTCCATTTGAAGATTCATGTCATGTCTTTGCTGCCAAAACATTTTTCGAATAAATCATTTTTTTTACATAACATCATAGCTGTTGTAACTTAATTTATTTATTTACATATTGTTTTTTGTTCTTTCTTTTCTAATTTCTCTTATATTTTGTGTTTCAGGTGTTGCTTTATTCAAATTGTAACATATCTTCAGCATCAACGCCGTGAACAACTAATTTGTTTTTTTTGCATGTTTGCATTTTATGATTGTCCATTTTGTTGTTCCTTTCCGAATGGAACAACACTTCTGCACTTTCACGTTTTGCTGTTCCTTTTTGAATGGAACAAAACTTCTGCACTTTTCATTTTTGTTGTTCCTTTTCCAAAGGAACGGCACTTGCGTTTTTGCTGTTCCTTTTCCAAAGGAACGAAACTTTTCAATTTTGCTGTTCCTTTTCCAAACGAACGGCACTTTCATTTTTTCTATTCATTTTCCAAAGGAACGACACTTTTAATTTTTGCTGTTCATTTTTCAAAGGAATGGCACTTGCATTTTTGCTGTTCCTTTTTCAAAGGAACGACACATTTTATTTTTGCTGTTCCTTTTCCAAAGGAACGGCACTTGTGTTTTTGCTGTTCCTTTCCCAAAGGAATGACACTTTTCATTTTTGTTGTTCCTTTTCCAAAGGAACGGCACTTGCGTTTTTGCTGTTCCTTTTCCAAAGGAACGACACTTTTCATTTTTCCTATTCTTTTTCCAAAGGAACGACACTTTTCATTTTTGCTGTCCCTTTTCTAAAGGAACGACACTTTTAATTTTTGTTGTTCTTTTTTCCAAAGGAACGGCATTTGCGTTTTCACACTTTTTTATGTGTATTGTTTCTTTTTGGTGTGCATTTGCTTTACTGTTCCCTACACGAAACACCATTTTTTGAGTGTTTTTGTTGTTTCTTCAAAAAAGAAACACTTTGAGAATATTTTAGAGAGCAACCCTCCCTTCCTCTTGTGGGATTATTCCTAGTTCATTTCAACCACATTTTATTGATTCCCTTTCATGGTATGAAGTACACTAATTTTACGAGAACAAGAATTATGGATTCTATTGAAGCAAGTTAATATCATTCATGTTATGATCTTTAACTGGATAGCTCCTTGATGATAGCTTATTTTCAAAATGGACACAATTATTTATATACTACTTTACTGCATTGTTCTCTGCTGTACATGATACTGATTGATCATCTTAATACCATGCTGGTTCCACCCTTCCTGGTTATAATCTTCTCTGTCTGTAATAAATGAGATTATGGGTATATTTTTTTCTATTGACATCTTCAACTTCTTCCGCCATCCTTGCTCTTAAGGAGTACTAAGCCTCCCTCTTTTTATCATAAAAATGTGTAATAACAACAAAATTTTGTTCGCAGATGGAGGATAGGGGGTCTCATTACGAGCCAGCCTACCATGTTCATAAGGCTGTAACAAAGTGACATTCCCATTATGGCCACCACACCAAGGTTATGATCCATTGGATAGCCAAATTATCCTTGGAACAGGAGGTCTCATCACGAGCCGGCCTGATCACTTTTGCTACATCCTAGTGAATGGCAGTGTGGTTATCTGGTTACCACGCCAGCACACTGATCTCTTCTATAGAACAACACTGGAACTCTCCATTTATAAATTGAGGATCCTGGCTCATATGGGTTAAAAAGCAACCCTGCCGAGGCTATGGACGTCTGTTGGTAGCAGAGGCTCTGCTTATGGTATTGAAGTTATATCTTATCGTCAATTATTACTATAATACCCTTTTCTTATTTTTTTCTTTTTATCAGAGAAGTTATTTCCTTAATTTTTTCCCTATTTTGAACCTTTACGCATGAGAAATTGTTTTCAGATCAATCGCATCATTTTCAGCTAGAATACCGTCAGCAAAGTATCTTTTTGGCATATTGCTGTCCTTTTTCTCTTTTTTCATAACTTATCATCAATCCAAAGCGTCCTATCTCTTATTCATAACTATCTTTACACACTCTACTCTCATTATAACCATAACTCTCGCTGTCCTATCATTGATATTTGTACTCTGCTTCATTCACTGTTGTATTGATCATTCCCTTGCCTTGTCATCAGCATAACACCTTTCATACACTGTATGGTCATGGAATCCATTTTCCAATTGGAGGGGGGAATGTATGCATTATGGGCTAGCATGCGATATGATTACTACACTCTGCCATAACTTGTTGATTTCACAAAAGTTTTTCTGATTGAAAGTTTTGCATGCATCTTATCTATTTCTATTCAAAACTAACACTATGGATTCAAGCACATTGTATGCGAAATAGAACTTTGTTTACAGGAGAACAACAAGTATGGGCAGAACTCTATTCACAACATGATCACACTATTGCAACTAACAGAAGAGGCTCGAGCAACTCGTAGACGTGAATAATTCTTCCGACATGATGTGCTTGCCTGGATTCTACCTTTTGCATCACTTTCAGCACCAACTCTGTCTACATCAGCTTCAACAAATGCCAGTACATATATGTCATGCTGGAGGTAAAACTTGAGGTAAAATAGCATAATTTTCTGATTTATTACGAATTTAGGAGAATTTCATGAAAATCCATTTTGAGCATCATTTATCATCCTTCATTTCACATTTTTACCACTTCACATTTTTCAGCGGCATATCCTCTTTCAGTTTGGGGGGGTGTCGCTTTCATTCATTTCTTTCTTATAACCATGTTATTCATATTCTTTATCATCCATTGCTATTCTTATTCCTTCTCAACACCTCCCTTATTCCATGTTGTTTTACACCAAGCATAGAATTCAACAGCTAGTAGCAACCACCTCTATTTGTTTTCTAGCATCGCATGAGGGCATGCTAATTCTTTAGAGAGGGGGGGGAATTGCTACGCATGATGGATGTTTTCTACTTTCTTCCTCATTTAAGGCATACAATTTCATTTTTACACAGTGCAGAAATTGATTTCCATAATACTTTTAAAACTATAAACTCAATTCTTGTGATTTCTGGATAACACACATGTATCATTAAAATACACATACCCAGATAATTTCAAGATAAATTTGTTCATTTGGAAATCATGCACTCTCACCTACAACCATTTTGTTTATATCTCATGATCCGTGCATCAAAACGATCTGATTTTTGGATCATAGAGGCATTCATATATTACAAATTTACTTGCAACATTTCAACAAAATCTGGTTTGTAGTTTTTGGGAAAATGGTTAATGAAGGTTGCTATCACTTATATCATATTTTGTTGCAACTTCATATGCACATAACTTGAACGTCAATGAAAAAATTGTTATGCCTTCATCAAGAGTGCTAAAAGTGAATATTCATTAATTAAGGAAGAATTCATTTGTTCTATCCATTTCATGAGCTGGGATGAACATATTTTTTTATTGCTTGGTTAACACATGGGTTTTGTCTTTGGGTTGCATGAGGACATGCAACATATTGAGTGTGGGGGTATGTTGGGTCATTAATATGCCATTATTATTGTCACTTTTGAACACTTATTCCACCCATTTCTACCATTCTTCATCATGTCATTTATCATAATTTATCATATAATTCTATTTTACAATGATTTATGCTATTATGTAAAAATATTATTTATTCTCCTTTATTTTTAATAAATTGATGATTATGCATGATTTTATCAATGAAATTTTAATAAATTGGTTATAACATTATTCACCATTTTTAGCCTCCAAGATAATTTCCAGATTGAAGATTTGATCACTAAAAGTGCCAACTCAGAAATGCGCTGGAATAATAAGTGACAGTTTTGCGGTTGAAATCCTGAGCAAATGGAGATGAATCTAGAAAATCTAGAACATGGGTTTTGTCCAGAACGGACCAAATTAACTTTGACATAGAACGGTTTGCCCAAATTCAGCTTGTATTGAGAGAAATGCAGGGTTCTTTGAGCATGATTTTCTCAGATTCGCTGTGTGGCCATTTTCCAAATCTCAGCTGCAAAGCCAAATTCGCCTTGCTCTTGTTGAAAGATGGATGGAAATATATCTTCTTGTTGATCAATTGGTTGGAAACAATCTAATTTTGTAATAGAAATCATGTTGTAATTATCTCTGTTGTAACTTCTCTCTGATCTCTCTCTATTTAAATGAAAACAGAGATCAGAGATGGGGATGGAAAAATGATGGAGAATTGAGGATTTAGAATTAGAGATTCAGGAATGATGATGGGATAGGATAGAATAGGAGGAAAAGGATATTGTTGCATTGCCATTTTAATTCTCAAATATTTAGCTGTTGTAATAATTTCACAGTTTGATGATGAATAAATAAAAGGGTTGTCGTTCACTCTTCTCATCTGAAGTAGCCTAGCAGCATCCGCTGGCGGCTAAGGGCCCAGCCACTAGTGGATTATGCTGTTGCTGTGTATTATATCTTTCCAATTTCCGCCATGTGATGGTTTGATTTAATTCTTATTTCTTTGAATTGTATTGCCTTACAGTTTCATGTTTTTGCAGCGAGCTGTTATAATATTTTATGAAATTGTTTTATTGCATAAGCTGAGATTGAATCGCGTGGCTGTTATTTTCCATCATGACAGAGGTTATCATCCTTCTCAATGTATATTGTTATGCTGTTCATTTCAAATGTAAAGCTTCGTTGTTCATTCCAGACCTTGATATTCATTATAGACTGTTGGTTATTCGATTCCTTTAATTACAGTTTGCTACCCATTTACTTTGTTGTTCATTTCTGTTGATTAATTGCAATAGTTTGCTTTTAAAGAGTTTTCCTAGTTTACTTTCAATGGCAGCTTTAGTTCAATTTCTATTTCCTTTTAATTTCTTTAAAGCAGGACTGTCAACTGTAGAGAACATTGGTTATTGCTTCCTCGTTCCCAGATTGATTGTCTTGTTCTAGTTTGATTTCAATTGCATCAATCTCTAGAGGAATGAGTTATTGCTACTGTATCCTCAATTGATGTTTGCTGAGTGAATAGTTGGATTTCAAAGCATTTAGTTTATGTTATTGTTAGATTTCTTTTTCAAGCATTCATTTACTTTTGGATTTTAAGCACTATACTGCAAAACATTACTCTTGAGTAAATAGCCGCCTCAGACTGAGTACACTCTTGAAATAAAAAGTCGTCCCTGGGTTGACAATTAATGTGAAGGTAATTAGAGGTGAAAAAGACCCTTTTTATCACTCGACAGTACTCATCTATCAGATCTATGTTGGAACTATCAATATAGATGGGTTGGAAGATCCATCAAATGGATGTGAAGACTACATTCCTCAATGGTCAGATTGAGGAAGAGGTGTACATAGAGAAGCTGGAAGACTTTGAGACCTTAGATCATGAGTCGCATGTGTGCCAACTCAAGAGAGCATTGTACGAGCTGAAGCAAGCACCTCATGCTCGGTACACCAGGATAGACAACTACTTCACCGGGTTGGGTTTCACAATCAGTGAAGTGGATGCGAACTTGTACCATATCATGGTGAAAGGTAAGTTGTTGATCATCGTGCTTTATGTTGATGATATCATATTGACTCGTAATGATCAGTTGATCATGTCTTGCAAGGAGGACCTTGCAAGAGAATTTGAGATGAAAGACATGGGTCTCGTGCATTATTTTCTTGGAATGGAAGTGTGGCAGAGGGATGGGGAGTTGTTTGTGTCTCAGGGCAAGTATGCCAACGAGATACTCAGGAGATTCCACATGGATAAGTGCAAGCCCATGCAGAATGTTCTAGCAGGTAACTAGAGGAAGGAGGTTGCTACTTTAAGAGAAGTGGTAGAGGTTACTGTGTACAGGCAGCTTGTGAGTTCATTTATGTACTTAGTGAACCCATGACCAGATTTGTGCTATGCGGTGAACCAGCTAAGTCAAGCGATGGTTCAGCCTACCAAGATGTTTTGGAAGGCAACAAAGCATGTATTGAGATACCTCAAAGGCACATCTCAGTATGGATTATGGTACAGACAGACAGAGAGAGTAAAGCTACACAGCTTCACTGATGCAGATTGGGTAGGGAGTTCATCAGATCGAAAGAGCACATCAGGAGGGATTTTCAACCTTCGGTCAGTGGCTGTTTCTTCGGTCAGTGGCAGTTTCTTGGTACAACAAGAAACAAATGTTTGTTGCACTTAGCTTGGTAGAGGAAGAATACATGGCTTCAAGTCAGGCAACATGTGAGGCCATCTGGATGTGGAAAATCCTAACTTTTTTTGTTTGATCAGAGGATGGATCCCACTATGATCTATTGTGATAATCATAATTGTATCAAACTCTCTGAGAATCTAGTATTTCATTATAGGTCGAAGCACATTGACATCCGGTATCATCATCTCATAGATTGTGTAGCGAGGAGGATCATGTTGCTACAGAATATTTCGACAGAGGAGCAAGATGATGAGATTTTAACAAAGGCATTGTCAAAGTGTAAATTCGAGTTCCATAGAGACAGGATTGGGGTTGCAGATAATCCCTTTCTTTTCGAGAGGGAATGTTGAAATATGGAAACAAGAATACTCCAATTTATTTTTTCTTAAATTAAATTGTGAATTAAAATCGAATTTAGTCTTAACAACACTTGGAAATAATCATTTAATTTTTTTAAATTAATTAGTTGGAAAAATTCAAGTTAGAAGTCTTTCTAAAGTCATGCAAGAGTTATCCACTAAATTAATGAGATAAGATTGAGTTATATTTGAGTTGTAATTAGTTAACTCAGTTGACTGAGTTAAGTCCAGTTAAATTAGTTCCAAAATGTTTGAGAAACTAATAGTGAGCTAACAGTGAATTGATGCATTAATGCACTCAACTAGTGCTACTCCAATTAACTGAAGATTCCCTCATCAGAAACTCATGCATGTCTATTTTGAGAAAGACCCAGTTGAGATTAATGTTCAAGGACAGTGTAATATCAGTTTCATGTGCTTTCTCATCGAAAAAACTCATGCATGCAGTCAAGGATTCATCCTTGAGGATTGCACAGTTTTGAAGGATGTTTTCCACTTGGTAATAGGATAATCATCCACAAGGAACAATGCAAGGAAATAGGAGCTTGGAGGGTAGAGAGGAAGGCTAGAGAGAAGCCAAGATTGCCTGTGAGCATCTGTGAGAATTGTACTGAGAGCTGGCTAGCTGTGAGAGCTAAGGCTTTGTATAATTCCTATGTATTTCTACCATGTATGATAATACAATAGTGTGGGGATTTGTCTCAGACTTTTCCAAAACTATTTTCATGTGTATTATGCCATTGATTCTTCTTCTTTTGGTTATATTGTTCAACTCGATCTTTAAGCTTCCGCAAATTGATAATAGAAGTAGGTTATAATATTCTGCTTTGATTTATATTTCATTATCAGGTTAACCTATCATAAATAATATTGAAGTAGTAGGAGGTTGCTACTTCAAGAGAAGTGGTAGAGGCTATTGTGTACAAGAAGCTTATGGGTTTACTGATGTACATAGTGAAAACATGACCATATTTGTGCTATGCGGTGAACCAACTGAGTCAAGCGATGGTTCAGCCTACCAAGATGTTTTGGAAGGCAGCAAAGCATGTATTGAGATACCTCAGAGGCACATCTCAATATGGATTATGGTGTAGAGGGATAGAGGGAGTGAAGCTACAGGGATTCACTAATGCATATTGGGCAGGGAGTCCATCAGATCAAAAAAGCGCATCAGGAGGGGTTTTCAACCTTGGGTCAGTGATAGTTTCTTGGTACAGAAGGAAACAGAGGTCGGTTGCACTCAGCGTGACAGAGACAGAATACATGGCTACAAGTCAGGCAGCATTTGAGGCCATCTAGATGTGGAAAATCCTAGCTGGTTTGTTTGATCAGAGGATGGATCCAACTGTGATCTATTGTGATAATCAGAGTTGTATCAAACTCTTTGAGAATCCAGTATTTCATGATAGGTCCAAACACATCGACATTTGGTATCATCATCTTAGAGATTGTGTAGCGAGGAGGATAATGTTGCTGTCGTGTATTTCGAGAGAGCAGCAACATGCTGACATTTTGACAAAGGCATTGTCAAAGTGTAAATTCGAGTTCCATAGAAACAGGATTGGGGTGGCAGGCATTCTCTTTCTTGTTGAGAGGCAGTGTTGAAATATGGCAACACGAATATTCCAATTTATTTTTTCCTTAAATTAAATTATGAATTAAAATCGAATTTAGTCTTAATAGCTACTTGGGAATAATTAATTTATTTATTTTAAATTAATTAGTTGGAGAAATTCAAGTTAGAAGTCTTTTTGAAGTCATGAAAGAGTTATCCCTTAAATTAAGGAGATAAGATTGAGTTATATTTGAGTTTTAATTAGTTAAATCATTTTACTGAGTTACGTCTAGTTAAACTAGTTTCAAACTGTTTGAGAAACTAATAGTGAGTTAACAGTCAGTTGATGCATTAATTCACTCAACTAGTGCTACTGCAGTTAAATGAAGATTCCCTCATTAGAAACTCATGCATGTCTATTCTGAGAAAGACCCAGTTGAGATTAATGTTCAATGATAGTGTACTATTAGTTGGATATGTTTTCTCATGGAAAAACCTCATTCATGAATTCAAGGATTCATCCTTGAGGATTGTGCAGTTTTGAAGGAGGTTTTCCACTTAGTAATAGGCTAATCATCCACAAGGAACAACACAAGGAAGTAGGAGCTTGGAGGGAAGAGAGGAAGGCTAGAGAGAAGCCAAGATTTCCTGTGAGCATCTGTGAGGATTGTACTAAGAGCTGGCTAGCTATGAGAGCTAAGGCTTTGTATAATTCCTATTTATTTCCACCATGTATGATAATACAATAGTGTGGGGTTTTGTCTGAGACTTTCCCCAAAGTATTTTCATGTGTATTGTGCCATTGGTTCTTCTTCTTTTGTTTATATTGTTCAACTCGATCTTTAAGCTTCCACAAATTGATAGTAGAAGTAGGTTATAGTATTTTGCTTTGATTTATATTGCATTATTGGGTTAACCTATCATAGACTATTTTGAAGTAGTAGGAGGTTTCTACTTCAAGAGAAGTGGTAGAGGCTACTATGTGTAAGCAGCTTGTGGGTTCACTGATGTGCTTAGTGAACGCACGACTAGATTTGTGTTATGCAGTGAATCAACTGAGTCAAGTGATGGTTCAACCTACGAATATGTTTTGGAAGGCAGCAAAGCATGTATTGAGATACCTCAGAGGCACATCTCAGTATGGATTATGGTACAAATAGACAAAGAGAGTGAAGCTATAGGGCTTCACTGATGTAGATTGGGCAGGGAGTCCATCAGATTAGAAGAGCACATCAGGAGGGATTTTCAACATTGGGTCAACGAAAGTTTCTTGGTACAACAGGAAACAAAGGTCGGTTGCACTCAACTGAGCAGAGGCATAATACATGGCTAAAAGTCAGGCGGCATGTGAGGCCATCTAGATGTGGAAAATCCTAGTTGGTTTATTTAATCAGAGGATGGATCCAACTGTGATTTATTGTGATAATCAAAGTTGTATCAAACTCTCTGAGAATATAGTATTTCATGATAGGTCCAAGCGCATCGACATTCAGCATCATCATCTCAAATACTATGTAGCGAGGAGGATCATGTTGTTGCAGTATATTTTGATAGAAGAGCAAGACGCTGACATTTTGGCAAAGGCATTGTCAGAGTGTAAATTTGAGTTCCATAGAGACAGAATCGGGGTGGCAGATAATCACTTTCTTGTTGAGAGGGAGTGTTGAAATATGGCAACAAGAATATTCTAATTTAATTTGTCCTTAAATTAAATTTTGAATTAAAATCAAATTTAGTCTTTGTAGAAATTTCACCATAAATTAAACTGATTATGCAATGTACTAAAGCAAAACACTTAATCTAATTCTACAATCAAACTTTGTGGAAGCTTAGTCAATTTGAGCAAGATTAGTTAGAACACATATAGCAGAGAAGAAGAAATCATACACATGAACCACAGAAGAGTACTCAGGGGAAAGCCTCAGCTAAAAACCCCGCATCTGTATTATCATACAAGTGGAAATATCTTCGGAATACAAAAAGCTTTAGCTCATAAGCTATCCAACTCTCAGTGCAATCCCTCACTGCTACACATAGACATAATAGACAACACATGTGCCTTCCTTCAATCCTTCAAGCCTCCTATTTCCTTGCGTAGTTTCTCCTGGGTCCTCCAGTTGCAACTCGTGTGATTCTCACCTCACACACAACATTGAACTCTGAAATAACTGCACAATCTTGAAGGAGATAATTCCTTCTACATGGATGAGTTTCCTTTATAGGAAAATTCTTCCAACTGATAGTACATTGTCCCTTCCTTTGATCTCAACTGGGTCTCTGTCTAAAATGACATGCATGAGTTATTTATGAGAGAATATTCAGTTATTTGAAGTACACTAGTTGCATGCATGCATGCATTGACTAATTGAACTCACAATCAGTTCCACAAACTGTTGGAACTAATCTAACTAGACTTAACTCATTTAACTGAGCTAACTAATTACAACTCAAATAAAACTCATCCTTATCTCCTTAATTAAGGGATAACTTCCTCAATCAAAGGGATAACAGTTGCATGCCTTCACATAGACTTCATGTTTGATTTTCTCCAACTAATTAACTCAAGATGAATTAATTAATTATTTTTCAAATAGCTAGTGAGACTATATTCAAATTTTAATTCAGGGACTAATTAAAATTGGAATCTATCCCGAAATGCGATTTATAGCAATGCTATTTTTAGCATTTCTATTTTTTGCTATTTCCAACAGAGTTGGAGTATATCTTGAAATGCTATTTATAGCAATGCTATTTTTAGCATTTCTATTTTTAGCATTTCTTGTTGCCATTTTCAACACTCCCTCTTAACAAAAAAGGCATTCAACTCGAACCCAATCCTGAACCTTTGGAATGTTTTGCATGCAACACTTCTCTCAAGTGCTGTTGCTCCAACAACTCTAGAAACAAAAAATATCCAACCTAAATTAGAATGATGCCTTTGTCATCAAAGTCTCTAACTATTATTGCCTCTGTCGACTGAAAACTCTGCACCTATGTGCCCTTCAGTATCTAACTACTCTAGCCTCTATCACTTTGATCTCTAACTGCATCAGTCACATTGATTCCTCCTGCTGCATCCGTGCTGCTACTGGTCCTGTCTCCTAGCACTGCATCCGCACTGCACCTCCTCTCATCACGTTGCATCGTGCTGCCCACTGCTACACTGCAACTCATTTACTGAGAAGTAAGTAACTGATCTCCCAACTGACTTCCCTATTGGGCTAGAAACACCCTCTGATGTTGAAGCTTCCTCTACCGCTCCATCCGCATCTGTCTCTACCCACTCAGCCAATCCTGCGACTCCTCATCGGGCCTCCCGTAGAAAGGTCTAATCAAAGAGGTTGGGTACCTCAAGAATCCTAGCCCTATTTTAGCCTTGTTGGGACTATCACTTCACATTGCCCCTCCTCACACCTGGAGGTTTGGATGCATGTGATCCCTCTACCCACTTGGCTCGAAATTTCCCCCTACTGGAGGTCTCTGCATGAGTGGATGCCTCCACTCAGTCTCCTCTCAGCATCTCCAATTGTGGCCCCTCCACAATTGTCTAAGACTTCTTCTCGAACTACATGTTGAGAGGTAATTTACTCTCCCTCTCAACCACCAATTCTCTAACCTTTGTCTTGATCCTCAAGGCTTTGCATGCATTTTGAACCTCAAGAGCATACATGTTCTTGGCTAGCACACCAATCTGTTTCATCTTTCCCACCATCACGAAATTTTCTGGAAAAAGAGCTGATTTTAAATCAGCGATATCTCCCTCATTTGAACTCCGATTCAGCCGATTTTTTTTTTGAATTCGGGTCTTTTTCCACAAGGAATCCAAATTTTCTATTTGTTTCTAAAAATTTTGCACAAAAATCTTCAGATATGTTCTGAAAAATCGCGGCCCAATTTTATTTTATTTTTACTTTGATTTTTCTTCTTCGTATACTGTTCACTGCTTCGATCACCTTTGCTCCAATACAATTGGCTCTGATACCATGTAGAATTTTGTACAATTTTTCTACACATCAGCTACCTCTGATACCATGTAGAAATTTCACCGTAGATTAAACTGATTATGCAATGTACTAAAGCAAAACACTTAATCTACTTCTACAATCAAAATTTGCGGAAGCTTAATCAATTTGAGCAAGATCAATCAGAACACATATAACAGAGAAGAAGAAATCATACACATGAACCATAAAAGAATACTCTGGGGAAAGCCTCAGCTAAAAAGCCCGCTATCTGTATTATCATATAAGTGGAAATATTTTCGGATTACACAAAGCTTTAGCTCACAAGCTATCCAACTCCCAGTACAATCCCTCACTGCTACACATAGACATAATAGAAAACACATATGCCTTCCCTCAGTCCTCCAAGCCTCCTATTTCCTTGCGCAATTTCTCCTGTGTCCTCCAGTTGCAACCTGTGTGATTCTGACCTCACACACAACACTAACCTCTGAAATAACTGCGAAATCCTGAAGGAGATAATTCCTTCTGCATGGATGAGTTTCCTTTATAGGAAAATTCCTCCAACTAATAGTACATTATCCTTTCCTTTGATCTCAACTAGGTCTTTGTTTGAACTAACATGCATGAGTTATTTATGAGAGAATATTCAGTTATCTAAAGTACACTAGTTGCATGCATGCATGCATTGACTAATTGAACTCACAATCAGTTCCACAAACTGTTGGAACTAATCTAACTGGACTTAACTCAGTTAACTGAGCTAACTAATTACAACTCAAATACAACTCATCCTTATCTCCTTAATTAAGGGATAACTTCCTCAATCAAAGGGATAACAGTTGCATGTCTTCACATAGACTTCATGTTTGATTTTCTCCAGCTAATTAACTCAAGATGAATTAATTAATTATTTTTCAAACAACTAGTGAGACTAAATTCAAATTTTAATTCAAAGACTAATTAAAATTAGAATCTATCCCAAAATTCTATTTATAGCAATGTTATTTTTAGCATTTCTATTTTTTGCTATTTCCAAGAGAGTTGGAGTATATATTGAAATGTTATTTATAGCAATGCTATTTTTAGCATTTCTTGTTGCCATTTTCAACAGTCTTAACAGCTACTTGGAAATAATTAATTAATTAATTTTAAATTAATTATTTGGAGAAATTCAAGTTAGAAGTCTTTCTCAAGTCATGCAAGAGTTATCACTTAATTAAGGAGATAAGATTGAGTTATATTTGGGTTGTAATTAGTTAACTCAGTTTACTAAGTTAAGTCCAGTTAAATTAGTTCCAAACTGTTTGAGGAACTAATAGTGAGTTAACAGTCAGTTGATGCATTAATGCACTCAACTAGTGCTACTCCAGTTAACTGAAGATTCCCTCATTAGAAACTCATGCATGTCTATTCTTGGAAAAACCCAGTTGAGGTTAATGTTCAAGGACAATGTACTATCAATTTCATGTGTTTTCTCATGGAGAAAACTCATTCATGCAGTCAAGGATTCATCCTTGGGGATTGCGCAGTTTTGAAGGCTGGTTTTCCACTTGGTAATAGGAAAATCATCCACAACGAACAACACAAGGAAATAGGAGCTTGGAGGGCAGAGAGGAACGCTGGAGAGAAGCAAAGATTGCCTGTGAGCATCTGTGAGGATTGTAATGAGAGCTGGCTAGCTGTGAGAGCTAAGGCTTTGTATAATTCCAATGTATTTCCACCTTGTATGATACTACAATACTGTGGGGTTTTTATCTGAGGATTTCCCCAAAGTATTTTCTTGTGTATTGTGCCATTGATTCTTCTTCTTCTGGTTATATTGTTCAACTCGATATTTAAGCTTCCGCAAATTGATAGTAGAGGTAGGTTATAGTATTCGTCTTTGATTTATATTGCATTATCGGGTTAACCTATCATAGGTTTTCTACATGGTATCAGGGAATAGGAGCTTGGAGGACAAAGAGGAAGGCTAGAGAGAGTGGTTCGCAGAGATCTCAAGTTTGATGAGCAGAAGGCCATGTGAGTTTCCCTTGAGAGGGAGCTCTAACTACAGGCTGTGGAGGAACTCTTGGTTCCTAAGGAGGAGGAGCCTCAGACTGATGTGCAGCAATGGCATGCAGAGGTTCCAGGAGTGAAGACATTTGCTCAAGCAGAGTTTTCCAGAGATGGACGGAAGCACACAAGAGAAGCTGACAAATTGTTGGAGGATGTGAGAGAGAATGTGGGAGCACCATCTTCTGAGCGTAGACAGAGGAGGTCACCTAAAAGGTACACTGGATACATGACCCTTACTGGGGAATGTGTTGAGACCGAGCCATCTTCCTTTGAGGAGGCAATGCAGCAGTTGATTTGGGTTGATGCTATGGTGGAGGAGTATGACTCCATAGTTTGTAACAGTGTTTGGGATGTGGTTCCAAGACCGAAGAACAAGTTAGTTGCGAGTTCCCATTGGCTTTACAAGGTAAAGCAAGTTGCTGATGGTAGTGTGGAGAAGAATAAGGTAAGATTTGTTGCCCGTGGCTTTTCACAGGTCGAGAGGATCATGTTACTGCAGTATATTTCGACAGAGGAGCAAGATGCTGAAATTTTGACAAAGGCATTGTCAAAGTGTAAATTTGAGTTCCATAGAGACAGGATCGAGGGGGCAGATACTCCCTTTCTTGTTGAGAGGGAGTGTTGAAATATGGAACCAAGAATATGCCAATTTAATTTTCCCTTGAATTAAATTTTGAATTAAAATCAAATTTAGTCTTAACAGCTACATGGAATTAATTAATTAATTTATTTTAAATTAATTAGTTGGAGAAATTCAAGTTAGCGGTCTTTTTGAAGTCATGCAAGAGTTATCCCTTAAATTGAGGAGATAATATTGAGTTATATTTGAGTTGTAATTAGTTAACTCAGTTTACTGAGTTAAGTCCAGTTAAATTAGTTCCAAACTGTTTGAGGAACTAATGGTGAGTCAACAGTTAGTTGATGCATTAATCCACTCAACTAGTGCTACTCCAGTTAATTGAAGATTCCCTCATCAGAAACTCATGCATGTCTGTTTTAAAAAATACCCAATTGAGATTAATGTTCAAGGACAGTGTACTATCAGTTGCATATATTTATTCATGGAGAAAACTCATGCATGCAGTCAAGGATTCATCCTTGAGGATTGTGCAGTTTTGAAGGCTTGGTTTTCCACTTAGTAATAGGCTAATCATACACAAATAACAGCACAAGGAAATAGGAGCTTGAATGGCAGAGAGGAAGGCTAGAGAGAAGCCAAGATTGCCTGTGAGCATCTGTGAGGATTGTACTGAGAGCTGGTTAGCTGTGAGAGCTAAGGCTTTGTATAATTCCTATGTATTTCCACCATGTATGATAATACAATAGTGTGGGGTTTTATCTAAGACTTTCCCCAAAGTATTTTCATGTGTATTGTGCCATTGATTCTTCTTCTTTTGATTATATTGTTCAGCTCGATCTTTAAGCTTCCACAAATTGATAGTAGAAGTAGGTTACAGTATTCCGCTTTGATTTATATTGCATTATTGGGTTAACCTATCACAGATTTTCTACATGGTATCAAAACTGTGAATAGTATACTGAGACGAGAATTCGAAGTTTGAAGTTTGGGGTTGCATGTGCAAATCGAATTCATATCATACTTCAAGGTTGGCCAATGGTGTTCTATGGCTTGAGACTCGAGTATGCCTTGGAAGGTAGATCGAATTACATAGCATGGAAAGATAGAATGGAGGATGTATTAGAAGATAATGACTTGAAGGAATTCATTCATCAAGAAATCCCAAAGCCAACTTCAACTAATGCACAAGAGTTGGCTGAGTGGAAGAAGTGTGTGGCGAAAGCAAGATGGATCATCCTTGAGGGAGTTCGAGACCATATTGTCTCGAGTCTCCATGGGAAGGACACTCCATTTTCAATGTGTAAGACATTGAAGGACCTCTACCAGAATAGTAGCGACCAGAGGAAATTGGTGCTCAAGGATAAGCTTCGAAGAATCAAGATGGAGAAGGGCGATACTATTTCCACATATCTGAACAAGCTCACCACCTGCAGAGATGAGCTTGGCAGTGTAGGAATAACTACTACCAATGATGATATGGTGAGCCTTGCTCTCCTTAGTCTTCCAAAGAATTGGAATAGCTACTAGGACTCTGTGAATGGAAGGGAGAAACTGCCAGATTAGGAATGACTGTGGTCAGATCTTATGCAAGAGGAAATTAGGAGGAGCACACGAGATGGTTCTTCATCTAAGAATGACGAAGAAGAAAATCTGGCCTTAGCAAGTAAGGCAAGGAAAGTGAAGGGGAAGGCTTCCCATTTCAAATTGAGTTCTTCTCATGGAGGGAAGAAGGGTGACATGTCTAAAGTAATATGCTTTAATTGTCACAAGATGGGACATTATGTGACAAATTTCCCATCAAACAAGTCCAAGAAGGGATCCTCAGAAGGAGCGGAAGGTGAGGCATTAGCCTCTCAGTTCGAAATGGACTTTACCCTCATCACATGCATGGTGTCATCAATGATGGGTTGTGTCTGGTATCTTGATAGTGGAGCCTCACTCCACATGACCGATGATAATAAAAGAATTCAGTGCCTTGGAGGAGAAAGACCTCAAGATGCGCATAGAGATGGGTGACGACGAAAGGTATAGTGTTTCAAGAGTAGGCACGATTGCTTTTCAAAGGGAGCATGGAGCTCCTCTCACCTTGACAAATGTGATGTATGTTCCTGGACTGAAGAAGAAGTTGGTATCGGTCACGATGTTGGAGGAAAAAGGCTACGATGTTGTCTTCGATAAAGGAAAGGTGTTCCTAAGACACATAGCCACGGGTCAGACCAAGAGGATAGGGATTCAGGTGAAGAATCTCTATAAAATAGAGGTAAATGATTGTGCAACATTGAGTATGAAAGCAGAATTGGTACAAAGCCAAGACATTGGCGAGTTGTGGTATAGGCGATTGGGCCATTTGCATCATGGTGCTTTGAAGATAATGCAACAGATATCTACAGGACTTCCCAAAGGTAAACTTGAGAAATTCGACACATGAAAAGGTTGTACCTTGGAAAAGTACACCAAGTCTTCCTTTCATGATCGAGATAGTCAAGCAGAGGCTATCTTAGAGTGAGGTCATACTGATTTGTGTGGACCATTCTCGAATCCACAGAGAAGCAAGGGTATTATGTGATTTTCATTGATGACTATTCTCGTAAATGCTGGATTTATTTCATGTAGAAGAACGACTAAACTTTCACAAAGTTTTGTGAGTTCAAAGCTTTGGTTGAGAAAGAGTCAGGGAAGAAGATCAAATCCCTAAGAAGCGAAAATGGTGGAGAATATGTCTCTCGAGAGTTTAAGGACTTCTGTGCAGTGGAAGGAATTAAACGAGAGTTGACGACACCTCATAACCTACAGCAGAATGGGGTGGACAAGAGGAAGAACAGAACAAGTGTAGGGGCAGCACGACAAATTCTGCATGACCAAGGCCTGCCACTTCACTTGTGGGATGAGGCATGCAACACAGTGGTCTATTTTCATAATAGAAGCCCGCATCCCATACTTGGGATGAAGACACTAGAGGAAGCTTTCTCCTGTAAGAGACAAAATGTGGGTCACTTCAGGATCTTTGGCTCATCAATATATTGCCATGTGACAAAGGATGCACTGAAGAAGCTTGAGCTGACAGCATAGTTGGGAATATTTGTGGGGTACACTAATACACCTCACAACTATCGAGTGTACTTGCCTACCAATCAGAGGACATTGGTTCGTAGAGATATCAAGTTTGATGAGCAGAAGGCCATGCGAGTTTGCCTTGAGAGGGAGCTCCAACTACAGGCTGTGGAGGAACTGTTGGTTCCTAAGGAGGAGGAACCTCAGACTGATGTGGAGCAGCCACATGCAGAGGTTCTAGGAGTGGAGACATCCACTCAAGTAGAGTCTTCCAGAGATGAACCGAAGCACACAAGAGAAGTTGACAGATTGTTGGAGGATGCGAGAGAGAATGTGGGAGCACCATCTTCTCAATGCAGACAGAGGAGGTCACTTGAGAGGTACACTGGATACATGGCCCTTGCTATTGAATGTGTTAATATCAAGCCATATTCCTTTAAAAAAGATGGTTGTGGTTCCGAGACCATAGAACAAGTCAGTTGTGAGTTCCCGTTGGCTTTACAAGCTAAAGCAAGCTGCTGATGGTAGTGTGGAGAAGCATGAGCAAAGATTTGTTTTGCATGGCTTTTCATAGGTAGCGAGGAGGATCATGTTGCTGCAGTATATTTCGATAGAGGAGCAAGATGCTGACATTTTCACAAAGGCATTGTCAATGTGTAAATTTGAGTTCCATAGAGAAAGGATCAGGGTGGCAAATAATCCCTTTCTTATTGAGAGGGACTGTTGAAATATGGCAACAAGAATATTCCAATTTAATTTGTCCTTGAATTAAATTGTGAATCAAAATAGAATTTAGTCTTAACAACTACTTGGAAATAATTAATTTATTTATTTTAAATTAATTAGTTGGAGAAATTCAAGTTAGAAGTCTTTCTGAAGTCATGCAAGAGTTATCCCTTAAATTAATGAGATCAGATTGAGTTATATTTGAGTTGTAATTAGTTAACTTAGTTCACTAAGTTATGTCTAGTTAAATTAGTTCCAAACTATTTGAGGAACTAATAGTGAATTAACAGTCAGTTGATGCATTAATGCACTCAACTAGTGCTACTCCAGTTAACTAAAGATTCCCTCATCAGAAACTCATGCATGTCTATTATGAGAAAGACCTAGTTGAGAATAATGTTCAAGGACAGTGTAGTATCAATTGCATGTGTTTTCTCATGTAGAAAACTCATGCATGCAGTCAAGGATTCATCCTTGAGGATTGCGTAGTTTTGAAGTTTGGTTTTCCACTTGGTAATAGGCTAATCATCCACAAGGAACAGCGTAAGGAAATAGGAGCTTGGAGGGCAGAGAGGAAGGGTGGAGAGAAGCCAATATTGCATGTGAGCATCTATGAGGATTTTACTGAGAGCTGGCTAGTTGTGAGAGCTAAGGATTTGTATAATTCCTATGTATTTCCACCATGTATGATAATACAATAGTGTGGGGTTTTATATGTGACTTTCCCCAAACTATTTTCATGTGTATTGTGCCATTGATTCTTCTTTTTCTAGTCTTACAGGATACCATGTATAAAATCTGTGATAGGTTAACCCGATAATGCAATATAAATCAAAGTAGAATACTATAACCTACATCTACTATCAATATGTGGAAGCTTAAAGATCAAGCTGAAAAATATAACCAGAAGAAGAAGAATCAATGGCACAATACACATGAAAATACTCTGGGGAAATCCTTAGATAAATACCCCACACTATTGTATTATAATACAAAGTGGAAATACATAGGAATTATACAAAGCCTTAGCTCTCACAACTAGCCAGCTCTTAGTACAATCCTCACAGATGCTCATAGGCAATCTTGGCTTGTCTCCATCCTTCCTCTTTGCCCTCCAAGCTCCTATTTACTTGCGTTGTTCCTTGTGGATGATTTTCCTATTACCAAGTGGAACACCAACCTTCAAAATTGCACAATCCCCAAGAATGAATCCTTGATTACATGCATGAGTTTTCTCCATGAGAAAACACATGCAACTGATAGTACATTATCCTTGAACATTAATCTCAACTAGGTCTCAGAATAGACATGCATGACTTTCTGATGAGGGAATCTTCAGTTAATCAGAGTAGCACTAGTTGAGTGCATTAATGCATCAACTGACTGTTAACTCACTATTAGTTCCTCAAACAATTTGGAACTAATTTAACTGGAATTAACTCAGTAAACTAAGTTAACGAATTACAACTCAAATATAACTCAATCTTATATGCTTAATTTAAGGGATAACTCTTGCATGACTTCAGAAAGACTTCTAACTTGAATTTCGCCAACTAATTAATTTAAAATAAATTAATTAATTATTTCCAAGTAGTTGTTAAGACTAAATTCGATTTTAATTCACAAGTTAATTCAAGGACAAATTAAATTGGAATATTCTTGTTGCCATATTTCAACATCCTCCCCTTCACCTATATTCAATGTTTGAGTGATATGTGATCTATATGATTCATTTTTCACTAGCTCAATGAAAGGGACTGATATTTTCAATTTTTCTATCTCAGTTTTAATGTTGAAAGCCAATTGAGTTTTGCTTGATTGGATGAGATCTTCCTTAGTGAATGTGGTCTGTGTGTTTTTATCTTCTCTTTCATTATTAGGCACTTCGGTCTCTGTTTCAGTAGTTTTGTTTTGAATTCTGTTATTTGGAATGTTTTGAGTAACTGTTTCAGTTTGAGTTTCAGATGAGGTTATATCTACAATTTTTGGGCTAGAAGTCTCTTGAGTTCCCCTAGGGAGGATTTGCAGGATTTTGGTTACAGGAGCTTCTGTTATCTTTTTAGTTTGGGTCTGGATTGATCTCTTAGTGGGAGTTTCATTGTTATGTTTACTTCTTAGGAAATATTGTTTGTGAACCTCATATATGGTAGATTCATAGCCCTGTTTAATGTTGAAGGATTCTCTAGATTCTAATTGCAATTGTGCAGCATGTACAATTCCTGTACTTCCTGAGTCAGAAAAACAACATCTTCATTTTTTATTCCTAATAAGTTTATCTGCGTTTCATCCTCTCCTTCATGGTTTTGTGAACCCTCAGCATAGTTTTCCTGGAAGGGTGGTCTAATTTGCTAATCTGGTATTGCATTCTTTCTAGTGTTAGGATTCTTCCTGAAGTTGGGATTTGTTATTGGGGGTGGTTGTTGATTTTCCCACTGAGTTTTTCTTTCAATGTTTTCTAATCTATCCATTATTCTTTCTACACTCTTTACTGAACTATCTATTTTTCCATCAAAAGTGGAGGTTTACTCTTTAATGACAACTCTCTTTTCATTTATCATTCTAGCTTTTTAAGCTAATATATTGGCTTCTACACTAACAACATTACATTGCATTTGTTCCAATGTTTTAGGGTTTCTTTCCCTTAACTGGTATGACATATCAATGTCAAAACTATCAGGGAATTTGATTAATGCTAGGTCTGGTGGAGGCTTAATATTAGCAGGGATTGCATTGTAGATGTTATTGAACCTAGCACAATAATCCTGAACTGACTCATTAGGAGCTCTTCTAATGTTATCATATTTAGAAAGTATTTGCAAAGGGTTTTTCTTTTTCTCCCACCTATCAATAAACAATCTATGAAAAGTAGCTAAGTCTGCAATATGATTAGCAGGTAAAGCTTTGAACCATTTCTTAACATCCCCAGTTAATGTTTGGGCAAACAACCTCATTTGGACATCAGATTCATCAATCTCATGCAACTCAAAATAGTCAGTCATTTTGTTCACATGTTGTTGGGTAGTATACTGACCAGTAGCATCAAAGAAAAATATTTTGCTTTGATAATCTTGGGGCATGCCATGGAGTTGTGCTGGTAAAACCAAAGGTGCATATCTGTCTGCCATGGCTGAGATTCTGGCTTGACTAGGGGTAAAGTGCTGGTACTTGAGGTAGGGCTTGAAATAGATGGAGATGAACTAGATGAGGATGAGGAGTTTGGTTGGATAGGAAGCTAATGAATGACTGGTTTAGGGGAATGGACTGTGGTGGATACAATTGGTGAGGTGGTAGTAAATGAAGGTGTATTTATAGTATTTGAAGATTGTGTAGAAATTTCAGAGGCAGCAGTAGTGAGGGCATCTAGTTCAACTGATTATTGAAGGTAAGCATCATCTATATGGCTTATCAATGTGGAGGTTAAAGCTTCTAACTTGTCAAAAGTATCCAACACAAATTTATCTAAATCTGGATGTATAGGCACCTTTTTTGACTCAATGAATTGAATAAAATTAGGGTCTAACACAGTTTCATGAATTGCATTCTCTGATTTAGTTCTAAACAATGAGAGGTCAAATGACAAATCAAATGGAATATCCTCTAAAGTTGATAATTCCTCGGGGAGTGAATTTTCTTTAACTAACTGACTACTACTTGCTTGAGTTCCTACCTTTTTTGGTTTTCTTAAAATCCTGTCTAGGTTGTCAACTATGGTAGCAGGGTTTGGATCTAGATTTTCCCTTGTATAGTGAGTCTTTTTGGGAGCCTGAATTTTAACTTCTTAATTGTTTTTTATGAAACTTTTTAACAACACTCTTAAAATGACCTTAAGGGGCACAAGATAAAATTTAAGGTTTCCTTAAAGTTTTATTACACTGAGGATCAAAGTCCCCAGTATGGTCGCCAATATGTTATCACTCCAATATTTCTCTATAGTGTTTGAGAAAGAAATGATTAGAGGTAACCACAAACCAACTTTGGAGATTAGGATCTAGCCTTCCTAATTCTTAGAGAGGGCTCTCTCTTTTTTATTTAACTTTATTTAGCTATTTTATTTTAGGCTATTTATGATTGTGCTTGGGTTTTGATTTAGATTTGGTGGTGGGATCATTTACTTAGACGAAAAGAGGGTGTCTTTTACCATTGGGCTATGGGGTCAAATGTCAGACAAACAGGACTGAATCAAGTTCTAAAAACAGTGACTATAAGGAAAGATAGCAGAGTTACTTCAGATCTCAAGGCTGGATGGTGAAGTGTTTTTCAATCGAATCCAAAGAGAAATTAAGGGTTCCTTAGGCCGGATTATGAAGAAAGTGAAAGAGGTCAACTAGGATGGGAGAGAAATTAAGGATTCGCAGATCCAGATATCAAAAGAAAACATGTAAATGATCAACTATTCAAAACAGAGTGTACTTAAACAAATTGTGAGATAAACTTCCAATTAATTCATTCAAATTTAGATAACATTTAAGTTTGTGAAAAACATAAGAAAATAACAAATTTGACAAAGAAAATACTTCACTGTAATAGCACAACACATGACCTGTAATGCAATCTCTTTATTACGTGGTCCAGTCTGCTGACTTGAAAAATTGGAACAATAACCTTTAGGTTTATGATCAAAATAAATTTACAAATGTATAGCAATCCACACTCAATACTTTGAAATATGAAGTATTTATACAAAAATAATTTACAAAATATCCCAAACTGTCTTGGGAACTAATCTAGGAGAAAGAAATATCTTCATGCAAGAAGATAGAGATAGCTATTGAACTATTGTTTGTTGTCTTTGTTTATTAGGTTGTGCTATCTTTAATATTTGATATTTTGACTTTTAATATCTGCTTTGTTGTTTTTTCTTCACGCTAGATGTTCTATTTACTCTGACCTTTCAACTGATACACTTTCATCTTATACACTTTGACCTGGTTGACCTGTCATTATCCTCTTACTGTGCCTTTTTACTCTTACTGTAAATTTTTACCTTTTCACTGTGTATTTCTATAGTAAGTCATTTAATTTCTCCCATGTTTTAGCATCTGGTAATTGGATATTCACCATCTTCCTATAAACCTCATCTGCCTCTGTATACTTGGAAAAAGTAGGCTTATTCACAAAAAGGTGTTTTACCGCATGCTGGAGCTAAAACAAATTCTCAAAAGTTTGGTATAATACCTTGCTAGTAGGTATCCCCTTCATGGATGAAGTATTCACTTTATCTCTGGCTACTTCTATGATTTTTCTATTGTAGTCGTCTTGTGGCATCAACTTATCGTTTATTACCAAGGGATTTGGTAAATCATTTTGCCTCAAAATTTCAAATCTAACCATGAATCTGTCAATGGCCAGTTGCATGGTTTGGCACTTATCTTCCAGGTTTATCATTGAATTCATCTTGGTGAGGACCCCTTTCAGTTCCAAAATTGTACCTGTTCTTTCAGGTATCTCTAATTCCTGCAACTCATACTTGTATTTGGAGTTGGGGAAGTGAATGATCCTTCTAGCTTCCTCTGGCATGTCTCCAAGTTCTACTTTTACTCTATGTATGGCTTCTATAACCTCTTTTATCAAATCAATCTGCTCAAAAATTACTTGGATGGATGGCAAAATATCATTGACAGAGTCAATGATATTGGCCCACAATTGTTCCTTTGCCTGACCTAGAGGTTCCTTCAATGTAAGTTCCTTCTCCAAGATTTTTATTCTTTCGTTCATCCTGGTTGTTTTTTGCACTTCTTCCTTGTGCATAATTTGGGCAAGCTTGTAGTCATTCTGAAGAATGGTCACTTTATCCTTGAGCTTGTTCATTTCATTGATCTGAATGGACATGTCTTCCATTGCCTTGACCAATCTGCTTGCCTCATCACATGTTGACCCTATTGCTGTAGACACTGTTGTTGATGTAGATGGTGTGGAAGCTGGCAATGCCGTAGCCATTGGAGCTGTAGGAGCTAAGGATGCTGCCAAAGTGGAAGGTACTGCAGTGGTTACTATTGGGATAATAGTGGCAGGGGAATTCTCTAGACTAGCTTGTTTGACCTGTATCAAGCTATCCAATTCCTTCTCCATTTCCTTCAGCTGATCATTGAATTGAAGCACCAGGTCCATCATCTCCTCATGATATGTTTGGCTCTCTAGGACCTCTTTTGTCTGTGGGTGTTCTGAATGAGGAAGCTTTAGTTGTTTCTTGAGAGCTATTATATCCTCATTCTTCTTCTTGATCAACTTTTCAACAGCTTTAATGTCATTAGGATCATGGCCCAGCTCAATGACCAAGTCCTCCAATGACTTGATCATATTGTCTTTGGCCTGTGAGGAGGCCTTTTCCAATTTATATTGGGTTGTGATGTTGTCCAGTGAGTCTTGCAACTTGTGTGCATCCATGGCCTTTTCTGTTAGTGTGGAGTAGATCATCTCTCTAGCCTACTTGTGGAATTCTATATGGTCAATGGGATGAACATCCTTGGCCAATACCTCAAAATCAGTCTTTCTGTAATCAGCTGAGCTCCTTCCCTGCTAGACAGTTGGTTGCATGAATGAGACCTGCATCTTTCCTACTTTGATGTCAAAAGCTGACATCAACCTTCTCTGCTTGGCTGGTGTGTGCTTGAAGTATTGGGCGTATGTTTCAGCCTTCAACTTCTCATTTCTCATCTTTATCTCCTTGTACCTGTCTTTAATTTCCTTTTCTTCATCTGCTAGCATGGTGAAGGAAGAAACCTCAAAACTCAACTGTCTCTCAATCATTTGAGTGTTGGAGGTTGATGGTTGTTGTGTTTCTCCTGAAACAGTTGTGCCTTTGTTTCTTTCACCCATCATTTCAGTGTCAGTAATTTCCACTGATTCAATGTTTTCTTCCTGTTCAGTCATAGGATTCCGCTTGGGACTTTTACTGAGCTCAAAATACTCATATGTGGTCTCCATGGTAGAACTAGAACCCTCCTCCCTTGTTTCTCTTTGGATTTCTCTCTTCGTTTGCTAAGGTCTGTAAAACAGGAGGATTATTCATTGATTCCCCTAATTCTGGAACCTACAGGAAATAACTTTGATCAATTTGCTTTTCAACATCAAACAATGTGTTTTCTACATCCACTATTGTGTTATCCATGTCAATAAATGTGTCTTCCAACCATTCTAATTGGTTGGCAAACTTCTCAATATTAGGTCTTGGATGGTGGATGAAAGGTCCCAATTTGACTTAGAGTCTTAACTTACTTATGACCCCATGAGGGTCATACTACCACATGAAGCTGTTCCTACTTCTCTATTATTACATATGAAGGGGCCCAATTGGTTTTTTATTTTAAATTTGGTCTTCTTTGTAGCTACTAGGAAGTTGAATTCATCTGAATTGATGATCTGCCTAAAATATTCAAGTGCAAATATCCTCATAGGGAGGTATTTGGGCAGCTTATAAGGGGCAAGTTGGCATCCATAAACTCTAACTTCTGTGTTGTTCTGGCACAGATACTAGTCTCCCACCTTGCTGTTCTTGGCCAACTGTAACACCCTTTTGATTTGTTGGTTGATTCTGGGCTGAGGGGTATTGGTCAACATGTTCATGACTAGATGGAAAAATGAATTGATGAAGTACTTATAGGTGAATGAAGTGGAGTATTTCTATATCAAGGGTGTCCAATAAACAACTAATATTTGGTTTCCCTTGGTATCCAGATTCTGGATGCTCACAGGGAATTTATCTACTTGATAATACAAAAACATTTGAAATAACACTGAAGAGTACTTGAAAAATCTTTCAATTGGCAGTCTGGTGAACTGTTCATGCATCCTGTCTGCAATGAACTGAGCATAGTTGTACATGATAGCAGGAGGCTTTCCTGGGGTGAATATGGAGAGAAAGGCCAGGATAACCTCATCCACATACTCATCTGAGGTATATCCTAGGATGCAAGAGAGCATGGTAATTATATGTCTACCTCTCTCTGAAAAAATGGTGGCAGCATAAGGTGGACTATCTGTGGGAGTATAGCGGTCTTCTATGATGAAAGTTTGGAAAATTTTTGCTATTTTAGCCAGGTCTAATTTTACATATAGATCTAGCAAGTCACCAATAGACAGTGGGGTTTCATTTGGGCTAGGTTGGACCTGCAACATTTGGTTGATGGATTTTGCAGTGATGGTGAATAACAGCTGCTGGTTAGGGGCAATAATAGCTCTTTGGCTAGGAATATAATAGTAGGCATGATAGAAATGTATGAAATCAAGGAATGGGTGTACTTCTGGGAATAAATAGTTGGGTAAATTGGATTCCCAAAGGTGGATGTCATCATTTTGGTTTAGGAATTTCTCCTTACTCCAATAGTGTAGCTTTAGGAGGTAAGTTGGTGAAGCGGTATATTTTATTTGAAAATCCTTGTCTGCTAATGCCAGGTGGTTGATGTCTAGGTGAGGGGTTGACAGAGGTCTCACATACAGAGAGGTCTGGTGTGGAGTACCTAGGAAGGTATGTTTCGATGGTCATTTTGGTATCTTTTCATTAGAACTCAAAAGCGTTTTGCATGAGAAATCTAGATAATGATAAGAATTTATAACGAAACACGAGAGATTAATGAAAAGCATTGATAGTCGTCATTTCTGTGTGCAGGAGGGAGGAAATACGGGAAGTGGCCATTCCAAAAGTAAAGACAAAGCTGAGCTAACTGTTGTCCCTTTGACGGAAGACCGGAAACGAACCAGATCACAACGAATCAACCCAAGAAAGGACGCGGAGATACCAGCACGAAACAGAAAAAGAAAGAAGTAACACAGTATTAATGATTCTGCGAATCCCTCAGGATCTGAGATCCTGAGGGATCGCTATTTTTCCTATTTTCTGTACCTAGATATCTCCGCCATCTTCCCTATAAAAGGGGTAGCATTGTTGGCTTCAGAGAGGATCTTTGGGGAGTGTAATTTCTTTTAAGGAAGATTAGGACTATGATCTTTATGTTCGGTTGAAGACTTGCGTTCTTGTAATTTTATTGCATGCTTTAATACAGATTTGTTCACTCTTTTATCTTTGAGCCTGGATCTATCTTAAGCGGTGTACCCCTGGAGGCTAAGGGCCCGGCCCTGGAGGACACTTGCTCTTGTATCATTACGCGTGGTTTCTGTGTGGTTTGTTCATAGACGTATTCTGGTAATCTGCTGTGTTTTGAGAATATTCTATTACATGCTCTGTTGTGATTAAGTCATTTCGTGTTCTTGAACTTTATATTGATGCTATGTTATTTTACCAATTCTTTAAGCATTGATTAATCCCTACAGGACACTGTTACTTTATTATAGAGTTCTTCACGATTGTGTTTTGCATTCTAACAAGTCATCTGGAAAGATCTGTTTTACATGGGTATCGAATGTGACTATTCTTTATTATGAGATAGAGTCGTATGTGCTTTAACAGAAGCGTATTAAGTATGGTGTGTTTCTAAGGTTCTATAGTATTGTTCCATCATATAAGATTAAGGGATTGGTGTGTTGATTGGCATGGTTAAATAGAGTTGCAGCTTAAAGAACTCAATTATTACTTATTTCGATTACTATTCTATTCTTGAACTGCTGTTCCATTTATTCGCTGTTCCATTTCAATTTGCTGTTCCATTTCCAGATTGCTAATTTGCTGTTTTTTTAGGACGGACTTAGGCTGTAGAGGACCCCAGCATCTGCTACTTGGTCCCCAGACCTCTGATCTGCTCCCATCAGCTATGAAAGGGATGTGTTATTGCTACCAAGCCCTTGGCTAACGTGCTGTTCCATTTCATTATCACTTCTTTTATGTGTTGTTTCATTTCTAATCATTAAGAACGATCCTAGGCTGTAGCGAGCTCAGCATCTGCTATTTGGCTCCCAGACCTCTGATCTATTCTCATCAGTTATGAAAAGGATGGGTTATTGCTACCGAACCTTTGGCTGATGCAATACTTGGTGTGATTTAGTCCTTTGAAGTAGTTAAGTTGTAGACTTGCATTAGTTTACTTTCATAGTTGTAAATAGCTGTACTACAAGCATTACTCGGGCAAATGCTAGCCTCAGACTGAGACACCCTTTGAAATAACCAGATGATCCCGGATTGACATATTAATGTGAGGTAACTAGAGGTGAAAGAGACCCTTTTTATAGCTCTACATTTTGGCGCCGTTGCCAGGGAAGGAGTGTAGCTATTTGTCTTCTTCAGAGTAGTGTACGAACCTGCTAGGGAAGAATTGGGTTTTGAAAACGGAAGGTAAGAACCTACGTACAGAGCATGTAAAAGCCCTGCTCCTTTGCCCACTTTCCTGCAGATTTGCTGTTATCTGCTTAAAATTTAGTAGTTAAATTGAGTGCATGACTAAGCAGAAAAAGCTAGAGAAAAATCCCAAACCATTAGCAAAACCAAAAAAAGCTAAGGGACCGGTGACCCTTGGTCGATCGACATACATAGACGAAATATATAAGAAAGCCAAATCTCAGCCTTCAGTAGGACCCAGGAAAGTTATTTCCAAACAACCTACTAGTTCCCTTCAGGCCTCAGGCTCACCATCTGAAGCCTTTGCTGAGGTGCATAGTCAGACTGATGAACAGGACTTTCAAGAAATTGAAAATTCTATTCCAGAACGACTGCAGGAAGGGAATCTAAGCAATCTTTGTGAAGGAGAAGGGGAAACAGGGGAAGTTGGGGAGCCAAGATCTCCTCCTAGGATAATTCAACCATTAAATAGCCCAGATAAGGGGAGCGTGGTAAAAATTATTATTGAAGACACCCCATTTCCTCAGACAGAAATTCCAGATAGGGGAAGTGCTATTAAAACTGTTCCTGTTAAAAATATTCCTCCTCAACCTAGGAATACCCTCTTAGATCTTCCGGAAGGTTATTGGCATATATTTGACCTAATGGCTCAAAATCCGCCAAACACCCAAACTTCTACATTACAATACCCCATAGTGGATTCCGCAGCAAATGCTCCTATGAAAGCAATCCCCCTTCAACACATTCCTACATTTCACGGACTTACATCAGAGGACCCCGATGCATTTTTATTTGAATTTGATGTGCTATGTAGGGGATATGATTACACCACTGACCCCCAGAAATTAAAATTGTTCCCCTCCACTTTGAAAGGGGCGGCTTTAAGATGGTTTATGGGTTTAGGTGGTGGAGTTATAAATAACTGGGAACAAATGAAAGAATCTTTCCTAAAGAAATATCAAGATTACTGTAGGTCTAGAGAACTGAAAGATGAAATATTTCAGATGATAGCTAGACCAAATGAAACATTAGAAGAATACGTGGAACGTTTCCAGTATAATCTGCAAAGATCCCCTTATGCATCGTTGCCCTTGCCTGATAACGTGTTGAAAACAGCATTAATAAGGGGCATGAAAGAACAATGGATTGAAACATTAAACATTATGGGGAAAGGGGATATATATCAGGAAAGTTTTGCTGACATAATTGATTTATGTATCAGGAGTTCGAGAGGCAGTACACGAATCAAACCAGCAGAACATGATCGATTTCCATGGGAAAATAAAATTTCATCAGAAGGAGTAACACGTGTGGAAATTGGGAATTTACTTGAAAATTTTAAAACTGATATACTAGGAACACTGACTACACAATTGGACGTTTTGCAGGCTAAGCAGAAACAAATGGAGGCAGAACAGAATTTAGCAATTTTCTGCCCCAGATGCAGGAAGAAGAATAACCACAAGGAATGCCCACTAGATACAGTTCAGACATGCGCCATTTGCACAAGGGATCACTCTACAGAAAATTGTCCCTCATTACCTGGACTGAAAGCGGTATATAAGGAAGCGGAAGAAGAACCAGAAGCAGTGTATCTACTTAACCAGCGTCGTCAATGGCAGCCGCGACAAACTGGTATGTTTTCAGACCCAGCTTCTTCTTTTTAGTATCCGCAATACAATACTCAACAGTATAATACGTGGCAAAGTTAGTTTCAACCCCCATTTCCAAATTGGTCATCACAGTCATACCCTTCTCCAAACCCGTGGCTAAATCAGACAAGCCAATCTGGCTGGTCGAATCCTCCTTATCCCCCACCATACTGGTAAAACAACCCTTATCCACCGCAATGGACTCCCCCCACTTCACAAAGTTCAAGCTGGCAGAATAACTGGCAGAGACCAACACAGCAGCCAGTAGGAAACATTCCTTTCCCTCAACCTACACTACCAGCTTTACAGCAAAACCCCCAATCTAATCTCAGACCCCAACTCCCAGCCCAGCCCAATCCCAATCCAAATAACAGACCAGTCCAAGCACTCCAAATTTTAGAAACACCAGAAGAAGGACCCGATCTGAGGGAGTGCAATGATCTGCAGTTAAGATCTGGGCGTATCATTCAAACAGAGGGAAACAAAACAGTTCAGATTGAAGATCAGTTACCTAGAGAACAGCTGTCGCAGGAAGAGGATGAAAACAGGCAACAAACTCAGAATCAAGTAACTACATCCTCTCCCCCGTTCCCAGAATGTTTAGTCATACCTCGACCTATACAGCAACCTAATTTTGACATTCTGGGAGAATTACAAAATTTGTACATAAAAATCCCGTTCCTTCAGGCCATTCAGGACATCCCAATATACGCTAAAACTATTAAGGAACTGTGCATAAAAAGACCAAGAAGGAATGTCATAGATAATCCAAGAGTTCAAGTAGTCAGCACTTTATCTGACCTATTATCAGGAAAGGAAACACCTATTAAGTATGAAGACCCAGGAAACCCAATAGTAACTGTTCAAATTTATGGCCAAACCTTAACCAATGCCTTAGTTGATCTTGGAGCTGCAATCAATATATTGACCACCTCCACTTGTCAAAAGTTAGGAATTACATCTGCAGAACCTACTTCAACTTTGCTGGAATTGGCTGATCGATCTGTGGTCAGGCCAGAAGGCATATTGCATGATGTTATGGTCTCAGTTGACTCCTGGGAATACCCAACTGATTTTCTGATAATAAATCCTAAAACCCGACTAGATGGACATCCATTGATCTTAGGAAGGCCTTGGCTCGCTACCGTTGATGCCTACATCGGCTGTCGACAAGGAAACATGATCATAACTAAGGGGGCAGATATTAAGAACTTAGTACTATATCCCCCAGCGCAGCCAAGCATCACAATAGTCAAAACTAATAGGCACCCTGTATCACATCTTACGGACAACATTAGATCTCCATTAACTATACAAGAAGCACTAGAGTTCAAAAATCAAACAGAAGATGATGCCATCAGTAATTTTATTAGTCATACTGAACTCACATCTCGTAACCAGTGTCATATGATAAAAGCAGCATTTGATAACGAAGTAGAGGAGGAACCTCTCAAAGACGTGCATGACCATACAATCCCTGTCACTTCTGTTGGACATAGTAAAATAGTGGAAATCGAACCTGGGAAGACCTTAAACATTAACGCCAACCTTACACCGGAAAAAGAAACAAAACTCATCCATGTTTTAGCAAAATATAAAAATGCATTTGCATGGGATTACCCCGATATGAAAGGAATTGATCCTCAAATGTGTATACACCACATCTACATAGAGAATGATGCAAAACCTATTAGACAACCTCAGAGAAGATTAAATCCTCATCTAAAAGAAGTAGTAAAAGCTGAGCTCCAAAAACTTTTAGATGTTAACTTTATCTACCCTATCTCTGATAGTAAGTGGGTCTCCCTGCTTGTGGTGGTACCGAAAAAGAATGGGAAGTGGAGAATCTGCATGGACTATAGAGAACTAAATAAGGCAATGCAGAAAGATCACTTTCCGCTCCCATTCATTGATCAAGTATTGGACACTTTGGCAGGCAAAAAATTCTTTTCTTTCCTTGATGGCTTCAGTGGGTATAACCAAATACAGATTGCCCCCGAAGATTAGGATAAAACTACTTTTACTTGTCCTTGGGGAACATTTTCCTACCGAGTTTTACCTTTTGGTTTATGTAATGCCCCTGCCACATTCCAAAGGGTTATTCTTAGCATATTTGCAGATCTAATAAATGAAGGATTGGAAGTATATATGGATGATTTCACTCCATATGGAGAAGAGTTTGATCCAGCATTGGAAACACTAGAAAATGTCCTACAACGCTGTATAGCTACCAGGCTTTGTCTAAGCCATGAAAAGTGCTACATGATGATGACAGAAGGAATTATTCTAGGGCACTATATTTCAGCAGCCGCCATACAGGTAGACCCAGCCAAAATCAAAATACTTTTTCTTATTCCTACTCCTACTACTCAAACAGAGGTACGTAGCTTTCTTGGATTCTCTGGTTATTACAGAAGATTTATAGAACATTATTCACGTATTGCTGCACCATTGTATGCACTAACTGGTAATGTTGATTTCCTTTGGACAGAGAAATGTGAACGTGCTTTCAATGACCTGAAAAAGCTTGTATCTACAGCCCCAGTCCTTCGCGGACCAAACTGGGATTTGCCATTTCAGATATCATCCGATGCCTCAGATACAACCATTGGAGTGGTCCTTGGTCAGGAGGAGGATAGAAAACCATACGCCATTTATTACATTAGCAAAAATCTAACCCCTGCTGAATTAAATTATACTGTAACTAAAAAGGAATTTCTAGCTGTTATACATGCTATCAATAAATTCAGACATTACATCACTGGATATCCCGTTATCTTGTACACAGATCATTCTGCTATAAAGTATCTAGCGAATAAACCTGTCACAAACGGCAGAATAACCAGATGGTTGATTTTATTGCAGGAGTTTGACATTACAATCAAGGATCGACCTGGCAAAGAAAACCCGGTAGCTGATTTCCTCTCAAGAATGCCAAAACCAGTCGATGCAACAACAGTTGAAGATCAGTTTCCAGATGAGCATCTCTTTGCTATTGCTGTGCAAACACCCTGGTATGCTGATGTCGCCAATTACCTAGCAGTAGGTAAGTTACCAAAACATTTAACCCCTAATGAACGAAAACAGATTGTCCAGCAAAGTACCAGATTTTCCTGGATTGGAGGCTATCTGTTTCACACAGGGGCAGACATGCAAATCAGGAGGTGCGTTTGACAAGATGAAATCTTTGATATATTGAAAGCATGCCATGACCAACCATGCGGTGGACATTTTGCTGATCGCAGGACTGCACATAAAGTATTACATACAGGGTATTATTGGCCCACGATTTTTAAAGATGCAAAGAAATTTGTCCAAGCATGTGATAGTTGCCAGAGGGCAGGACACCCTAGTCACTCAGATGAGATGCCCTTGAAACCACAACTAGTCATTGAACCATTTGAGCGATGGGCCCTTGATTTAGTGGGGCCAATCAACCCACCGTCAAACCAGAAAACATACATTCTAGTGGCAACAGAATATGTCACTAAATGGGTTGAAGCGGAAGCCTTGCCCAGGGCTACAGAAGAATCTGTTATACAGTTCCTACTCCATCTATTTGTCTACTATGGCCTCCCTAGAGAGATAATCACAGATGGAGGGCCACAATTTGCTGGAAACAGGATAGCGGCAACACTAAACAATTATCATGTTCTGCATAAAATGACCACCCCATATCACCCACAGGCAAATGGGCAAGTAGAAAGTAGCAACAAGATAATAGAAACAATTCTAACCAAAAAAGTTGCATCACATAGACGCGATTGGGCTGCCAGACTACCAGAAGCACTGTGGGCTTATAGAACAACATGGAGAAGCACCACTGGCCACTCACCGTACCAGCTTATGTTTGGAAAACAACCTATCTTTCCTATAGAATTTGAAATCCAGACATTACGAACAGCACAAGAAGTAGGGTTAGATTTAACCGAGGCGCAAACTAATCGATTGCAACAGATTAATGAGCTGGATGAAATTAGACTCTCTGCACTTCAACATACTGCCCTGATACAGCAGCAAAGAGCTAAGTGGCATGATGCTCTCATAAAAAACAGAGTCTTCCATGAAGGAGACTGGGCTCTTTTATATGACTCTAGATTTCAGGACTTCCCCGGGAAACTCCAGACTCGTTGGTTGGGACCATATGAAATTCAGAAAGTACATGACAATGGTACCCTCACACTAATTACTATTGATGGTTCTGGGTATACCTTTAAAGCAAACGGCCATCGAGTCTGTCTCTACTGCAAACCACTTACTCGGGAGTCCTTTTGCCAGCAATTACGCCAAGATTCAGATATGGAGATCTTACGGGAGGAAGACAAGTCTTCTCCACCAGCAACTCGCTAAGAAGTTTATTTTTCTTTCCAATTTGTACATAATTCTTTGAATTATTTTTTGTACATATTTTTTTTTTTTTTTACAGCATGTTGTGATTTTTGTTGTTCCTTTTCCAAAAGGAACAACACTTGCGATTTTTGTTGTCATTTTTCCAAAAGGAACAACACTTGTGATTTTTGCTGTTCCTTTTCCAAAAGGAACAGCACTTGTGATTTTTGCTGTTCCTTTTCCAAAAGGAACAACACTTGTGATTTTTTCTGTTCCTTTTCCAAAAGGAACAACACTTGTGATTTTTGCTGTTCCTTTTTCCAAAAGGAACAACACTTATGATTTTTGCTGTTCCTTTTTCCAAAAGGAACAGTACTTGTGATTTTTGTTGTTCCTTTTCCAAAAGGGACAGCACTTGCGATTTTTGCTGTTCCTTTTCTAAAAATGAACAGCACTTGAGTGTTTTTGTTGTTCCTTTCTCAAAAAAAGAACAGCATTTGTGTGTTTTTGCTGTCTCTGCAAGAAACAGCACGGTTTGATTTCCGCCGGTCTTTTCCAAAGGAACGGCATTTGTTTGATTTTATTGAACTGCACCATTGATTTCCACTGCTCCTTTCTCTAAACAAACAACCGTTGTTGTATCTTTCCTTGAAACTGCACTACAGCTTGTCCCTTCTCAAGGATGCAGAATCCTAATGGTCTTTAGAATACAGCTATCTACTTATGTGATGGAAACAAAAGCACAGTATACGGAAATCGGTAAATCATAAATCGCTATCCTTATAAGCAACTGCCCTGAATTGATGAAAGGATGTAGGGAAAAGATATGCTTACTTATCACCTTTTGTTGCCATTGTTCTACTAACTCTGTTCTGATTGGTAATCTTTATCATGCTAATTTTTTTATCTATTTTAATTATCATTTTCCAATAAGATCAAAGGGTTTATATCTTCCTATTGGGATTTTAAGACTCCTTCCACCATTCCTACTCTTAAGGAGTGCGGAATCACCCTTTGTGTATAAACAGGAAAGGTTCTCTATTAAAACCAAAGAAAAAAGAAGTAAGCAAAGCAGTTTTGTCAAATTGCAGGATAGGGAGTCTCATTACGAGCTGGCCTACCATGATCATCAGGATGGAAGCGAAGTGGCATTCCCATTAGGGCCACCACACCCGGGAAATGGTCCAAAAGGTATATCAAAATAAATAAATAACCCTTGGAACAGGAGGTCTCATCACGAGCCGGCCTGCCCACTATTCGCTCCTTCCTCGTGAATGGCACTATGACTAACTGGTTACCAAGCCTGCATAGTGGCCTACAGTTTTGACATCACATAACACCTCCTCGCATACACAAAGGACTATGGTTCCCGGGGTGAAATAAACAACTCTGCCAAGGTTATGGACACCTGTTGGCAGCAGAGCTCTGTTAATGGTATTGAAGTCGTAACCTTTATACCAATGGGTAAGGAAATTATAACCTTTGTATCTTATAACGTGATAATTTAATTACCCAGCCATATCCCGCATGACTATTTATTACCGCCAATCATTACGGAGCTAGTGACAGTGACCGCATGGGGCTCGCTAATTATGGCAAATGTCTATTCCCGATCTGCCATCAACTCACCGCAGTCGCTTACGTATTAAAAGCGATTCAACTTTTCACCTCGATCCCCGTACTACGCTGTTTTTGCGGACATGGCATATTTTCATAAGCTGCTCCATAAAGGCCTCGCGGACGAAGCAGACGCTGCTCCTTATTTGACGGCTGGGACAGCCTATCATATTGCGGGGGGGGGGGGAGTAACCTCATTATTCCCCAGAATACGTGTCAGCCCGTTATTCGAGAAGATCTTGTACTTGAGCACAGCACGGCTCAACGGTATGATCATTTGCCATTTTTGTTTCTTCTGCATGAATCGTTGTTTGAAGTTATTTCCATTAAACTTGAACGAGAAACTCGCCACCAGCTTCTCTGCGTCTTAACGAACAGCTGTTGTTCCTTTGAGAATCTGCAAGTGAAGCCATGGGTGGAAGGTCAGTCCGCAGAGAACCACAGACATTGACTGCTTCAGCTGCAGCCCGAAGAATTCTGAAGAAAGCAGGATGGTTGACCTACCTCAAACACCTGAAGGAGTCTAATGAAACTGTGGCGAAGGAATTTTTACAAAACCTGCGGGAAGAACATTCCACAATCAGAGGAAAACGAATAGAGGTCACGGATGATATAATAGCAAAAGTCACTGGACTACCGGCCACAGGGTCTGTGTGGACAACAAAGAAGGAAAGGTTGCACAAGATTGTGGAAATCTTTCAGGACGAGGGCCAGAGCTTAACAGTTCGAGGAAAAGGGGTGCTGCCAGCAACGCTAGGAGAGCCATGGGCGGAATTGGCAAAAATTGTCCAGAGCTACATTACTTGCGAAGGAAGAAAAGACGTGGTAAGACCACGACATCTAAAACTCCTAGCTGTCTTAAAACAAAAATGTTTTGTGAATTTACCTACATTGCTTAATTCGCTATTGCATGATGTGGCACGAAGCATGAAAACGGCACAACACAAAGAATCTGTGGTTAGCCATCACGGATTGATTCGTTTGATATTAAACCGTAATCTTACCCAGCAGCAGAGCAGCTGGGAAGAATTAATTGATATCATTAATAAAGGGACGGCCACGTCTGGACGACCAGAAAAATGAAAACAAATTGATAGCACACCCCAACGCCCAGAGAAGCGAAAGAAGGACGCTTGCACAGAAGTGCAAGCTAAAAGACAAGCCAAGAAACAAGCAGAAAAGCAACTTGAGAAACAACCCGACTCTGGTACATCTAAGCAGCCAGCAAAACGAAGAAAGTCGGCACGGCTTGCAGGGTTACAAGCAGAGCTGAAGAAACCCCGGGCTCGCACGAGCCAAGCAATAGAAATTATAGATGAGCAATCGGCAGAGACAGATACAGAAGAAGAAAGTAATGAGGAAGTAGAACAGTCCATAGGGACAGAGGCGGAAGAAGAAAATAGCAGAGAAACAGAGTAGTTCGCAGAGGCAGAAACAGAAGAGGAAGACGAAGAACAGTCAGCGGAAACAGAAATAGGAGAAGAAGGACAGGATGAAGAAGAAGAAGAAAACGAGAAAGAAGAAGTTGAGCGGCCCGAGCAGGAGGAAGAAATGGAACAACAGGGAAGAATCCCAGAACAAAACCCGATGGGGGAAGATGAATTGGCCAATATTCTGGCCAATATGGGCGAGTATGGCCAGCCCCTGAGTCCATCCAACCTCCAGGCCGAAGAAGAAACCTAGGAAAAAGATGCACCCAAGGAAGTGCATACAGAAGAAGCAGAAGTAGAAATTTCACCCGTCAATGATGAGAAGGAAACAGAAAATATCAGGCAGGAACGGCCTGTTCCCATTCAGAAGGCACCAGAGGAGAATCCGGAGGAAATAAGGGCAGAGGAAGAATTGGTCCAAGAAACAACAGAGCCAAGAGAGGTTCTTACCCCCGATCAGCCACCTCAAGAAGAAAATCTAGAAATTAGTCACACTCCAACCCACGACAAGCAGTCAGCTATTCTTTCTGAGAAGTTGATGAAAATAAGGGAATTGCAAAAGGAAAAAGGGACACTGTTAAATGTGATAGTCAGACTTCGCCAGCAGATTAGGCTTCTAAAAGCAAGACAAAGGGGGGTAAGGACCTCAACAAGAAAAAATTCGGCCACGCCAATGAGGCCCCGTAAGAATAAAAGGCGAAGAACTGGGAGCCGTTCCACTACTCAAAATCCTGACGGAAGCCAAACTGTTGTCCCTAATGAAGCAGGAAGACAAACTGTTGTTCCAATTAAAACAGAAGGACAGACTGCTGTTCCATTTCAAAAGGAACAGCAGTGGGCTGGAGTTCGTGTTAAAATTGAAAAAGATGATAAGGAGGTTCAGACGGAGGCACCACCTTCGGGAGTAATAAGGGTTATGAATTTAAAGCAGCATAATAAGAAACTCCAAGTAAAGCTCCCAGCCTCCACAGATGCATGGAAAAAGGACCCAAAAACAAGAACCCTCCACTATCAATTGAAGCAGGCTTAGCAAGAAGCAGAAAAGCTCAGGGAACAAACGGTCCCCCGTGAAAAATATGAGGAATTACAGCAGCAGTTAATGAACGTCAACCTGTCAGAAAGCCAAGCCTTCAAAGGATGGCAAAGGGAGCAAGAGAAAGTTGCCAAGGTAACCCGTAGATTAGATGTAGTCATTAAACAAATCGATACCTTGTGTGCTCTGTACAATGATGCCCTAGCATGTAGAGCTCCTGCCAAAAATTATGCCCTGTTTCTAATGGAAAGATACTTACAATTGAAAATTAAAGCCGTTAGGGCAGGTGCTCCCATAGAAATTAACACTATAGACGATTTTATAAATTGCTGTAAGCATTATGGAGTAAAGGTACAAAGGTTATTATGTGAATTTTACCTGCATAACCTTGTACTAGAACAGGAGACCGAACTAAACCCTGGCCCTTTTGTCAGAGATATTCAATTACAAGCATTCATTTCACTTGCAGTTAATCAGATTAAATGGCTCAAAGCCTACAATGTATTTCAGAGACAAGAAAATGGATTAGACCTATGGGTAAGAGCTGAGCCTAGAGACTCGGAACAGTTATGGAAAAGTCATAGAAATCTCATGAGGACTCCAAGCGTGATTGAAGCATTAGGACCCATGCATGAAGCAATCATTCGGCAAGGGCTTGAATTCTTTTCTTCTATTAAAGACCCTGCCATTGAAGCAGCTAAATTTCGATATCAGGTATCTAATCCAAATATTCAGCTCCGAGAGCCATTTAAGTATGAAAATTTTATGCTTGTTGCTAACCGATTCCCCCTCTACGGTGAAATTGTTTTGAGGGCAGGGCCATCCTGGTTAGGATATAGGTTCTGGAGTCCAATCATTTGGCATCTTGCACCCAGATACCAAGCCCTGTATGAAATGCCCGAGGGCCAGACAAGCCATTTCTTTGATCATCTAGTTTCGCATCATGGGTGTAGGCCCCCACACGAAATTCCATCTCCAGCCTACTCCCTCACTGCTCTGCATGTCAACTACAATGTTTTCATGAGGCCATGAAAAAAGGTAAGCTGGGGGGTGTGTGGAGTACCTAGGAAGGTATGTTTCGATGGTCATTTTGGTATCTTTTCATTAGAACTCAAAAGCCTTTTGCATGAGAAATCTAGATAATGATAAGAATTTATAACGAAACACGAGAGATTAATGAAAAGCATTGATAGTCGTCATTTCTGTGTGCAGGAGGGAGGAAATACGGGAAGTGGCCATTCCAAAAGTAAAGACAAAGCTGAGCTAACTGCTGTCCCTTTGACGGAAGACCGGAAACGAACCAGATCACAACGAATCAACCCAAGAAAGGACGCGGAGATACCAGCACGAAACATAAAAAGAAAGAAGTAACGCAGTATTAATGATTTTGCGAATCCTATTTTGCCTATTTTCTGTACCTAGATATCTCCGCCATCTTCCCTATAAAAGGGGTAGCACTGTTGGCTTCAGAGAGGATCTTTGGGGAGTGTAATTTCTTTTAAGGAAGATCAGGACTATGATCTTTATGTTCGGTTGAAGACTTGAGTTCTTGTAATTTTATTGCATGCTTTAATACAGATTTGTTCACTCTTTTATCTTTGAGCCTGGATCTATCTTAAGCGGTGTACCCCCGGAGGCTAAGGGCCCGGCCGTGGAGGACACTTGCTCTTGTATCATTACGCGTGGTTTCTGTGTGGTTTTTTCATAGACGTATTCTGGTAATCTGCTGTGTTTTGAGAATATTCTATTTCATGCTCTGTTGTGATTAAGTCATTTCGTGTTCTTGAACTTTATATTGATGCTATGTTATTTTACCAATTCTTTAAGCATTGATTAATCCCTACAGGACACTGTTACTTTATTACAGAGTTCTTCACGATTGTGTTTTGCATTCTAACAAGTCATCTGGAAAGATCTGTTTTACATGGGTATCGAATGTGACTATTCTTTATTATGAGATACAGTCGTATGTGCTTTAACAAAAGCGGATTAAGTATGGTGTGTTTCTAAGGTTCTATAGTATTGTTCCATCATATAAGATTAAGGGATTGGTGTGTTGATTGGCATAGTTAAATAGAGTTGCAGCTTAAAGAACTCAGTTATTAGTTATTTCGATTACTATTCTATTCTTGAACTGCTATTCCATTTACCTGTTGTTCCATTTATTTGTTGTTCCATTTCAATTTTATGTTCCATTTCCAGATTGCTAATTTGCTGTTTTTTTGAGGATGGACTTAGGCTGTAGAGGACCCCAGCATCTGCTACTTGGTCCCCAGACCTCTGATCTGCTCCCGTCAGCTATGAAAGGGATGTGTTATTGCTACCAAGCCCTTGGCTGACGTGCTGTTCCATTTCATTATCACTTCTTTTATCTGTTGTTTCATTTCTAATCATTAAGAACGATCCTAGGCTGTAGCGAGCTCAGCATCCGCTATTTGGCTCCCAGACCTCTGATCTATTCTCATCAGTTATGAAAAGGATGGGTTATTGCTACCGAACCTTTGGCTGATGCAATACTTGGTGTGATTTAGTCCTTTGAAGTAGTTAAGTTGTAGACTTGCATTAGTTTACTTTCATAATTGTAAATAGCTGTACTACAAGAATTACTCGGGCAAATTCTAGCCTCAGACTGAGACACCCTTTGAAATAACCAGACGATCCCGGATTGACATATTAATGTGAGGTAACTAGAGGTGAAAGAGACCCTTTTTATAGCTCTACATCTGGGAAGCCATATTTAGGAGTATAGGTATAAATTAGGCCTATAATTGCTCCAAAAGTAAGGTTTGGAAGCTCTGGTACAGTGAGAGGGTATTTATAGTTTGCAAAAGAAGGGCTTTGGGTATTCAAGTGAATTACTCTTCAATTTAGGAAAATATTAATTAATTTCAATTAATCAATCTTTCAATTGCACTGTACGTTTTCAAATTAAAGATTCGTTCTGGTTTTCCCAAGAATACCTAGAATTTGGTGGTATGGGCTGAAAATTGAGTTCAATGGTGAGTGCAGAGGGTACGGTGGCTTCAACTGTGAACTGGATGCTCAAATTGGGTGTCCGGAGCTTCTTCGGGTGGCAAACGGTCGTCAATTTTGGCTGCAGAGGTTCAGGGTGTTGCAGAATGGCTTGAGTGGCATTCACAGTGAAAATGAGTGAAAAGGATGAGATGGGGCTTCTCCGACCTTTTAACCGGCAACAATTACATTTTGGTGCAGAATCTACAAATGAATAGTGGACAGTTTTTGGTCTGGGCAGGGAGGGGGTTTTTTGGGCCATCACACTACTTTTGGAGGGCAGGCGGTATTTGCTTGCGAGCACACAATCTAGCGTGGGGCTGCCACATAGCATAATAGTGCCCAGGCAAACCGTGAATCTTGCGTGCTCTCAGGTTGCTAATGGTCGGGCGGTGAATGTGCGCGATATGGATGTGCACCATCAAATCTGCAGGTGGGAGATCGGATGATTGTCGCACGGTTGAGATGTAGGGAGGGAATCGAAATCAGTATTTGCGGGGCCCAGGGTTTAATTACAAATAATTGTAATTAACTAATACAATAAATCTAAGGTTTAATATAAGCCACGGGTTTATTAAAGTGGGTCCAGGGGTTATTGTGGCGGGGTGTTTTAAATGCACAAAGGGTTAGTGGGTTAAAATGGGTTTATTGGGGAAATATGAAACAGGGAGTTAGTTAACTTATGCGAGGGGGATAAAAACTTACAATAAGGGGGTTTTTATGGGGTTTGAAGGGAAATAGGGAAATTAATAAGGGGGGATGGTAATATTTTCAATGGGGAATGGGTTTCACACTAGGGAAAAGGGGTAGGGGGGGTCATTTTTGTAGGGTAATTCCTAGGGGAATGTGTGAAACCATGGGGGAAGGGTCAAGATGAAGGGAAAAGGGGATTTTATAAGGAATAAGGGGATAAAGGGGAAATTAGCAAGTAAGTATGTGGGGGTGAAATGAAATGAGGGGGAATTAGTCAAACAAGCTTGTGAATATCTTTTCACTCTCATAAATGCTCCTACACATGAAACATTGGATTAAGCATGATAAATGTGCTTTTGACTAAGAAACCTTGTACATTTGCAACTTTTCTTCTACCTACCATTTATTTATCCTTACATTTTTTTCTTGACTTTATTGGGTGCATTTGAGCTTGCAAACCCTTTATTTCCTTTTCTTTTGACAAGAAAACTATCTAATTCTAACCTTATAACTTCCAATCAAGCTCAGATTAAGTTGATGAGCACATTTTTATGCTCTACCTAACTACTGATCTGCCAAGGTTAAACAATTTGGCTAGATATTTATTCTCTATATATCAACATAAAATTTAAAACATGAATGAGTCAAGATTAAGCTGTTTGACCATCATGGATTGTGGTATTTCTAACAAGCTTCACACAACCTTATTTTGCATAGTAAAGTAAAAAGTAGTGGCATTTGAATTTGCAGACTTTCATGATCTGTTTTATTTCTTTTTTGGGGTTCATATTTTTTACTTTTTTGATCTTTTTCTCTTTCTTTTTGTCCTTTGATTATTCTTTTAGGACATACCCTCTTTACATTTTTTAAAATGGAAAACATTTTGCAGAAAGTAAAATTATGTACAATATTACAAGACTAACCATAGCCAATTCAAAATTATGAATCCTATTATTATAAGACCCTAACAGAGGGCAAGGTGTTTCACTATGCCTGGTTATTGTTATTGATCGCTTTAGTGGTGTGGAGGATGCCCGAAGAGAGCCAATTCCCTCAGCAAGACTCAAACTTACCAGAGGCAGCAAAGTTTGCTTCACTCTAGGATACTAAAGACCCCATGCATGTAATGGAGACTAAGATATTATGGGTCTTATTTGAGACATAACTTAGAATGGTGATAAACTAGTGGCCAAGGTTATCACCCACTTTTCATGAGTAGTACACTAACATCGCTGATTTCAAGCCAAATTTCCATAATCTGCATATTTGCACAAAGAAGGATGCCTGGGGAATATGCAACAAGTTACATTACTTGGTTGCCAAGGACAATATAGTAGCGGTCATCAGCAAGTGGCCAAGTAATTGACTCCCCCATTCTGATGCCAGCATAGGTACCAGCATGGCTGCTAAAGGTTTAACAGTGCAGACCACGACAACAAAAAAGAAGGAGGCATAGAAAGTCTCTGCCCGAGAAAAGGTTGCACAGAAGAAAGAAGTTGTAGCAAGGGATAAAGAAGTTGTTGTGAAGGAGAAAGAAGCAGCTGACAAGGAAAAGGGAAGCAATACAGGAAAATACTACATCACAAGCCGCCATCGACGTCGATGAGTCAAAAACTGAGCGAACACAGGTGGAGAAAGAAATAGAGGTAAAAGAAGAAGGGGGCACAGAGTTGCAGTCCCCCTTCGTTGTCAAGAAGAGGAAGAAGAGGACTTCCACAAGGTAGTGCAAGAAGAAAAACTCTGACAAAACTGTGGGTGATACGCCTTTTGTCCTCACAGAGGGGGACTTGGATGAAATTGGGGATGTGGTCTACAGTGTGACGATGAATCTCATGAGCCATTTTGAAGCGTAGTACCAACAATCGCTCAGTAAGGTACAATAGGGTCTACAAGATTTTTAGGTACAAACAAGTCTAATTCAAGTGAGCGTGGGATAGGCAAGCGTGAAGTAACCGAGCCTGAATCAAGCGAGCAGGTCTGTCTTAGGTGTAGAAATCACTATGGATATCTACACCATGCAATTACCAGAAGGATCCCTACACGATGACTCAACCGAAGAACAAGCACACCTACTACAGATGAAGAATCTCAGTATGAATTTGGTCATGCTTCCCATTCAAAGTCTGCACGATCTACACCAAGGGGTGTCCGATGAACTCAGGATTCGAGAGAAACGCGCATTTCTGGTAATCAACGAAGTCAAAGCCAATGACCAGTGGATCCTCGAGGAAAAGGCGCGGGCCCTCAAGGAAAAGGAGGAGGTCACAACATGAAGCTAGCAGTTGCAAGCATCTGTTGAATAGGCTATTGGGTCCCTATAATACTAGTGATTACCCCATTACTATTGTAGTTGTACCCCTTATTAATATTTTTGTGCCCCTATTATCCCAATATTGTTATTACTGTGCCCCATAGAATCCCTCTATTGTTATTTTTGTGGCTTTATATTATTATTGTTAGGTCGGCTGGGTTATATTGTGACTCAGACTCCTATATAGAAAGGAGGTTTTATCATTTGAATCATCCAAGAATTGTTCAATTATGTAATGTAAAGGAGGTTGCCTCCTCAAAGAGGTTGAATTCTAAGGCGTTGATCTATCTTTTCTATCTTTTCTTGAGCTGGTTTCATAACATTTGGAATTAGAGCTTTGGATTCTAGGATTTCGCTGCTCCAAACAGGTCATCATGGAATTTTCGCTATAACTTTGTTTCTGCAATGTTTCAGAAGTTGCAAAAAAAATCAATTTGAGAAGAAATAGCGCTGAACCCTGGGTCCGAATTTCAGATCTGTTTGCGCTATATTTGCGGAGATATGATCTGAGAAATTTGGTCTTTTTGCAGACTCCTAAATTACATTCCAAATAGGTGACCTGGGGAAAAGCGTCATAACTTTCTCTCTGGGGATCGGATTGAAATTTCATAAGAAGGTATAGAAAGATGACGGACTGTAGTTTCTTGTATGCGTTTTTTAGATCCAAAGGTCGAAACAGTGACTCGTGGCATGTCGTACAAGTTCGCTCTACTGAACTAGTCTATAATCAAGTCACTGTGGGAGATTTCACATAACTCTTCCTTGGAGAATCCAATTTGGGTCAGACTTGTGGCATTGGAAAAAGGACATAGAGGGCTACTGCAGATCACAAATTTAGATCTAGATGATTGGAAAGTACAGAGACACATTAGAGGCAATATCGAGCTCCTACAAAGTGAAAAAAGGTGTGTAGGTTTTCTTAAATTTTTGCTTAAGCTTGGTTTGAAAATTTATTTTGAAGGAATTCAAAGGGCATAATAGAGCATTATTATCGGTAACTGATACCCCGAGGAAAGAAAATGCAAACACCTAGTAAGGAACCTGAAAGCTCTAGCATGACTCATGAAGAAGAGGAATAAATGCAACATGATATATCAAAATTACAAGACCAAGTGCAACAACTGTCCCTTGCACAAAAAGGAACGGAATCTAAGATGGATGGTTTAAAGAAAGGCGTAGAAGCTAAGATGGATTGTTTAAAGAAAGGTGTAGAAGCTAAGATGGATGACGTGGAAGCTAAGATGGATGATTTGAAGATAGATTTGAAGACAGACATGGAAGAATTGAAGATAAATATGAATAAGTTGCTACAGGAAAGGGTCACTAATGGTGAAATGGTAGTAAAGGAAACTCATGATGAGAACAAAAGAAATGTTAATCATGATTCCATAGACTCTAATGTTGGATCTGAGACCCACCATATTCCAAAAATCGATATGAGGAAGTTTGATGGCAAGGATCCCGCAACATGGATATTACAGATGGAGCAATTTTTCGATCTCAATAATGTGCAAAACACACAAAAGGTGCGTATTGCAACTTTATATTTGGAACCAAATCAGTTTGTATGGTATCAATGGCTTTTCTCTCGTAAACAATTTATCACTTGGGCAATTTTTATGGAAGAATTGATAGCACATTATGAGGATACAAAAAGCAACACTTTTTTTAGCCAATTGATAAGTCTCAAACAAAAGGGTTCAATAATGGAGCACATTGAGGAGTTCCAAAAATTGAACATAAGGGTAAAAGATATTCCAGAGGAGCATAGGATTGATGTGTTCATAGGGTCTTTAAAGGATAATATCCAACATGATGTTCGCCTTTGGGAACCTGATTCATTAGAGAAGGCATTCAGGTTAGCAAGAAAAATGGAAAGCAAAATTATGGCAACAAGGAAGCATACCAGTCACAACTATAAAAACGGAAGTGTTGTTGCCGCTAGTCTTCCACAACCTATAAGGTTGACACCACAACAATTGGAAGAAAAAAGAGCAAAAGGGCTTTGTTACAGTTGTGATAGCAAATACACTAAAGGTCATAAGTGTATTGAGAAGAAATTATTCTACATAGATTGTGAAGAGGAAGAAGAAAAGGAGTAAGAAAGGTCAAAAGAAGAGGATATACTCCAGGAACAAAGCCTAGATAAAGAAGAAATGAATCCGACCATATCTTGTAATGCATTGGCGGGAATTACCACTCCTCAAACCATCAAGATAGAAGAACAAATCAAGAAGAAAAAGGTAATAGTATTGATTGATTCAGGAAGTACCCACAATTTTATTCATTGTAAGGTAGCAAAAGAATTGAATTGCTTCTTATATCCAGCACCAGAGTGTCAAGTGATGGTTGCAAATGGAGGAACAATAAATTGTTCGGGAAAGTGCCATAATATCAAGCTATCCATGGGAGAATATGTATTGACTAGCCCAATGCTTTCCATTCCAATGGGAGGTGCTGATGTTGTACTAGGAGTCCAATGGCTACAATCCTTGGGTACAATAGCTTTTAATTTTCAAGAAGTTTTCATGAAATTTTCTGTGGAAGGAAAGGAAGTTGAATTAAGGGGTATTGTAGGGAAACCAGGAAAGATAATCAGCTCTAACGGTATGACAAAGCTTCTAAAAAAGGAACAAAAGGGTGTAATTGCACAATTATGTTCGCTAGATGTTTCCACATTGGAATCATCTATTTCTCCAGATCTCCAAAAAGTCTTGGACAATCATTCCAAGGTATTTGAGACTCCCAAAAGTCTCCCACCTATTCGTGATCATGATCATGCTATTCATCTAATTCCAGGAAGTGTTCCTCCAAACATCAGGCCATACAGATAACCCTATGCCCAAAAGAGTAAATTGAACGTATGATTGCAGAAATTCTAGAGGCTGGTATAATTCAACCAAGTCAAAGTTCTTTCTCTGCTCCAGTAGTATTGGTGCACAAGAAGGATGGATCATGGCGCATGTGTCCGGATTATAGGGAGCTCAACAAGCTCACTATTAAAGATAAGTTTCCCATTCCTGTCATTGATGAATTACTGGATGAATTGCATGGATCAATTTACTTCACCAAGTTGGATCTTTGTTCAGGATATCATCAAATCAGAATGAAGATTGAAGACATTCCGAAAACAGCATTTAGAACTCATGAGGGTCATTATGAATTTTTGGTCATGCCTTTTGGCCTTACCAATGCACCTTCAACATTTCAAGGTTTGATGAATTCAATTTTCAAACCATTCCTTAGAAAATTTGTGTTAGTATTTTTTGATGATATACTAATCTACAGCAAGTCTTGGAAGGATCATGTTGAACATGTTGACAGGGTGCTACAACTATTGGAGGAGAAACAATTATATGCAAAAAGATCCAAATGTTTCTTTGGAGTACAAGAGGTGGAATATCTGGGTCATATTGTATCTCATGAAGGAGTTAAGGTAGACCCTAGAAAAATTAAAGCCATTAAGGAATGGAAAATTCCCACATCCATAAAGCATCTGCGAGGATTTCTCGGGTTGACAGGGTATTATCGCAAGTTTGTTAAGAATTATGGGAGAATAGCAGCACCTCTAACAACATTATTGAAGAAAGAGAATTTTCATGGACTCCAAAAGCAACAAAGGCATTCGAACATCTTAAAGAGGCAATGTGCCAAGCACCGGTCTTAGCTACACCGGACTTCACAAAAACCTTTATTGTGGAATGTGATGCTTCAGGAAATGGAATTGGTGCTGTTTTAATGCAAGATGAAAGACCCATTGCTTTTGAAAGTCGTCCAATCAAGGGAAAGTTTTTACACAAAGCTATTTATGAGAAGGAAATGTTGGCAATACTCCATGCACTTAAGAAATGGTGACCCTACCTAATGGGAAGACACTTCAAGGTAAAAATGGATCATGATAGCCTTAAATACTTTTTAGAACAAAGATTATCCTCTGAAGAGCAACAAAAGTGGGTCACAAAGATGTTGGGTTATGACTTTGAAATCATCTACAAAAAAGGGAAGCAAAATGTGGTGGCAGATGCACTCTCAAGAAAGGATGAGGATGTGGAAGCATTGTTGTGCGCCATTTCTATTATCCAACTAGATTGGATAAACGAAGCAAGGGAGGAATGAAAGAATGACGAAGAAGTGTGGGCACTTATTCGAAAGTTACAACAAGATTCCAGTATGTCTGATACATTTAGCTGGAAAAATGATTCGTTATGGTACAAAGATCGCTTATACCTCTGTAAGAATTCCCAACTAAAACAAAAGATTCTTATGGAATTGCACACTTCTCCCTTAGGAGGGCACTCAGGATTTTTAAAAACTTACCACAGGGTTAAGAAGGAATTTTTTTGGGATGGCCTTAAATCAGATATTCAAAAGTTTGTGGCGGAATGTTTGGTTTGCCAACAAAATAAAGTTGAAACAATTAAGACACCGGGTCTATTACAACCTTTATCCATTCCAAGCCAACGTTGGGAGGAGATTTCAATGGATTTTATCACAGGTTTACCCAAGTCTGAGGGAAAGAGTGTCATCATGGTGGTAGTTGATAGACTTACCAAGTATGCACACTTTTGTGCATTATCACATCCATTTAAAGCCAATACATTTTCTACTGCATTTATGGAAACAATTCAAAAGCTACATGGAAACCCAAAGATTATTGTAAGTGACAGAGATCCCATTTTCACTGGAAATTTTTGGACAAAATTATTTTCTTGTCTTGGTACTCAGTTAGCTCATAGCTCATCTTATCATCCTCAATCTGATGGGCAAACTGAGATAGTAAACAAATGTTTGGAAGGATATCTTCGTTGCTTTGTATCTGATAAACAGACACAATGGGTCAAATGGTTGCCTCTGGCTGAATGGTGGTATAACACTTCCTTCCATACAGCAACAAAAATGACCCCATTTATGGCACTTTATGGGTATCAGCCACCATCCATCACATCATATTTAAGAGAAAATTCTAAGGTTCAAGCAGTGGAACATCACATTGAACATCAACAACAAGTCCTCCAACTCTTAAAGGATAACCTCGTGTTGGCACAAAATAGAATGAAACAACATGCAGATCAACATCGTAGCGAAAGAAGTTTTGATATAGGTGATTGGGTATTCCTATAGCTACAACCATATAACAAAATGTCCCTCAATCAAGCTAAGAAGGATAATAAATTATCACCAAAGTATTATGGTCCATACAAGGTGTTGCAAAAGATTGGTACTATGGCATACAAATTGGAGCTTCCTGCAACTTCTCGATTGCACCCAATTTTCCATGTTTCATGTTTAAAGAAGGTTATAGGGGACAAGCTCCCAGTTCAAACAATATGGCCAGAACTTGACGAGGAAGGAAAAATTATATTGGAACCGCAAGCAGTCACAAAAACAAGAACTCGACAACTACGAAATTGATCAATTTCGGAGTATCTTATCAAATGGAAGAACTTATCCGCTGAAGATTCCACATGGGAGGATGAGAATTTTATACAGAAGCATCCAGAACTTCTCAAGCGTTCAGGACAACACTTTTTGAAGGAGAGGGGCATGTTGGGTCCCTATAATACTAGTGATTACCCCATTACTATTGTAGTTGTACCCCTTATTAATATTGTTGTGCCCCTATTATCCCCATATTGTTATTACTATGCCCCATAGAATCCCTCTATTGTTATTTTTGTGGCTTTATATTATTATTGTTAGGTCGGCTGGGTTATATTGTGACTCCTTAGACTCCTATATATAGAAAGGAGGTTTTATCATTTGAATCATCCAAGAATTGTTCATTTATGTAATGTAAAGGAGGTTGCCCCCTCAAAGAGGCTGAATTCTAAGGCGTTGATCTATCTTTTCTATCTTTTCTTGGGCTGGTTTCATAACATAGGCCTACAGTGAGCTTCCAGAGCTCAAGATCCCAGTAGAAGCGGCCTCCGTGGAGAAGATTCAAAATTTGGTAGCTACAGTCAAAGAGTCTAAGGACAAAATTGGTTGAGTAAGGTTTGAGCTACAACTGCAAATCTTAGAGTTACAATTAAAGTTGCAACCCACTACTCCTCCAAAGGTTAGAGAGAAGCGTAGAGCTGCTATTAAAGAAGGCATGGCCACCTTGGAAGATGCAGTCAAGGGATGCACTGAGTTATTTGAGCAGGCCATGGAGTTATGGACCTCGCTGCAGGAGGATTCAACTCTGCAAAATATTGGAGAAGACATCAAGGAAAACTAGAGGTAGTTCAATGAAATCTGATCGACTGCGCGAACATTGGCACCAGTGAAAAGGCTCACTAAATTACAGGAATGAAAGCTCATTTAGAATGAAATTGATGAATTACATTGCAAGGAAGAGATCATATCTTCAAGGACGCAATAGTGGGTAGATGAGGCCAGTCAATTGACTCTGTCAGTGTAGAGCAAGCTCAAAGGGATGCAGCAAATACAAAGGACCATGGGCTTTGTAGTTGAAGGCCCAACTACTAAAAAATGGTTGAGGAATTGCTCCAAGCTACTACAAAGGGAACAATAGACTTGTAGGTTTTGAAGATTGAGTTCAGTGAGGCGCAGGCGAAAATCGAGGCGCCACCAGTAGAGTGACTTGAGGATGAGTCACGAAATTGTATTGGGGGCTTGTTTGGACAGCGTCCCCTAGGGTAAATTTTCTAAGTAATTTTTTTAACTATGTAAAGTCTCCAAATTTTGAGGAGCGGAGCGCGAAGGTCATAGGAGTCAAAAGAGAATCCATTCCATTATTTTGTTAGAAGATAGGATGTTTTGTGACCCACCCATGGTTCATAAACCATGGTATTGTAAAATAAGAATCTATATAAAGGAGTCATAATTAGTCAAATAATTGAAGATCATTGTATGGGCAAGTAGTCTGAGGCAAAAAAGTCTGTTTTCTGTACTTAGGAAAAGGGGAAGGCTCCTATAGCTATGTTTGCAGAGACCTTGGTAAGTTTGCAACCTGAGTGCGCGAGCCCCTACAGTTATGTGCGTAGGGAAGAAGAGTCTGTAACAAAAGAATAATATCTAATAAAGACTATTTTGGAGTAATAATTATGTATCAGTGCCTTTATAATTTACTTATGAAATTTATGTGTATTCACTCTGTTTTCTACATCTATCTGAAGAAACACTTAATTGGTGCGAGAAAGTAATAGATCTGATAGTTTACATGATGTTATGAATGTTTAAAGCATTTCATGAAGGGCTAGATTCTATTTTCTGTAAGTTAGTGTGATTTCTGCATTTTAAGGGTTACGGTTAATGACGGCTAGGATAAAGCCACAGAAGTAACACAAACCCAACACACAGACCTCTGAATGCATAAAACTGGTTTTGTCATCCCCCAATACTAGTTCGGGTGAGACTGCAGTCTGTGCTACGCGGGTTGTTTCCGAAAGGGCCAACATTTTAGGGTTTTTTTGGTTGGTACAACTAACTCTGAACCTGGGTCACGACCGCTAAAGCCAACACTAGCCCATAACCCAAACCTCTGTTTTCCATCCACCGTGAGCAAGAAACCATAGGAAAATCGGACATCTTTAGGGTGTTGGGCTTGGCCTTGAGAGATTTTCATCTTCCCTACACCTTCTACAACTATCATGCACCCCTCCAACACCTCATATCACTAATCTTACCGTCCAAAACCTCTCAGCTAACTTCCTGTAGCAACTCAGGACATCCTGTAGAAGATCAAGGTATCCTGTAGCATTTTCCTGTAGCAAACCTATAGCAACCTGTTTTCACCCCGTTTTAACCTGAAATGGTAAGATACCCTAGTATAGGAGTAGGTTAGCCCCTCAGATTGGACTCCATGTCAAAAAGTTCCACCTAGACCGAATTTCCCATTACTTTCCCTCCTTTAAGATCACATAGCATTGGTTTTTATATCTCTAAAGTTATCAATTAAGACTTTTCCAGCAAATGTGAATGCGATAATTAATGTATACATGTTTGAGTTCTAAGATGATAGAATAAATTTCTATCTTCAAGCAGTCTTGATAGCTAGATGATTAATTCCAAGATTAGGATAGTTTCCTTTATGCAAGTAATTTGTGTCATTTCATAGCTAGATGATTTATGACATTTCATAGAATTTACCATTTGGTAGATTTTATTTCCTAAATAGACAAGAATTTACTTTTCGTGCACTAGAACTAGCTTTACATTTAGTGTCAGTACTTAGACTCCCTTTCGTTTAATAGATGACTGGTCTGGAACCCTAATGGTCAAGTGCGCCAATTGAGAGGTGACATGACTAGAATGATGCATCTGCTCTGTATATAGCCTTGTCACCTCCAAGTTTGTACTAAACCCGAGATTGATAAAGTAAATTCCGTTGCCCTAGGAGTTGCAACATTCTTGCTGCAATATCGAGGCTCATTAATTTTTGGCGTCGTTGTTGGGGATGTGACTCAGTATTGCAGCGAGAATGTTACAACTCCTAGGGCTACCAACTTTGCTTTATCAACCGAGGTTTCATTCAAACTTGGAGGTGAAAGTTCTATATATGCAGCAAATGCATCATTCTAATCATGTCACTTCTCAACTAGAGCACTTGACCATTAAGGTTCCAAATCAGTCCTCTATTGAACTGAAGGGAGTATGACTACTAAAATTGAATGTAAATCTAGTTCTAGTGTAGGAAAAGTAAATGCTTTTCTATTTAGGAAATGAAAGCTGCCAAATGGTAAATGCTATGAAATTCCGTAAATCATCTAGCTATGAAATGACACAAATTACTTGCAACAAGGAAACTATGATAATCATGCAATTGATCATCTAGATATCAAAAATGCTTGTAACTATAAAGTTACTCTATCATCTCATAACTCAATCATGCATACATTAACTATCTCATTCACATTTGCAGAAAAAGTCTTAATTACAAACTTCATAGATATAAAATCCAATGTTGTATGATTTTACAAGAGGGAAAGGAATGGGAAAGCTGGTCTAGGTGGTACTTCTAGTCATGTAGTCCAAGCTGAGGGGCTTACCTACTCCTATACTAGGCTATCTTATCATTTCAGGTCAAAACAGGGTCAAAAGAGGCTATTACAGGTTTGCTATCGGAAACTGCTACAAGATGTCTTGATCTGCTATAGGATGTCCTGAACTGCTACATGAATTTAGTTGAGAGGTTTTGGAGGGTAAGAATAGTGATATGAGGTGTTGGAAGGGTGAATGATAGTCATAGAAGGTGTAGGGAAGGCCAAGCCCAAAACCCCAAGGAGGTCGGATTTGCCTAAGGTAGCTTGCTCACACTGGCTAGAAAAAAGAGGTTTGGGTTATGGGATGGTATGCCTCAATAGAAGGTGGAGAAGACCTAGGTGAAGCTGGTTGGAGGAGTTCCTTTCTGCAGATAAAAAATCCCTGCAATAAAACCTGTTTTTATTTTCATTTATAAATCACTACATGTCCACATGGAAAGGATGAGTTGAATTTGAGAAAGCTAATATATCTACTGTTAAGGACTATCTCTATGAAGTGGATTTCCTTTTAAGCTATAGAAACCTTAAGAAACAAGATAACAACTACAGATGCTTCCAAGAAATCATAAACAATTATCTAGCTAAGAATGAAACTCAATCTATGAAATAGACAAAAGACAAAATCTGTTTTTGGAGTTGTGAGAGTGGGGTCCTCTAGTCATGATCCCATGAGGGAGATGAGATAGGGGCCACTGTCACAAGATTTTGTGGTATAATTTCCTCCACTAAACTACAATACTAATATTCCTCTTTAAACTAATGAAAACAAGATTAATCAACAATTGAATTAACCTGCTAAGCTAAATAGAAAAAACATAAATAAACTTCATCAACTAACTATCATTCTAAGCTGAGAATACAACTGCAAAAGAGAAACTTATGCTGCTATGGCTAGGGCCCTAACCCAACAGCTTTATCCCTCTAAGTCAACTCAATGCTGGATCAAAACATAGTTTTTAATTATCATAAAAATTTCAAGTACATTATAACAATAACAGTCAAAATGTTTTAGCTTAAAATGGCCTCTTGGCTACAACAAAAAGGATTACAAGTGCCTTGGTTTTCTTAGATGATGTTGACCCGGTGACAGGATTTCTAACATAGGTGATGGTAGAATTTGGGGTTTCTTCTGGTGATGTGACTTTCTCAGCCTTCATACCATTGACTCTAGCTCCTCCTACTTTCTTGGTGATTCTTCAATGATGATGTGGATTTTTGTCAGTGTTTGCAGCTTCCCCTTCTTAATCCTAGTGCTTCTTCTTGTTTTGAAATATAGGGGAGTCTACCTCTTCCTTTTCCTCTTCAATCTCCTCAAGTGGAGATGGAGGTTGGTTATCTGGATGCACTCTTCCAAACTTGAGGTTGATATCTTGATTTTCCATAGCATAGGTGGGGTAGGATGTCTCTCCATTATAGACTTGTTATGCTTGTTTGTTATTCGGGTTCAGATTTGGTTGAGCAGGCATTTGAGGTTTCTTAAGTGGAGCACGATGAAGGAGGTGTGGTTGATATTGATGTGGAGGTAGTAAGGTTTGGGGTTGGTTGAGTGGAGGCCTCCAACCTTGTGATGGGGTATTCCACTGAGGATGTGGGAGAGCATCTGAAATGACTTATTGGTCGGTTGGGAAGGGTATTGAGGTGCATAATACCAAGGAGAAGGTGTGGACCATGAAGGATATGCAGGAGAACAGCAAGGGGGAAGGGATGCATTATGATTGGGATTTTAATAGGAATATGATGCCCCTTGCATGCCTTTCTGGTATGGTCGAGGTCCTTGAGGCCTCCTTTGATTGATATAATAGAGTTGTTCAGCCCCACCTTCAACCCCTTGGTATACAACCTTCAATCCAGGTAGAGAAGGACACTTATTTGTGGAATGGATTTCTTCACAGACCGATCAAACCTCTATAACATTCAATGGACATTCATTTCTGGGGTGCCTTCTAGTAAATCTACGGCAAAAGATAGCTAAGGCTCTCTCTGCTTCCTCCTAATTCCTCTTGATCTGCATGGTGTCCATTTGCAAAGAAAGGGTGTGCAACATTTCAATTTTAAAGTCTTCCAACATGTTTCCAATTTCACTCTTGATAGATGTGTTGGAGGAAGAGGAACTGGCCAAAGCTTGACTAACCCTACCCTTCTTTCTGGTAGCCCTAGAATGGTTTTTGAAATTTGTCTTGATATCATCATAAGATAGTTGATAAATTTCCCCTCCATACATCATGTTTAGGGTTTCCAGAATGGCCTCCCTCATTCCTCTAAGAAGGACTAACTCGAGTGATTCAGGATCAAGGGTGCATTTGGCCCTTTTGTAACTGAGTTGGAACCTTTTCTCATAATCTTCCAAGGATTCATCATGTCCCAAGGTCATTCTAAAGATTTCCTCTTTGGTGTATTTGGACCTACAATAGTCCTTGTACTTATTGTTGAAGGCTTGCTTCATTTGAGCCCAAGTATTGATGTTGTCCCCAGGTAAACCCATGAACTAGTGCAAGGCTGCATCCTTAATGGTGGATGGGAACAACATCAACTTCTGGTCTTCAGAGGTATAATCATAATTTCTGCAGATGACAACAAAATCAAACAAAAAGGTATCTGGATCCTCTGAGGTTAAGCCATGGAAGTGAGGAAGAGAAGAGGGGCTTATGTTTTTCATCCCAGCATTTGCATTAGTCTCTCTACTGGGAAAATCACCCCCATTTCTATTTTTAATCTCATTTTTGTTTTCAACCATGGTGTAAGTGTGTGGACTGGTTTCTTCTTCTTCTTCCCCAATAGACTCTTCAAAGATCTTTGGTTGTTCACCTAATGGGTCCTCTAATTCTACTACAACCAGAGAGGGAAGCTGACAACCACCAAAGAAGAGGGAAGGTGTTGAAAATAGAAACAAGAAATGGTAAAAGTAGAAATGATAAAAATAAAACTACTATAAATAGCAATTCAACCAGTGCTGAACATAGCAACAAGGGATGAAAAAATGGAAGTGATAAAAATGGCATTCTATAAATAGCATTCTAAGCCAAGTGAGCAGTGTGAGGTGGGAATTCACACAAGTGGAAGCACTAGACCCCAGGAAAAATTGTGCAAGGAAATATGATGCTTGGAGGGCAGAGGAGAAGGTTGTGAGAGCCTTTGACTGTCTATGAGCAGTATTGTTTGATTGCAGAGAGAGAAGGATAGCTTGAGAGCTGATTCTTTTTGTAACTTGAACAAGATTTCCACTTGTATGATAATACAGAGATTGGGGTTTTAGGCTGAGGCTTTCCTCGGGTTATTTATTCTTTTTTACGTGTGATTGATTTCTCATTCTCAATTATATGTGTTCTCTTGATCTTGCTCAATTTGATTAAGCTTCCGCAAAGTGTTGTAGAAGTAGATCTTGTATTGTGTTTTAGTATATTGCATAATCTTTTGATCTATAGTGGGAATTCCTACATGGTATCAGAGCAAAGGAGATTAAAGGAGAAGAACAATATACAAGAAGGGAGAAGTTCGAAGCTTGTGGTTCCTGAATATAGAAATCAAGTTCTTATCACATCTCAATTTCACCAATGGCGTTCAGCGGTTTAAGACTTGAGTATGGCCTTGATGGCAGCTCGAATTATATAGCTTGGAAGGATCGCATGGAGGTAGTATTAGAGGATAATGGTGTAAATGACTTCATTGATCAAGAAGTCCCCAAGCCGACTGATGCTACTCAACTGGCGGAATGGAAGAAATGTGTGGCTAGAGCAAGGAGAATCCTCCTGGAGGGAATTCGAGACCACATTGTCTCGAGCCTCCATGGGAAGGAGACACTATTTTCGATGTGGAAAAAATTGAAAGATCTATATCAGAACGGCAGCAATCAGACGAAGCTAATGCTGAAAGACAAGCTTCGTAAGATCAAGTGTGAAAGGGTGACAAGATCTTGATCTGAATTGGATCCATAGAAGACTGTCAAGGAACCATGACTGTATCAGGTCGAACAAATCTCTAAGGAAATCCAAAACAGTGATCAAAAACACCCTGAACCAGTGGCAATGGAAGCCAACATGGAATGACAAGGACCTCGGTCAAAGTGCGCTGACCAAGGCCCATGGAGATTGCGCGGGAGGCCGAAGTAGCCCCTAGGAGCCCCAAATCGAGAAATGGAGGTGATTTTTGATGCGTGATTAGTGCTAGCGCTAATCGCGCATCGCTGGGTGAACAGGGACATAATGGAAAAGACCAAGCACTCAGTCGCATGGGGGAACCGAAGAACCATGGGCAAAAAAGGAAAAATCGCTGAAAGTACAAGGCGGGACCCACGCTCTAGAAAATCAATGGTATTGATCGGGGCACCCTTAAATGATAAGAGGTTTTGGACAAGAGCGGAGCAATTCCATACATCGATCGAAACGCGGCAAGCAGAGGTGAGAGGAAACCGCTGTTGATCACGCGTTATCGGTCGAGAAAGTCAACTGCACGAAATGTGTGTATGGTTTCGGATCTGGAGGGCTCAGATCGGACAGCTGAGATCGCGCCTGACAGAGGAAGCGGAATCAACAAGGGAATACGCTGCGTTTTAGAAGGGATTTGGAATCTGTTTGACCACCACAGTGGAGGAAAGATTCATCCGTAATGTCACTAAAGAAACGAACCAACGAAGCATGTTGGCGCCATTTAGAGGAGGACAAGTGGCCACTCCTTGAGCATTCATGATGATGCCAAACAGGGAACTCCAAGAACAGCTAAAAAAGGTGAAGAGACAGAGGCGGAAGAGGAACCGAGACGACATTGGTTCGAATGGCTAAAGCCATGATCAGAGGAAGAAGACAGCGAGTTGAGTTAGTCAAAGTCCAAGAGACCGAGAGAGAGACAGAGAAAGGAACCAGAATCCTGAGAGGAGGATAGAACACAGAGAACAGTAAAGCAAAGCAGAAGAGACAGAGGGCCAAGCTGACCAATGGAAGCATCGAGCACCAGAGAGCTTGAAGATTCAAGCCATCCCATAGAGGAATCTATCCGGACTGAGCATCACATTTGGCTCATTCCAATGTAGACTAGAAGGTCACAGAGCTGGTAGGAAGAAGAAGTTTGTGTACTCAAGTGGCTTGGGAATACAAGAACCACCCTGTCAAGCAAACCTGCTTTAGGAGAACTCACATTGAGTTCCTATATTGTAATTTCTTTGCTTAAAGACACAATAAAACAAGGCCACCACTGAAAGCTGGACCAGAGATGTAGCCCTGGAGAATAGGGTGAACTCCTTATTCAAATTTCTTGTGTCTTTATGTTTGCTTACTGTATTTATCTACTGTATTTCCACTTTATTGTCTATGTATTGGAAATCTGATCGATCCGTTGCTTCAATAACACAGAACACACACCAACACATGAGTCTGTAATACCTTTGTTTAACAAATCTTTAACTGATGTCACTCATAGGGTGAATATCAGATCAAGTGGTATCAGAGCACTAGGCTGTAAGGTTAGACAAGCTTGTGTTGGTTTAGATGTGAATGCTCACAGGATCAAAGCTTAAATTAGGAGAAGGAGAGTTGGTGGAAACTAATCCTGAGATTGGGAGAGTCTATTCTCGAAAGACAATGTCAGAAGAAGGTTCTGTAGGGCCATACCCTCAATTCATAGAGAGTTTCCTAGCTATAAAGTATATGGTAGAAGAAATGTACAGAGACTTTAGAAAGCAAAAGGTTGAAGATTCATCAGGTTCTAAACAAGATAAAGAAGAAGATGACTCTCACTTCCATGACCACTCCAAAGGAAAGGGGAAAGAGGAAAGCTTTCTCACACCTCCTAATAACACTGTGCATAATAAGAAATCATCTTTGATTAAGCCAGATGTTAAATTTGATTTTCCTATATATGATGGAGAGCTAAATGCTGAAAAGTTGGACAATTGGATTAGACAAATTGATGTGTATTACAGGGTACAGAACATAAACTCAGACAAGAGTAAGATTCAACTGGCAAGCCTACACCTAGGAGGCACTACCTTGGTTTGGTGGGAAGCCAGAACCCAAGCTGATATGAAAAGACATGGTATGACCATCTCTATCTGGAGTGACTTTGTTTCTACAATCAAGAAGCAGTTCTATCCATTGGCCTACATGCAACAAGCCATGATGAGTTGGAAAACTCTTCTGCAGTTGAAAGGGCAAAGTGTGCAAGGGTATACTCAAGAATTCAGAAAGAGAACATTGATGTTGGGTATCTCATTAGACTCACCGGAGACTCTTTTGAAGTACATTGGTAGTCTACACAGCTACATGAGGCATACCATCCTCATGTTTAATCCCACTAGTATAGATGAGGTATCTGTACAAGCTACTCATCTAGAAGCTAGAGGAAAGAATGGCAATCCAGAAGTTGGGGGACCATCCCAACCCACTGTAAGCAAGAGCAAGGAGAAAAGAAAACAGAAGTGGAAATAAAGGAATGCTAACACTGCATAGAAAGCCAAAGCTTCATGCACTCACTGCAAAAAGGAGGGGCATGATTATGAGCATTGTTGGATTCTGCATCCAGAGCTGAGACCTAAGCAGTCTGAGGGCAAGAAGAAGAAGACAGCTGCAACTATTCAGAAAGATTTGGGGTCAGAATCGAGAGATGAAACAACTATAGCAGCCATAGGTATAAAAGGTAAGAATTCTGAAGCATCTACTAATAATTTTGCGCAATCTATTATTGACGAAGAAAATGAGAGAAAAAGGCATGAGCTTTTCCATATTCAAGTTATTTCCAAAAATCAAAAGATTGATACTTTGTTTGATAGTGGCTCACAAGTAAATTTGATTTCTGAAGCAATTGTAAAGAAACTGCGATTAGCAACTACACCTCACAAGAAACCATGCCCATTAGGATGGTTGAATGATAAATCACAACTATAAGTGACTAGACAGTGCAAACTCAAGTTTTGTTTTCGGTCAGCATTTGTAGATGAGGTTGAGTTAGACATAATTCCTTTGGATATATGTGGAATTGTTTTAGGAAGTCCTTACTTGTATGATAGAAAGGCTATTTTCTATAGAGCTGAGAACAAGTATCTACTTGTTAAAGATGGAATCAAATACTTTGTAAGAGCTCATAAGCTCAAGAATAATTACACTCTCATAAACTCAGGACAGATGAAAAGAATGATAAATTCATGTAAACAATTCTTACTGATGGTTGTAAAGGAAAAGAAACCTGATAAAACCAATGTATTTGAGGGCTGTAATGCTGAACAGCAAGCCGATATAGAAAAGGTTATTTCAGAGTATGATGTCTTATTTCAAGAACCTAAAGGTCTACCACCCAAAAAGGGAATAGTACATGATATTATTTTGCAGCAAGATTTTCCATTGCCTAACATTGGGATGTACAGGTTGTCTGCTTTAGAGAATGCTAAAATCAAGAAGCAGGTGCAAGAGCTGCTCGAGAAAGGGTTTATCAGGCCTAGCACATCACCATGTGGGTCACCAATCGTTTTGGTGAGAAATAAAGATGGCTCGTGGAGAATGTGCATTGATTACCGAGCATTGAATAACATAACAATCAAAAAACGTTATCCCCTTCCTCGCATAGATGATCTTTTAGATCAATTAAAAGAAGCTATTTATTTCACCAAGATGGATTTGTATAGTGGATACCATCAGGTCAGAGTTGTAGAGAAATATGCATGGAATACTGCTTTCAAAACAAACCAAGGATTGTATGAATCGCTGGTTATGCCTTTTGGCTTGACCAATGCTCCTGCTACTTTCATGAGATTAATGAATGATGTACTCAGACCTTTTCTCGATGATTTTGTTATTGTGTATCTGGATGACATTCTGATTTTTAGTAAGACGTGGGAAGAACATTTAAAGCATGTTAAGCAGATATTAGATGTTTTGAAAAGAGAAAAACTTTATGTTAAACTCTCAAAATGTGAATTTGGCAAAACATCTCTAAACTACTTGGGTCATATAGTAGGGGGAGGTGAATTAAAAATAGGTCCCTCTAAAGTGGCAGTCATTGTGAACTGGCCTCAACCTAGGTCTGCTACAGAAGTGAAAAGCTTCTTAGGAGCAACACAATATTGGAGGAAGTTCATTTCTAACTTCTCCTCGATTGCAACTCCCTTACATGCTTTAACAGGATTGAATAAGGTGTTGCAGTGGGAAGGCAAACATCAGAAAGCCTTCGACATCTTGAAAGAGAGAATTAGTATAGCACCTGTACTAGCACTGCCAGATTTACAAAGACCATTTGAGATCCAAACTAATGACAGTGACTATGCCATGGGAGCAGTGTTGACACAACACGGTAAACCCATATGTTATGATTCTGAGACCTTTAATCCTGCAGTAGTTAACTATCCTACATATGATAAAGAATTGTATGCATTAGTTTAGAGTGTGAAAAGGTGGAAACATTACTTAATGGGCAAAGAGACAATAATACATATTGATCATCAACCACTTCAATATCTACACTCCCAAACTAAGTTGCAGCAATGAAGACATTATAGATGGATGGGTTTTCTACAACAGTTTCATCTAGTCATCAGATATAAAAAAGGCATACATAACAAGGTTAGAGACATGTTATCTAGACCCATTATAAATGCATCTACCATACTTAAGCATAATTCTAGGATACATGAAATCTACATAGAACAATATGCTCAGGATATGGACTTTAAAGATGTATATGCAACTTTGAGTCAAGGCAAAAGAGTAGAAGAATTGGACTATCATATAAAGGACCAACCCTTATATCATTGTGGGAAACTCTGCATTCCACAAACTGAGAGGATAAAGATAATTAGGGAAGAACACACTTCTTTGATATCAGGTCACTTTGGGGTAAGTAAAACAGTTGCACAGCTGCAAACATTCTGCTATTGGCTGAAAATGAATGAGACAATTTCTAGATATGTAAGAGGGTGTACCATGTGTGCTAAAAGCAAGCCCAGCAATAGAAAACTAGGCTTGTACACTCCATTGCCAGTTCCTTCTCACCCTTGGGAAAGTGTTTCCATGTATTTTGTTGGAGGACTGCCTAAATCTAGGAAAGGTCATGATTATCTATATGTTGTTGTGGATAGGTTTAGCAAAATGTGTATTTTGATACCTCGTAGTAAACAAATTATAGTTGAACAGACTGCAAAATTGTTCTTTGACCATGTATGGGTTCATTTTGGATTACCCACTTCCATTATATCTGATCGAGACACCCTATTTGTGGGGAAGTTTTGGTCGGGTCTGTGGGAATTGATGGACACCAAACTAAAGAAAAGCACAACTTTTCATCCACAAACAGATGGCCAGACAAAAGTAGTAAACAGAACACTGATCCAGTTACTGAGAGGTTATTGCAGCAAACATCCTAAGCTTTGGGATGAACACTTGTGTTATGTGCAGCATGCTTACAACAGAGCCAAACACTCTTCTACACAGAGATCTCCTTTTGAGACCTGTTTCGGTTTCACACCAAGGTGTCCTTTGGATTTTGTCTTTGGTAAAGATACCATGGTTGATGGACACAGTGATGTGGACAAGGCAACTAAGTTCATTGAACATATCCAGGAGATCCACCAGGAAGTACAGGAAAAATTGGAAAAGAGCCAAGCCAAGTACAAGGCTAGGCATGATAAGCATCGGATGGAGCATAGTTTTCAAGTTGGAGACCAAGTCTGGCTATATATCAACAAGGACAGGATGCAAGGTGAAGGTAAAAAGCTAGATACTATCAGGTATGGACCTTTCAGGATACTTGAGAAGATTGGTGAAAATTCTTTTGACTTCGATCTACCAGCTTCCATGCACATCTACTTAGTTGTAAATGCAGATTGCTTGAGATTTTTTGAACCTTCGATGATTGAGGACCCTGAAGAGTAGAGTCAATTGCCTTCTATTGATGACCTACTACCTGAATATCTTAATGAATTGCAGGAAGACACACTGCTGGATAGGAAGGTAAGGAAGATGCACAGGGGAAATGTTGAATACCTTAGGATTGGGCTCAAAGGTTCAAAGCCGAGCAGCGCAAAGTGGATTGAGATTGGACAAGTGAAGAAGTAATACCCTCACTTAGTTGATGCTTGAAAACCAACTTTTGGTGGTCCAAAATATTTTTTAGTGGGAAGGCCGTGATCCGAATTGGATCCATAAAAGACTGTCAAAGAACCATGACTATATCAAGTCGAACAAATCTATAAGGAAATCCAAAATAGTGATCAAAAACACCTTGAACCAGTGGCAATGGCAGCCAACGTGGAACGACGAGGACCTCAGTCAAAGCACGCTGACCGAGGCCCACGGAGAATGCGCGGGAGGCTGAAGTAGCCCCTGGGAGCCCCAGACCGGGAAATGGAGGTGATTTTTGATGCGCGATTAGTGATAATCACACATCGCTGGGTGAATAGGGCCATAATGGAAAAGCTCGAGCACTTAATCGTGTGGGGAAACCAGAGAACCACGGGCGGAAAAGGAAAAAGCGTCGAAAGTACAAGGCGGGGCCTGGGCTCTGGAAAACCGGTGGTATTGATCGGGGCACCCTTAAACAATAAGAGGTTTTGGATACGAGCGAAGACATTCCATACATCAATTGACACATGGCAGGCGGAGGTGAGATAAAACTGCTGTTGATCGCGTGCTATCGATCGAGCAAGTCAACCGCATGAAACGTGCGTATGGCGTCGAATCTAGAGGGCTCAGATTGGACGGCTGAGATCACACCCGACGGAGGAAGCGGAATTGACAAGGGAATACACCACATTTTAGAAGAAAATTGGAATCTATTTGACCGCCACGGTGGAGGAAAGATTCATCCATGACGTAATTGAAGAAACGAACCGACGAAGCATGCAGCACTATTTAGAGGAGGACAAGTGGCCACTCCCTGAGCGTTCATGATGATGCCAAATAGGGAACTCCAAGTGTAGCTGCAGAAGGTGAAGAGACAGAGGCAAAAGATGAATCAAATTGGCATTGGTCCGAATGGCTAAAGCCATGAACAGAGTAAGAAGACAACGACTTGAGTTAGTCGAAGTCCAAGAGACCGAGAGAGAGAGACAGAGAAAGGAACCAAAATCCCAAGAGGAGGACGGAACACAGAGAACAGTAAAGCAAAGCAGAAGAGACAGAGGGGCGAGCTGACTAGCGGTAGCATCGAGCACCAGACAGCTTGAAGATTCAAGCCATCCCATAGAGGAATATGTCTGGACTGAGCATCACGTTTGGATCATTCCATTGTAGACCAGAAGGTCACAAAGCTGGTAGGAAGAAGAAGTCTGTGTACTCAAGTGGCTTGGGGAATACAAGAACCACCCTGCCAAGCAAACCTGCTTCAGGAGAACTCACATTGAGTCCCTGTATTGTAATTTCTCTGCTTAAAGACACAATAAAACAAGGCCACCACAGAGAGCTGGACCAGAGATTTAGCTTTGGAGAATAGGGTGAACTCCTTATTAAAATTTCTTGTGTCTTCGTGTTTGCTTATTGTATTTCTCTGTTGTCTTTCCATTTTATTGTCTGTGTATTGGAAATCTGATTAATCCGTTGCTTCAATAACACAGAACACACACCAGCACATGAGTTTGTAATACCTTTGTTTAACAAATCTTTAACTGATGTCACTCATAGGGTGAATATCAGATCAGATCTCTACATATATTAACAAGCTGACCACCTACAGGGATGAGCTTGGAAGTGTAGGGATCACAATCGCTGATGATGACATGGTGATTCTTGCACTCCTCAGTCTTCCTAAGAGCTGGCATAGCTACCAAGACTCAGTTAATGGAAGAGAAAAACTGCCAGATTGGGAACAACTTTGTTTGGATCTGATGCAGGAGGAAATAAGAACAAGCACCAGAGATGGATCCTCATCAAAGCAAGATGATGAGGAGAATCTAGCCTTAGTGAGTAAGGCGAGGAAAGGGAAAGGGAAGGAATCCCATCCCAAATCTGGTTCTTCCCATGGTGGGAAGAAGATTGACAAATCGAAAGTGCGATGCTTTAATTGTCATGAAGTGGGCCATTATGCTACGAATTGTCCACAGAAGAAATCCAAGAAGGGTTCCTCGAAGGGATTTGATGGTGAGGTACTGGCCTCACAGTTTGAGTTGGATTTCTCGCTTATCACATGCATGGTTTCATCCATGGTGGGATGTGTGCGATACCTGGACAGTGGAGCTTCATTCCACATGTCAGGTGATAAGAATCTTTTTGTTAACCTTGGAGGAGAAGGATCTCCAGATGCGGATTGAGATGGGTGATGATGGAAAGTACCATGTTTCAGGTGAAGGTATGGTTGTGTTTCAGAGGGATCATGGAGCTCTCCTCACTGTGATTGATGTAAATTATGTACTAGGTCTGAAGAAGAATATTGTGTCTATCACTATGCTAGAAGATAAAGGTTATGATGTAGTCTTTAGTAAAGGAAAGGTATTCCTGAGGCATATCAGTACTGGACAGACAAAGCGAATAGGGATTTGAATCAAGAATCTGTACAAGTTGGAGGTAGACAACTGTGCTACTTTGATTTCCAAAGCTGAGATGGTGCAGAGCCAAGATGTTGGCGAGCTATGGCATAGAAGACTAGGCCACTTACACCATGGAGCCCTGAACATCACGCAGTAGATTTCTACCGGATTACCCAAGGGAAAACTTGAGCAGACGACTACATGCAAAGGTTGTACCTTTGGTAAGTATGCAAAATCTTCCTTTCTAGATTGAGATAGTAGAGCTGGAGCAATCCTGGTGCGAGTTCACTTAGATGTTTCTGGACCCTTCTCTATAGCCTCCACTGCTAAACAAAGATACTATGCTATTTTTATTGATGATTTTTCTTGTAGATGGTGGATCTACTTTATGAAAAATAAGGATCAGACCTTCTTGAGGTTTTGTGAGTTTAAAGCCTTGGGAGAGAAAGAATATGGAAAGAAAATAAAATCCTTCCATAGTGACAATGGTGGAGAGTATGTCTCCCAATAGTTTAAAGACTTCTGCGTTGCAGAAGGTATTAAACGAGAATTGACTGCACCCCATAACCCACAGCAGAATGGGGTGGCCGAAAGGAAGAATAGATCGATTGTGGGAGCAGCTCGAGCGATGTTGCATGACCAAAGCTTATCACTACATTTGTGGGTTGAGGCATGCAATACAGCAGTATACTTGTAGAACAAAAGCCCGCACTGTATACTAGGAATGAAGACACCTATGGAGGACTATTCTCGGAAGCAACTTGATGTAAGTCACTTCTAAATCTTTGGATCATCATTTTACTGTCATGTGACAAAAGATGCCAGGAAGAAGCTAGACCCAACAGTTGAGTTGGGAATACTTATGGGGCACACGGATACACCCCACAACTATCGAGTGTACCTGCCTTCCACTCAGAGGATTGTGGTATGCAGGGATATGAAGTTCGACAAGCAGAAAGCCATGCAAGTGTCACTTGAGAGGGAGCTCAAGTTGCATGCAGAGGAGGAACTTTCAATTCCTAAGGAGGAGGAGCCTCAGATTGATGCAAAGCAACCGCATGCAGAGGATCCAGGAGTGGAGATGTCCACTCATGTTGATACTTCTGGAGATGGGCGGAAACGCCCAAGGGAAGCTGACAAGTTGATGCTAGATGCGCAGGAGAATGTAGGACAACCATCTTCTCAACGAAGACAGAAGAGGTTGCCCGAGCATTACACTGGGTACATGGCCCTGGTTGGGGAGTGTGTAGATACCGAACCTTCTTCATTCAAGGAGGAAGTGCAACAACCAGTCTAGGTTGATGCAATGGTAGAGAGTATGACTCTATCATTTGGAACAATGTATGGGATGTTGTCCCAAGACCTCAAGGTAAGTTAGTGGTGAGTTCCAAATGGCTTTACAAGGTAAAGCAGGCAGTTGATGGCAGTGTTGAGAAACATAAGGCAAGGTTTGTTGCCTGGGGTTTCTCACAGGTCAAGGGGATTGAATACGATGAGCCTTTTGCTCCCGTAGCAAGGTACTCATCGATTAGATCGATGTGGGCACTATCAACTCAGATGGGGTGGAAGATCCACCAGATGGATGTGAAGACAACATTCCTCAATGGGAAGATTGAGGAGGAGGTGTACATTGAGCAGCCAAAGGGTTTCGAGACCTTCGATCGTGAGCCACATGTGTGTAGTCTCAAGAGGGCTTTGTATGGGCTGAAGCAAGCACCCCGTGCTTGGTACACAAGGATCGATAGCTATTTCACCTATTTGGGCTTCACCAAGATTGAAGCAGATGTGAAACTTTACCACATCAGGATAGAAGGTAAAAACACATATTTCATTAAATTTGGAAGTATTTTATTACAAGGCCTTCAACAACATTCATTCTTTTGTAAATCGCCATATTAACTTAATTCAGCATAAAAATAATTAAGTAATTTCAAACCAAGTAGAGATCATGAATAGGTCAAACATGAGTTGTTATGTACAATAGTATCAATACACAATAGGAATGTGAAATCAAACTCTTAGAAGCAATTGATTCAAGCTAAATCATATTAGTATGTCTAACATACAATAAATATATTATAGTTATGGATAACGAACTAGATTCCTCGATGTTTGAATTTTGTGTCTGACGACTCTAAACCCCTTTCCCACAACCTATGGAGGATTTGTTGATTTAATGATGTTTATGCGAGGATCTTAGTGTAAATGGAAACTTGCATTGCATTGAAACTAGTCTACTAAAAACTTAGTAAAATGTTTTTGTGCTCAATTTCCTATGGTCCCTTTGTGCCTTTATGAAGCACTAATGAGAGGGTGATCATTCGTCTTCATAGCATCCAGGCATCCATTATAAAAGTTATGCATTGTTGATCTAGGTATTTCAAGAAGGTTAGGCACCATTGATCTATCTCCACTCAAAGCCAAGTACATCAAATGAGAGTTCTTAGATGGGTATTCGAGTCATTCCATTGTGATGGACAATGTCACAAATTGAAGTAAACAAGAATTAGCAGTCCTCTTGTAAGTAGTGGAGGCAAGGGTTTTCAAAGATTAGTATAGTTGATGGTAGTGTGGATATTTATCTCTCCTTGTCAACATTGTCAAAACCAATAATAGTCTCTATGTAATAGCACCAACCAATTGTATGGAAAACCATGATCAATCATTACTTTCACTAAGAGGAGAAATGATAAGAATTTTTAATGAGGAAGAAATAATTGTGAAACATAACTCATGGATTTTAGTTGAAATTTATATAAGTCCCCGTGTTCTTTAATTATTAAATACTTAATCTAAATACAAATAAATTATCATTAAGATATTGATTTTGCATATTAAATATGTATTAAAAAGCATTCATCTATGACACTTGATTTTTCATGTAGTCTGAATAAACCACTTAAAGCTCATTATCAATTAATTCTAATTAGTTTTGTAAAAGATATATCTTTACTTACGTTAAGAGATTTTTTTCAAAAATAAATTACATTTATAAACTTATATCAATACATATAATTAAATGGAATTGAATAAATAGCTTATAAGTCTTGTTGGATTCTATGAGATTATTTTAAGTACAAATAATTTATTTTAGAATTGAAATTTACAAAATGTTAATCTTGATGGGAAAATCATGTCATAAGGTGCAAAAATTTTAAAGACATCCATTTGTGGCCCATCTCTTGACTGAGCTTAAATAGTCTACTTAATGCTCATTGTAAATTCATTAATCCATGTTTTATTTGAAAATGCATTTTGTTTACATGGATTTTTATTCTAGAAATAGCAATGTCACATTTATACATTCATATTAAACCACATGATAGTTAAATAAAATCAATTAATGGTTTCTTGACTTATTGACTTATATGGCATGATTTCATATAGAAATAATTTATTTAAGAATGCATAGTTAGAAAAAGTTGTTGATTCAAAATAAAATAAATGAGTTAGAACTCATCAACAATTGATTTTAAATTATTAATTTTCTAAAAAATATATTTTTACTTACATTAAGAACTTGATTTCAAAAATAAATTTCATTTATACATACATACATACTAAATAGAATTTAATACATACTTGTCTTGTTGGCTTCTATGAGATTATTTCAATTACAAATAATTTATTTAAGAAATGAAATTTATCAAATGTTAATAGGGGTGGGAAAATCAAATTTCGTATGTTGCAGAAAGTTTAAATTAATTAATTTATAACTCGTAAACTGAATGAACTTGAACGATATACTTAACATTCATTACCAAATAATTATTCCATGTGTTGTTATGAAAAACATTTAATTTTACATGGAGTTTTATTTCAAAAAAAATGTCACATTTATACACTTATATTAAACCTCATGATAGGAAAATAAAAGTCAATAAATGGATTTATATAGGCCACTTAGAACTCATTATCAATTACTTATAATTTGTTTTGTATATATATATATATATATATATATATATATATATATATATATATATATATATATATATATATACTTACAGTAAGAGCTACATTTCAAAAATGCATCACATTTATAAACTTCTATCAATGCATATAACCAAATAGAATTCTTCAAGTCATATTGGTTTATATGAAATTATTTAAATCACAAATAAACTATTTAAGAATTGAAAATGACAAAATGTTAATATGAATGAGAAAATCAATGTGTTATGGTGCAAAAAGTTCAAATACAACTATTTTTGACCCATCTCTTTAATGAGTATAGATCATCCACTTAACACATTGTTAATGAATTATTCCATGTTTTATTAAGAAGATAATTTTTCTTTACATAGAGTTTTGTTTCAAAGCAATATAATATGACATTAATACACTCTTAATAAATTAAGTGATAACAAAATACAAGTCAATAAATCGATTCCTTATTAAATTATGTGAGATGAAATGATTGCATATACAAATAGTCGATTTAAGAATATATAAAACAGGTTACGGATTAAAAATTGAATGCCCTACAATTTAACGAGTAGTATTCACCTACCCATTAGCCTAAAGTGTCCACTTAATACTTATTATCAACAAATTATAAGACTTATTTTTTGAAGAAATGCATCATAGTATACGAATATTATATATCACATTTATACAATCATATTAATGGACATAACTAAGTACAAGTCAATAATATAATTCTAGCTCAAAGCATATGATTTCAATTTATTTAAAAATACAAATTTACAAAAAATTAACTTTAAGTAATGAAATTAAATGCCTTACAGTTCAAAGACATAATTCATCCATGATAGTATCTAATCAAACCTTGATAGTCCACTTAGCAATCATTATCATTAATTATATGTTGTTTTTAAGAAATGCTAAATTATTTACAATAGATTTTTATCTCAAAAATTACAAATCACATTTATGCACTCATATTAGTGCATTTTATATGTAAACAATGAATAACTGACTTTGTGCCTTATTGATTTTCAATATGATATGATTGCAGTTATAACCATTAATTGATTTAGGCATATAAATTTATGAAAATTATGGATTAAGAAATCACATATCTTATGCTTCAAAAAGTTCAAATCATTCGCCTATGACACATTTCGCATTGGCCTTAATAGTGAATAATGCATTGTGAATAGTGAATAGTGCACATAACATTTATCAAGTAAATTATTATACTTTCTTTAGCAATAATTACACCTTTGTTTGCAAGGATTTCTATTTCAAAACTTATATTTCACATTTATATATTATAATTATTGATGCATATAAGTAAACATACGTTATTAAAAATAAAATGAGTCGATGGTTCATGCGAGATAATTTAAATGACAAACAATTTATTTAAGAACGCATGCACAAATCTTAGAAAAAAATCGATACAACAAAGTCATTGCAAAAGAAATTATAAATAATAAGAAATAGACATATTAATATAATTGGCAATTCCCATATATTTCAACAAATATAAAATCATACAAATTGATTCAACAAAAACTATGTCCAAAATGTATCAAAAATTTGGAATGTACTTTTCAACAAATTTATAAAGGAAATTATCTCCATCCAATACAATGAAGTACATGTTCTATTGAACATTCAAATGTACTAATGTTTTTTATTGATAAGATGAAGTGTCTTAAGAAAGGGGAACAAAACTTGCATAAGCAAAGTATCTTGCTCTTTTCCTATATAGGATTTTATCAACATGTGGTTTGATCGATATCCAACGAATTGAGAAGGATGCTTTGTTGTATCTATTAGCAATACATTTGATTCTTCATAATTATCTCCACATTGGGACCACACATCAGTCAACATTTTCTCATAAAATTGTCTTGTTCTCCCTGCATCCAATTTTGTTTGCAAATGGCAATGAGACCTGTCCCGTGCAAATTTAAAGTCCTCTATATCAATATTTGATTTTTCTAGTACTTTTCGGATGTACTTGTCAGTGACATTTAATGTCCATATTGCAACATCATAATTTTTTAAGCAGCATTTTCATACTTGAATGAAAAGGCCTTAAAAAATAGGACCCATCACCAAACTGCCAATCTGGTTCTCTTTGAATATGAAAATTTAGTTCATCTTTGGCATATGATTGGAAGAATACTCCTTCCATTTCAAATATCATCATCTTTTGACTTGTAGTAATGCTCATCTGCATCTACACTGCAACCACATGTATGATATTAACACATCTCCACTTCAACACTTCATTGATTAAGGACATAAAAACCTACCAATTTAAAAATGATGTTAATATTTATTATGAATTATTTCCATTTGTATGCAAAGGGAATTTTACAATGAGTTAATAGTAATCACAAAATACAAATACAATGGCCCCAATAAAATGAACAAACTAATGATATGTTTACTTTATACATACAACATAATACCTTTATTTAATTTGTATGAAATAAAAATATTCTAAGAACGCATTGGCCCACCATTTAAATCATTGATTTTAACACTTACAATGATTTCTTTAATTGCAATTGAAAAATATAATTACAATGGTCTAGTGAAAGTAAACAAATAAATTATATATTAATTTCCACATACAATATAATACAATTTTTAAATTTCAAACCTAATTATTTATATGCTAATTTCTAGAGTCTCTACCTTAGTTTATTTTGGTGCTTCTTTTAGTACAAATTCTATGTTTATTGTTGGTGCTACGTACAACCTAATATAGTTTTTCAACTTATATGGATTAAAAATGTTATAAAAATACAATGGGCCATGCTTCACATTACTAATTTCTAAGAGGTATAATGATAACTTAAACCAAAATTGAAACAAATAATTGTAATGATCTAATTCAAACAAATATACCAGTTATCTATTAATTTTTACATTTAATGTAATCCATTGTAAAAAATTCTATAGCATGGGAAATTTTGATATGAAAACATTAAATGGCCATTCAAATAAATAAATATTATCAACAAAATATCTCACCAAAAATAAGGAAAATAAAAGTATTTTGCTTTTAGTAATGACAAACCAAATCAACAATTATTTTATTAGTGTTGTGAAATAAAACTAATAATTCATGATGTCATACATATAATAACATGAAATAAACATCGGTCATATCAAGGTACTTCTAAATGTAATTGAACATCTTTAAAAGTAGCTCGCACATCTATAGCCTTCTTGAGTTTATGCAACATTCTCCATAGCTCATCAAACAACCAATTATCCTCTTGATTTGTTCCAGTGAATGGAGGGGCAAGAATCACATTTTCTTTGGGATTATCTTTCATGCTCTCAAGTGAACAATCCACTATAATAGTATTGGTTGCATCATATTGGGTATGCATTTCCCACACTTTTTTCAATGATTTAGTGTGTATAACTTTGCTTCGATTGTCAATGACCTTATGTCCCTTTTGTGGTTTACAATATTAAGAAGTCCACATAAACACAAGTTTATCTTGAATGTTTCTGAAACCAACTTTTTTAAAACCCTTGTTGTGCTTTATTTCAAAGTTGTCGTCCAAATTGCAATGTCAAGATATTCATTTTTGAAACACATTTCAAAAAATGTTTTTGCATGTGGACGAATCCAAAATAATTTTTTCTCTATTGTGTAATCAACATCAGTTCCCATTTCCTAAATATGCCCTTTGTTTGTTGCTTCATCATCGATGCTATGATAAAAAAATGTCCTTAGTTCAAAAATAACTAATTTATTTTCAGTTATTTTGGCTGCAACACAATGACAAATAATCTAGTCAAACCATTTTATTCATGTTACAAAAATTACTAAATAAATTGTTGAAACAATACACTTACCTTCAGTGGTTTTTTCACTATTTATAGATAAAATAATAAGTTCTTTTATCATCTTGATAGAACTTGGAGTAAACATATTAAACATTCAATCCACTGCCAATAGTACTTTATTAAACATTCAATCAAATACCAATACCAAGAAAAACATTAGTAATGAAACCTTTAAAAAGAAACACACCCACACACACCTTTAACATTATTTTGATTGTTTATTTTGTCCTTTCTATTAGTTCCTATAATAAAAATGTACAACGTTATGGTAGTTACAAACATTAATGTTCAAAGAATAATAATAAAAATAAAAAGGTTATAAGTATTTGATATGACATTATCTTCATATTTGTAACTTTGCACCTCATCATCATCTTTGTTACCTTTATTTTTCTCTAAATTAAACATATAAAATATTTTGAATTGTGAAAATGAATAAAATCATTAAATAATAAGGAAAACAAGTGGACAAATTATAAATACCTGATATTATATTTTGTCCTTGATTAAAGCTTTGTTTCACATTCATTTGATCAATGTCTTTGTTCTCCTTGCTTGTCTCTATAATAAACATAAAAAAATGTTATAAATTGTGACAATGAACAAAATTCATTAAACAACTATACAAAAAATGAATCATCTTTAATTGTCCATATAATATTTTGATCTTGATTGGAGTTTTGTGGGACATTTCCTTAGTCACTATATTCATTCTCTTTATTTCCAACTATAATCAACAAATGAAATGCTATTATTCACGATAATAAAAATAATAATTTAGATTAAAAAAAATAAAATGAGTTACAATGATTAATACCCATTTCTATCCCCATCATTCCATGGTCATTGTCTTGATTAATTTCATTCTTCTCAGAATTCCCTATAATAGACATCCAAAAATGTTATGAATATGGAAATTAAATAAATTCAAAAAGTAACAAGAGCAACAACCAAACAAATTATGTAACTGGTATGATAACTTCTTCTCCTCTTGTTTCCATTTCTAAACTTTTTTCAACATCATAAGCACTATATTGATTATTTTTTTGCTTCCCACATTCATCATTCTTTGTTTTAGAATCTCTATCATTAGTCATTTTAGTAAACACTTTGACAATTAAAAATATAAACAAAATATTATCCAAAGTATTATAAGAGAAACAACAAAGAAATTGTAGTACCTGAATTTTCTAAGAAGTTAATAGATCATAGATTTGATAGTTGAAAATATTTGTAATTATTCAACATGATTATCCTTTGTGATTATGTTTTCACAACACATGCAATTCTTCTTCCATATGTACAACAAGCCTTGATTAAATTTGTCCCCACATAAAGAGTAATAACCACTTTTGCATCACTAGCACAAACACAAGAACATAACAACATTGTAGGGTTAAAGAAATATAACACACACTAAATTTAGTTCTAGCACAAAATGAAGTATATTGTCAATAACAACATTGCAATAAATAAATCTAACATGTGCTAAATTTCCTTCTAACGCAATCACATGTAAAATTCCAATAACATTGCAAGGTCAAAGAATTCTATCATGTTTCTTTCTAGCACAAACAACCAAATTTCAAACCACAACATTTCATTTTGAAAGAAATATAGTGCGTGCTAAATTTCCTTCTAGCTCAAACACAAGCACATAAAAACAATGTAAGGTGAAAAAAATCTAACATGTGTTATATTTACTTTTAGCAAAAATACAAGCATATTGCCAACAACAACATTATCAAGCAAAGGAAATCTAACCCGTGCTAGATTTCATTCTATAATAAACTCAAGTGTATTCCTAATAACAACATTGTAAGATGAAACAAATCTAACAAGTGTTAGATTTCCTTTAGCACAAATAATAACATAACAACATTATAGCTTCAAACATATCTAAGGCTTGTTAGACTTACTTCTAACATAAACACGAGCATGGTTCCAACAACACTGCAGGGCAAAATAAATCTAGAATGTGCTATATTTTCTTCTAGCACAACCACAAGCACATAACAAAATTGTAGGATTAAATAAATTCAGCACATGTTAGATTTACTTTTAGTACAACCACAATTATATTGCCAACAACAACATTCCAAGGTAAAATAAATTTAACACACAATAGATTTTCTTCTATCGCAAATATAATCATCTTAGCAATAACAACATTGCAAGGTACAATAAATATAACGTGTGCTAGATTTCCTTCTAGCACAGATACAAGAGCATAAAAACATTGCATGCTTAAAGAATTCTACCACGTGATGAATGACAAATATTATTTTTTCCTCCAAAAACTTATCGAGTTTCATTTTCATTTGTTATTATATTGTTGAATACCTATCTAAGAATGTTTGCTGAATAGATCATATAATTATTGAATTATATTACATCCTGAATGATTTTAGTGTCATGGATCTTTGAATCAGTGTAATTCTAGGAGAAAAAAATCTGTATATTCCTTGAGGAAATGAAAAAATGTAGCCCTCTCAATAGGCATGTATCTAATACCTAGATTAATATTTTGTGGGTATTATTTGTTACAGATATTCATTACTTGATATTGCATTGCGTAGGTATTGGATTTATAGTTTGTTTCCCCCTTGAACTTATCTTCCAAGTCATGATACTTCTCCATTCGAACCACATATTTAAGAAATAAGTTCTCACTCTTTAGTTTTGCATCTAGAGACAATGTATTAATTTGATCACAATGTCAATTTTCATCAATGGTGATCCCCTAAAAGTATCTCCCTATGTGAGGAATTCTAAAATAGGGCATCATCATCAAAAAATATCTAGTTTGTAATATTGTTTGGTATAGAAGGCCTAAAAAATTGTTCATTAGAAAACATGTCCATAGAAAATTTTCTCAGTGGTATAAATATAGGAGTTGTGTTTGAGAGTAAATTTGCATTTGCATTTTGACTTCAATATACATAATTAATATTGAATGTATCAAAATTAGAAATAATAATCCATGCCTCATCTATATAATTCTTAAGGTGATTAAAATACAATGAATTTGAATTTCCTAAATGTTTGATAACTATTTGTAAATCCCTATCGGTTGGAGCGATTTAACTTCCAAATCTATCACTTTTTTAAGACCTTGTATCAAAGCCTCATACTTAGTGACATTATTTGTGCATGGGAAATCCAAGTGACAAGACATCAAATATTTGTATCCTTTAAGATCTCTAAGAGTGCATCTAGACCTTTCACATGAACTCGATTTAGAGCCATCAAAAAATAAAAACCATACATTCTAATTTACATCTAAATTTACTAGTTTTGAAAATAACTTTGTACATGTTCTTGCATAATATATAGATTATTTACAACAAGCTAATTTGAGTGAAAGATCTTAGATTGATTACCCACATCTACAAAAGGTGAACATTCAACAATAAATTTCCAGAAAAGAGAGTCAAAATAGTAGTTAAAAAGTGTAGAATTAAAGAACACAATGAATACATTTGAATCATTCAAATCAGTGATCGTGTGCTTCATATGCCTCTTGCTTGTTATTTTAATTTGATTAGTATTGTCGTCATATGGAAGCCAAAGATGTGACCATTCTATCAAAAAAATATCCATTTATTTTTTCAAACCAACCGTCGCTTAATAATAAAGCATATGACTCAACCACTATTTTGGATTAGAAAAAAGATTGAGAAGTAGACACTTTAATTCACTATGCACTTTAACATTTAAGCATTCTAGTTGAACTTTGGGTGGGCTGCAATAACTGGTAAACTTTCACGACTGGATCTCTGAATTTTGCTACTAGGTTTACACAAATTCAAAGGCGTAAAGTCATGTTGTTCACAACTTTACAAAATAACAATGACTGGAACCCAGACATCCAATGTTCACATTACACAAGTAAGGGTTGCAAAGTCCACGTTGAACAATCCCCTTCGACCTCTTCCACCGGCCCAAAGTAAACCAAAAGGAAAGCATGTAGGAATGGAGTCAAATATTTATGGATCCAGTGTTGTTGTTGAACCCCTTAAACAATGTGCAGTGTTATCAGATGTGTCTAATATCTATAAGGAAGCACCCTTGATTGATTGCTTGAAAAAACCAAAAGCAATTAAGGTTGTATCTAATAATGCTAATGCGAAGGGGAGAGGCCGAGGATTTCCTCAGAATAACAAGAAGATTACTCTAGAGGAAAAGATTAAAAAAGAGACTTCACCAGCTATTTGTAATGTTGACGATGCATCTGCTGGTAATGCAATCGGTGTTGATAAGGAAAATCTTGTATCTCTCTCAAGAAAGGAAATCATTTTCCTTTTCTATAGGGAAATCCCTTTACTAGTGAGGGAAGGATATTCCTTTCCTCTAACTCAAGGAATCACCTACCCTGTATAAAATGAAAGACCTTTTCTTACAAAAGATTAGAGAAGTATAAATCTCAAAAATAAATATAAAAGTAATTTGAAGAATGAACTTGAGAATTGGTTGAAACATGTGCTTGAGAGGATATCCTAGAAAGAAGCAAAGCATAGTTAATCATTAAAAAAGAATGATTTCTGAAGACAAAAATTATAACTACCACTACTACAAAAAAATACTTTTGAGGGGGGTCGTAATCTGCCTCCAAAAGTGGAAATTAAAAGCAATATTAACATTAGCTACAATTTTTTAAAACCTCTATCACACCTCCTCCCCCCTTCCCCTAAAAGCATCACCTCTAAAATTCAAGCCTTTTAGGGGCAGTGTTTTAAGAGATACGAACTACCCCCAAATGTGTCACTTTTCAAGGGGGTTCCAAACTTGAAAAGTGACTTATGGGTGGAATTTTTTAGAACCCCCCTCCCTTCAAAGCATCACCTCTAAATGTCAAGCCTTTTAGGGAAGGTTTTTGAAGAGATAGCGTTGATGGGTAGCCCAAATGGTTGGTTGAAGCCTATCTGCCAAGTCATTGGCCCTCTGTTATGAGGCGTTGGTTCAATTCTCCTTGGCTTCGTCAGGGTCAAGCCCCAAAAGTTGGGTTGATTAGGCATGAGGGCCCTTCACGTGGGCTAGACTAAGGGCGTTGTGAGAACAAACAAAAAGGTTTTTTAAGAGATATGAACCAGCCACAAAAGTGACTTTTAGGGGTGATTGAAATAGCCCTCAAAAGTCATCTTTCAAGGTTGGTTGTAAATCGCCTAAAAAAAGTCACTTTTGGGGGCGATTTGAAACCCCCTAGAAAATTGACCTATGTGAGCAATTTAAAATCCCCCTCATAGCAACGTACAAGGGCGGCTTACAACCCCCCTCGTTGCAACTTATGAGGGTGGTTTAAAACCACCTTGTTGCAAAGTTTGGGGACGTTGGGCGCCCACCTCGTACTAACTTTTGGGGGCGTTAAGAGCCCCCCTCATGGCAACTTGTGGGGGCATTAGAAGGCCCCCTTATAGTAGACTTTACATACTTTCACATTTAGATAGACCCCCTTATAGTAGACTTTACATACTTTCACATTTTTAGATAGGCCCCCTTATAATAGACTTTACATACCTTCACATTTTTAGATTGTGATACTTTCAAACTGTTATGTTGGGCACGAGTGAAGAGGATCAAAAAGTTGGGTAGTTGTATCCAATTGAGGTTGGCTTACACGATACGTCACTGAATTCATCAAATCAAGGAGAGTTTGCAAATCGCATTGAATCAGCTTTGCACAAACCTTCATTCAAGCATACAATCATCTCTTTGCATTCACTCCATAATGAAAGCACTGAAGAAAATGGATGATGTCATTGAATATAGTGTTGATCCTGATGTATTCTATGGGAATTTTAGGAGGTGTTTGGTAAAGCTCTTTCTGTTTTTTTTATTTGCACTAAAGGGCATGGCATTACCAAAGCATGAAGGGGAAAAATCTTTGCATATTTCCCAATAACAACCAAGCAAGTTGAAGGACCAATCCCTCCTAGCCTCGTCCCTTTACCTCTTTGTGTTATGTTTCCTTGCCAACAAACCCCTACGCTTTATTTCGACAGCCTTTGGCAAGGTATCACTGGTAGTAGAGTTTGTTTAATTCTCAAGGAGCTTTCTCTCCTTAACACAAAGACATTCAGGTATATTTCCATATAATGAATTTTCATTTAGTATCCCACGGTTAGTTTGGTCTCTAACTCTTTGAGTTTGTAGTCTATTGGGTTGTTAGTCCATCTATCATATTTACTTTCCCTCCAAGTGTAGCCCTCAAGTCCAATATTTTCCCTTATGTTTTTTCTCCTCACTCTTTCGTCCCGAGGGAGAAATGCAAGGGATGGTCAAGGTCGTAGCCAAGGCCAGGGTTGTGGTCGTGTAATAACTCAAGCTCAACCTTGAACTACCCGAAATCAAGGTCGCATAAATAACAATGATTTAAACTTGGAAGAAACTCTGTCTTAGCAAACTAATGCACACCCACATGCTCGTTAGATTATTTTGGGTTGGGAGAATGAATTGAAGCAAGAAACATATAATGAACTGGAGCTAAATGAATGGCAGGATCTCATCCCTAACCCAGGCCATACCAAAGGCCGATACACCCAGTTCTGTAGACCCTTTACCTTTTCTGGATGATGAAAAATCTCGTGGCAAAAGCTTTAACATCCAACTTTGAAGGAATTTCATAGTTAGCAACAAAAATACAGGAAATCGACAAGGAATTCCAACTCATTCAATGCCAAATTCAACAACAAAATGCTCGTTTAAGTCGTATTGAGAATCATATTCCCTGCCTTCCACAAACTGAACTATCGAACTCCAGTGCCAAAGACTTGACGCCAATTGAATCTTTTGATGATAATCATTTTTCTTAGCATAGTTTTGACTCTTAATTTTTCTATGTATAAATGAATAGTATGCATTTTTTATCTTTCTGTTATAGACATAGAGTAAATAGGAGACACGTAGACACTCAAGTTTATATAGCCTTGCTTAACATTCTCAGGCTTTTCAAATTTTGGATGGCATATGATGTTGTCAGATGGCCAACATACATGGTTTCCCAATGAGCAAGTTGAGGCCATCTAATTATGGATGATGTTTATGTAATTCCTGCTTGTTTTTTAAAATGGAATAGAAAGGATCTGCCAAGCTTACTAAAATTATTTATTAAAAAAAAAACTAATTTTTTTAAAATAAAATATTTAAAATTATAATAACTTTAATAATATAATTGAATTCTAAATTTCCAGAAAAATAATAAATTACTTGCACGCAACACCACAACCTCCAAAAATTAAAAATTAAACCTACCTAACAAGGATCACAACATATAGAATAGGCAAAATACCCACAACCATAGGTAATGCACTGCAAAATTTTCTATCCTCTCTCCAACTACATGGACGTTTTCATGGCAATGTCGCATGTCAAATTTTTGCAAGTCACCAAACACATATATTGTTGGTTGGTTGATGGATGGATGCTATCAGTGACAAGAACATAAGAAAACGATATGTTAAGGTAAAGACAACACAACTATAGAAGACTCACATCGTAAGAATTTGAGATAAGCAAACAAAGAACCAAATGAAAAAATAATTGCATTCGAAGAGGCCAAGTGTGTTTACACTCCGATGTGCATTTTTATAGGTCGTAGTGTATGTTTTCGACAGTTTTTGGCTATATTTGTTTGGTCAAATTTTCCTACGCAATTTGTTCGCAATTCATTGGAATCAAAAATTTGATTTGTGAATTTTGTATAATAGCGGCGGTTTTTTAAGAGCTGAATTCAAAAACAAAAAGCAAGATTTCACCCAAAAATAAATGTTCCCAGCCAAAAATTCCAAAGAAATAAAATATAATAAGGACACAACATCCCTTTTATAAAGTAATAAGGAAAAAATGGAAATTATTTTATTATTATTAAATTGATAATTAATTGAGTTTGTCTTGAATAATTGGGATTTTTTTGTCGTAATGACTTGGAACCTTGTTATTAAATCTAAACATAAACATTCTCGATATACGTGATAACATTTCTACGGTTCTGAATTATAAATCCATTTTTTCTGCACAACCAAAAAGGACCATCTTTCCCACATCAATGTTCATAATGATAAACCTTGTGACTTATTTAGCTGAAAGTCTAAAATATTGCTCAAGCAGCCTACTCCCAACAATTAATTTTTTTTTTCTATGTAAAACTAAATCTATTAATAGAAATATAATGTACAGTGAGGCCCAGCCTCTGTGGGTCTAGGTCAGCCATATGACCATTTTAAACAACAAGACTTAAAATCGAGACTGCCCCGGAGGGGAAACCAGTGCGAAAACGAGAGAAAGATAGGTACCTTCTGCCCACGCAGGGGCTACGATTACAGAAATCAAAATTTACTGCCATGGTAAAATTCAAAATTCACTGCCAAAATTAACCACTGTAAAAGATCAAAAAAAGCAAAAAACTCAGAAGACCAAGCTTGACACGTGACCTGTGGCATGCGAATGCTATGTGTCTTAAGATGGTGGCTTCTCTTCCACGATTGGACACCCATAGTCTTCTAAATTTGTATCCTCTGCCTGCTTGCCACCCGTGTTGTCATGTGGTTCTCTGTCATCAACCTGAACGCCTTTGGCTTTGCTGGTGGCATTGCCACCCAACGTCTTTGAGCCGCTTCTGGACGGATAATCCTTAGCTTTCTACGGATGGCTTGAGCTCGGCTCCCTCTGAACATTTTCGTGCAGCTGAGGAACCTAGTTCTTAGCAGGGCTGTAGGTTGGAGCAATGCATGAGCCAGCTTCCTCCCTAAAATCCACCGAGACGGTGGCAATGACAACCGGTTGGTCAAACGGAATTGAGCGTACTGGGTTGTAGCAGTAAGCTTGGTTGACTGGGTGACTCCGTCAGTCCGACGAGCCTCACAGGGGCGAGCTCGTCCTGTTCCACTTGGCGTATCTGGATATCTGTCATGGAAGCGGGAAGAGGAAGGACTGGAGGGCGGGGAGGCTGACGGGGAAGACGAAGCGGTGGGGGGCAACGAAGAGGGGCGGATGGCACACTACCACAGCTACCACCACACCTACATCTCATATGATGACGACGACGCATACTGCTTTGAGTGGGACGCTGCAGCTAGAAGGGAGCCAAAGTGGCAGGAAGCGGAGCGAGAGCAGCTGAGGTGATACTGAAAAGAACAGGGGATGTCAGGTCCGGGACAGAGGCAGGGGCCGAGGCCTCAATTTGCAGGGTGCAGTGTATAGACTGGGAGAAGTGATAACCATTGCCCAGGTCGACGCAGCAGCGCAGTCTGCAATGCCTTCCTGTTGCGGTTCGAAAGCTTGGCTCTGCAATGGTGGGGTGGCAAGAGCAGTTCAGAGGCAGAATGGATGAGTGAAGAGGGCTTGGCTCCATGATTTTATGCTTGCAGGTGAAGTCTCGATCCACACAGTGGAATAACTGTGGCGGCCGAGGGGTAGAGTTCTGCGATAAATTCCCACAGGGAAAGGAATGGATTACCATGTGACACGGCCACCTGCTAGGCCGGCGTCGTATCCTCCTTGAATGCTCATCTACCACCCGCATCCGGGGCTCCCAACAATTAATTTTACTTTGTTGATCATAACATGATTGTTTCTCATTATTATCACTTCCCAGTTTTCTTTGGAGATTGAACAAATACAAATGGAATACAAGACCATAGCAATCTCAATTATGGATTTGAACATTTAGAACTCACTCTTTTTGTTTGTTTCTCACCAATTATTCCAAAGCCATTAGATTTCTATGCTGAAGTTTTAAATATCCCATAGCTTCCATGAGAGAAAATAGATTTATGTACTGAATTTGCCTACGGATTTTAAAAATTGAAGTTGCCTCGTCTTATCAGGCAACCTAGTCATATCTTCCACCCTCATCCCCTTCTCAGGTAACACTCAATTTAGGCGATTTATTCAGTCTCATAATGCAACAACAAATGTCTCTCTCTTCTCAGGAAACACACACCTAATTTAGGCAATTTCGTGAGTCTCATAATGCAACAATAGAAATAGATGTCTCTCTTTCACCAAGTTAAATCAATAAAGAGGTAATCCAATTTGTCCAAATGTCTAACTTCAAACTTCAGGGATTAACTCATAGTGTGTCATCCTTATCTCTTCACATACCCTTCGTTGCAGTTAAATCAAACCAGTCTCAAGCCATCTGGGAGATCCTCGAGACACACCTCCACCCACTGATCCCTTTGGAATTCCACATGCTTTGCAAAAAAAAAGTGTTTCCTCCATCCACTATCATGATTCATGGGTTTTGGCAAGTAGGCACCTAGGAGAGGACATATGTAATAACAACCCATTTACCACACAATAAAGCATGGAAAGAGTACTATGATCAAGCTTCACAGTTTTTTGGTGCTAGCAGAGGAGGTTTCCCGTAGTCTACTACAACTCAAAGTGCATCAAAAAATTTGATATATGAATGAGCCTATGCTTTATAAATTTGCATACATACATAATCAATTATAGTCATGAGGTATACAAATCAATTTACAACAACTCAATTTTGGATACATAAATTATTATCTTTGGATATTCAAACGAATTTATAATTCCTTGTGTATATGTTTTCATAGTTATTCATGTTCTTACTTCAATTTTTTGAAATGTTTTTGGATGTTCCAACGAAGTTACAATGTAAGTTTTCACAATTATCCATATTGTTACTCAGACCTTCTCAAAACAAACTATATAAAAAAAATTGAAACATCAATATTTATAGTGAACACTCCACTTAGTCAAAAACAAATAAACAAAATATCTTACCCTTGCCTATAGGATCGGAGGGTGGCGTACTTTCAAACTTTGTTACATGGGAAAAAATGACATCATACTGCACATGGGTGCATATTCAATTTAAACCTGGGTAGTTATTCACATCACCCTGGTTAAATGCAAAGCCTAATCAACAAGAAATGTTGCATCAAAAGTAAGTGCAAAAACCCAATCCAGATTCTGTTATATGAGGAGAGATAGAATCGTTCCAAGTTAGGAAGAAATGATGGCATCGTTGATCCAACAAGTGGTACACTAAGCCCAAGATAAATACCATTACTTGGAAATTGATGGTGACCATAAACTTCAATGGCGGAGGTTTAAATCTCTAAGATCAAGTTCAAAGATTTGCGTTACAAAGGAAGCTACAGTACAAGTCATTGTGACCTTGGGGGTCAGTTTGCAAGTTGTATAAATCAACTTCTGAAAAAAAGATAGCCCTGTAGGGTGTTACTGCAGGTTTGGAGAGTAAATTTTTGAAGGTACAAAGTGATGGTTTGCAAGTGGAAAATGTGTGATTTGTTTCAACTATTGGAGAAGGGTTTCTTGCAAATCTTCTGCATATTCTCAACTTCTTTGAATTCAATTGCATCTTCACATATATGATATGTCCATAGAAACAACCTCAAAACCCCGTGAAAATGTTCATACTAATGGTGAATATCATATTTAAAAGCATGTTACAAGTTTAGGATCCATTGCACAAGGAGATAGTGGGGATTGGGGCTGCAATAAGTATAACGATGTCTACTAAGGGCCTTACACCTGCACAAGGGAAAATTGTTTGCATGTACAAGGTAATGGTGTAAACATGTGAATCACATTTGACCCCCATGTCCCCCTGTTTTGTAACACAACCTTCCCCCCCACCCCGGTTTTTTTATGTAGTTTGACCAAGTCAAAATGATTTGAGGACAGGATAAGACAAGACATTAAAACATCTCTACCATACTAGTCTAGAGACCGGCTCTTAAAGCAACTAGAAATATCAGGGTTCATGTGAAGTACATCTTAGCAAAAATAGGGCTTTCCCAAAACCCAACTTCCCAATCCCACACATTTACAACGATTATCCAAATTTTCCTACCTTTTTCACACATATATATTCCCATCAAAAGTTATGGCATTCTTATGTATACCTTGCACATATATAACAAAAATGTACTTTCTATATCTAAGATTTCTACTCTGACTTCTCTGTAATTTCAACCTATAACAATCTAACTTTCCCCTTCCTGAACGTAACAAGTATCCCCTTATTTGGATCTGCTAGTGGAGGTATGCTCAATTTGCCAAGCCCTGTTGCTTTTAGTCTCTCCCAGCAGAGGAAATTTGCATTGGCTGAATCTCTGTGAATTTTGCATCAACTGAAATGAAAATTGGACCCATAATCTTCCCAGAGGTCTAATTGGCTATGGACTAGGTTCACCTTAATTTTATCTTGGCATCCCCTAATAGTTTTAGCACTAGGTAGTAACACTAACTAGTATTGATTGCACCTCCATTGTTCTTATGCCAACTCTGAAGAAAGTTTAACCAAAGATTGTCACCAGTATCTTCTATCCAAAATTGTAAGAAACACCTAAAACTGGAGGTGGTCCCCATAAAAAGTTCACTTATTGCTTGAAGGTGTCAAAATAAGAAACCCCTGCCACAAATTATCAAAAAAGGAGCACGCATTGATAGAACAACATAATAAACCCAACATAACACATATATTTATGAAATAACAATCAAATGGCATTATTCGTGAAAGAACAAGTGAGATAAATAATGATTACATAAACAGTGGGAGGCACCACTTCCAAAAGAGATGGGTTGCACGCTGCTTGCCTTGGGAATGTAAAGAGGCACCCTACCGCAGAAAATAGGTGTGATCCTCTGATAACAGTTTTAAAGAAACTAAAGCATCAGTGTCCATCATTTTATTGCACATATGATGGCACTCAATGTACAAAAAGGGTTGCCCTGTCCCAGCAATTTGGATAACCACATATAAAACACATATATTTAGATTGACTCTAAATAAACCTGCCGAAACAGTACCCGTGTATAGCACATATCATGGACAGTTTGATTAATGCCCAAGATTCGCCATGTTGACTTCAGGAGTTCAAGGATTCCAATTAGACAACTTTTAAGCAAACTAGACAGAGAGACTGATCAAATACAATTCATCCTATGTAATGTCTATTAAGAGAGATTGGTGACCAATGTATGCGATTTCAAAAAATATATGTTTATATCACATCCAATAGCATGTCAAGTCTTGGCACAATATAAAATAAATAGAAAGCATCGAACACAATATGGTGCCTAGGTCAACAGGAGTTGGACAGGAACTCACATCATCTTTACCAGTACTAAGAAACTGCTAAGGTTTATTGACATTCTCCAGCTTATATATATATATATATATATATATATATATATATATATATATATATATATATATATATATATATATATATATATATATATATATATATATATATATATACATATATATATATATATATATATATATATATATATATATATATATATATATATATATATATATACATATATATATATACTATATATATATATATATATATATATATATATATATATATATACATATATGGGACCTAACAAGCCCTGTAAGTAGTTACTAATCTGTAGAACATGATTCTCCATAGAATCATGAGTTCTAGACCTCACAAGAAAATAACCAATCATTTCATAGTAGTGACCCAAAACATTTGTCACAAAAGTATGTCTGTGTAACCTCAACTACCTTAAAAGTAAAAACCATCTAATATGGGTTATATGTTATCAAGCTCGCCATGAGTAATATTACACCAATTTATCACTACCATAAGAACAAAGGTCATACTTCTTGCTAATATGAAGCAGAGTTTTGAGAATTCAGAACAGCAAGATAGAGCAAAGCACACACTCAGAGATATATTGTCACCAACATACACATCAATACAACAACACTCATAGATGTATTCATATATGCTATATCACACAGTTGTATACATTTTTTTTAGAAATCTAAGTGTCATCAAGACGTGATCATCCTTGCACCTTAAGAAGATGTGTCTCGTGCAGTCATTGGACACAGTAACAATTTTAGGAATTATAACATAAGGTCAGCTAGAGTGATAGACACGTATCTCTGGGTGACTAAGCCGGAGACTGCAACTCTCCTCCCAACCTTAGATTGGACTGCACAGTGGTCCTCCTTGCAGTCCAATAACCCCCAATCCAGATTCTAGAGCATTGTGAGAAACCTGTTGATGGTATGCTTGGCTAGAACCAGGTCTCCATAGGGCTGACCACGTCCATGAATTTCATAGGAGAAATGTGACAATAGTGACCACGTCCATGAATTTCAACAGGCCCTTCAACAACTTCATAGTCTCCAGGGGCGTGGTGCCCATGTTCCTCTCAATTTCTCAGCGCTTACCCTTCTTTGACATGGGAATGCGTAGAATTGGAAATGAGAATTTACGGGTATGTATGGCTGTCAATCTCTATAAATCTATGTTAATCTTTTCTGGTTTAGCATTATTGATATTACAAAGAAGCCTTTTGTAAAAGCAGCATTGTCTTCTAAAATATCTAGAGTAAACCATTGTGGGTGCAGGGAATTTTTTCAAAGCAACACGGTCCTATAAAATCTCTACATAATAAAGCATTATTTCTGCAAACCATACTATTATATAAAAATCAACAATTTTGCAAATGATATCTTAGTTTACAGAAGGGTGAAATTCCCCAATTTTTAGGTTTTATAGGAAAATTTAGGCACCTTTCATCCACCTTTTTACATTATGAATTTGTATTTACAGCAAGAAAATAGTTCTCCTTGAGCCATATCCATGATTGTGATCATGCAAGTCTCAGCTTTCATTAATGCCCCATGCTTTCATCAACCCCCCATGCTGACCCACATCAGCCATATTCGGAAGCACCAAGTGACTGATGCTGTTGGAGGCAGCACCCAGTGACTGATGCTGTTAGAGCATTCTATTATCTTGAGCGCTTGTTCTACCATTTTTAGGAATCAACACGCCCCATATTTAATGGTTACCTTAATGGACAGTGTTGATCTCTCATGGAATCAGAGTGCAGTCTTCACGAATGTTGTTGCCAATGCAATTCTTAAAAGATAAATTACTATATGGCACAATATTGTGACTCTATTATAAGTGGCCATAGAATTTCAACAGGCCCTTCAACAACTTCATAGTCTACAGGGGCGTGGTGCCCATGTTCCTCTCAATTTCTCAGTGCTTACCCTTCTTTGACATGGGAATGGGTAGAATTGGAAATGAGAATTTACGGGTATGTATGGCTGTCAATCTCTATAAATTTATGTTAATCTTTTCTGGTTTAGCATTATTGATATTACAAAGAAGCATTTTGTAAAAGCAACATTGTCTTCTAAAATATCTAGAGTAAACCATTGTGTGTGCAGGGAATTTTTTCAAAGCAACACGGTCCTATAAAATCTCTACATAATAAAGCATTATTTCTGCAAACCATACTATTATATAAAAATCAACAATTTTGCAAATGACATCTTAATTTACAGAAGGGTGAAATTCCCCAATTTTAGATTTTATAGGAAAATTTAGGCACCTTTCATCCACCTTTTTACACTATGAACTTGTATTTATAGCAAGAAAATAGTTCTCCTTGAGCCATATCCATGATTGTGATCATGCATGTCTCAGCTTTCATTAATGCCCCATGCTTTCATCAATCCCCCATGCTGACCCACATCAGCCATATTCGGAAGCACCCAGTGACTGATGCTGTTAGAGCATTCTATTATCTTGAGCGCTTGTCCTACCATTTTTAGGAATCAACACGCCCCATATTTAATGGTTACCTTAATGGACAGTGTTGATCTCTCATGGAATCAGAGTGCAGTCTTCACGAATCTTGTTGCCAATGCAATTCTTAAAAGATAAATTACTATATGGCACAATATTGTGACTCTATTATAAGTGGCCATAGAACTTAAGCAGGGACAGGTACGAATTAATTACATCCTTTAAATCAGAAATCACTACTATAACCCCATATAAAAATTGGTCCTTTTGCATAAACATGTCTATTTGAAGTTAAAAATCTAAATAGGATAGTCCTTTTGCAGAATCATGTCTATTTGAAGTTAAAAATTAAAATAGGACGGCCAAACAATGATAAGTTTAATTTCTAATGCATTTTTTTCAAAAATTAAAACAAGATGTTAAAACAGTAATAAAATTGATTTCTAATGCATTTTAAGCTCGATTCATCTATTTATTTTTTAATTGAAACATTGTTGTTTGCACTTTTTCATCAAAATGTTGTCAAACGGGATTTACCTTTCACAAAACTTCCAAATATATCTTAGGAATGAGTTTTCTGAAATCATTTATATCTTTAGTGAGGCTTCTACTCTCTTAAACTAAACAATTTTTGTGCTGAGAACCTACATGTACCTTTCACAAAACTTCCAAATTCATATCAGGAAAGAGTCTCCTGATATCATATATTTATATTTCTTTAGTGAGGCTTCGACTCTTAAATTAAACAAATTTCCAGTGAAAACCTCCATGTACGCTGGAGATCTTCCTACACACCATTGACCGGCAGAGAAATTTTAGTGAAAAAAGTTGGTTTAAAGTAGCACAGCCTCAACTGAGCAATGTTGCCGATAGGGGTGATAAGAACCGAGTGCTCAGGCTTGTGGGAGAGAACGTACTAGCTTTCTCACTTGCTAATAGCTATTCTCTCTTGCAAGCCTGAGAAAGTCAGTAGGTTCTCTCTCAGAAGCCTACACACCAGTGGGTTCTCTTGGTTTTCTCACCGTATGTTCTTACCATGCCTAACAACGTTCCCGTAATGAAAATTCCATATTCTTATCATGTTTATTAACATTCCAGTTCATTTTAAATTTCATACACCAGACATATTCTTGCTAATTCCAAAATTTGAATTCCTGGCAACTTTGAAGCACCAAAGCTCAAGTGTTGACTTTTGTGCTTCTTGAGCTGAATGAACAAGCTCGCTTAAAGGCAGTAGCTAAAGTAGCACAAGTAATACTAGATGAATTTAAGCCAGATTCGAGCTTCATTTTCAAACACTACGCTTATAAGGTATAAATCCTGTCCTGGTGAACTGAAGAATGTTTTTAATTTCTGAATCAGTTTTGTATATAAATTTTCGTAACTGTAAAAAATAATATATAATGTAGAATACCTATTATGGCCATGAACTTAGTTTCTCATGGAACTGGGCTAATCGATAAAAAAAATTGTCTTCTTGACACATGATATTATCTGAATTCTCTTTATGGCTATCATAGTTTTATTTATTTATAATCTAATTTTTTTGAATCATGTGATAGATATTGTGATAGATATTACTGCATTTCTTTTGTAATATTTGGTGCCATTGCTTGTTCTTCCTGTATGAATAAATCATTCTGCTAATATTGATTCGTTATCGTGTGAATAAATCATTTTGCTAACATTGATTCGTTACCGTGTGAATAAATCATTTTGCTAATATTGATTCCATAAAGAGAGATACAGCAAACCTACTGACCTCATCAAGCTTCTCAAAAGAGACGGCCCAACGTGGGATCCAGCCTTTGATCGCTTCGCCAGCGACAACAATAAACTAGGTCCACCATCCTGTAGTAACTCTCGCCTTCGATGTTCCTGGGAGAATTCCCAAGCCTGGGATTAGAATTGGCATTCGGAGAAAATTGTCCTTGTGGCTGCAGAGGATGAGAACGAAAAGGATAATGTTGCTGATGCTAATAGTGCCGTTGCTTTTCGGCGTCGTCCGACAACAATGAAACTGGGTCGGCACCATTGTTTTTTTTCCTCTCAATTTAGTCCTATAATCCCCCATGTGTCTGTTCTCAGCCTCAATGCCATGGTCCATGACTGTAGGGGCTACCAACGGCCGAGACGCCATATAAGAAGATCAACTATTGGAGGATGCCCCCTTCTCTGTGGAGCTCTCTACATAATATGTGGCTCTTTCAAAGGGTTTGCTGCAAATGCACCCTATAAGAATAATTACAAAACCTACTCCAGAAGCCCTCCTCTGACAACCTGAAAACCCCAAGAAAATCCTCGAAGCAAAGAATTTAAACCTCAAAATGACGTTGCATCCAAGGCTTGCCTTTCCCGTATTTGCTCTTTTATGAACAAGTCTTCAGCTTGGATCTGTCAAAAAAGTAATAAAGGCCGCACACGAAAATACCCTAACCAGTTCATATTCACATCATTTTGTGCGGAGAAAAGAACAAGCCGCATTGTGTCAAGAGTATTCTTCTTAAACACGCATCATGGTTTCGAACCCCGTGATATGAAACCAAGCTAGTTGCTTGGAACCCAGAGATACAAATGCACTTAACGACACAGTTTTTCTTCTATTTTCTCTGAACCAGCACGTCCCGGGTTCGAATCCCAGACGCAGAGTGCTTCAATAAAATCTGGAGCTGCACACTCACTAGGTGCAACGCTAACCCCAGCTGAACGGCCAGCATTCTAATTCCGTAAAATGCATGTTAACTTCGACAACCATGGTCTTCTTGTTGACAGTCCCCTGATGCGGGGAGACCAATGCCCGCCATTGGGTGCAAGTTTGAATTACTGAAAGATCTATCTATGTCTCCCATGGATCCAAGGAGGTCATGGCTGCCATAGGGTGCAGGTTCGAATCCTTCAAAATCCATTTTTGGCTACATGTCCGTGTGAATAAAAAAGAGCTGTGCAACTAAAATGACATGTCATTTTATCGGTCTTTATTTCTTAATTTTAGAAAATTAATTTTCTAATTTTTTGTTTTTTTATTATTATTTATTTTTGGTTTTTACGGTTTCTTGTCTTGTTTTCTTATCCAATGTATCATAGTCATTATTTGAAAATTAATTTTCTAATTTAGTTTATTCATATGCATAATATATGTATTTCATTGTGATGATTGATCTATGATAAGATTTATTTATTATTTATTATTATTATTATTTTTATTTTTTTATCGTAGTCATTATTTCTTAATTTTATAAACTTAATTTTCTAATTTATTTTCTGATTTAGTTTACTCATAGGTATAATATATGTATTTCATTGTGATGATTGACATAAGATAAGATTTTTTTGGTTTTTTATCATAGTTATTATTTCTTAATTTTATAAATTTAATTTTTTAATTTAGTTTACTTACAGGCAAAATAAATGTATTTTATTGTGATGATTGATATAAGATAAGATAAGATTATTATATGTCCAATTAATGACCATAAAGTAGGTCAAATGGATTGTTGAGTACAATGATGTCCATACAAAGCGGGAGAACCAAATGGTCTCCCTAAAAGAAAAAAGATACAATGCATGAAATAAATCAACATATGGCTATAGCGGAGAAGATCCAGGAGCTAATAAGTCTCAGGATTAGATCCATCTCTCCTAACATCCGAGGTTGAATGAAGAGCACTAAAGAAACTCAACAAAGTCTGTTGGGTTGATGAAGAGTCGGTGGAAAGTGCAGACTGTCCACTAAATCGTCACCTAGGGGGTTCACGCACTGCTGAGGTATGGAGGACTTAGTCCATCTCCTAGGAATGGATCTAAGACGGATTTGCCGCTCAGATCTCGTGTGGCAGGGTAAGGTCCCACAGATCCTCACTGATCTAGTGTCTAGATACGTACTAGTATCAATCAATTTCTTCGTGCCCCTGTCTGAAGGTAGTACCCTAAAAAATGTCGTGATCCTCTGTGTGGGGTCTAGTCTGATGGGAGGCTGAAAAATATCCACTTGGAACATGAGAGCCTCTTGAACATATAGGGCCAAACATCTTTGATCTGGATAGAATCTCTAATAAAACAATGAAACCTTCCTCTAATCTTGTAGTAGACAGGGCATTCAAGAATGAAGTGCACATCAGTCTCCACTTCCTGTAAATAACATACCTGGGTGATTTTGTTTGGGCTATCCACCCGATGGTCCATCTCTACCTGAAGTCTGTGAGAACCTACGCTGAACTGGCCTAGAGGAATGTGAATATCATGCATTCAATGGTGAAATATATACTGGGGTCGAACAATGAGCCTGTCTCTCAACTCCAAGAAGTGCTTAGCGTAGAAGGCCATCTTTGGGCGCAACCCTCTCGGAGGATTGACCCAGGTGACCTAGACGAACTGCTTATAGATGTCCTCCTTGATGATCTTGTTTAGCTCATGTCTAGTAGGTAAAAGGTGACCAAAAGCATCTAAGGAATATTAGAAAGGAGGGAGACGATCCAACTAAATTCCCACTAACTCTAAGAGATTTGAAAATCCTGTAAACCAACATCTAGCTTAGCCTGAGGGAGTAGAACGAGCAATTCTCATAAGAGAAATATCCCAAGTAAGGATATCGGTCCCTACTCTTTATCGAGTATGCAAAGCCTGGACACAATGCAAGAATGAAACCAATCTAAAGATCGTCTCAAGCTGAAAGGGCTGAGCTCCAAACTCTGCAAGGATGATGTGTTGCAGTAGTGTCAGTTTGCTTCTAATGATGTGGCGGAGAAGAAGAATCTGGACACTCTGAGATGAAGCCCAATCTGACTGAAGTAAAGACGATCCCCAAATCTCTAAGCCCTATAGAACAGTGGGACAAATCAATGTGTCCATGAGGATCATCTTGGATGAGATGTCCTGGAAGTGATGTCGAAAGCTCTGTCTCTCGAGAAGGGCTAAGGATCCATATTCTTTGTTGATTTGAGGCTGAAGCATTGGTTGCAAACTAAAGTGGGGACCTAAGAATTGCACCCCAAGTAAGTATATGTGCTAGTGATCTCAATCTCTCCCCTTTGAATAGGAATTGAAGGTCTGAGGTTTTCTTCACCACATTGAAGATCATAACAAAGGAGACGGCGATAAGAAGCTTTGACGTCAGAGTAGAATGGTTGAGAGTGAGTTTGGGGTGGGCCCCAAGGGGAGGGATTAGGTGGAAGGGGAGGGTCAAACCAGAGAGAGACAGAAAGAAGTGCATGATCGGCAAGGGGGATGGAGGAGACCAAGAAATGATGAATAAAAGGGAGAAAGTTATGTCTAGTGAGGACATAATCAAGTACACTCGCACCCCCACCATATGGCCAACATGTGAAAAAGCGAGAGTCTTGGAAATAGGGGAGGCCATTTAGAATCAACACTCCTGGGATTCCCCCAACTACAATAGATGCTTACCATAAAATGTAGTGGGCCCCAAAGCATCATCTGACCTTCGGTGAAGCCTTACTGAATCTGGATCTATCCCTTGGGTGCAAAACACATCCTCTGATTAGTCGCGATGAGGGATCTGGAGATCTCTAGTACAAGCATTGAAGTAACCTAGGAAGATGACTTCCCCAACAACAAAGTACTTAGTGATGTCAATGTACAAGTCTATAAAGGGATCCCCAAGCGATGTTGAAGTTACCCTTCGAAAGACATAAAACAAAGAGAAAAGGACCAGAGGAAAAGGCCCATCGCAAATCGCAACCAGAGCTTCCAGCAACAACAAAGGAGGGCAGCAAGATCAATGATTAGTGATCGCCAATATCACAAATCGCATGTCGAAGCTCACAGTGGTCAAGAAGTATCGGTGAGGGTAAGTTCAACGATCAGTCGATTGCCGATATTGACTATTGGCTATCGGGGATCACCTTGTATCCGATGAAGTGCCTTGAAGCACCATTATCAATTAGCCAATTCCCCAAAGAGTTTGGAGGACAAGTAATGGATAGGGCCGATATAAGATAGTATTCCTTTTCCTTATTGTTAACAACATTTGATTCTTCATAGCTGGAGTTCCTTGCTTTCTTGGAGGGTTGACTATTTCCTTGATGTCCTGCATTGCTTTTGCCATTGAACCTGCCATTCCTTTGATTGTTGTTGTTGAAGTTTCCCCTAGAATGGTTGTGATCATCGTCATGTGATGCGTTCCCTCTGTTTAAACACTCCCTTGCACAGTGGCCAAACTTATTAAAAACAAAGCACCTACCCTTCCTTCCACCATTGGATCTAGGCTTTCCATTGAAATGACCTTTAGACCCTACATTATTTATCCTTTTGGCATGAGAAAAGAAAGCAGTGGGGTTGCCTCTATTAGAAGGAATTTCTTGCTCCACAATTCTTGTTTCTTCTTGAATGCATCTCGACATTAATTCTTCAAACCTTGGAATTCGATCATTATTGAGAATAGTGGTTCTAAATATATACCACTCGGGTGGGAGTCCTCCAAGGGTAGTGATAGTAGGTTCCCTGCCAGGAATGACCTCTCCAATCGACATAAGATCATTCTTGATCTCAGTGATCCTTAAGAAGTAGGATTGAATATCCTCATCCTTGACCTTCTTAATATCCTTCAACTTATTCTTGAGAAATAAAATTTGGTTTGCATCACTAACCTTGAACATGCTGACCAACCTGTCGTAGATCTCCTTGGAGGTGTTCAAATCAGATATGTAGGCAACCAGACGCTTATCAATGGAATCTCTGATAATCTTCTTCGCTTTAACTTTAGCCTTATGTAATTGTTCTTCACAGCAAACGATGCATTTGAAGAAGGCTTAGGGATTTCCTCCTTCACATAATCCAACACTTCTTGTTCTTATAATATCAAATCAAGAGACATCCTCCATCCATGATAGTCAGACTTTTCAGGGAGCTTGTCTTCATCCGGGAATATCTAGCATGAAAAAGTGTTCAAAATTTTCATGTTATATGTTGATGCCTATTGCTACACTAGTTATCTTGCAACCTTTATTCTTCTAGAAATATATAGTTGTCTCATAAAAAACCTCAAGCCAAAGGCTTGGTAACACCCTTCAAATAATCTTTACTCTCATTTATCAAATATTTTGTATTTCCACTTTTCAACTTCATTCACAAAGAAATAAAAATCTAGTTAACAATGAGTAAAATCCATCAAAAGTGCTACCTAAAGTCGTGGTTATTTTATCTATTAGATATGATGAAACTAGTTATGAAATAAATGATATAAATATGTGACATAGTAATGATGACCATTTATGGGAATTATTACTTATAATTATTCATCTCATACATTAGTTTGTTTCAATTACAAGAGATATTGAATAATCAACCCATTTTCATTTACCAATGATATAAAAAATAAGATGAGATTCTAGTTTCTTCTTTCGAAATTCTGATTTTGATAGTCTAAATAGTGATGTTTTATTTGAACTTTGGTATTGTTCAATTTTATATTGTAACTTCTCTCCTATACATATTTATTTCTCCTAAAATTGCAAAGAGGATCTTTGGACTACATGCACATATAATTGAAATGGATGAAGGTGTCAATTGGCAGGTTGGTGAAGAACTTGCACTTGCAACTCTAATAGTGGATATTAACCATCCAAGATTGAGTGGTTAATATGTTGAGAAGTATCTTTAGTCATTGGAATTTAATCTTCAAGTCAGAGGGGCCATATAAGAGCTCTACCATTTTTTATTGCACATGTTTAGAGATATTGAATTCTACATGAACTGAAAAATTTAGAGATTTGTGTCCAAGAGATCTTCAAATAAAAGAAAATGATATAGTTTCTTTGCAATGTGAGCATTTATTCATCTATAATTAGGCTAGGTTGGCATAAGATTTGTAGGGAGGATATCATAGAGAAGAATGTTATCAAAAAGGTCTATAAAGAACTTCAAAAGAGGGTCTTATATAAAGAAGTATTTTGATAAAGTTTTTTTTTTGAAGTATTGTTGAAGTCTTGAACCTAAGAGGATCGATGTCCTCATATTGACCAGGTTGGTGCCTGGATTGGCCTAAGAGGCTTTTTTTTTTCTCATTCAAGGTTGGCGCCTCGAAGAATTAAAGAACTTATGTTACAAGTTGGAGACCATATTTATAAATGAGGATCAAAGTCCTCACTATATTTAATAAAATTATTATTTTGTTCTACTTCTTATGTTATGGATTAACTTTTTAACTAGCATAATATAACTATTGTAAGAAGTATCAATTCACCCCCCTTCATAGTATTTCCAACAAGGGTTGAGATAGATTTGGACCTACCAAAGCCCATGATTATGTTGTTTATGTGATAAATAAGTATTTTCCACCTATGTGTCTACTGAGACCCTTTCTCTGGCACTCTAATTCTATAATGGTTAGTAATGACAACAAAACCACATGTACAAACTACTTGCAATATGTTCAACATATATTTTTCTAAGTTGATATTCATATCTGTCATTAGGTAATGGAGAGATTTTGCAATGATGCTTCAAACTATTTATCATTCAGAGTTTTAAACCCTCTTCATATAGCCTATATCAACAAGCTCATCTGCTCTCCAAGGTCACCTTCAAATAATTAGGAAGTTGAGGATAGGGGGTGTTCTCCAAATAGATTTGTTGACCTTAGAGTGCAATGTACCAATTGTGCTTTCCACATACTCTTGAGGTGGGACATTCCTTTAACCAATCTAACAAACTCTTCAAAATAGATACATGTGCCAAGATGGTGCCTCTCATTTAATAAATCCATATCTATTTATAATGAGTCATGATAAGGTCATTAGATTCTACCTATAATGTTTGTTCCAACTTACACCTCAAGCCTTGAAAATGCTCTTTCTAAATTCAACTATGTTGGTAATCCTCTCAACATTGCCTCAATTCTCTTGGATGTTTAAGGGTTATTAACAGGTCTAAAATGGTGCATTTATATTCTCAAACCACTTGATTCATCTGCCAACTTAGGTTGAATCCAATGATAAATATTAGCATAAATGATTCCCTCCAACAGAATCCCATAAAAGCACTTAATGCTGGGCTAATGCTTTCATTCCCTCCAAGAATCTAACAATTTTGAAAATACATCTCAATCTTTTAATTTATATATTTCTTTAAAAATATATCTATATTATCAAGATAATTATTTTTAAATATATATTGAATCAATAAATTTTGATTAACACATTAAATAAAATAACTAATAAATATTAAATCGATAAATCCTAATTAACACATTAAAGTTATGTAATTATTACCAAAAAAAAATACAAATTACTTAGTCATTTTTACAAAATAGACCGGGCACTTTTCAAACAATTTGGTGGGAAATTTTCAAATTTCAAGCGCTTCTAGAACAATTTGGTATTCAAGCATTTTGGGACACTTTTCAGCCAACAGATAAATCGTTCGAGGAGCATTAGCTGGTGACTCCACTATCATCGGGGAGTATCATGGAGCATTAACAGGTGAGGTGTTTCTGGCAATAACCCTTCTAGACCACAAGACATGTTTACAAGCTATGCAGTTACAACCATTCCTTCTGCGAGGCCCGATTTTCCATGGATTTTGTGAGGCCTGATCTTCCATGGTTTTTTCCTAAGACATGCAATTTTTTTGTTTTTTTTTTCTTCTTCTTGAAAACTATCTCTTTGAATAAATTATCATCTCCATTACGTGAAAACAAAAAACATTTCTCTGGCCTCTCCTTGATTACGCTTTTTCCCTGCAGAAAATATAGGTTGTAGAACTGCAGGGCACTTGAATCGACAAATTTTCTTTTAAGTTAGATTGAATACACAAGCAATTTCTCCCAGTAATGGGAAATGTAAAGTTCCAGACAATAGCAAGGGTCAAACTAATTGACCCAAAGTTTAACCTTCAAAACTAGGACACCAAACAACCTGAACTTTAACCCTACTTTCCGAACAGGACACCACGTAGAAGGCACACTGGTCTAGATATGCTCTTTAGTAGTCTATGCCACCCATACCATCGCTCGTGTCTGGGACTTCCTTCTTATCCTTCAGAATCACAACAATGATGCACTCTGTTGTGGTTAACAATGAAGCCACACTTGCAGCATCAACCAAGACAACTCTAATCACTTTCAGGGGATCAATAATCCCTGCCTTCACCTTATCAATGTATTCACCTTAGTTAAAATCGTAGCCAAGGTCAATATTATCTTGCTCCGGTAATTTCCCAACAACCACTGCACCTTCCACACCAACATTTGCAACAATTGTACATGAAAACATCTTCAATCCTATATGCAGTTTGACCTTCCTGAGGCAGAGTTCGTCATTTTTTCCTGAGGCAAGGTTTGGTGACCCTTTCCGGAAATAATTTGGGCCTTCACTTCCTTATTTTTATGTGATGCCAATTCATGCAGATTTGTACACTGAATTATAACATCCTTGACAGTATCTTAGAGATCGTTTTCTTTCAAAAACAATGTTACCTTGGCTTTTGAGGACACCTATCTGGAGGCACCATCTAATCTATCCTCAAATCTGAGATTTGATGTTGCCATCTCTGAGATCTATTTTACAAACTTTTCAGATATGAAAATAAAACAAAAAATATACCTGCAAGGGTGGTTAGTCCTTCAAGTAACAATAATGAAACCCTCTAACTGCTGGTCTTTGATTCTGGTAGTTGATATATTGTTGTAAACCCTTGAGGATCTTAATTAGAGATGATCCTCTCATACCATGTAAAATTTTTCTAATTTAAGAGGACAATTGTCCTATGTTTCTTTCTCAAATAACTCAGATCTTGAATTACTTTAATAACCGAATGAAAATTCTGAACATGCAACAATCACACATATAACTAGAAAACATAAACAGTGGACGCAAAATAACTTTTCAAGTACACACATAATTTTGTCCTTCAAATCAGCTTATCATTAATTATCAAAACTTACAAGGACATGTCAAAACTGAGGTTTTCAGCTTCCTGGACACCCAGTTCTGCTCTAGATTTGTTTTCTAGTAACTCAGATCTGCTCTATCTCCTTGCTGGATACTCAAAACCACACTTTACTGAATTGTTGTACAACACTGTTCAATATGGATTCTGATTTGACCTTGGCTCCTCTCTTGTGCTTTGAATCTGCTTAGCAGATCTTTCTCTGATCTCTTGTATTTTTGATATCCAAAAATGTTTGCTTACAACTTCTCTCATCTTTTTCTATTTATGCTCTAAGACTCTAATTGAGAAAATTAATCTGCCCTATTTTAGCAACTAATCTCCTTAATCTGAGAAACCACATTTCCTCAACAATTATGTGTACAACTAAGATTAGATCAAATACAAATCACTAATATTCCGAAAATATCTAGAATATTTCATTTAGATTTTTAAGAGTTAGGAGATCTAGTGAAATTGATCTTTCACTTTTATTTATTAAGTGAAATTACAAGATGGTATTATTTCACAGTTTTACTAGGTGGTCACCAAAAGTTGTCTTGAACCACTTCTCACACATTCACACCTTACATGTGTAAGAAGTTCTGACATGAGTTACACTTATCGACATACCCTGTATACCTTGTACCTAGTTCCAAATCAAAGCAAAGGTCTTAGCAGAATGCCATTTCTCACATGTTGTTGGTCACGCTGGCTTCTTTAAGACATATAACAACAAGAGTAATTTCTTTTAGAATGGGCTCTAATAAGAGGTGAAAAATAATTTTTGCTTCATGTGAGACTTATTAGAGGAATAAAACATAGACTGTGAGAAGTCCAGGACTAATGTATGCCTTGCCCATTCCAAATAAAAGGTGAGAATTCATTAACACTATCTTTAGAAGTTTGCCTCAGGCCGGATGGAAAATCTCCATCTTTGTTATTTCTAGGGTGCTACTAATAAATTCTCACATGGCGTTGAACTGTTCATGCCACATGCTTATAGGCTTCATGGATTTAAGAAAAATCATTTTGGAGTTAGAAGAGCCAACTAGGTTTAAAGAGAAATTTAAGGTTGAATGGAAGCTTTAGGGTAACAAAAGTTAGTGGTATTAATTTGAAATTTTAACAAAATAAAGTTTATTGTGTAAAATTGGTTATCCCACATGCAAAAGGTAAGTGAGCTTCCCTGAAAGCTTTAGACGGGCTCTTAAGCCTGATAGAAAAGTATATTTAGGAATTTTTTCATGTGGGTAATCTGTGAGAAACAGATTCCTAGGTCAAGTGCAGTGTCCATATTCCTCTTGGACAAGCATGTATTCACATATAAACCTATCTAGGAAAACATTTTGGGGTAATTCTTCAAAAAATGTGCCTCGAGTGGCTGCACCATGGGGCAAACTTTCATTGGCGTAAGGTGTGAATTCTGAGGGGTATTTATTGGCGTAAGGTGTGAAATCTGAGGGGTATTTATTCTATGAACTCTGAGGGGTATTTATTCTGCCAAAATTGCTTAGGACATGCACCATGGAGCAGAGTTTCATTGGTGTAAGGTGTGAACTTGACGGTTATTTATTCTGCCAAAATTTCTCAGGACATGCACCATGGAGCAGAATTTCATTGGCGTAAGGTGTGAACTCTTAGGGGTATTTATTATGCCAAAATTGTTGAGGACATGCACCCAATATAATCCCTTTATATCAAAGTGAGAATGGAACCTTGGTGGACAACAAAATACTTGTTCACCTCACCAGTGAGCCAATTGCCCATTGGCAGGAAAGCCATTTTATCCTATATATTGTTGAAGCATTTTCTTTTTCATATTAATAAAGGCTCTGTTTTGAGGGTTTTCCACAAATATTTGAATGTTGTTCTTCTTTATTGTCAAATATTCAACGTTTTATTCCAAAATTCAGAATTTTGTTTCAGATTTCAGGTATTTCAAAACAATTATTTGTTTGTGTTCTTGTCTATATTTTTGTTTTGAATAATTTATAAGGATATAACAGTGAGGTGGTTTCAGATTTTAGTTGTCTCATCAAGTTATTCTAGTATAATACTGTATTCAAGCTTTGTTTATCATACAGTATTTGTTCAGGAACCTAACATGTCATATTTGGCCATGATATAACTGTTTACTATTTTAGTATTACAGTGACTTGATCACTGGACATAGGGTGCTTGTAAGAGATTAACTACATACATGAGATACATTTTGGGCCTGTTTGGGTACACTAAACTTTATTTATAAGATTTTCAATACTTGTTCAGGTACACCAAACTTTGTGTATAAGATATCCAATAAAGAGAGTTACTTTAGTTCATTGTTACTCCATAATGAAATATTTTCTCTTAACCTATCATTAACCCTGTCAGTATTAGCTATTTAACATGTTTCTCTAATTTGTTTAAACCATCAGCAGATTGTTGTTGTAGTTGCTGCATTTTTAGTGGGAAGACACCATTTTGTTTGAACACTTTATTTAGTTTATTTTTTACACAAATGTTCTTATGAATAACATTTCTATGGATGTCATGGTTTGTTAAAAGTGAGGACTCATAAATAGTGAGCACCTTATTCACATCCACCTACTCATTCTTTAAACTTTATATTGAATCACAATGCAGGAAATTCCAGGGATGCTCCTCGCTTTAGTGCTCTGTTTTGATTACTGAAAGAACAGGGATCTTGGAAATGATACAAAATTTCGTGTTATGAGGGGCTGCAAGTATTTTTGGCATGCACTTTCAGGATATATGACCGGTCTGATTGCTGCTCTTGCTGCAGGAATCTTGGCACGATTACCACAACCTGCACTTCTGTATTGGGTATTGATTAGCATCATGCACTTTAAATTGGATAACTTGCAAGTTAAAAATATATTTCTTTGGCATCTTCATTGTGCTATGGTATTCCTCAGTTACAAACTAGAAAGTTTTCATGTCTTTGTATACTTTGAGAATACGAATGAACTTGCATAGATTCCCTTTGAGAATACCTTATTGGGAACCTGTTTTATTTTTTTCGTCAGTTCACTCACTTATTTCTTCCATTTTCTTTTTAGTATCCTTAGATGAAATAGAATTTTTTAATTTTTGGAATGGGTTATAGTTGTTAGGAAGTATTGAATAGTTCATAGAATTCCTTCTTTCATTTATGAATGTAGTTGTTTACCTTTGGACACATATTAATAGAAAGTGTATTCTGTCTCCAATTAAGAGATATTTGGAATTGCCTTACACTATATTACAATCAGTATTTTTACCTTTAATCAAAATGAACGAGTACGTCTTCCATAATTTTCCAGGGTTCTAACATTAGAAAATACTCTGGCTGCATTTGATTTCGTGTAAAACATATTTTCCCATTGGATGTTACATCATATTTCTGATGCCCGCCTCTAGTATCATTGTCTTCTGGAGTCAATGAGTTTACACCATATTCTTTTCTTAGAGGCTTGAGGTGTTTATATGTTTCTAATATTGTGTAATTGTAGTGATGAATGGACTGATAAGTTTGACCCAAGTAATGATACAAAACTTTTGTTTAAGGTCCATTAATCATAAGGACCAATTTCTCATCTATTCATTGTATCAGGTTACAATGAGCTTGCAAGAATATTAAGTCATTCTGCACAACCCACCTCCCATTAGTATTAGTCATAATGAACAATTTTTCATGCACTCATTGAGTCAAGGGAATTTTCTAGAATATAAAGCTATCCAATGTGACCCATCTCCCATGAGCATTGGTCATAATGACAAATTCCTCATTTGCTCATTGCATAAGGTGAGAGGGTGAAGAAGTGGCATTGAATATAGTGAAATGAAATCACATGGCATCAATTGTCACCTATAAGGCTTATACCTAGTAACGAAGACTTCAGAGGAAGGTCAAATCACCATTGCAAGGCTTCTTGGCTCAAAGGACACTTAACCATGCAGTTTTTCACCATAATCAAGCCTATTTAGCTTTCTATCCCAACCTATTCATAGATCCCTTCTCTTTAAATTAATATTTGTTTATTGCTAAGCATCAGTGGGTGGCAGTAACAATAGTATTGAGTAGGCACTGACAAGTGCACTTAGTTTGAAAGTTTGGAAGTCAGATAATTTGGGGAATCATTATCTGTCAGATCATATCTTCCTCTGAACATCGGAAAATAATTCTTGTTCGAAGTATATCCATCAACCTATCAGAACTCTGTTATTCATGTATGTATGAAAGTCACCTAATCATACTGCTTCTTAAGTAACAAGAGTCATTAGACATCATATTATAACATCACATCTCCCTCACAATGTTTAAAAGGTAAGCTTACTTAAAACATAAGCATTGAGCTATATGCAACCTTCTCTTAATCATATGGTCCATGTGCTGGAATTATCCAATCATAATCATGCAGCTTATATCAAATTCAGTTATCAAGACATGCCTTTCATCAGGAATCATCGGACAAGAACAGTCATTGAAGATTTTATGGCTCCCTCTTAAGCCTTTCTTGAAGTCAGATGAGGCAACAACTTCAGAAAAGGTCTGAGTCATCATAGTCCTAGTTGTATCATCCTTCATTGCATCAAATTACCCAATTCATGATGGCAAGGAGAATTTCTCATCGGGCATTCATATATGTAGAACCATTCTTCACAAAATCCTGATTTAATGCAATCAATATATCATGTTCTTTTGCTTATTTTGCTTGTATACTTGCTTCTATTTTTCACAAGGATTGATAGAGAATTGGTCAGAGTGCTATGCACTTCTTCTAGATGACCTTCATGATTGAAGGCTTTAGGTGAGGTTTACTTCTTATCAAAGGTGCGACAATTTCCTTTACTGACAGATCCTTGAGAGGTTTGATTTTGGCCTAGAATTGTTGTTCCTTTGTTGATTCTTGTTTCCACTTGTAGCTGCAAGCTCATAGTAATTAATGATTTTCAGTCGTCACTAGGATGTCATGTCAATCATGTTTCGTGATACAAGATTAATGTAAGGCAAATCAATGTAGGATCACAACCAAGTTCCATCATAGGTCAAAATTTTAGAAGGCTACTTCCTTTATTACAAAAATTGTAACTGTCTTATTTTTTCACAAAATCATTGTCCTGAAGGTCTTTGATTTACTGACAGAATGTGCTTTAAACAAAATCATTTTCTTCAGATGATTGCAAGAACCCTTTACTTTTTCCTGTTGATATTGGGAGCTGTAAAGATCCATACGTGATTTATTTTAGCTCAGGGTAGGCCAAATAACTCTACTGCTCAGATAATATTCTAATGATGTTGATGATCTTGAGGGCCAAGATTGAACATAAATTAAGAAGTATTTGGAGAGAAGTAAACTTAATCCAAAGGCTAAGTAAGTTTTTAAAGGGACTACTAGATTATTGATCACATTTTCACACTTCGAGCTATTGTTGAAAAGGCTAGGCAACAATTCTCAAAATCATTTTATTGTTTTGTGAGTTTCATGAAAGCCTTTAATTTCGTGCCATGGAATTCATTGTTCCAGAGATAGCATGATATTGCAATCTCTGGTCCTCTCATTGTTGCAACTTGCTATTATGAGAGGAACTCTGAGATTGTTTTAGGTTGGTTTTGTAGAACTCAAGGACTTCGACTTTATTAAGAGAACTATTGGGCTTAAGTAGGGATGTTCCTGCTTCTTGACTTTATTTGGGATCTGTGTTGATGAGATTAAGGAGTACATTAAGGGGAACACAAAGTTTCATACTGATATTTGACAACCTCCATTATTCTTGACAAGTTTCATAATGGAGGTTTGCTGACAAATAATGCTCCAAAATTTGGGGAAGTTTTATGTAATCAGGGTGAAGTACAGCTACAGGAAGAAATATAACTTATTTTCTTATAGAGTACTAGGATCCAATATTATTATAGTTTTTGTGTTTTTACAGAAGAAATTATCTAAGTGCACAAGAGTAGTATGGTACATTATACAAATTGGGTGGGAATGGCAGTGGTGGTGTCCGTGTAACACTACATTGAATCCAGAGCATGGACTAGTACATTTAATATGAGCATGAGTGCAAACCTATTCAAACCTAAGTACATTATGCACCTAGAGGTTATGAGCTCAAGGATGCATATCTTTAGTTGATATAAATGGATATTAGATATTGGAACATGAAATATGAAACCTCAAGATTCTGAACCTCAAGTTGCATATGAGACGCGGGTTTAGATGGGCCTTGGATAGTTATTTAATCATATGAATGAAAAATAGAGTACAATAACATGTGTTTCATTGACGCCTTCAATTGTATAGTTCTTGAGGCTCAGTTGCAACTCCAAGGCTCATATGGTTTTGAGATTAGTACACAGTTTCTTAATCTATGTCTTGCCTTACAAGTGTTTGAGAGGGATCTGTAGATTCTTCTCAGTGGAATGCATATATTGTTTGTAAAATTGTTTATTATACAATCATCTAAAGAAAAGAAAATTACAAGAATATGGGCTTTAATGCCTCACGGGTCACAAGTATAGTGTTGTTGTGGCCCAGTTTGCAACTCTGAGATATCAGAACATTTGGAGAATAGTATAGGGATTCTTCTCAATGCATGTCCTTTCCTTGTAAGACCTTGATAGGGGTATATAGATTATTGACAATAGAATGCATATTTGTCTGTATAGTTGTTTATTATGTAATCATCTAAAGGACAACAGAGTACATGAATATGGGTTAGACTGTCTCGTAACTGTATAGTTGTTGAGGCTCAATTGTGATTACGTGATCTTGGAAGATTTTGAGAGTATATAAACGCTTCCCAATGTATGTCCTTTCCTTACAAGACTTGGATAGGGGAATATAGAGTCTTATTATTGGAATTTAGATTTATTTATTTATTTTTATTTTTTTTATTTTTTTTAATTGCTTATTATCTACTAATCTGAAGAAAAACAGAGTTACAAGAATACAAGTTTAAATGCCTCACAAATGTACAGTTGTTGAGGCTCAACTGCAACTCTGAGAACACGGAATATTTTGTGTGGAGTATATAGACTCTTATCAATCAATGTCCTTGTATTGCAAGACCTTGATAGGGGTATACATATTTTCTCAATAGGACACACATGTTTGTATAATTCTTTATTGTCCTAATCATATGACGAAAACCAGAGTACACGAATATGGGTTTCAATGCTTCACAACTTTTAGTTGTGGAGGCTCTATTGTGACTTGGAGAACTAGGAATACTTTTAGAAGAGTATATATATTGTTTTCAATCCATTTCCTTGCCTTGCAGGACCTTGAGAGGGGTATATAGATTCTTCTCAATGGGAAACAATTGCCATTTGTATGGTTGTTTGTGATCCAATCATCTGCAGAACATGAGAGTGCAAGGATTTTCAGGGGATCTACATTCAAAATAAGGCTTGAAGAGAATCTCCACTATCAAATCAACCAAGGGTAGACTTGCTTAAAATGTGAAATCAAAAAACACTTTACTTCTTAATCCTCCCTACAAAGGAATTTTCAATTGCAAAGACTAAGCACAAAGAATACTGTGTGACTAGCCTTTGACCTTGGGTAAGCTAGCTTCCATGACTGTCATGCCATATGTGTTTTTCCAATTAGACCTAGGCATATGTGGCATGAGAGTCATGTGATATTATCCTTTGACCATTTTAGTCGCTTTTATGTAAAGTGATTGGGAGTATTAAGACTCCTCCATTCATTATTTAAATCATGGAAATGATACTAGTAGAATTGAGTGAGATTTTGGGTGAGGTTCTGTAAATTAGACCTTCTTATCCAACTGAATGTGCTATTATTTATTCTCGAGCACCAGAGGATGTGCTTCCTAATGGATAGAAATAATACCTTGTGAATTTATTAAAAACAGTCTCCCAGACAGGCCTGCTTCTACTTATGTTTTGGAAAAAACATATCATCTGATTGTTCTAAACATCAAAACCCAATAGCCAAACTCATTCCTATACCTCTTCAATATTTCTCCATTCCAACTAGGCTGAATGATCCTGAATTCAGAGGAAAAGTACCAGCCTTCTCTTCATGCAATCTCAAAAAAACTTTGAGGGCTAACCCACCTTCTTTGGATGAACGGAAGGTATTAACACATCTATTTAGGGTGCATATTTATGTGCAGTTGCGGCTTTTTCAGCACAAGCATACACCACAGTGATGATTCAGTTTTTTGCTTGGGCTGAGGTGAGAAATGGAATTTTATGAACAATGATGCTCAGTGTTCCTAGAACAGAGTTCAGATTATTATCATCCTTGTTGGCATGTGAAGGTTTGTCATGCCTTGTATATTCTCATGATCTATATGTATTCATTAAGTTAGTGAAACTGGAACCTCCCCATTGACATATTTTCATTGCCAAATTTCCAAATGCTATAAAAAAAAAAGGTTGAGCAAGGTTGCAGTGAGTGAACTCCAGTGTTTTTGCTGAGGCAGAAGCCATGCTTCTTTCAAATCAAATGTCTAGTGCTACAATTCTCAAGGTACTTTAGGACTTGTGCTCTCTTTCTTCCCCACTTAACGAGGGAAAGGATGATTAGGTACCAACTTATAGATATCATGATGAAAGTGTTATTATAATCACGAGTCTAAATTTAGCTATTGAACTTCTATGGCAACAACTGGGTCTATGCATCAGTAAGATAGTAAAATTGGTCATCTTCTTTGCCTATTGTACCTTTGTCTTCTGATGCTAATGGATTTTTACTCCCTCTACGACTAGGCACATAGAATATCTTTCCATATATTGACCTATTTTTGTAATATGTGAAAAGTTGCAACCTCATCAAATGACACTTACACAGCTAGAATACACCAGTGCTACCTCTAGAGAGATAAGACCAGCTGCAAGTTCATCTGATTCCTTAGTGCTCAAGATACTGGCCCATTGTATACACATAATCAAAGGGAATATCCTTCACTTTGACAAGTGAAACAACCGGTAAACTCAAGGCAGCAATATCAAGATGAGTCCATACACACTACATTATTAGATTGACTTGGTAAACTGATATCCTGTTGCATGTTCAGATTGTTGGGGTTACCTTTAGATTCTTTCTTTTTTTATTGTACACACTTTAAACACATACCCAACCCATTTCCTTGTAAGCATTAATAAGCATAGTATGATAATATGGGGCATTTTCCTGGATCGGATTCCATCTTAGCTATTGCCTCTCCTTTTGGGTAGATGGAAAGTTAAGTGCATTCTAAGGGAATTTGATTGCTTGTTTCTTTGTGTCAGGATACCTGCAAATGTCCTTGCTGACATCGTGACATCAATGTAAGAGAAGTCCTTATAATCAAATGGGTATTTATCCCAGGAGTTTATTCTTGTGCATTCTCACACTTTCAAGTCTTGCATATGTGCCAGAAATCATAGACAAGTACCCAAACTTGGAAGAAAACTCAAATTTACTATGTAGCTACCTAACCCAATTCCAATTCAAGAGGTACACAACTCAATCAATAATAGCACTCAAAGGGTTATGATGCTACTGAGCTCCATTCCATAGAAACAGAGATCTCAACGAGTTAAAATTCAAGCCATGGACCATTGAAGAGTTAGATCCAACATTCAGTATTGCAATGAGTGTATATGAAATACACCAATATTATCTATGCATTCATAAGCAATATCTGACAAACACCTTTGGCAACTAGCCTTTAGTTTTTACAAGAGATGCATGAGAATATATGAAATAAATCAATCTTATCTATGCATTCATAAGCAACATCTGAAAAACAACTTTGGCATCTAGCCTTTAGCTTTTACTAAAGATGCATGAAGCATTATATAAACAGAATGCAATCTTTTGGGAATTCCATTCAAATGTGGAACATTACTATGGAAGCCAAGTTAAGAATTGATATTAGATCTTGCATGCACATTTCATGGATTGTTGTAGTAGTGACATAAAAATGGACTAGGTGAGTTATATCATATATGTCAAAGATAGTCTAACGCGAAGTATGAAACTGCCATCTTAGCTATAAACTTGGCTAAATGGTCCAACCTAAAACTGTGATCCTTCCTTTATTGCTAAGCATCAGTGGGTGGCAGTAACAATAGTATTGAGTAGGCACTGACAAGTGCACTTAGTTTGAAAGTTTGGAAGTCAGATAATTTGGGGAATCATTATCTGTCAGATCATATATTCCTCTGAACATTGGAAAGTAATTCTTGTTCGGAGTATATCCATCAAGCTATCAGCACTCTGTTATTCATGTATGCATGAAAGTCGGCCAATCATACTGCTTCTTAAGTAACAAGAGTCATTAGACATCATATTATAACATCACATCTCCCTCAGAATGTTTGAAAGGTAAGCTTACTTAAAACATAAGCATTGAGCTATATGCAACCTTCTCTTAATCATATGGTCCATGTGCTGGAATTATCCAATCATAATCATGCAGCTTATATCAACTTCAGTTATCAAGACATGCCTTTCATCAGGAATCATCGGACAAGAACAGTCATTGAAGATTTTATGGCTCCCTCTTAAGCCTTTCTTGAAGTCAGATGAGGCAATAACTTCAGAAAAGGTCTGAGTCATCATAGTCCTAGTTGTATCATCCTTCATTGCAGCAAATTACCCAATTCATGATGGGAAGGAGAATTTCTCATCGGGCATTCATATATGTAGAACCATTCTTCACAAAATCCTGATTTAATGCAATCAAGATATCATGTTCTTTTGCTTATTTTGCTTGTATGCTTGCTTCTATTTCTCACAAGGATTGATAGAGAATTGGTCAGAGTGCTATGCACTTCTTCTAGATGACCTTCATGATTGAAGGCTTTAGGTGAGGTTTACTTCTTATCAAAGGTGCTACAATTTCCTTTACTGACAGATCCTTGAGAGGTTTGATTTTGGCCTAGAATTGTTGTTCCTTTGTTGATTCTTGTTTCCACTTGTAGCTGCAAGCTCATAGTAATTAATGATTTTCAGTCGTCACTAGGATGTCATGTCAATCATGCTTCGTGATACAAGATTAATGTAAGGCAAATCAATGTAGGATCACAACCAAGTTCAATCATAGGTCAAAATTTTAGAAGGCCACTTCCTTTATTACAAAAATTGTAACTGTCTTATTTTTTCACAAAATCATTGTCCTGAAGGTCTTTGATTTACTGACAGAATGTGCTTTAAACAAAATCATTTTCTTCAGATGATTGCAAGAACCCTTAACTTTTTCCTGTTGATATTGGGAGCTGTAAAGATCCATATGTGATTTATTTTAGCTCAGGGTAGGCCAAATAACTCTACTGCTCAGATAATATTCTAATGATGTTGATGATCTCGAGGGCCAAGATTGAACATAAATTAAGAAGTATTTGGAGAGAAGTAAACTTAATCCAAAGGCTAAGTAAGTTTTTAAGGGGACTACTAGATTATTGATCACATTTTCACACTTCGAGCTATTGTTGAAAAGGCTAGGCAACAATTCTCAAAATCATTTTATTGTTTTGTGAGTTTCATGAAAGCCTTTAATTTTGTGCCATGGAATTCATTGTTCCAGAGATAGCATGATATTGCAATCTCTGGTCCTCTCATTGTTGCAACTTGCTATTATGAGAGGAACTCTGAGATTGTTTTAGGTTGGTTTTGTAGAACTCAAGGACTTCGACTTTATTAAGAGAACTATTGGGCTTAAGTAGGGATGTTCCTGCTTCTTGACTTTATTTGGGATCTGTGTTGATGAGATTAAGGAGTACATTAAGGGGAACACAAAGTTTCATACTGATATTTGACAACCTCCATTATTCTTGACAAGTTTCATAATGGAGGTTTGCTGACAAATAATGCTCCAAAATTTGGGGAAGTTTTATGTAATCAGGGTGAAGTACAGCTACAGGAAGAAATATAACTTATTTTCTTATAGAGTACTAGGATCCAATATTATTATAGTTTTTGTGTTTTTACAGAAGAATTATCTAAGTGCACAAGAGTAGTATGGTACATTCTACAAATTGGGTGGGAATGGCAGAGGTGGTGTCCGTGTAACACTACATTGAATCCAGAGCATGGACTAGTACATTTAATATGAGCATGAGTGCAAACCTATTCAAACCTAAGTACATTATGCACCTAGAGGTTATGAAGCTCAAGGATGCATATCATTAGTTGATATAAATGGATATTAGATATTAGAACATGAAATATGAAACCTCAAGATTCTGAACCTCAAGTTGCATATGAGACGCGGGTTTAGATGGGCCTTGGATAGTTATTTAATCATATGAATGAAAAATAGAGTACAACAACATGTGTTTCATTGACGCCTTCAATTGTATAGTTCTTGAGGCTCAGTTGCAACTCCAAGGCTCATATGGTTTTGAGATTAGTACACAGTTTCTTAATCTATGTCTTGCCTTACAAGTGTTTGAGAGGGATTCAAATCTCATTGAGTAGACTGACCTGCTGTGGTGGCGGCTCGAGGAGCAGATTCCCCATCCCCGCCTTGGCGGCACGAGAGTCTTGTTCTTGCTAAAATCATAGGATCTTAGTATATCGACTTGCAGGTAGTTGGATGTACTCCTGGTGTTATAGAGGCAACTACGAGGATTGATCTTGGGTCTCCCATAGATTAGGATTGGCAGTTACCGATTCACCATGTAATTAAAAAAAAAAAAGATGACCCACATGGAGTTTGGTCCTAGTTGCCAATTTTAACAATCGGGCATGGATATCAATCAGGCCTAGTTAGCCTTACTTTCTTGGTAAGGAGATGAGGCTTCATGTTTTCCACCCTGTTTTCCCCAAAGAAATTTATTCTAACAGGAAAAATTATTCATTACTTTCCCCTCTTACAAGCAAACACTCAGCAAAAAAAGGATTTCACACCTGGGAGTTTTTTGTAGGATAAAGGGAAAGGTGAGTGGGTATCTTGCAGTAGCTGCATTGGTCTTATTAGCATTACGCCACTTTTCATATGGGTCTTCACAACAGAGAATCACCATTACACTTTGTTGATTTGTTTTAAAAATAAACATAACACGCAATAGATTTCTTTTGGGATGCAATGTTGTTGTTGGTAGTATGATTGTATTTGTGCCACATGTAAAGCTAATATGCATTAAATTTCTTTCACCTTCTAATATTTTTATTGAAAATATGCTTGTGTTTGGGCTAGGAACTATGCTAGATTTCTTTTGCTTTGCAATATTGTTGTTGTCAATTTGGTTGTTTATGATAAAAGGAAATCTAGCAAGTGTTAGATTTCCATCACCTTGGCAATGTTATTGGAAATGTTGTGCTTGTGTTTGGGCTAGAAGTTTTGCTAGATTTCTTTTGCTATGCAATATTGTTGTTTTCAATTTGGTTGTTTATTATAGAAGGAAATCTAACACGTGTTAGATCTCCTTCACCTTGGTAATGTGCTTTTGTTTATGTTAGAAGGAAATATAGCATGCACTAGATTTCTTCTGGCATGAAATGTTGTTATTGGTAGTATGCTTGTATTTATGCTACATGTAAAGCTAGCATGTGTTAAATTTATTTTACCTTGCGACGTTGTTATTGGAAATGTGATTGTGTTTGTGATAGAAGTTGTTGGATTTTGTTGGCTTTTGTTTGCCCTACAATGTTATTGTTGGCAATGTGCTTTTGTTTGTGCTAGAAGTAAATCAAGCGTATGCTAGATATCTTCTACACTGCAATGTTATTTTTGGCAATGTGATTGTGTTTGTGCTACAATAAACTCTAGAATGTGTAAGATTTCTTTTACTTTGAAATGTTTTTGTGAGTAATATGCTTCTATTTACGTTAGAAGAAAATTTAGCATGTGGTGGATTTCCTTTGCCTTAGAATATTGTTTTTGGCAATGTGTTTGTGTTTGTGCTAGAAGGAAATCTAGCATGTGCTAGATTTATTTGACCATGTAATGTTGTTTCTAGCAATATGCTTATGTTTGTAGTAGAAGGAATGATATTGATTGTTAGCTTTCATTTGAGGAAACAATGTTTCATTACATACAATGACTACCATACTATTTTTATTTTTGTATCCATATTACTTTTTCGTAAGTTGTGTGGTTTTGGGAAAATATAAAGTCACACTTTACACGGTTCATCCTTTTAATTACAAGTTACGATTTAATTGTTGTTACAAAATTGATACAAGCTACAATGGAAAGTATAATTTTGGCAAAAGGGGACTATGTTGATCTCCTTATTAATGATCAAGTCATTGGGCTAGGAAGGGTTGAATCTGCAGAGTCTGGAACTTATTATGTTGGAGAAAGGGTTAATGCTGGTTATGTTGCAATTTTGCTAATTGATGTCATTCAACCGCATTTGATTGATGATGATGTTAATGAAGGGGACATACATCCATGGAAGATTGTGGATTTGAGACACCACATAGGTAAATCAAAATATTGAAGCATGTGTTATATATTATTGATACTATAATAAATGTTTTTTTTTTTTTTTCGAGTAAATACTAACATTATTTACATTCGTTTATAGGTACAAATGTTTCTTCTACATTTTCTATTGGAGACAAGGTAAATCTTCTGCAACATGGAGTGAAGGTGGGCGAGGGCTCCATATTCAATACAGAGCTTGGGCATAAAGTGCATGGAAAGATGGTAAAGAAAGGATGCATAGTGGTGAAAATTGAAAAGGCGTTAAAACATAATGCTCCTCTACCACATCCAACAGAATTTGAGCATACACTTGGGGGTGCATTAGAATCTTATGAAATTTGGCCAGAATCAGATTTGGAGCCTCACTGTCATGATCATGCCATAAATATTCCCCAAGATAGGGTTAAATTCATATGTGCAAAGGTTTCTCTTACACATGAATGCATGGGAACAAGCATGTGCATTGCCAAAGGAATGCTAGTTAATGTCCGCGAGGATGACATTGTGGAGGGTGAAACACTAGGTGAAATGGATTTTGGTGTTTTTCTAGAAGAGATAGATGGAAATTGTGAGATATGCAGAATTGGGGATAAGTCTATACACTGTTTGGTTAGATGGCCAATAAATAAGTTGGTCGACAACAAAGGTGTGATATTAAGGGTCAAGGAAAAGTTCAAGGAGCCACCCAAAGAAATGGTGATATGGGATGTTATAGAGGACACAAATCCCTTAAATAAATGGGATGGGTACCTTTGTAATGAAAAAGATAGAAACTCAATTGATATGCATGTAACAAGGCCATATAAAAGGATTAAACGAGTTACGGCTGCAAAAAAAATTGCAAAATGTCAAACAAAAATAGATGAAGAGAAAGAAATTCGACTTTTGGCAGCAGATGTATGTTGTAGAAAAGATTGTCTTCAACATGTGGATAGGAAGGCCATTGCAGGTGCTAGAAGGGGTATGAGACAAATAAATACAAATGGTATTAGAGAATTTGTCTCGAATTCACTCATGTCAAACACAGTCATGTCAAAGGGCCATGGCCATGCCACCTATTGCTAGAAATGTAAAGGACATGAGATTTAATGGGAATATTATTTGTAAGAAAGCATGGTATAAGATACATAAAATTCCTCAAAGCACATACTATAACTACCAACGTTATTTCCAACATGGACAGATCAAAGCTATTCATGGTAACACCAACACATGCAAAGCATGAGCTCACATAGTGGCAGCCATAGAAATATTGCACAAAATTGTAATGGATAATTCAGATTTTTCACCGAACCAAACACGTCAAGTTGAAGAAGATGGAACATCTGCTCCTTTAAGACCGCTTCCTTCGACTTACACACAAAATTCTTTGTTAAAAGAGATCAATGAGGCTCTTCAAAAGCTTAATCACCCATCAATATCACATCCAACAATGAGCAAGATCTGGAATACTAAGTTTCGAGATGTGGCATTTTCAAAGAACACCAACTTTAGTAAATGCAGTGAATGTATTGTGTTGAAAGCACAAATGAAGTCAACAACTATAAAAAAGTTGGAAGAAAAGACACGAGGTAGGTTGACGAAACATAACAAGATTGTTATGTGTGGAAGATATTGCTACTATGCCCATAGAATTATGTCAGAGCGGTTTCCAAAGGAGTATTTGAGCATTATCCATGATAAAATGGACAAAACAAAGACTTCAATCCCAAGGCTATGTGTCAAATCAAAATCTATTGTAGGAACAAATCTAGGTTTGTCATTGACAGGTATGCTTACACATGGGCATAAGGCGGGAGGTTTTGGTCATTTCTCCTTACCATTTGTCCATATGGGATCACAATTTACTACTACATCCCTTGCAAAGTGCTTAAGGGACCTTGAAGACCCACAAATGGATATGTATGGTGATCTACTTTATGAAAGTGGAATTTCAAGAAACCCACTTACAAATGCATTACTTGACACCTCTATTTACTCAAAATGTCAAGGGTACAAGGATGATTTTATATCTCATGGAAGTTCAAAAAGTCAAAATGTTGATTTTAAACCTCTTCCTCCACATTTGTTGTTACAGTTGGACAATGCAGCAAGTGATAATAAGAATCGCTATCTTTTCATGTTTCTATCACTTTTAACTGCACTTGGTGTTTTCATCACTATTGAGGTTGGGTTCTTGCCTGTGGGGCACACCCATGAAGACATAGATGGAACCTATGGAAGAATGTCTTCCAACCTAAAAAGTAAAGATATTTATTCTTTACCTGAAATCATGGATACATATCGCATAATTGAAGAAAATAGAGTGTTTCCACCTACACTTATTGACAAAGTCTATGACTTCAAAAGTTTCCTTAATGGATACATTAAGGAGGGAAAAAAATGCACTAGTTGGACATCTTAATGTCCAATACTTCCAATTTCTTATACTCAATGATGTTCCAGTACTAAGGTACAAAGAATCAATTATAGATATTGAGTGGTCAGAACCAGTTGAGTTATGGAATATAGATGATGAAGGTCGACCTATAATTCCCATAGGGAAGCCATCTTTCTTAGCTTCCAATTAGAGTGATGTCTATTTAAAAGAACTAAAGGAAGGGATAACATCATACATAAAAATGTGGAAAGATACTATTGGGAATGAGGATTCACCAATTGTTACAGAGGAATGGAAAAATAAAGTAGCGTATTGGGAAAAATTTCTTGATACGTTAGATGGAATCTATAATGATCATAGAATAATAGATGGAAGTGATTCATCTTTTGAGGATTTCTGGCCCAAGACAAGGCACATTGTTGATGTTGATCGTAATGCACTCCAAGTAATCTCAAGTATTATGGATGGAGATTTTGATAATGTGATAGATGAACCAATATATGTTGGACCCAAATGCAACAAGCCAAAGCCAACATTCAATACGATGATTGATGTTGAGAAAGGAAAGATGTTGCTAGTTAGATCAGGAAATGAGGATGCAGGCGAGATGATTTGGATGGCAAAATCCATCTCAGATATCTTTAGGGATAATGAAAGTGAGAATCTTCATGTAAAGGTTGACTGGTGGAAGCCTATGTCAGGGAAATATAATGGAAAATTGTTAGAGCAATATTGGGTACCAAATCCTGATGACAAAGAACTTGAATCTATTCCAATTGATACCATAGTGTGGGCATGGATGCCAAAGAAAGAACATTGCAAGAAGACCAAGATAAATAAATATGGTGTAGAAGCCATTCTTGATCTACTTGAGCGAATATCTTAAGAGTAGGTTTATAATATGATTCATGAATGTAAATTTTTTTGAAGGATCTATTAATATACATTTATACACACTTTTCCATATTTGTTGTATAAATATTCTCTTCATATTTTTTTTGAAGGAGTTTTGTATTATTTAATATTTCAATGTAATCATGTGTTATACAAATTACATGACAATGCCATAAAATATTTAAGTTTTCAAAGCTTTATTTGACCAACATGACTTCTCACCATATCAAATATGCATAATCAAATTCAATAATGCACCTAAAAACATCTTCTAAACTTGGTATATTAAAACAACAGTGGAGTACCTAATTAGTATTCTATTTAATATAAACCATTTAAACACTTAATGAATAAATTCTAGACACTTGATATAATGTTTGAGATGAGTTTTCCTTAATTTTCCTTATTAGAATTGATATAAACCAAATTCGCTATTGTGTTGCACTCTAATTTATAAAAAAAATATTTTGATCATTGAACAACACAACTAGAATTATAAAATATGTACTCTTATAGATTTTGAAGTGGTGCAAACATTATACTAGTATACTTAATTTGTACTCAACTTAGGAAAAGTAGTTAGTGTCAATTTAAAATGGTCAATAATAGTAAGAAAAACAATATTAATATATTGTTAAATAACTTTATAGGTAAGATTTTTTTTACACAATCTAGAATTCACGAGCCAAATTTAATACATAAATATAAATGTTAATGATAATAGAAATAATGTAAGGAATCTAAGTTTTAGATGAATGTTAATATGTTCTTTTCAATATAATATCCTTAAACATGATAGGGATAAAAAATAAACATTTGTAATAAATATCTTAGTCATTTTTCTCTCCTTCTTGTATTTGAAAATAATCAAATTGTACTACTTTGTTACTCTTCTAATTCATGATTGATTTTGATTATTAAAATGATTAGTAATTGAGACGAGAGACTCATTTTAGAGCCCAATATGGGGGGATGTGTAAGTTTGTATGTCCGTCTGTGCCCCTTTAAAATAAAAATTATGTTCTAAATAGAAAAATATAAAAAAGAATATTTTGTAAAGTAATTAGAAGTAAAAAAAAATGTGTGAATTAGATGCTTAAATCTTATACTTTTCAAAAGTAACTATTTGAAGATTTATGTTAACTAATTTATGTCAATATCAACTTCATATATATATATATATATATATATATATATATATATATATATATATATATATATATATATATATATATATATATATATATATATATATTATGGTTAAAATTATTATTTGTTCGTATATATACTCTATTTAGCATTCAAAAATACAGTTTCAACAATTAAAAATAACACATTGTATCTTTCACTCTAAAAATGTTTGCACTTGAAGAAATTTTATCCCTACATTTGCACTTAAAATGGATCTATGATGGTATATATTGGACACATTACTATGATCATTTGTCATTAAATAACTTTATACTTAATATATAGCTTGCATATTAATCTATTATTCATTAAGTAAGCCTCAACTAACTTCGTTTTTTACATAAAAGTACAAATAATAAATAAAAATAAATTATATTCAACATTTAATTTGATCCTAAAAAAATATTTTCTCTTTAACTCTAAAATGGTGCAAACTTCCTACAATAGTATGTAATGATGATGGTGATAATGATGATTATCATCCACTAAGACCAAATATGATATATAAGAAGGTAAAAAGATATTACTAAAAGTTATTTCGAATTTTATTGTTATGCTAAAAAAGCATTAAAAGAAGTGTTTCAAGATCATCATAGTTTTGTTTAGGTAAACAATCAAGAAGGTTGGTAGCGTCACAAATATTTTGAAATTTAATTCCAATATTTTAAATTGTGCCAACATTGTCTTAGTAATAATCGTAACTTAACATATACATGATATTTACTATATTGGATTATAATTAAATGGGTTAATAATAGTTACATACACATCATTATTTTCATAAAATAACCTTAACAAACTTATCTTTTTAATATAAACCATAAAAAATATTAAAATAGATAATGTAAGGAATCCAAGATTAATATGTGAAATATTTTCTTTTTTAAGTTTATATAAATTTGTTTTATAGAGTTTATCATGATAATTTTTACACAAAAAATGGTGAATATCTACATAAAAATTAGTGAACTAAGTGACTTTCTAATTCCTCATTTTGAAAAAAATTAATCTAGTTAAAGTTCTGAATAATGGTATATATTGGACACATTACTAAAAATTTCGTTTGTCATTAAATAACTTTATACTTAATATATATCTTGCATATTAATCTATTATTCATAAAGCGAGCCTCAATCAACTTTTTTATTAACATAAACGTACAAATAATAAATAAAAATAAATTATGCTACTACTCATATCCAACATTTAATTTGATCCTAAATTTATTTTTCTCTTCAACTCTAAAATGGTGCAAACTTCCTACAATAGTATGTAATTATGATGGTGATAATGATGATTATCATCCACTAAGACCAACTATGGTAAATAAGAAGATAAAAAGATATTATTAAAAGTTATTTCAAATTTTATTGTTATGCTCAAAAAGCATTAAAATAAGTGTTTGAAGATCATCATAATTTTGTTTAGTTAAACAATCAAGAAGGTTGGTAGCGTCACAAATATTTTGAAATTTAATTCCAATACGAGTATAAACTGGATGATCTATGAGAGTGTTTTAATCTTCAACCATAATATAACTAGTGTTGCAAAGGTGATAGACTTTTAAATTGTGCCAACACTGCCTTAGTAATAATCGTGACTTAACACATACATGATATTTACTATATCAGATTATAATTAAATGGGTTAATAATAGTAACATACGCATCATTATTTTCATAAAATAACTTTAAAAAACTTATCTTTTACTATAAACCATAAAAAAACATTAAAATAGATAATGTAAGGAATCCAAGATTAAAATGTGAAAGATTTGTTTTAGCAAGTTTATATAAATTTGTTTTATAAAGTTTATCATAATAATTTTTACACAAAAATGATGAATATCTACATTAAAATTAGTGAACTAAATGACTTTCTAATTCCTCATTTTAAAAAAACTTAATCTAGTTAAAGTTCTAAATTCTAGATCCACTGAATACTTCCATATTTAATGAAATATGTGTTTAAACCATTGATCATTGTTCTTTATGTTGATGATCTGATTTTGATAGGTGATGGTCAGATGATACAGTCTTGCAAGGAGGACCTTGCAAGGCAGTTCGAGATGAAGGACATGGGCCTTATGCACTACTTTCTAGGCATGGAGGTGTGGCAGAAAGATGGTGAAGTATTTGTGTCTCAAGGAAAGTATGCCAATGAGATACTTAGGTGCTTTCACATGGAGAAGTGCAAGCCCATGCAAACTCCTCTAGTTGGGAACTGGAGGAAGGAGGATACTACTTCAGGTGAGGTAGTAGCTACTACTGTTTATCGGCAACTGGTGGGGTCACTTATGTATCTGGTGAACACATGACCCGACTTATGCTTTGTGGTGAACCAGCTGAGTCAAGCTATGGTTCAGCCTACCAAGCCGTTTTGGAAGGCAGTGAAGCATGCGCTGAGATACCTCAGAGGGACATCTCAGTTTGGATTGTGGTATAGATGGACAGAGGGAGTGAAGCTTTAGGGCTTCGCTTATGCGGATTGGGCAAGGAGTCCATCAGACTGGAAGAGCACTTCTGGAGGAATCTTCAACCTTGGTTCGGCTACAGTTTCCTGGTAGAGCAAGAAACAAAGATCAGTTGCACTTAGCTCAGTAAAGGCTGAATACATGGCTGCTAGTTAGGCTGCATGTGAGGCCATTTGGATGCAAAAGATTCTAGTGAGATTGTTTGGTGAGATGATGGATCCTACAGTGATCTACTGCGATAAGCAGAGTTGTATCAAACTCTCTGAGAATCCAGCTTTTCATGACAGGGCCAAGCACATTGATATCCAGTATCACCATATTCAAGACTGTGTGGTCAAGAGGATCATGTTGTTGTTGTATGTTTCGACCGAGGAACAGGATGTAGATATTTTGACTAAGGAATTGTCAAAATGAAAGTTTGAGTTCCACAAAGATAGGATTGGGGTTACTGATAATCCCTTTCTTGTTGAGAGGGAGTGTTGAAAATAGCAACAAGAAATGCTATAAATAGAACAACTATAAATAGAAGTTCAGCCAGTGTTGAACACAGCAACAAGGGATGAAAAAATGGAAGTGCTAAAAATGACATTCTATAAATAGCATTTTGGAATACCTTCCTATTTTAGTCAGTCCCTAAACTAAAATACTGAAGTAAAATTCGAATTTGATCTTAGCAGCTATTTGTAAAATAATTAATTAATTCATCTTGAGTTAATTAGTTAAGTAAAATAAAACATGAAGTCTATGTGGGGACATGCAACAGTTTCTCCATTAATTGAGGAATTTATCCATCAGTTAAAGAGATAAGGATGAGTTGTAATATCGAATTGTAATTAGTTGGCTCAGTTAACTGAGTCAAGTCTAGTTAGATTAATTCAAACAGTTTGTTGAATTAATGTAAGTTCATTTAGTTAATTCTTGTATGCATGTAACTACTACACTTCAAATAACTGAATATTATCTCATAAATAACTCATGCATGTCAGTTCAGATAGAGACCTAGTTGAGATCAGATGGAGGGGTAGTGTACTATTAGTTGCTAGAATTTTCCATTGTGAATATTCCTTGCATGTAGAAAGATTCATCTCCTTCAAGTTTGTGCAGTTATTTCTGAGCCAAGTGAGCAGTGTGAGGTGGTAATTCACACAAGTGGAAGCCATGGACCCTAGGAAAAACTGAGCAAGGAAATAGGAGGCTTGGAGAGCAGAGGAGAAGGTTGTGAGAGCCTTTAACTATCTATGAGTAGTATTGTTTGATTGCAGAGGGAGCAGGATAACTTGAGAGCTGATTCTTTTTGTAACTTGAACAAGAATTCCACTTGTATGATAATACAGAGATTGGGGTTTAAGGCTGAGGCTTTCCCCAGGTTATTTCTTCTATGTTATGTATGATTGATTTCTCATTCTCAGTTATATGTGTTCTATTGATCTTGCTCAATTCAATTAAGCTTCCACAAAGTGTTGTAGAAGTAGATCTTGTATTGTGTTTTAGTATATTGCATAATCTGTTGATCTACAGTAGGAATTTCTACAGAAGTTGACTGTTTGATGGTGTGGGGGTATTTCTTAAGAATTTCCCTAAATTGTCTCTACTCCTACGAGGCATGAAATATTTTATTTTATTTATTTATTTATCTTTTTATTTTATTTATTTATTTATTTATTTATTTATATATATATATATATATATTTTTTATTTTTATTTTTTCAGAATTAATTGTAAAACAAAAAGGAAAGAATAATAACGTCTACATACTAAATTCAAATTAGAAATAAAAGAAAAAATTACATCTACCTAGACACCTCCCTGACAACGACGCTAAATAGTGATGCACCTCTGTATTGCAGCAAGAATGCTACAACTCCTAGGGCTACCAGCTTTACTTTATCAACCCAGGATTTCGTACAAACTTGGAGGTGACAGTGCTATATACACAGTATATGCATCATTCTACTCATGTGACTTCTCAACTAGGGAACTTGACCATTAGGGTTCCAAACCAGTCCTCTATTGAACTAAAGGGAGTCTAACTGCTGACTAGTTCTAGTGCATGAAAAGTAAATTCTTGTCTATTTAGGAAATGAAAGCTACCAAATGGTAAATGCTATCAAATTCCATAAATCATCTAGCTACAGAATGTTGAGAAGACCTAGGTGAATGTGGTTGGAGGAGTCCCTTCCTGCAGATCAACAGTCCCTGCAATAAAACCTGTTTCTCTTTTCATTTATAAATCACTACATGTCCAGATTGAAAAAATGAGTTGAATTTGAGAAAGATGATCTATCTATTGTTAAATATTAGCTCTATGAAATGGATTTCCTTTTAAGCTACAAAAGCCTTAAGAAACAAGACAACAACTGCAAATGCTTCCAAGAAATCATAAACAGTTATCTAGCTAAGAATTAAAGTCAATCTATGCAATAGAAAAAAGACAAACTCTGTTTTTGGAGCTGTGAGAGTGAGGTCCTCTAATCATGATCCCATGAGGGAGATGAGATAGGGGCCAATGTCGCAATATTTTCTGGTATAATTTCATCCACTAAACTACAATACTAATCTACCTCTTTAAACTAATGAAAAAAAGGTTAAGAAACAATTCAAATAACCTGCTACGCTACAAAAAAAAAAAAAAAAAAACTTCAGCAACTAACTATCGTTCTATTGTAAGAATACAACTACAAAAGAGGAACTTTTAATACTAGGTTTGGGCCCTAAACCAAGAGCTTCAACCCTCTGAGTCAAGTTAGTGCTGGATCAAAACAAAATTTCCCATTATAATAAAAATGTTAAGTACATCATAACAATAACAGTAAAAATGTTTTAGCTCAAAATTGCCTCTTGGCTACAACAAAAAACCGAGTCCTCATGAGTCCCTTGGCTCTCTTATTTATACAAAACTAGAGCTACCAACAAATCCCTAGAAAATAGGAATACTTGGCTCCCTAACTCGGTAATAACTCTTCCTTGACTGTCACTAGCTTGGATGCTAATGAACTTGGTTTGCTTGGTTTCTAGTGAAACCGAACTAATGAGATAGAGTGGAGGAATATTTGAATGATTTGAGGAGGTAAGGAGGGATACAAACTCCTAAAATCTCCCTTTCTTGCATACTCTGAATTCCTGCACTTAAGTCAACCCAAAAAAAATTCAATTCTTGCATTTAACACACATTAGGCCACACGACATAGTAACTCACCTTTACTCTTCTCACTAAGCAAAATATAACAAAATATGTAATTAAATGTGAGAAATGTCAATCTAATAAGTGCTGAGTCCCAAAATTGCTCATTTTTTATAATATTTATGAGGCCTTAGCCCCCTTATTTTGAACCCTTCTTATCTTTACAAACCCTCTTTTATTATATTTTGTGTGTTTTGACCAAGAGGGTGCTGTGAACTTGAAAGAATGAAAATTATTTCAAAATGTATCATTTTACTTTAATTCCTAAGTATTTTCGAAGTTAAATGTTATCTAATTGAATCACCTACAATGTCAAAGGAGTTTACCACATCTTGTGCAGATCAACCACTTTCTAAAGCAGTTCCAAGATTCCTGCAACTATTCTGCAATTCCCTGCAATCGTTGATTTCCTGTAGATACAAATATTTCCTTTAATCGCCCTGATTTCCTGTAGCTACTTTGTAATTTCCTGCAAGTTCGTCGATTTCCTATAGATGCAGAAATTTCCTGTAACTGCCTCGATTTCTTGCAGCGATATCCATGGTTGAGCATGTTCCGGTGAGCCTCAAGGAGAATGAAGACATGGGTTTTGTTGAGAAAGTCACTAATATGGATTGTGTTGGGCTCACTAAAATAACAGGTCAATAGATCCTTCTAGATCCTTAAAATAAATTTCGGTTCAAGAAAATTTTTGGTTTTCTCATGTTGGACTGATGTTGGATTTCTTAAGGCCCTCTTTCCGATGATCTTGGCCCATCGACATTAGCCAATTATCTAGGTTTCAAGATTAGAGACTCGTGATGCCTTGAAGCTTGTATACCTTAACGATAGGCTATCTCGCTAGAAACAATGGGTATTCATTGTGGCTCCTTGACTACTGGATCCTACAGGGGGTTTGACAACAACTCATACATTCACACCTAAAAGGATGCATTCGATGTGCCTTGGTCCTCGCTCTCATCATCAGTGTTGGGCCTCACGTTGGTTAACAACTGACCTTAATGGTTGGTAATCCAGCGAGTTCACTGTACATTCGACCTCAGCCCATTTATTCGTGTGCAGTGGACTGTACAAGAGGGGGAGAATATGGTTTCTTGTAGATGGACTTCTTGTGGAACATTCTAGCAGTAACATTTCTGCAAAAAAAAATATTTTCTGAAGAAAGAATTTCAAGCAGAGAATATTCTACAGAATGTGGATAGTATCGATCATCATCATTATTATTTGAGGCCACCTAGCTACATGATCTTTCCTTTGATATGATTTCAAAGTGGCTCATAATTTTAAAGTAAGTACAAGTGTCATCAAAGGTATTAACCATTGTAAGGTAAGATCGAAGGTACGTTTTGACGTCAAAATACTTAGGGTACGAAAAGTAATGGTACTAAATATTTTAAATTTGCATGAATTTAAGTCATGGCTACCTTCACGGAAAAGAAGGCCTTGACCGTTGGTATATTACGCAAATTCCCATTCCCACCTATTATTCTGATTTTCATGATGTTATCTTCCTAATGTTTATCTGGCAGAATGGATCATGATGAAAATCATGATCACGTTCCCCCATAACTCAAAGTTTCCCATTACTCATGAGTCTTTCATAATTAAACCTTCTTGTTTTCATTGGGTTCGAATTATTTCTGCCTATTTTTAGTAACAAGGGAAACTATTGGAAGAAATACAAAGCCGAAAGGGCACCCTCGCGCCTACTAAGTGCTTTACAAGAATCTAGGCCGCAAAGCTGGTGATTAAAGAACCTGTAGAGGAAAGGGCACAACCCGCAAGACTGAGGAATCAAGTCTACCATAGTTCTCCTAGGGATAGCGCGCTGATGAGGGGACCTCTAAGGAATTAATGAGCTAACCATTTCTGAAAGGTTCCTCCAAACAAAAAATTAAAAACTTGAAGGAGAATAGCTTGCAATTGCAGAAAGAGGTGGAAGAATGGAAAGTGAAAACATCAAAAGGCCTGTCCTATTATGAAGAAACATCAAGTTCAGATTGGTCATTTGCAAAAGAAAAATAAAGAGTATTGGAATAGGGTACAAAAAGCAAAATCCAAAAGGGCACACCTAAACCATCTTGCTACAGTAGCTGTGGCCCAGAAAAGGGACTGAATTTTCTTCCTAGATGGACATTTTTTCTTGCATAGGTGACATGCAAGGAAATTGGTGTGGGGGAGATGTTGAGTCCCAAATTTACTCATTTTTTATGATATTTATGAGGCCTTAACCCCCTTATTTTGAACCCTTCTTATCTTTAAAAACCCTCTTTTATTATATTTTGTGTGTTTTGACCAAGAGGGTGTGCAAATTATTTCAAAATGTATCATTGTACTTTAATTTCTAAGTATTTTCGAAGTTAAACGTTATCTAATCGAATCACCTACAATGTCAAAGGAGTTGACCACATCTTATGCAAATCAACTATTTTCTGAAGTGGTTCCAAGATTCCTGCAACTACTTCACAATTTCTTGCAATCACCAATTTCTTGTAGATATGGAGATATGCAGTAATCGTGTTGATTTCCTGCAGCCTACTCTTCAATTTCCTTCAAGTTCACCGATTTCTTGTAGATGCAGAGATTTCCTATAACTGGCTCAATTTCCTGAAGCGATATCCGCAGTTTTGCATGTTCCAGTCAGCCTCGCGGAGAGCAAAGACATGGGTTTAGTTGAGAAAGTCACTAATATGGAGGATGTCCTATTGGTCGCCTCAGAACTTCCATTGAAATACCCCAGACATTCATTCCTTTTTAAGATGGCCATATTTAAAGAAAGTTCCAGCAACTTCACGAAGTCTGTTCGATCCATTCTTTCAATCATGGATCGAACTCATCATGCTTATTCTTGTTCAGCTATTGTTAGCCAACCATTGTAGGGTGATAGGTTTTCTAATTTGAGGCAATTATGCCCATGCGTTTGTATAAAAGAACTTTATGTTTATTGCAATAGGGAGACAAAGAGAGAGGATCTGGAGAGAGGAAGGACATATTGAATATATCAGACCTGTATTAATGTAAATTTTCTAGATTAATATAATACTTGATGTTTTGCTGAATTTCATTGAGTAACTCCTTTCGTAGTTGAAAGGGTTGTGAGTAAGGGAGGGCCCCCTTTACTGACAACTCCTGTAGCTATAGATTTGTTTTATTTTTATTTATTTTTGTTATGCATTAATAGAATTAGCACACAATCTACATTTCTCTTTTCTAAATCATAACAACTTGTGAATGATGGTTTAATGTGAGATTATTTGATGAATTATTTGGAATGGTTGAATAGGCTTTCATTTCTGTTATGCAAAGTGTGAATTGAGTTAATTTTTATTTTTGGGGTTTGTATCTTTTCTTGATCTACATAAGCAATTCTAGGTGTTGTATAGAGATGAATTATTTACTACATAGCCTTTGTTGCTAAATGTTGATGAGGAAAAGAGTTCTTGAAGCTGTGTGTGTGTGATTTTATCTAAACAAACACTTACAGTATTAGCATGCATATATTTTGCGCAACATCTCACAATCTTACCTACCCCTAGTCGATAATTTATGTCTGTCAAATTATAATTCTATAATTTTCCCCAACAATAAGCTAGAGAGTGGCATTGTGACCCATATAGTTTACCTATTGATGAGACTCATCAACAAAGCCCATAAATATTAACCACTTTTATCTCCTTCCCTAATTCAGAAGAAAAAATATCAGCTCCCAAAACAAAATCCGATCTCTAGGAGCTTTCAATCTTGGTATATTTTTTAATAAAACTAACAACCAGGCTCCCCAATCTCCCTTTTTCATTGTATGCAAAAAAACTCCATCACTATAACAAATATTCTAGTGACCTTATAATCTAATCCCAACTCCTTAAAGTTTCCTATAGGAAAATAATATCAATATGTTCATATTGAACCAATCTCCTCAAATCTAGTTATTTGGAGGGCTTAGCCATACCATGACAATTGAAAGAGAGAAAAATCATTAGGAGACCAAGCCTAGGGCTTGTACCACTCTAAGTGACCCAACACCAGATCTATGTCTACTAGCCACTACATCTTGACTTAAAGTTTTTCCCTTGAGATATTCGAATTCCTTCCCCGATACACCCTCCATACTTGATGAGGGAGGAAGGGCCCAAACCCCCCATAATAAAAACATAATCCCTCATCCTACAATTTTGTCAAAGTTTATATTGAGATAAAGATTTAAAGGATATCGCCAAATCCCTAGATGGGAAAGGTATCATTGGTGGCAAATAGGAAGGAGTAGGAGGGATTGGACAGGAGATAGTAGCCAAATATAACTGAGAGGGGACCACATTAGATAAAGAGGGAGACTATGATAAATTACCTAACTATGGCTATGGCTATGACTAATTCATGAGAGTCAAAATTTACTAAAATTCTAGCTATGTCCATCTTACCGCATATTTCACATGACCTATTAGCCTCCAAAAAGGATCCTAATTTGTTTATGATAATCATGAAGACCTTCAGGGACTAGATCTTAGGTGGTAATCGAACAGGTTTTACCCACACATGGGCATAGCCCAATTTATCTAGAATGGAATAAAAAAGAGGGTTTCGTCTTTTCATCAATCTTAGTGAACAATCAATAAACCATTTTTTTCCTAGAACCAAATTGGCCACTTCTACAAAATTGAATTTAAACATGAACCATACTCATGTGAGAGTGCTTACCTTGGGGAGGTCATTCAAATCCTTCCCCCATTCCTTTTCAGTCCATTCGCACAAGAGCTCAATATAAAATTACCTACATTTGGCTCACCCCACCACCACCGTCTTTGATGTCTCTATAACTTCCCCTAATTGAACTTCTTCCCCGCACACCAAGTTATAGTTTCTAGTTTTTACTCTGGCACACTTTCCTTTTTGTCGTTTATTTTCGGGATGGTGTTTTTTGTCTGGGCTTGCTTGAGTTTTTAGGGTTTCCACTTACTAATCAGGCCACTATTCTCACTCCACAGACTTCCTATTTTCCTCTCCAAATGAATTTAAGTAGTTTGATGGTCCTCCTTGATGAAACCCTTCAAGACCTACAGAAAAAACTCTGAATAAATCATCTCCTATCCTTTGTTCTTCATCATAGATAAACCATTCTTCAAAATTACCTTAAAAGGAAAATCATATTCACAGAGACCCTATACCATCAACTACCATCTCATTAATGACCTACTCAAAACCGTGGAAATCCTTTGACAGGGTACCTCCCAACTACACATCTAAAGGAGTGATGGTATACCGATATGTGCATGAGACTGAATCTGACACTCTAAACCCTAGTTAAATTTTTGACGCCAACAACAGATATGATCACTTACTCTGTTTTGAAGGGAAAGAAAGAGCAGAGACAACCGAGGTAACTGACATTACTGACTCTCGAGGTGGAAGAGAAGCTTTAACTCCCAGATCCAAAACACTAGTTGTCCCCCAAACTTCCAAATCATGAGCCTGAGGTGGCATCTATATCTAGATGGGAGTAATCACTATGACTGAACAAATAATCCACCTCATCCACCATTTTTCCATTGCCCATAACCATATAATTTTCATTAACCACTAGCATTCATAAGGTAGAAATGACCTGCAGACTTGATACCAACCCTAGCCTATAGTCTCACTACTTACTGAGGGTTACCAACACCTACGATATTTCTTTGGCTCTGAGAAGAAACCCTTGCTATAGGCCCATGACCTATGTGCATCAATAAACATACTAGGTTGTTAAAAAACCTAAATTTCCATTTGATCATAATGTTTATAAGAATTCATAATAAAAATTTCTTCTTTAAAAACAATAAACAATTATCATATATTAGGTTGCCAATATCATGGTGCGAGTGTAAATATATGTGGTAAACAATGTCACTTGTTTGCTCTTTCATGAGATTAAAATTCAATTTCTCATTAATGAATTTTAAAGTATTAGTATTTTAATTTTCATATTATCAACCTAGATCCATCTAACTCTGGATCGATTTTGAGTCAACAAGGATCAAATCTCTCGCACTGCAAACTTTTTCAAATTCTATACTCTAAAAAGAAAATTTACAAATCAAATAATTTTATCCCTGTCAACTCATAATAGATTCAAAATTACATACATTTAAATTAATCTATACAATTATTTAAACTAAAATAGTATAATAAAATCATACATAAACACTTTCATGTTTTTCAAATTAAAAAGACACAACTGAAACAAGAGAAAACAAAAATAAAAACAAGAACAATAAAACTAAACCAAGTTAAATTCAACTAGTTTGACATGATATATTCAACATCATTTACAGGAAAGATACATTTTTCCACATATTTAGTGCTTTTATTGGCTTTTAAAAATAAATAAATAAAAATGTTATATATATTTATTTCAAACTCATATTTATTATACATAGAAAAATAAAATTTTCGTTTAATTCCCTATCGTTATTAATTCAAACAATGATTTATTCATTTCTATATATATGAACAACATTTTTAATTTATTTACGCTAAATAATTTAAATATATGTGAAGAAATTCAATTTTAGATTTAAGTTATTTTATTATTTAAATATTATTACAATATTGCTATATAATATTATATTATTATTGAGTTGAGAGGCTTATTTTATAGTCTAGTGTGTGAGAGATATCTAATTATGTCATGCTCAATATGGAGTTGAAACATGTATCTTTTAAAATTTAAATAAAATATTCTTTTTGTTGGCTTGTTGGGGCCTAACCCAGGTTCGGAGTTAATTAACGAAACAAATCCCTACACTACTGACCCTTTTGGCAAAAACCAGCAGAGCGCAGATTGAGGTCTCACCCAAAGCAGTATGGGGGGATGCTAGAACCAAATTTCTGCACCCTTGCGATGTTTGAGGGGTCGATTTAGTACAACTGTGACTGGCTTTGCGCAGGTCACTTCGCGCACTACCCTGACCTGTGAGGCCTTCGTGATCTGCTATAATCACCTTCATGCATCCCTCACTAGGGGATAAGGTGCTTTCACACTGCTATGGTAGCAATCTGCACTATTTCCATAACTTACACCACAGATCTTACTTATCTTCTTACAGATGTTAGATAACTTTGCATAACAGATACTCTATCTCACATTTACTTAATCAACATAATCATATAAGTTCGCACATCATATAAACAATGAAAATGCAATTCATACCCAATATACTCAAAGCAGAAGACAAGAAATAGATACACAAAATTGATGCGAAACTTCTCTTTATTACTTCTCCAAAGGTTACAGACTTGACTTTCCCTACGCACTCAGCTACAAGGGTTCGTGCACTCAGCTGCGGACTACTAGGCCTCTGTGCACTTAGCTATAGCCTTCTCCTACTCTATGACCCAAGACTCAACTCTACACTTAGATAAGACTCAATTCTTCACTCTTCATTCATGACTTCATCTTTTCCTTACTAACTGATTTACATCACAAAAATGAGGGCGGACAACCCTATGACTCATTTACAAGCTCGCACTCCACGCTCACAAAAGACGAATTCTTTACATCAGATTTAGTCAAAATCTGGGTTTTAAGCCCCAAAACTTCCCTTGGGGGATCCCGCGCCCAACAGGCCCCCAACATAAACATCTTGGCTTGCCCTCAAGTCACTCTATCGGTGTAGAGATCTTCGCGCGGAGACCTCCCAACTTTTCCCAGACAGCTACAAGGTCGGCAACACACTAAGCGGCTACCTGCTGTACCTCCTGGATGTGTTGATCAGAGACGACGATACCTGAACTACTTCCCTACATCTGCTCCTGCGTTCCCTGCATCTGCGCGAGCTTGGCTTTGATCAAGGATGTAATGATGAATGCCTCATCGATCCAAGGTTGTACGCATGTCTTCAAAACCTCTTCCTTATGTCATGCCGCGTCTACCTACTCTTTGAGTGCTTTTGCCTATTGCATCTGTGTGAGCCTCTATGTAAGGGCCACCACCTGCGTGGTCCCTTTTATGTCATCATGCTTTTGTTGCAGGTCACGCACCTTTGTTTCTAAGTGTTGTATGTTTGGGTCCTCCTGTAGAGTGGTGAGGACCTTGAACGACTCTTCGAATAATTTGGTGCAGTCCTTCACTACACCGCTGATCTCCTCTATTCCCATTGTAATGGCGCTGGCGCGCTGTTCCTTCACCTCGGGTGGAGTTGAAGGCCGCACCTTCAACTACAGCTCAGTTATCTGAAGGTTCAACTTTAGTTGAACCTTAGCCATCTCTTCCTTCGCCTCACACACCCCTACTGCTAGCCTCCAAATGGGCAACTCTACTAGGATGGCTAACTCAGGGACCATCTGGAAGGCTCCTTCAACCACCTGCACAATCTATCGGTTCTGCGCCACTACCTCATCACGCTGTAGGCTCAGTTTTTCCATGTTAATTCGATGTTCTCTCAACTCCTAGAGCACACGACCCTCCCTAGCCTGCAGTTCTACAGTCACTCCCTCCTGCAGAACATAGAGCGTCTCCTGAAGGAGCGTAGCCATGCTGATCCCAACTCCCTTCAGTGCACTGACCGTAGGCCTGTCGGCCTCATTTTATATAACCAATGTCCCCTCTGGTAGCACTATAGTGTTGGTCATGCGGGCGCGCAAAATTTCTTCAGCTACGGTTGTGCCTACTGCGAGGCTGGTCGACAGAGTACCAACCTGAGGAGTGCACACCTGCAACTCCTGTATCTGTGTCTGGAGGGCCCCCAATACCATCTAATTTTCCTCTGCGAACTACTGGAGGGCCTCCATGGTGACGTCGCACACCGTCTCCCCTATATCATGTAGATCCCCCTCAGTGAGGGTGATCAGGTCAAAAGAAGTTTTGGAGGCTTTTGACTTCATCCACGGCCCCACCTGCTCTTTCAGGCACTGGCGCTTTAGCTGTGTGGACACTGTCTATGGGTCCACACCACCTTCCTCTGTTTCGGGCTCCTTTTCAGTCAAGGGTGACTTCTGGCCCTCACGCTTCTTATCTGCTGCCTATTGTTATTCTTTTGCTACCTTCACAGTGTCCCACGCCACCTAGGCCTTTGCCTTTGTTGCTTCATTCCTTCTATTTTCTACCAACTGCACCATCCGTAGTTTTGCCTCCTCTTTCTTCCTCTATGCAACAGACTTCTCTAATTCCAACGTGGAACTGGCTGGAGCATGCCACTCTGGTAGCCATGACTCAAGCATGATGAATATGACATCTTCTGTGGCTAGGTAGGGGAGCTCATTCCATTTCTTCGTGGGATCCTTGTGCACCCTGATATATACGTGATGGAAGTCCACCTTGAACTCTGTGAAGCTCTGCAGACTATTGTAGACAGTGGGCAATAACCGTGGCTTACAGTTAATCCCCTTTCTGATGTTCATCTCCATGATCACCCATAATATCATGTTGTCTCTGATCCTCTATGCATCTTTAGTTGCCCACAATGAAGCTTACTTCGCTAGCTTTAGAAGATCCTTCATAGTTGTGGGGAATTGGCTGTCCTCAGGAAATTCCCAAGACACCAACACTATGGATAGCAGAAGCCATGCATAGTGGAAAGTCTTCCCCTGTTCCTGTGCCTCACAACAATTTTCTAGGAACTCCTTGCACAAGTACTCCGACTAGTTAAACTGGACCCCCTCTACGCACTACGCAGCAAGTGCCACCACCGGTGCAGGCACCTCATCTGTGCGACACTTCCACATAACCTTGCCAGCCATTATCTAGATCGCAACTCTGACTGCATTATTGTTGATATTAGAGATTGCATACCCTCTCTTCTTCTTCTCCAACTTGAATTTTTTCTTCATGGCCTCCGCGATGGCCAAATCATTGCTCTTACCCTCCGAAATATACGTTGGGTCCTCCCCCCTGCAAGGGAGTTAGTAATTCTATGAATTAGGTGGTCCATGATGGGGATGGTCTCCTCCAGCCACAAGCACCCATCATGCACCAAGCAGAGCAGCTGCTTGATGACAAAGATAGTTACTGGGGCACAATGGTAATGTGGCACCTAGAGTAGTTTTAACAACCCTTCATTCTCTACTCCATGCAACCACTTGTGTGGCTCCAACTCTATGACTCCTGCCATGGTGTTTTTCTTTGTTTGCATGAGCTACGCGGTTGCCAAGTGTGGGAATTTCTCATGGTCCGTGAGATCCCAGTCTTAAAACTCTAGACCCGGCACCCATCCCAAGTGCGCTCCTTCAAAAATGATATCATCGAGTAGTAGCGAAGTCTGTAGAGAGCTCTTTCTCTCATCTAGGTCCTTTGGCACCCTTGCCTTCCCCTTCCATGGAGGAACATATGCGGGCAGCCTGTTCAGAAGGTCTGCGCCCTCAGTTTCTTCCTCCATTTCTTCGTCCTCCTCCTCTTTGACCAGGATTTTCTCAAGGCCTCTCTCCTCCTCATCGATTTCCAAATTAACCGCTTTCGCCTTTTCTTCCATGGTCAATTTAGTTCTCAGCCGGTTTTGAGGGGACATGCACATTGGAACCATAGGCTTCTTATCCTTCTTGGGTCTCGGTGTGCACGACGATTTAGGGATTTCTGCAACTATCCTAGTGCTTTCTGGGGCATCTCCTATCGTCATGGCCTGCGTGGCCGCTTCAGTGGTCATCTCTCTGATATCCCTAGCTTCTTCAAATGCTGCCATCTCGCTGTTCCAAAAATCTCTCAACATTTCAGATAGGTGCTCAAATAATGCCTTCGACTTCAAAAGATCAAATAGATCTAGGTTCATGAATCTTTGGCTGTGCAATAGCTCAATTCTAAAATGGCCAAGTGTTGTTTGCTGGGCAGCCCTTTGCAATTTATAACGTCTTTTGAATTCAAATTCAATCATTCCCCCCAAATCCAGTCCATTAATTCTCCCTTGGCGTAGATTTCCCCAAATATAGCCCATAAAGCCTGCCTTAAATGCCTACTGCCCACTCCATTTGGTCTCAAACCAAGCAGCACATTGTGAATAGTCACTGTAATGGTCACTTCCCAGCCAACCCACGCAGCAGCGCAGCTACCATTGTGCTGTCACAAACCCTGTGACACTTCATTCCTGAACGCAGTCCTTACATCGCGCAACTCCCGAGCAGAGTAGTTTATAGTCCTACGCCTCCTTTCAACTACTTGGAGCACTGAGACCGTGTTTCCCGTGGCTAGTCAGGTGGCCAAACAACCTGTATACGGTTTCAACCAACTACCATTTACATTTCCTGGAAAGAGTTCACCATTTAACTTCACCAACTACACCACACCGCCATCTCTGATTTCCTTAATAACATATGGTCCCATCTGATGCATCAAACCGATAAAATTTCGGCAGCAGTCCCCAAGTTTGTCAACATAATCGCGCTCATCGTGTTCTAGCACCATGGTTTTTTTATCAAGAAGGTCCCTCTTTATTTCTTCCTCAAGCTTCTATACTTCTGCTTCCACTAGGTTACTTTTGTCCCTCAACCGAACTCTTTCATTCATGAGTTCTTGGAACCTAAGATCACCCTGCTGGATCTCTTCATCAGGTCCCAAGCGTTCTTCTTCAAGCTCTTCCAACTGCGCGATCCCTTCTACCAAGGCTCTGTTATCCATCATACCTATGGGCGCTACTATGCGCGGACTAGGCGCGATATACTCCATTGGCATTATAGCGTTCACTCCATAGGCTAGCCTAGAAGGCATCTGTCCCATCACTTTCTTGCACGTTGTCCTATAAGCCCATAAAAATCCTGGTACGCGTAGGTCCCAATCACTTTGTTGCACACTACATACCTTGTTCAGTGCTTTGCACACCTTGTTAAATGCTTCTGTGTGGATAACCTTCTGCGTGATCATTCCCTCCACACTCTGTCGCTCCAACTTGAGGAGTCGTTTGCACATTTCCCCCCCCAACACATGCTTATTGACCATATATCCCAATGCAAAGTTCATGTACATCCACGTAGGTTGTTTTCCATATGCCTGTACCCACCTAGATAGATGTGCGCGAAGATGATCCCGTCCATTGTATTTATCTACCGATCACACTTGAGGCTTCCCAAACTGTGTGTGCATCATTCTCCTACATGCACGCTAGTCTACAAAGCTTCCTTTGTGCATATCACACCACTTCACAGGCATTGCGCGCAGTACCCAATTCAAGGCCTGGAAACATTTATTTTCTGGTACCTCCCTTTCAAACTTATCCAAGAAAGTATCTACCTCAATTAACCCATCATACATATGGAGATCTGTCACTTCTATTGATACGCAATGCAGTGATCTTTTCATCATGTTACAATTAAGCGTGGTCACCTTGTGTAACCAGTTCTGCCATCACTCTATCTCCTCATCCGAATCCGACATATAGGAGCTTTCGCGCTCCCATGAGATCTGTCCATCCACGATGGGATTTACCCAATCTTGCTCCGACGGGGTTATCTTGTAGATGCAATCCAAATCCTCACCACTTCCATTGTCGCACACCGATTCTGTGTAGCGCGATCCCTCAGCAGGGTCCAAGGGTATAACTATGCACAGAGACCTTTTCTCAAAAATCATCTTGTGCTTCTTCAGATTAATCACCCTATTCATGTCAGTGGCCCAATCAATTCCTAAGAGCGCAGGGTATGGATTTCTTTCATCAACAATATCTATCACTTCAAAGTCTACTAGCGCGCTTGCTCCCTCAATATCCATGGTGATTCCCTGCAATCGCCCTAGGGGTATTATCTTCTGTTGGTTCACCATTCGCAGCTAAATAGGAGACCACTGTAGCGTAGGCCTCCCCATGCGCTCCCATGTCTGCTTCGATAGAACATTCACGCCTGATCCTAAGTCTAAAATTACTTGATCCATCTCATATTCTCCAATCTGCACGGTTAGCCTCATCTCTCTCCCCATCCTCATATTATGCTTTCCAATCTTCCGAACTATGCACGGTTCTCCTAGCACGGTCCCAGCGCATCTGTTAATGAGTTCATGCAATCCTTTTATAGCCTTATTGTCGCTTAGTAACTTCATGCATGTTTCCAGGAATGGCATAAGCATAGATGGGTCCATTTCGGGCTCCGGTCTATCTTTGCTTCCTGAAGTGGAGGCATCAGCGAACCTCTTCTTAGCTTCCATAAAGGTTTCTCGAGCGCACTCCAAATCAAACTCCGCTTCTTTCGTCGGATCTTTGTGAACCCAAGTACTATCTCCTCGTTGTTTGCCTTTGTCATCTCCCATCACAATTCTGCTTCGGAGCACAATGTTCACATTAGGGTCTTCCTTGCGTGGCCCAGACCTCATCATCTCCAGCTTCTGAGTCGAGGGAGGTGGTAGCACTCCCTTGTCACATATCATAACTATTAGCATAGGACAATCCTCTGTCTCATGATCAAACAAGGTACAATATAGACACGATGGACGTGTTGGGTTTGTACAATCACAGGAATAATGTCTGATCCCTCCACAATTGTAGCATATCAGCTATCTGTGACCTCTTCCAGGTCCTCCTCCACCTCGCCCCATCTGCGTGCCTGAAATATTGCTCATGCCACTCCTACTTTCTGGTCTAGGGGCCATGTTTCAGCCTAAACTCTGTAGGTGGGAGTTATATCTATCATCAACTTATAGCTTCTACAAGTGTGCTCATCGTGTCCAACTAACCTCCAAAAATTACAGAATAACTATTGCGAATTCTGCGTGTACTTATATAACAAATGGCAGTTGTTTGTATCATGCTTTCCACCTATTTGACAAATTGCGCACCACAAAGCAGGTGTCGCACTAGGTCTTTCTTGCGCTTCCGGTCTTAACAGCATCGGTCCTCTTCCTACGAGGTAGATTTCGAACACCGAGCAGTGGTCCTTACCATTACCCTAACCCTTGCATTTTAAGCACCACACCTCTTCGTGCACTTCTAGTCAAGCTGTCCTATCCTATTTCAGACTCTGTGATCCAGGTGGATATTGGTGGCCACCTGCCAAGTCCACCTGGACCCCCACCATTGTCTTTCTCAGCATTTTCAGTTTCCTTAATTGTAGCACAACTTACTATTTTTAGCAGTTTTTCAGGTCCTGAACTTCCGGAGCCGTTTTGAGGCCCTAAACGACGTTTTTTGGGGAATCCAAGGGCAACACGAGTCCATGGAATGGACTGGTGTTGCCCGTTCCAACAATGATAGTGCTCGGATAGATCTTTCTAATGAGCTATTGTACGCGTCAAACGGAGATCATATGCCAAAGTTACGACCCCGGGAAGTTGATGTACCAACTTACCCCCAAACGGGGCCCACAGTTTGGCGTTTCATCTCCTAGGGTTAGGTTTTGGAATGTTAAGGGTTTTTCCATTGTTTCTCAACAATAAATAGGCCTTCGAGCCTCATTGTAACACAGTTCAGAGGCATGTAGCCATCACATCTCTTCTCAGAGATAAGCTACCATCGCCCTAGCTAGTTTATTTCCATTTCTGTTTGTAAGCATATTTCAGTATTTTCCATTAATGAAATGAAGTATTATTTCCGCTGCATCTTTGTGTATATGGTTATCTCTGTAATTTGTTGCGTTCCTGTTTAAATCCGGATCAGTGGTATCAGAGCGGTCTGCTTTTTCTCTGTTTTTCTTTGCATGTCCCCAACAAGGTCGGGATATAAGGAGTTAGGGCTTGAACTGGTTGAACCTTTGCAAGACCAGCCTCCCAAATCCCGACGGCCTCCCATGGCGGACGAGAAGAAAGACGAGGGGGCAGGAGATCCCATCAAAATCTTGCTCGAAGAAGTGCTCGAGCGACAACGGAACGCGATGATGGACAGCTTTGCGCAGATCCTTCAGCGGCTACCCAGAAGCGGCGCATCGGCTTCCAGCAGCTCCTCTGGAAACGCCACACCCTTTAAGGTACAAGTGAATTTTGAAATCCCCATATTCGAGGGTCAGATAGATGCCGATGCCGTAGATAAATGGTTAAATCTGCTAGAGGGTTATTTTTCTGTTCATAAATTTTCGAGTCGGGAAAAGATTGTTTTTGCTCTTCTCAAAGCAGCCCCCCATGTCAAGGACTGGTGGGAAACCTACTGCGAGCAGAAGGATGAAAGTACTGGCTCACTATTTTCAGCCGCACCCACCTGGGATTCATTTCGGGATGCCATCAAGGAGCAGTACTACCCTATCGGAAGCTATGAGGATGAATACATAAAGTGGACCACGCTGCGGCAGGGAAGGGACCAAGATGTGCCGGAGTTCACCAATCTTTTCCATACCCTTCGCACAAAGTTGGGTATCAAGGATTCGGAGCAACATTTGATACTCAAATACCGTGGCTGCCTGCACAAGTACATCCAGGAAGAAATACAGTTCCTAAACATCCCCTCGCTCGGCGCAGCATACCGGTATGCCGTCAAGGTCGAGCAGAAGTTAAGACAAAAGAAGCGAGACTTTGGATCTACAAATCCAAAGCAGGGGAAAGGTGCCCCTAAACCACAGAACAAAGGACAAAGCCAAGGCGGGACAACCCAAGACAACCAGCCGAAGCTGCAAGCAAAGAGCAACGCCGCAAAGCCGAGAAAGGACACTGGAAAATGGTGCGAGTTCCATAAGAGCTCCACTCACAACACAAGTGAGTGTCGGGCCAAGCAGTCACTGGTGGCTGAGCTAAAGGTTTCAGAATCAGATGCATGTTTCGACTCTAAGTCAGAACCCGATAAGGGGTATGAAAAAGGGAAGCAGATCATTGATGCGGATCCCAGTGCCACTGTTGCTACCGCAAAGATCCAGAAAAATGAACCCGAAGATCCAGAGGAGGAGGAGCGTCTCTTCCACTCCCAGATGTGGGTAAAGGGCTCCTCGATACAGTTCATTGTTGATAGCGGGAGTCAAAAGAACCTCATTTCGGCAGAGGTCGTGAAGCGGTTGGGCTTACCGACCACAGCACATCCACAACCATACACCATTGGGTGGCTTCACCAAGGGCGAGATCTTCGCGTGAGCCAGCAGTGTCGCCTTCCATACAACATCAAGCCCTTCACGGATGAGGTATTGTGTGACATTGCTCCCCTTGAAGTTTGTGATGTATTACTAGGACAACCATACTTGTGGAAGCGACATGCTGTGTATGAATCAAGGCCCCGTGCTGTTATTATCACATTGGGAAATAAGTTGTTCAGGATACCAGAGGTAGCACCACCTGCCGCCATCTCTTTGATTACTGCAAAACAATGCAGTAAGATCATTTCCAAAACCAGGAAATTTGTTTTCCTGATGATACGCCCTCAAGGGAAGAAGAAGACAGTGGCCGCGGCCTCCAAACGGGGTCCCTCTGCCCGGCAGCTACAGATGGACAAGATTGTGGAGGAGTACGAAGACATCTTCACCTCCCCGGCAGGGGTTCCTCTGCACTGTCAAGTCAAGCACTCCATCGATCTGACCCCAGGTGCGCCGCTACCCAATGGACCAATTTATCGGCGCTCCGTTCTGGAGAACAATGAAATCAAGAGGCAGATTCAGGAGCTCCTGCAGAAAGGTCACATCCGTCCGAGTTCTTCGCCTTGTGGGAGCCCGATAGTCTTGGTACAGAAGAAGGATGGGACGTGGAGACTCTGTATTGACTATCGGGCGCTGAACAAGATCACTGTCCGTAATAGGTACCCGATCCCGCGGATTGATGACCTCCTAGACCAACTAAAGGGGGCGAAATGTTTCAGCAAGATCGATCTGAAGTCAGGATATCACCAGGTACCAATTGAACCCTCAGATGTGTGGAAGACTGCCTTCAAATCCAAGGAGGGCCTCTTCGAATGGTTGGTCATGCCTTTCGGATTGACGAATGCTCCTGCAACCTTTATGAGGCTAATGGATGACATCTTGCGGCCATTCACCAGCTCCTTTGTAGTAGTATACTTGGATGACATTTTGATCTTCAGCCAGAGTTGGGAAGAGCACCTCCAACACATCCGACAGGTTCTCCAAACACTGCGGCAACACAAGCTATGTGCCAATTTGGAGAAATACACTTTTCGCATGACCGAGGTTCAGTATCTGGGATACATCATTGATGAACAGGGGGTGCATGTCGATCCAGCCAAGGTTCAAGTCATTCGGGATTGGCCCTCTCCAACCACTCTAACAGAGCTCCGCAGCTTTCTAGGTCTTGCCAACTTCTACCGCAGGTTTGTGTTGGGATTTTCTCATATTTCTTGGCCCTTGAGTCAAGTCACCAAGGGCGGGGCGAAAGCAAAATTCTTTTGGTCTGAATCTCAACAGAAGGCATTCAGGGAGTTGAAGGATCGCCTCTGCACGGCACCAGTGCTCGCATTACCAGATTTACAACAACCATTTGAGGTCGAGACAGATGCCTCTGACTATGCTATTGGGGCAGTCCTTACTCAACATGGACATCCAGTGGCATACCACAGTGAAACACTTTCAGACACAGTCCGGAAGTACCCCACTTATGATAAAGAGATGTATTCCATTGTACAGGCCTGCCGACAATGGAAGCATTACATTTTGGGGAAGGAAACAGTCATCCACACAGACCACCGACCTCTGCAGTTCATACAGACCCAAGAGAAATTGCAGAATGATCGCCATCAGAAGTGGTCTACATACCTGCAACAGTTTCACTTGAATATCAAGTATAAAAAGGGCAGCACCAATAATGTTGCAGATTGCCTCAGTCGACCACCGATCATGGCGCTAACCACCGTGCTCAACTCTTGCGGGCACGAGACTTCTGATTGGCCACTTCTCTACAAAAGCGACCCAGAATTCGGCCACACATACCAGACACTCTTGGAGGGTCGGCAGGTTGCAGATTTTCACCTCCAAGATGCCCTATTATGCCACCTCGGTCACCTTTGTGTTCCTTCAAGTGAGCGTGCCAAGATGATTTGGGAAGCACACTACAGTCGGGCTGCTGGGCATTTCGGGGTCGAGAAAACAGTGGCAGTACTGCAAAACTATTTCTATTGGCCGAATCTTCGACAGGATGTTGGGAAGTACATCCGATCATGTACTGCCTGTGCCATTGCCAAACCGACCATTAAGAAGCAGGGCCTCTATACCCCGTTGCCTACCCCTAGTCGACCTTGGGAATCCATCTCCATGGATTACATGTCAGGCCTTCCTTCCACTAAGCATGGAAATGACTGTGTTTTTGTGGTCGTCGACAGGTTCTCAAAGATGGCCATTATGATGGCCTGCAAGAAGAATATCACAGCAGAAGCCACTGCTAAACTCTTCTTTGAACGAGTGTGGGTGCACTTTGGGATCCCACAGTCTATCATCTCAGATCGGGACAGTCGGTTTCTCAGCACCTTTTGGTCCAGTCTCTGGTCAATGCTGGACACCAAACTCACGAAGTCCACAGCCTTCCATCCTCAAACTGATGGCCAGACAGAGGTTGTCAATAGGATGATTGTGCACATTCTGCGCATGTATAACTCAAAGCATCCACGCACATGGGACGAGAGCCTCCCCTACGTTCAGCACAGCTACAACCGAGCTCTTCACAGCTCCACTGGCCATAGCCCTTTTCAGGTGGGTTTGGGATTCCAGCCACTATGCCCCATTGATGTGGCCATGCCACTTGCAGCTACTCACATGAATTCAGCTCATGTCCAGTCTGAAACAGATAAGGCCACCAGCTTCATTGAGCGCATCCAACATATTCGCCAGCAGGTCCATGACATTCTTGAGAAATCAAATGCCAAGTACAAGCAGCGACATGATCAACATCGGGTGCCACACAAGTTTCAGGTGGGCGACAAAGTCTGGTTGCATTTGCAAAAGGAACGCCTTACTGGAGCCTATCGGAAATTGAGACCACTCCGATATGGTCCTTACACCATTACTAAGGCTATGGGAGACAATGCATTTGAGCTCAGCATTCCCCCATTCCTTGGCCTGCACCCAGTATTCAATGTGGACCGCCTTCGGCCATACTTTCCACCATTGCTAGACACATCCGACATTGCAGAACAGCTCAAACCCACAGAATTAAATCCAGATTGCATGGAACAAGCTGCAACTGATTGGATCATGGACACACAGATCAAGAACACTCGCCAACAGAATATCCAACTGTATCGAGTTGTCAAAGCGGGCCAACTCCTTCAGCAGGGCAAGTGGCTCACCAGGGAACAAGTTCAGCAGAAGTTTCCTCATCTCATGGAGGAGCTCAACGCAATGGGGACCATTGCTTCCTAAGGGGGGAGGAATGATCCAGGTGGATATTGGTGGCCACCTGCCAAGTCCACCTGGACCCCCACCATTGTCTTTCTCAGCATTTTCAGTTTCCTTAATTGTAGCACAACTTACTATTTTTAGCAGTTTTTCGGGTCCTGAACTTCCGGAGCCGTTTTGAGGCCCTAAACGACGTTTTTTGGGGAATCCAGGGGCAACACGAGCCCATGGAATGGACTGGTGTTGCCCGTTCCAAAAATGATAGTGCTCGGATAGATCTTTCTAATGAGCTATTGTACGCGTCAAACGGAGATCATATGCCAAAGTTACGACCCCGGGAAGTTGATGTACCAACTTACCCCCAAACGGGGCCCACAGTTTGGCGTTTCATCTCCTAGGGTTAGGTTTTGGAATGTTAAGGGTTTTTCCATTGTTTCTCAACAATAAATAGGCCTTCGAGCCTCATTGTAACACAGTTCAGAGGCATGTAGCCATCACATCTCTTCTCAGAGATAAGCTACCATCGCCCTAGCTAGTTTATTTCCATTTCTGTTTGTAAGCATATTTCAGTATTTTCCATTAATGAAATGAAGTATTATTTCCGCTGCATCTTTGTGTATATGGTTATCTCTGTAATTTGTTGCGTTCCTGTTTAAATCCGGATCACTCTGCATCTCAAGGCATAAGTTTTTCAACTGCGCGTGGATCTGCTAAACTCCCAAGTTAGAATTATGCATTGGGGTCTCATGCAACCTCATCGAGATCTCTAAAGCCTATGCCTGAGTTGTTAACTTCTGTTGCGATAACACGCTCCTCAGATGTGGCATTAGCGAAGCTACAAACCATTCGCGGTGTTATCCATCTGTCAGATTCATATTAGCTTCGCAAATCGTGCACTTCAGCCACTAATCCAACTCCCAAGGAGTCTCACCTGGTAGCATCGTGATCTCTTTGAACCCAATGATCGACTACGCTTCTGAATTTGGCCTGTTGAATTCCTTATTTAGTGCAATATGGATACCCTTGATTCCCACATTCAGATTATCATTTGAGTGCATAATATACCAAGTCAGCATACGATCCTGTAAGGTGCTAACCAATGTTTCTTTCCTGATGTTATCATTTGTAAATCCCTATGCTTCCCATATGGATTTTACAACGAACCAAAACTGGTCCGGATCTTCATTTCCCAATCCCTTCAACACAGGCAACTTTATTGTGCTTTCCATACTGAAATGTGATGATGGTGAAGGTGGTACAGGTGAAGATGGAGGTGATGGTGGTGAAGCTGGTGGCGGTGTGGGTGGGGATGGTATGCGTGAAATCCTCTGCCTTATCAAATGGATTGCACTTCACGGAGAGACCTTCACGAGCTCTTCCTCATCCCCTCATGGAGGTGAGATAAAAGGGCTATTCTCTGGTCCCTTACTTCCTTCGTTCCTATAGGCTTTTCCACTTTGGGTGGCCCCGAGCATCAATGTAACTCCATAATCTACTTTTCACACAATAGCATTTTAATTGAAGTATTCAGAGATTTTACGTACTTACCTCATGGTCCTTTGAGAAAGTGTTGCTCTTCCTCGCTATAGCTGACTGAAGTGTCTATCGTGAATTCAATGATGAATCCTCCTATAATCTGATCGAGTTAGTGATCAACAACACACACAATATTATCTTCTGATTCTTCCAATCTGTGCACCAACTATGGGGTTCAAACAACAGGATCGTCGAATTTCCACCTTCCTTGGCTATCTCCTAGCTTCGCAATCCACTCGTACAACTCAGTAGGGAAAGACACAAAGAAGATTCATGGATTTCTATGTATAGGTAGCAGTTTAACCACTCTTCCTTTGTCATTCACAAATTCATGTTCTCCTGTGCTGCGAACTCGTGAATCCTCCTGTCCACCCGACCTTCAATTTCCTTATTAGTTGGATTTTAATGATATGACATCAGACATCTCTATGCAGATTCCGGTCCTAGCTACAGAACCATTTGTTAGCTTGTTGGGGCCTGACCCAGGTTCGGATTTAATTATCCAAACAAATCCCTATACTATTGGCCCTTTTAGCAATAGCCTGTGAAGCGCGAACTAAGGTCTCACCCGATGTAGCATGGGGGATGTTGGAAGCAAGTTTGCGCACCCTTAAGATATCTGAGAGGTGGATTTAGTCCAACTGTGACTGCCTTTGCACAGGTCACTTCACACACTGCCCTAACCTGCGAGGCCTTCGCGATCTGCTATAATCGCCTTCACGCAGCTCTCACAAGGGGTTGAGGTGCTTTTGCATTGCTATGGCAGTGATCTGTGCTATTTCCCTAAGTTACACCATGGACCTTACTTATCTTCTTACAGATGTTAGATAACTTTGCGTAATAGATACTTTATCTCACATTTACTTAATCAACATAATCATATAAGTTCGTGCATCATATAAACAGTGAAAATGCAATTCGTACCCAATATACTCAAAGCAAAAAACAACAAATAGATACACAAAATTGATGCAAAACTTCTCTTTATTACTTCTCCAAAGGTTACAGACTCGACTCGCCCTGCACACTCAGCTGCGAACTACTAGGCGTCTGCGTACTTAGCTGCAGAGCCTTCTCCTACTCTACGACCCAAGACTCGACTCTACACTTAGATAAGACTTAATTCTTCACTCTTCATTGATGACTTCATATTTTCCTTACTAACTGATTTACAACTTAGAGCCTCACTCTATTCATACAATCCCATGGTCCGTGGACCATTGGTGGATCTCTAAAGCTAACTTTACATTACAAAAATGAGGGCAGACAACCTTGTGACTCATTTACAAGCTCGCACTCCGCGCCCACAAAATATGGAGTCTTTACATCGGATTTAGTCAAAATCTGGGCTTTAAGCCCCAAAACTTCCCTTGGGGGATCCCACATTCAACACTTTTAATTAAAAAATAATGTCGGTTGTAATCAGAACAAAAAACATATATATATATATATATTTGTTTAATTTTACTTCAAAGTATTATAAAACATAGTCCTACTCTAACTTTGTTGTCTTGATTGATTGTTGATATTAACTTATGATTTCATATCAACTTTTAAAATTCTTTTAAATTAATTAAAAAAAAACAAATTTGATATTACTTATATTTCTAAGTTTCAAATGAATACGTAAATAAACCATTTTAATATCCACTTTAACTAATTTACTTTAATATCAACTTTAGAAAAAACATAAACATATATGTATATATATGAATTACACTAAAATATTTCAATGTAAAGAGAAAAATTAATTAAAAGTAAAAAAGTTGAAAATAATATTGAAACGTATTTCAAAATATATTAATAGAAAATAAAGTTTTAATGTGGATAATGTAATCCATAAATAAAATATGTGAATGCTCAAGTTAACTAAATTATTTCAATATAAAAAATTTACTTATTATATATGGTTTATAGTAATAATAATGACTATATATTATATAAAGTAATTGAAAAATTAAATTATTATTGTTATAGCATTTCTAGTATCATTATTTTACATTTTGACCATTTTATTAAGGGTTAATTTTGGATGGAGAAAATGTTTGTTCAAATTGCATGTTTAAGCTATTTTCTTCTATGTATTCAAGGGATTTTCAGGGGTTGAATTCATTTATGCATTCAAAAGTGCAATTAAAAAAATGAGGTGTGTGTGTATATCTATATATATATATATATATATATATAGAGAGAGAGAGAGAGAGAGAGAGAGAGAGAGATACTTCTCGTACTCCCTCCCAACCATAACTACAAACCACATGGTCCATCCCACATAAGCAGTATGACACTCATTGAGATGGTGGAGCCATGTGTCACAGTGGGTGTGAAAATTAATGCAAATCAATTGCATTAGGCTTAGAGTTTTTCAGAGTGTTTTGCAGAAGTGGTTCCTATCCCTGTGTATTCTTGTTTGGGCCTGATGTGTGGGAACTAAGCTACCCTAACTATCATTCGACCCACCTCCTTCTCTGGTTGACCTACAAATCCTTTCTTACAATGTTGAAGGTGTGCCATTGTTCTACATGGTTCATGGGGTGTTTACCATTGTGTTTGTGATATTGTACAACTTGAGTGGGTCTAATGGTTAAGAGCATGTGTTTCCTCATAAGAGGTCACATACTCAAAACCGGAGGGGGCTAGAGTATGTACACCTTCGTAGACTTAGTATTCAAATCATTGCACAGAGGTCTGTCCATTGTCCCACAGAGAAGGAGGTCTCATACACCAATTTGGTGCCTCACTTGGCTATAACCTTAAAATTGAATAATATTAATAATAATTTTTTCAACTAGTTCATGAGGGGTTTACCATTATGCATGTCATTGTTTACCTTGGTTCATGGGGGGCTTACCATTATTCTTGTAGTTGTTTCACTTGGTTCGTGGCATTTTTACGATTATGCATATCATTGTTTCACCTCGTTCATGGGGGGTTTACCATTATGCCCATTCTCTCTGTTGATTGCGTACTCGATGGATTATGATGTAGAATGTGGGAATTTTCAATCGCTTTGGAGGTGGATATCCAGGTTTTGTGCTGAAATCAATTTTCATGAGCGTAAGTTGTTGTTTTTATAGTTTAATCCATGAAACTTTTGTAATTTTTTTTGCAGTTTGCTCCAGAACTAAGTTTACCATCTCTCTGTTGTAGGTAAGATTTGTCTCTATTGCAAGTGAGATATGGCAAGTTGTTAGGGTTTTGATGAATGTTGCAGTGACATTTGGGTAACACAGTGGCTTCTTGGTTAGCTCTCTAGTAGGATATCTTATCCTACCAGCTACCACTCTTTGTTTTTCAACACATTCCATTCATCTGTTGGGAATGGTAGTCCATCCTTTGGGTGTTTTGAAATGTGTGTTGGTTGTTTCAAAAATGTGTGATTTTTGATGTAAAATTAGGTCAGGAATTTTAAAATTATTCATAATTTTTTGTAAATTATATTCACATGCACTAGTAGGGTTTTAAAAAATGAGATTTTATGAACTGATAGGGTTTTCAAAAATCAGTTTTTATGCACTGGTAGCATTTTTAAAAAATGATTTTTTATACACTAGTATGGATTTTAAAAAATGTTTGTCTCAGAGCTTCAATTTTTGAAAGCTCCTTCATGAATATTAAAAATATATCAGGTGCCCTATACAAAACATATGTTGTAAAAATAACAATGCATTAGAAACCTATTATACTCCATAAAATTGCACATATATATCAGTGAAATTTTCATAGTTACTCTTTCTACCCCATTGATCTCCAAAATGTTTTCTTCATGGTTGTAAATGTTTAGTCAAGATCACATGGTAGGTATTATAGGTTTTCAAAATTCTAGGTTATTCTTATCTTCCAAATGCATATTCTGAAAATTTATTTATTCGTCGTAATTATGGAAAGAAAACCCTGAAAAATATAAAAAACCCATCTTATATTATTAATAAAATGATCAAAATTTAAATACAATAAAAAATTCTGCCATGATTTTTTACTTTAATCATAGTTTCCCATTTGGTGTAATAATATTTCTTTAAGGGTTTTTTCCATATTTGAATCCAATATAAAACTTAAAAATTAAATACTAGACCATGGATCACCATTATAGTGTGTTAAACAAGCGATTTCCCATCCATTCTATGGTTATAGACATGAGGATTCTAACTTGAATGGTTATTTTCAGTGTAGTTAAGTTGCTAGAAGTCCAAAAGTTCGTTTCTTCCATGAACGTCATATGCATGTTTTGAATAATTGAAAAGTATTTGTACTAGTTAGGGTTTATGGAAATATTTCTCAACAATATATAAGGATAAGCCCCTCATTAAGGTATACTTCATTAGAATCACGCCGCATGAGAGACATCACTAGCAATGTGCTAAATTAGACCCTATTACATGAGTATCTATATAGTTTTCTTCAGGTTAAAATAAAATTCATTAAACAGATTCTTAGCTTGAATGTCGGTAATAGTCTAAGGTGTGGAAGAAAGTTAAAAGAAAAGTAAATTTCATCATCCTGTAAAGTAAATTGCTTGTTAGACTATAAACATATAGTATTTGGGTGTAGGAGGGAACATCCTACATGGATGCATGAGAGAAAATCCTATGTTCTACTCAAATATTAATGAATAGAAGAGATAAAGATCATAAAAGTAATCATGTTAAGAAAAATTCACATTTAAAAATAAAGATAAATTATATCTGTATCTATATTAGTCATAGATAGATTATATCAATATCCAAAATGGTAATCCTTAAAAACTCAACATCCTAATGTGGTTACACGAAAAATACGTGACACCCCTATGCTTGATGGCCTCCAGAATCTTCATTTCCCAGCCTTACTAAGTTTATTTATTGGTCCAAGTAGTTGACCTACCTAATAATTGGTATTTGGGATGTGTTGGATTGGTTTTTATTTATTTATTTTTATCTTCTTCTTTTTTTCGGAGGAAAATATCGTAACTTTCTATTATTAAAAATAAGAATTTACATCAGTATATGAACAAGTGAATTCTTTTGTTGTCCCTAAAGGCCATTTAAATTTTCTTGAAACACTCCTCATAGCATATCTACCAAAAATGATATTTACACAGATAAAATGATTTTTTCATTTTTACCTTTTCTTCTTTGTACCTTATGACAATCCCTAAAATTTGGAGTGGCCATTACAATTGCCAATTATTCTCCTTCTTTTGCAGAAACTTTTGTATCTGAGTCCAAAACATTAGAAGCATGTGTTCGCTTTATTCTAATTGTTCCTTGGCTAATGTCATTTTCCTCTTGCTAATTTCCAAGGGTCTCGGTTATTGTTAAATCAATGGCTTTCTCATCATGTTTTACATTGTCCATTTGCTTTTTTTTCTCCCTCCTCCACATGGGAGCCCTTTTTGTTATGTTCTTCCAATTATTGATAATTATCATCCATTTATTCATCTTTTTCATCTAAAGGAGTAAAATATGGATATTTCCATCCCTTTGGGTTTTGCAATCCTTTCTTTGTCCCTTTTTGGCTTGAGGGAATGAGTTTTATAAGTGCATTGTCTTATGGTAAATCCAACACCTAAAGGCAATATTTTCAAAATCTAGCATTTGTGTCTATTTGAAATCTTTATTATCCAAATAGATGTGATATGGTAGGCGTTTTCTTAGGTATATCTCCATATATATGCAAGAAAAATAAAAAACCTTTTTTCATTCTTTCTCTATTTATCTTCAGAAATCGCCCCAATGAATTTCCAATGCCTTTTAAAACTTGGTGGTGCCAAAAAGGGAGAGGGAGATTATGTAACATTACCCATACCTACATCTTCATAACCATCAATGTCTTAGCATCAATAGTTGGAAACCATGGAGTTATGAAGAGATCTTCCCTCCCCCAAAACCATGGACCCTCATTTATAACATATTCTAAATATTTCTTATTATTGAATTGAACTACAAAAGCTACATTCACACATAGGTAAATATCACAATTTTTGGTCCAGCTAAGGAAGATCCATTGATTTGGATCTTCGAACCTTGCTCATAAGCCATTAAAATGACAGATAATATCTATGGCTTGGAGAAAAGTGAAGAGACCACTCACTTCTGGCAATTTTACTGATAGATCTGGCTCTTTCTCCATCTTCTCAACTAGGTAAGGACTTGGGATTATCAGATATGGGGTTTGTTTTTCTGGTATGACTTCTTTCCCTTTCACTACCTCCTTCAAATAACTATGAGCCTTGACTGCAGAGGTTGGTCCAGGTGGAACGCTCATTCTCAGAGCTCCATCCTGCAACCTAAAATTAATAATGATTGTAGAATTATGTTCGATGTCTTAATCCTTCAATTTGTTAACATATTGCAATGTTCTACGACCATAGATTACATTATGCATTTTGGCTGGTATACCCAATTTGTCCTGCACCTTCGTTTTTTATAAGTTGCTATATCCACTAGTTTAGCCCCTATGAGAATTGATTTTCCAGTTACGATCTTCAAAAAAATTGAAATTCATCCTCATGGTCCAGATATGAATCCTCATGCTCATGGCTCTAACCTAAAAAAATAGGGGTCCATGCCATAGATCTTGGGCGGATTTGTTTCAACCTCTGTCTGTCTGATCCATAAACTAGTAACATAAAAAGTTGATCTAGTACTCGAGCTTCTAGAAAAAATGAAAATGTATGATGTTGAGAAAAAAACCTTTGACCCAAGTGAGAACTTAATATATTCACCAATGTTTTTTTTGGATTTTAGGTTGCGCGAACCCAAGTTCGGTTCTTTACTGTGCACCAACAAAACCCTCAATCACTGGCCCTTTCGGCAATGACCTGCAAGTAATTCGCAATCTCACCTGAAGTGACTATGGGAGGTTTCAAAACCAGGTTTCTACAACCTTGAGGGATACTACAATGTGGAAATTATTGTATTTTATTATACTTTAATATTTATAAACTACATTCAAGAAATACTTCGCACATATATATTACTTCACAAAATTACGTTCATCACTTAAACATGTTATAAACATTTATAAACTTCACAGTAATGAAATAAAGTGCAGATAATAAGCAAATGAACACATGAAGACACAAATTTCACCTTGGTTTATCCCGATGTGGGACTGCGTCCATAAGAACTGTTCCTTATAATAGATAATTTGGTACAACAAACAGTTCTTCACCTACGCACATAGTTGCAAGTTGTCTATGCACTCAACTGTGAATGGATTGCATACTAAGCTATAGACGTAGGCCTCCACGCATTATGATGCAGAGCCTTACCCCTTTCTCCAAAGTACAGATCAAAAAAATATGACCACAAACATAGATCTAGATTCCATCATAGATATATTCATTCCTTCTTTATTATTCATCCCTATATACACTATCACATTGAGGGATTACATCGCTACATTAACATGGACCCAATACCATGGTTTCCAAAATACAAGGGACTATGGTCCAAAACCATTAAACTCTTACAATATTATATGCTTTTAAAAAAAGTGAGGGGCTTTGCCGCGAAGCCCCTATAATTCACGATGAGTTTGTTGTGCGGTCCTCGTTGTGCTTCATTGCTTTACTACGCAGTCCACTTCACACTCTACGACATCCTTTGTACTGCATGCTCCACAAAATTTAGATTCCTTGCCCAAAATCTAGCCAAGTTGGGCTACACCCAACAAGCCCCCAACACTTACATGTGACTCATCCCAAGTCACTCAGCTTCTTTTCCTCTGATCCTGTCTACAATGTTTTTGTATGCCTTGTTGAATTGTTGGAGAATCTCTTCCAGCTTCTTTTCCTCATTGCACACTTCTTCTAATAGTCATTCTCTAACATGTTTTGCAATTTTCTTTGCCAATTATGTCTCCCTTTGTGGAAGTTGCTGAAGCTTTTCTTCCACTGCCTCTGATAGTTGAAGGGCCTAATCCTACCAAGGCTGAGTCCTTTCTATCAAACTGTGCTCGTCCTTCTTCAATTCTTCAATTTTCTTTTACAGCTCCTTTAACTCACTAATTTTTTTGAGCCTCTGCAAGATTGGAAAAGTCTTCACAACTACCCGACTCTCCTCCAATTGTTTCTACTTTTGTTGCATTTCCTCATGTAGTTTATGAACATTTGGATCTGTAGTCCAAATTTACATGATTTCATCCAACAAATTTCCCCAGTCTACCAATCTTGTGGAGATGTTGGTCATCCCATTCTTTAAGTCAATCTCCCTCTATTCGCACACTTTTGGTGGCATGGCTGGATGGAACTTCATTTGTAGCTCAATGATCTGCATCTCATACTTGAATTGCACTGCGACAATTTTATCCTTATGTTCCCTAACTGTAAGGTTGAGCTTCACGACCTTGTATTCTACTAATTCACCCTCATGGACATCCATGTCTGAAACTTCCCTATAAGTGGCTTCGACCACCTATTTCAGTCTCCTCTACTGTAGCTCTGCCTGTTCTTTGTCCTTGATGGCCTGGTCGAGGTGCTTCTTCAGCGCAACATGCTCTTTTTCTATCTGAATGTTTAAGTGCGAGGTGCGATGTTCACACCCCTTGAGCTCATGTTTAATACCTCGGTGCAATTCATGTAGGACCGGAGTGGGTAGTGCTGCCATGTTCATATTGGCATGGTCCCACCCTTTTGTCTGCTTCTTGAATTCGACAGAGTCAAACTCTAGGGCTCCAGTAGGTATCTTCATTATCCTCATCCCAAATGTTGTTTATATAAGCCTTTCTCGATGGATTCTTTGGCCTATGTGCACTGGTGGTCTGGATTTTTACACCCAAATATTCAGATCTATAATACTCTGTTGCACACCTGTGATGAGCTCGCCATAGCGATCTTCCACTCTATTCCAGGATTCCATTGTTATCTCCTGAACCCTATCTTTGATTTTATCCAAGACACCTTCAATGAGAACCATTGGTGTGATTTCTTTTGTTTTATCCACCTTATGCTTCTTTCTTCTCATAATGGTAGCTTTGCCTTGGTTCTTCCTTTTCTCCATGGAAATTCTCTCTATTTCTTCCTTTTCCATCTCCTTCGTCGTATCCTTGCCTCCTTGAGGGTCCTTCTCATGGTGTTCTTCATCATGGTATTCTTCTTCCTCTCCCTCTGCTTCTTTCTCCTTGTCTTTTCCACTTGCTTCGCCATGGTGTGAAGTGTCCAACTCTTTTTCTTCTGTTGCATTGTCTCATGCTTCCTCTAGTGGAATCATCCATTCTATGGGCCATGTATGTATTACTTCTACCGAATCATCCTTTTTTACCATATATGGCATTCCTTCTTCGTGTCTCTGCATGCCTGTATGTACAATCTATGAAAATCTTCCTTGAATCTCGCCACAAGGATCTACTATTTTTGCAAACTCGGCAAAAGGCGCAAATGCTAGTTGAGTAACATGTATAGATCCATTTGATATAGTACGAATAATATTCTATTCTCCTACACTCGTGATGCTTGAGTGATATGCCATAGTGAAGCATACCTCGCGACCTTGCATACATTTGTTTCTATCGGAGGAAATTGTGTATCCTTTGGCTCTTTCCATGCCAACATAGCGATGATCAAGATTAACCAGGCGTAATGGAAAGACATACCTTTCACCTAGACCTCACATCAGTCATTCAGGAATTTCTTGCATAAGTATCTAGCCTAGTTATACTGGACACTGTTTCTGCACTGCATGACTAAAGACACCACAGACACAGGAACTTCATTTGCATGACACTTCCTCATGATATTTCCAGCCAAAATATGTGTGGTGAAGCATACTAATTAGTTGTTGATTTATTTTATGTTGTAACCCCTATTGCCTTTGACCAACCTGTACTTCTTCTTCATATTCTCTGCTAAAGCGCGATCCTGATCCTTTCCCATGAACTCCTCTGTGGGGTTCTGCCCATGGTACGGTAATATTGTGATCCTCTATATCAACATTTGGTCTATGGGGATCTTATTCCACATCCATGGGTGTCCATCATGTATCAATACCAATAATTAGTGCACACACACTATTTTTGTTGAAATTTTTCTAAACTATGGCACATTCAACATATTTAGCAGTCCTGACTGTGCCAACCCATTCGCCCACTGTTGTGGTTCCAATCTCGTCACTTTGCTATCTAGGTAGTCAACCTGCAGCAAGTACCTATCTGGTGAGAACTCGCAGTACTTCTTCTGGTCATGAAAATCATAGTCTGTAAATTTGAGATGTGGGATTCTCCCTAAAATCTCTCCTGAAAATGACAAAGCTTCCAACAATAGTGGTGTGAATGTCCCATACTTTGCGTCTTTGGAATCCTTTGCTGGTCTAGAATTTGGCTTCCTCATCAAGATGTATGATGGAAAAGGTGTGATGAATGTTGTGCCACCTTCCTCCACCTATATTTCCTCCACTTCTTCTTCAATATTGACCTCCTGAGGTTTCTTTTGAGGTTTCATAGGTTTGGCAGGCTTTTTTCCTGATTTTTCTTGGTTCTTTCTTCCTTTGTTGCTTTTTCCTTGGTGATTTCTATTGTTTTTGTGGCAATGGTTCTACTACTATGGATGATTTTACTACGAGTGTTGCAAATGTTGGCACAGACATTTCTGTGGCTTCCATGACTCTAGACAATCCCTGCTCACGAAAATTCCACACAATCTCCTCCCAGGGTCTCTTAGACGACATACATAGCAGAGTCTCCTGCAACTTCTTTGAACTATTAATCACTCGAGCTCTTGATTCAAAAAATTTCCTAATCTTAGCAAGAATCAGCTATTTATAACAATTATAGCCTTTGAACCTCATTATTAGATTTGATTTTGTCCCGATTTTGTTCAGATTTCATCATTAGATGTGTATCTATCCTTAAATTCTGCCAACCTATCATCTCAAATGCAACTTTGTGTGTGTGTTTTCCCTTTTAATGGTCATATTTATACCTTTTTGGCGAACTTCGACATGATGCCTATTATAGTGCACCTATATCTTACATCTCGACTTCCTACGAAGTTCGACATATTCTCGACTATAGCGCAGCACTTTCTTCAGCGAAGCTTTCTCTAGAGTGTAGTTTATAGTCTAGTGCCCACTTTCAACTAAATGTGGCACTAATACTTTCCTTCTTTCTTCTTTAGGAAAAATCTGTAGGGGCAGGGTTTTCCCAGTATAACTTCAACCTACTACCATTTACTTTTCCCTTAATTAATTATCCATTTAATTTCTCTAATTGAACTGCGCCTCAATCAATATTATACTTAATAACATATGGGCCTAACCATTGTGTTTTGAATTTTCCTAGAAATTTCACAAACCTATTGTCATAGAGGAGCATGAGGTCTCCTATCTGAAACTTATTTTGCTTATTGTGCATGTCATACCGAGACTTTTCTCTTTATTTCTGTACTTGTTGATGAAATCCATATATAAACCTGTCTTCTTCCATAGAAGGTAACTGTGACATCCTTTCTTCCATTATGTTGGGGTCTTCCATATTTGTAAAAGCTACAATTTTTAGGCTATGGAAAATGTATTCCATGGGCATCACAGCTTCTTGCCCATAAACCAACCTAACGAGAGTCTGACTTGTCAACTTTTTTCATGTAGTCCTATAAGCCCATAATACTGCTGGAATCCTAAGATCCCAATCATCCATGTTTACATTGCATACCTTGTTCAGTGCATTCTCCAAAATTTTATTGAATGCTTCCACATTTCCAATTTCCTGAGGATGATAAGGAGTGCTCTTTTGGTGGTAAACATTAAATTCCTTGGTTAATGATTCAATGGTCTTATTCAAAAACTTTGATTCTTGATCGCTCATCAATATCTTTGGACACCTAAATCTTGACAATATGTATTCAAATATGAACTTCGCAGCAGTTTCTGCACTGCAATCCTTTATTGGTTGTGCTTTGGCCCACCTTGTCAAATAATCAATCGCAGTGATTATATACTGCGCACTAGTCCTTTTTCCTGGTGGATTGATAGGTCCAACAAAATCAATAGCCCATTTATCAAAAGCCTACAATGTTAGTTCTGGCACTAGTGGTGTTGTAACATGCTTTATTTTTGATAAGTTAGATGTCATTTTATAAAAGAGGGTATGAAAAAATAAAGAAAAAAATAAAATATGAAAAAATAAAAAAAAAAAAAAGAGAAGAAATAAAACCCCAACAAAAGGAAATCAAAATATTTGTATAAGTGTGCTTGTTTAAATGCCACTTCATGAATAAATTTTATTTGTAATAAATAAAGTTTTGTGTGCAGCTTGTTTTTATGCCACAACCTTTTCTTCTGATTTGAATCAAACTATTTAATATTGATCAGATCATTTAAATTTTTGTTCTAGACTAAAGAATAAATTCAACCAAACAATTTAATATTGTTTGAAGATTATAATTTATGTTAGATTAGGACAAATAAAAAGGCCTAATATGCTTAAAAATTGGCCTAAGTTATGTTAGATTAGGTTTACATTAGTCAAATAGTTTTAAAAAGGGAAGCTAGTCTAAATGCACCCTAGTTAGATTAATTTTCATTATTGTTGAGTTACCTTTTTAAAAGGGGTGATTAATATTTGTAAATAAATATGTTTATTATGATTTTAAGCCAAATTCATAAGCAACAAAATGTCTTGTTGGCAATTGTTAACGTTCGGATAAAGATCAACGGTCATTGGCATCCCCGCTCAGATCAACAGCGGGGAAGCACTTCGCACCCCCTCACTACCAAACGAGATAACAACGAGGGGGTTATGAAAAATGGTATTGCCTACACAAGCCCCTCGCCTACATGTCACCTTCTCAACACTTCACACCCCCCTCGCTCCAAACCACTTACCACTACCCCCCCCCCCCCCCCCACAAAATACACCATCCACACTCCTGCGCTTCCTGATACAATGCCAATGGTCACTTCTCCAGTGCCGACGGTCACTCCTCCCATACCACCCTCCTCTAATCACTCCATGCCATGTTCCCTCACCCGATTTCTCCTAATAATTCACGCATATCCATTGCTGCCATTAGTGCCTTCCCATTGCTACTCTTCCTTCCTATTAATGCATTAATTTCCTGATTAGCCAATCATCAATAACCTCTCGTTGTAACGGTAGTATTAATTCCTTATAAATATTCTTCTCCCCCGTTACATATTCCTTTCCTATAATTCTCTTTCATTGTTTCTATTTACTTTTCTTTTATGCAAATTCTCTATTGAGCCCAGCCTATAACTGGAAGCATCCACTTACCCTACATCTGCATTTTTCTGCCCTACACCATTACAACTCTATTATATCATGGCTCCAAAGAAAAAGGATAAACCCTCTTCCATCTCCTAAGCAACTCAAGAAACCCCAAAGGCCTCTAATGCCTTGGATCTGGACCATATCCCATTAGTTGATCAATACTTTAAAGTTGCATACACCGAATGTCAATTCAACATGTTCGAATTACACAACTGGCTGAAGAAGACCTACTTTGATTTTGAATATGAAATAAACCTATGGGTATCCAACTACCTTTATACATGTTTCCCTAGACTTATTCCTTTCCTGATTTAGTTATCTGGTGCCAATCCAATTACAATCCTCTATAGAGAACAATAGTAGCTAAGAATGGAGACATTATGATAACTATTTCTGTAGAAACCATAAAAAAATATGCTTTTGATACCTGACAGTGACTCCCTGAGCTTTTTTTCCACTGCAACCTTAATCGACCTATATCACAAGCTGAATTTCCCTCAGAGAGCTCAAATCTTTGAGATCTTTCTCCCTAAAGATGTTGAGCTCCCCAAGAATAATCCTCCTTACCCAACATCTATGTTCCATGAAAGAGCCAAACATATAATTTCCCTCATTTCTTGCTTGTTAGGATATCAATTAGACCAATGGGTAGATAAATCTATCCTAGGCTATCTCTCTATCTTTTCCAAAGAAAATAAGTCTGCCTTCATGTACAATCAATTTTTGGTTGAAGCTATGCATGAGCAATTGACGAACCTCGCTACTGAAGGAGTGTTTAAATACTCCTTTATCCTATTTCATATGTTTATTTTTCAACAGGGAGACAAGTTTCCTATTGGTTTGCACAAATAGGATGATCAACAAGAGAATCAAGCAATTATTCACTGGACTTCTTTGATTAGAAAGAACTCAACTTAGTTCAGTTTTTGAGACTTCATAGACTGTTTCATTCACCCAGTTGCAAAGCTTCTCAACATTCAGAGTGAACCCAGGATCAACACAGAAATTAAAAGGATCCTACACCTCAATGATCAAGTCAGAACATGAGACTGGTATCTCTACCAGAACTACACAGAAATCAGAGTATATGGCTGTGATTTGGCTCCATATAAGTTGCCAAAATATGTTCCAATGAGAATTTTCTCTCTAGAATATATTAGGAAGATGATGAACATGGATGAGCTCCATTTCATCTCAGGGAAGAGGAGATCACAGTTCAAGATAAAGGCATAGGTTGGATCATTCATCTATAACACTAGATCAGCTGGTTTAGAGGCAGATGTTATATTAAAACATATGGGTTTCCAACCCAGCTTCACTTGGTCTTATGATCCATTCATCATTATTTCAGACTTAAGGGTGGAACTCAAAACCACTCCTTATAATCATACACCTAGGAAAGATATTAAGAAGTTTAGAAATCAGGAACAATGGGAAGAGAATACCCTTCAAGAAGTAGAAGAATATGTTATACCTCCTTCTACTCTTCAGATTCCTATTTCTCAAACTAAGCATGACAAGAGGCCTAAAGAAGGACCATCGTCATCAGCAATTAGAGAAAATGAATTCATCCACTATTAGAAAAAATCAAGGACTGAATCAAAAGGAACTACAACTACTACTACTACTCAGGGTCAAAAAGATCTTATTATCATTAATTTGGATGATTCACAGGTATATATAGGGACAAAGGAACCTATAATTTCTACTCCTTCTTCTTCTTCTACTTCAAAAAATTTGCTATAAATTACTTAATCTGCAGGAGAAAGTGAAACAGAGGAGTCAAATGTCTTCACTAACTTCCTCTAAATCAAGCAGAAGAATGAAGCTTTGAAAGCTAATGTTTATGCACAATTTTGGAAGCAAACTTCCACTTCACAACACAGATTGTTGACAACATTTGACAGTGAGAAGAGAAGAATGCAAATGGCCTTTATGCAGGCTCAAGTGCCTTTCCCTGAAGGTTCTTATGATTATAAGAAAATTGTATTTACATTTGATGCTAATCAAATACATCCAATTGATTAAATGGACATGCATAGGCAGTCTGGTGAGATGATGTTCTCAACCATGACCAACACTACTATGGCATTGTCAAAGCTTAAAACTACTCTGTCAAATTTGTAGTCATAATTGAAGATTGAGAAAATATCATCTTTATTTAAGGACAATAGGGTTAAGTCATTGGAGGACTTAGTAATTAAAATTGGATATGACCCCACTAATGTCAAAGTTGTTGAAGATATTATTAGGAAGAAGAAGACATTGCATTATTGAGAAAACCATTAAAACTACCTTCTATAGAGGACCCCCACACTAAGGAGATAACAGAGAATGAAAAACACAAGGAAGAAATGCTCAAACTGATAATTGAGAAGAGTGTACAGATTAAAAATATGGAAGAGCAGATTGAAAATTTTCTTAAGGAAAAAGAGAAATTTACTCAATTAGCTATAGCTCCCATCACAACTATCCCTATTACAATGTCTAGAACAATAGGGGAATATACATCAGCCACAGGGTAATCTACATTGACAACAGAGGATTTGAACAAAATCTCACAGGAGCTTACTCACCAAAAGAAAGAGAATGAAAGGCTTCATAAGAAATTTCAGAATCTGGAAGCTGAGAAAATAAAGTATGATAGTTTGTATGTTGAGGAAATGTAGAAAACACACAGGTTGAACAAAAGAATTGAAGAGTTTCAGAGTCAGTCATTGATGGATCAGACCTTGGCCTAAGCCAAGGAAAGCATATGGGCAGATATCAGTCAGTCCATAGTCGATGTATGGCCTTCCATTCAGATCATTATTAGCAAAAGGAACTCATAAATAGATGTCATGTAGCGATTGATGAAGTGAAGCAACTTCTCAAAGATAGACCAAGTGAGGCTACAAACATGATCAAAGTTCTTAACTCAAAAACCAAGGCCAAGTTGGAGCAAATTCAAATTCTCAACATAACAGAAACCATCTTGGAAATCAAGAAGGTGTTGCAGAAAAAGAACTTGATGACTCAGTTGGAAACTAAGTGTCAAAACTTGAAGACTTTTGTCCAAAGATTTCATTTAAAATTTAGTTTATTGAATCAGAGAGGACGGTTAGGATTAGTGGCCCCAAATGACAGGATGATTAGTCTGGAAAAATACTTCCAGAAGATTTATACCATAGCCACTGATAAATCAAACTTTGCAGGTATAAAGGGGCATATTATAGGGAAACAAGCATTAGAAGCTTTAGATTTTGATTTGACTATTAAGCATGAAATTAAACATATTTTTGTAAATAAGCCCACTTTTGAGAAATACACCGAGGTTGATGAAGTCTATATAAAATTGGTAAATCTTGCCATACCAATTAAAGACCGATGGGATCACTTGTGTGAATTTATTGAGTAACTTTCATAAACAACTGAAGGACAACTGGGCAACACTTTTTGGGGACCACATCATCAACAGATTCCTAAAGGATAGTGCCAACACTTAGCAGTTTTGAAATTCCTACAATTTTGTACTATTTTTGTAATTTTGTTTTGAAAATATCTAGTAGAACTTTTTGTATAAATAACTCCTCCTTTGAGTTACTAAGGGTTGAACACTTGGATGAGATTTGAGAACAGAATTGTAATCGAGCTGGAGATTTGCAAAGTTAATGAAAGCATTCTGAATTTTCCTACTATAGTTTTGTCTTCTTATAAGTTTTCATATGTGCTTATTTCATTATGTATTGCTTCATATATTTATGTCTTTATTCAGAGATTTGGGTAAGATCATACTAAGTATCAGTCAATCTTAAATCCCCTGTGAAGTTATCAGCAATAACTAGGGACTAGCTTATAAGATTATTTTTTATTATAAACTCCCGTACATCAATTAATTGTCACACAAATTTGCATTCGTTTGAATATATTTTGTTCTACAGGAAAGATTGTTTACCTATATTATTTGCTTATAACCAATCAAATATTCTTTTTGGATATTAGCAAGTTATACTTCATTAATATTCTGTTATTCATTCACTTTAAAGCAATGTAACTATAGCTAGACAAATAACAGCCCTTTCATCTAGCTTAGTAACTGTTAAGGCTTAAGCATCTATTTTCAATAATTCATATCATTGGTCATCCATAAAATTAAAAAAAAACAAAATATTTTAGATGCTCTGGCATGACTAACTGACCTAGAGTCATCTCAGAGGACAATAAGTGACATTTCATCTCTTCTTGAAGGTTTTCCTATTCTTTGGCAGACATCACAAGCTTGACAATACTCCTCCCCATCTTTGTGTAGTTTAGGCCACCATAATCCTGCTCTTAAATTGTTCTGTGCAACAGCTTGCCCTGCATAATGTCCACCAGCTGTGCCACTATGAGCTTCTATTAAAATTATCTTTCTTTCATGCTCAGGATTATACTTGCGCAGTGTTTCATCTGGTCCCATCTAATGCGAATATCCTGCTATTAGTGAAAAATCTGATGCCTTAACCGCCAATTCTTTCTTCTGTTGTGTAGTGTATTCTAAAGGGGCCATCCTCATGGTTAAGAACTGAACAATATCAGCAAAGTGATCATCCGCTATTCTGAGGGCAAATAACTATGCATCAGGAAGATTATCCTCTATATTCGTTGGTTCTTCTCTTGTTTCCAACCTTGACAAATATTTAAGTTCAACATTTAGTCTTCCTAGCTTAACAACAACTTCAAAGTAATACTACTTAAATAATAATAGCCATCTGCAAATTTTCCTTCTAAAATAGGCTTATTGACCAAATAATTTAATGCAGAGTGATTTATAAATATCTTGTAAAGCATATACCATAACCATTCCTCCCCTTTCTATAGTTGTATAGTTCATATCTACTTTAGATAATTTCCTACTTGCAAAATATATAGGGTGATCAATTTATCCTGCACTAGGTTGTGCCAATACCACTCCTAAAGCTATGCATGAAGCATCCACATGAACATGGAATTCCTTATTCCAATCTGGGAATACCAATATAGGAGCAGTTACCATATTTTATTTTGGTGTGTCTAGGCTCTTTTGACATTCCTCATTCCATAGGAATGTTACATCTTTCTTTAGCAGTTTTTCCATAGGTGCAATGATCTGTGCATATCCTTTGATAAACTTTCTGTAATATCTTGTATGTCTGAATGTGCTATGAAGCTGTCTCACTGTCTTTGGTGGAGGTAAATTCACAATAATAACAATCTTTACAGGATCCACCATCAATCCTTTCTTGCAAACAATATGTCCTAGTAATATACCAAAAGGTACACATAATATGCACTTTTTGATATTTAGAGAAATCTGATACTACCTGCATGTGTTGAGCATCAGTCTTAAGCTCGCAACATGTTTCTTCAATAACCCAAATATTGTCCAATCATCGAAGTATACTTCTAAAAATTTGTAATGTATTCTTTGAAAGCTGCAACCACCACTCTTGAAAATATGGTAGAGGCATTCTTCAGTCCAAAAGGCATCATTGTATACAGATATGAACCCCATTTTGTAGCGAAGGCGGTCTTATGTTGATCCTCTAGTGCAATTCTAATCTTATGGTATCCTGAAAATCCATCTCTAAATGAATAGGCTTCCTGACCCCCTACATTGTCCAATACTTCATTTTGTCAAGTTCTTTCTTCACTTTTTATTTGTACTTTGGATTAAGTCTATAAGGCCTTTTCTTAAATAGCTTCGCATCAGGCTTTAGAGGAATGTTCATAACTCCTAAATATCATATTATGTCATTCATATCTGAAAACTTAGTGAGAAATAATTCCTGGTATTCATGTAGAAGATATCTCACTTTGCTAATTGTTTCTTCAACCCAATAATCTCCTATCGTTGCAAATTTTGGCTCCTCTTATAATCTTATATTCACCTTCTTTGTCTTCAATGGATTTGTTATATCAGACATTTCTAACTCAGGTCCATTCACTTAGTGGTAGCCTTCATATTCTGCTATGTCAATATTGGGAGAGTCTTCATATTGTTTTGCAATGATGTCGTAGCATTCCAGTACATTTTGTAGTTGCGCGGCCCAATTAGGATGCCAAGTGAATGGAATTTCATTCTCAAAAATCTTTTTTTAACTATTTTAAGGGTTGAATCTATAAATGGACATTCATCTTCAAATCTAAATGTCAATATAAACCCATCAACCATCTCTGCCCAACTCGCAATACCATGTCGAAGTTCTGTTTCCAATTACCAATTTTGAGGAATTGTCTCTAATGTATGGAAGAACCCATGCACCCATTCTTCTCGTGGAATCTCCTTCCATGTTGTCATGCAAAGATGGATGTGCTCTCTAGGATCAATTTGACCATCATATTTATTTTCCAACTTTGTTTCTTCCTGACCAAACGTTATCCATATCAACCTTTAGAATTCTTTCCAAGTTCCTATATTCCTCTTATGTGTACACCACCATCTAGTAGGAGTAGATCTTAGGGCTATATCCAGAGCTAACAATATTTGACACTCTGGTACCTATTCTTCATATTCTTGAAGAAAAGTATTTATATCACCCAAACCACCATAAAGTGGTAAGTCACATACCTCAGTTATCATACAACGAACTACTTTAGTAACTCTTGCACATCACCTCATAGATACTTCATGTAACCTATTTTTCCAATTTTCCAATTCTTCTTCTGAATCTGAAGCACACGAGCTGTCATGCTCCCAGCTCAACTTTCCTTCAGTAGGGTTAACACAGTCTTGTTCTTTTGATGTCATCTAATAATAGGGTTTACAGGTCTAGGTCTTAAGGTGGATTGGAAACCACAGAACATGCGTAAAGTAACATAGAGCCTATGAGTGAGCTTATTGAATCCCTTGTATCATTTCTTTCATAGTTATAAGGAGTAATAAGCCATATTCATTGATTATTGTTCTATCGTACTTACAACACACTAGTTCTATAAACACTATGAACTATGATTTGTTTCAGGAATACAAGTAATGATGTAAATTGTATGGGTATAGCTCATACGTATTAGTAGATACGTAAACATAGTGAAATAAAACACACTGAATCTCATTACTCTTATCAAGGCTTATGTTGTTATCTATATCAGCTACAATGTACTCCTATTTAACTGGTTCAGTATACCTTTCTCCCTCTGATGGGTCGAAAGGATTGATCACTTTAATATTGTTGCTTTCAAATATCATTTGACTCTTCTTTAAGTTGATTATAGACATGTTAGAAAATTCCCAGTCCAGTCCAAGTAATACAGGATAGGGATTACTGTCATCCACAATTTCTATTACTTCAAAATCAGTAGTAATGTGCACCCCTTCAATGTCCGTTGTAATGCCTGATAATCTTCCTAGAGGAATAATATTTTGTTGCTTTACCATTCTTATTTGAATAGGTGACCATTGCAACTTGGGTTTGCACATTAACTCCCATGTTTCCTTTGTGAGGACATTAGCTTCAAATCTCAGATCTAAAATAACTTGGTCCAAGTCATATTCTCGTATTTGTGCACTAAGGCCCATTTCCTTTCTAGTTCTCCTTTGTCTATGTAAGTTTTTAACTTTGCACATCTCACTCTGCAATACTTCTCTAAATGCCCAAGAATTTATCAATTCTTAAATTCCTTCTACAACTCTTTGATATTGCAATAATTTCATACAATTTTGAAGAAAATATTTTAAGTTATCTACCTTATATGATGCATCCTCTTCCTGTATTGTCAGAGCTTGTCCTTGTGTTGAAGATGATACATCGTAGCTATTCTTCTGATTCTGTTGCGCGCTAGATGTCAAAGCTCCTAAATCCATAAAGCTTCACTTCACTTCCATAAATATTTTTTTTTTCCTTTTGAATATCAAACACAGGGGATTTTTCAGTAGTCTTTCTAACCCATGTAACTTCATCTTCCTTCTTTCCATATGCTTTATCATTTCCAATCGTAGCTCCACTCCTTGTTACAATAGTAATGCGAGTTTCATCGGTCCTTGGTTTCACAGTCATCATCTGAATGTTCTATGTCGGTTGTTGATTTTTATTTTCTTGCGTTTTTCCATAAATAACATACACTCCTCAATTACATGATCAAATTATTTGCAATACTTACATGTTGTAGTATGATTCTGACAATATTTTGTGAAGTGACCTTCCTTGCTGCAGTTGTAGCAAATAATCTGTCCACGACCTCGACCAACTCCGCTACCTTGAACTCTTCCTTGATAGCCACATCGACCACTACGTTGTCCATGTTCTTTAGCTTGCATTCTATATGCATCAATACTGTGCTCCATCATCAGTTCGTAAGATCAACAATTATTCTCATCACGACTGACTGATTTGAAGAATTTGCAATATAAGTTTCTTGGAGTCTGGAAATACTTCTGCAATAGGTAGCAATCTTCTGTGTAATGTTCACCTCTAGTTTTACATACCTCACACCATAAGTTGGATCTGGGATTCAAAGGATTTGGTGCTCCACTAGCCATGTAGTTTCTGAAGAGAGGGCATTTTTCCTTAGAATGGCCTTACGATTTTCACTTTGTACACCACACTTCTTCGCGAACTTCCTTACTTTTCTTCATATTTTATATCTGCAGAGTCAAATTTACCACCTAACTATGGATCTGTTGCATACCTACAATGGCATCCCCTATAGGCAAAGCTTCTAATTTCATCGCAAATTATAAAGCTTCGGCTTGAGTTTCTGTCTTCTGTTGGAATAAAGGAAATCTTATATGTGGAAGAAGTGTAGCTATAAATCATTACTTATGTTTCTACGGAGCTATTTTGAAGCTCACTTGATTCAATAATATCTTAAATCTTTGATCAATTTCCTAAACGGACTGAGTAGCCCTCTATTTGATTTCTTTTAACTCTGTGATACACTGCTACTCGGACTTCGGCTTCATGAATTCTTCTATCAGCACTGTTTTAATGTCTACAAATGATCTCATCTGATTGCTTGAATATTTAATGTACCACTTCAACGCTCTATCTTGGAATGTCATGACAAGCTGTGCCTTCTTTATAGTTTCATCATGGACTTCCTTCAATGTCCATATTGCTTCACATAAAAACCAGAACTTCTCTAGATCCCATGATCTAGTCCCTTTAAAGATAGTTAGCTTAATATCATCAACCATAGTTATTCTTGTAGGGGGATGGGGAGGGGGTGGAGGAGGGGGATTTGTAAGGGGAGGGGTATGGGGAGTAGGGGGTGGAGGATGAGGAAACCCAAAATCACCTTGATTACTACTTGATTCTGGCTTCGATGAACTTTTAGGATGGAAGGGTGAATACTACGGAGTTGCTTCAGGCTTCTCAAGGCGATTTTCTTCACTTTCAGACTCACTCAACATGGGGCTATAGTCAATTTCTATAAAAGTATTCAAATCTTGGCCACGAGATCTCTTCCTAATGTCTATTCTATATCTTTTTCCACTTCGTGTTGTTCCAGTTTCTTCTTCAGATCTTCTCCCAAACATAAGTAACTAATAATATGACTACATTTGTAAAATTCCCTTTTCACACAAAAGCATCTTAATCCAACGTTTTAGAGATTTCAAGAACTTATCTCGTGGTCCTTTGAAAATTTCCATTCTCCTTCATTATAGGACACAACCGAGTCCAACACAAACTCAATAATTGAATCCTCCCAAGATGCTATCAATCCATAAATAAACAGCTCTTGAGATCCTATTGTCAGTGTTCTTGAGTCACTATATCAATTTAGGAATCCATTCCTTAGTTTTGTCTCCTTTAAAATAGTTATTTCTCTCAGTCAACCTTGATATCCACTCATATAACTCAACATGAAACAAATCGAAGAAGATTCTGTATTGATATTTGAAAATATACTTCTCCAACCACCTCCTAGTTGACAGACGAAGGCTTCTATTTTCATGTTCTATAAATTATTGTTCCTTTTTTTCTACCCAATCTTGAATTTTATTCTTCGATGGATACCACATAAACATGTCCCTCAAACAGATCCCGGTCCCGACATCAAAACAATTTGTTGGTTCTAAGGTTGGGCTGACCCAGGTTTGGTTCATTACTATGCACCAAAAAAACCCTTAATCATTTGCCCTTTCAGTAACGACCTACAAACAAGTCGCGGTCTCACTCGAAGTGACTATGGGAGGTTGCAGAGCTAGGTTTCTGCAGCCTTGAGGGATACTACGATGTGTCAATTCTTGTATTTTCTTATACTTCAATATTTATAAACTACTTCACATTCGTGAACTACATCGCACTTATATATTACATCGAAAAATTACATTCATCACTTAAACATTTTATAAACATTCATAAACTTCATAGTACTGAAATAAAGTGTAGATAATAAGAAAATCAACAAAAGAAGACACATGTTTTACCATGGTTTATCCCAATGTGGGACTACGTCCACAAGAACTGTTCCTTATAATAGAGAATTTGGTAAAACAATCAGTTCTTCACCTATGCACATAGCTGAAGTTTGTCTACACACTATGCTGTAGACGGTCTGTGCACTAAGCTGAACACCCAAGCCTCCTCACACTCAACTGCGGAGCCTTACCCCTTTCTCCGAAGTACAGATCACAAAAATACGACCATAAACATAGATATGGATTCAATCATAGATAGATTCCTTCCTTATTTATTATTCTTCCCTATACATACTATTACATTGAGGGATTACAACGCTACATTACCATGTACTCAATACCATGGTTTCTAACATACAAGGGAATATGGTCCAAAACCATTCAAACTTTTACAACATTATATGATTTTACAAAAAGTGAGTGGCTTCACTGCAAATACCCTATACTGTGCGGTGAGTTTTCTATGTGGTCCTCGTTGTGCTCTGTTGCTCTGCTGTGCAGTCCACTTCTCACTCTGCAACATCCTTTGTACTACACGCTCCAAAAAATTCATATTCCTTGCCCAAAATCTGGCCAAGTTGGGTTGCGCCCAGCAAGGTGAGAATCCAACATGATGCCACAAGATATGTGATATCCAACTACAAAAGGAAGTTGAATCTAACCCTACCATCATATGCAACATATAATATTTGAAACTCGATGGTAGTTTCAGAGGAAATGTTTCCTACAATGATCCCTCCATTGAGAGCCTCAGGGATTTTTCAAAACCCATCCATCGAGATCCATAATGTTGAGTTCAAGCTCGATGGAGTATGCATCGACATGGATTCCTTCACAAACCCTCACCATTCTTGTTCCTCCCCTTATTTGTTGGATTTCTACCATATGATTGAGTCCAATTTTCCCCTTGTAGCCATGGAGTAATTGAGTACCCATAGCTAACACTTGTGCTACTAACCCTTGCATTAAGTGATGGTGTTTGATAATCATACATAGCATTGACATGTGCACTAGTCAGAATATAAAAAATGGGAAAAACTCCATTTTAATAGCAAGGGACTTGGATGTTTATGAGATCTTATTAAAAATAGTAATGGTGTATTATCTACAATATGGTTCAATGTGTTTGACATCATCCTGATTTCATTAAATATGCTTGCATTATTGTCAAGGAAAATTTTAAGGATGGAAAATTTTCTTGAAGTTTAAAAACATCAGCGAATCTCACTAATCCCTAATGTGCAAACTATAAAATGTTTATTGATATATTTGTAAAATTATTCAAATTTATAGTGATTTTATATATAGTCTCTATTTAACGTTGGCGATTTTTAGCTTAAAATAATTTTATATTCTAAAATATAGGCGAATCATCTTTTATAAAAATTGGAAATTGGCGAATCTTTTTTGTGGAAAAATCATGGAAAATTAGCCCACATGGTGAACATTAGCCCCTAAAATTTTCCATGATCATTTTCAACTATATTTATCATCCCTTGTTCATTTTGAAGCAATTATTGAGATTTTCTTGATTCCTTTCCCTTCCTTACCAATTGATTTGATGGTCCTTCTCTTGCATTACTTTCTCTCTTTCAAGCCTTTCCTCTGCTCAACATTGTGCTAAAATAATACTTGTTTCCTTCTTTTCCTTGGCTAAATCCTTATTTTTCTATTTTAATTATTGAATTTCAAGTTTCTTTTGTTAAAACTCAACTAATTGTTTTATATAGTGTTTTGAGGTGAGTAATTGTGAACTTTGTCCCAAAGGAAGACTATCTATTATCCCTTGCTTTCTTTTCAATGAAACTCCCTCTACAGGTAGCTTTAGAAACTGACCAAGTAAATTCCCTTCTGTAAAACTTGTTGTTCCTTGCTTGACACTTTCCTTTCAATATCTAGGACAAATAATTGAGATATATTGTTCTCTTCATATGATTCCTCATTATGTACAATATCTTCTTCCAATGATCTATTTTCCACAAAAAATGAACAATTTCATTGTTTAATTCTGTTAGTTGTGAAGGCATGTTCATTCTTTCTTCATTTGTTCTAGAGACGTTATGTTTGTTCATATTCATGATGGCTTCTACTAGCCATGATGATGGAGTTACTTGGCTAGGAAATATCAATTGTTCAATGTTTCTTCCTCAATAAATATCAACATTGTCATTTTCAACCACATTCTCATTGTCAGTGGCATGATCAATCGAGTCACTAACAACATCACATGAAAAATTAGCATGCACTTCAGTTGGTCGAAAAACCTCCATGTTACTATCAACTAGTTCACGATTACAAGGTGTTCCACATATATGTTCATCATTGTCACCATAGAACTGTCCTTGAGAGAGGGAAATCATATTATTACATGTAACTACATCTTCCTGTTCATCCACTTCTAATTGGGCATCAACATATGCTTGGACATTCCATTCTTCGCGACCATCCACATCAAATGCATGGCTACAACTAATATCATGGATAAGAGCATCATTATTCAGTGACTAGATTCCAATCCTCCTAAAGCCATCCTTGATATTTGATTATGTGAGAGCCCTTTAAAAGGATTTACTTGCAAGCTTGGCTAGCTGAAACCTCTTCACCTCAACCCGTGGATTCTTTTCCATCCATGAAGCTCTCTTTGACCTAAAATAGTTCTTGAGAGGCCCAAATACACTCACATCAAGGGGTTGCAATATGTGAGTGGTATGAGGTGGGTAGGCGAATGTTTCAGCAAATGTTATTTGGATGTTTCATCTACAATATACAAACGCACAAGTGATTTACTATCCATAAAATCACGGTGTTTCATATAACATTGTTCACCATGGAAAATTTATTTTTAAAAAATAAAAAACATGGTGCGCTAAACAACACAATGCATCAGTGCTTGAATAATAGATAGCACTGGTGCCCTTCATTTAGTAAAATTGACCAATGCATACCACTAAGTAAAACTGCAATAGTTTTTAAATTTCAAAAAAATGCGGTGTTATTTTCCAACGATGCACTGGTGTGGTAAAGGTATTAAAATTCATCAGGATGTTTATAAAAGAGGATAGCTAGGCAATTTTTTATTTTAAAAAATAGAATAGTGCTATAATCAATCACAGAATTTGTGTTGTACCTATATTAGAATGCCTTGTAGCATCTTAAGAAAATCAGCATGATATATTTTTTAATTTAAAAAAAATTTGGTGCTCTTGGATGTATTTCGCACCAGTGCAATTAGAGTAATGCAATAGAGGAGGGTTCAAAATAAAGACCCTCCAGGACATTAATTTCATTTTTTCGATCTACAGTGTTGGAGAGCTCTAAAGAACTAGTGCCTCTCTTGCCTCATGCAAGCACCTTTACATCGATGCTTCTCGCTCTCACCATCCTTCCATACCATGCTAATTGCGTGACCTTCCAATTTTTTCAAATCGTGCTAAAATTTGTTTTTCTCAATTACATGTCCACACTGCCTCCCTGATGACCAAATGTTTAGGTAATGTCTATGTTTCTCTCTAATTTAATTTTTTTTGGATTATAATTGAAAATCAGGTTAAATTTTCTACTGTTTTGAAAAAAAATATCCCTACACGATCCGTTCAACATATTCAGTGCACACCGATAGTGGTGCACCCTGTAGATTTACAAGGTGAACCATTTTTAGTTGCGTGAACATAACACACTATGATTGTCGCAGTGCGTTTCATAAATAAAAACAAATCGAGAATAAAATAAATTGTATTTTGGTGCATTACTCCTGGCTCATTTATATTTACCAAACACACCGCAAAAATATTATTTAAAATAAAATTATAGGTCGATGCGTTCAATAATCTAAATGTTTCGTGTCGGTGTGAAAAGGTTATATGTGTGCACTAGTGCACAAGTGTGACACACCACTATGAAAAATTAAATTTGTGAACCAACAATGATGTGTCATACTTATGTGCGCACCGACGTTGGTGAGGTTATGTTTGGCAGTGCACCAAAGCTAGTGGATGATTGTGTTTTGAGCGCACTGATAATTTTATTTATTTATTTTTTAATTAAATGTTTTGTTTCCATATTTATAAATACATGTTTCATTATATATATATATATATATATATATATATATATATATATATATATATATATGAATCTGATGTCTTTTATATGTCAATCATGTAGTAGAGACATTATAATAGGGAGCAGAAGAAGGAGCAGGAGCAATAGGTGAACCCATACAATATGGTTTGCACATGGGAGGCCAAAGAGAGGGAGAGGGACTTATAACCTCACCCTATTACTGCAACAACCCCAGCGCTCTTAAGGAATGTAGGCCTCCTCAAGTAATATGATGAGGCTACATCCTTGAATGTGATGTTTGTCTTATTGGTGCATCTGATCTGCCAATGGAGTGCCCAGGAGAAAGCTTTCCATGTCGGTCTTGGGGCGTGGGATAGGCCCACTGATAAGGACATATACATATACATTATCAGTAGCCTATCTAGGAGAGGGAAGAATTTTCCTAGTTCCCTAATGTCCTCCATGGGATTGCAGTTGAGAGTTAGCTTACCGACACTCAAAGATAAGTTGGGCCTCATGTAATATGTCCAATAGATTTTTAGGTCCGTGGTGGACAACTTTGGATTTATTCTTTTTCCACACAGGAGGTTAGGTGCCTCTCCTTATTATTCATCACCATTACACACTCTAGTAATGATGGGCAGCGTATTAGTTTCCCTCTTTTATATTGTGTTGATTCTTTGATTTAGGTGCCACATTGTATCAGATGGTATACCATTTTGTTGAGGAAGATTTGCATGGATTTAGATAGATTTCGTGCATTGAGACAAGTGAGGATGACCTTCCCTTTCACTTTAGATATATTTTATTTATTTTTTGACAAGTTTCCAAAGATGAGGCCTACATTTGACTGTTGCCATCCTAGGATGATCACTAAGGTCCATATACACAAGTGGGAGTAGATGATGCCTAAGAGGGGCCTATCGGAGTATCCACCTAGGATTTCCATCAAGGCACTGGTGCTACTCACCGGTGAGGATGACCATGCATTTTCCGCGTTGGTGTTTCCATATGTGGTGATTGATTGGAGACAGTGTCCCAACATCCTCTTCACATCAGATAAGACTCAAGATGATAGATGTAATATTAGTGCTTTCTTTAAATTAGTACAGTTTCATTCTATTATTTTAATTAATTAGAATAAAATTTATTCTAGCACATTCTTTAACTTGTGCTATTAAATTGTTTAATATTGAAATTGTCTAATTATTGTTGTGTACTATATATTTTGTAGACATTGGCACATTCGATGGGGACATGCCTCCTCCCCCACCCAATGGAGGAGATGAGGAGATGGGTGAGGCCCAAGAGGATGGAGCACATCCTCAGGGGGGCATGGGCATCTGGGGCCATAGGGATGCTCTGTGATTTGGGATGGACTATTGTGAAAGATTAGTTATATCTTTAATTGACGAGGGAGTCCGCCTTCCGAGGGATCGAGATACCATTACAGATCCTAGGTTCATGGATCTCTAAAAGGATTGTCCGCATGATATGATGTCTCTTATGTGTCATATGAGGGCATGCAATGGCATATACATAAGATGAGGGTGGCGATAATGATGATGAGGGTGGTGATCATGATACTTCTGGTAGTACCACCCCATTGTATCATAACCATTAGGGTGTGAGTGATCCTCCCTTCTAGTAGAAAACCTCCTCGTCAGTCTCCTGATGATGAGATTCCAAAGCTAGAGGATGTGCCTTATGTTTCTCTTGATAGAGCAGAGCAACCACCTCTTCCTCCAGCTCAGAGTTTGACAGACCACATTGAGGCTATAGTTGACTATCCATCATTTTCTACTGCAGACCAACCACCTCCTCCTCCACCTCAGCTGAGTTTGACAGATGTTGAGGGAGTAGTTGACCATCCATCACAATCAACTGCAGACTAGGATGTCACTACTACGTTTGTTTTATTGACAAATATTTGATTGAACTTATTTGATTTGATGTAGTTATTTGACTCTCTCTCTCTCTCTCTCTCTCTATATATATATATATATATATATATATATATATATATATATATATATATATATATATATATATATATATATATATATATATATATATATATATATATATATATATATATATATATATATATATATATATATATATATATATATATATATATATATATATATATATATATATATATATATATATATATATAGTCCATTTCTTATGTTCATGTTAATGTAAATTTATATGTTTGTGTTGATGTTTATATTCTTAGGTCATGTTAGATATGTTCATTTAATGTGCTTGCAGATAGATGTGCATGTGATAGCAGTTATTTGACGTGAGATTTATATTAATTTGAGGATGTTTGTGGTGATGATGTTAGATTACAATGTTCATGTTTTGTTATATGTGATCACGATGATGATGCCCTGTTATATTAGCTTTATGTGCTAGCGAATGACGTTTAGATGTGATAGAGGTGTATATAATTAGATGATGGTAGTCAATTTGAATGTGTATCTTAGATGATGTTTATGTTTGTTATATGGTTATCATCATGGTTTTTATTTTTATGAAATAATATTTATTATAGATTATGTATTGATGAACTTATATAAAACTTTTGTATATGAAATAGCATGCAAAATGACTTACTCTAAAAAATGCAAAGATATTTTTATAAATTATAAAGTTTAGTATGGTTGAAACTATGGTTGTAAAATTACGATATATATTTTTCTATTGCATAGATAGTTCATTCATGTTCAATCTAACTTAATTAGTAAAATATTTCAATACTTAGAAGGAAAAAATATTTAAAGGTAAAATAATTTAGTTAGTTCTTAATAAGATGAAAATGTGTAACTCGTTCAATTTTTAATATAAAATATTATTAATAATAAATTATTAAAATACAATTTAAGGAATTCAATATTGGTTTATAAAATTCAATCTATTGTTAAATTTTAAAAAGTTAAATCAAAATTTTTCATAACCATCCTAGATCCATTTTAACTTTGATTCTACCAAGCGACGAGAGGGATCAAATCCCTTGACATGCAAACATATTTTAAAGTGAAAAGAGATTTGGTCCCTGAAGGCGCTTGGTAGATCAGGAGTTAAGATGGATCTAGGGTGATATAATATATATGCAGTTGAAATTGAAATATGTTATTGCATTGAGAGGCGCATTCTATAGCCTAGTATGACCGCCATGTGTAAGTATGTCACGTCCTCAAAAATAATTTTCACTAATGTTAGCCATTCTTAAATTATATATAAACTTTTAATCTTATTAATGGACTAGGATTAATTATTAAAATATAATTATACATTTGAATGAATAGTAAATTATCTCATGCTTTTAATAGTTCCTTTATCATATACGTGAATTTGAATGGATCATAAATTATCTCATGCATTTAAACACTTTTACTCTCTACTAAAGTCAATGTCATTTCTTAAATCAAAGGAAAAAGGTTAATTCTAACCACTTTTAAACCCTTAAATACTATCTGTAACTGCCTTAATCAAGTGAAAGACAAAATTGACCCTAAATGCCATAAAGGTGTCTACTTAATTCCTTGCTCATGTGGCAAACCCTATGTAGGTGAGACTGGGAGATCCTTTAACACAAGAATCCAAGAACACTCAGCAGACATAAAACACAATAGATCCAAATCCTCAGCTCTAGCTGAACATTCTGATAAAACTAAGCACCAAATATTCATAGAAGATACTCGTATCTTAGCTAGGAGTGATCACTACTTCATAAGGAAATTCAGAGAAGCCATAGAAATTAGCAAACACCCTAATAACCTCAACAGAGATGATGGATGGACCATAAGCAAAAACTGGTTTCCAATCCTATCATCCAAATCTGCCCCTAACTAGAATCCTCCCCTAATTAACCTAGAACAAACATAAAAGTTCTAATCCATTTCAATTTAATAACACACTATGACCTTAGTTAAATACAATTCAACAAAAATTCATATAAAATAAACATCAATTGAAAATATCTCAACTATAATAAACTCCTCAACATAGGATAATATGTAGGAAACCCTAATAAATAATCACGACTTATAACAAAAAACTAATACAAATACAAAGTAAAAATAACTCATTAATAAATAATTTAATAAATAAATTGAAATAATTATAATCATAACAATTAAAATTAAAATTAATAAACTAATACAAACTAAAACTAATATTTGTATTTGTTTTAATTATTATAATTAAAGCTAATACAAATACAAAGTAAAAATAACTCATTAATAAATAGTTTAATAAATAAATTGAAATAAATATAATCATAATAATTAAAATTAAAATTAATAAATAAATTGAAATAAATATAATTCTAACAATTAAAAATCAAAACAATAATTAAAATAAATAGAATTAAAACAATTAAAATCAAAAGTATTAATTAATTAAAATATATACAATTAAAAAAATTACAACAATTAAAATTAAAATAATTATAATCAAAATAATTAAAATAATTAATTAATTAAAATTAAATAATTAAAATAAGTAATTAATGAAAAAAAAAATCATATAATATAAAATCAATTAAAATAAATAAATAATTAAAACTAATTATCAATAATTAAATATAATTACAGCCATTGAAATTAAATTTAATAATTAAAAGTATTATAATTAGAATAATTAAATTAGAAATTACTAAGCAAATTAAATTAATTAAAATAATAATAATTAATCAAAATTAAATTAAAATAATTATATAATTAAAACAAATAAAATTAATACAACCATTAACCATAAACCTAAAAAGAAAAAGAATAATTAAACTAATTACATCTGTCGGCTAAGCATCTCTATATATATAAGTGAAAAATAAGACCAGTCTTCCAATATTCTTTCACATCCTGAAGATGAACCACCGTTGCTGGTTCGAAACGTCGATGAAGAATAATCCTTATGCGATGTATCCGGAAGATAATCTGAACAATAATGAAACTCGCAGAAACCTCAAGGACAAGATACTCACCCAATACGGAAGGGTGATTAATGTTTCTTAAATGGTTTCTTTGTCATTATTGATTCATCGCCAAAGTTAGATTATAGCCAATTAATCTTTTTTCGAAAGAAAGTGTCATAAAAGTCTTCTTCTCCTTCGAAACTGAACTGTCGTAAATTCTTTGTTCTTATAAAAAGATTGATTGATTGTATGTCCATTCGTTTCCTTTTTTTTCATCATAACATTAAGGGATTCGAAAAGAAAAACTTGCATGGTTCATATTGTAGTTTGTGAATGCTTAAAAGGAATAGCTAGGTAAATTGCATTAGATGTGCTCTTTTCTCTCTGTCAAAGATCTGATTTCTCTATCCCTAATAGCTAAGGTTTTCAATGTTCAATTGAATGTGAAGAATGCTTATCATATTAGTTGCATTTTAGGAATTTCAAACATATATCACATGGTGAACCTTGAAAAGCAAGTTCTAAAGAATATGAACTTAAAATTTATCTGAGTTAACCTAATGGAGCATTGTAACTTAATGCATAACATTTAGAGGTTCTAGGCTAGGGACGTGTTCCAGTGTCGTAAAACATAGCAATTGTCGCTAACTTGTCTGTGATACATTCCAAGTTTGATACCTCATTCCATGTGCGTGAGTATATCATTACTCATCCACGTACATTTCGGTATATAGGGCAGTGTTACAGTACGTAAAGTATATGGGAATGCTCTCACTGTGCAATTTCGCATTAGATAGCGCTAATACGGATTGGGCCTCCACGTACTTTCAGGTATATATGGGAGGAAAAAACTAGGTTGCTATCCATCCTTAGGTAACCGAGTCAGCCGCCTTGTACACTTTGATACACCGAACACAACATTTGGGAAGATTTCCTGCCTATACTTCTTGGTTCATCGGGAGGTATTCTGCAGTTCACAGTTACTTGGTAATCCTTTTGCCTAGATCATCCCTCTTTTGTTTTGTTTTGTTATTTTGATTAAAATAAAATTAATTGACCGCAGATAACATCCTCCACGCTCGCTCCTTAGTTGATCTTAGGTTGAGACATATGGTGACAAATCCGAAGTTCACTGATCAAGGAATTCCTTTTGATGGGAATCCTAGTCCTTTTCCTCCTTTCAGAAATATTGGTGCTACTTATATGGCTACATTATCCCTACTGGGATTTACCATTGGCTTACCAGTATGGTTTTTTTCAACCTCCTTGGCTCAAAATATCATGATTTCTCCGCAATCGAGTACACCTCCAACTGGACAAAATCAACCTCCAATTGATCCTAAAGTTGACCCTTTGCCTTCTTCCTCAGTTGTTTCTTCCTCCTCTTCTTCCTCTTCACCTAGTGAAAGTATTAGTAGTAGTAACCAGGTGGCTAAGAAGAAGAAGAAAGGGAAGAAGAAGAAGAAGAAGAAGAAGAAGCAAATTTAGCAGAGGGGCAACTAGGAAGCCATTGCTTTGAATGCAACATCTGATGAGAAACCATCCATCAAGCCTCACAAAGTTCGATATCCATGCAAACTTTGCACGAGAGACCATATTCTTCAAAATTGTTATGGTATTCCTTAGATCTTAGAAGAATGGTATTCTTGTTCACATCATCCTGTGTCATCAACTTCTGGAGATCATGCTGGTGACACACCATCAACTAGTGGTAGTAAATTTCATTGAAAGGAGGGTAAAGTTAAGTTTCCTTATAGGTTATGTGAAGGGAATCACCCCATTCACCTTTTTGCCTATCTGGATGAAGCCAAAAAAGTGTTGGGTAACTGTCCTACTTCTCCACAACGACTTCCATCTAGTTATAGGAGACTTTCCCTTAATCATTCATTAGTTGATGAATTGACTGACTCAAATCAACCGTTGGTCAAACCCACTCTCTCTTAAAGTGAATCCTATGAGTCTATACCTGACCCAAATCAATAGGTCGAGGTAACAGTTGACCTGATTTCACCTTCAATTAATCGAACCTTTCCCATAGAGAGTGAGTATGATACCACTCATGTTCTTTTCGTTTCTTCAAATTCAAATTAGCTTGGGGGAAATCCTCATATTCCATCAAGACATGAGGAAAATCCTCCCGTTATTATAACTCAAGGGGTTAATTCTCTCGTTTCTATGGTACCCCGTCCAAGTAGTCTGGTCACTTCCTTTGATTGGAATCGACTGATAGGATTCTATCTTCCTTCTTATCTACCTTTCCAGATCATAGTACAGGTTTGTAATATGATTGTATCTAACAGTGTTATAGATGAAGGTGCATCTGTGAGTATCCTTTCCTCTACTGCTTGGCAAGTGCTCGGTTCACTGCCACTTGTGTCTGTTACCCAGAATCTGTTGGATTTTAGCAGAGGAACTAGTCAACCATAAGGGATCCTTCCTCAGTTGCCTATTACTTTGGGAGGAAAAATTATTTATCTCAATGTGATGGTAATCCCAGGCCCTTTAGATTACAATTTACTTCTTGGGCGCGACTATGTTTATGACATGGGAGTTATTATTTCAAAACTCTTTCAAGTAATTTGTTTCCCGCAAGAAGGCATGATTATCACCATTGACTAGCTTTCATTTCCCGGTCCAAATATGGCTTCCAGTCAACCATCTTCCCTAAATGGTCCTTTTGTACCAATGTTATCATCCCCATCACAGGTTAATTATGTGGCAACCCATTCCATGCCTAAATCAACTGATGATCAATTATGTGATGTTGTGCATTATGTACTGGGAGCATTGGAACGAGATCTCTCTAATGTATTCCTTGCTATGAATCCCTTCCAGAGCTTGTTCTCCCGTCTGATGAGAACCTCTTGGAAGTCATGACCTCTTATGAGTCATGATCAAGGAAAATGAGGATAGTTCTTTCACTGTGTCAACCTCATTAAAAAATGAAACAAATCCCATGAGGAGAGTTCCTTGTCTCGTGTCAACCTTGTTAAAAAATGAAACAAGGAATATGAGGATAGTTCCTTGTCTTGTGCCAACCTCGTTAAAAAATGAAACAAGTAGCATGAGGATAGTTATTTTACTATATCAACCTCGTTAGAAAAATGAAACAAGGTCCACGAGGACGGTTCCTTGTCATGTGTCAACCTCATTAAAAAATTAAACCAAGGATATGAGGATAGTTCCTGGTCTTGTGTTAACCTCGTTAAAAAAATGAAACAAAGGAGTATGAGCATAGTTCCTTGTCTTGTGTCAAGCTCGTTAAAAAATGAAACAAGGAATTTGAGCATAGTTCCTTATCTTGTGTCAATCTCATTAAAAAATGAAACAAGGTCCCCTAGAGAAAAGTTCCAAGTCGAGTCTTTGATTAGATCTCGTAAAGTCACAGTTGAGTCTTTCACTTGATCTCGTAAAAGAACCTTCATTCCATCCACCTGATAGCCACGAGTAGTTGACTTAGGTGAATGTAATGAAGCTTGGGGAGAATGCATCTAATGGTAAAGTTAAGTTTCCTTATAGGTTATGTGAATGGAATCACCCCATTCACCTTTGTCCCTATCTAGACGAAGCCGGGAAGGTGTTGGATAACCATCCTGCTTCATCACAGCGACTTCCATACAGGAGACTCTACCTTTCATCATGCTGGGGGCATATAAACCAATCTCAAGCATAGTTATTCATTTCAAGCTTGTGTAAAAATGAAACTGAATCCAAGCATAATTTTTCGTTTCAAGCTTGTGTAAAAATGAAACTAAATCTAAGTATAGTTTTTCATTTCAAGCTTGTGTAAACATGAAACTGAATCCAAGCATAGTTCCCTATGGTTCAAGTTTGTGTAAAAATGAACCCATCTCCATTTTAACCCTCATGATTGCCATTTTATCAGCCTCTTCCTTCAGATGAGCCTTGGTTGTTCTCCTTCCATCTATCTGCTTGGTAGATCATATGCTTTCACTTTGTTGTTTTACCCTTTTTGAGGAACAGTTGCAATGAGTGGTTTTATTAGCCACCCTCTTCATATAAATCAACATGTTTTGAGAATTTCCAACATCACCGAAAGTAGTTGATACCCTAGACACCACTCGTTCCTCTAAATGGAGTCCTGTTTAAGCTCTTTTCAGACTCTCGAAATATGAAAATATTGTTGAGCGCTTTTCCTTCTTAGCTCATTAACAGATCAGAAATGACATCTACTCAGTATAAGTTTAACCCTTTTCCGGACTGAGATATATTAACTACAAAAAATTAATATGTTGACTGAACATGGTCAGTAGGTTCTCTCTTGTATTGTTTTATGCTTTTTCGGGCTTGAGAGACAAATCTACGAAAAAAGAACTGGTGGATTTTTCTTTTTGTCCCTTTCCAAACTCTCTAAACATGAAAAGGAGCGAGTTATCTTTGTTGTTAAACTTGTTAAAACATCAAATAGTGATAAACTTGTCCATCTAGACAACGCCGAGTTTCACATTCGTTAGACTCGTTAAAACATCACATAGCAATGGATTCACCTGAAGGGTAGAATTATACAACAAGAATATGTTACCCTCCTCAAGCTTGATAAAAAATAAAGACATACTAGTCAGCAATGACTGGGGAAAATGGGAAAAAGGGGAAAACTACTTTATGTTAGCAGGTCGCTCTTGAACATGACACTTTCACTCCATCACCGTGACTATTTGGGTTGAGTGGTCAGCTTGATGGTTATCAGACCGTTGGTCTATCATACCATCCATCAGTCTATTTTGGGACAATGCTACCATTTCATTTTAGTGTTGCCGACATGTTCAAAAGAAGTCATCCAGTCAAAATTCATCCTTTGCAATACCATAAACCTTCATTTTCATGACCACCATTCCTGAACCTTGTGTCGTCACTCAAATTATTTCTCCAAAATCATTACACTCATTTCGTGTCATTGATGTGGGATACATCAAGGCCCTCCTGCGACAAGTCGCTTCTTTTTGACATCAGCATATTATCCAAGAAGTTGACTTAGAAACACCCTTCCAATACCTTGAGGCTTGCATACATCAATGGCAAGTTTCTCGCTTTCGGTGATAGGTTGACATCAATGGACTTCGACTGAAATACTTTGTATGGTGTTCAACATCAAATCATCCACTCACACCATGCAGAATGTACTGCAGTACCTTGAGGGTTATTATCATTATCAGTGATTTCTCTCATGTCTATTAATAGCTTACATCATCGGCTGGTAATCAGACAGTGCCTTCCCATGTTCAACTTCAGATCACATATTCACATGGTTAGACTCATACTTGAGCGAATAATTGAACGAGATAGAAGACCCCGGATCTAGTTTCATCCATCCAGGCTGCGATTTCAGGAGTACTAAATCAAATGTACAATGACTTTACATTGATGGTCATTCTGATCATGGATCTATATCTATAGATGATTGTCTATGTACATGTAATGAAAGTTTATATGTTGAGCATGGGTATGCCTTCCCTCAACAATTCATTTAAAAATCAAAGTATCATGATATATGTATTGTAATTGATGTAGGTCACCTTCCACTTTGAAACCTCCTCATCACATTGTAAATCATTTCATTCAACATTTGCATTTTTCAACTTCATGCTTTAGGGGGCAGTTGTTACAGATCCATTTGGGCACATCACTCCCATCATCCAGATCAGTGTTTTAGGGCTCATAAAACCCTAATTTTAGTTTCTACATGCCCTAAACAAGTCACCCTTTTGAATTCCTCCTTCCCAGACAATTTCATGACTTGAAGACATCGTGAAATGACCTCTAGAGGGACCAGCGCAAGTAGGTCCATGTAAGGGTGCACTGAAGAGTAGTTGAGTCCATGCTAGGGTGCTCTGCAGAGCACTTAGGCCTTCTTTCACCTGCACTGGGTGAGATTGAGCGAAATTCACATAGGTTTTGGGGAATATTCTTATCTTTTGGATTCATCTAGAAGTTTCCTCACTTATCAACTCCCATGAGCTCGAAAATGGATGAGGAACGAGTTAAGATACATCCTATCCTTTCATCCTTTCTTTCATGGAACTAATTCTAAGTATGGAAGGCCATTCAATACCCCCATTTATGACATAACCTCCTTCATCCTCCTATAAATTGAACACTCATCTAAGTGATCAGGGGCTAGACTTTGATGAATTGTAATGAGATAATGTTAGTTAGAGAATTGATACTATTGTAAGTGTTGTTATGCTTCCAGATTGTCATGCTTATGATGTGATGTGGATGGAACCAAAGCTCGAGGAGTGACTTCGAATCAGGCTTCATGGTTGTAATTCTTCCTTCTATTCAATAAAGTATTGGAACCTTTTTCCATATGCTTATCTTGTTATATGATGCTTATATATGTGAATTTATCTGATTCCATTTACTTGTAATAAATAGATCTTTTTCTTTGATTGGTTCTTTGTCTTCTATTGATGTTTACAGGTACTTCTCAAGCGTGTTAATTACGGAAAGGACCGACGGGACCGATACAAAGGAGGCAAGAGGAAAGCAGAACTACAATTAGGTCTTCTCATTCTCTTTATCTTATCTATTGCTTATATGAAAAGGCTAAAGTTCTTTAAACTGTTGTTCTAGATATGACTACTTATTTAGGAAATTAGTATTTATCCGTAGATACCAAATTGTCCAAAACAGGGAGACACAAAGATGGAGTGGGGGAGGTAGTGACAAGGTTGGAGGGAATATAGAGAGGGAGAGAGAGAGACGAGGAAGAGATACAGTGGCAATGTTAGAGGACAAAGAGAGGGAGAGAGAGAGAGATTGGGGGGAGAGAGGTAGGTAGGAGAGATAGGGAGAGAGGGGAAGGACTAGATAGAGGACTTGAGAGAGAGGAGGATAGAGGGAGGGACAGAGATATGGAGTTGGAGGGGGAGAGAGGGAGTGAAGAAGAAATAAATTGAGAGAGAAAAGTGGGGAGAGAGAGAGAGAGGGAGTGACAAGGGAAAGATGGAGAGAGTGTGTGTATGTTTTGGGGTGATATAGAGAGGAAAAAATGGACATGGAAGGAAGGGGGAGAGAAGGAGAGAGGAGAGGGGGGGGGAGATAGTGGTAAAGATGGAAGGAGAAGAGAGAGAGGGGGGAGATAGAGTGAGGTGGGAGAGAAAGGGATAGAGAGGAAGGAGGAGAGAGAGGACATGATAGAGGGGAGAGAGGGAGTCTAAGGGGGAGTGAGAGGTAGGTAAGAAGAAACACATAAAGAGAGAAAAGATGAGAGAGAGAGAGAGAGGCAGTGATAAGGAAGAGAGAGGGAGAGAGGTTACCATGAGGGAAGATAAATAGAAGGGTGAGAGAGGGAGAGGGAGAGTAATAGGGAGGGAGAAATATATAGATATGAAGAAAGAGTTTGTATGCTTTGTGGGTGATATATAGAGACAAAGGAGAGGCATAGGGAGATAAAGATATATATGGGAGGTGAAAAGAGAGATAGAGAGAGGGAGGGAGGAAGAGAGGGAGAGAGAGATACATATGGAGAGAGAGAGAGTTTGTGTATTTGGGGGGGTGAGATAGAAATACAAAGAAGGAGAGATGAAGGGAGACATAGATATAGATGGAGGGGGGAGAGAGGGAAGAAAATATATTGCACAAGATGCATTGATTTCAATGTAGTTGATGATTTATAATCCTATTTGATTGCTTACACTAGATAAATTGATTTTAGTTTAGATGTTGATTTTGCAATTATATTTGATTGTTTGAACTAGGTACATTGATTTTCATGTAGATGTTTATTTATAATCCTATTTGATTGTTTTCTTTAGATACATTTATTTCAGTGTAGATGGTGATTTGTAATCCTATTTGATTTCTTACATTAGATGCATTGATTTTAGTTTAGATGTTCTCTAATTATATTTTATTGTTTGCACTAGATGCATTGATTTCAATGCAGATATTGATTTCTAATCTTATTTGATTGGTTGCATTAGACACATTAATTTTAGTGTAGATGTTGTTTTCTAATCCTATTTGATTGCTCACATTAAATGGATTGGATATTGTTAATCTTGAGATTGTAAATTATTAAAAATATTTTTCAGGATTATATGGCGAGGAGAGAGAGGGAAGAATATTTCTTTCAATAGATGCATTGATTTCAGTGTAGATGTTGATTTCTAATTCTATTTTATTGCTTGCTCTAGACGCATTGATTTTTGCGTAGATGCTGATTTCTAATCCTTTTTATTGCTTGCACTAGATGCATTTATTTTAGTGTAGATTTGGATTTCTAATCATATTTGATAGCTTTCATTGGATGCATTGATTTTAGTGTATATGTTTATTTCTAATCTCATTTGATTGCTGCATTAGATGCATTGATTTTGGTGTAGATGTTATTTTCTAATATATTTTTATTGTTTGCATTAGATGCATTAGATGTTAATCTTGATGTTGTAGATTATTAAGATTTTCTTTTTCAAGATATATAGTAATACCAAAAATAAAACTATCAAGAATTACTTATTTGTCAAAAGTTGTGATACCTAGAATTAAAATGAAATAGATGTGCATAATCAATCCTCCTACAAAGTGAAAAATAATCCTTAATAAGGTCACTTCCCTTCTACATCACCAAATAATTACTAATAGACAATTACATATTTTCAAAATTACATATATTCAAAATTAATAATTGATAATTGCATATAATATTGTATCCATAATATTTATAAGAGGAAAATATATATTTATAAACATTCAAAACAAATCAAAATATTATTGAAGGAGATCTCATAATGGTTTGGAAAAACAATTAATGTAAAGATTTTATAATTCTAGCCACTCATTAAAAAAATATTCAAAAATACATTATTTCTTGGCTTTGGTGAATAGACTATAGGTAAAAATTCATCAAAATATTCTGGAAGGAAATACATTATTTCAAACATTAGCAAAGAAAAAAATTAAATTATTAAAACTATTCTTCAAGATATATTTAGTAATACCTAGAGGGACATTATTGGGAATTAATAGACAAGATTGTCTCCCTTCTTCAAAATTACATACACATATAAAAATATAACACAACTGTAACATTCAAAAAAATTATCATCCAAATCCAAACACATAAACACACAAAACACTCCAAAAATCCAAACAAATATGTACAAACCATTCAAGGCAAGCAACACAAACTAAATTAAACAAGAGAATGATATGGTCATGCCAAGCAAAAAAACATAATGTGAATTTTGAAGTTAATCTCAAACATATACATAATATTGATAATCTAAAAATGTGACATTGTTTTTGTCAAGTGGAACCAGCTTAGATCCATATAACACTCCATCTAGCATGGGCATGAGGGATCAAATCCCTCAAGGTGTAAACCTTTCCTCAAATCCTACACTCCAAAAAGAAGGTTTGCACCTCAAGGGATTTGATCCCTCTAGGTCCATGACAGATCTAGTGTTATATGGATCTAAGGTGGTTTATAATTCACTTTATCCACATTAAAATGTTAAAATATGCCCCCTCATTTTTTTCATGTAAATATACATTTAATTATTTTTATTATTAATATTTTCTAAAATATTACATATCAAATTCATATTAAGCATTTAAAAAATTACAATTATCACTCATACATTGTATTAGAAAGCAACTATTAATGGAATAAGGATTCTCTCAATCTTTCTCACTAAATGAAAATATAAGAAAAAATTCGATTTAAATTAATTATGTTATTTAATATCCACGTTCAAATATTTTACTTATGGTTGAGAGTAAAATATATTTTGTTATGAATATATTTTTGTTTTAAATATCACATGTAAATGAAACGTAGAATGAATTACACATAATGTAATATCAATCACACTATTTCTTGTCAAGTGAAAAAAATGTAATTTCTTCCTTGTAATAAAAAGTAAATCATATTTTTTTACTCATTAATTTCCTTCTTCATAATAAAAGTTAATTATATTTTTTTTTATTTTTAGTTACTTTATATCTCTATATAAAGTTATATAAGATTAAGGTGTAAATTGAAGTATTGTAATTATGGAAGACATTAATTTCTTTTGTTATTACTATTTTTAAGTTGTTAATTTAAATTATTCACATCTCTTCCATACTGAGATATAGAGCGTCTCTTGGCACAATTAATTTAGATTTAATATAACTTAAAATATTCTATTTTTAAAAAAATTAATTTATTACTAAAGTTATGAGATTTCCAAACAATTTAAATTTAATATTTATAGTGACTCTTAACAATTTAAATTAGAAATTTCTTTCTCTAAAGATGAAATGTAAAATAAGTCTTGTGAAGTTACCTGTAATTGGAGATTTTCTCTATTGGAATTAGAAATTTCTCTCTCTAAAGATGAGGATCAAAAAATGTAAAATAAGTCTTGTGAAGTTACTTGTAATTGGAGATTTTCTCTATTGGAAGTTCTATCTTAAAGAGGCAAGTTAACGTTTTTCTAGTATTAAAGATATAACCTTTCAACGCTATTTTGGTTCTTTATTTGCTATTGCACTGGTTTAAATTTAACTATTTTTAATAATACATATGAATTAAATAGTACAAAAATGATACTATACTAGATTTCAAATGTTGACAAAGAATATATTTGATTATTTCTTAAAGAACAACTCAAAAAATATTATTTTTTCCACACACTTATCATGATATAGTCACTAAAATTCATTTTTTCACATTTCTCCTAGCCAATATTACGTTATGCTCACAATGATAAAGATATGTCTAATTTAAATAATGTACTTATAAATACATAAAAAGTATATATTTATTTTACATAATATAGGAAACAAAAATGCATCACCGTAAGTCTATTTTAAAGGAAAACAAATCCCTCTTAATCACCCTCACAAATGAAGTGTGCTTGATATTTTTTTGCACATACCAGAGCGTTCATATTTCCCAAACACACTACAAAAAACAATATTTAGAAATATATCTTTAACTCCTTGTGTTTGATAACGTGAGGTTATAGGTGCACACTAGTGCATAAGTGTGATGCAGCACTATGAAAATTTAAACTTGTGAACCAAAAACTATATATATGTGCGCACTGATGCGAGTTCGGTAATGTTAGATAGAGGGCCAGAGATAGTGCATGTTTGTGTTTTTGGCTCACTGATGATTTTTTTATTTATTGAAAGTTATGTTTCCATATTAATAAATACATTTTTCATTTAATAAAAAAAAAAACGTATGTTATGTATGAGGCTGATATATTTTATGTGTCAATCGTGTAACAAAGACATCAGCAAAGAGAGCAACAACACGAGAAAGAGAAAATGGTAGACCCATATAATATGGTCCTACCATGGAAAGCCAGAGAGAGGGCGAACATCTAATTGTTGTCCTACAATACACACTCAAGGTGTCTTACCTGGATCTCAGAGGACACTACTAACAACTGCAATGGCACCATGGATTTCAAAAATGGAACTGTGAAAAGTTTATACTTTCTTAAAAACTGTCGGTTCAACTGATAAGATAAGAGTGAAATTAGAAGGAAGTGGTATGGAGAAAAGAGTTTCATGGGTCTTATCAGTCACACACCAAACACCATGAAAAATTACAGGCGATTTTAAAAATGGAACTGTGAAAATTATATACTTTCGTAAATACTATCAGTTCAACTGGTAAGATAAGAGTGAAATTAGAAGGAAGTGGTATGGAGAAAATATATCAAATTAGGGGGTTTCATGGGTCTTATCAGTCACACACCAAACACCGTGAAAAATTGTAGGCGTGCCTTTCACGCCACTGTTGTATCGTATAGTTGATGTCCTTCAAACTAACTGTCCTTAAAACTAACGATGTGATGTATATGGCTTAGGCTCATGACTTTTAGTGACATGATATATATGGCTTGGTCTCATGACCTCCAATGATAATTATTCTTGGCAGGATAGATTTTAATAATATATCACACACAACACCTTATTATGTAGCCTTATCACTTATTATTACCAAAATTATAAACACATATCTACTTTAAATAATTTACTTATAAACACATAAAAATATATATTTATTTTAAATAATCTAAATAGGAAAGAAAAATGTATCACCAAGTGTAATTGAAAGTCAAACACTATCACATTATTTATCGTTTAATTCTTAGCCATAAAATATTTATTAATTCAAGTTTTATTTATAATTACCATTCAAAAGAAAAGTCAAAATTGTTCCATTATACATGAAGAAAAAATTAAATACTCTCATGCATCCACATAAGCCCATTTATTTCTCTTATGGTCCATAAAAAGATGTAATCAACATTTTATACATGCATAAGACCTTATTTTAGTTTAGATAATGTTGCAAGAATTGTAATTTAAATATAGTAAAAAATGACTTTACCTCTCATGTCAAAAATTTAATCTTACATATTAATACACAATTTTTTCATTCTTATAGTCCTCATAGAGTTATCACTACATGATGCTTTATATTGATTTTGAACTAAAAAAGAAGAAAAAAATGTAGACTGCTTAATAAACCAATAAGTATCTAAATCAAGACTAAATATTCAATGCTATTTCTAAATTCACTATTTTGTTCCCATTTTCTTCTAAATTCCCTATTTTGTTCCCATTTTCCTATTTGAGAAGGTTCATGACCTTAAATCCCCATTATCATATATTTTGTACAAAATTGGAAATACTTAGTTTTAAGTGTAAAAATGTTTCCACTGCAAAACAACATGTAAAAACATTTGTGAATCTTACCAACTATATTATAAAATTCCAATAAGATGAATAGAAAAACAATATAATTACATAAATAAAGGAAATAAAAACATACAACAATAGTATAAATGATGAAATAACACAAGTACATATCACTCTCCATTGTCACCACCCTAATTATCTTGCTCGCTTGGCATGATAACATTGTTGTTCGCAAATATATATTTTTATCTAGGGTCGTGTCTTAATACAAACCACCAATCCCTATCTAACACATTTGGGAAAAATAACACCTAGTTGTAGTGTTTTGGAAAAACATAAGGCTCCCTAGATTCATGCCACATCTTTCTCGATTTGATAGATATCAACCCACTATCATGATCTTTCTTTACATTATTTTGATCAAAGGTGCCCCACCACTTGCACCTAAAAACAACACATTGGAATGAAGAGAATTCCACTTGAATGATCTCTTGTATCTTTCTAACGTAGGCTAACATCACCTACATTAGGTTTTGATCATGGTGGCTAGTACAAATATATTGGTCGAACTTGACTTCCACTCCATAGTCATGTGTCATACATCCATCATCGGAATCCTCCATGCAAAAATGATGTCTATATGCCCAAATAGATGGGAACAAATGCACCTATAAAAAAAAATGAAAAAATCATAGTGTCATGTGTCTAATAACCCAAACATAATTTAAAATATAAAATATATATAGATGTTACAATTCAAAGGTGTAGTATGAAGTTAAAATTGTACAGAAAGAGAATATAATTACCGAGTTGCTCCAACCAATCCCTATGTTTAGCGCATCCTCTTCAACAGTCAGGTAACGACCAGATGCACTGTATTTCTCTCTAACTTGATAAGCAACCCAACTGTTAAGGAATATCATTGGCATATTTTCTTTTAAATGATCATGATAAGGCACACTTCTACCGTTCAACTATTTGAATTCTTTGTTGTCACTATCTCATTTCCTTCTCTTATGTTCGTAGAATGTGACCCATGCTGGTGTCACTTCCATATTATAAAGAATGAAATTGTTGATGGCTTCAATTTTTGAATTTTCTTATGAAATCCAACAAACATATATATAATACGTATGAGATCAAAATATGCATTAATAAGAAGTTCAGTGTGAATATTTACTATGTAGTAATTCGAAAAATTATAATCCTACACTTACTTTTTATCATGCACCTTTTTCCATTCATTTAGAGAAGATCCCCTTATATTTTCTCTTCATTCGTTTCGTAAACCCAAATATCTGCACCTAGTGTGTTTTCGATCTGCTTGATGTACTCATTGGCATAATAGAAAGACAATATGATATATACCCCTCTGCCATAGACCCCTCAGTTTTTTCCCTTTATCAAACACAAATTTTTAATCTCTTCATGTACCTCTCTAAGAAGAACACCCAAGGACAAGAAACCACCACAACTAATTCAACCTCATTTACTATGTGAATTAGAAGATGAACTTGAAAATCCATGAAAATCGTTGGCAATCGCTTCTCAAACATACAAACAATCTTAGCTATCTCTTGACACCACCATGCAATGCTAGCCATAGGAATCTCCTTTGATGTGATCTAACATACAAATGCAGATAATTTAGATATGGAACATCGTAGGTCTTGGGGAAATTCATGGTTCACACACCCATGCATGAACAAAGGATAATGAAACTTCACAATAAATAGTACATTATACAAAATTAATTATAAAATATACCATTACATAAAATAAATAATAAATAATAAAATCATGTTTCTAACATACATACTCTTAGAAAGTTCAAATGGTCATGTGATTTCAACCCCGAAAAATGGTATTCCACACTGAAGCAATGTCGTAGTGAATATCTGTATAAACAAGGCATCCTCATACTCTTTATAACTTCCTTTGCCAATGAAATATCATTGTCCCTTAAAATCCATGGGACATCACCTTCTTTGAAATACCAAGAGGGACTAGCCTCAACTCTAGTTTCTTGTCCTGGCCAATGTTTATTTTTATTTTTTGAAGAAATAAGATCTCTCCTAATAGCCAATATGTCACTTTATTTCTATTGTATATGCCTCGATAAAGAAGATGAAACATTTTTAAATATATGCATGTGATCTAGTAAGTGGGTAATCTTAAGATGCTCAGAATTTGGGAACTCATAAAAGAAAAATTTCCTCTTCATCGCAATGGACAATTTCTCAACATAGGTGTTGAAGAATACTGGATCATGAACATAGGCTCCCCATTTGAATTGAACACTTCTACAAACTCCTTCTCCTTATCTCTTTCATATGTTCTATTCCATTCAACTAGTGTCATTATTGCAGGCCTTTGGGTTCTCTGTGGTTTACCATTGAAAGAAGATGTTGCTCTTCTGTAAGGGTGATATTCTAGGAGGAATACATTGGAGAAGTCATAAATTTTCTTTCGTAGGTGGTTGGACCACCTAGCCTTTAGAGAAGGTCCACAACATTTACATCCATGATACCCTTTTGTTACAAGACCTCCGAAATGATTGTATATAGGGTGAAACGTTAGCGGCCATGAAGATTAGAATAATTGTAGAGAATTAAATTAATATGTGAAATAATATTGTTACGTATATAAAAGAAATAAATAAAAATGTAATTTACCAGAGGAAACTCCCAAGCCTAGATAATCATGTATTGTGTAAGCATATATGTCATACAATATAGAACTCCTCCTTGTTGTTATGGGTCTTAATACATCGTACACATGTATCCCTTCCCATAATTCCTTTAGTTCATCTACCAATGGTTGTAAGTAGGCATCCATATTCTTCACTTTTCTTCTACCAAGGACTATGAGATCCAACATAATATTTCCATTCTTCGTGGACAACCATGGAGGTATATTGTTATTGATCACTACTAAAGGTAAAATAAAATAGTTGGTGTTTTGGAGGGAATATGGGTTGACGCCATTCATCGCTATGCTGAGTTGTAGACTTCGTACTCAATCCTTGAATTTTTCAGACCATGTATCCTCTATATGCTTCATAGCTATTGAATCTATTGGGATTCACATAATTCCTAACTACCATGTGAGGTATGCCATCCCTACAACATAGTTAATTAGTTGCAACGAAACAGTCTTTTAAGCCTTGGGATTATATGTATGTGCCTCAATATATTATGACGAGGACCATGTGATTTACCTGATTTTTTTTAAATACAGTACCTATCATGCCCACATTTCAGACATATCTCTTTGTCTGCATATTCCCATTGTTATTAGGAATTTGTTTCTATGGATAAACACAATTTCCCTAGGTGGGTAGATACACCTAGAACAATAGAAAGAAAGAGTTTAACCTTTTCCTATAGAAGATAGATAAGACAATAGACCTACTTGTTATATTTTGCTTCCATTTGTCTCCTTTGATTTTCTCTCATCGCTCCTTCTCGAACTAAATCCGCTTGATCAGTACCTGCAATAATAAACAAAGGACAAAAAACCAATCAAAGAAAGAGATCTATCTACTATAAGAAAATAGAATCGAAAGCATTTACACATAAAATCATCCTACATGAAGACAAGAATATGGGAAAATGTATAAACAACTCTATTAAGAGTAGAAGGAAGAGTTACAACCAAAGAAGTCTGATCCCAGTCACTCATCGAGCTTGAGTTTCATCCTTAATCACACCAAAAGCACAACACTCCGGCAGCATAACAATACTTGCTTATGATCTCAAACCTCACACCAACAATATCTCCTTACAATTCTTCAAATTCCAGCCCCTGATCACTATGATGAGTGCTCAATTTATAGGGAAATGGAGGTGGTTTTGTCATAAATGAGGGAATTTAATGGCTTTCCAAAATTGGAGTTAGTTGCCATGGAGAAAATGATGAGAGGATAAGAGTTTAATTGATCCCTAGCCTATCCAAATTTGACTTCATAGGATGACATAACAGCTGGGCATCCTTCCAGAATTCTCTAGAATCAGATAATATTCCTAGAATCCAATACGAATTTCGCTCATTCTCACCAACGCGGGTCAAAGAGGGCCTAAGTGCACTGCATTGCACCCCTAAATGGGCCTACCTGCACTGCAGTGCATTTACCCCTGACCAAGGCTGCACTAATCTCCCAAGGAGGCATTTCAGGAGGGTTTTCATGCCAGGAAACTTTCATAAAAGGAGGCATTCAATGTGATGACTTGTTTAGGGCATGTGGTAACTGAATTAGGGTTTGATGAGCCCTAAAAGTACTGATCTGAATGTTGGAGTGATGTCCCCAATTATATCTGTAACACCCCTCTATGTAGAATACAATCATTCAAACATGCATGAAATGATATGTACTCAACACCCAACATTTTCAACAATTGATTTCCCTCTTCACAGCTACCTGGAAAGACATTATCACTTGGAAGAACCTTATCTTTGAATATATTATAGTTGGTGGAGTATATAATTGTACAATTTCAATATTTAACATTCATAAAATCGACCATTTTTTATTTTGACTATGTGACAAAATATAATGAACTTGATCGATCATGTAGGTCAATTACCTCAATATTATCAAGAAACATGCCAAAATTTTCTTTCATGTTGTACAACAACATCGTTATCCCCAATTGAGTAGACTTTGACTTCCCATTAGGTCCAAAGAGAGGGGTGGTGGATGAATATTTCAGGATTTCGAATAAGGTATTAGTGATATGAGCATCATCCTCTAGCTCATCATTTTGGAATGAATCTAACAACATTACCTCGATGGAAGTCATATCCCATAAGTAATCATCCATACCAACCTTTATTTGATTCCATCCATTTCCAACTTGTGATGGAGAACTACTACTGTTGTAGTCATTCCTAATTAGTGAATCTGGACGTAGTTAGAATTGAATGGGTGGTTTATTCAAATATCCTTTGTATGTTTCCCCTCTAAGTCATTCTCTTAATGAAACCTTCTCTCGAGTTGACATTAGAGTGGGGTGCACCGAAATATGATAGGTGGGTCACTCATCGTCACTTGAATCCTAATTTCAAAAAATATTGAACGTCATTAGTATAATATCAATAATATTAGTAAGCAGGTCAATGCAATTGGTTTGTTGAAATTATATTAAACCAAATAATTATTACCATCCTTGATCTAAGATTTTGGATGGAAGATTCTATGTTCCAATTGGTGGGGTGAAGAGGCTGTCCATTTTCATCTACAAACTTCTTGCGATATGCTACTCTTGATAAGATCTTCTCATATTTTTGAAATGGAGGAATATTTTCTACATCTGAACTTGATTCTGAATCAGGATCCTGTAAATTCAGATACATTTTTATTAAAATTGACATGGATTATATATATATATATATATATATATATATATATATATATATATATATATATATAGATAGATATAGATATAGATATATATATGAAATATAAATAAAATATGAACTTATAGGAGATAGAAAGGGAGAACTCCATTAAGGATTTTGATCAAAAAAATGGTACGAGCTAGAATTTGAAGAATCAACCATTTGATATTATTGAGATTTTGCCCCTACATTTGAGAAAAATTAGAAACCAACATAGTTTTCAAACCATTATTAATAATAAGGTGACTTTAAGTGGAAAATTTATACTATGAACTAATATAATTCATGTTGATGCATCCTAAAAGATAATTTGAGATCCATATGCCATTTTATGTGAAAATAAAATTTCACATAGATCTTAAACCAGACAGGTGCACTTATCATAACAAAGTGCACTAATGCGTTTAAATAATACCATCGCCAAAGTGTTTAAATAATTCTCACACCGGATTCTAACATTTGAAAAAAGAATATGTTATCATATCAATGTTATTATACAAAAACACATAGATGCATTAAAAACAATAACATCAATACACCTTTGTTCCCGAGTTTTAAAAAATAAAAATGAATTCAACCAACTCGGTGCTCTTATAATGTATGCTATGAACTACTATAATTGATAGCTTTTAAACCCTACCAGTGTGCTTATCAGAAAAAAGTGCATCGATGCATTTAAAAAATACTAGCACCAGGCATTCAAATAATAGCCACATAAGTTTCTAGCATTTAAAAAAAAATGTGTTATCATATCAATGCTCTTGTACAAAAATGCACCAATGTCTTTCAAAAAAAAAAAAACAGCGCCATTAGGCACCTATTTCAAGATTGTAGAAAATAAGAGTTAATTCAACCAAATCATTTCTCTGATAAAAATTAGAGCGCCAATGATTTTAAATAGAAACAACAACATTGTGTTAAAAAATTAATCGCACTGTTTTTGGATTTCAAAAAAAAAAAAAAAAATGTATCATTTCAGTGTATTGACAAAATTTGGCACCGTTGCAATGTCAGTGCACTTTACATATAAACGCATTGGTGCACTTGACTATTGAACACATTGACGTGCAGAGAAATTTAAAAAAAAAAAGACACTTTTTTTTATTTTTTATTTTTTAAAATTCAAAAACAAGCGACAAGTGATTTTTCAAAATCTAATTTCATAAAGTTTCTTAAATAGTAAAACGTTATCCACTATTCCATTTTTTCACTTAAAATTTCAAAGGGAGTGATTTGCAAAACTGTGCAACAACAAAATACTTTGGAGTAATAAAACTCTTCATAAGATTAAAAGCTAAAAGGTATGGTGATTCACTAAAAACCCTACATAGTAAAAATTATAAATTTTATTGTTAATTTACAATTTCTGTTAGGGTTTTATTAAAAAATAGATCATTTGTAAGAGGGACATATTGGGAGCACTGTAAAGCAGTGAAATATTTTGGAACAATAGAAAGAGAATAATTTGAAAGGTATGGTGATTCACTCAAAACCCTAGACAACAAAAAATTTAAATTTTACTGTTAATTTTTTTTACAAATTCATTTAGATTTATTCACAATTACGAAAATAATAAAAACCCTATATAATAAAAAATATACTATAGATTTTTCTAGTAATTTTTTTATGATCTCTATTCCAATTTAAATTTAGTTAAAATTGAGAAATAAAATAAAATCAATATTTACCTTAAACCCTTGCTTCCTGCAAAATGTCACCTTTGGGTTTAATTTTCACAATTAGGGTTTTTCATTTCAGGCATTTTAGATTTAATGGGTTTGTGTACTTACTATATATAGGGTGTTTTATATGTAAACTAGGCGAATCACTTATTGAATTAGATCCAAACTCTGTCAACCCTCTCTATTTTTTTTTAAATGGTTATATGTTCCATGGTGCTCCCTCTATAATATAATACGCTAGTGTGTTCTGTGTAATACAATGCACTGATATATTATAACACTATCATGTCCAGTCTATTCATCATTGTTCTTGGTGTAATGTAATGCATCGATGTGCCTCTTCCAAATAGCACAATTAAGTCATTACAGTGTGTTTAGCCTTACAAATCGCATTTTCATAATTTAAAATTATTTAAAAATAATAATTTTCCATGACAGTGCTAAACAATTAAATACCCGAAGCATTTATTGAGATAAACGCACCAATTACCAGAGCTCTTTCTGGTTGAAAATCATTTGATTTATTTGTAAAATATATTTAATGGCTTTTTTATTGAATAATACAGGTTGTATATTAATAATAAAAATGGTCTCAGAAGGTGTCAAGTAACAAAAATACTAGCTGAAACAATGATAGCACATCAAAAAAGAAGATAAAGCAAGTTCTTTGTAAAGTATTTACAAAATTAATGTGTTTGAACTATATGTAAGTTTAACTAATATGTATTGGTTCGTGTGTGTCATGTAGAGCCACAAAACGAAGAAGGTCAATAAGCTTTTTTCTAATCTAAGTGTAGAAGAGTATAAAAGTTGATAGAAAAATTACAGAAGGATGAATCAGGTGAATGAAAAAATATTGTTCAATATTAGTTTTTTTTTTTTTTTTGAATTTTCATTAATAATATCTTAAGAATATTATATAACATGTTTCAAACAACCTATTAATTCATATATGTTTAATGTTCTATAGAGAGAAACGAGGAAGGACCAGATCAATGTCATTCTCAAAGAGGAAAAATTATAGAACATGTACATAACAATGAATTGGTCTTTAGCTCATCTCGAGTGGTACTAGAGGTTAATGGAATGGGGATTTTTTTTTACAAAAATATGAAGGAGCTAGTGGAATGAAGATATAGACGTACTTTCCACTTATAATACAGAAATGAATCCAATGATTTTAAAAAACAAATTATATCTAAACTACATATACCGTTTCAAGAGCAATGGTGAATGAGAGATGTCAGAATTGCAATAGAAAAAACATACAACAACAAAGAAAATTATTCAAAAGGTAATATTCCTAATGAAAATGATTTTCTAGAATTATATGTATATATTACTACAAACCATTCATTTATTAATACCAATTTTGTTATCAATATAAAAATATGTTATTTCTTATTTCTCGAAGATTATGAAAATCCAAAATGATTGACGAGATAATATGCGAAACATGCCAATATGGATGTCCAAGAAAATGTACAAGGAGATGGTCAAATAAATGGACATAATTGCATAACAAGAGGAGCCATATCACCAACAACTTGCTTCAAATGCATGTAATCATGGTTGAATTTGTACATATAAAAATATAATTTAACATTAAATATTAATTTTCAGGTATTTTCTTGAAGAAAATAAAACAAAATGGAATGATTCAACACATAAAATAGGATGACAAGGAAGAAAATGGTTGATTTCAAAGTTTGTGAGTAATTGTTAATATTTCCTTATAACAATTCAATGTTTCATTTTTGTATATTTTATGTTGTTTTACAACAACCATCCTTGAATGTCTACAAATAGGTGCAAACATACAAAGAAGAGCTATCAGAAGAATTGATTGACATTGGGTTAAATAAGAGTTGTGAGTATATGTTGGCATATAAAAAATTAATTATGGAATTTGTAAGTGTCTATCTTGTTTTACTTCTCTGAGTTTATAATTAGTAGAACAAAAAAAGTACTTAATATTAAATTATGATTTATAATGTGCTTTAAAACATGCAGGAAACAAAGTATGGAACTACACCAACAGAAAACTTGTTGCAATAAGGCATGAGACTTGGTTTTGAAACCATGTGCATAGTTTATGAGTCACTTCTTGCTATGGTACATTACTATTTAATTTACATTGATGTATATTATTTATCTGAGTGTTCATTATTCTCACCAATATAGATACTCTCATTACACTTTATTTTTATGTTTGCATATGGAACAACGTAAAAAAGACGAAAACAATTGATGCAATAAAAAAAAATTCCTTGAAATAACCGAAGTCACCGAAGTAGCTTGAGCACTAACAATAGTTCCAATGAAGAATGAAGATCTATTTGGATATCAATGAAACCTGTTGTATTTTTTAAAATAATTGTTTCTAAAAATGAGACATTTTTGTTTAATTTAATGGACATAGTGTCCCATTTGAAAGACAAGGGGTTACTAATAACAATTTCATTTTGTATGACAAGAGCCTATTATTGATATAATAAAATATATTTTAATTTATTTTATTGTTATCCAATGTCAGTGTGAAATGTTATACCATTGATTAAATATTATAATAAAGAGATGCGAAATCTGATAATATAACAAATTAATCCAAACATCATATACAAATGTGTTAATAAAATTTTAATTTATATGAATACTGTTATAATATATATGGCGATTATTTTATAAATAATATATATAAAAAATTACAATAATTCCACTGTCACAGGTCAATGTTTCCAAAAAAGAGTAAATCTCATACAAAACACCGGTGCGTCCATAACATAAAAATGCAGTAGTGCATTATGTTATATAAGAGCACTGTGTTGGCATCATTTTGGATGACCTATCCCTTTTTAGAAAATGAAAACACTAGAGCATTTAATTCTTCAAGCATCGATATTGTATGCAATTAATGCACCAGTGCATTGTAATTCTTAACGCACCAATTCTTCCATGAACTAACATCCAGGTCTTACAAAATATTATTTCTAGCCTCGGTGCATTATTAAATTTAAAAAAACCAGTCCTTTAATACAACAAACACACTGATGCATTTATACAAACGACACACATCGGAGCTGCAAGTTTAAACAAAAGCACCGGGACAACAATTATGTTTTGTGTGCCCCTGTATCGCTCCTTACACAAACGCCTCAAGGCTTTTTTATCTATTAGCACCAGTGGATATGAAACGTAACAACACCAGTCCTTTTATATAACTAACGCACCAGAAAGTTTATACAAACTATATGCATCGACTTTGTAGATTTAAACAAAAGAACCTTTACAACAATTAATTTTTACGTCCCCTCGTGTCGTTCCTTACACAAACTTCCCAAGGATTTTTTATCTATTAGCACCAGTGTGGTATATATTATGTACTAGTGTACTTTGAATTCAACGTCTTGGTGCTTCTTTTTATGTATGAAACCCAACACAATTATATATGTATCACACCAGTGCTACTTGTTCCATGAAGCACACCAAAAGAACATCTGCTAAAACCTTTGATCGCCCAAAATTTTTCAGTTGTGATAAAGTTCCATTAAAATCTCTACTAAAAAATATGCTATGGAAAATGAATCTTTTAGAAGATGTTTTTTTTTTTTACAATTTTTACCAATTTTATAACACTAAAACCTCTGTTATAACCTCTGCTAGAAGGTATTTTACTTGTAGTGCACCTAGTATAGATGAAACAAAGTGACAAAGCTAATTAAAAAAAACACTTTAGTCATCCATGCATGGGGATTTGTAACCAAGCATGCACTTGGTCCACAATTTTGTATATAGTTTTTTAGTTGAGTTTTATCCTTAAATAGATAAAATCTTTGGAATGAAGCACCAATTCCATTGAAACACCATAGAATAGTTATCCACTCCCTACTCTTAGGAAAAATATTTGGCATGTTTCAGCTCCCTCTCTTGGAAATTACCTGCATGTCACAATTCCTTCCTTCATGTACACACTTTTCATCATAGTTACATATATGGTCTAGAGCATAAAAGTGTTTCTCATATAGATTAGAAAGCGTGTCATAAAATTTAGACATAATTGTAAGACATAAATTTAAATCATTGTCTCTATTAAAGCCCTAGACTATACACAATACAAGGTTTAGATGAATTTCTTTAAACCCAAACCACCATTATTTACTAGGAAACTCATCTCTAAATGGGTTTGGCCTCCCTTTACATATTTGAGAAACTGTGGATTTGAGTTGTATCAACTCTAACCCACGTCCCAATTGGGTCACCGCCTTACACCATTGAACCACATCAATCTCCTCCTCTTTAGTCATAATTGTAAGAGGCTCTCTATGTTTTGTATGAGTGAGTCCATTTATCCAATAATGTATTGACAAGGGAGCAATACCATGTTTTTTTGCAGATTCTTAAACTAAATATCGATTAAAATATATATTGTCAATTTCCACTAAAATGTCTTCTTTTGTGCATCCTCTTATAGTGTTTATATTCTTAGTTCAACTTGCACCTTGAACTGTGTTGATGGTTGCTTTGTGGTTAATGGTGGAACAGTATCATCTTCTCTCACATGGTCATCCTCAACAACATTGCTGGGAGAATTGTTGACATTCACATCATCCACAGTATCCTATCTAATGAAGTCCGTCATAGTTGGGCATCCCGGGTGAGTCATTTCCTTGTTTTCCTTGTATGAGCAACATAACTAATTATTTCCATAGTTGAAACTACTTGTGCATTTATTACATGCACGTAGTTATGAATAATATACTATATAGGCTTACAAAAAAGTTGAATTTCTGCTTTCCTACAATAAATTAACATCATATTAGTTTATTCATAATTTCTAGGAGATTTCAATAAAAAAATTGCAATAACATGGATTAGAATAGAGACAAAATTCACAATTGAAAAAAGTAGCAACTTAATATATTTTCATACATATGCTTTTTTTATAGTATCCTTGTAAAATCAAATCTATAAGAGAAGGAATTCATGATGTGCACTAGAGATAAGGGCTCCAATCCAAATACTATGATTGTATTTCAAAAAGAAAATCACTTGGAATCTATTGAATTGGCCTAGAATTTGTTGTATATCTTCAAATATATCACTTTTGTTTTCTGACAACTTGTTTTTCCACTTAAAATACTATGCCTATATTTCAAATGGAAAATTACTATTAGCGTGTTAAAATTGACCTAGACCTAGATGCATGTGTTCAATTATATTAGTAAATGTTTTTGATAACTCATTTTATGACTCAAAATAAAATGATGTAGTCATTGGAGGATTGCAAATAAAATAAGTGAAACCTAGTTGTTTTTGTGGTCAATATGTTGGTCTAGTTAGTATAGGACTGAACACTAATTTTCCTAAAACTGCAAAAGGAAATTGCTAAACTTGGACACTCCTAGAATAAGAACTACAACCTTTTATAACACATAATTTCCTTCTATAATGAATGTGGCACACTTAGTTGTTTTTCAAACCATAACCTTAGTCTATGGTCAACCATAAGTTGGTGATGATCACAAGAGATGGAAAGTGCATCGAAGTGTCTTTGTGATCCATTAAGAGAGGAGGCTAGGAATACCATGTCATCAACAATGAGAAGCAATGAGATGAAGGAATGGTGTAATATACACCCATCACCAACTTTTGTGTTCTTTCTAAGAATTTTTTCCAGTGTAAAATTTATATCCTAGATAATGTTCAAGAAAGAGGAATGTCTCGTTTGACTCCGATAATTCTCCTTATATTATTAGAAAGACCATGTTCCATGTGGAAATGGCCCTCTATTTTCTTGTATAGCCTCATGATAACAATTACCAAGTTTGATTATTCAATGCGAGAACCTCTCAAACAAAATGTGCATGGGGATGAAGTCAGTGGTATTTCTAAGTGCACAAAACAACAATAGAGCATAGATGATTTTTGTGTAGTGTTCATGATGACAAATCAATGAATATAGATGTGATATATAGTCTTGTAATACTCCTTGAAGCGTGCTTTACCTCTAAATCTATAGTTCTTTCAATTACTTTGATAGAAACCTGCCGACATCAATAGCATGAAATTTTACAAACGTGTGTCGAATCATAATAGTTCTACTTGTTAATTGAGTTATAAATAATATGCATACTATGTGGATTCAAGAATAAGGAAAACATAAACATACCACATCATTAAAGATATTTATACCAGGAAAGGTAAGAGAATCAACACCATGCTTGAGGGACCCCTTGCAGTCAACAACTTTGCTAGTGCTCAAATTTTGAATGGCTTTCCTGAGACATTTGAGAGTTTAGAAGTGATAATAAGTTGGAGAGGAGATAGTCACTTAGTGAATGGTATGAAATATAATCAAGTGACATGGAATGAAAAAGTTGATCTTGGGGATGAACATTTGAAAAGGGGTCTTGTCTTGGAAGGAGGGTATTGTGTCATTTGTAAGCCATATTTTTGTACACACAGCCCATTTTTTAATGATATTTTCTTTAAAAAATAATAGGTTCTTGCCTCATGATTGGATAAGTTACTAGGTTTGAGCATGAATAATGTTATTTTCCTATCTTTAAAGCAAATATTGGATCTATTTCCTTTGAAAATTTTTTAGTAATTGGTTACAATATATCCTCTATGATAGTTAAACTATGTTAATGACTAGAAAACTCTACAATGCAACAAAATTCACTTTCGAGAATAATCCTTCTTGGCGTGCAATGCAAATAGGATTTCTCCTGAATGTGGTGTTATATTTTTCAAAAACATTGAAACAAGTTGAATTCAAAAGCCAAACTTGGAAATAACTTTGTTTCAAACCGAGGCATAATCCTTCAAATGACATTGCAGTCCAAACTTAGATCCCAATATCAAGCATGCGAAAATATTGAACCAACAATAAATATTCAAATAGGGGACAAGAAATTAGCAATAATCTATTAAAAAATATAATGAAGAGAAAAACTATTGGGTTCAAGGGGTTGGGGGGAGAAATCACCCCATATTATGGATAGAAGCTAATTTTGAAGATGAAAGACTTGTGTTTACAACCTCCTCTCCTCTTTCAATTAATTCCAAAAATGTTCCTCTTTCGAAACCTTTTTGACAATATCCTTGTAAAATCAAATCTACAAGAGAAGGAATTCATGATCTGCATTAAAGATAATGGCTCTAATCCAAATACTATGATTGCATTTTAAATGGAAAATTACTACCTGCATGTTGAAATTTACCTAGACTTTGTTGTATGTCTTCAAATATATCAGTGAATGTTTTGATAACTTATTTTTCCACTTAAAATACTATAAATATATTTCAAATGGAAAATTACTGCCAGCATGTTGAAATTGACCTAGATTTGGTTGTATGTCTTCAAATATATCAGTAAATGTTTTTAATAACTTATTTTATGACTTAAAATGTTAATTGACCTAGACTTTGTTGTATGTCTTCAAATATATCAGTAAATGTTTTTAATAACTTATTTTATGACTTAAAATGCTATCACTATATTTCAAATAGAAAATTACTGCCAACATGTTGAAATTGACCTATACTTGGTTGTATGTCTGCAAATATATCAATAAATGTTTTTGATAACTTGGTTTTCCACTTAAAATACTATGACTATATTTCAAATGGAAAATTACAACCAACTTGTTGAAATTGAAATAGACTTGGTTGCATGTCTTAATTTATATCAATAAATGTTTTTGATAACTTTTTTTATTACTTACAATAAAATGATGTAGACATTGGAGGATTTCAAATAAAAAAAGTGAAACCTAGTTCTTTTACTGGTTAAGATGTTGGCTATGTTTTTGGGACTGGATCTTACACTTATGATATGACTAGAAAAGTAGCTACTGGTTATGATAGGTATATTTTTGGATATGGATCATCAACATCTATGGCTAGCTCATATATAGATTCTTCATCTTCTAATGGTAATCCTAAACCCTGGTATGGACATAAGTCAAATATTCTTTCAATGTTAACAATTAATTGGCTCTCCTGCTAATCTATTAAGTAGTATTCTCCTCTTAATTGTTCCAACCCACAAGCATAAATGTTTTGTCCAGTTCAATGTTTTGTTTGGACTTCATGTTTTACTGTGAAGTTTTGTGCATCATATTATACTATATAGGTTATCATGGGAAAAAAACAATAAGAGAAATAATAATAAATGACTTGAACAAAGATCAATCAATATGAAAAACTGCAATAAATACTGGTAAGCTTTGATCAATATAAACAAAGATCAATTAGTATGAAAAATTGAAATAAATAACCTATTTATATTGTGAAAAAACTGAAATAAATAACCTAATTATGCTATGCACTCTCTGTGATGGTCTGTGTCTAGGGATGATGAATAGTTTGAATGTTTAAAATGCAAATTCAACAAGAGTTGAAGTTCTTTTATCATTATTTGCTATTGAATTTGATTGGTAACAAGGATTGACATGGATTGCAATCTTTCAAATTTGAATGTGTGTTCTAGATTGATTTAGATGTGATCCTATGGTTGTGAATTTTTTATGGTTGATCATTATGCTTTGATATGTTTAATGGAGAATTTAGTGGGTTGGGTATCATTTATTGAACCTAGTGGGTTGAATTGTTGAATAACCCAACACTTATAACTTACATCCATCAACTTTATATATATGCAAGTGTGAATATATATTGGGATACTTAGCTCCAATTCAGTTTAGTGGGGGGTTGAAGTGATGGGTACCTTCTACTAGTGTATTAGACCATTTTGGGATAATTTATAGTTTTATTTCTTTTGTAGTTGATACAAGATGTTTTGTAGTGGACAATTGTGGGTCGAGTCAACATATAAGAAATTTTTGGGTAAAATTTAAAATATATTTGCTCTTAATGTTATTTATTTTTGTTTAATCATTGGTAATATATGTGTCAAGTTCTTGTGGCTTGGTGGGACTAGTACTATGAAAACCATATCTGTGCACAACAATGAACATCTCTTCCTTAGCCAAAACCAATAAGCCATCTTGTCCCTTGGATGAGAATAAAACATTTTCGTCAACTAGACAAAAATAAAAAGATATTCAATAAAAAAAAATGAAAAAATAGTAATTCAATAATTGACTTACTACATTGTGCTTAATATTTTTAATCTACCAACAACAATAATTGCTATCCATCAAAATCCATCCATCTCTACAACTACTATCCATCAAAATCCATCTATCTCTACGGCTGGTATATAAAATAATTGTCGGAAGGAAAAGACGTGAAGCATAGGATTTAGCCTAATTAAATAGACTTTTTTGACGTTTTCGCTAAAATCCAATGATAATGAAAATTCTTAGCTCAATGACAAGAGGGTAGGAGGTTCAAATCCGGGACCGTCTTCCCATTTATGGGGAATCACATGTTTGAAAGTGAAAATGGTTTATATTACTGTGTACAGTGAAAATGGTTTATATTACTGTGTACAGTATCCAGTCGGCGCGGCAGTTTGAAATCCACAGCCCGATGCCTTATGCAAGAAAGCAATAAATATCCCAAAAAAAATTAAAATATCCACAAATTAGCTATTTTAATGTACTAAAAATGGTTTCAATGAACTGCAATGAATTCATTTTAATGGATATTAATTATTATTTGTTTGAAAATATACATTTTTTATATGTTACACTGTCTTTACAGGATTATTATTATGGATGGTTCCTGGATCTTATATTATAAATATATAAAAATCCTATTTATATTTGGCAGAAGGTGTTTCTCTTGTTTATGTTTTTACAGGATTATTATTATTGATGGTTCGTGGATCTTATATTATAAATATATAAAAATCATATTTATATTTAGTACAAAGAAATTCTTTGGTTTATTTTTTAAGAAGGGTAAGGATCTTATATTATAAATATATAAAATATATAAAAATCATATTTATATTGGGTATAAAGTGTTTCTTTCGTTTATTTTTTTGAAATTTATTTTTTTAATTAGATAGATGTCTTTCGGATTAATTACATAATCAAGATTTAGTCGACATTTCAAATCAACTAATGTGGTTCATCCTCGAGACAAGGTGAAGAATCAATAGATCTTAAAAAATAAATAGTATGGATACATCATTACCCAAAATTAGTTAGTTTTAATTAAATTAGTTAATAAAATAAGTAAAATGTTAAAAATAACAAAATATATTTGGTTAAAAACTAGTGGTTAGGAATAAAAATAAATGTAAATTATTAAAAATAAATATAAAATAATCAAAATATTATATATTTGGTTAGAAACTAGCCATTAAGACTAAATAAATATTATATTAATTTTAATAATTAATTAAAGCATTACAATAATATATATTTATTTAAAACTAACTGTGTCAAAAATCGAAATATATATCTAAGATCAAGGAAAAGAACTCAAAGCTACATAAATCAAAATATAAAAATGAAAAAGAGGTTACTAATTAAAATTAAATATAAAAAGTTATATACATTTACTGAATTGAGGCTTCTATGATCCATATCAAGTTTACATACATTTATTAGATATACTAAGAGACCTAATAATAATAATGCCCAAAATAAAAGAAAGACTAAAATTTTATAAAATTCAGAAAAATGAAGGTTAAGAGGGGAAACAAGGTAGATACATAAAATGAATGAAAATGAGGAAACATGAAAAAAGATTCATGAAAACGACAGTACAAATAAAATGAAAAACTAGAAATAAAAATAACCATGTACAGGAGCCGGAGGAATCAAGAAGTGAGAGTCGGAAGTAAGAGCTCGACTCTCACTTCGTAAGAGCTCGACTCTCATTTCTTGATTCCTCCCGCTCCTCTCCATGATTATTTTTATTTCTAGCTTTTCATTTTATTTGTACTGTTGTTTTCATGAATAATTTTTCATGTTTCTTCATTTTCATTCATTTTATGTATCTATCTTGTTTCCCCTCTTAACTTTCATTTTTCAGAATTTTATAAAATTTGCATCCTTCTTTTATTTTGGGCATTATTATTATTAGGTCTTTTAATATATCTAATAAATGTATAGAACTTTTTATATTTAATCTTAATTAGTAACCTCTTTTTCATTTTTATATTTTGATTTCTGTAGGTTGAGTTCTCCTTGATCTTAGGTAATTTTTTATAAACTGATATCTAATTAGTTATTAAAACATTAAAATAGAACATTTACTCAAAAATAGATTTAAAGACTTTAATTTTAAATAAATATATATTATTTTAACACTTTAATTAATTATTAAAATTAATATAATATTTATTTAGTCTTAATAGCTAGTTTTAACTAAATATATTTTATTATTTTTAATATTTTACTTACCTTATTAACTAATTTATATTTTATTGATTCTTCACCTTGTCGTGAGGATAAGACCATATCAATTGGTTCGAAACGTCCACCAAATCGTGATTATGTGATTAATCCAAAAGACATCTATCTACATTATGGATCACAAAAGTCTTAGATCTAACACTTTTTTTAATTAATTTCTTATTTTTTTGATAAACCATATCAACATTAATTATCATCATCATATTTATCTAAAAGAAAGATCAAAATCCCTAAAAATTGAACCATATCTTTGATTTCAACAAAATTGCTTGATGCTTATTTTTTTATAATCCATTATACATTTATATATTAATATACTCTATTAAATGTTTACATATTGATATACTCGGTTAAATGTTATATGACAAACATTTTTCATGTTAATTTTAACATTAAATAAAACTAAAATTAGCTCAGCGATATAAATTAAATGGGTAGAAAATATTAAAGACAACAATTCATGAGAAGCATCAAAACGCTTCAGGATACATATGGCATTATTAAGACTTAAATAATAATAAAATTAACCGAATTATAGTTTTATTTTAAATTAGCTCAGGATGTTTTGGAATAATGGTGAATGAGTGTAGCATTAAGGTACTCTTTGCCAAAAAGTCATTAGTTGAAAAACTTCCTAGGTATTAATTTACAAAAATAAGAAACATTATTTTAAATTATTTTATTATTATCAATTATAAAAGAAGTAATATGTCAATTCAACATATATACACTAAAAAACATAACTCATTTCATATGGCACATGTTTATATTACAGTTTTTTAATTATTAATTTAATTAAAAGGATGAAAAGTGGATAATTATTTTTTAGATAAATCTTTTTTTTTTTTTATTTGTGACTACTATTAAGATGTTTTAAAATACTATATAGAGATTAATGTCTATCATCTATTTAATAATTATTGATAACTAAAATAAATTCTACGAATCTTATTTTGAAATAAATATATCTATCAACTTAATCATACAATTAGAACTTAATAACCATATATAAAAATACAAACTATTTTACGCCATAACCTTATCCAAAATTACCTTAATCTCAAATAATTTAGAAAAATAAATATTGTGATCAATAAATATTTACCTTTGACAAAGTATTTATTAACTCCATAAAATTATATATATATCAATTTAAATTATTTTAAATTAATTAACTATACACAAGTTTACATGATAATTAATGTTTTTACTGTAACATAATTATTTATCATTATATAAATTATATTTTTCTAATATTATATATATATATATATAAATAATAATTAATATTTTATTATAAAATGACTATTTATCATTTATATAAATTATATTTATATCTCAATTCTATCTAAATCATACTATTTAATTTTTCTGTGATAAAACTTATCAAAAATTAACATTGATAATTCCAGAAATAGTAGTCTACATAATTGTACCGTGTCAAGTTCTATTATGAAGCATCCCAATATAATACATCTCCATAGGTGGGAAGCTTCACTTACCTTTTCAAACCAAATTTGAATTATGGTTAAACTTTTACAAGATTATCTTTATAGTGATATTTTTCTGTTATATAATTCCTAGGTTACATATATAATTCCTAGTTACAAATTAATAACTATACTATAATAATAGATTCGGTAAAAATGATTGAATCATGAATGCAGTAACCGTGATTCATCATATAACGTGTGTTAAATCATAGCAACTGTGATGTCTTTTTGACGATTCTCCCACTTAACTGTAAAGTGGGAGAAACAACAATTTAAATTCAAATATAAAGGTTTTTTTTTTTTTTTTTAGTCTTAGGGTCGATTTCTCATCAATTTTGTTTGAAATTTGTTTTGAAAAAGAGAAAATCTCAATTAAAATTGAAATTTGTTTTGAAAAAGAGAAAATCTCAATTATAAATTGTTCGAACATGTGTAATTTAAATATTTTAAATTTTTTTGTAAATATAATTTTGCAATCAAATATTATAATTTTACTAAACTTTAAAGTCATATTTAAAAAAAAAAAGTGGGGGTAATATGAGAGGAGGAGAAAAAGTGAAAGAAGGGGAAAAAAGTAATGATATCACAGTCAAATTGCCTCATTCCGTGATATGCGTTTTGTAACTTAATAAGTGTAAAGAGGAAAATTCAATGAACATTGAAAACTGGAGTAAAATAGTAAACGAAATCTATATTTTAATGATGTCCGATTATATTTTCTACGTTGCATAATAATTTAAATTAAAATAATTGTTAAGACTAAGAAAACGTCATGTAGAGTAGGATTACAGTAGGATTTGACCCAAAAAGAGTATTTAATCCTGTGTAGGCGTTTTCAATGGAGATTAGTCCATGCGCTTGAAAATGGCTACAGATAAGGTAGAAATCTGTGCCCAAGCTGGAGGCCAGAAATCCATGGATACTCTATACAATTCAAGGAAAGGACAAGTGGACACTCTCCAGACAATGCAAGCCAGGAAAAGTGGTGTCTACAAGCAGATCATATTGCTAAGTCATAATAGACAAATATTGACCTAAAATTCAAAGATCGAATAACAAAAACATTCAGAGTATGAAGCAGGCATTCGGGTTTTCGTCGCTAAAGTAATAAGCGTAGCTTCTGCAGTAATGGCAGCATGTTGGAATAATGACAGAAGTATGAGTCTGTTTCGGCGGCTCCTCGTTGGCAGCAGGCTTCTTCTTGGGTTGTTCGGCAGCAGGCTTCTTCTCGGGTTGTTCGGCATCAGGCTTCTTCTTCTCGGGTTCTTTAGAAGGTCCGACGCTCACCAATTCAGCGCATCCAAATTTTCTGAGACTAACCGTGAGGCACACCGGATCCGCATCCCCAATTACAGTCATCTTCTGCTCTTTCCAGTCAGCTGCCACCGACACAACGCCTGCAATGGATCCACAAATTTTGTACAAAACATTGCATCATTGAAACTGCGATTGTAACTGTTTCTTTGTAGTATTACCTCTGGGTACATAGTCACAAATTTAGATTGCATATTTTTGTGACGACAAGTAGGGGTGGATCTTGAAAAGACTGTATTAGAAGAAATATGATGGTATTTTGGCATTATCAAATGCAATATGTACTGAATATACTTGGATATATATATAATGGTTTTTTCATACTGAAAAAATAGTAACTAAACAGAAAATTATACCTTCGAACCCTGCAACAGTCTTCATGGCTCTCTGTTGGCATTTTTTGCAATTTAATTGCACTTTCAACACGATTTTCTGCGCCATCACACGCAGAATTCAGGTCAAAAAACCTCTAGGAAATAAAAATAAAAGGAGAAATTAATGACCAGTGGTGTACCTGGGACATCTGGGGCAGCTGGAGACCTTCTCGAGGAAGCAGCTCTTTTTTTCATATGCATTCCCCGACTCCGGAGGACTGTATAAATGGGTGATAAAGTCGGCTACAGGAAATAAATAATCATTTCGGCGTCACTGGCACATGCTTACGTCAACACTAGTACAATGCATGACGTTTTCTGTCTATTTCTTCAAGGTAAAACTCCTATCTTATCTTCCCGTAAGTTTCTCAGATGCAGGGAGCCCACGTGAACGCCAGGAAAAAGTACGCAGGTAACAGGTGAATTTTTTATTTTAAAATATCATTATAAATTATTTAACCTTTCTTCTGAGATATTCTCAAAATCATTTCAATTAAAAACTCACATTTTCAAATAAAATCTATCCAACCATTTTTCATAATTTAATAACTTAATAACTTCGATAACGATTGTGAAGCATATTGTCAGTCGTGCTGCATGTGAATCTTCCATCTCCTATCATGTCCATGGCACCCAAATTTTATTTTACCGTCTGAGCATCCACACGCACAGTCCTATAATACCTCCAAAATGAATATAAACAGAGCAAGGTGGAGTACGTGAAGAACTGAAATTCAAAGAAACTCACATTGATTTTGGAATTGGAGTTTCAGTCATCGTCTTTGAGAGGAATAGTTTACACAGTGATCATGGCAATCGAGTTGTCGCCATCACGCCTTTTTCAGTACAGAATTTAAATATATTTCTTACCCCAATGCACATATTATTTTGAAAGGAGACGGCGTACATGATAATAACATGTAACTACCACAAGTAGCTGAGGGTCTGGAACGTGGAGTTTCTGCTGGTCCTATGATAGACAAGTAAACTGTCTGTGCGCTCTTACCAACCCATTAATTTTCTAGATGCTCATAAGAATTAGATTCCAACATTTTTAATTTGAGTATATTCTGAAATTAGTTAAATACCGAGATACATGATTAAATTGGGTTTTGGGTTCAGCTTGCCACTATTGGTAAAATTTTTATAAAGGATTTCTTTTTCTTCTTTCTTACTTTGTCCGAGGTTTTGAAATAGGTGGAGTATTTGTCGATTCTTCCTCGAGTGGCTTGAACTAATGGTCTTTCTTGTTCTAGAGTTTAAGCTTCTTCAAGTTGGTTTTCTCAACTTCTTGTTGCAAAAAACCGAGCTTTCTTTGAGAATCATGTGGGATGTGTGTAGGCTATGGGATATCTGATTTTGCTTTGTGAAAATGTAGTATATTGGCTACATTTGGAGTTGGACACATATTATGAAAAATGATCGTTGAATTAGTGTTGAATTGTCATATTACATTCTTTTGAAACAAGTTTTGCAAATGGACACCCTAAAGTGAAATTCTAGAGATAAAATAAAACTTTCTTAAAGCTAATTCATTGGTCCAATGATTTCATAAAATCCTAGGGTGAGTTCCTCATCCAAAGATGGGTTGTGGCTAAAAACCTTGCCGAAGTATTAAAAGAGGGAGACTAAGGTTTCATTTGTAAATCATGGATCTTAGATAAAAATCAAAATAGTCTTTCACACAAGGTGGATAAAAACTTCTTGTTTAATCTCTGAAATTCAATATTTAAAAGTCTTATGTGAATAAAAACTTCTTGTTTAATCTTTGAAATTCAATATTTAAAAATCTAGTCCTAAAATTCTATTTAAAAATTAAAACCCAAGCTAGTTTTCATTAACATCACTAAAAATGGAAATGGAATTTCCAATACCAAAAAATCCTAAAAATCTTTAGAAAAGTTATTAAAAAATTAAATACACTATTAAAAAGATTACAAACCTGCTATCCACTAGAAAACACACTAGAAAAGGATTATTCCCCATCTAAATAATTGTTCATATGAACAAAGTCGAAAATAAGGAATGCAAAATAAATTGGGAGGAAGAGCTCCATCATTCTTATCTTTAAAATGTGTTAATAACTCATATCTTCACAACTCTCCATTATTTTTTAAAAATTACAAGCATAGTATTTAAATGAATAGCCAAACTAACAAAAGTATTGGACGAGAATTAAAACGATTCTTATATGGGTTAAATGAAAACCAGTATAGTATTTAAATGAATAGCCAAACTAGCAAAAGTATTGGACGAGTGAATGAAAACAAATACTAATATTTAGTAAAATTAAGAGTGATAAAATATTTTTTTTATAAATTTAACAATTTCCAAAATGACGATATAACTTTAAATAAGTTATAATTTTAAAATTAAATTAAATTATAATTATTATTAATTATTTTTAAATTTTAAATTTAGTTATATAATTATAAAATTTTAATTTAATTTAAAATATATTAATCTAATAAATAATTAATTTTTTAAAACTTTAATTAAATTATAATATTTAATAATTAATTTTAAATTATATTATTCATATATATAAAAACATTAGAGTTACATTTTCTGTAAATTTGATAAAGATCTCAAAACTAAATATCTAAGAGAGTGTGGCAGATTGTTAAGGAGAACCACAAAGTCTAATCTAAGGAAAATTCCTCACTACTATATGTATACTTTATTGCAACTAATAGTACAATTAATAAGGCTGGAATATGTATAATCTAAAATAAATTGTGGTAATTATCAATGAGCCCGTTAAGTATGGATTTTTTTGGCAAAGCTCAAATTTGATTACATTTATTTGTTTTCATATTTATTATAGAGATTTAGAAGTGTCAAATTATTTTGTATTTATATATATATATATATATATATATTATTATTATAAATTTTTATTTTCATTATATTTTTATCATATATATTTTTTATAATAAAAAAAATCAAAAAATTCTTATATAAATATTCATAATTACTTCATAAGGCGTATCTGTATAAAAATAACTATCTCACCTATTTTTTTTTATGCCTTTGATTTAAGTGTTAGACAATAGAAATCGCCTGTACCATCCGATTAAAAACTAGTATTATTCAGTTAAGGAGATTTTCATACGGCGTCCATAAACCGACATTCCTCTAAATCCGAGCACTGAAGGCAGCAATTCTGCAGGTTCTTTCGAGCTATTCAAGTGTCGACAAACAGCCAATCAATTTCGGGTTTTACGGAGTGTGGGGAGTACGGAGTTTTTATTTCGATTATTTGGCAGATTACCGTGATTCAATTTCAGGTGAGTGGATAATGGCAATGGCTAACGAGCTTGTTATCGGGCATTAAATGTTTGCTTAGTTATAAGCTCGATAGCCATATAACTCTCACGCGCTCGGTGACTTTCTGAACACTGCAGCTAAGCAAACATTTAATGCCCGATAGCAAGCTCGTGAGCCCTTGCCGTAGATAATCAGCTATCGGATTTTAGGGTTTTAGGTTTTAAATACTAGTTAATCTATTTACGTTTTAATTACTAGCTAATAGATTTTAGGCTTTTATTTTAGATTTTAAGAGGTTTTGATTTCGGTTATAGGGAGTTTGTTTGAGTATATATTTCTGATGTATGTTTTCAATATTGATATTGATGGTGATATATCAATTATATTTATTAATTAATATAATAAATAAAATTGTATTAAAGTTGATTATTAAATTTATTTAAATTATATATTAATATTTTTTTATTTTTCTATTTTTACTTAAATATTTGTATAAATTTATATTAATTCATCAGATATTTAAAAAAATAAAAAAAACATATATTTATAATCATTAAATCTACTAAAACTATATTATAATGATTCTATGTATTATAAAAGCAACATGCGTATACCTGATTCGATTTTATGAAATTTGGATGTTCCAATCTGTCTACATATAAATATGGACTAGAACCTTTGAATATCCTTTTATTAACGCTTCCGAAAATTAATCACCACTCGGCAGAAAGCCTCAGAATTTCCGGAAAACACGTCTACGAAATGGCGCGCTTTACTTTCTTTAATTTGTAACAATAATCGTGACAACCAAATAAATTAAAGTTGACTAAAAGTTAAAAATAAAATTTATTTAGTCATGTGGAAGGATCAAATCTATCGTGTACCGTATTTGAATTTGACAAGAAAAATAAATTATTTTGTCACCCACGGTCTAGGCAGCAAATATTCACGGTATTATTAATCCCTTAATGAGGAGTTGTATAGGTTTATCTTTAAATTTAAGTATGTATAAGCATATACGGTACATTAATAAATTATGCAATAATAAATATATACGGTATATTAATGGATCAATAACATTAATAATGATAAACATACTCTGCACATTTTCATTTTCCTTTTTAAAGTGTAAATTTTTTAGATTTTTCCAATCAAAACAACAAAATGTCTACCATTGTCCTTAATAATGATAAACATACTCTGCACATTTTCTTTTTCCTTTTTAAAGTATAGATTTTTTAGATTTTTCCAATCAAAACAACAAAATGTCTACCATTGTCAAGTTTTAGAGTGAAAATGGAGTTTATGAAAAATATTTTATTATTAAAAAAATAGATTTCTATTTTTATTAGTCATATATTAGAAATATATTTTAATAGTTAGTATGTCTTCCTGATTAATTACATGTTATAAAATTGGTCAATGTTTTGAATCAACTAATGTCGTTTATCATCATGACAAATGAATTATTTTAATTGGTTCGAAACGTTAACCAATTCTATAACATGTGATCAACCCAAAAAACATATTGATTATCAATATAAATCACAAAAATCTTGAACTTTAAATTTTAAATTATATTCAAAATCTAAAAAAACCATTCAAATCAAAATTATATATTAAAAAAATCTTTACTAAAATTATAAAAAATAAAATATGGGCCACTCCAATAACTATTTCCAGTGTAAACTCTTTAATTCCCGATAAAAATATTTGGGAATGTATTTCAACTTTTACCCTATTTCTTCAAGTTTTAAGTCATATTCAAAAACTAAAGAGAGCATTTCCTGTGTAAACTCTTTAATTTCGGAGTACTACATGAGGGAATATATTTCAACTTTTAGTTCGAGTTTTTTTTTTCCAAGGAAAAAATACCACGCTTTTCTATTAATGAAGTAATAAAAAAGCTACAAAAAGGAATGCGTTAACATTCAGCCTCTGTTTGCAAGGTCCACAGAGAAATTTATCTCTGTTGAGTTATCATAGTTGTCCATGTCTTTCTTGACCAAAGGACTTTTTGAGTCCTCCTAGATTTCAGCCTGAAACGGCCATATCAAAAATAGAAGTTCGGAAACGTCCACTAGAGATCTTGGGCCTCCTTTTTTACGGGAAAACAGCCCAATACAAAAAAACTATGAGTTTTAAAAAAACTTAAAGCCGAAACTTTGAACCAAACAGTCGGTCCAAAACACAGTATCATCTATAAACGAAACATCACAAAGATGTATGGAATACAAAAAGACTAAGGAAAAGGTGGGTGATCCGACACACGGATCAGGTCCTGAGATTGCTCCGTTATCCTCCAAACTCCCAGAACTTGCTGCAGACCTGTTTTAGAATACCGGTCGACTTCTTCATTATTTTCCCTGTAGATATGAGCAATGGAGAAGTTATTGAAATGAGACTTTAAACTTTTTACTTCTTCCAGCAGGGGGAACAGCATATAATTTCTGCATATAAATTTCTCATTGACCCAATGAATCACATTTGCCGAGTCGCCAAAAATCTGAACAGTGAGGATGTTTCTATGGATGAGCCAGCACAGGAGAAGTTTTAAGGCAGATAATTCTGCGAAATTGTTTGTGCCCGACCCAAGTCCTACAGAGGCTTTTAAGGAATGTGAAGGAGAGAGATGTATAATGATTCCGGCCCCAGTGACATTATTTTGGGCAGCTCCGTCAAAAAAAGCATAGGGGATGCCCTCTCTGATATTAAAATCTGCCCGCCTGTTTGAAGAAGTAGAGGCCTCAGGTTCAGGGAGACTAGCATAAATAGCTGATGCTTGAAGAGCAATAACATGTGCAGGGGTGAGCTTCTCGTTGAAAATGCATCCATTTCGGGAGATCCAAATACCCCAACAAACAATGGGCGGAAGATTTCTCAAATTTTTATCGGGGTAGTGATCCCACCAGTAATCCCAAGCAGCAGATAAAGTATCCCCTTCCCATCTCCCTGAGAATTTCAGAAGTTTGAAAATCTCCTCCCAAACTGCCCTGGAGAAAGGACACCTGACAAAAAGATGGTGAATCGATTCTGAGGCTTCCTTACAAAGGGGACATCTGCTTGGCCCCAATTGGAAACGGGCTTGTAGAATGTCCCAAGTGGGAATTTTATTTTTTAGCGCACACCAAAGAAATAATCTGGCTTTTTTAGGACATTTTAATTTGAAGAGGGGCTTTGCCCACCAAACCGGGGGTTCCCACCCTTTTCTACTCATCAAAAAACCATATCCGGCCTTTGGAGAGTAACGGCCTGTTTCTGCATGAGCCCAGACCAGTGAATCATGAACATCCTTTAATCTGACATTCGATCGTTTAAGTTCTTGGATGAAAGCATTCCATTCTTCTTGCCAACGAAAATCCAGATCCAAGTCTTCAGCTAATTTCCATCCCTGTCCCCAAATTGAAGATAATCCCGGGTTTGCAATCTGAGAAAGCTGATTGATTCCTTTAGAGGCTAGGTGTTCCAGCAACCCAGGAGAAAGAGCAAATAATTCATTACACCCCACCCAAGGGTCCTTTCCAATTCGCACACATTCACCATTCCCCACCTGCCAAGCTAATCCTTGTTCAATGATTTTAAAGGCGTCCACTGTTGCCTTCCAAATGACCGAGCAATTTCTCCCTTTTTTGTTTGGGCTTCTTATCCAGTCTTCCAATGGGGTTGGATCAATATATTTCCTTTTAACAACCCTGGTCCAGAGGTTTTCAGCTACAACAATTCGCCAACCTGATTTTGCCGCCAAGGATTGGCAGAAATCCACCAGCTGTTTTACTCCCCATCCTCCCCACTCCTTCGGTCTAGCAATCTTGTCCCAGGCGACCCAGGGGAGCACAGCATTTTCCTTAGAGCCTGACCACAAAAATCTGCTACAAATCTGCCTGATTTTATGAATAATTCCTCTGGGAATCCATGTCAAAGCTGCCCAGAACACAGGGATGGCTTGAAGGATTGAATTGACCAAAGTCAGTCTGCCGGCTCGAGAGAGCCACTTATAGCTCCAATGCGAAATCCTCTGTTCAATCTTAGTCACTAACCAGAACCAATCTTGTTTGTGATAAGATGATGGTTTCAGCCAAAACCCCGGGTATTTGAAAGGCTCATCCATGGGACAGGTTTCAAATGGCATGATGGAAGTAATTGCACTTACCTCATGTCTATTGAAGCCCTCCAAAATGTAATGAGATTTTCTGTGATTAACTTGAAGTCCCGTGGCTTTCAGAAATAGGTCAATAATATCTTTAAGAACTTTTACCTCATCTAGGTTCCCATTTAAGAATAACAAAATATCATCAACAAACAATAGGTGAGAAATGAATAAATTTACAGCAACCTCCAAACCTGTAAACAAGCCCGCCTGTTTTGCTTTTAAGATCAGTCTGCTCAACCCCTCTGCAGCCAGGAGAAAGAGCAGAGGAGACAGCGGGCACCCTTGTCTCAGACCTCGCTGGCTTTTGAAAAACTGGGAGGCCGCCCCATTTATCAGGACCGCAAAATTGACATTTGAAATACACCCCATAATCCAATTTATAAACTCTACTTTGAACCCCAGGTGGGTCAGAAGTAATCTTAAATACGACCAGTCAATCCTGTCATAGGCCTTGGACAGGTCAATTTTTAGAACAGCCCCTTTCTTCTTTGCTTGTCTGATACTGTGGATGGTTTCCTGTGCAACTCCAATTGCTTCGTGAATTTGCCGACCATCTAGGAACCCGAACTGTTCACTTGAGATATACTCAGATAGATAGGGCTTCAGGCGTACTGCAATGATCTTTGCAATAATCTTATAAATAGTATTGCAGAGGGAGATACGCCTGAAGTCTTCAAAAGAGGAGGGGTTCTCATTTTTTGGAATAAGTGCTATGAAGGTGGAATTGAAAGAGCTGAAGATTTCTCCTTTCATTCTAGACTCCTCCACCACCTCGGTAAGCTCATCACCAATAATATCAAAAAAATGAGTGAAAAGTTCTATCGTCCAGCCATCCGGTCCCGGGCTTTTATCCTTAGGCATTGTCTTTATAATACGCTCGACTTCCTCCTTGTCCACTTCCCTAAAGAGAAGCTCTGCATCTTCTTCATCCACCATCCTTGGAAATGCTTGAGCTGTTCTAATAATTTCCGCCAAGGAGATCCCCCCTGGATTTGAAAAGAGGGCTTGAAAATGATTCTTCCCTAAAGAAGAAATTGCTTCAAAAGAGGACACTTCCCTTCCATCTGGGTCTCTCATCTTCCAAATGGTGTTTGCTATTTTTCGCCCTCTTGCATAATTATGAAAAAACTTTGTATTTTCATCCCCTGCTTTTAGCCAAATGGCCCTACTTTTCAGCCTCCACTCCTCTTCTTTCTCCAACAAAATCTTTGCTTTACCTTTTTCTAAAGACAGAATTTTCTCTTTTGTTTCCTGGGACGCATAGGCATCTGAATCAGGGTCTTCAAGAACCCCAATAGCCTCCTCAATCTTTACCAGCTCCTCATTCTGTTTCCTTCTTCTCTCAGCAGCCCAATCAATGGTTGCTCTCTTAAGTCTCTTCAGATTTTCCATAAAATGACCTCCTTTGCTGACCTGAGAATTCGGCCCCAAATGTCTCCAGGTGCTTTTGAACAGTTGTTGGTAAGACTCCTCCTGAAGCCAGGAGGCATTAAATTTGAAAGGGGAAGCCGACTTTGCAGGGGGCTTAGTGAGTTCGAGGTAGATTGGAAAGTGATCCGAGTTTCCCCCCTCACCCACCCATTGACGGAACAAAGGGATAAAAGTCGCCATCGTTTCATTGATGAGGAAACGATCCAACCTCTTAGCTACTCTATCTTCGCCCGTTCTTCTGTTCCTCCAAGTCGGCTTTGTCTTTATAATATTTACATCAATCAGCTTTGCACTCTGAAGGGCCTTTAAGAAGAAATCTGATAATGGATCTTCCCTCACGGATGGTCCCCAAGCTTCCGCCAGTCCCAAGGAGAAATTTAAATCCCCCCCAATCACCAAATTTTTGTTCCTTAGGATCTCTTTTGCCAAAAAATTATTCCAAAAAGAAACTCTACCCTGGCAAGGACCATAGATGTTAATAAGCAGCAGTGGCTGGTCAAACTCAGACGATAGAGCCTCCAAACCCAAAACATGATCCGAGCCCCAAATGCTTTGGATCTTTAACCTCCCGGTTTTGAAACCTATAGCAAGGCCTCCAGAATGACCAGCAGCGTCGAGAGCAGTAAAGGACCAACCCGGTAAGAGGGAACACATAGAAGATTCAACATCGATTCCCTTACCCAAGGTTTCCTGAAGAAAAACAACATCCGGATGATGACGAGAAATGAGGTCTTTCAGTGCTAGTTTTTTGGGCTTACTAGCTAAACCCCTACAATTCCAGGACATACAGATCATTTAAGAACCGCCTCAGGGGTTTTCGCTGCTCTAAGCGCCCCAGGAATCGTCATTTGCTTCCCATCAGCCACATCAAACTTTGCCTTGACTTGAGTCTTTGATAACAAAGATTTTCTACCTCTACCTTTCTTTGAAGGACCCCTAGAAGACTCAGGACTTAGACCACCCACAGATTCCTGAAAATCATTGGTGAGAGGAGAGGGCTTATGGAGGGACCTTAGGTTATAGGTACGAGAGACAGAAGGACAACCCTTTCCCATATTATTCTTTGGAAACACCTCACTGTTCAGATTTAAGGACGGGATGGCTTCCGACAGACACTCTATGTTATGTGAGAGATCTTCTGAGTTTTGTAACTTAAAAGAGGTTGCCACATAATCATCATTGCACGAAACAGAATTAACAGGGGACAAAAAAGAAGGGGGCTGCATACCGGGAGCTGGATCCTCCAAAGGACCAGCCTTCTCAGCCGCAGGGGTCTCCCGACCTGATTGATCATCCGGTCGATGGTTGAGGCACTCCTCCTTCTGCTGCACATCCTCTTCCCCTTGTGAGGAGGGAACTTCGAACTGGAGATTCTCCTCAGGGACTTCCTCATTTTTCTTTTGGGATTTGGGTGATCCCAGCAAGTCCTCCCATTCCTCCTCCTTCTGATGAAATCCCCTTCTTCTTTTCCCCAAAGGGCAGTCCCTCGCTAAATGCCCGTATTCATGGCAAACATGACATCTGAAAGGAAAGAGTTCATAATCCAGTAATTGTTCATAGACATACTCCTTGTATTGCAGAGGAAAAGATTCCACTAGTCCTTCGGAGGGATTGAGTCTAACCAGGATCCTTGCAACTCCTCTTTCAAAAGTATGGAGATAGGATCTATCCACATCCAGAAAAGTACCCAAATGATTCCCTATCGATTTGAAGACTGAGTCCACCCATAAATGTGGCGGGAGATTTGGGGCCCGAACCCAAACAGGAATTTCATCAACTTTCTCCTTTGCTGCATCAAACATGGGGGTCCAGCGTTTGAAAAAGACCGGTCTGCTCCCGAACGCCCAATTCCGAGCTTCCACCCATTCCATGGCTTCCTTAGAATCGAATTTCACCCTGAACCATCCTTTAAGCAGCGTATCCGTTCTGAAAGACTTTGCTGGGGTCTCCAACCATTGGCTCTCAGCCCATTGTCTTAGGAATTTTCCAGATACGTACCTCCCTCTTGCTCTGCCCACAAGAGTGCACTCGGCAACCTCCAAAGCTTCTTCGACCTGGACATCCATGCCCAAAACCAGATTTGAAACCCGCTTCCTTTTCCACGCTTTCGCCTTCTTTCTCTTATCCTCTATTTTCTCGGTTGCCGGCTCCGGGCTCTTTCCGACAGTAGGCGAAGGTAGATCGCCTTCCTCCTGCCCTAAGGTTTTCCCCTTGTCCTTAGGGTTTTGGAATTCATTGGCCAGTGAGGAATCAACCAGACCCTCCACAGGACTGCCCGCTTCTCCTAGGGCCGAGTGTCCCTCATGCAAAGAATTTTCGCACTGCTTATGGTTTGAGAAGACCCCCTCATGCATAGAATGGAACTGACCCGCATTACCCTCATCCCTTTCAAGAAGACCCGGCAGACGGTCCTTCGAAATCAGATTTCTTTTTACATTCTCCAGGGAGGGCTGTTCTCCCCCAACTTTCCCCACACTCTGAACGCCACCCACCGATCTCCATACTCCATGAAGTTGGGGCGAGTTGATTATATCCTCGAGACCGCCCGATGAAACAAAATTTTTTGACGGAGAGGAGGACTTACCAACGGGGGAGGTGCTGACCTTCTCCTTCTGTATGCCGAGGTAATGGTGAGGGCTTAAAGGCTCCGTGAGTCTTCCTCCACCCCCATAGCTGCTTGAGAGTTCCAAGCTCTCTTCCAGAAGCCCCTTCACCGGGTTATGCCGCCACGAGACACCTGCCGGAAAAAACACACCAGGGAAACTGTTCGGTTGCCCAATAATTTCATTAATACTCTTCTCCGTGACTTCCTTGCCCCAAACAGTGAGAATATCTTCAGGAGCCGGGTCCAGTGCAACCGCATCATTTGAATTTACCATGGTTAAAAACGCTCCGTAAAAAACTGTAACCGACCTACGCTCGAAGCCCGAAGAGGAAACTGTCCAAAACCGCCACCGGGTGCCGTTTCAGGGTAATACCACCAAGTTTGAAGACCTTCACGAGATTGAAACCGTGACCAAACCGTCGTGTTCAGGAAACCGGAAGAGCAGCTGCAGGGCAGGGAAAACTCCGTTTGTCGCTGTCGTAGAGACCACTTTCCAACCTGCTCCCAGCTGTCACTAACTTCCGAAACCTGCCTTTGCCGTCCTTGATGGAGATGCCAGCTAGCCCGTAGCCTGTACTCTCTCTGTCCTCTCTGCGCCATCTGCTTCAGCTAGACCCTAGGCCTAGGCTTCCTGGATCAAACCCTAGCGGCGCCATCCCATGTGCTTTCTTCATCTAGAGAGCCTTCTTCGATCAGTCTTAGTTCGAGTTTTAAGTCATATTCAAAAACTAAAAACAAAACCATTCAAATCGAGATAATATATTAAAACTATCTTTAATACTGATTATCGGTGTTAACAATTATTTAAAGGGGAACTCATTTCAATGATTATATATTTAATATTTAATATTAACATTATCTTTAATACTGATTATCTTTGTTAACAGGTCTTTAAAGCGGAACTAATTTCGATGATTACATATTTAATTTTAATATGATAAATAAATTGTTAAAGTTTTATTGGCACAACTAGTTGAGGACAGGTGTTTTTAGTAAGTTGTTCGGAATCAAATTTCATAAGTTGTGGTGGTGTTTTTTGTTAGATGTATCAGACATGTTAAAAAATCGAATCAGCTTAGACCTAGTATGACCCAAACTCAAATAACTAAAAATGACTTTAAGGAATTAAATACCTGAATCAAAACTCCAACTCTCAAATACAAAATCACTTCATACCCAACATTTCATACTCATACCGAACATTTTAATGAATCAAATAAAAATTAGGTTCATCCCAAACAAAATAAAATCCATGATCTCAATTAATCATTAGACAAATACATGAGTGCAGCTAGAACTGAAATCTGCGTCCAAGGAAGCCACAAGTCTATATGCATATATGCTTTATCCGATATAGTTTTCTCTGAAATAGAAATGAAAAACTTACTAAATTGTAGAATATTTTTTAAACTGCCGATCATTCCTAGTTCTTGCGGAATGATGCGACGATTTCAAATATCGAAAAATATATTTTGCATTAAAAAAAAAATCACTCTTTTATGAACAGAGAGGGAGAGAGTCGTTGAGCGATCTAGTCCATTTTTATTTAGGTTAATAAACACAATAGCAAGTAGACAATTAAAACGATTTTATTTGGAAAAAGATAAGACCTCTAGCTAGATAGATTTCCAAAAATAAATGTAATAACAAGAAGAAGATTCAAACACTATTACAAGGAGAAAGACAATACCAATAACTATATAGATATATAATAAAAAAATATTGATATAAGATATAAATGAATTAAAGTTGTAATAAATAGTAAATATTAAAGACATGCGATAGTGATGATTATTTTAGGACTTGTAAAGATTTAATGTTATTACATTTGGGAGAGTAGAATTTATTGTCTTTGAAACAAGTTATTATCAGTAGATAAAAGGGCGTATAAAAAAAAATCATAAAATTTTAAAAACATATTATTTAAGAATAAAAATCGCTGTAGAGATCAAGTTTATTATTTGAGAATAAAAATAGTTGTAGAGATCAAGTTTTATTAAGATGTTAAAAATTTTAAAAATAAATTTTAAAAATTTTAAAAATAAATTTTCACAAAATAAATAATACAATAGGTACATAGATTATTTTTAATTTATTTTATTATACTAATGAATCAACATGTTTAACTTTTTAAAAATATCTCACTATAATGTAAATATTGAACAAAGTGCATCCATAATTTTCTCAAAATTAATTCTTCATTTTTTTTTGAGAGAAACCCTAGAATGGTTTAATCCTTATCAACTTTAATCTTCCCAATACAATAATAATGAGAGAAACTCTAGAATGGTTTAATCCTTATCAACTTTAGTCTTTTCATTGTAACAATTGTGGTAGTTGGTGTGTGAAGTTTTTCCATGTCCCCCTCTCACAGACCTCATAATGAAGCCCAAGCCTCACCAGTGAACTTCTATGATGGAAACTCCATTACAATGAAGAAACTTGCCTTGTAATAGATTGTTGTAAATATGTACAAGATTCCTAATGTTAAGTTACTTTTATAGACATAATTAATGAAAGTATTCACCATAGTAGAATGGACATTAGTTGGTTGCCTCATGCTGTGTAATAAAAATTGCAAAAAAAAAAGAAGTTATCATTGTTAAACACACATGGACAGCAAACAATATGAAAGATAAATCAGTGAATTCATTTTTTTTATTAACATAAGATACACATTTATAGTACAATAGGTGACTCTTGGGATTCAGATCCCAAGGTCTCTTGGACTGCTTAGTCTTTCCGGCTTCCACACCAACCCTTTAGGATTAGGTGTCCAACATTCCCCCCCTTAATCCGAAGGGTTATGTATGAGTCCAAGAAAAGAGCTGTAATACAAAATGTGCAAAAACTACATGGCAGCACTAGGCTGAATGTGCTCTATGAAATGTTGGTAAAAAAAGGGCGGTGGTTTAAGGATGACCACCAACACTGGAATGCTTAGTGCAGTTCCCGGAACTCTTCCAAAACTGGCAAGAAACTGAAGTTTTCTGCTAGAGGAAGTGATCCTATTGTTTCAAAGAGGGAAACCTTCAACCATAAAAGGGAGGTCTCACCCCGCATAAAAGGTAAAACTTCAACCTGAAAAGGGAAGTCTCAACCTGTGATGGTTTAAGGATAACCAACAACTCTGGAATGCTTAATGCAATTCCTGGAACTCTTCCAAAACTGGCAAGAAGCTGGTGTCTTCTGCTAGAGGAAGTGTTCTCAATCTGTGATGGTTTAAGGATGACCAACAACTCTGTAATTCTTGGAACTCTTCCAAAACTGGCAAGAAGCTGGAGTCTTCTGCTAGTGGAAGTGTCCCAGATTGCCAACTGAAGGCATGTTCAGGCATCTTTGTCTCTGGCTACAACTCTGAAACTAGTGTGGCAGGTTGTGGCTCAGGCTCGCTTGATGTGACTTTGAAGCTTGTAGATGACCATCATTTCCCCCCCTGTCAGATACAAGGTGAGAAGATGGAGAAAACTCAACTGCAAGACTATTCAATACTTTGGAACAAGTTCTGATATGTGTTTGGAATATCTTCTTGGCTGTTGATGCCCATTGCCAAGAAGCGATCCATCCAAGATGAATCTTTGTTCTTGCAGGACATTTGTTTTTGAAGCATCTGTGTGAAGAATGGCTGGTTTTATGACAGTGCTTACATGGATGAAGATCAAAACAGTGATCTTTCAAATGGCCAACTCGGTCACAGTGTTGGCATTTCACGATCTGTTGTTTTTGTTGTTGTTGTTGCTGTGGAAGAGGGGCAGAATCTGGAACAACTGAAGTTGAACTGTCATGAAGAGCAGGTGAACTGTCATGAATGAATCCAGCACTTTGAAACTGAATGGGCTTGGCATAGTCTGGAATATGAAAGGACAAGTCCTTGTCATATCCAAGACCAGTTCTGTGCTTGTTGTGGACAAGTTGTTCCCAAGGTCTGATGATGGGCTTGGGAAGTGCAGACTGAACCTCTGCATCTGCATGTAACTTTGCTGCTTTATCTGAATGAACTGTAACATTATTGACTTGCTGTTTATGGGAGTCTGCTTCATTGTTCTGAACAGAAACAGGTTCAGAATGATGACTCCACTGCTGTAATTCTTCCTGCTGTAGCTTTGTTTCAAGCTGCAAAAACTCAATATTCTCATGTGCAGTTTGCAGAGAGGTTTGGATGTCAAAGAGAGTTTCTTTGTTAACTTTGACCATCTCATCAACAGTGGAAAGAATTAGGATATTCAATAACTTTAATGCATCTTCAAGTCTGGCCATTTTTCTTCAATGTCACTTAAAAAGCACAACTGAGGCAACAGCAACAGAAAAATAATATTGTACTCTTACTACAAGATATTGTAAGGGTTTATCAAGTGGCAACAATGTCGCGAAAATGGTTGATGGAGCAGGACCTGAGTAAGCTGGATGTTACCAAGTTAAACTTCAATAAACATTTCTCGTCAAGCTACAATAAACATTGGTACAATTGGGCACATGGTAAATCAACAGTCCACAGTTCGTTTCAAGAATGAACTGGAGCATAACATCACCAATGCAAAAAAAAATATATAAATGTGAAGATGAGCATTGTCCTCAACTTCAAACTTCAGAGCATCTAGCTGCTATGGAAATCATGCAAAATCTCTACAAGAAACTGCTCCAAAATCTCTACAAGAAACTGCAAAAAAATGTCTTCAAAAATGCTTCAAATTCACTTCACAATGCTGATCCAACAGCTTCCCTTCATAATGCAAATCTTTTAGATGATGAAAACCACTTACAACACTGCTCATTGCTTGCATTGCCTTTCCTGAAAACCTCTTGCAAGAAATGAAGAGAATAAACTGGCTCGAAAGGAACTCTACAAAAACAGCGTCCCATGACATGCAAATCCTTCAAATAATCAATTATCACCTTAAAGGTGACTTATCTGTTGAGAAATGAATTTCCCAGGAGTTTGAAATCTTTCAAAAGCGGCTCCATCAAGCACGTTAAAATTTGCATCAAATATAATTTAAACAACTTTCACACCCAGCGTATTACCATCAGACTACGGCGTACCAAATTATACAAAACAATAATAGAGTTCCCTCCCTCCTTCAAAATATTTAAATGTAACAGAACGGGCAATCGATTAAAAGCGGCACCAGTGGATCAGCATGAAAAATTGTGCGATGAACGTTTACAGCCCATTGATTTTGACGCAGGTACAATCGCCACAACTCACATGAATATGGATCAAGCTGATGAGAAGTTTTGTTTTACTTGTATCATGCAGAGAGAAAGTATTGTAGCAGGAATCTTGAACTTCAACGCCGCTGACGCCTCGTCAACAGATGGGATTTTCTCCAAATTCAAGTCGTCATTGCAGTCAAACGGAGATTCCCACGACGCCCGTAATATGTACACAAGTTTGGCTCTTCCCGGAGCTGGTGGTCCTCCAGATACTTTATGCCTCGAGATCAGGCGATGCAGTCTTTGCAAATGTCAAACGCGTGAATGCCGATACCGTCGGTTTCATCTTGCTCTTTATTCAGGCCGTCGTCCAATGCTCAGAGCGGCGAGGTCGGGAGGTCGAATCCGTCTGCCTTCAGGAGCTTGAATGGTCTGCTGGTGGCCGAAAACAGAAAGCCCAAGAAGGGCTTTTACTCTTCGTGTTCCAAGCGAAGGGAAGGCTCCAGGACGCCAAATAAAAATAGCAACAGGTATCTGAAGCCCGGAGTGGCGGGGACAACAATACGAGTTATTAAACGAAGTACAAACGCCAATATTTAAATATTCGATTGGTACAAAAGACGACAGGCTGCTTGAGATACGAGGAGAACGTGCGAATGTTCATAAAGCTCTGGAACAAGTTCTTTCTAATCTAAAGATGTTTGAGCATGATCTTAGCGTTCTTCCTAAATTTGGAATCAATATCATGTTAAAGATCCCAAGGCCATTTCCTGACGATAATAATTACAGACACACGATGCAAACTTCTGAGGGCGTTGTGAATCATAAAATTGTTCCAAATATGGAGAGCTGTGAAAAGAATAGTGGAGCAACCATAGTCGTGCAAGAAATGAGAGAAATGGCTGGTCAATTGACAATTGAAATTCGTGGAAAAGTCCGTGAATTTCACTGCGCACTGCAGATGGTCCTAAATATTATCTCCGCGGCGGAGGACGAGCAGGACCATCATCCTTAAACTTTATCACAGGAGGCACAATTTATATGCGTATGGGAGAGCGCATGGAGGACTGTTGAAGGGTGCGACTGTAATCAAACCGGTGCTGCGAGCAGAGTGTATATGGGAGAGCAGCGTATATGCAGAGATGGAGGTGAATCAAACAAAGGGACAGATAGGCCAGCGCTTGGATAGAGGGAATCGCTGCACAGGTTTGTGCTACACGGCATCTATGCCCTCAATATTCAATATCAAAAACGCATCAACGCTCAGGTGCGTTGGCAGTGCTCAGGGCAGAGAATGAAACGTTCACACAGTCAGGATGCGCAGAGAATGAAACGTTCACACAGTCAGGATGCGCAGAGAATGAAACGTTTTGAAGTCTGAGCGTATTTAACTGAACAGGGCGCAGAAATTATAAATAGAATATGTCAGGGCAGCGCAGGTGTGGCAGACAGACATCTCAAAATAGCTTGGACAGCGCTAGTGTGCCAAAGAAAAGGAGTTACGACTATTCTGAGGACTGGGACCTGTGCTCAAGTCAGAATGAAAAAGGCCAGTGCTCAGACCAGTTGCACAAAACTACACAAGCCACACATCATGGCTCTGATACCATGTTAAACACACATGAACAGCAAACAATATGAAAGATAAATCAGTGAATTCATTTTTTTTATTAACATAAGATACACATTTATAGTACAATAGGTGACTCTTGGGATTCAGATCCCAAGGTCTCTTGGACTGCTTAGTCTTTCCGGCTTCCACACTAACCCTTTAGGATTAGGTGTCCAACAATCATTAATCAAGGGTGTAGTGTTGTGTTGTTTGTATTATCTAGGAATCATAACTTTCATATTTGGACTAAGACATGATTGTGCTCTAATGTAGCTCTTACTTCATGGGTTAAGAGGCATTTACTTAATCCAATCATCACTAGGTTGTGATTTAAATGTTGGAATCTCCTTTATGGATATAGCTTGACGCTCTATAGGCTATCATGGACATTCATTTATATTTTAGATTATTTAAAATCATATTTTTTATAGCTTAAATATGAGACATAGAATAGAAAGAAATACACACACGCTAAACATGATAAACATAATTTTTTCCTTTGGAAACCCTTACGCGACAAAACCTCTCTACAAAGTGAGGCTTATCTGCTCTCTTTTCTTTAGTATGGAAATATGCAAGTACAAAGGAAGAGGTACTCTCTATGGAGTTACCTAAGATGTAACAACCCTCCTGAAAATTTCATGTAATAAAGTTAATAAAGGAAAAATAAGACCACGGGTAAGGGACACTTATTCCAAGATGAATGTTGGGAAAAGATATTCTAGTGGGCATCACTAGATGTGTGTTTTGGCTAAGGAAAATTGGCAAAGGCATTAAAAGGAAAAAATGCATTTTTGGCATATTTATTTATGAAAATAAAGGAAATTAGGAGAAAAGGAAGGTGAAAGGTCACAAGTTGCATGTGAAGGGGAAATTGAAGGAAAATAATGGAAAATGAAGAAATTAGAGGCCTTATTAATAAAAAGGCTTCTGACGCTTAGTTGGCAAGCTCTTGATAGTGTAAGCTCTTGGTTAGGGAAAGTTTGGGGCTCTTTGATTATTCTCTCTCACTCTCTCACTCTTGGTCACTTAGAGTTTTCTTGGAGCACTCTAGCTTTGGATAAAGGAAGGAAAGCAATGATCAAGGAAGGAAAAGCAGGATCAACAAGCTTCAACATAAATACTTGTAGGTAACCTTTTGCATGTGTGATTTCCTAGCTGGTTTGGACATGCATGGCTTTGCATGTTGGTGTATGGTTCTATTTCTATCGGTGGCATGTTTTTGCTGGGTTATGACAATGGATTTCAGCCTAGCCTAACCTTTTTCCGGATGCCATGGTATGTTGGGATGTTATTTCCATTTTTGAACTTTGGAATTACCCAATGGATTCCAGAATCCAGGGTGGAGGTGGTCTCAAGGTTCATTCCCAAAAGCCTTGGAATCCCTTGACAAGTTTTGGTGGGATACGCGGTAAAGCCTAAGGGAGCAGTCTTAGCTTAGGGCCTAGTCATCCAGGTTTGGATTGCAGTGAAGCCTGAGATACAAGGAGATGAAAATTTCATCAAGGATAGTGATGGATTATGGATGGCATTCCAAGTTCTGTTTAGTTGTGATCTTAGCACTAATTTTGGTGTGATCATGATTTGATGAGGGTGGAGGTGGTTTAACCTCAAGATTCCCTTCGTTCTTCTTGGATTAGTTGTTCTATGAGATCCCATTCATGCTTGGAATATGGCACAATGGTCACTGGCTAAAAGAGAGATTTGGTTCAGCCATGTCTATGGTCGGGTGGTACTTGGAAGTCTCGAACCTCATCAAATTTTCTTCTGATTAAAAAAAGCTAAGTTCTCATAATTTTACATTGATTTATATGTGGATTTAATGGTTGTCATATCTCTAATATTTATATGGTTTTATGATGGCTATAAGCATGGTGGAATGACTAGTTTATGTCATGGTTATTTCATATATTTATGTGTAACTGTTAAATGTATGGATGCAAGACCTAATTGATGATGTGGTAGGTTGCATTGATGCCAAATGTTTGACAGAATGTCAGTCTCGGTTGGGGATGCTCAGGCCTAGTCCTGAGGGTGATTTTTGATTGGTCAGCATTGTTATCATGTTTTTAATGAATTCTGAAAGTTATAACAAGTTCTGGGCAGAGGCTAGGATTCTAGGCTAGAAAATTCGCTTAAATCTTGCGGTCGCTGGCACATAACTAGCAATTTTGGTCCGCAATCGCTAGCAGGAAGGCTTGTCAGAGCAACTTTGTGGTTTATGGTTGCTCCCTTGCTCATAGCATGAGAGAGACTATGGCCTAAGAGTTGCAGACTAGAAATGGGGACGAGGCACAGGCTATCTGAGTGACTTACTTGTCTCCTGAGGGTTTTTTTGATGATTTTGGATGATTGTATGTGATGTTCCATTGATTCCACTTCCTTAAGGTGACATAGGAGGTTGAATCTAATTGTAGAAGCATCTCTTGTCATGTTTACCTTGGTTGGCATGGTTACTTTGGGTATACCTGGGAGGGGGAGTTACAGATTGGTATTAGAGCGTGGTTTCACTCTCCTTGGATGAATGTGTTGGTCATGCATGCATGTGAGTTGCAAGTGCATCTCTTACACTTACATTCCATGTGCTTCTTGCATTGCATAATGTTGATCATGGTTGTAGTAGGGTTGTCATGAGGAACTTAATGATTGATTTTATGGAATGCATCTTCATGAGTATATGACTGGTTATACAATTATGTGAAACTTGATTACATCCTTGTACATTGGGTTTCATTCTTGGTTATTTGATTACATGCATCAGTCTTGTAGGTTGATTGCAAGAATTGATTGCTTATTCTCGACTACATGTGGTGATGTGTATGTGTAGTTGATTAAGCATTGCTTATGCAGATTACTAGTTGCATTAGGCAATGTGTATAATGGAGTAATGGTTGTGGTCATGCATGTAAGGGCTTGGTTATAATTATGCATGAATGGTAGGTCAAACATGCCTTGTGAATTCATGGTATGCAATTTAGGTCATCGGGGTGATATTGGTATGTTATGATGCTAAAGTGTTAGTTGACGTAGAGCAGGAGATGCAGATCATCATAATGAGGTTACATCATTTGACTTTGGGGTAACAACATATCATCATATAGGTATTGTATGTTTGGCATTTAGGTATCTAAGTCAAGGATTGTCATCTACATTAGGTTTATATACATTAAATTTATGTACATGTCTTTTGATGTTATGGTTACATTCATGATAGATATTAGTTGATTACTGTAGTTATATGCACATGTGTCAGATAATCAACAATGATAGTAACTTGTAGTTGTATGCATTGCTATTGTTGTTTTATATTAGATAACATAATGATTATGTTATATGTTGTTGATGAGTATGTTATAGCTTACATTGTTGTTATATGACAGTTAGCTTGACGATTAGGTTATATTTTGTTGATGAGAATGAGTGTTCGCTTGATGATTAGGGTTATAAAATTTATACCTTGATGTTATATGTATCATGCTAAATTGGATTGGCCTATGAAGATGGCTATGTTTATGATATTCATGCATGAGCCGACCTATTTGTAATATGGTGTTGTACTAATCTAGATTGACTTTGTATATGTATGAACGATAATTGTGTATGAGTTATGATGTAAACATGTTAGCTAGTGAGTATTATGGATATCATGATATTATTTGTGTTTGAGTTGATATGTTGTGAAGTTATATCATGCTAACTAGATTGATTGTGCAAACAAGATAGCCTCCCCTTAGACACAGCAAGGTACAATTTTACTTATGTTGTATATTTGGTGCTTGACTGTTTGATTATGTCGTCTAGTTCATTTATTTAACATAGTATGTTGCAAGTTGGTTGAATGTTTGATGTATTTCATAATATGAGTATGTGTTCAAATGATCTTGTTTTAAAATGATTGTGCTAATACATATGAGTTGAGATAGCTAACATGTACTTGAGTATGATAGGTGATAGTTTTAGCATTATGTATTATGACTAATGACTATGAGATGACTATGGATTATGACATGATTGTTAGTCTTGGTAAAGGTTGATTTCGAATTGATAGGTATGATTGTCTTGATATGTGGAACATCTGGTTGACATATGTGACCAGTTGTAGGAAACATGCTTGGTATTAGCATGACAAGGTAATAGTTTATGTGTTTATATAACTAACAATTGGGTGATGTGACAATGCATAGTAAGTCTTGATTGCAGCAAGGAAAAAGGTCAAAGAAAGGAATTGGGCAAGAATATCTTTGGCTAGGTTTGGAAACCCTAATTCCAACCAAATGAGTGCTTTGCATACAGGGAGTCTTCTTCACCTTGATTTTGTTGACATTATGTGGATATGTGCTAGATTCATGAACACGTACTTGACAGGTCTATTAGCTAGTCTCTAGTTACAGGATCTGTCAAAATAATTGGGGTCCCTTGAGAGATGGTGTGGATGTGTTCAGTTGCAAGGCAGCAAGCTTCACACGATAAGATAAGGTAACTGATGTATTGTTATGTTTATTTATGCACTAACATTATGTGTTTATGGAAGTATAATGCAAGGAGTTGCATGGCAAGAGAGATTGTCATGAATCATGAACAAGGCTCAGGTTGAGCTTTCATTTGGAAGAACTAGGAACCATGGGGATTGACTGATGGTGTCTGTTGTTAGTCTGCTTCTTTTGATATTTTATGATTGTTGTGCCTGATTTTCAATTTTGCGTGTGTTTGGTGCATAACTATGCCACTTTGTTGTGGTGTCGTATTGTTGTTATGGGTTTTCATGACCTTCTTCTTGTTTATTTCTTGGGTTTCCTTTTATGTTTTGAGTCTTGGGAATTGGTTGGGAAAGAGGAAAGTTAATGGAGCTCGGGGAGAGCTATGTGGTACCCAACGGATAACGTGAGACTCGGATGAAGCTTTGTGCATGAGTAGGTGCAGCAGAAGATAAGACTATGACAATCAGTTGGATTGGTTGGTCCATTGTGGTAAATGGATAGTGGCAGTACAAACATATGAAATCTCACCATAAAAGGTAAAGTAAATAGATATGAGGTGTTGGATACCTTGGTTATGTTGGGAATGATTGTTCTCAATGTTGTGCATGAATAAGGAAGTTCTCTTAGCCTAGACCTTATGTTATCTGGTAATTATTTTATGATCATCATTATGTTGATGTTTATATATGTATGAATGTATGTCGTTGTCTGACAGGATGATGATTATTTTATGTTAATGATTATATATGTATGTATATATGTTGTCAATATCTGACATGGTTTTCAGGGATCGTTTTTGTGGAGGAATGATTTCTTATGCAGGTGAATGGCATGAAGAAATTCCTCATTCATGAGAAATCAAGTGGGAAGAGTAGTCACGACAAATATACGTGGTGAGTATCATGTGGATATGAATTGATATTGTATACTTGTATTATGCATATGTTTATGACAAGTAATATGGAAGGATGCATCAGCGAAATGAAAGTAGTGTGGTCTGCGACATGTTGAGACATGCATATATAAGACGTTGGGAACAAGGTTTCTTGGTAGAGACAGTATGCTTTTGGATGTGAGATACTATTATTGTGCATATGCTGTATATGTTGTACATGTTGCATCTATGATGTTGTGTGCATGCATTGTTGTGTATACATAGCGTGTGTACATGTCATTTATGTAATGTTATGTACATGATGGTACATATAGTGTTGTGTGAATATTTCATATGCAGTGCTAGGTATAGATGGTGCTATGCACATGATGGATATGCGATGTTGTGTGCATATGGTGTTGTGCACATGTTGGATATATAGTGTTGTGTACATATGACATTATGTACATGTTGGAAATGCAGTGCTATGTACAAGTGGTGTTGCATGCATGTTGTACATGTGGTGCTATGTACATATAGGGTTGTGTACCTGATTGTACAAGTGGTGTTGTGTGCATGTGGTGTTGTGTACATGTTGTACAAGTGGCACTGTGTGTGAGAGGTGTTGTGTACATGTCATACACGTGTGTTGTGTACATATGGTGTCGTGTATATGTTATGCACGTGGTACTATGTACATGTGGTATTGTGTACACATTGTACATTGGTGCAATGTACATGTCGCGTTGTGTACACATTTTGTAGATGGTGTTGTGTACATGTGATGTTGTGCATACGTTGTGCAATTGGTTGCAGTGTACAGGCAGTACTGTGTACATGTGGTACATATGGTACTGTTATAGATGCATGTATTGCATGGTGTTATGTGACGTGTGTAGTTGTGTGCGTGTGATGCACACTATGTGTATGTGCACATTGTTGAGGTGAAGGCACTGGGTTTTTGTCTGGTGTGGCAACTGATCTAGTGTACATACATAATAAAGACAGAGGTGGAAGCTAAGGATTGATTAAAGGATAAGTATCAATATATTATTTTAGTTTTTGTAGGCATGTGGTTTATGATTTTGGGCTATGATGATTACATGTGATCTATGATTGGGTTTATGATGGTTACATGTGATTTATGATTTTGATGGTTATGTTTTGAGCTAAACGGATGTGATATTTTTATACGTGTCGATTTGGTCAAATATGCTAGTTTGACTTGTTGTGACAAGATTGCAAATGTACCTTATTGAAGAACTACCAATGAGGTACGATTTGTGGTTATTTTAATTTATTTGAATTTATGGAAATTATGTGCTTGGAATAGGAATGCATGAACATTCTCGGTTGGGTGGTTGAAATCGACTACAATAATTGACAACAACAGTGAAGGAAATTGGAACATTCAAGAGTATGATGGCAGAGTACTTTAGGAGCAGGGCGATTATGGGACACTGGTACCCAATAGCGTCCATTGATTTCCATGAGCATGCTATGACCAGTATGATGGTTTTGAGGCACGAATATGACTTGGATTTGTATCTTTTGATTCAAAGAACCTTTCCAATTAATGGATCACACAAGTTAGGGGATTCCATGTAACTTGGAAGGTGAGTGATTGCCCGAAAGGGGGTGACTAGATTTCTCAAGGGACTATGTAGCAGAGAAGGGAAGGTTGTGTATATATTGGTCTTGGTCATTATCATTGCCAGATGGAATCAAATTCACATTGGGAGTGCACACTGGAAAAATGAGCCAGTAATTGTTCATTGAGAGGACAAGTGGCACAGGATTATAGCACTGGACATTAGATGCAACTTTGACTGTGGAAGTGGATTTTGGACTTCCTGGAAAGGAGGCGAATCCTGGTATTACTTTGAGGGTGGAGGTGTGAGTCTCTAGACTCCCTTGCTGATTGATATGGCCATCGTATCCTTTTATTTGTTGGCTTAGAAAATGTGCATGTGTATATGTGGTTTTTGTAAATACCATAATTAGTTATCTTATAAATCTCCAATATGTGGTATATTGTCATGTTGTCATGATGTTTTACTTTTGAGCACGTCATTCATTGTAAAGTACTACAACGAGCTAAGTTATAAAGCTCCATGGGAAATATGTTTTCTTTTTAGTGCTTTTGTTGAGGTCATGGTGTGGTTTAACACCAAGGATGGTGTTACCCAACAAGAGGGCTCTGTAACAACCCTAGTGAAAATTCCATGTAATAAAGTTAATAAAGTCAAAATAAGACCACGGGTAAGGGACACTTATTCCAAGCTGAATGTTGGGCAAAGATATCCTAGTGGGCATCATTGGATGTGTGTTTTGGTTAAGGAAAATTGTAAAAGGAAAAGGCATTAAAAGTAAAAAAAGACATTTTTGGCACATTTATTTATGAAAATAAAGGAAATCAAGAGAAAAGTAAGGTGAAAGGTTACATGTTGCATGTGAGGAGGAAATTGAAGGAAAATAATGGAAAATGAAGAAATTGGAGGCCTCATTATTAAAAAGGGTTATGTGGATAACTTGGTAGGCTCTTTGATCCAAGTGGATGTTGGTGGCCACCCGCCTATCCCACTTGGACCCACAAAACTGTCTCTTTCAGTTTTTTAGTTTCCTTAATTGTATCAAAATTTATTTTTTTTGGTAGTTTTTTGGGTCCTGAACTTCCGGAGCTGTTTTGAGGCCCTAAATGACAGTTTTTGGAAAAATTAGGAGCAACATAGTTCCATGGACCAATGTTTCTCACTCAAAAGTTGGAGTCCTCGGATAGATATTTCTAACAAGGTATTGTGCGCGTCAAATGGAGATCGTATGCCAAAGTTACGACCCTGGGAAGTTGATGTACCAATTTACCCAAAACGAGGCCCATAGTTTGGCGCTTCATCTCCTAGGGTTAGGTTTTTGGATGTTTAGGGTTTTCCATTGTTTCTCAACAATAAATAGGCCTTCGAGCATCATTGTAAGACAGTTCAGAGGCATGTAGATGCCACATCTCTTCTCAGGGATAAGATACCATCACCCGAGCTAGTTTATTTCCATTTCTGTTACTAGGCATATTTCAGTATTTTACATTAATGAAATGAAGTATTATTTCTACCGCATATCTGTATTTATGGTTATATCTGTAATTTGTTGTGTTCTTGTTTAAATCTAGATCAGTGGTATCAGAGCGGTCTGCTCTTTTTCTATTTTTCTTTGCATGTCCACAACGAGGCCGGGATATAAGGAGTTAGGGCTTGAACTGGTCGAACCTTTGCAAGACTAGCCTCGCAAATCCCAAAGGCCTCCCATGGTGGATGAAAATAAAGACGAGGGGGTAGGAGATCCTATCAAAATCTTGCTCGAAGAAGCCCTCGAGTGACAATGGAACGCGATGATGGAAAATTTTGCCTAGATCCTTCAGCGGGTACCCAGGGGTGACGCATCTGCTTCCAACAGCTACTTTGAAAACGCCACAACCTTTAAGGTACAAGTTAACTTTGAAATCCCCATATTTGAGGGTCAGATAGACTTAGATGTCGTAGATAAATGGTTAAATCTACTAAAAGGTTATTTTTCTGTTCATGATTTTTCCTGCTGGGAAAAGATCACTTTTGCACTTCTCAAAGCAGCTCCCCACATCAAGTGCTAGTGGGAAACCTACTGCGAGTAGAAGGATGAAAGTAGAGGCTCACTATTTTCAGCCGCATCCACTTGAAATTCATTCCGAGATGCCATCAAGGAGCAGTACTACCCTGTCATGAGCTATCAGGACAAATACATAAAGTGGACCACGCTACGGCAAGGAAAGGACCAAGATGTGCCAGAGTTCACAAATATTTTTCATACCCTTCGCACAAAGTTGGGTATCAAGGATTCTGAGCTGAATTTGGTACTCAAATACTACGACTGCCTACATAGGTACATCCAGAACGAGATGGAGTTCTTGGACATCTCCTCGATCGGCATGACATATCGATATGCTGTCAAGATCGAGCAGAAGTTCAAACAAAAGAAGCAAGACTTTGGACCTGCGAATCCAAAGAACAAAGGACAAAGCCAAGGCGAGGTGACCTAAGACAACCCATCGAAGTCGCAAGAAAATGAAAACACCACGAAGTCAAAGAAGGACACAGGAAAGTGGTTTGAGTTTCATAAGAGCCTCACTCATAACAAAAGTGAGTGTCGGCCCAAGTAGTCATTGGTGGCCGAGTTGAAGGCTTCAAAATCAGATGCATGTTCCGACCCTGAGTCAGAACTCGACAATGGGAATGATAAAGGGAAGAAAATTATTGTTGCAGAGCCCAATGCCACTGTTACGACCGCTACAATCCAGAAGAATGAGCCCGAAGATCCAGACGAGTGGGATCGTCTTTTCCACTCACAGATATGGATGAAGGGTTCGCCGCTGCAATTCATTGTTAACAGTGGGAGCCAAAAGAACCTCATTTTAGTAGAGGTCATGAAGCAGCTGGGACTACTGACTACACCACACCTATAGCCGTATAGTACTAGGTGGCTTCATGAAGGATGAGATCTCTGAGTCCGCCAACAGTGCCACCTTCCCTACAACACCAAGTCCTTCACAGATGAGGTATTGTGTGATGTTGCACCTCTTGATGTTTGTGATGTATTATTAGGCCAACCATACTTGTGGAAGCAACATGTTGTGTATGAATGAAGGCCTCGCCCTGTTATTATTTCTTTGTGTAATACATTATACAGGATACTGGAGGTAGCCCCACCTACCCCGACTTCTTTGGTCTCTACTAAGAAAGGCAGTAAGATCATCTCCCTGACTAGGAAATTTATTTTCTTTCTGGTTTGCTCTCAAAGTAAGGGGAAGATCGTAGCCACATCCATGGCCCCCGAGAAGGGATCCTCGACACAGAAAAAGTAGGTGGATACAGCCATGAAAGAAGACAAGGACATCTTGTCCTCACCCACAGGGGTACCATTGCGCTGTCAGGTCAAGCACTCGCTCAATCTGACTTTCGGAGCACCTCTACCCAACAGGTCAATCTATCGCCACTCCATTCTATAAAATGCCAAGTACAAGCAACAACATGATCAGCATCAGGTACCACATAAGTTTCAAGTGGGTGACACAGTCTGGTTGCATCTGCAGAAAGAACGCCTTACAAGAGCCCATCAGAAGCTTAAAACACTCCGATATGGTCCTTACACCATTACCAAGGCTGTGGGAAATAATGCTTTGGAGCACAACATTCCCCCATTCCTTCGCTTGCACCGAATATTCAATGTATACCACCCTCGACCATGCTTCCCACCATTACTGGACACATCAGAGGTTGTAGAATAGCTCACCAAGGACCAAGTTCAGTAGAAGATTCCTCATCTCATTGAGGAACTCAATGCAATGGGGACCATTTACTCCTAAGGGGCAAGGAATGATCTAGGTGGATGTTGGTGGCCACCCGCCTACCCCACTTGGACCCACACAACTGTCTCTTTCAATTTTTCAGTTTCCTTAATTGTAGCACAATTTACTATTTTTAGCAGTTTTTTGGGTCTTGAACTTTTGGAGCCGCTTTGAGGCCCTAAATGACGTTTTTTGGGAAAATTGGGAGTAGCATTGGTCCATGGTTCAATGTATCTCACTCAAAAGTTGGAGTCCTCAGATAGATGTTTCTAATGAGGTATTTTGCGTGTCAAATGAAGATCGTATGCCAAAGTTACGACCCCGGGAAGTTGATGTACCAATTTACCCAAAACGGGGCCCATAGTTTGGTGCTTCATCTCATAGCATTAGGTTTTTGGATGTTTATGGTTTTTCATTGTTTCTCAACAATAAATAGGCCTTCGAGCATCATTGTAAGACGGTTCATAGGCATGTAGCTGCTATATCTCTTCTCAGGGATAAGCTACCATTACCCAAGCTAGTTTATTTCTATTTCTGTTACTAGGCATATTTTAGTATTTTACATTAATGAAGTGAAGTATTATTTCTATTGCATCTCTATATTTATCGTTATATATGTAATTTGTTGCTTTCCTATTTACATTAAGATCACTCTTGACAGTATAAGCTCTTGGTTAGGGAAAGTTTGGATATCTCTCATTATTCTCTCTCTCTCTCTCTCTCACTCTTGGTCACTTAGAGTTATCTTGGAGCACTCTAGGTTTGGATCAAGGAAGGAAAGCAATGATCAAGCATCTTCAGTAGGAATACTTACAGGTAACCTTTTGCATGTGTTATTTCCTAGCTAGTTTGGACATGAATGGTTTTTCATGTTGGTGTATGGTTCTCTTGTTGTCAATGTCATGGTTTTGGTAAGTTATGATAGTGTATTTCAGGCTAGCCTAGCCTTTTTATTGATGCCATGGTATGTTGGGATGTTATTTCAGTTTTTTATCTTTGGAATTGCTGGATGGATTTCAGAATCCTGGGTGGAGGTGGTCTCAAGGTTCATTCCCAAAGGCCTAGGGATTCCTTGACCAGTTTTTGAAGAATACGCGGTAAATCCTAAGGGAGTAGTCTAGGATTAGGGTCTAGTGATCTAGGTTTGGATTGCGGTAAATCCTAAGAGACAAGGAGACGAAAATTTCCTAAAGGATAGTGATGGATTATGGATGGCATTCCAAGTTCTGTTCGATTGTGATTAGAGCACCGATTTTTGTGTGATCACGGTTTGATGAGGGTGGAGGTGGTTTAGCCTCTGGATTCCCTTGGTTGTTCTATGAGATGCCAAATTCATGTTTGGAATATGGCACGATGGTGACTAGATGAAAGAGATATTTGGTTCAGCTATGTCTATGGTCGGGTGGTACCTGGAAGTCCCAAACCTGGTCAGATTTTCCTATGATTAATAAAAGATAAGTTCTCATAATTTTATATTGATTTATATGTGGATTTAATGGTTTTCATATCTCTCATATTTATATGGTTTTATGCTAGCTATAACCATGTGGAATGACTAGTTTATGTCATGGTTATTTTATATATTTACATGTAACTGTTAAATGGATGGATGCAAGACCTAATTGATGATGTGGTAGTTCAATGGAGAAGGAGGTGATCCTTCTGGTTATGTTTCATAATTTATTTCAGTCGTTTATGCTTTGTCTTCTATCATATATCTGTAGGTTTCATTGATGTCAAGTGTTTGACAGAATGTAAGTCCCGGTTGGGGATGCTCAGGGCTAGTCCTGAGGAAGATTTATGATTGGTCAACATTGTGTTACACAGCATTTTGTCACTGTCCCTGTACTCCCCATTCCTTGATCTTGGAGGACCTCTACAGTGAACCCTACATGCTTACCCTTCAGGAAGAAACTCCCATTGTGTCCCTCTTCATGAACAGATCAATTCCCTTTTGCAACATTTCCCCTGAAACTTTTGTTTTTCCCAGTTTACAAGACCGATGCTAATGGCCCTTGTCTTTCTCGCGCCGATATGCAGGGATTAGCACTGTCCCTAGCTGATCTAGAATTTATCCAGGACAAAGAATTAAACGTATTACAGACTCATGTGCATGGATGTGCCTAGGTTACTTTATGCAACGGATTGATAAGATTGCGAAATGCATAGACACTGAAGCAGTTAGAGAAAACATAATAGGAAAAAATGTAAAGACAACAAGTTTAATATTGATTTCACCCAATGATCCTGGGCTACGTCTCCTGGTCTAGCCTTCTGTGGTGGCCTCTCTATTACGTTTTCCAAGCAGAGTTTTTTTATAATAGTGAGCTCAATTTGAGTCTCACTCAACAGATATAAATCAATAGGACTGGACTTGGATCCCCCAAGTCTCTGGAGTACACAGACTCTCCTTACTAAAACTCAACCTCTATTGGTCACATTAGTATGAGCCTAATCTGAGACTCAATACATGACAGGTATGTACAGAGGAGTTTGCTTGAACCTCTCAAGCCTTCTCTGGAGTACGCCAAATCTCCTTACTCTCTCTGGCTTTGTCTGGCTCGATGCTACCTTCAAATCAACTCGGCTTACTTTCTCTGTTCTCTGCTCTTGGCTTTCTACCTTGACTAACTCTTTGCTTCACTACTTTCTAGCTGCTTGCCTTGTCTCTGTCAGTTTGTGGCTCTAAAGCAAATCCGCTTTCTGACTGTTCATTTCCGCTTCCCGGTGTTCTGGTTCTCCTGCCTCTGTCCGTTTGAATTCCTCTGTCCTATGTCATCATCACTGTGTAACGCTTCACAGGGAGGTGGCCACCTGTTTCATAACGAACTGGGTGTCAGTTCTATTGGAAATTTTTGAACTGCCATTATTTCCATTTAACTCCCAGAATGTCCGCAAACATGATTCCTCTGCAAACTCATCATTCATGTCGGACTTCAAACCTTTATACAACTTGGCCTGTTTACCCTATTGAATCCAGTCATCCATCGGATCGCATGTCTGCTGTCGACCTGGAGCCTCTAGATCCTACGGTCTCCATCCATATTGGGCGGGTAAGTTTCATGACGTTTACCCGTCCGATGTGAGCGGATTTCTCTCTCTTATGCTGGATGCATGGTACCCAATGTGTGGCATCGAGTGAGACTCGGTTGAAACCGCTCACTGCTCGAAGCCCTTTCGATATCCTGCCAGTTTTTATGTGGGACCTGCTTCTGATGGAATCGACAAATTCCGTACGGTTTTTGAATTTCCAGTTCCAGTCACTCGGGGCTTTTTCTTCTCTGATGGGTTTGCCCAGTCGCTAATCGCATATTAGAAACCTCTCCCGTTTCTCAAAAAGACTTCCCGTTTTGCTGTTTCGTGGCAGCATGTGTTACCATGGGCCAATGGTCTATACACTTGACCGAGGGTCCTCGTTGCTTGGTGCTGCTCACAAATTACAATTGTTTGAGGATATTTTTGATAAGCTCGACCTTTGTAAGACTTTGAAATCTTGGCATGAATTTTACAGAGTTATGAAAACTTAGAGAGTTCTTTAGGATCCAATTTGAATCACGGTATTCCCACTAAAAAAAATCTTTTGGACCACCAAAAGTTGGTTTTTAAGCATCAATCAAGTGAGGGTACAAATTCCTCGCTTGCCCCATTTCTATCCATTTCACATGGCTTGGTTTTGAACCTTTGAGTCCAATCCTCAAGTACTCAACATCCCCCCTATGTGTAGTTCTCACCTTCCTATCCAGAACTATATCTTCCTGCAACTTATTGAGATATTCAGGTAACAGATCATCAATAGAAGGCAATTGAATCTGCTCTTCGGGATCTTCAATCAATGAAGGTTCAAATAGTCTAAAGCTTTCTGCATTAACAACTGAGCAGATGTGCATGTAAGATGGTAAATCAAGGCGAAAAACATTCTCACCAATTTTCCCAAGTATCCTGAAAGGTCCATACCTTATTGGCTTCGGCTTCTTACCTTCACCCTGCATTCTGTCTTTGCTAATATACACCAGACTTGATCACCAACTTGGAAATTATGCTCAGTCCGATGCTTATCATGCCTTACCTTGTACTTGGTTTGGCTCTTTTCCAGTTGTTCTTTTATTGCCTGGTGAATCTCTTGGATTTGTTTGATGAACTTGGTTGCCTTGTCCACATCACTGTGTCCATCAACCACTATGTCTTTACCAAAGAAAAAATCCAAGGGAGACCTTGGTGTGAGACCAAAACAGGTCTCAAAAGGAGATCTTTGTGTAGAAGAATGTTTAGCTCAGTTGTAAGCATGCTGCACATAACATAAACGTTCATCCCAAATCTTGGGATGCTTGCTGCGATAGCATCTTATCAACTGGATCACTATCTTGTTGACCACTTCTGTTTGTCCATCTGTTTGTGGATGAAAAGTTGTGCTCTTCTTTAGTCTGGTGTCCATCAATTCCCACAAACTTGACCAAAATTTCCCAACAAATCGTGTGTCTCGATAAGATACAATGGAAGTGGGTAATCCAAAATGAACCCATACATGCTGAAAGAACAATTTTGCAGTTTGTTCAGCTATAATCTGTTTGTTACAAGGTATTGAAACACACATTTTGCTGAACATATCCACAACAACATATAAATAGTCATGACCTTTTCTAGATTTAGGCAGTCCCCCAATGAAGTCCATAGAAACACTTTCCCAAGGATGAGAAGGAACTAGTAGTGGAGTGTACAAGCCTAGTTTTCTATTGTTGGGCTTTCTTTTAGCACACATGGTACACCCTCTTACATATCTAGAAACCATCTCATTCATTTTGGGCCAATAACAAAATCTTTGCAGCTATGCAATTGTTTTATTTACCCCAAAGTGACCTGATATTAGAGAAGTGTGTGCTTCTCAAATTATCTTTACTCTTTCTGTTTGAGGAATGCATAACTTTCCCAAATGATACAAGAGTTGGTCCTTAACATGATAATCCAATTCTTCTACTTGTTTTCCATGACTTAAAGTTGCATATACATCTTTAAACTCTATATCTTGAGCATACTGTTCAATGTAGCTTTCATGCAATACTGAATTATGCTTAAGTATAGTGGATGCACTTATGATTGGTCTAGACAACATATCTGCAACTTTTTTGTGTATGCCCTTCTTATATCTGATGACAAGATGACACTGTTGTAGAAAACCTATCCACCTATAGTGTCTTAATTGCTGCAACTTAGTTTGTGAGTGCAAATATTGAAGTGGTTGATGATCAGTATGTATAACTGTCTCTTTGTCCATTAAATAATGTTTCCACTTTTTCACACTCTATACTAATGCATACAATTCTTTATCATATGTGGGATAATTAACTACTGCAGAATTAAATGTCTCAAAATGATAACATGTAGGTTTACCATGCTGCATCAACACTGCTCCCATGGCATAGTCACTCGCATCCGTTTCAATCTCAAATGGTCTTTGAAGATCAGGCAGTGCTAGTACTGGTGCTGTACTAATCTTTTCTTTTAAGGTATCGAAGGATTTTTTTGTTTGCCTCCCCACTGAAACACCTTGTTTAATCTGGTTAAAGCATGCCAGGGAGCTGCAATCAAGGAAAATTTAGAAATGAACTTTCTACAATACTGTGCTACTCCTAAGAAGCTTCTAACTTCTGTAGTAGATTTGGGTTTAGGCCAGTTTACAATGACTATAACTTTAGAGGGATCTATCTTCAATTCACCACCCCCTTCAATATGACCCAAATAATTCAAAGATGTTTTGCCAAATTCACATTTTGAGAGCTTAACATAAAGATTCTTTTTTTTCAAAACATCTAGAGTCTTCTTGACATGTTTTAAATGTTCTTCCCATGTTTTACTAAATATAAGAATGTCATCCAAATATACAGTGACAAAATCATCAATAAAAGGTCTGAGTACATCATTCATTATTCTCATGAAAGTGGCAGGAGCATTAGTTAAGCCAAAAGGCATAACCAACCACTCATACAATCCCTACTTTGTTTTAAAAACAATCTTCCATGCATCTTGCTCTGCAACTCTGACCTGGTGATAGCCACTATGCAAGTCCAACCTGGAAAAATAAACAGCTTCTTTCAACTGATCTAATAGATCATCTATGCAAGGACGGGGATAACGATTTTTTATCTTTATCTTATTCTGTGCTCGGTAATCAATGCACATTCTCCATGAGGCATCTTTTTTTCTCACCAAGACAATTGGAGACCCACAAGGCGATGTGCTAGGTCTTATGAACCCTTTCTTGGGCAGCTCTTGTACCTGCTTCTTGATTTCTGCATTATCTAAAGCACACAACCTGTACATTCTAATCTTAGGCAATGGAGCATCTTGCTGCAAATTAATGTCATGTATTATTTCCTTTTTGGGTGGCAGACCTTTAGGTTCTTGAAATAGTATATCATATTTTGAAACAACTTTTTCTAAATCGACTTGTTGTTTAGCATTACAACCCTCAAATACATTGGTTTTTTCAGGGTTCTTTTCCTTTACAACCATCAGTAAAAATTGTTTGCATGAATTTACAATTCTTTTCATCTAACCTGAGTTTATGAGAGTATAATTATTCTTGAGTTTATGAGCTCTTACAATATATTCGATTCCATATTTAACGAGTTGATACTTGTTTTCAGCTCTATAGAAAATAACTTTTCTGTCATACAAGTAAGGACTTCCTAAAACAATTCCACATATATCCAAGGGAACAATATCTAACTCAACCTCATCTACAAATGCTGACCCAAAAGAAAACCTAAGTTTACATTGTCTAGTCACTTGTACAAGTTGTGCTTTATCACATACCCAACCTAATGGATATGGCTTCTTGTGAAGTGTGGTTATTAATCCCATCTTCTTTACAATTGCTTCAGAAATTAAATTTACTTGTGAGCCACTATCAAACAAAGTATCAATCTTTTGATGCTTGGAAACAACTCTAATATGAAAAAACTCATGTCTTTTCCTCTCATTTTCTTCATTGTTAATAGATTGTGCATAATTACTAGTAGATGCTTCAGAATTTTTACCTTTTATACCTATGGCTGCAATTGTTGTTCCATCTCCTGAATCTGACCCCAAATCCTTTTGAATAGCTGCAACAGTCTTCTTATTCTTGCCATCGTATTTCTTAGGTTTCAGCTCTAGATGCAGAATCCAGCAGTGTTCATCATCATGCCCATCCTTCTTACAATGAGTGCATGAAGATTTGGTCTTTTGTATAGTATTTGTCTTCCTCTCTTTCCATTTCTGTTTTCTTTTCTCCTTATTCTTGCTTGCAGTGGGTTTTGATGATCCCCCAACTTCTGGGTTCACATTCTTACCTCTAGCCTCTAGATGTGTAGCTTGAATAGATACCTCATCTATGCTAGTGGGATTAAACATGAGACTAGTGTGCCTTAAGTAACTGTGTAGACCATCTATATACTTCAGTAGATTTTCAGGTGAGTCTAAAGAAATTCCTAGCATGAAAGCTCTTTTCCTAAATTCTTGGGTGTAACTTTGTACACTTTGCCCTTTTAATTGGTGAAGAGTTTGCCAACTCATCATGGCTTGCTGCATATAGGCTAGTGGATAGAATTTCTTTTTAATTGTAGAAACAAATTCACTCCAGAAAGAAAGAAGTTTACCATGCTTCTTCATGTCAGCTTGTGTCCTGCCTTCCCACCATACCAAGGCAATGCATCCAAGGCGTAGGCTGGGTAGCTGAATCTTACTTTTGTTTGAATCAATGCTCTGCACTCTACAATAAAAATCAATCTATCTAATCCAATTATCCAGCTTCTCTACATTCAACTCTCCATTATATATTGGTAAATCTAATTTAACATCTAATTTAATCAAAGATGTCCTCTATTTATTTTCAGGGCTACTAGGAGGTGTGGGAAGTTTTTCTTCTTTCCCTTTTCCTTTAGAGTGGTCATGGAGGAGAGATTCTTCTGCTTCTTTATCTATTTCTCTCTACCTTTCTTAAATTCTCTATACATTTCCTCTACCATGGCTTTCATGGTCATGAAACTATCCATGAACTAAGGGTCTAATTCCAAGGGAGTTTCTTCTGACATTTTCCTCTTAGGATAGACTCTTCCAATTTCAGTGTTAGTTTCAACCAACTCTTTTTATCCTAGTTTAAGATTTGATCTAGCTAGCATTCAACAACAAAATCTAGCACAAGCTTGTCTAACCTTAGTAACCTAGAGCTTTGATACCACTTGATCTGGAATTTATCCAGGACAAAGAATTAAAGGTATTACAGACTCATGTGCATGGATGTGCCTATGTTACTTTATGCAACAGATTGATAAGATTGTGAAATACATAGACATTGAAGTAGTTAGAGAAAACATAACAAGAAAACATGTAAAGACAACAAGTCTAATATGGAGTTCAACCAATGCTCCTAGGCTACGTTTCCTCGTCCAGCCTTCAGTGATGGCATCTCTATTACGTTTTCAAAGAATTTTTTTTTTACAACAGTGAGTTCAATTTGAGTCTCACTCAACAGATATAAATTAGTAGGACTCGACTTGGATCCCCCAAGTCTTTGGAGTACATAGACTCTCCTTACTGAAACTCGACCTCTATTGGTCACAGTAGTATGAGCCCAACCTGAGACTCAATACATGACAGGTATGTACAAAGGAATTTTCTTGAACCTCTCAAGCCTTCTCTGGAGTACACCGACTCTCCTTACTCTCTCTGGCTCTGTTTGGCTCGATGTTCCCTTCAGCTGAGCTCGGCTTACTTTCTCTGTTCTTTGCTCTTGGCTTTTTTCCTTGATTAACTCTCTACTTTACTGCTTTCTAGCTGCTTGCTTTGTCTCTGTCAGTTCGTGGCTTTAAAGCCAATCCGCTTTCTGACTATTCGTTTATGTTTCCTGGCATTCTGGTTCTCTTGCCTTTGTCCGTTTGAATTCCTCTATCTTGCATAATCATCACTATGTAATGCTTCATAGGGAGGTGGCCACATGTTTCATAACGAACTGGGTGTCAGTTCTCTTGGAAATGTTTGAACTGCCATTATTTTCATTTAACTCCCAGAATACCCGCGAACATGATTCCTTTGCCAACTCATCATTCATGCTAGACTTCAAACCTTTATACAACTCGGCCTATTTACCCCATTGAATCTGGTCATCTGTCAGATCGCATGTCCGTCATTGATCTGGAGCCTCCAAATCCTACGGTCTCCCTCCATATCGGGCGGGTAAGTTGCATGACGTTTACCCATCTGATGTGAGTGGTTTTCTCTCGCTCTTTTGTCGAATGCGTGGCACCCAGTGTGTGGCATCGGGCGGGACTTGGTTGAAACCGCTTACCGCTCGAAGCCCTTCTGATATCCTGCAAGTTTTCTTGTGGAACCTGCTTCCAACGGAATCAGTGAAATCCGTATGGTTTTTGACTTTCCGATTCCGGTCGCTTGGGGCTTTTTCTTCTCTGAGGGGTTTGACCATTGCTAAATATCAAAAACCTCCCCTGTTTCTCAAAAAGACTTCCCATTTTGCTGTTTCGTGGCAGCGTGCGCTACCATAGGCCAACAGTCTGCGCGCTTGACCGAGGGTCCTTGTTGCTTGGCGCTGCTCACAAATTACAACTGTTTGAGGATATTTCTGATAATCTCAACCTTTATAAGACTTTGAAATCTTGGCATGAATTTTACAGAGTTATGAAAACTTAAAGAGTTCTTTAGGATCCAATTCGAATCACTAGCGCCAACCAGAGTGACTGAGATTTGTTCCAACCGCGCTGATCCTATTCTGGAAAGTTTTTTAAATTAAGATCCATAGCTTCCAGCTCTAGAAGCTTCATAACAGAAGTCTGATAAATGGTTTGGACGGATGGGGTCGAGGATGTTAGTTTGGGCTCCTTTCCCTATAATGATGGAACCACTTCAAGAGATAAGATCTTCTGCCATGAGAAGGATCCATCTCCTATACATTCATCCATTATAAACCTCCATTTTTCCCAAGAACAAGCAAGTGTTGAAGTGTTAAGGTTGGTGTGCTAGTGCTATTTTTGTTTGGAGTAAACAACAAGCTATTCATAGTTGTAGCTCTCCGGTTGTGTGAGGAGAAGTGTGATTTGGTTTCGAGTGAAGCCTAAGGGGAAAAACATTAAAACTATTGTTGTTGAGGCCATAATGGAATGCTAGCAGAAGAGATTACAACCATGTGTTTTATGCGTAGAATCTGGACGACCCCTTGGCTTCATCGTTTCCCAAGACGGTATTTGCCTTGATCCGCTAAAATTTGAGGCCATTGTAAATTTACCCCTCCATCTTCACTACACCAACTCCAGAGCCTGCAAGGAAAGGCAAATTTTCTCCATCGTTTTATACCCAATTATGTTGGGCTAGCTACAGGGTTTACCCGGTTGCTAAAACAAGGAACGCTCTTTTTATGGGATGAGGTGGCCCAAAAATCTTTTGATGATCTCAAGGTCGTCCTTGTAACTGCTCCTCTATTTCACCCTCTGGATTATACCGAGATTACTTCCTTTACCTAGCCACAACCCCTAGCACCATTTCTACGGTCTTGGTCCAAGACGATGACGAAGGCAACGGACATGTCATCTACTACCTTAATCATAATCTCCTCGACACTGAAACACATTATGCACATGTCGAGAAGTTGGCTTTGTTTGACGTCCAGGTTGTTCAATGCTTTTGACACTACATCCTTTTGTGCACGACTATAGTGATTTCTAAATGCAACCCCATGAACTATATCCCGACTCGTTAGTTGCTTGCGGGAAAATATTCTAAATGGATAGTCATCCTGCAAGAATTTGATTTGGTATTTACTACTGCCAATTCTAAGAAGTCACTCGTTTTCGCCGAATTGATTTGTTCCCTTCCCTCTAAATCTCTCCCTGCTGGTGCAGATGAACAACTTCAGGATGACACTCTCTTCTTGATTAGCACCCTTGATCCATGGTACGGTGATATCATCGTGTATCTCTAGAAATCCACATTCCGGTCCGCATTGACTAAGGATGATCGCCGAAGGATTCGGCATCACTCCCAACCCTACCGTATTATTGGTGATATTTTATACCACATTGGTGTCAATTCAGTTCTTCACTGATGCCTTACAATCGAGGAAGCTAAAAGAGTTCTCAATGATTGCCACTCCAGGGCATCTGGTAGTCATATGTCTGGTTACACTACCGCTCAAAAAATCCTTTGCGCTGGTTATTTCTGGCTGTCTATTTTTAAGGACTACATCCTTGCTATTCGCAAGTGCCATGAATGCCAAATTTACCAACGTAAGATTCGTGCCCCGCCCACTCGCCTACACCCCGTCATTATTGTTGGTCCTTTTGCAAAATAGGGCATCGATTATATGACATGTAACCCTCGTTCGGACAGGGAGCATGGCTATATTATCATTGCTGTGGATTATTTCACCAAATGGGCCGAAGCGATGCCTACATACTCTGTAGACAGTAAGACAGTGACTCAATTCCTTTTCAACCATGTTATTTCCAAGTTCGGCATACCTCAAGCCATTATCACAAACCATGGCTCCCATTTCATAGATTACATGATGGCTAAGCTGACATCCACATTGGGCTTGCGCCACATTGGCTTGACCCCATAATACCCTCAGGCCAACGGCCAAGTTGAAGCCGTGAACAAGGTTTTGGTTACAATTCTTTAGCGTATTATTGGGATGCACAAGTCGAATTGGTATCTCATGCTCTTTTAAGCTCTGTGGGCTTACCGAACCTCAGCCAAAGACGCAACTGGATTCACACCATTCCAACGGGTCTATGCTCTAGAAGCAACATTGGTGATCGAATGTGAGATTGCTTAAATCAAGTTAGTTGTTGAACTCCTCCCCAAAACATCACTTCAGGAGGAATTCCTCTTATATTTAGAATGACTAGATGAGACTCATTGTCTCGTTGCCTTGGTCATCGAAGCACAAAAGAAAGGGGTCAAGTCCCATCTCAATCATTCAATCTCCCCTCGCGCGTTCTCCTAGGGTGATTTGGTCTTATTATACGATCAAGCTAATGATAAGTTGGGGGCAGGCAAGTTCGAACCCATGTGGCATGGGCCCTACACTATGAAATGTGTTTTGCAGAAAGGAGCCTATGAGCTTATTGATTATGAAGAAAATCCTCTGGATAAGCCCCGAAATGGGATTTACCTCAAGAAGTACTATGCTTAGGTCATCTTGCATAGTTATTTATGTATGTTAGTGTGTCATTCATTTTTGTGCGGTGTGGGTTTATGTCTTAGTTTTCAAACAACTTTCCTATTTACTATGCTTTTCTTTCTTTGTAGATGTTTGCGACTCCTCGCATCGATTTCACTGATGGTGCTTGTTGTAGTACCTGGAACCTATCATCCGCGACATGGGCTATTTATGACCCTAATGGTGAGTTGATTGACCTTCAAGGTATCTTTCTAGGTCACACAAATAACAACATTGTTGAATACAGTGCGGTCATCGAACTGTTATCAGAAGCCATTGCTCTTAACATTAGAGAGTTGGTTGTCAACCTGGATTCGAAGTTTGTCATCCTTCAACTCTATGGGAAATATTCCATCAGAAACACTCAAATATTGGGAATGTATCTCTGTATTCATCTGCTGGAAAGACATTTTGATTACATTATATATCATCATATTACTAGGCGCATGAATACATTGACAGATGCTTTAGCTAATTATGTGTTGGATAGGCATTTACGAAACATGTGAAAAGATAAAACAAACAATTTGTACCATAGTAAGCAAGAAAATATAGCATATATATATGGTGATAATGCTTGATACATCAGAACCCCAAAAAATAATATGTGTGTCTAAAATAACATCGGCGGCTCGCAAGCCTCATATATCCGTGGCATGTAGGCCTCAAAAAATGTAAGTTCTGGACCTAGGAACTAATCAGCATGGTGATCGTGGTAGCATGATACATCTTGTGCAACACGAGTCAGCAATTGGCAGATTCGATCTGAGACTCCCACCGTGTGTCTCTGGTACTGACGAGGAATGTCTCCTACCCGAGCATACTCCGGGATACCACGAGTCAACCCCTCAAGGTTCCTCACGATCTCCTCCTCGTTTTCACTCCCCTCCTGATAAGGAGCGACATCATCAATCGAGCAGGGGACTCGCCTAGCTATTGGGGACATCCTAGCAGGCCGCTCTGGTCCAACGTCTGCATTAACAAGAGAAATGTTATAAGCACATATATACCAAAAACAATTAAAAAATCAAAAAAATTAAAAGATTGATTTTTACCTTCATCATCAAAATCCTCTCCATCTGGTAAGGGCATGTCTAGATCTCCACGAAAGTCAGCGCCACTATATGGCAAGTCCTCCATGATTATCTTCTGTCATCATAGCCATGAAAATAATGGAGGAATGTACAACATGTGTTGACCCCCAGTGATCCTAGGCATCAAACGACTATAGCGGGCCATCCGTAGATCACGTGGAATAGGAGGATCTACCTCAGTCAGCTGATACTCGAACAATGGCACCTATTCCAAGAATAAGGTCACGAGCACAGATCTTAAGAAAAATTGCATCAGATTCCCCGCCTTAGCTTTGGACAGTTGGTGCTTTATGTTGATCTTCATGGCCTCTTCCCAGTTGAATATTATAGGTGTTGTACAACCAATAGGATACAGGAACTTCAACTTGTTGGTCTCATGTTTTGCCTGGGACCCCATCACTCTATTGATGGTCAACAAAAGCACTCTCAGTGTCAAATCTCAAAAACTGGAAATCTCATTCTTCCCACTCTTGGATTTTACGGCCTCAGGATAGTGTTTAGCAAGCAATGAAGATATGCTTGCCCTGATCAGTTGTGACCCATACAAGTTGATTGGTTCCCCTCTTTGGGACAATCCAGTGATGAAATATGTATCTGAAGTTTCCAACTCCAGCTCCTGGTCACCAATGACAAATATTTCCTGATTTATTTCCCAAAGACTAATCAGGAAATGAAGCAAGTCAGGTTGAGCCCACATCCCGGGTATGAGGAAAAATTTGATGAGCCCACAAGCCCTCAAAACTTCTAGGCAATTTGGATCATTCATTGCTTGGGTGTCCACATCCTCATGTTCCTATTCTTTCCAGTCCACCATTTTTAGTGATTCTTTCCTACAAAAGCCATTAATTTGAGTCAACAATCATGCTTGGCCCATAAATTTAAGTTTTGATGGTGATTTTGTGAAGAAATATGGTTTTTCCCTATTCACGGTGTCAACACGCTTGTTTTAAAAATAGTTGCATCGACAGAGCAACAAGCTTTGTTAATCATCCTCGGTCGGCGTGATTCCGTGCCCAAAAGTCGCACTGACAGAGGGTGAATTTTCTTTTGCAAAACCTCCTCAAAAAACCAACAAAATGGTTAAAAACAGGAATAATGTATATGAAAATGGAGCTCAGGGCTTCGGCTCTTACCTATAACTGGTGGCTCGGCAAGTAACCTCCCAGATCTCTCGCAATTTTCTTTCAGAACAATTAGGGAAAAAGTGAGTAAAAAGTCTTCACAACAAGGTAAAATGGTAAATGGTAAAAATGTATTTACTTTTCTCCTTTTTATTCATTTTCTTCATGAAAATATCAAGTTTTTGTAAATGTTTTAACCTATTTTGCCTCAAGAAATGGATAATACCCTCTACCTTTTTGCGCAGCGGCAGGCGATGGATGTTCGACGATGATGACGAGTCATGTTTTAGCTCTCTTCTTGACTCTTTAAGCTCATATGAAAAAATTGCTGAGTATTTTTGCTTTTTTACTTGTAAAAGAGAATAAAATGGGGGGTCCACTTTCAAGCTCTTTTCCGACCCTTTAAAAGTGAAAAGATGGCTGAGCCCTTGTTGTTTCAAATTCATTAACGGATGTGAAACATCGTGTGACTAGTATAAGTTTACCCCTTATTCAAACTAGGAGGCACTATTTACAAAAAAGGTACTCCTTGATTAACATGGTCAAGCGATTCTCTCAAGTATTGTTTTCTACCTTTTAAGGGTCGAGAGACATAAACGTATGAAAAGGGACCATGTGGAGTTTTCTTTGCCATGTCTTTTTCAAACTCTCTAAACATGAAAAAGATACCGAGTTACACCTTTGTTAGAATCGTTAAAATATTAAACAACATCGGATTCGTCATCATGACGAACATGAGCTTCTCCTTCCTAGAGCCTGTTAAACTTACTAGGTCAGATTCGTTCGAAGGATGAACTTACAGTGCAAGCATATGCTATCTCCTTCAAGCTTGCGATTAAAAAATAATTGGGGTACCTGCCAAAAATGTAGGGGGAAAATTTGGAAATCTAATCAGTGGTGTTGACAGCTCACTCTTGAACATGACACTTTCTGCTTCGTGTTAGGTTGGGATATCCTCCTTTGTATCGTTGACCTTCCTACGTTGGGTCATTCATTTTTGCCTTCCATTTTATCTCTGCTAAGTCATCATGACCACTAATCCTATGGACCCAAAAGCTGCCAAACTTCTAGTTGTGTCACCGATATGTTCAAGAGTTGTCTTTCTGTAATTGCATTTACCCCTGATTCTTTGAATCATCCAAAATCATTTTGCATCCTTTTTCTCGCATCGATGATGTGGGATGCATTATGGCACTCCTTCGACATGGTCGCTTTCTATCGACTTGAACTCATTATCTAGGAAGTTGACCGAAAGACTCCCTTCCAGTACCTTAGATCTTGCATGCCCTAATGGCAAGTTCTTCACACTTGATCACAAGTTCACATCATTAGCTTTCGATCGAGTGATTTCACGGGTGTTTGACTTCAATTCCTCTATTCACATTTCGTGGATTGTGTTGATAGTATATTGAGGACCATTGGCATTATTGGTGGTTTCTCTCACGCTTGTTAACAATTTAAATCATTGGCTAGTAATCAAGCGACTTTCTAGCATGTTCGACGTTGACACATCTATTCACATGTTAGAATTTGTACTTTGATCTGGTGGTGTTGGAGTGCAAGACCCTAGACTCAGCTCACAAAATTCTAGGTTGTGAAGTGATGTGACATGGTTATGCTGATATACATGTCCCTTTCAGATGGATGGCTACGACCATACCATGAGTTATCATATGTGATCCTTCTCATTATTGGATGGCTGCGACCATAACTTGATTTCATTATGATCCTCTTTAACAGATGGATGAGCCCATGCCTGGATCCATTTACATGATCATTCTCTGGATGGCTACGTCCATACCACAATTCATGTATTATTTTACGGAGTTTTCAGTTATGTATATGTATCTGTACTTGCTTGCAGGTTTTCTGATGATGGACTACAGTTCCCCGCACTGATTCGTAAAGCATTTCATACCTCACTCTAGTGCGGCCTTTATGATTTAGGGGAATCTGCTACACAACATTTTGTCACTGTCCCTATACTCCTCGTTCCTTAATTCTAGAGGACCTCTACAATAAACCCTACATGCTTACCCTTCATGAAGAAACTCCCATTGTATCCCTATTCATGAGCAAATCAATTCCCTTTTGCACCATTTCCCTTGAAACTTTTGTTTTGCCCAGTTTACAAGACCGGAACTAATGGCCCTTGTCTCCCTCGCACTGATATGTAGGGATTAGCACTATCCCAAGTCCCGATCGGAGTGACTGAGCTTTGTTCTAGTTGCATCGGTCATGTTATGGAAAGTTTTTTAAATTAAGAGTTGAAGCTTCCAACATTGGAAGCTTCATAATGGAAGGCTGGTAAATGGTTTCGCCAGATGGGGTCGAGGATGTCAGTTTTGGCTCCTTTCCCCTATAATAATGGAACTACCTTAAGAGATAATACCCTCTCCCATGAGAAGAGGATCCATCTCCTATCCATTCATCTTATATAAACCTCCCTTTTTCCCAAGCACAAGCGAGTGTTGAAGTGTTAAGGTTGGTATGCTAGTGCTATTTTGCTTTGGAGTAAATAGCAAGCTATTCATAGTTGTAGCTCTCTGGCTGTGTGAGGGAGAAGTGTGATTTGGTTTAGAGTGAAGCCTAGAGGGAACAACCTTAAAACTATTTTTGTTGAGGCCATCATGGAATGCTAGTAGAAGTGTGTGGGAACGAGGTCTTGTCAGAGGAGAAGGGCAATGTAAAGACAATGGTTGTAATCTCTTCTTGATTCAATATATATGCAACTATTGATTGATTTCCTACATGAATTGTCATCTTACATATTCATGGCTTAATGTTTCTTGACTTGTTAAGTAGGTTGAATTACAATTTGTCTATTATCATGGTTGTTGTTTGTTGTTGTTTACTTGTTTCAAGTGTTTGAATAAGGAAGCGAGAGATAGCCAGAACGAGCAAGCAAGGACATCATCAAACGGGATAACCGCACTAAGAGGTAGGCCCTCCTAATTTGTTATAACCTAAGGAAATCTTCCATAGAATGTACATGTTGTGGCTAGACCCATGATCAGGCTAGAGGAATTTTTTGTGTCCACACATATAATTTTACTTCACCACACATTGTTATCATGTTTTTAATGAATTTTGAAAGTTTCAACAAGTTCTGGGCAGAGGCCAGGATTCTGGTCTAGAAAAGTAGCTTAAATTCCACGGTCATTGGCATAGAACTATAAATTTTGGTCCACAATCGTAGGTAGGTAGGCCTGTGAGAGCGACATTGGGGTTTTTGGTCAATCCATTTCCCATAGCATGAGAGAGACTATGGCCTAAGAGCTGCAGAATAGTAGTGGGAACAAGGGACAAGCTGTCTGAGTGGCGAACTTGTCTCTTGGTGGTTCTGTTGATGATGTTGGATGATTGTATGTTATGTTTATTCTATTCCACTTCCTTAAGGTGACATAGGAGGTTGAATTTGATTGTAGTAGCATCTATCCTCATGTTTACCCCTATTGGCATGGTTACTTTGGGTAGACTTGGGAGGGAGAGATACATAGGATATGTGATCTATAAGGTTGCTAGAAAAAATTAACACACTTTGTTCTTCTCTATATTTTCAAACTCATGTTTGTTTGTTCAAATATGGAACAAAATAAAAAAGCATAGAATGAAACCCCTAATCCTCCTAGTGGCCTAGAATGTGACATAACCCAATATCCAAATAGGGGTAAGATTTAACACCATAAATCATCAATTAGGTTAGAATTTAGATCTTCGAGAGTATTCTTAAAATTACACATGTGACCATCTCCATATTTATGAGTAAAGGGGGTTGATGATGTATCCTTTCATACCATGATTTTCAACTTATGGGAAGCATAACTTTTGCATATGAGCTCTATTTGACACAATTTCTACCCATTAGAAAGGTAGTTATGTGTAGAACAATGCAAAAGTGTTTGGGATAAGTGAGATATTTTTACCCCAAAGAGCATCATTTAATACCTTAAAATGGCTCTGGAAGGTTTAAGATCTTAATTCTCCAAACTATAAACTATCATCAAAATGGCCTTACCAGTTGACTCCTCCAATTTTTTCCACTATGAAACCATTTAGATAGATGAAAAATAATATAATGATCCAATCCAGATCATACCTCCCCATGTATGGAGACTTTTGGTCCCCAAAATATTTACTAAATAACGATAGGAAACTTTTCCTATACCTCCCCAAAGCATCATTTTTCTTTGTCTTAAAGTTTTTCTTTCAACTTAATCTACCAAAGGTCACACTACCCATTTCTTACAATTTTGGACCTTTTCTACAAAATTATGTCGCATGTCAACTCTTCTTGAGCATTTGGTGCTAATTCTTCTATGGAAGGTAGGATTTTCTCTTCCTCTTGATCCAACATTGAAGGCTTATAGACATTGAGATTCTAGATAATCACTATTGAGTAAATGTGCATGTATGGAGGTAAATTGACTTTCTAGGTGTAATATCACTATTTTTCAATATCTTGAAAGAACAATATGATAGATCATTGATCTTGGTACAAGGATCCTACAATTGTTCTTTAATCAATTGTAACCATACTATGTCTCCCACTCTTAGTAATTTCTTTGTTTTATGTTGATCATTCCTGGCTTCATATTTTTCAATGACCTCTTCAACATTTCCTATACTTTCCATGGATCTACACAATATTCTAACAATATTTTCAATTCTTAGTGCATCTCCTATGAGGTCTACCCTCTTTACTCATTGATTTCGATATACAACATTCAAGGGTGAAGGCAGATTATCTCTAAATAAATTTCCACAATGTGACTTACCAATATAATTGTAGACTAATTTGTTATAAGAGTGTTGTATAAATATTATTTTTAAATCCATGTCTACATATGCTTTTGATTGTAACCCTTCAAAAGTCGCACCAAAGTCTTGTTGATTAATTATGTCCTCCCATCTATTTGTTGTAACACCCCTATGGTTCTACTTTTTAAACATTAACTATTTTTAGCCATTGAACTATTATTGTATTGAATGGTTATGGAAGCCATGATGGGACTTATGTGATGTTGTAATTATTTTATTATTATTTGAGATAATAAAACATTGCTTGGAACTAATTTAGGAAGGAGCACTAGAGTTTAGAATACTTCTTGCCAACTTAGAAAAACTTGTTGGTGGTCAAGTCCATATGATGGACCTTCCCTAAAAGTATCCTAAAAATCCCTAGGAGAAAATAACTAAAAGAAATTAAATTAACATAATAGGAGAGAGATTATGTTAATCATTTAGTTGGAGAGAAATACTAAGTGGGGTAGAATAAATCACTTTGTGAGAGAAAGGCGTTCTTAAAAGATAAAGAAATTTTATTTTATTTTTCAAGAAAGCTAAAACAAAAATGCTTAGGCAAAATGATGGCAGAATGTAACACCCTCCTCCCACATGTACCCAAGTAACTAGCCAACCGGGATAAGCATGTGACGAGAAGTTACTATGACATGACTCAACCTCCTAAGTCACCTTAAGGAAGTGGAATCGATGGAAACACACCATACATACCTTCCACATTAGCATCAAGACTCTCAGGAACCATCCCAACTTCTTAGATAACTAGTCCCTGAGTCCCAGTGACTTTTTTGAACATTACACTCCTAGATGCTCCCTTAATATGGGCATGCATGCATCAAGAGGGCTATAGAGGCTCCCACATCATGGTATGCCGGCATCCAGGGACTTTTCTGCCCAGTGTTTGCTTGCATCCTCGATATTTGAGTGACTTTCTTAGGCCCAAAGTCAAGGTCACTGGCCAAAACTAAATGAGAACTTCAGAACAAAAAGATAACAATGAGATGATTATACATTGTAACTACTTAAATAAGGGCTTGACTAGACCCCTGCTAGCCATGACAAGCATTTCGTCAAACATATCACAAATATGTAATCTACAGTTTTAAACAACAGATCTAAGCATTGGGGTCTCATACTCATCTGAGAATTTCTAATAAGAAATGATGCCTAAAAACATTAGTTGATGTTTTGTCCATTAGACCATAGATACATTGTTCATTCATTTTCAAGTAAAAACATGATGAGAGCCATACATAGCCACTTTCATATACAAATTCATAACCATCATAACAAAAACCAAAATACCAAGTAAACAACAACCATATGATTCACATATAAAATAGTACAATACTCATAATATAACAAGGAGAAATAACCTCATATTAATGACGCAAAGGGAAACAATTTGTGGGACTTCCACAAATCACCCAATTGTAGACACGACTCAGCCAAATATCTCTTCATCTAGTGACCCTTGTGCCATATTCCAAACATGAATCTGGGATCTCATAAAACACATCAATCAAAAACCAACTAGGGCTTCCAGAGGCCAAACCATCTCAACCCATAAAATAGTGATTCACCTCATAATCAGACATCAAAAAACCATCACTAGATCAATCTCTAGCCAAGCCTTCCAAGGCTCGAGAGCCTTTGCTCCAGTCAAGGCTCCAGGACTAGTAACTCAACCCATAGATGCTGTCGGGATCAAAAGTGTTTGTCTAACCAAGGCTCCAGGACTGGTAACTCAACCCACCAAGGGCTCCAGAGTGTGTTTCCAACCAAGGCTCTAAGACTGATAACTCAACCCAAATTGTTACAGGGCTCTAGAGGATTTGTCCAACTAAAGCACCAGGAACTAGTAACTCAACCCAAGCTAAACGAAATATGAGAACCAACTAGAAAAACAAACAAATAAACCCACAACACCATGACTATCCAGGAAAGGGAAAGGCTAGGCAAATCGACTGTTAATCCAGGAAATCCTGCATTCCATTGATAGAAAATGACCAATAAACCACATGAATATTTCGTGCATGCCAAAACTAGTGAGGAAAACATACGTGCAACTTGGTACCTACAAGAAAAACCCAATGTAACTGTTGATCTCGATGCCCTCTTATTCTTTGCTACTCTTCCTTTGCCTTCTTGGTCCAAAACTCCATGTATTCCACACTCTCCAAGAGTCCTCAAAGAAAACTCTAAGTGTCCAAGAGTATGAGAGAGAGAGAATATAGAGATAGCTCCAAAAATGAACTGACAAAATTCTATGTACTAATCCTCATAAACATTTTTATTAATGAGGCCTCTATTTTCTTCATTTTCCATTATTTTCCTTCATTTTCCTCCTCACATGCAACCTATGACCTTTCACCTCCTTTTTGTCATCATTTCCATTATTTTCATAAATAAATGTGCCAAAAATACCATTTTGCCTTTCCAAAGTTGTTGCCATTGCCTTTGCCAATTTTCTTAGCCATTAATAAATCACAAGTCATGCCCGTCACTATGCTTTTACCCAACATTCAACTTGGAATAAGTGTCCCTTCAACTGTGGTTAGTATTTTTTCTTAATAATTAAATTTTATTACATGGAATTTCCACTAGGGTTATTACAGAACCCCCTCCCCCTCCCACCCCCTCAGGGAACACTGTCCTCGGTGTTCAACAACACTTATACCCACAATACATAATGCCCATGGAGCTTTATAACTTAGCTCATTATAATATTTATAATGATCACCCCGCTAAGAATAAAACAACAAGAAAACATAACATGTATAACATCATAATGACATGACAACCATACCGCTTGTTGCAGCTTTATAACATAACTCATGGTGGTATTTACATCCATATACATATGTACATATATCAAAACATCACCAAAGCATGTACTAAAACATATACCAAAACATCCGTGAAACCAATGAATAAGGAAGGATACATATCTTGCGTCTAATTTTCCATCTCCCATGTAGCTTCATCGAGCACAATGTGATTCCATTGCACCTTAACCTACTCGATTGCTGGGTTCCGGATCATGCACATATTTCTTTACAAAATGCACTGTGATTCTAGTAGGAATTCTCCTTCTTGGTCAACTTGCAATACAGACTAGTCAATCATATGATGAAAATATTTAACATACTTCTTAAGCAATGACACGTGGAAAAAATCATGGAATTTCATTATGAGAGGCAGTGTAAGTCAATAGGCTATTGGCCAAATCCTCTCAATAATCCTGAAAGGTCCACAAAACCAGGGTGCCAACTTGGCACATGATCTAATCCTCAAGGAGCTCTTTTTCAGTTTGATGTGCAAGTACACTTATTCCCTAACTTGGAAATCCTTCAAAAACCTATCCTGATATACATAGCTCTTCTGTCTATCCTGTGCTACTTTCAAATTCTTCTTGATTGCCTACATTTCTCACTCCATGTTTTCTAGCATGTCTAGTCCAATCAACACACTATTAACTAGATCACTCCAATTAATGGGAATATTACAAGTCTGCCTATACAATGCCTCAGACGGAGTCATCCTCAAGGATTCCTGATACCAATTTTTGTAAGCAAACTCTACCAATGGAAGGTACTCTTCCCACTTCCACTATTGATGCATCACATACATCCTCACCATGTCTATCTACGGATGATAAGATGTACTAAAGGCAAAATATTTGCCCTAACCTGTAAATAACGCCTTCCAGAACTTGGAAATGAAATTCACATCCCTCTCTGACACATTATTATTTTGAACTCCATGCAATCTAACCACGTCCTTGATGAAGAAATTTGCTACATCACTTGCTCAGAATGTACAGTTCACCGGAATGAAGTGCACTACCTTTGCAAACCTGTCCACCACTACCAAGATGGAATCATGCTATCTCACTGTCCTCCGAAAACCAGTGTAAAATTCCATGGAAATGACCTCCCATTTCCACTCTAGAATCAGAATTGGTTGTAGCAATCCACCTGGATGTTTACACTCTGCCTTCACCTACTGACAATCCAAGCACCTAGCCACAAACTCTCCTACATCCTCCTTTAGAGTCATCCAATAATAGTATCTCTTCACTGCTATCAACAGCTTCTGATAACATGGGTAACATGAATATGTTTTCGCATGAAACTCCCTCAAGATCACCTTCTTGAGCTCATTGTTGTCCGACACATATATCTTGTCTCTAAATCTAACCAATCTGTCTGCCATGAGATGATAGTCCACATCCTTTGCACCTGCATCTGTACATGTACCTATACCACTACATGTACCTATACCTGTACCACTACCTGTACCTGTACCTATACCTATACCACCACCTATACATGTACATGTACCACTACCTGTACTCTACTGCAACCTATGCATAATCTCCATATACCTGACATCCTGTTGACCTGCCTGCAAGATCCTATCCTGTAAGTCTGTCTGATAGGAGCTCATATTTGCTAATCTTTACCTTTGATATACCTGATCTCAAATTCGAACTGACTGATTGTGGAGAACCACCGAGCCTGCCTACCATTTAGATTCAGTTGGTCAAATAGATACTGCAAACCACTATGATCACTTATCAATACAAAGCTCCTGCTAAGTAGATAGTGCCTCCGCATCCTCAATGCATGTATGATCATTGCCAACTCAATATCATGTGTGGTATATTCTTGCTCGTGCTCATTTAGTTTCCATGACTCATAGCATACCACCTGTCCATCTTGCATAAGGACTCCACCAAGTCCTCTCTTGCACGCATCTGTACATAATGCAAACTTTTTGTCCGGATATGAAATCTTTAGCACTTGTGCATGTGGCAACAACTGCTTGATCTGCTCAAAACTGGCTACACACTCCTCTGTTCATTCAAACTTCTTACCTTTCCTCTGCAATGATGTGATAGTATAAGCGATTTGTGAGAAGTTCTTGTTGAGCCTCTTATAATAACCTTCTAACCTCATGAAAGATCTCAACTCATCCATATCCCTGGGAGCTGCCCAATCCATGATAGCTCTTACCTTTTTTGGATCCACTGTTATGCCCCGCTTGGAGACAACATGCCCCAAGTAGTGTACCTCAATGTGAAATAAACTACACTTGTTGAGCTTAGCATACAACTAATGCTCTCTCAACAACCTCAACACTGCTGCTAAAGGATCGACATGCTCTTCTTCATGTTTAGAATATACCAATATATCATCAATGAATACAATAACAAATTTATCCAAATACAGATGCAACACACTATTTATCAAGAACATAGTTACTGATCAAACGAGAACTATTACCTCAAAACGAGTACTCTAGCCAAAACCCCCCCAAAAAACATGAAAAAATAGGCTGAAAACGAAAAGTGTTGATGCTGGAATAACAATTTTTTCGGGGGGTACATTTTCAACGTTTTTTAAAAATGGCAGTAAAACCCAAATTTTTGTGTGCAAAAAACACCTTGAAAAAAAAATGTTGGTGATGGAATAACATTTTTTTATTTTCAGGTTTAATTTTCAACATTTTTTAATAATGACGTTAAAAATAAAATATCATGACCCTGAAAATCTTTAATTTTCAAACAATTTTCAAGCATGAACTTGAGAAAAAATACTTATAACTGTTTTCAACCATAGCATTAAAGATAAAATATTCATGACTTAGAAAAACATGAAAATATTCATAAATTTTTCAACCATGGAATTAAAACCAAATATTATGACAAAAAAAAAAAAAAAAAAAAATCCAAAATATTTCAAACATGACATTATGGAAAAAGAAAAAAAGAAAAAAAAAAAGAGTTAAAAAGAAAAAGAAAATTAACTTGTATATATATATATATATATATATATATCTAATTCAACTATTCAAAAAAAAGACACACAAAAATAAAACAAGAAAACAAACTTTCAAATATTGCAAAAAAATAAAAACAATAAAACATAAAAACTCAACATTTCAAAAAAAAAAAATCTTAATAAAAAAATATCAAACATAAAAATTTAAAAATTAACAAAAGCAAATAAAAAACATTTATTTGCAGTTAAAAAAGAAAGAAATAGAAACAAATTAATTAAAAAGATGAAAATAATATAAAAACAATAACAAAATTAAAATATATAAAATAAATTAATTAATTAATTAATTAAAATTAAATTAAAATTAAAACATTGAAGAAAAAACGAAAAAAAAGGCCATGGGTTGGCATGAATCAGCCCCTGCCACACCATAGCGTGATTTCAAAAAAAAATTGAAGAAAAAAACCTAAAAAAAAGGCCATGGGCAGCCCGTGCCACCCCAGGGCCCAATTTACAAAAGATAAAATAAAAATAAAAAGTTAAAAAGAAAAATTGAAAAAAAAAACCCAAAAAAAAGGCCTTGGGGTGGCACAAGCCGATTCCCGGAATCATCCCCTGCCATCTCGGGGCCCGATTTAAAGAAAAAAAAGAAAGGCCCTTAGGTGGCAGGGACCAATTCCCGGAAAGGGCCCTAGGGTAGCCCCTGCCACCGTAGGGCCATTTTTTTTCTTCCCGTGCGGCTTAGCCAACCTAGGGGAGGCAGGGGCGACGACGCTTGGCACCCCTGGGTCGGCTGGGCTGTAGTGCTAGGCCAGGAGGGAGCTGCATCCCTGCCACCCCCGGGTTAACTGGGCCAAGGGGGTGGGCGGGGAGGGCGTTGTGTCCCTGCCACCATCAGGCCAGCTTGGTAGCGGGGGTGGCTGGGGAGGGAGCTACGTCCCTGCCACCGCCGGGTCGGCTCGGCTGCAGGGGTGGGTTGGGAAAGAGTTGCATGGAGCTCCCTGCCCATCCACCACCGCGGCCCAGCCGACCCAGGCATGGCAAGGGTCAATTCCAACTCCCTCCCTGCTCACCCCCGCGGCCCAGTAGGCTCGGGGTGGGCTGGGAAGGAGCTATGTGCAGCTCCCTCCTAGCCCAACAGGGGCTGATTCCAGAAATTGGACCCTGCCACCCCTGGATCGGCTACAAGCCCTGGGGTGGCAGGCGCCGATTCTTGGAATTGGCCCCAAGGCCTTTTTTTTGTTTTTTTGTTTTTTATAATGATTTATATTCTAATGTTTCTGTTTAATATATAATTGTTGTTTTCTAAATATTTTTTATTTTAATGTTTAATTTTTTTAATATTATTATTTTTTTCTTTTTTCTTTTTAATTTTATTATTTTTTTTTCATTTTTATTTTTAGTTATTTTAATTATTATTTACTTCAAAAAAATTGTTTTTTTATTTTTTATTTTTGTTAATTTTTATTTTTATTTTTTATTTTTCCTTAAATTGTGTTGTATTTATAAAGTATTTTCAATTTTTTTTTTTTTTAATTTTGGGACTACATTTTATAATTTTTTTACATTTTTTTTTTGTCTTTTTTATAAAAAAAGTTGTCATGTATTTTATTTTTTATTTTATGTTGTATTACTTGTCAGTGTCCTAATCTTTGTTGCAACACTGACCTTCCTAGCCTTTTACTATGTCAAAATTATAGTGAACTCGGGAGGTTTGTCTCCAAGCTTTTTAAGCATAAGAATAAAATCTTAAATCTAATTCGTTTCTTTAGGTCCGATAGACCAAATTTTGGCCTCAGTGGACATTAACCATCATCATCATCATTATCTTTTGTGTTTTTTTTATTGTTTTTATATTTTTTAATATTTGTTTTCTTTTGCGTTATTTTTTGTGTTTATTATTTTTTTTTTTCCCATGGGAAAAAATCGTAATTTCTATTAATATAAAGAAATTACATTTTGTAGATGCCAATGCATATTCATATGGAGGCTGCTGAGCCTGTAGAGTTCACAGTCTATAGATCTGATAGATAGTCTAGAAGTCTCCACGCAGGGAGTCTGCAAAGTCTGTACTAGTTGTGACTATAATATGTTCAAAATTTAAAGTCCTGCTCTACGCAGAGAGCGACATATAAACTATATGCAACCATAAAAGAGTTGTTAAACATGTCCATACAGTGGATCATATATACATGATAATACAAAAAACAGTACAAAAAACAGTGCTTGTTGTATGAGGGCCTTAAAGCCCATTTCCTATGGGATCGTCAAAAGGTCTATGATAATGCTGGTAGAAAGTTCCGTCTATTTCCTCCTGTATCAACCAGTCATTTCCTTGTCTGTGCGCTGCTTCTTTGGATAATTAATCTGCAACTGTGTTTTCTTCCCTGTAGATTTGTTGACAGACAAATGATTCAAAAGAAGTAATCAGTCTTTTTACTTCATCTAATATATGCCTTAATGAAAATGCATAGCAATGAGATGCATCATTCAGCCAGTTGCAAACAATTTTAGAATCTCCAAATAGTTGTAGGTGTCTGCAATGTTTTTGTAATGCAAAGTGAATGATATGTTTTGTCGTGCATAGTTCAGCAAAATTATTGGTGCCTCTGCCTAGGTTGATTTGGATCTTGTAGCAGTGCAATTCATTGAGATATAGGATGGCGCCTCCCCCACAGCCTGCTTCCTGAGCGGAGCCATCGAAATAAGCCCAGGGCTTGGTTTTATCTATGATCTCAGGTCTGATGGTGCGGGGGGGGGCAGAGGAATCCACTTCAGGGAGCAGGTCAAAGTCAGCAATCGTGTGGTGCAAAATGGCAGGCCAATGGGGGGTCTTTAAGTTAAAGATGGCCTGGTTACGCGCAATCCATAAAGCCCAGCATACCAGCAAAGGTATGTTTATGGATTTTCCGGAGTGATTTTGACACCAATCATTCCAAGCTTCCATGAGATTGTTGCCTTGCCAGTTCTTTAAGCTTGGATAGTGAGAGATGAGGGATTGCCAAAATTCTATAGCAGTGCTGCAATTTAAGAATAGATGCTCTGTACTTTCTTCTTCCCTGTGGCATAAGTGGCATCGGAAGGGACCATAAAATGATCTCTTCATTAGATTGGTTCCAGTAGGAATCTTATCGAAGAGGATATTCCACATCAATAAGCGTGTGCGAGGAGCTGCCTTAAGCTTCCAGAGCGTTTTCCAGGTTGGGTGGATGTCCCGGGGCTTGAAGGGTTCCATGAGCCTAATATAACCTTGTCTCGGGGTATATAATCCATGTTTAGCAAGGGCCCAGATGATCTCATCCGGTCCTTCTGTAAGTCTGATATGTGCCTGGGTAAGGGCATCCGTATAATCCTGCCATTCGTGCTGCCACTGAACTGGTATCTCCAACGCTTGTGCTGATATCCATGCCTGTTGGAGAAAGGTAGAATTGTCGTTATCGCCGATGTGCTTTATGTGAGTTACTCCTCTGCTGTGTAGATATCTAATAAGGTCTGCAGATAATCTATGGGCATTGCCACAGCCAACCCACGGGTCCAATCCAATTCGAACAACATTTCCTTCCTTTATACGCCATGTAATTCCTTCTCGCAGTAGTGATAGTGAGCCGATGACCGCTTTCCAGATATTAGATATGTTATTGCTAGTTCCATGTTGTAGACGGAACCAGTCCATTAAATTCAATGGCTTGATGTATTTTACATGTGCAACTCGGGTCCAGAGACTATTTGTGGTGAGGAGCTGCCACCCAAGCTTGGCTGCTAATGCTCTGGAGAATAGATCAAGCCTCTTTATGCCCCATCCTCCCCATCTTTTGGGTTTTGCAATGGTGTCCCATTTGACCCAGGCAAATAGCTTCCCCGGTTGATGTCCTTTCCAAAGAAATCGACAGCATATGCTTTGTAATCGACTCAATATACCTTTTGGTATCCAGGCCAAGGTCATCCAGTAGACTGGAGTGGCTTCAATAACTGCTTTAATGAGAACCAATCTGCCTGCTCGGGAGAGATATTTGTGATACCATACCTGTAGTCTTTTTTCCACTTTCGCTATGAGCCAAGTCCAGTCTGCTATCCTATATCCGAGTGGTTTTAATCTAACACCCAGGTACTTTATACCATCTGTCAAATTCAATGAGGTGAAAGGGAAGCGTTGTGATGCAAAGGTGATTTCATGTTGAGAGCATCCAACTGTAGTAATCGTGGACTTGCTGTCATTGATCCTCATACCTGTAGCTTGCTGGAAAAGTAGGATTAAGTTCTGAAGAGTAGTGGAGTCCCCAATGCTGCCATTTAAGAATATCAGAATATCCTCAACAAACAATAGATGAGTAAGATAAAAATTATCCGCAATTTTAATGCCAGTCAGTTGATTTCTATCTCGAGCAGATGTAATAATCCTACTTAATCCTTCCATAATAAGCAAGAATAGCAGGGGTGAGAGCGGACATCCCTGTCTGAGGCCCCTTTCTGATGTGAAAAAAGAAGTAGCTTCGCCATTGAGAAGCACACTGTAGGACACATCAGTGATGCAGCTCATCATCCATTTGATATAATCATAGGGAAAACCAAGATGAGTCAACAACAGTCTAATATAGAGCCAGTTTGTTCTATCAAACGCCTTGGATAGGTCCACTTTAAGAATCATTCCTTTCTGCTTTTTGACCTGCAAAGTATGCATGAGTTCTTGTGCTGTGGCAATAGCTTCGTGAATCTGTCTGTGATGAAGGAAGGCAAATTGCTCAGGAGATATATGCCGAGAAAGAATAGGCTTCAGGCGGTTGGCTATGATCTTGGCAATGATCTTGTATAGGCAGTTACAGAGGGATATGGGGCGGAAATCATCGAAGGAGACTGGATTGTTTGATTTAGGGATAAGTGCAATGAATGTGGATTTGATGGCAGAGGATATTCTGCCCCTCCTTCTGTAGTTCTCGACAATCTTAACAAGGTCATTCCCCAGGATTTCAAAGAAAGCGATATAAAATTCGATGGTCCACCCATCTTGGCCTGGGCTTTTATCTTTTTTAAACCATTTTATAGTAGCCTCCAATTCATCCATAGTCACTTCCTTCAGTAGTTCTTCCGAGTCTTCTTGTAGCACAAACCTGGGGAAATGTTCAGCCACCCTCATGATCTCCATGATATTTATATCTCTAGGAGCTTTGTAAATACCCCTGAAGTGCTCTGTAGCTAACCTGGCCAGGTTCTTCTGAGATGAAACTGGATGCCCTCGCTCATCCTGCAATTCCCAAATAGTATTGATGGATTTGCGTCCATTGGCAAATTTATGATAAAACTTTGTGTTATCATCCCCCTCTGTGAGCCATATCGCCCTGCTCCTTAGTCTCCAACTTTCTTCTCTTTCCTTCAGAATATGTGAGCGCTTCGCGATGAGAGAGGAGTACTGTTCTTTGCTCTCTGGAGTGGGGAAGGTCCCATCTGATGAGTCCTCGAGTGAAGCGATGACTCTTTCGGCCTCCCTCAGAGTATTGTCATCACGGATGCGTTTCTGATGAGCCCAGCTTTTAGATATCCTCTTAAGTTCAGATAATTTTCTAACGAAACCTTCTGTATGATCTTCATATACCCCAATATGGTTGGTTTGCCAATAGTTAGTTACCAACTGTATGTATGAGGGGTCCTTTAACCAAGAGGCACTAAATTTAAAGGGGCTCTTGATCTTATGGTTAATGTCGACCATTTCTAAGAAAATTGGTCGATGGTCTGATATGCCGCCAGTTCCAACCCATTGACGTATGCGGGGGAGTCTGTTGTGTAGTGATTCCTTGATAAGGAATCTGTCTAGTCTTCTGGCCAAGCTTTGTTCTCCACTGCGGTTGTTTGTCCAGGTATACTGTATTCTGGCAGAAGGAATGTCCACCCACTGGTGTTCCTCCAGTAGATTGGAAATAGTGTCTGATAAGGAGTCTACCTGCGCCAAGTGCCCCCATGATTCACAGAATCCCAGTGAGAAGTTTAAATCGCCTCCAAGTATAATGTTATCTGCCTGAAGTAATTCTGATTCCAGTAAGGTTCTCCAATAATTTGCTCTGTCAGCACAAGGGCCATAGACATTGATGATGCGAATCTCCGTCTCAATGGAATAAGCAAAAATGTCTAAGCCAATGAATCCTCTGCCTCCCCAAATATTCCTGATCTCCATTGCTTTGTTACTAATCCCAATGGCTAAACCTCCGGATCTCCCGGACGCATCCAGTGCATGAAAGGTCCAATTGGGCAGCCAGGAGTTGAGAGTATGGATAAGAGGTTCAGCCAAACAGAGGGATTCTTGAAGAAAGATAATTTCCGATTGCGATGAGATGAGCAGTCGCCTGAGTGCTAGTTTTTTGGCCAAACTAGCAAACCCTCGGCAGTTATAGGATATAATCTTCATGAAGGGTGATAGGGGGGGCCGTTCTTCGCTCTAAGGGCCCTGAGAATAGTTTGTTGTCGCCCAAGGGCGACTTCTTCATCAGCAGTGTGTCTTGCTTTGGTGATACGAGAGGGTCAACCTCGAGAGTTCTTGTGAGCGACAGGGGCGACTTCAGAGTCCAGACCAAAGGCATCAAATCCTCTATCCTTCGATCGGGATCGAAGGGAATATCGGGGGGATACCGGGGGGGAGGGGATGGAGTGGGATGCGAGGGAGGATGATATCAGAGATGGCTGGCAAGGGGATGTTACTGGAGATGGGAGCGGGAGGGAGCATATGAGGGAGGGAGAAGGGGGAAAGTCCCGAGGATAATGAAAAACCACAGAGGTCGAATGTGCAGATATAGGAGGTGTGCAAATAATGTGATGAGATGTATTGCCAACTGATATGCAAGAAAAAGGAGGCAAAGTAGAGGGGGATGAATTTAACATACCCGTCGTCGCGATGCCCTCCTGTACAGTCGCTGAGTGTACTGGAGCAGGAGATGAAGGATGGGGAGCTGTGGATTCTTTAGGAGCCTCAGCATTATCAGGAGTGCCTCGTGGATCTCCATCTTCATGTGCTCGCTCCTCTTGATTCTTCTCCGGATTCAGCCTGGGAGTATGGTCCAAGGGATGCTCAGACTCTCCATCCTGTACATTCTCCCTTCTTTTCCGGAGGAGTGGACAATCCCGGTATAGGTGTCCCACTTTGTGACATCTACGGCAGTGATACGGAATACCTTCGTAGTCGATGATTTTCTTGCGAGCCGTGTCTCTCCATTGAATGGTAATGAACTCTTGTAGACCTCCCCTGGTATCCAGATTGATAAGAATCCGGGCATATGCCATCATGCCAGTGTGCTGGTAGGATTTATCGTAGTCCATGTAGGAGCTAATGGCGTTGCCAATCCTCCTGAAGATATCTTCTGACCAGTATTGTAGTGGTAGGCCTGGGAGTCGAATCCATACGGGCCTGATGCCAATCTGCTCCGTCTCGGGGTCGAATAAGGGAGTCCATCGCTTAAGGAGCACCGGGGCATGTTCAAAGTGCCATTAGGAGGACACGACCCAGTTGGTATGATCAGCACGAGCGAACCTCAACGCGAACCATCCCCTCACGAAAGTTTGCACGAAAGGGATGTCCACCAAATGTTGACCCCAAACTTCCGCTGCCCAGGTCTTCAAACGTGCTGCTGTATAGTTCCGACCTCTGATGCGCCCAACCAGTACTCGATCTGCAAATTCCATAGTCTCACCCCACTGAATGTCCTCCTCTAGCCTGAGAAAGATGTCGTCCGCCTTTGATTTGAAACACCTGTACTTCTTTTTAGGGCCCTGGGGGGGTGGTAGGTTGTGTGGCCGGCCCAAGGGAGGGGCAGTAACAATCGGAGGTGTAGGGTTCCGATACGAGGAGGAAGGGTCTCCGATGCCAGTAACAGGGGGGGGACCAGAGAGCGGGGGAACAGTAGTGAAACTTCCCGACGAAAGACCGAGAGATCCGGCGAAACCGGCCGAGGCAGTGGGCAGTGAAGGGGTTGAAAGCGGCCGGGAAAGGGTACCAGATGCCGCAGGATCTAGACCAGGGTTAGGGTTCAAACAACCAGATACAAAACTGAGGGTTGTCGAAGAGTGGGGGGGGCTAGAGAGAACTGGCCAAGTAGGTGGTACATCCGGGAGGACCACAGAATATGACCTTGACTGTTCCCCTAGTGAAAACAGAGAGTAGTTTTCGGAGAGGCCAGAACTGAACATACCTTCTGATGTGGAGAAGGATGAGCGCCAAATGGATACCCCCTCCAGCGGGTCTTTTGAGTAATTGACAGCTTCGAGGTCCTCCATATCGCCAACTGCGTCTCGGAACGACGTACACCTCAGAAAGTAGAGAAAACCAGAGAAAATGACAGATCTCCGAGTAAATAGATCGAGCTGGGCAGGTAAGTTATAACCATCACGGGTTGTCAACCGGGAGTCGCGATACAGTAACCCTTCCTTGCCTAACAGTCTACCAGCTCGAGCGATGGAGGAGCGTTAAGCGGTTGTATGGTGAACGACATCTGTGCAATTTTTTGTGTTTATTATTATTTTTTAATATTTAAATTTTTTGATATTTTTTAATGTTTTTTTTCACAAGTTAATTTTTTTTTTTTTTACTATTTTATTGTTTTTTTTTTATGTTTTTCTTTATTATATATATTTTTTATATTTTATTTTTTTTGTCGTGTTTATTTTATTTTATTTTTTTGTTTTATTATCTACATGAAAATCACCAACATTAAAAAAAATATCTACACTTAACACATTAGAAAATTTAAAGTGTAAAAAATAAGCCCTCTAAACAAAAAGGGTTGATATTGCATTAGCACTATTCAAAATCAAGATGTAAGTCACTAAGAAAAAAAAATGTATAGTAGATACATAAAAAAAATTGAGGTGTCAAAATAAGCCCTCTAAAAAAATCCATGTTGATGCTGCATCAACACTTTTCAAAAAATCATCATGAAAATCACTAACAAAAAAAATGTTCAGACTAGATACATAAAAAAATTTGAAGTGTCAAAAATAAACCCTCTAAAAAAATTTGTGTTGATGTTGCATCAACACTTTTCAAAATCATCGTGAAAGTCACTAACATTTAAAAAAAAATGTTCATACTTGATACATAAGAAAATTTAAAGTGCCAAAACTATGCTCCAAAAAAAATTTGTTTATCCTAAATCACCACTTTTCAAAATCGACTGATTTTTTGCTACCTCAAAAAAATGGGTGCTAGGTCACTTTCTCGTTTGATCGGTAACTATGTTCAAGCACATAAAGGTAGCTAGAGCATTAGTTAAATCAAATGGAACAACAACAAACTCATAATGCCCATACTTGGTCCGAAAAGATGTCTTGTAGATGTCCTCTTCTTTAATGGGTACCTGATGATATCTGAATCTTAGATCAATCTTCGAGAACATTGTTGTTGCCTTCAACTGATTGAGCAAGTCATTAATCCTTGGTAACTGATACCTGTTATTGATGGTCACTTTGTTCAATTCCCTGTAATCAATGCATAATCTAAGAGTACCGTCTTTCTTCTTCATAAGCAATACCGGTGTACCCCATGGAGATACACCTAGCCTAATGTATCCATTGTCAAGCATTTCCTTCAACTGCAGATTCAAATCTACCAACTTAAGTGTACTCATCCTGTAAGTTGCCTTTGATGCTAGAGCTTCCCCTGGAACCAACTCAATAGAAAATTCTACTTCCTTGTGATGTGGCAACTCTGAAATCTCTATGAGAAACAAATCTTGAAACCATTGTAAAACTGGGTACCTTCTCAAAACACCTTCATCCTGACATTCCTTACCTTTGTCAGAAATATTCCCTACAAACAACACACATCCTTTTATGCGACTATGCTTTGCCTACATAGTTGTCACCATACCAACTCATGTGGCTTTCTTCATACCTCGCAAAACTCTTTGTTCTCCATTGTCATCTAAGAAGTCAATGGTATTGTCATAAAAATCCACCTTGGTTCTATGAAGGTACAACCAACCCATGACCAACAACATACCATATGATCCTAATGGTAATACATTCAAATGTGTTACGTAAGCATACTATTAAAATCAAATGCACAAGCTCTTACCCAAAGGTGAACTCACTTCTTCGTACCTGTAGCCAAATATACTAACTAAGATTATGCATGCACTTCTTTGTTCAAACCCCACTTATCCACCAGGTCATGATTAACATAACTATAATTAGATACAAGGTCAATCAAAATAGAAACAACTTGATCACAAAGCTTACCGTCCATCTCAATGATAGATGGTTGATAGTCTGCCTCTCTATTATCCAACGGTACATAGATCTTAGGAATACTCTTCCCAACATCGCCCACTATATGTACCTCCTCAGCACTATAGATCTACAGTCTACCACCCTGACGTTGTGGACAATCTTTCCTGCGATGATCTCCTCCACAAGTCCAACACCACATGGGATCCTTATTCTACTTCTCAGATCGAAGTCCCTGTCCTTTTTCAGATGCATTGAATTTCTTAGATGACACTGCATTGTATTTATTACCTGTACCCTAAGGTATTTCTCGCTTCTTGTCCCATTTTCCTTTGTTCTTATCATTTCCCTTCCATTCTTTCTTTGTCTTTGATCTGTGCTTCGATTGCTCATAGAAATTCTTTAAATTTCGGATGGCCTCCTCCAATGATCTAGGCTCATCAAACTTAATCCTGTATTTGATTGAAATCGGTAATCCACTAATGAAACTCGGAATCTTGGCCTTCTCCTCCTTGAGGTAAGGCACATACCTCAACAACTCCAAGAACTTGCTAGTGTACTCCTCATCTTTCGTCGATCTCGTATTTAGCTTGTAGAATTATTTTTCCTTGTCATCAAAGTATCTCTCTGATAGGTACTTCTTCTTGAAAAGTATTTCGAACTCATTCCAAGTGGATTCTGCCTTATGAATACCTCTAACATTCTTCACGTCTTCCTACTACATATATGCTTTACCTTTGAGACTGAATATAGCTATTCCAACTTTCATGTTCTTTGAATAATCATGCAACCTGAAGAACTTTCTCATGCCAAGCAACCATGCCTCTACATTCTGTGATTTCTTCATCTCTCCATCAAATGTAGGCGCCTTTTATTTCTTAAACTCATCTGGAAAATATCCGCTATCATTCCTATTGTAAGGATGATAACGATGACGATCGTAGTGCCTATTTGAGCTAATGTTAGAATAGTACACGTGTCCATCACCTTTCCTATCTAGAGTATTCAAAAACTTGTTGTCTCTCACTGTATCATCTTTGTCCGTCCTGTGACCACCATGAGACCTATTGCCATATGCCCCATTAGTTCTGTCCTCCTGCTCATAGTTGATTCGAAGTGGTCCCTGTCGCTGCAATTTTGATAAACTATGAAGTATCACTGCATTTTCCTCTTCTTGTTTCTCCTGTGCCTGTATTATTTTGTCATTGTCTACCTTACAAATCCTTATTTCTTCCTTTAATATTCTCAACATGTCTTCTAAATCAGGAGAGCTCCCAACACCACGCTGCTAATCTGATCCATAGGGAGAGTATTAGGAACTCTAGTCTACCATCTTGCTAGTCATCTTTAATATTTTTTCGTGCAAGGTATGTCATGACAGCTAAACCAAATCACAATAAACCAATGTACCTTATCATAATTCAGGGAGGATACCTCGTCTTCATGATCAATACACCATATACAAATATAACACATAAGAATATGACCATATAACCATCATTCTAGCTAGAATCTAGTCATCAATCCATGACCATATCAACTACTCATACTGTGACCTCGTGTGTGACAACAACGACCACACCATTGTACACTTGACCACATGTCAATACTAACGTGCATAAAAAATGCATAATCAACTATACACTCCTGACAAAACACTCGACAACAACAACATCAACTTCCCATGGTGACATCACTACAACCATGACCCATACCATACAAATGCAACAAGCACATGGTCTTACAACACAAGGAACACATATGCAACCGACATGAATGGATCACCAATACACAACCCATCCAGTTCGAGGGGTGAACCATGCACTAATACGACTTTGTAACACGCTCTTCTGATATCTACCCAATTGACCGGCCAACTGGGGTAAACATGTGACGAGAAGTTACTATGATATGACTTGACCTCCTAATTCACCTTAAGGAAGTGGAATCAATGGAAACACACCATACATACCTTCCACATCACAAACAATACTCTTAGGAACTATCCCAACCTCTCAGGTAACCAGCCCACGAGTCCCACTGAGATTTTTTTACCATTAACCTCCCGGACGCTCCCTTGATATGGGCATGCATGCATCTAGAGGGCTCTAGACGCTCCCACAACATGGATACCAGGGTCCAGGGAATTTTCTGCCTAGTGTTATGCCTGAATCCCCAGGATTTGAGCCACTTTTTTAGGGCGAGAACCCCGATCATTGCCCAGAATTGAATGTCACCTTCAAAACAGAAAGATAACAATGGAATGATGATACAAATGCAATTAATTAAACAAGGGCTTGACTGAACTCTTGCTAGCCATGACAAGCATTTTGTCAAACATGTCAAAAATATGTAATGTACATGTGTAAACAACATATCTAAGCATAGGGGCCTCAAACTCATTTGTAAATCACATTAGCTGCAGTTTCATCCATTAGGCAATATATACATTTCTCATTCATTTGCAAGTAAAAACATGATGTAAGGCATACATATCCACTGTCATAATACATATTCATAACTAGCATAATAACAACCAAAATACCAAGGAAAAACAACCATATGATCCACATATAAACCAATACAATACTCATAAAATAACAAGGAGAAATATATTAATGATGCAAAGGCAAATCAGTTGTGAGACCTCCACGAAGCACCCGACCATAGACATGGATGAGCCAAATGTCTCTTCAGCCAGTCACCCTCATGCCATATTCCAATCATGAATGTGGGATCTCATAAAACACATCAATAAAAAAACAACCAGGGCTTACAAAGGAAAAACCACCTCAACCCATGAAACAGTGATCCCACCTCACGGTTGGACATCACAAAACCATCATTAGATTGGTATCTAACCAAGCCTTCCAGGGCTGCAGAGCATTTGTTCCAACCAAGGTTCTAGGACTAGTAACTAAACCCACAATCATTGCTTGGCTCTAGAGCATTTGTCCAATCAAGGCTCCAGGACTAGTAACTCAACCCACCAAGGTCTCTATAGCATTTTTCCAGGCAAGGCTCCAGGAATGAAAACTCAACCCAAGTTGTTACAGGGCTCCAGATATTTTATCCAACTAAGGCTCCAGGAACTCGTAAGTCAACGCAAGTTATTACAGGGCTCTAGAGCTTTTCTCCAACTAAGGCTCCAGGAACTCGTAACTCAACCCAAGAGAAAGGAAACATGAGAACCAACAAAAATAAAACCCACAACACCATGGCTATCCAGAAAATGGCAAGGCTAGGAAAATCCACTATCAATCTAGGAAATCCTCCATGCCAATGATAGTTCATGACCAATAAACAACATGCAGATGCCATGCATTCCAAAAATAGTGAGGAAAACATACATGCAACTCCATACCTACAAGAAAAACTCATTGTAGTTGTTGATCCTAATGTTCTATTGTGCTTTCCTTCTTGCTCCAAAACTCAAGTATGCCACACTCTTTAGGAGTGATCCAAGAAAACTCGAAGTGTTGAGCTCCAAAACTGAACTGATAAAAGTCTGTGTACTGATCCTCAAAAGCCTTTTTATTAATGAGGCCTCTATATTCTTCATTTACCATTATTTTCCTTCATTTTCCTTCTCACATGAAACCTGTGACCTTTCACCTCCCTTTTCTCCTAACTTCCATTATTTTCATAAATAAATGTGCCAAAAATACCATTTTGCCTTTCCAAAGTCTTTGTCATTTCTTTTGCCAATTCCCTTAACCATTAATCAATCACAAGTGATCCCCATCACTATCCTTTTGTCCAACATTCATCTTGTAATAAGTGTCCCATCAACCGTGATTATTATTTTTTCTTTTATAAACTTTTATTACATGAAATTTTCACGAGGGTTGTTACACAGAACTTAAAGAAGGAAACTACTAAAATCTAGTTAGAATAAATCTATAAAAGAAATCACCTAGGAAGCAAAGAGATTGTTTATTCTAGAGGGAAAGAACATCTTAGCTCAAGGGGAACTGCCAGACGTAGTTCATGGTTGGGTGGAACGTGCTCAGTTCATGAGTATTCCCCAAGTGTTTGTTATAGTTAGCAATCTATACTTAATATATCATATGTATATTATTGGAATTAAGTAAGGAAAAATGGATTGGTTAAGGAGTGACTACTTATATTCAAGTTATATAAGGATTTGTTGTAACTTTATAGAAATCTTAAAATTATATTAGTTAATAAGACATGTTGTCACTCACTGCAAACTGTGTTTTCAGTCACCCAAAGTGTAAAAGAGCAGTGAACTTTGTGGTCATATTCCAAGCCACAGAAGCTATCAAAGCTAAATCAGACACCCTCCATTGCATGGTTCTTGGAACGAGCTTTCCATCGGTATATGGAAGTCTGAAAATGGGCTTATGGATCAGAAGAGATGGCATGTTGAAGTTTGGGGGTTCTGTTGTCTTTGAAATGAAGGAGAAGAGCATATTGAAGGTCCGAGAGGACATCGCAAATCACAATCAGAGTTTTCCACTGCAGAAGCAGGGGAGGTTAGGGCAAAACAAACGATCAATGATCATCGATATCACAAATTGATGATCGGCGGGTTCAGGCAGCGACGAGGCAATTGCACGTTCGGGGTAAAACCAACGATTAGCGGGTTCGGGCATATCGATGATCGGCGAGTCCAATGGATCACTCTTAATAAGTTCTGGGAGGAATATGTAGATGGTGTTAAAATGTCGGGATGACCAAAAACAATTTAACAAAGGTTTGCAGTGAAAAAACAAGGGCAAGTCGACCCTTTCTCTCTCCTCCAGGGGGGCCACGTGGCTGAACACTATTGGAGCCGATAAAGACATGGTGGCACTGATGTCACCATGATGTGGAAGTACAGAGGACACGTGAGATGTTGATTTGGCATTTTTAAGGTCCTATGGAGGCATATCCAGGTGACACATGTCAGCACTCAGGAAGTGCCATGTGGCAGCAATGACGTCACATCGGCTATCGCAAATCGACGCTTGCAGGTTGAGGCATGTTGTTACCTCAACGTTAAAACCCCAATTGCGATCCGCTGATAAAGGGGCTCCGATAAGCGGGCTGGCCCACAGACACATAAAGAGACGAGGAACTAAGGTCCAAGCATTAAAGGGCTATCGCATATCGGCGATCACAATTATCAAAGGGTCCAACCAAAGAGAGCGTCATGAAACTACCGAATGCCAATAATATTAAAATTGCTGAGGGGAAACCTTTGATAAAGGAGCTCCGATGTAAGGGTTGGCCCGTGGTCACATAAAGAGAAAAAGGAACCAAGGGACAAGTGCTAAAAAGCTATCGCAATCGGAGGTTGCAAACATGTTGCGGATCCAATGTAAAAGTCTCAACTAGAAACCTCAATTGCGATCCACCGATAAAGGAGCTTAGATATGAAGGATTGAGTCTAAGGTCATGGCCCTCGGTCATATGAGAAGAAATGAAAAAGGGGCTAAACCAAAGGGGGCCAAGGAGAATCAAAACTTGATGTTGGTAACATCCTCTGGAATATTAGTCCTGATGCAGTAGTGTTCCGACAATGTTGTACAGAGATTTGAAGGCAAATAGGTCAACAGCTGAAGAATTGAATGAAGGCATGGTGTAGCAATAAATCAGTATGGGAGCTTAGCAGGATTTGATAATTTAGCATGGAGGTCCATGTAGAGGAAAGACGAAGTACTACCCATATGACCTATGTTACTATACCTTGACATGAATCTCATAGTCGACCCACTCCCAGCTCTGGAGAATGGGAAATTCGGTCAGTTAAGGTGAAAACGACATGAACCGACTGAGGAACAGGAAAGGCACATCATGGCAGAGACGTGGCCTGATCAAGGGCCTTCACAAGAACAGCAGAAGGACATCTTCCTCCATCATCTTTCCATTTTCATTTTCTTTTCGTTATTCTATAATTTCTATTTGTTTTCAGGAAAGGAATCAAATCATTAGAAATCATTTCGGGTAGCGAAGCTATCGCATGCCGAGACAGCTATTCAATCCGATAACTGGCCCTGGGTTGAGATATTTTGTAAATGTTGATTCAAAGCCCCCCCTTTTGTGTATAAATAAGGGGGGGAACACTTAATACAGGTTCCAGAATTTTGTACCTGAGTGGTCCAAATTCTTTGGTTCCATTTTGGTTCTAAATATTGGTTCATGAGGGACTTGAATGATAGATTACCAAATTTAAATGTATTGGTGAATGGGACTCCTTTTGAAGATTAATGAAACTCTTTGGTGATTCCAATCATGGAAATACACAGTATGTTTTCCCCACTGTAAATCTCATTTCATATATGTTTTCTTTCTCTGAAATAGAGTGATGAAGCCACATGTTTCACCCTTGTTCGTGGTTATATATTTGTTACCAAGTAGCAATAGTACATTTGTTAGCTACAAATTTACTTAAGTACCTGTAATGTGCACATATTTTCTTAAGATTTTGGTGACAAATGTGCCCATGAGTACATGTCCTGAAACCCTGACTAGCGCTCCACTCCTTCCACTCTTTCATCTCCTCCCTCTTTCATATTTCTACTAGAACATTGTTGCTTAGGATTATGTTGGCATCCCTATGCATCGAATTCCCTTCTTTCTTTCCTCCTCTGCACTTTACTGCAACCCCAATATTAAGCTGCTTATTTTTGTGTGTAGGCCACCAGAACCAGCCATTTCTCTCTAAGGTTGGCCTGATTTATCCCCTGAGCATTTGGACCCATGTATTGGCTTTAGTTTACCTTCATGAAGGATGATTGAAACAAGCCCCCCTTTACTCCCTTTTTCCAAACACGTGACAATTGTAGTGCAACATAAAGCCCCCATTGATAATCTTCCATGCATTCCTCTATTTAAGATGTCTTAGGCACTGGTCTATAATCAACCTAGAGGTTGTCTCTAGGAAGCTTTTTATATCTCCGAAATCACTTGTGTTGCAGGTGCTAGAAAAAGCAGCAACATATATAATACAGTGAACTTATAAAACACTATCTTAGGTATATTAGAAAGCTATAGCACTAATGTTAATACGATGTCGAATCTATTGGATCAATTATATAAATCAAAAGTGTAAGGAAACAATAGTACAATTACATGTAGAATACTAAGCCAATGTCATAAAAATACTTGAGTCGAGATCTTATAAAATATTTGTTAGCTCTTATACCATGTGGGCTTCTGGGATAAATAAAAAGACCAACTTCTGGCATTATAGATACATAGGAATAATTTAACAAACTATTTGACTATGTTTGAGGACAAGTATACATGAAGAAGAGATGTAATTGTGACGTAGGAAATTCGTATAAAAAAAACAAACTATGTAGGAAACCTCCCTCAATTGATCACAATCATGATAATATGCTAATTGAACTTTAGTAAGAGTTAATTACGTAACCAGTCGACATAATAGTAAAGGGCCTAGATCGGTAAAGTATGGTAATAGATTTATTACTCTCAAACTTATTAAAACAAAGGTCAAAAGCCATAATACATATATGGAAAATAAGTTATTAATTGTATATTACGATTATGAGAAATAGAAACCAATATATATATGCAATGGGAAAATTCAACACCATACAGGAAACTACAATAACCCAACTTTGTGGGGGAACTAATGTTGGAGATCAGATGCACAGCAGAAATTAAACAAAATACATAGAAGATCAATCATGCACATAAAGACACAAGAATTTAACATGGTTCACCCAACCAATCTGGGCTACGTCCACACAACATAGGCATCGGAAATCTTATTAATCAAATCAGGAGATTACAAAATGAAATCCTCACAAAACTCTCACCCTCATAGCAAACAATCCAAATGGTTGCTTGTTATATAGCAAAGAGAATCTAACCACCTCATTAACTCACTCACATCAAATATAGGAGGCATTAATAATCTCCCAACAACCTGGAGCTAATCTAGGAACTGAATTTCTATTGTTGTCACCTACAGAGATTTTTGCCTATTTTACTCCAAACAGAAAATCTCAACAATCTCCACCTTGACAACAATTAGCCTGATGCCCTGTTATTATTATTTTATCTTTTCTGCAAGCCAAGAGAAGCCAAACACCAGCGTAGCTTCTCTAACAAAACTGGTTTCATGAACATGTCTGCACAATTCTCCTTTGTATGCACATTTTCAAGAGAGACTCCCCTTTCAGTGATAACCTGTCTTACAAAATGGTACTTGATCGGTATATGCTTTGATTTACTATGATAGGCCGGATTCTTAGCCAAATGTATTGCACTTTGACTGTCACAAAATAATTTGATGCTGTCCTGCAACCTACCAAATTCACCAAACAAATCTTTCAACCAAATCGCTTCTTTGCAAGCATGAGAAGCAACAATGTATTCTGCTTCAGTAGTGGACAAAGCAACAATGTTCTGTAGCTTTGACATCCAACTTATAGCTCCACCTGCAAGAGTAAAGACATACCCTGAAGTTGACCTTCTCTTATCCAAATCACCTGCAAAATCGGAATCAACATATCCGCAAACAAATTCACTACTCTTATTGTAAGTGATACAATAACTACTTGTGCCTCTCAGATACCGAAGCACCCATTTCACTGCTGACCAGTGTTCTTTACCCGGATTTGCCATGTACCTGCTGACAACCCCAACTGCATGTGAAATATCTGGTCGAGTACAAACCATCGCATACATTAAACACCCTACTACATTGGCATATGGAATTCTAGACATATAATCCTTTTCTTCATCTATATTAGGACATAAACTCGAAGAAATCTTAAAATGGGAAGCTAAAGGGACTGAAACAGGCTTCACATTATTCATACCAAACCTCAAAAGTATTTTCTCAATATACTTTTGTTGTGATAGCCATAGCTTACCATTGCTCCTGTCTCTGAAAATCTCCATGCCCAAAATCTGTCTTGCAGCTCCTAGATCTTTCATATCAAATGTCCTTGTCATCTGAGCCTTCAACCTGTTGATTTCTTCTATGATTTTGCTTGCTAAAAGCATATCGTCAACATACAATACCAAGATAATGAATATGCCATTAGTCAACTGTTTAAAATAAACACAATGATCATATTCACTTCTAACATATTTCTGACTCAACGTGAAAGAATCAAACTTCTTATACCACTGCCGAGGCGAGTACTTCAGGCCATATAATGACTTCTTTAGCCTGCAGACAAATATCTCATTGCGATGGTGAACAAACCCTTCCGGTTGTTCCATATATATTTCCTCATCTAAGTCACCATGTAGAAATGCAGTCTTAACATCTAACTGCTGCAACTCTAAATCAAGCAAAGCCACTAATGCTAACACAATTCTAATTGAAACAATTTAACCACTGGTGAAAACATCTCATGAAAGTCAATACCGGCTTTTTGAGAAAACCCTTTTGCAACCAGTCACGCTTTGTACCTGTCTTCCGTATCATTCACACCCCATTTTAGCTTGAAAACCCATTTACACCCCACAGTTTTCCTGCCTTTCGGAAGCTCAACCAGATCCCATGTACCATTCTTACTGAAGGCCATCATTTCATCCTTCATGGCTGCTTTCCACTTGTCACTATTTGAACCTTCTACAGCTTCTTGATAACACAAAGGTTCATCATCATTAGCGATCAAACCAACTGAAGTAACATGATCATCATACCTTCTCGGAGGGCGTTTGATCCTTGTAGACCTCCTTAAGAATGTTTCTGGTGCTTCCACAATTGGCTGTCTATCATCTGTAGGAACTTCTTTATGATCGCCATCTGAGACCTGTTCATGATCTCCATCTGAACCCTGTTCATAATCTGATTCTGAAACCTGTTCATGACTAGAATCTGAACTATGGTCGTTATGACTATCATTAGAAATGTTGTCAAACTGAATGTGCTAGAAATCAAATACATCATCCTGTTTCAATCTACTATCTACATCTAACTGTACAAGAGAGGATTCATTAAACTTTACATCTCTGTTGATGATGATTTTGCAGGTAGTAGGATCCCACAATCTATATCCCTTTGTTCCATCACCATACCCAACAAAGATATACCTTTTAGACTTTGGATCTAATTTAGTTTGCTGATGTTTAGGCACTAGAGCATATGCTTCACAACCAAACACTCTGAGTTTAGAATAGTCACAAGGGTGTCCTTTCCATACCTCTTGCGGAACCTTGCAGCCTATCGCCGTTGATGGAGATCGGTTTATCACATAACAAGCTATTGCCACTGCTTCCGTCCACAACTCCTTTTGCAACCCGGTGTTACTCAGCATACACCTTGCTCTCTCTAGAAGAGTCATGTTCATGCGTTCAGCAACTCCATTCTGCTGAGGAGTATAAACCGTGGTCTTATGTCTCTCGATCCCTGCATCCTTGCAATAGCTGTCAAACTCCTTGGAGGAAAACTCACCACCATTGTCAGTTCTTAAACATTTTATAGTTCTACCAGTGCTGTTTTCTACCAATGCTCTAAACGGCTTGAAAACTGTAAAAACATCAGACTTCCTTTTCAACATGTAGACCCACACTTTTCTAGAAAAGTCATCAATAAACGATACAAAATATGACGAGCCACCATATGACGCTGTAGGGGATGGACCCCAAACATCTGAATGGATATAATCAAGTATTCCTTTACTAGTATGTTTGCCTGTTTTAAATTTTTGTTTACTTTGTTTTCCAAACAAGCAATGTTTACAAAAATCTAACTTCCAGATCTTAGATTAGGAAGTAACTTGCGGTCAGCCAAAATTTTCAACCCTCGTTCGCTCATATGGCCCAACCTTTGATGCCATAGGCGAATGGAACTACTGTCCTGTTCAGACACCGACACATGATCTGACCCAATTCTACCTTCTAATTGAAAAAGATTTCCTACCTTCTTAGCCTTCATCACTAGTAAAATATCTTTATAGATTTTCATAACTCCACCTTGAATTACAGTTTTATATCTATTCGTATCCAGTGCTCCTAATGAAATTAGATTTTTTCTTAGATCTGGTACATGTCTCACATCAGTTAACAATTTGGTTGTGCCATCAAACATTTGCAGTTGTATACTTCCTATCCCAACAATACTGCAAGTGACATCATTACCCATGTACACGACTCCATCATCAACTGATCTATATGTCTTAAACCAATCTTTATGAATACACATGTGGTTAGATGCCCCGGAATCTAACAACCAATGTTGATCATGTTTTGATACATTAACAGACAATACCTCATCACTCATACCTGAACCAGATACTGAACCTGTATCTGTGGTGTTGGCTTCCTTCTTTTCTGTCGAAGAGCCTTCTTTAGCAGCCTGCTTTCACTTCCAGCAATCCTTTTTCAGATGTCCAGCCTTGCCACAATGCCAGCACTTCACCTTTGTCTTCTTTCCTTTGGACTTTGAATGAGAGTCGCTATGCTTTCCCCCAGAGTGTCTCTCTCTTGAGCGATCTCTGGCCATCATTACCTCTGACGTAGAGGTGTCTGCATTCGACCTCTTCCTCGTCTCCTCAGACAAAAAGGCTCCAACAACATCGTCAAACTCAAGAATGTCTGCTGTACTAAAGCTTGTGGAAGTAACAAAGTGATCCCAGGATTCGGGCAATGAACACAATAGAGTTATTGCCTTATCCCCTGAATCAAATTTCACATCTAGACTGTCTAATTGCACCAGTAAGGTATTAAAAACATTCAGGTGATCAGTAATCGAGGTACCTTCTTTCATCCGCAAACCATAAAGCTGCCGTTTCAGGAGAATCCGATTTGTCAAGGATTTCGTCATATACAGCTTCTCCAACTTCATCCACAAACCAGCTGCAGTCTTCTCTGACATGATGTTAAATAAAACATCATCAGCCAAACACAACCGAATTCTTCTCAAGGCTCTTCCATCCAATTCATTCCACTCATCATCTGTCACGGGGGAAGGCAGTTTGGACTTGCCCAACAATGCCTTTGCCACGCCCTGTTGTACCAGTAGATCATGCATCTTTACCTTCCAGATCTCGAAATTATTTTTGCCATTAAATTTCTCGATTTCGAACCGGGCACTTTGAGTTTTCTCCATTTGTATCAACAAAAAACACAATAATCTCCAATATCCAACTTTAAATACCAGCAATAGAAAAAAACCAACTGCCTATGCATTTCTGTCTTTGCCTTTAAATAAAACAAAAAACAATATTCTGCTGTGTGAATCACAATGTACCAATTCTGAAATTTATAACAAATATATATCTCACCGCACACCATAAAAAAAAAAAGTTCGAATCACCAATGGAAGGATTGATCCGCTCCACCAAAAAACTACTCCACCATATGCGTTCACCCACTTTAATATTAATCCACCATTTAACATATGTTTACACTTTCCATTACGTTAACTTGGTTTATACAATATGTGTAACATATGGTTTGTGACATGGTGTATATCATATGCGTTTCAACCTTTTATGTTAACATATATATGTAAAACACAGCGCATATATTTGATCTATCCACGCAGTTTTTAAAATATAACTACGCCATTTTTAAAGCATATCCATTACATGCAGCACCAGCAATCACTATGGTGTTTCTGGGCGCATATTGATCAAGCACCAAAACCGTACCAGCACTTAATTAAATACGGACCAATGGACGGTAACAGCAATACTAACCAATGGACGGTAACAGCAATACGCACCACCAATGGATGGTAACAACAATACGGTAATACGCCAATACACCAGCAATCAGGTAACACGCTAATCCACTGCAGAACCCGCGACCTCCTCCAGCAATGCAGCAATTTCAAGCCTCCACGCAGGCTCAACCAGCTCCACGCAGCGTCTCTGGTCAGCGCGCTGGTTGGTTGGGCGATTAGAGTTTAATATAATCGGTTCTGCGCCATCAGCAGACAACCAACACACTCCGCAGCACTGTGTGTCTCTGAACCAACAATTATGCGCTCCAGCTCAAACAAAGCAGCGAGCGCTCCAGCTTGAGCACGCGCTCCACCTCCAACTGTGCCGCTCCTCCAACTCGCTTTGATACCAATTGTTGGAGATCAGATGCACAACAGAAATTAAACAAAATACACAACAGATCAATCATGCACATAAAGACACAAGAATTTAACGTGGTTCACCCAACCAATCTGGGCTACGTCCACACAACATAGGCATCGGCAATCTTGTTAATCAAATCGGGAGATTACAAAATGAAATCCTCACAAAAATCTCACCCTCATAGCAAACAATCTGAATGGTTGCCTGTTATATAGCAAAGAGAATCTAACGACCTCATTAACTCACTCACATCAAATATAGGAGGCATTAATCATCTCCCAACAACCTGGAGCTAATCTAGGAACTGAATTTCTATTGTTGTCACCTACAGAGATTTTTGCCTATTTTACTCCAAACAGAAAATCTCAACAACTAAGACAAAGAAAAACACTTAATTCAGAAGCAAAAGAAAGTATACACAGTGGAAGCGAGATGGAAGAAACTGTATGTATATAAGAAAATTAAATTAAAATCTTAAGGGGAGTACATCCAATATTTGCGCCCAAGTCATATGGCCAACTTTAAAAACAAATTCAATAACAATAATTGTGGTGGTAGCAACAAAAGGCTACATAATCCATTCTGTCAAATACAATAAGTCATCCAAATCATATGAAACCTTGATTAGGGTTCGAGAAGCAATAGAGCTTAGGATCTAGAGTGTAAGCACTGATCAAAAGCTGAACTGGAAATCACAGTGGCACCCAAAGAATTACGGTGTCGAAAAATAAGTTAAAAGGAAAACTCCATACCAGAAGCTTCATTCACGCTAGGACCATACTTGTAACCACGAGAATGGCTGGAGGCTAGAAACCCTCGGTAATAAGAAATCATAATAAAGCTAGCAAAATTAACTTAGAGAAAGGAGGGGTATAGAACCTCTGATGCTTCAACCTTGTAATACACGTGAGCCCAATGGGGTTAGTTCTATCTTATAAAACAAGGAAAACAATTACAGAGAAAGCCAAGAAACGAAATAATTATTGGCACTAGAGATCTACATAAGAAAAACCTCTACTAAAGTTCCTAACCTAAAGAATGGAAATAAAAAACCTCTGATATAGACTATAGTTGAACATGGTAAGAGATATTGAAGGAAAAGGAAAATATGAGAATCCCTTCTCCTATAATTTGTACACCAACGAGATTTGACAGAAGAAAAATTATAAGGAATATTACCTATGACCTTTCGCCATATAGATGTGAGGTAGTGTATTCGCTCTAACTCGACAAAAAACCCCAATACTTGCAAAAAGAAATTTAAGGGTGTGAGATTATTAATTAGGAAAAAATAAAACATGTACACAGGTACACTGAATAATACTTTACTATTCAAGTCTAGAAGTTGAAATGTTTACCTGGAGATTCCACTATGGAATTGGCACAAAACAAAACTAGGAGGCTCGAATCCTTTCAATCTACTAGAATTGGTCGCTAAATATTACTCAGGATGAGTCAATAGGTTTTCTATTTTTCGAGGAATTTTTAAAAACTACTCGGGACGAGTCTAGAGATTCTCTATTTTTCGAGTAATTTTTTTATTGTGTTGTTTTAATTGACAAGAAAGTTTACAGTGCAAGACTAAAGGTTCAATTTTAATTGATAGAGTCTTTGTTGTTAAAATACATTTTCTATTGAGAGATCACGACTTCAATTTTTTGGACACTCTCTTGCAAAAGATTCAAATGTTATTTACATTTATACAAATTTGTTACAGGAAATTATACTACATTTCCATCATTAAATAAACATATTTATTATCTTTTAGATAAAAAATAGCATAATAATGTTATAAAAATGTGAATTATTATTTTAACATATTAAAGATATATAAAAATGCTAATTATTATTTTAAGTTATACTAATAGTATGTAAATAAAAATTATCTATTTTAGAAATAGATCTTCCATATTTCATTGTATATACTATATATATATATATATATATATTAATAAATTTTACATTTATTATTAACCATTTTTCAAAATCAATAAATTTTATTTTATAAAAAATAAACATAATTATAGAGAATAATAATTACTACATAAATTTAATAATATATCTTCAATATAAAATTTAATAACATTTATTTTATTCGTGACTACCATACATCTACAATGTAGGTTGGATTTTATAGCATGCTCAAACCTAAAGACATTCCATGTCAAGAAACTCTATTAAATTTTTCAATCGTAACAGCGTGAATCCAAAGGTTTCCCCTGACATCATATAGCCATGTTTATGAGAGATTTTTCAGCGTAAATCACATGATATTTCATTCGTCGATGCGTTTCGAACCAACCAGTGTGGTCCATCGTCAGGACAAGTTGAAGAATCAGATCTAGATTGCTAGACGCTAGATCTGACTTCAACTTCGAAACTTGCAAGCGTGCTCATTCAAAATGATGAACCTTGGTTCCAATGGCTTTTCCATGCAGGGATTCAATTGTTGAATTGAGGCTTCTGTGATCCATATCAAGTTTATGAGAGATTTTTCGGTGTAAATCACATGATATTTCATTTGTCGACACGTTTCGAACCAACCAGTGTGGTTCATCGTCATGACAAGTTGAAGAATCAGATCTAGATTGCTAGACGCTAGATCTGACTTCATCTTCGAAACCTGCAAGCGTGCCTTTTCAAATGATGAACCTTGGTTGCAATGGCTTTTCCGTGCAGGGATTCAATTGTTGAATTGAGGCTTTTGTGATCCATATCAAGTTTATAAGAGAATATTCGGCGTAAATCACATGATATTTCATTTGTCGACGTGTTTCGAACCAACTAGTGTGGTTCATCATCAGGACAAGTTGAAGAATCAGATCTAGATTGCTAGACAATAGATCTGACTTCAACTTCGAAACCCGCAAGCATGCCCGTTCAAAATAATGAACCTTGGTTGCAATGGCTTTTCCGTGCAGGGATTCAATTGTTGAATTGAGGCTTCTGTGATCCATATCAAGTTTATGAGAGATTTTTTGGTGTAAATCACATGATATTTCATTTGTCGACGCGTTTCGAACCAACAAATGTGGTTCATCGTCAAGACAAGTTGAAGAATCAGATCTAGATTGCTAGACGCTAGATCTGACTTCAACTTCGAAACCTGCAAGCGTGCCCGTTCAAAATGATGAACCTTGGTTGCAATGCCTTTTTCGTGCAGGGATTCAATTGTTGAATTGAGGCTTCTGTGATCAATATCAAGTTTATGAGAGATTTTCGGTGTAAATCACATGATATTTCATTTGTCGACACATTTTGACCAACCAGTGTGGTTCATCATCACGATAAGTTGAAGAATGAGATCTAAATTGCTAGACGCTTGATCTGACTTCAACTTCAAAACCTGCAACGTGCTTGTTCAAAATGATGAACCTTGGTTGTAATGACTTTTCCGTACAGGGATTCAATTGTTGAATTGAGGCTTTTGTGATCCATATCAAGTTTATGAGAGATTTTTCGGTGTAAATCACATAATGTTTCATTTGTCGACACGTTTTGAATCAACCAGTGTGATTCATTCTCAGGACAAGTTGAAGAATCAGATCTAGATTGCTAGATACTAAATCAGACTTCAACTTCGAAACCGACAAGCATGCCGATTCATGCATGATTTAACATTTTAACCTAGAATTGACCTCTCATTACACAATCAATCATTTTAACATAGAATTGACATATATAATAGAAGTTCACAATGTTTATAAATTTTCTTTCTTCCTAATTTACTCAAACTTAATGGAATTTCCCAACAACACGTGATATATTCCCGAAATAAAAATCTTATTCACATTTTCACTAATGTCCAAAACGTCAATTTGTTACCATATATCTTTAGCAAGAATTGGATGTAACAATAATAAACTTATGTGCATGTTTACTTCTGAAACCATGAAGATATTGACATTTTCCAAGTTCAAAAGCTGAATCTCGACACACAACAACTATGAGAATCAAATAATTAATTTTCCATTTATAAATAAAAATAATATAATAATAAACTTTTTGGAGAGAATGTCTCCATAGTAGATTGACACGCAACCATCAGAATCAGATAATTAATTTTTGGTTTATAAATAAAAATAAAATAATAATGAAGTTTCGGAAAGAATGTCTCCATAATCTGAATTATAAACATTAACTTGTATACTTGCCATGACATTTTCAAATTCTTATCATCGATAATGTAGTCCTGTGCAATGAATATCTCTTAAAATCAAGTGATTTATAAAATATATTTAAGAAATAAAATTTTGATTATCATTCTAAAATATTTATAAATTATCTAAATTCAAAAATTCATTTTTCATATATAATAACAATCTAATAATTAAATTTCCATTTATAAGTGATATTAATATAAATAATTATTTAATAATAAAGTGAAAATAGATATATAATTTTAATCATAGTCACTAACTTATGCAGATGTCATGTCTAGCTAAAGGTTGAAGCAATAATAGTGAATTTCTAACTTAAACACTCATTCATAGTTCCCCACCAAAATTACAACACAATGGAACTTGTACTCCATGGTATACACTCTAGGAACCTCAGCCAATATATTATCATTGTAGACACATATTCTTTCAATGGGGTATCACACAAACATCCCTTTTTATGGTAAAAGGTCAATTAAGGAGTTTAGTCTTCTTACTATTTATGTGCAAGCAAAATTCCAATTCAATTTGTCTAACAAGGAGGAAAACTATATCCTCAACTCCATGACGCTTAGTAATGGCAAGTTTCTCAACGTGAGCATGAAATTCCCTATGCATCTCCTTCCATCATCATGTCAATTAACTGAAATAATGGTGAAATATAATTTCTTTTTTTTTCAAAATGGGTTTAGAAAGAATGATGTATTTCTTCTTTTCTTCAAAATGGGCTTAGAAAGAATGATGTATTTCTTCCTTTCTTCAAAACGGGTTTAGAAAGAATGAATAATAGATAAAATTTGATCTGTAACATTTCCCCATCATAACTACTTTCTTTTTACTTATGCACATAACCTTTTACCGTGTAAAGATTTGCTACTAATATACATAATCATGGGTAAGTTTTGAACCCACTATTACATTTTCCATATTTAATATTTTATGACATTATACGCGATGCTCATGGTTAATGTATTTTACACTATTCTTTGCATATCTCATAGTTAACTGTTTTGATACGATTATCTGCATAGTCTAATGTTTAACATTGGAGGCAAGTAAATTGTCTGGGGTTAATTGTACCCTAGCTCTCCTAAAAATTCTAGTCGTGAATGAACACCTGCCACCTAGAGCTTTTTTCACCAAGAGATTAGTGACTGATCAATGGTAGATGCAGCTCTCGCAATTCGTGTGTTATCAACGATGCAACAGATTATGGAATGCATCGACGGTAGGGAGAAATTCTCGGTGGGTAGAGAGCAATTGCCTCTACCTCCCATGTTATTTGGAAATTCATTCGACGCCTTCACCGAGCGCTCTACCTCCCTCTGCTACACAGATAGGGTTTCAAGATTTCCTGATGTTTGGGCTTCCAGTGGCCCTTCTCTACCTTGGACTTTTCTAGCTAACTAGCCACCCACAAGGATCCATTCCTTCATGTCGCTCACCATGGTAAGCTGGAAAGGGCAAGGGTTGTTAACAATTTTGAGTTTTTTTTCCTACTTGCTGAGATGTTTGCTTAGCTTGATATAGTTTTCTGCTCCACATGGTTGTGCACATGTTTCCCCTTCTTCGGTATGAAAGGAGTAAGTTGCCGAGCTTATTCAAACCCCTCGCACTCCCCACAGGTAATTAATGGTTTGGTTATATATTATGAAGGGTTTACTTAGTTTATTTTTCTGCATAGTTTAATCCACACCTTCATGTCTTCAAGGTTTTCAGGACATTGGGTGAGGGCTGGAGGGCTTCCACAAAGGGATTTCTTCAGTCGTGCTTCAATACTCTAGGTGTGGTCTTAATAATTTCCTTAGCATAATTACCTGTTTTCCGTTCAGGGTTTTTATTATGAGGATTTCTAAAACTCACATCGAAATTTGTAGATGTCGTAGCTCAAATTTTAATTCTCTTTTTTTTTTTAAGGTAAAACATTAAGCTTTAGAGCTGAAAATTTTGCTCTTTGAACTATATTTCAGGACAATTGTTTTGGAATTTTTGTATTTGCATTCCTACTATATATAAGATCTGGGTTGTCATCTGTTTCGCCATACTTCAGTTAATTTTCAAGTATTCAATATATTCATATATATTCATGTGTTCAATTATGTGAGATGTTTCTCCTTTTTGCTTGCACACATTATGATTTGTTTTTTAGAGTATTATATACACCTGCATTAAGTTATGTACCATGCTTCCTTATTTCACTTGTGTACTAATATTTCTTTAATTATTTTTGTTATGCAAAGCTGAATATGCTTGAGAGACATTGTGAGCTTGCCTGAGATGAGTTATGGATTTTTGGTTATCTAGTTTGCATTGTACACAGTTTACCTACAATTAAACAATTTTACAACGAAGCTTGATTTTTATGCATCGACGTTTTTATGTTAATTGATTGTAGTGTTTTTCCTACAATTTTTAGCACATAGCCCAACTCGCTCCTCGAATTCATTGAGTTACCCCAGATTTTTTGGGATTGTTTCTCTATAGGGTTCTCTCCCCGACACAGAGAAACCAACCCACAACTTAATATGGTCTTCTATTTATTGTTATGACAACGGCTGGTCTTGTGATATTGTGTGAGTCCCCGTGCCCAGCTATAAGTTTTCCTCAGAATTATGGGACTGAAATTCCCTTTAGTAATTCTCATAGTCCTAGCATGACCAACTCCTAGGTTAAGAATCTACTTAAGTTAGGTGTTGTTACAAACAATTTAGTTCACCAGTATGAAATATATATCCAATAATAATTCCTGTTCATATATATTAGAAAACAAAGGTACCATATATCTTTTCATAAATATAGATATAATACCAACAATAATTTTTATCAGTGTCTTTAATAAACACAAGTAACAAATTAACAACAATATTCTCTGGTTCCTTTCACAATCACTGTGAGCATTTAGAAATAAAATAAATACTCTAATAGCAAGATTTTCTTCCTCTGGAGTCTATCAACACATATATGCTTTTATACCAGACTCTACTTACTACAACATAGACAGTATTTTTCCATTGTTCATGATTCCATTTTCCATTTACTTTTCCAACAACTGATAAAACAAACATTAAATTATACTTATTTTTGCTTGTTCGAATCACCAACCATAGAATCACGGGGAGTCAAATGTTCTTCCCAACCTGTGAGAACCAGGTACTCTACTAGTGATCCCCTCCCAACTGATTTTATATCAAGAAACTAATTTTTCTACCTTGGGCCACCTCGTCCCAACTAGCTTCACTGACAAGTCCTTTTAGGAAGTGCCACTGGCCAACTAGCTCAAGGACATAAATTTTTATTCCATGTCTACCCACCAACAACATTCTCATTTCATTCTCTTCAGTTCTTCTCTTTATCTCCTCAGGCACCGAATACCCTCTTGGTTCCCCCCTTTTATTTTTTCCTACGGTTTTCCAAGAGAGAGAAGTTGGGCAGGTAACCACCAATCCGTAACTATTTTTTCAAAATTGTTTCCAAATATGAAATCTTTTCTTTTCATTCTTTCCCTGTGACTCTTTCCTGTTTTTTTTAGGAAACTTTTTATTTATTTATTTATTTAACACAACTGCCTATAACTTTACATTAATTACATCACATCATAATATTGGTTTAACTATAGTAAAGTAAATAAAATAAAGTAAAATTAGGTAATTACAGAAAATTATTTCAACCAAGAGGGGTGTTACATCTCCACCACCTTGAGGGAAACATAGTCCTTGGTGTTTTCTTCTCTTTGGAATAGACCTAGGTACGCTTCTCACATAAACTGTTCATCCTCCCAGGTCGCCTCTTTTGGGCTAAAGTGATACCAGTACACCTTCACCTAGGGGATAAATCACTTCTACAATGTTGTTTCTCTCAAATCGAGAATACGCAAGGGTTCGACCAGGAACTCCCTATCCGGTTCGACCTATCATCAAACATTATTATTATTACTTCTTGACATGATACTTAAAACAAATTTTTTTAACAGAAATTTATTTCCACTACCTACACGTCCTGCCAATGGATAATGTGTCTAGGGTCATGTATGTATTTTTTTAGTAAAGAGACATGAAACACATTGTGCACCCGTATATGACTAGGTAAGGCTAATTGATAAGCCATCGGGCCAATTCTAGCAATGATCTAGAATGGACCACAGTATCGAGGGGCTAATTTGGAACATCCGCCCCACCTTAAAGTACTCCGCTTAGGCTTCACCCTCACATATACATGTTCCCCAACTTGATATTCTCGATAGGTTCTCTGTTGGTCAGCATAAACTTTTTGTCGATCCTGGGTTTCCTTTAAATTGTACCTAACTTTTTTCACCGTTGCTTTCATCTCTTTAAGCATCTTCGGTCCTAGTGTCAGCTTATCCTTTGGACGATTCCAATTTCCAAGTGTTCTACATCTCCTTCCGTATAAGACCTTGAATGGACTTATTTTTAACAATGCATGATAACTATTGTTATATGAAAATTCCACTAGTTGTAAATATTCCTCCCATTTTGTTGGTTGTTGCATCACATACATCCTAAGCATGTCTTCCAACACTTGGTTTACTCGCTCGGTTTTCCCATCTGTTTTTGGGTGATGAGCAGTACTAAATTGTATTTGAGTGCCCAGACCAGTAAACAGGGCTTTCCAAAAGGCAGAAGTAAACTTTACATCCATGTTTGAAACTACCATCTTCGGTATCTTGTGCAACTTAAAGATTTCTCATAAAAATATCAATAATTTGTATAGCTTTATACATTGTTTATACGGGTATAAAGTGCACAACCTTGCTTAATTTATCTACTACCACCATTATAGAGTTATTCTGTCTTCTGGACCTTGGTAGTCCAGTGATAAAATCTATTGTCACAGCCTCCCACTTCTACTCAGGTATGGGCAGATGGTGAAGTAAGTCTGTAGGGTGTTGAAGCTATATTTTCACTTGCTGGAATTCTAACCACTATGCTAGATACTGGGCCATCTAGGACTTCATGGCTAGCCAGAAATAAATTTTCCTTAGACCTGTAATTAATTTTTGGAACTCAGGGTGTGTGGAATATGGATTTATGTGATATTCATCTAATATAAACCTTTTAATAGCTCATTGATTTGGCACATATATGCAATTTGTGCACATCAATATGCCTTTATTATTGACTTCATTACCCAATTGGCTTTCGGAGTTGTTCTCTTGTTCTTCATGTCGCCATAAAAATTGATATTCTCGATCCTTTTGAGAACTTCCTTAATTATATTTCAAAAGTCAAACTCTATTTTACTTACATAAATTTCATAAATACAATTTAACTTTCAACTTAAAGTGTCGACCACTCGATTCGCCTTTACTTTCACATGTTTAATATTAAAATTAAATTTGCTTAAAAATGTAGTCCAACATGCCTGATGGGTGTTCAAATTTGGTTGATGAAAGAAACTGGTTAGACTACTATGGTCTGTCATAAGGCTAAATTTCTTCCCTAGAAGATAATGTTGCCAAACTTTTAAGCCATGAATTATTGCTATAAGTTCTAATTCATAGGCTGAGTAGCACTATTCATTTTCTTTTAATTTTCGTGACTCATATGCCACTACACGACCATCTTGCATCAATACACCCGCAATTCCAGTTTGGCATGCATCCATAAAAACTAAGAATTCTTTGTTTGGGTCTGTTATTCTTAAAATGGGTGCAGTAGTCAGCAAATGCCCTAACCGATCAAAACTTTGCTAACATTTTGTTCACCACTTGAATGATCTACCTTTTTTCTGCAAAAAAGTCAAAGGATAAGCCACTTTGGGAAATCGTTCAATAAAGTGGCGGTAGTACCTGAACAACCCCAAAAACGAATGAATATCTGCCACATTCTGAGGGATAGGCCATTCCATAATTTATTTGATTTTTTTGGGATCTACTGCTACACCCTCCTATGTGATAATGTGTCCAAGGTAGTTTATTCTTTTGCATAGTTCAATCCACACCATCTTCTCTTCAGGGTTTTCAGGACATTGGGCAAGGGCTGGCGGGTTTCCACACACATGAATTTCTTTAGTTGTGCTTCAGTACTCCAGGTGCGGTCTTAATGATTTCTTCAACATAATTACCTGTCCATCATTGAGGGATTTTGTTATCAGGCTTTTCGAATCGATATCGAAATCCATAGATGTCATGGTTGAAATTTTATTTTTCTCTTCTTTTTAAATTTAAAACATTAAGCTTCAGTGTTGAAACTCCTCCTCTTTGAACTATATTTCATGACGATTGTTTTGGAAGTTTTGTATATGCATTCGTACTGTATATAAGATCTGGTTCATCTTCTGTTTCACCATACTTTAGCTAATGTTTTGGGTATTCAGTATATTCATACATATTCCTGTGTTAAATTAAGTGATATGTTTCTCATTTTAGCTTTCCCATAGTATGGTTTGTTTTTCAGAGTATTATATGCATGTGCGTTAAGTTATGTACTATGCTTCCTTATTTCAATTGTGAACTGTGATTTATCTAATTATTTCTGCTATGCAAAGCCAAAAATGCTTGACAGACATTCCTAGGTTAGCTGAGATGAGTGAGAGATTTTGGTTATCAAGTTAGTTTGCATTGTACTCAGTTTAGCTACAATTGAACGATTTTGCAATGAAGCTTGATTTTTATGCACCAACGTTCTTATGTTAATTGATTGTGGAGTTTTTCCTACAATTTGGAGCACATAGCCTGACCCAGTCCTCGACTTCTTTGAGTTACCCAGGATTTTTCGGGACTGCTTCTCTGTAGGGTTCCCTCCCTAACACAAAGAAACCAACCCACAACTTAATCTGGTCTTCGAGTTATCTTTCTACCCACGACTTGGCTAGTGATACTTTGTGATTCCCTGGTGCTCGACTGTAACTTTTCCTCATGATTCTGGGACTAAAATTCCCTTCAGTAATTCTGAGAGTCCTAACATAACCAAATCTTAGGTTAACAACCTACTTAAGTTAGGTGTTGTTACAAACAGTTTAGTTCACCAGTATGAAATATATATCGAGTAATAATCCTTGTTCATATCTATTAGAAAACACAGGTACCACATATCTTTTCATAAACATAGATATAATACCAACAATATTTTTTATCAATGTCTTCAATAAACACAAATAACAAATTAACAACAATATTCTTCGGTTTCTTTCAAAATCATTGTGAGCATTTAGAAATAAAAGAAATACAACAATAACTATCAACACATATCTGATTTTATACTAGACTCTACTTACTACAACATACACAATATTATGCCATTGTTCATGATTCCATTTGCCATTCTCTTTTCCAACAACTATAAAAACAAACATTAGTTGGAATCACCAACCACAAAATCACGGGGAGTCGAATGCTCCTCCCAACCTATGAAAACCAGCTACTCTACTGGTGCTCCCCCTGAGTTGATTTGATATCAGGAAATAGATACGATATACCACATGGTCCCAACTCGCTTCAGTCATAGGTCCTTTAGGAAGTCCTACCACATGGTCCCAACTAGCTTCAGTCATAGGTCCCTTAGGAAGTCCCACTAGCTAACCAGCTCAAGGAATTAAAATTTTATTCCATGTCTGCCCATGAAAAAAATTCTCATTCCATTCTCTTTAGCTCTTCTCTCTCCTCAGGTACCGAATACCCTCTTGGTTTCCGCCTTTTCCTTTTTTCGAGGGACCATGAACCCGTCACTGTTTTTTCAAAAGTGTTTCCAAATATGAAATCTTTTCTTTTTATTTTCTCCCCACTGACTCTTTGTTGTTTATTTATTTATTTATTTAACACAACTGCCTACAACTTTACATTAATTACATCACATCTTAATATTAATTTAACTATAGTAAAGTAAAATGAGGTAATTTGAAAAAAATATTTTATCTCATAAAAATGTTACATTATCCATAATGATTTGAACTTATTCAACACTCTTTAAAATGCATAAAAATTATGTAATATAATAATTAATGTTGAAAACTTTCCCAAAACTTGATTCTTGTTAAAATAGTTGTAAATATAAATTTAATAGTTGTAATAAACAATAACATATCTTTGAATACAAAAATTTTCCTTTTATTTTTCTTTTTAACATTACATGTCTTATTTATCGAAAATCATGAGAAATAAGATTACATGCCTTATTATATGGAAATCATTATTTCTCTAGGTTTGTTTTTATTCTATCCATTATTAATTATTTAATTTCTTAATATTATGATTTCAAACAAATTATTTATTTTCTAAAATTAATTAATTATATATTATATATATTCCATATTGAAATACATTTAAAACACAAATTTTAAAATTACATATTAATATATATTTGATTATTATTAAATTAAAAAATAATTTTCCATATGATTTTAAGGTCGTATCAAATCCATAGAGACTTTCACTATGATGACATCAACTAGCTCTATGAGACAACTCTTTTTTCTATGATGACATCAACTAGCTCTATGAGACAACTCTTTTTTCTCATGAACTTCGACCAAAACTTATAATCAATGGCTTGCACAGTTAAAGACATGATTTTTGAAGGCAATCATTACCTTATGGACTCACTACCAGTGCCCTCCAATCACCTCCCCTATGTACCGTTGTAATCACATTACCAGTGCCTTCCAGCCACCATCCTTAAGTACTGATCCAAGCAGAAATGTCTTATTTTGTTACACTATGTTGAAAAATGTTAACCAGTAAGCAGTTTCTCCTGCTGCTTTTTCCACGTCAGTACCATCCATGTTTTTACATAACATAGGCAGCCATCTGCAGAGCGTTACAGGTGTCTATAAATTGTTATATTCATTGCCGTTTTTTGCAGTGTTATTTGTTCTTTTCCATTTTATTGATGTGTAACATATTTTCAATTAATATTTTGAAAATCTAAATGACTACATATATTATCTATCAAATCATTTTACTATACCATATATATATCTATATATAGGTCATAATCTTTAATTCACAATAAACTTTTCAGTGATTACAAGACTGTATTATCAAATATCTTACCATTATGGATAAAAAAAAAAATTAAACAATTGAATATAACTTAATAAAATAAATTGTACTTGTAAAACATTCAAGTAACAAATATAAGTTTAATATTTTATAGAGGTGTTCCGTTTCGTTTACTAGTGTGCAGATTACCAGGTTTGGCTTTAATGCCAAACGCGTGAATTTTCAAGTTTAAATCTAACACCCATGTGGATTACCAAGTTTAAATTAATGCCTAAGTGTGTGGATTATCAGATTTGGATTTTCGAGAGCTAATTTGGATTTGGATTTTCGAGAGCTAATCGATTTCAGCTTTAGATTTCAAGTTTTAGGAAATGTGAGGAATTTCGGGTTTTGATTTCGATTATGAGACAAGTTACCATATTTAAGGGTAATGGATTTTAGATTTTACTTTCTAGTTAATTGATTGTAGTTTTATAATGGATTTTAGGTTTTAATTTCCAGTTAATTGGTTCCAGTTTTATGAAGTGCGTGGATTCCGGGTATATATTGCAGGTTCTCAGCTTTCAATTTAATGGATTTTAGGTTTTAATTATTAGTTAATTGTTTTTGGATATAAGTGCTATCCCTAATTGATTTTAGATTTTATTAGGGGTTTGGATTATTAGATTTTAATTTAACTGAGTTTGTTTACACTCGCACATTGTAAAATTTATATTAATGTGTTAATTTTAATTATTAAGTTTATTCATACTACATATCTTTAAATTATATATATACTTACTTCTCTTAAAAAGATATATTTTTAGTTATTGAATATTTTAAATTTATTGGAATAATCAATGTGTTAATTTTAATTATTAAACTTATTTAACTTATTGAAATAATTAATGTGTTAATTTTAATTATCAAGCTCATATATATATATATATATTAAAAAAACATATTGGAATAATTTTTGTATATAATATTATCACAGCATGTGTATATATGATTTGATTTAATAACTACGATAGATCCATCTTAACCACTGATCTAACATGAGTAGAGAGGGATCAAATTTCTTCAAGTGCAAACTTATTTTAGATTGCAAAAAACATAGATTCATCTTAACCATGGATCTAACATGAGCCCAGATGGATCAAATTTCTGCCATGTGCAAACTTATTTTAGAGTGCAAAAAATAATGTGTAATTAATATTAATATATTTTTAAGTATAAGTCAATATTAATCTATATTAAAATATTATATTATAAAAATCTTACTCATATTTTTTTACTTTTAATTATTTTACATAAAATTATATTAAGTTATATGGACAACTAACTAAATATACATAGTGTATTTTTATTTTATTATAACATACTTTGTTTTTCTATTTAAAAAAAAATTACCTTTGTTTAAAAAAAAAATACACATACTTTCACATAACCGTCATCATCCTCAACATAATTTCTACTTAAAAATATATATATAAATTCACTTTTCTATCTAAAACATCAGACATCCTAATCATTAAGCCCTAATCATATCGGTCTGCTTTATGGACCCGAATATTTGTGCGGACGTCGCTCTGGTAAAGACTGCAAAGTAATGATTCTTTAAGCTTTAAGTCATTTCTGTCCGACCAACAGTAATGTTTGTCCCCCCTTCTCATCCTATATAAGAAGGGTAAGGTTCATTTGTTGGGCATCGGCATTTTTGGAGAGTTTTGTGTGTGTTTGAGTCGAGTGTTCTCCTACTCTGCATCTGCGGACATCTTGTCTGATCTGCTTGCAACACGAGAAACCACTCAAAGTCCTTAGTTGGTTTGAGAAGCCTGCGTATCAGTGTGCTCGGCACTGATAAGAACCTAAAGTGGCCAAACCATTAGAAGAGTCAAGTGTTTGGGTGTTAAGTCTGATTCTTAGACAGAGCCTATACCTCGCCAGGCAGCCTCCGGTAGTAACTTGTTCAAATTTTGAGTTGTGAAAAGTCCGGTAAATGCGAGATTAGTCTATCTCTGTATAGAATCCATTCCTGTAAAAGCTCTGTGAGCATCCTGTAAGAATTTTCTCCATTCTGAAATAAAATGAGTATGCCATTCTGTTATTGAGTACTTCTGTGTATTTATAAGTCCGCTGTGGTAATAGTTTTCTCTGTGCTTTCATCCCAAGTTTGCAAGAAGTTCGCAAAAAGATCGAAGGGACACCAAGGCCGTTTGAAGGCGTGGATGCCGTTGTTGAGGTCGTCAGAGTGTGAAATATCTGAGTAGGTTCATCACTGGTTCATCAGGAGTTGGCTACCAGAAAACGAAGAGACACATAGAAAGAGCAAGCTCGTGACAGGAGCCCCTGCTGAAAATTGGTATCAGAGCCAGTGACGTCTAGTTCTAAAGGTTGGTACTCAAATCTATAATGTTTTAAGTAAGAATGGAGTCATTCAGAAAGTCTGTTTCATTTCGAGAGCTTGAAGAAGATGATTCCCATCCAGAAGAAAATCCTCTTAAAGAAATGTTTGAAAATAGTTCAAGTAGAACCTTAAACTCTGCTGAACTTACTTATGAGGAATTTCAGCCCTCTGCAAGATGGGCTTTACCAGATATAACACCCTCTGAAGTCTATAGTGATTTAGCTCCTTTCCATTTAATTGTTGCATCTAGAATTAGCATTAAAGAGTCTGTTAGTCAAGTTCAGGAGAACTCTGAGAGTATTCAGACAATACCACTGCTAAATCCTCAGGCCTTACAAGCAGAAGCAAAAAGGTTAAAGACAAATTATCTGCATCTTGGTTGCATTCGGGTTGGCATCAATCCTTTGGTCCATAAAGGATTAAAAACATTTGTGCTTGCTACTGTTAGAGATCTAATGCACAACAGATATACAGATTCTATAATCGGTGGGATTGTAGCCCCTTTGTCTGATGGCCCTGTATACTTTGATTGTTTCCCAAACTTTTCCATATATGTGTTTGATGAAACCATTAAAGATATCTTACAGCTGCAAATCCATACTACGGGTTTTGATATGAAGAGAAAGAGGAACAATATAGCCATCCAGACCAAAGCCTGTTTCAGACATACCAACACTTTATGGCCAGCAATCCGTCATACTCCCAGTCGAGATTCCAAATCAAGTGTGGTAGTCAAAACTGACCCAAAGAACCAAAAGATTGAACATCTATTGATAAAATGGGAAGATCTGCAATTCCCTGAACATTGGGTTGTAAATCACTCCAGGCCACAAATTCCCCGAAATATCACTTCTGCCAACATAACTGAAAATGCTTCCAATGCAGTCATATCCTTTCCTCGTAGGTCAACTATTGATCGGAGAAGAATAGACGCTGCTTGTAAAACATCCAAATACTACAGAGATCCTTCCACTATCGATACCGCCTGTTCATCATCATCCTTTTCTTCTTGTAAACATCCACATCTTTTCGAATTAGCTCAGCTTGTTAATTTTTCTTCTTTAGAAGTAAAATGTCCAGATTGTACAAATGTCATAAATCTGCTTACCCTAGCCGAACAGAATGTTCATCTGCACCATAATCCCCGCACTGGTGTTGCTCCTCCATCCACTTCTATCAGCTCATGCCCGAATCCTAAATGTTCTGATATTCCTTTCCCACATGAGCATGAACCCGATCCAGATCATGTTCTCATGATCCATTCGATAGAAGAAGAAGACCCTAGACTTACTCAGATGATTTGCTTAATGAGACCAGCAAAGCCGAGGTATGGGTTGGGGAAACTTGAGCAATCAGAACTGATTCCAGAATGCAGATTTAAACAGATTCCTTCTGACTGTAAAAAGCCTGCAGTCATGGAAATGCATAAGTTTTTTGCACTTATGGATGGATGCTTAAAATCACAAATCAGTTCTAAATGGATGAAGGAAATGTTGAATTGGGATTTGTATACAAATCCTCAAGCAGATGAATTTGACCAAGGATATACCCCAGATCAGAAAAGAAGGTTAGCAACATACTGGAAACATTATATGGAAGTAAATAATGTTTGGATATCTTTCTACTCATGGAAAGATAAAATTTCTCCTATAAATGTTTTAACTGGTGCTACTTTTAGCAGTATGACTGATAAGCATGGATGGACTGCAATGGATGGATCCACAGTAGAAACCCCTACTACTTTTCCCCCATATAAAGGAATCATCTTGGGAGAAAAGACAAATGCAACCAAAGCCATTCCCCTGGTTCAAAAAGATGATAATGCCTTAGGAATTGATGGTAGAATTCAAAAGGCTAGTGAACAGTTAAATTGGACCAATACTGCTATAAAAGGTCTGGAAATGAATGTGGCTAAAGCAGAAGATGTAAAGAAGCAAGTAGATGTTGTACAGTCCTCACTTAATAGTGTAAATTCTTGTTTGAATAATCTACAATTTAACTCCAGCATGACTTGTTCTTACACCAAGGAATCATTGAATAAGATTGATGAAATAGGAGAAAACTTAGTTGGACATATTGATGTAACTAAGACACTCCTTACTGGCTTGAATGAGAAATTTGAAAGGATGCAGATCACAAAAGTTGAGAAGCCAGTTCCAAATTCTTTCTTGGTGAAAAGAAATATAAAGATTGAGAATCCAATAAGAAATGTACAGAAATTCCCTCTGCTGTTCCCCAAAGAAACCACCTCAAAGACTGATGAGTCTGAACACATCAGTATTGCTTCCTTATTTAGGGAACCAGAAACAGAAGAACAAAAGTCTCAGGAAACACAAATCCTCCCAATCTATGAGCCTCTTGAACATAGATTTTCCAGATATTCTGCTCCTGACATTGAAGGGAAGGGAAAATTGCCTGAAGCCCATACTTTCTTCCCTGATTCCCATAGAGAGTGGAACATAGACAACATGAGCATTGGCCAAATTCGCCAGATGATTGATTTAATGTATACTGAATATAAACTCATGTGTCTTAGAGGAAAATCAGAGGTAGATGCTTGCAGAACCATCATCCAATGTTTTACAGGTACTCTTCTCAGATGGTGGGAAACTGAATCTTCTCCTAAACTTATTGAGACCATGGAAGCAGAAGTTCTCAAGGATGAAAAAGGAGATGTTATTCATAATCCTGATGGTACTGTAATAAGCAATATGATTGGTGTGCTAACATCAATGATTCTGGAACATTGGTGTGGCAGTGAGACAGAAATTGCCAACAAGCATGAGGTCATTTTGATGAACCTCAAATGTCATAAGATGTCTCAATTTGATGATTTTCATAGAGATTGGATGCAGCGAATCTATGAGGTGAAAGATTCCAAAAACTTGCTTTGGAAGCAGGTATATCTAGCTGCTCTACCCTCTAGATTTGTTGACTATATTAGATTGCAAGAAATTTTTCAGTTGCCTTTTGAGTCTTATACATGGGGAGAAATTTATTCCCATATTACAAAGACACTGGTAAGTCTTTGTACCAGTTCAAAGGTGAACAAGTCTTTGGAAAAATTGTCCAGACTACCAGATAGAAAGTCCATTTGCAGCAAATATGGACTGACAATAGATGACCCATTGGTCAAAAAGAGAAAGTCTAGGAAAAGGGCCAAAAGAGAATTCAAAGAGACTTTCTACAAGAATAGAAGGAATTATCCAAAAAATAAAAGGAAGTATTCTACAAGGGATAAAAGCCATAAAAAGAAGGGTCACTACAAATATATCCCAAAAACCCATTATTATACTCCTTCTGACATCCATTTGCATACATCCAAGCAAGAAAAATGGAACAAAATTACTTGCTGGTTGTGTGGCCAGACTGGGCATACAGCTTCAAGATGTCCCCAAGGGGAAGAATCAAAGCTTAATAAGGGAAAAAAGACAGCTGTTTATGCTCAAAAAGCTAAACAGGTTAAGAAAGAGCATTCAGGCCCAATCTTTTGCCTGAGATGTAAATCAAAGACCCATGTTACAGAAAGGTGCCCAAATCTTATTATCAAAGACTCAGCCCAGCAGCACCAATTAGAGGAATCATCTCTTGATTCTTTTAGCACTTCAGAAGAAGAATTTCAAGTTAATATGGGCCAGTATTCTGATTCTGAATCATCTGAATGTTCTTGCTCTAATTCAGAAGAATGTGCATGTCATATATTTTATGAAGATGACTCTGAATTTTTGTACAGTTCCAGCGAAGAGGAAGAAAGGACAAAGCCTCCTAAAGAAAAAGTCCTAATGGCATCTGCTGAAGAAGAGGCAGAAATGAAGATTTTATCTCATATCAGGACAATGGAAGATGGAGCCATGAAGAACCGCCTGATAGAAGCATTCACAGATCAGCTTAAATCAAAAGCTTCAAAAGAATCAGGTAAGAAACCTTTGTTTGTCGATGCATCCTGTGAAAGGAACACTAAATCTTTTCAAATGCATCACCAGAAACCAGGGAAAGTAAGATCCCTGACTCTGGGAGAAGTGAGTGGTGAAATTCACCAACTCAAAGCAGAGATTTCTGCAATCAAAACTCAGATTGCAGAAATTAAGAAAGGCAAGGAGATTAAAGAAGAAAAATAAGAACAATCCTGGAACACAGCAGCCTATAGTCAAGAAATTCAAGTTGCTGAAGGAAGGTCAGAACCAAATTTTGGCTTTCAAGATATGAGATTGTTTACCATCACATATCAGCAACATCATGTCAAGGTAAAAACTTGTATCCAAGGCCAGATATTTTCCATGACTGCATTATTAGATTCTGGTGCAGATATTAATATTCTTAACATCAGAAATGTTCCAGCGAAATATTGGGTCTCTGCTGAAAGAGAAGTTGTAGGCCTAGGAAATAAGAAACTCAAATATGAAATTCCTAGAGTTTCACTATGTTTTGATACCCACTGTGTATACATGAAGTTTGCCATAGCAGACATCCCTGTTTATTGTATATTAGGGAATGTCTTTTTAGCTGCAGTAGAACCTCATGGATTAGCCAGGTTGAAAGGAAGTAGAGCTGGTTATTTTATTTCTGTACCCACATCTAAAGGTAGAAGAAAAAGAATTGAGCTTCCTTATGTTTCAACCCCAAGAGTTTCTACAATGGTTCAAGCCATGCAGAAATTAGACAAAGCAGAATCTTTGCTATCAGATCTTAAAGATCTAAAAAGCACATTGAGAGTAGAAGAACAGCTGAAACTACCCCAAATCAAAAGAAGAATCGAAGAACTAAAAGGAAAACTGGAAGAAAAATGTTGTTCAGAAGAGCCAAATTCTTTTTGGCACAGAAAGCAACATACCATTAAGCTGCCCTATAAAGAAGGATACACAGGAAAGCCCTGTAAAAGCAGAGCAATCCCTATGAGCCAAGAATACAGAGAACTATGCTAGAAAGAAATTCAGCAGTTGCTCAACAGAGGATTGATCAGAGAATCCACTAGCCCTTGGAATTGCTATGGATTCTATGTAAACAAAAGAGTTGAACAAATTAGAGGTATCCCTAGACTTGTGATAAATTACAAGCCTCTAAATTCAGTCTTGGTCGATGATACTTATCCCATTCCACATAAAGGAGATTTGATCAGAAGAATTGCAGGAGCCAAAATATTTTCAAAGTTCGATTTAAAAGCAGGATTTTGGCAAGTTTCCATTGATGAGGAAGATAAGTTCAAAACTGCTTTTAGTATTCCTGCAGGGCACTATGAATGGAATGTCATGCCATTCGGTCTTAAAAATGCTCCTTCAAAATTTCAAAAGGTCATGGATGATATTTTTAAGCCATATTTTGATTGGTTACTTGTATATAGTGATGATGTTTTAATTTTTTCCAAAAATATTGATGATCACTTCAAACATGTAAATATTTTCATGAAGTTGGTCAAGAAAAATGGGCTTGTGCTTAGCAAAAAGAAAATAGAAGTATTTCAGACTTCTATAAAGTTCTTAGGCCACCAGATTTCTAATGGACAAATCTCTCTGCAACAACATGCCATTGACTTTGTAGACAAGTTTCCAGATCTCTTAAAAGACAAGACACAACTGCAAAGGTTCCTTGGCTGCCTAAATTATGTAAGCAGTTTTTATCAAGACTGTGCTAGTGACACGAAAGTGCTCAATAAGCGGCTTGGCAAAAATCCCCCTCAATGGTCAGATGCCCATACCAGAGCAGTGCAAGAAATCAAAGCAAAGGTAAAATCTTTGCCTATACTGTATATAGCAGATGATGAGGCATTCAAGATAGTTGAATCCGACGCCAGTGACATAGGCTGGGGAGGGATTCTGAAACAAAAAGTCGGAAAAGAAGAACAAGTGGTACAGTTTTCCTCAGGGGTATGGAACCCAGCAGAACAGAATTATTCTGTTATTGAAAGAGAAGTGAAAGCTGCATGGAATTGCATCAGCAAGTTTGCAGTATATCTAATAAACAAGCCTTTTCTTCTCAGAACAGATGCGTCAGCAATGAAGAAAGTCCTATCCAAGGACATCAAGAAACCAGAAGAAGCAAAGTTTGCCAGATGGCAGGCACTCTTTGCAAATTTTGATTTTTCCATTGAGCACATCAAAGGAGAGGACAATTGTCTTCCTGACTTCCTCAGCAGGGAATACCTTGAACAAAACGCAGCACATGTCATGATGATTATTACTGAGTGGGACCAGCACCAAAAACGAGAGGTCTTGAGAACCATTCCAGATAATCAAGACTGGGATACATACAGAGACAACTGGAGACCCACATGGCAATTAAGGAACACAAAAGTCCTTGATGCCAACTTACAGCCTCACACTGATCTCCAGCACTATGTACCTGAAAGAAAGGTGTACCCAAAGGGTAGAAAATGGATCCATGATATGATGTATGACAAAGCAAAAGCAGATGCTGGAACCGCAAGGCGGGCCCTGGAAATGAATTTTCATGACATTGCCGGTATCTGGTACCATGGAGGCCGTGACACAGGAATCTATGAAAGCTATTATTGCATCTACCGAACCAGAGACTTGTGGATCAACCACCCTCAAGTCCAACCATGTGCTCGATGGCCCAGAAATGATCCCAAGGTAATGTTCCCCGACACAGTTTATGATTTTTCAGATTATAAAAAGCTGTGGTGGGACTTCATGAATGTTGATGACAGAGAAGAAACCCATTACACAAAGTTGAAATTCAGCACGATGGCAGCATCCCAGAAAAATCTACAATGTGAATGGTTTCAGAATTGGTGGAGAGATTACGGAGTCAGCAGAACAGCCATGGACCCAGTATATCATGAAAGATATGAAAGAAAATACTGTCACAGATGTTTTGAGTACAACATTGGGGAATGTTTTCATCGAATATATAGCACAGTCAAAGAAATGACAGTTCAAGAGTGGGATCCTTTTCACATGACAAATTATTCCCTCCAAGGATACATGAGAGAGCACTTGGAATGGTATGTCTTAACCAAAGTCCAACATCAAATCATACTGGGCAAACCCATGATAGTCCGGAGGATTTATACAAAGGCATGCGATGATCTACTTTATAAAAGAGGCAGATTCCCTGATGTGACTGTAATTTGACTACGTACCACTCACAAGGGCTTAATTGTGACCAGAGTTCCCGTGGGCTTTACTGTTTAAAAGCTTCCACAGTGTAAATATTCTCATCTAGTCTTTTCTCGTGGACTTTTTGTACAAAAGTATCCACTGAGTAGATAATGTCTGATTTGTTTTAGGTACATGAATCTACTTTACAGACTATATCTCATGCGATACCCGAAAGCAATTATTCGGTCTGCTTTATGGACCCGAATATTTGTGCAGACGTCGCTCTGGTAAAGACTGCAAAGTAATGATTCTTTAAGCTTTAAGTCATTTATGAAAGCTCAGACAATTAATCACCACTCGACAGAAAGCCTAAGAATTCGGAGAAAACACATGAAAGGTATGGGGGCGCTTTATTTTATTAGATTCGTAGAAAAATGGTCAGAACAAATTAAAAATTAAAAGTTGAATTTATTTAATCATGTCCAGAGGACCGAATCAATCATGTACCGTATGTGACTTTGACAATGATCGCCCATCCAAAACAATTGAACTGCGTCACACAATTGAATGATATTAAAATACTATAAAAGTTATTTAATAATTCTTTAAAAGTGGTGCGACAATTTGTTGCTGTCAAGGCTGTGGATTTTTTTTTGCCTCAAAACAGGAAAATGTTTACGATAGTCGAAAGTTAGGGATTTTGGCTTTTGGATTTTTATTAAGGGTATATTGAAAATATTTTTTTCATACTGCATAAGATTATATCATACAACTTTTCACTATTTCATTTAAGTTCATACAAAAAACGCAAAGAACAATTCAACTCAAAGTAATATCTATAAAGATCATTACCAAAATTACTTTTAACATTGAATATGAGTATTATGAATTTAATGGTCGAGAGTATTTGTTTTTTTTTTAAGTATAGTTTTTCCGTTTTTATAGATTTTAGCAATTAATTTAGGTTAATAATATTATTATTAACAATGATAAATTATTTATTTTATATTTTTACAAATTTTTACAAAACTCTCCTAGATTTTTAAGTAAAATGGATCCAAAATAAAATATATAAAACACCAAATATCACCTTTACAAATGGTAATTTCAAATGCTCACGATCAAGTATAAAGGAGATTAGGTATAAGAAACTCTAGGATGATCTTCGAGATTAGGTATAAGAACCTCTAGGATGATCTTCCTACAAGTTTTTTTTCGACTGGGCATGTCAAGAGAGAAAATGAGGATGTGGTGTCTTTATTGTTTTGGAACCGAGCAAATATTATTATTTATTATGGGAGGGTGGAAATGGCACAAACAAGAGGGCAGAAGTTATAGCACTTTGGGTTGTTCTTCTATTTGTTAAATGGTCAGGTTGGAGGATTTTCATGTCCATGGACGTGGTGTCTTTATTTTTTTGGAACCAAGAAAATGCTATTATTTCTAGTGGAAGGGTGGAAATGGCACAAACAACCGGGAAAAAGTTATAGAACTTTGGGGTCAGGGAAAATTTTAAGAACCCCCCCTAAATTTATAAATATAATAAATGGGCGAATCTCCATGGTATATAGGAAAAATGAAAGGCGATTTTATCAATAATATAATATGTATATATAATTTTTTGGCGAATCTCTCACCAGGCATGGCGAATATTTTACTCAATTATAAAATCTTGTAAGATCTTGGCGAGTCTTTCACTAAATAATAAAACCTTGTAAAGTCCTAGTGAATCTTAGCATAGGCTACATGCTGGTTTAATTCCCCCATTTAAATAGGCTACATTCGTGAATACCATGGGTCAATACCATGTGCCATTTTGGTGAATACCATGGGTCAATACCATGTGCCATTTTTATTTTTATTAATTCTAATATTAGGGTTAATAATGGTTTTTTGCATGGTATTAATAACAATCTAGTCCATGGTATTTGTCCCATAGTATTTTGGCCATAGGTTTCACCTAAATATAACCCATTTTTGAGTGTTCGTAAATATAAGGTGACTTATGGAGTAAATATAAAAAAATGTTTTATTTGTTTACCATACCTCTCGTTTATTTATATTTTTATTAATTTACCATACCTCTTTTACAAATATGGTATTTGGCCCATAGGATTCACTTAAATAAAACCTCTTTCTTGAGCCTTCATAAATAGAACGAGGGTTATGGACTAAATATGAAAAGAGGTTTTATTTATTTACGATACGTCTAGTTTATTTATATTTTTATTTATTTACCATACCTTTTGAGTAAGTATAAAAAGACGTTTTATTTATTTACCATACCTCCATTTTACTTATATTTTTATTTGTTTACACCCTTACATGTATATAAGGTGACTTATGGAGTAAATATAAAAAATGTTTTATTTATTTACCATACCTCTCATTTATTTGTATTTTTATTAATTTACCATACCTCCTTTATAAATATGGTATTTGGCCCATAGGATTCACTTAAATAAAATCTATTCTTGAAAATGGACGAATGGATTCACTTAAATAAAACCTATTCTTGAAAATGGGTGAATGGCAGATTGTAAGTCCTAATTTCAAGGGCTAAATTTACCTTTTTTACCCTCTCCCTTAAAATAAGGTGGGCTATTTGAGGTGATTTGTAAAAATGTACTATGATACAAAATATTCTCCCACTAAAAATTTAAAACCCCTTAATTTCGCCAAAGGGCGAACATTCGCCCCTAAAATTATCCTTGTTTGGGGTGTTCTCCTAATTGCTAAATGGTTGAGATTAGATAATTTTCATGTCTGTGGTGATGCAAAAAGCACCATTAACTGGGTTAAAGACTTTTTCTAGTTCAATCCACCTATCTTATCCCACTGTGATGCAAAAGCATGAGACTTGGAGGGAAAATATTCAAACTTATTCCAAAAATCCAAAAAAATCTACAAGCAAAGGAGTGGGGTCCTTTAGCCAACAGTTTCCATGCTTTTCTAGTGTAAGATAGGGATAAAATTAAGAATAAAAGCATTCTGTAATAATCACTCATGGATAAGCAATAATAAGTTTTATGCATGATTTCTTTAAAGCGCTCTATGAAAAAGGCATGCTTTTGTATGGATAACGACCGAGAAGGCTTATCTATTATTTTAAATAAGAAATAATGGGACTCTCAGAGGGAGTCGAGCCCGGAGACATAGTCATCTTCAAAACTCCCTCTGTGTATCTGATTTTATGGTTCCCTGTTAATTAGTATTTTTATGCATGTATCAATTCCGGTTTTGTTGTTTTTGCGTTTATTAATGGTGATTCAATCTTTGTTTTCTAATTAACAATTAAGCGTAGACCTGTTGGACTATTTTTCCTCCATATCGACGAACGCAAGCTTCTTTAAGTGCTTTATAGAGTTCTGCGGCCAAAACTCTATTTACACAGGAAATCTTTGGAAAAGACTTAATCAGGACGTAGTTCCGGACTTGAAATTGTATTGAATCAGGTCCATACCTGTATCGGGTCCGAACCATTATCGCATCGTAGAACTATAAGAGGAGCGGAAGAACCTTTGGAACTGTCGAGTGCCAAAACTCTGACAATCCGGACCCGAACCACTATAGAGAAGGGAGAAAGGGTTGTCGGGTTCGCGAGCTTATCGCATCGCAAGACCGGGGTGGGAGGAGCAAGTCCTTTGGAATAATGGGATCGTCGATTGCGATCTCTGATAATATATATATTATCGCATCGGAGCAAGGGAGATGGAAGGGCTTTTAAAAGCACCGATATTGTTATTTGCGTTTAACGCAAATCTTTGAAATGCAGCGCTAATAGTGTAATTCCTTCGGAATTAACACGAATACTATTTGAAAGTTGTGACTCTGGTTAAAAGCACTGATACTGTGTTTTGTTCCTTTGGAACAAAATCCTCGCCGATAGTGTATTTTGCGTTGAAAACGTAGTTTCCTCATTTTTAAAGCGCCGATAGTGTTTTTGTGTAATTCTTTTGGAATTACAGTCTCGATAGAGTATAAGGCTCTATGTTTATAAATTGTGTCCGATAATAAGGGTTGGGATTTCTAGAGAAAAAATCCATGAGGCTGTCATGCTAATAGATGGCTGATACGTAAATTGATGCAAGAGGAGAATTTCAGACAGATATTAAAGAAATTGTAGCCAGATTTGAGAGGTTGTCTATATTGCATGTACCCAGGCCACCATTAGTGGTATTAGAGCCACCAGTTGACATTGGATTGAATCTCAGAAGCAGGAGAAGGAAAGTTACTATGGCTTTCAGATTTGGAAGAGGACGAGCATGTGGTGGAAGAGGACGACCTATTGCAAATGCTGAAGTAATGGAAGTTGTGCAACAGATGCAAGCTAGATTGGATGCATTAACAACATGCAGAAATATAGATGATGGAGATGTCAGTGAACCTGAGATTGAAGCTATAGAGGAGGAAGTTGTAGAAGTTACCCCTGAGATGAGATTCTTCTAGTCATTGTTGAGATCCACACCTAGTCCAAAGACTGAGGTTCCAATATATGAAGGAGGACTGAATCCTAAAAAATTGATAGATTGGATTAATGGTATGGAGAAACTCTTTGATTATGAAGAAACAGAAGATGAGAAGAAAGTCAAGTTTGTTGTCACCACGTTAAAAGGCCATGTAGCGCTTTGGTGGGATGGTGTGCAGGCAGAAAGGAAGAAACTTGGCAAGCAACCAATCAAGAATTGGAGTAGGATGGTAGCAAAGATAAGAGGTAAGTTTCTGCCAAGTAATTATCAGCAAACCTTGTTCAGACAGATGTAGAATCTTAGATAGAGGTCTTTGATAGTGAAAGAATACACAGAGGAATTCTACAAGGTAAGCATAAGAGCTCGAGAAGCCCAAGACACAAATGAGAAGGTGGCTAGATATGTGAATGGCCTTAGGATGGACACTCAAGATGAGATAAGTCTATTGTCTCCTAAAACAGTAGAGGAAGCTTATCAGATAGCACTGAACGCTGAATAAAAACTCATGGGGAAGCAGTCTACCAGAGGGAGAGGTACTTTCCGAGGAAGGGGAAGTCAAGGTGGTAGAGGAAGATCTACATCACCTAAAGATGGAGCTAGCAGCAGCTCAACCCAACATGCACCCACCAGAGGTGATGCAAGAGGTAGAGGAAGTTTTTATAGAGGAAGAGTAAGAGAAATAAAATGTTACAGATGTGACAAGCTGGGACATAGAGCTTTTGAGTGCCCAGAAAATGCAGGAACAAGCCAGAGGAATGAAATTGTTGCTCCAGCTGAGGGAGAAGCACCAACAGCAGTAGTGACAGAAGAAGAAAATATACCAGAGAGAGGAGAATCTTTGGTGATTAATAAAATTTTTCTCAAGCCAATAAAGGAGGTAGTTGAACCAACACAAAGAAAGACTTTATTCAGGACAGTGTGTAAAATCCAAGGGAGATGTTGCCAGATGATCATTGGTAGCGGCAGCACTGACAATTTGGTCTCTACAGAAGTGGTTTAGAAATTGAAGCTGAAGAAAATGAAACATCCGACACCTTACAAGGTGTCATGGTTGCAAAAGGGACATCAACTATTAGTAAATGAATAGTGTGAAGTTGAATTTCAGGTGGGCAAGTATAAAGATAAAATTGTATGTGATGTGATGCCAATGGTTGTATGTCACATATTGCTTGGAAGACCTTGGAAATATGATAGAGGAGCCATGCATGATGGAAAAAGAAACACCTACAAGTTTGGAAAGGATGGTGTCAATCATACGTTGCTGCCTCTACAAGAAGAAGATGTACCAAGAAAGAATATTGATCCAAAAACTCTGTTATTAAGAGGAAAGGAATACATGAAGCAGATTGAAGAGAATGAGGTAAATTTTGTTGTACTTTGTAAACCCAAGGTAATAATGACTTCTACTAAAATTTCTGATTTACCCATTGAAATTCAAGAAATGTTGGAGAACTATTGCGATATTATCGTTGATGATTTGCCAAATGAGTTACCACCCATTAGAAGAATTAGCCATCATATAGATTTGATTACTCAAGCAAGTCTACCAAACAAAGCAACTTATAGAATGACTCCTACAGAAAATGAAGAGGTTAGGAAGCACATGTAAGAATTGCTTGACAAAGGGCTAATCAGAGAAAGCTTGAGTCCTTGCGCAGTACCAGTACTGAGTCCAAAGAAAGATGGAGGCTGGAGAATGTGTATAGATTCAAGATCCATCAATAAAATCACAATCAGGTACAGATTTCCTTTACCTAGAATTGAAGATTTAATGGATTGCTTGAGTGGAGCAAAATATTTTTCAAAACTAGATCTTAAAAGTGGGTATCATCATATAAGGATAAGAGAAGGGGTTGAGTGGAAAACCGCTTTTAAGACAAATGAGGGATTGTATGAGTGGAGAGTAATGCCTTTTGGGTTGTCAAATGCACCAAGTACATTTATGAGACTCATGAATGAAGTTTTTAAAGATTTTATTCGTAAATTTGTAATAGTATATCTGGACGATATATTAGTTTACAGCAGGTCTAAGGAGGAGCATATGAGGCATTTGAATTATGTCTTACGAAGGCTGTAGTAGGAGAAATTATTGCTGAATTTGAAGAAGCGTTAATTCGTGAAAGAAGAGCTAGTGTACTTGGGTTTTTTTATTTCTACTGAAGGGCTGAAGATGGATCCAGAGAAGATCAAGGCAATCATGAAGTGGGCTTCACCCAAGAGTGCTTTTGAGGTAAGAAGTTTTAATGGTCTTGCTAACTTTTAAAGAAAATTCATCAATAATTTTAGTAAGATTAATGCACCTATTATTGAGACCATAAATAAGGACAAACAACCATTTAGATTGACTGCTAAAGTAGAGAATAATTTTCAGTTGTTAAAGAAGAAAATCACTGAAAAACCTATTTTGGTTCTACCTCATTTTAGTAAGCCTTTCCAAGTGAAGTGTGATGCCAGTGGAGAAGCAATTGGAGGTGTTTTAAGCCAGGAAGATAGACCAATAGCTTATTTTAGTGAAAAGCTAAATGATTCCAAAAATAAATATTCTTCTTATGATAAGGAGTTCTATGCAGTTGTACACTCATTAAAGAAATGGAGGCATTATCTAATGTCAAAAGAATTCATCCTTTTTTCAGATGACCATGCATTACAGTTTATAATGCAGCAGCCAAAACTTAGTCAGAAACATGCTAAATGGGTAGATTATCTTCAAGGTTTCCATTTTGTTTTGAAGCATATAAATGGCCAATCAAACAAAGTTGAAGATGCCTTAAGCAGGAGGAAAGTATTATTTCAAGAAAGTCAAATCCAAGAGTTGGATTTTGATTTTTTGTATGAAACAGATCCAGATTTTAAAGAGGCATTTGAAGCTTGTAAAAATCTTGTTTTGATGGATAGAAGTAGATGGTTGGATTACTTCTTACAAGATGGACTGTTGTTTAAGAAAAATCAGTTGTGCATACCAAACTATTCAATGAGGGAGAATTTACGCAAAGAAAACCATAGTGGAGGACATGTAAGACATTTTGGCATAGAGAAGTCTTTTGAACAGTTGAACAGATTTTATTTCTGGCCGAAAATGAAATATGAAGTGGAGAAGTATGTGAAAACTTGCAAATTTTGTCAACATGCAAAGGGAAGGAGCCAAAACATAGGTTTGTATATTCCATTACCAATTCCAAATAGGCCTTGGTATATGGTAAGTATGGATTTTGTTTTGGGCTTACCAAAGACTCAAAGAGGTAATGATTCAATTTTTGTTGTAGTGGACATATTTTCAAAAATGGCACATTTTATTCCAAGTTATAAGAGTAGTGATGTTTCTCAGATTGCTAATTTGTTTTTTAAGGATGTTGTAAGATTGCATGGATTGCCTAAAAGAATTGTCTCAGACAGGGATTCCAAATTTTTTGGACATTTCTAGAGGACACTATGGAAGAAGTTGAGAACTAAATTAAGTTTCAACTCTACCTATCATCCACAAACTGATGGACAGACTGAAGTTGTGAATAGGAGTTTGGGCAATCTTTTAAGGAGCCTTACTGCAGAACATCCAAAACAATGGGATCAAGTGTTGGCACAAGATGAATATGCATATAATGACTCACCTAATAGGAGTATAGGACATAGTCCATTCCATATTGTTTATGGAATGCATCAAAGAGGAGTAGCTAAGTTAAGAAACTTGGGAAAAGAAGAGATGAGAAGTGCAGAGGGTGAAGACTTGCTTCAGAAATGCAAGCAATACATGAACAAGTGAAACAACAGCTGCAAGATAGCAACATCAAGTACAAAACTAGAGCATAAATAAGAAGAAGAGAGGTGAACTTTGAAGTTGGAGATCTGGTTTTAGCACATCTCAGAAAGGAGAGGTTTCCAAAGAGGGAGTATAACAAACTGAAGTTCAAAAAAATTGGACCGTGCAGAGTGTTGAGAAAATTTTCTGCAAATGCCTATGAGATTGAGTTACCCCCTGATGTTGGAATATCACCAATTTGTAATGTTGCGGACCTATACAAGTATGAAGGTGAAACTGCAAATGATACAACACAAGATCAAGAGACCCAAGAGATTAACTAGGTAAAACAGTTACCCACAGCAAAGAATTTGCAGCCAGAAAGAATTTTGGACAAGAAGGTGCTTAAGAAAATAGGGGGATGAGAATACTTCCAGTATTTGGTAAAGTGGAAGAATTAGCCGACCGCTAAACCTACTTGGGTTACAGAAGACATGCTATAGAAACTGGGTAGTTCTATAGATGAACTCATGGACAGAAGCCCATGAAGAATTTTGTTCTCAGGAGTCTGATGCAGGAGCATGATACTTGGAGGGAAAATCTTCAAACTTATTCCAAAAATCCAAAATAATCTACAGGCAAAGGAGTGGGGTCCTTTAGCCAGCAGTTTCCATGCTTTGCTAGTTTAAGATAGGGATAGAATTAAGAATAAAAGCATTCTGTAATAATTTCTCATGGATAAGTGATAATAAGTTTTATGCATGATTGCTTTAAAGCGCTCTATGTAAAAGGCATGATTTTGTATGGATAATGACCAAGAGGGCTTATCTATTGTTTTAAATAAGAAATAACGGGAATCTCAGAGGGAGTCGAGCCCAGAGACATAGTCATTTTCAAAACTCCCTCTGTGTATCTGATTTGATGGATCCCTATTAATTAGTATTTTTATGCAAGTATTGGTTTCGGTTCTCTTGTTTCTGCATTTATTAATGGTGATTCAATCTTTATTTTCAAATTAACACTTAAGCGTAGACCTGTTGGACTGTTTTTCCTTCATATCGAAAAAAGCAGGCTTCTTTAAGTGCTTTATAGAGTTCCGCAGCCAAAACTCTGTTTACACAGGAAATCTTTGAAAAAGACTTAATCGGGACGTAGTTTCGGACTTGAAATTGTATTGAATTAGGTCCATACCCATATTGGGTCCAAACCATTATCGCATTGCAGAACTATAAGTGGAGCAGAAGAACCTTTGGAACCGACGAGTGCCGAAACTTCTGACAATCCGGAACCGAACCACTATAGAGAAGGAAGAAAGGGTTGTTGGGTCCGCGAGCTTATCGCATCGCAAGACCGGAGCGGGAGGAGCAAGTCCTTTGGAATAGTGGGATCGTCGACTACGATCTCCATTAATATATATATATTATCGCATCGGAGGAAGGGAGATGGAAGGGCGTTTAAAAGAACTGATAGTGTTATTTGCGTTTAACGCAAATCTTTGAAATGTAGCGCCGATAGTGTAATTCCTTTGGAATTAACATGAATACTGTTTGAAAGCTGTGACTGTGGTTAAAAGCGCCGATAGTGTATTTTGTTCCTTTGGAACAAAATCCCCGCCGATAGTGTATTTTGCGTTGAAAACACAGTTTCCTCATTTTTAAAGCACCAATAGTGTTTTTGTGTAATTCTTTTGGAATTACAGTCCCGATAGAGTATAAGCCTCTGTGTTTATAAATTGTGTCTGATAACAAGGGTTGGGATTTCTAGAGGAAAAATCCATGAGGCTGTCAGGCTAATAGATGATTGACACATCAATTGATGCAAGAGGAGAATTTTAGAAAGATATTGAAGAAATTGTAGCCAGATTCGAGAGGTTGTCTATATTGCCTGTACACAAGCCACCACATTGCCATGTATAAAGACCCTTTTTAAGGACTTTCTAGAACATTTCCTTTCACTACATATACAAAAAAACAAAATCAGGTTTTCGATCTCCTTTCTAAGAAGGGTGTTTCTAAAGCGTTGAGTAAGTTCTTTTTTATCTACATCCAGAATGTTCTCATGAGTGTTGGATACATAAATAAATTTTGCAAAGGAAGCACATCCAATTCGCTAAAAAAAGTTATTTTGATTAAAAATTTTAAATTTGATTGAATCCACAAGTCAAAGAAATGGTGGATATAGCTGTAACACCTATGTTATTTTATATTGGATGTATAGAGTTCTAGGGGATACAGACAACACATATAAATGCTATTAAAATAAAACTTTCACAACAGATGTATGGAGTTGGAAATACAGAGAAGACAATTATTTTGATTAAAACTTTTGAATTTGATTGAATACACAAGTCAAAGAAATGGTGGATATAGCTGTAACACCTATGTTGTTTTACATTGGATGTATAAAGTTCTAGGGCATACATACAACACATATAAATGCTATTAAAATAAAACTTTAATAATAGATGTATGGAGTTGGAAATACAGAGAAGACACAAAATCAGGAACAAACATATTTAAATTACAATTTAGATCCGATAAATTTATGAGATATACCTCAGAATATGTACTTTCTTTTTAAATTATTAATGAAAAGAAAATATTTTTCTCCTCTGCAAAAAATTCAAATCGAACTAATTAATCTCAAGGATAACTTCTTACCAAAGGGATTAACCTCTCTAGAAGATTTATTTGATTCAAATGATGTTCTTAGGAAACCTAAAATGGAACCTTCAAGTTCTGATATAGAGGAATGTAATATAGGCATCGATGAAGATCCTAAACTGATCAAACTTTCAAAATCATTACCTCCAACTGAAAAAGTGAAACACATTGAGTTGTTGAAAGAATTTCAAGATGTCTTCGCTTGGAGTTATGACGACCTCAAATCCTATGACACCAACATCATCCAACACACAATTCCTATTAAAGAAAATCAAAAGCCTTTAAAACAAAAACTTAGAAGGATTAATCATGTCTTATTACTTGCAATTGAAAAGGAAATTCAGAGGATGTATGATGCCAAAATAATTGCACCAATCAAATTTTCTGATTGGGTCTCAAACTTGCTACCAACTAGAAAGAAAACTAGTGATATCAGATTCTGTGTGGATCTCAGAAACCTCAACAAAGTGTCACTAAAAGACAATTACCATCTCCCCAAAATGGACCACATTTTACAAAGGGTAGTTGGATCGACCAAAATCTCATTGTTGGATGGTTTTTCTGGTTACAATCAAATCTTGGTTCATCTAGATGACCAACCCAAAAATGCCTTTACTACTCCTTGGGGCACGTTTATGTATGTGAAAATGCCTTTTGGGTTAATGAATGCAGGAGCCACTTTCCAAAATAGATTCATGATTTCCTTGTGATATACCTAGATGATATTACTGTATTTTCAAAATCTGACAATCAACTTTTGGATCATCTAAGGAAAGTTTTTATCAAATGCAAGAAATTTGGAATCTCCTTAAACCCCAAAAAGTCCTTGTTTGGGTCAGAAGAAGGAAAGTTGTTAGGTCACATAATTTCAAAAGATGGTATAAGAATAGACCCTGCTAGAATAGAAGCCATACTGCAAATAAACACCCTAGTAACATTAAAGAGTTACAAGCTTTCTTCGTAGGTTCAAATATTGTTCATTGTGTTTACAATATTAGTCGTAGGGTACAATGTTAATCGGTTGGGTTTGAAATTATAAGCATTGATGATCGAATGTGACATTGTGAAAAAGGTTGTTCCAATATGAAAAAATAAATCATCGTTAACCATTGTCAATGATTGCCAATAGTGGTCAATCATAACTATGGAAATCAGTGATAATATTGATCCCTTACATTTTTTAATGAAAGGGTTAATAATCACAGGGTATATATTATTCATAGGCTTTATAATATTAATCCTTAAGTTATATATAAATAGCTTTTTATTTTATTTTATTAATATAGTTATTATTAGTATAATTATTATTATTATAATTTTTAAAAAGTTATTTATTATTATTATTATTATTATAAATTAATTGAATTGAATTGAGTATATTATTTATTATTATTTAAATTTTTTGTTTATTTATTAAAGTTATTAATTTTAATGTTTATATTTATGATACTATTAATAATATAATACAATTTAATTTTTATATAAATTTTGTTAATATTAATATTTTTTTTTTGCTGAAGCAAGAGTCGTACCTTCTATTCCATTAAATCTTAAAATATCTTACATAATATACATCATTCCCAAAGTAATCGTGGGCCATAGAACAATCAACCACTACTAGGCGATGGCCCCGAGCTAAAGGCTTAACCTACCAAGTCCACAAAACTGCTAAGTCCATAACAAGTAAACAAAGAAACCCATAAAATTAGGAGATGGACCTAGTGATGAAATAGGGAAACCCCTAAACAGATTTCGGGTCTAGAAGGGGGTGATAACTCTCGAGCATCAAGAGCGCGCAAATGCCACCGAAATCCATCTAGACACGTAACCAGCCTAAAAGATATTTTGTCCTGATCCACGCAACTATCTTTGACCGTTGATCCTCCCTGCCAGATCCTATAGCGAAGGATAATATCGCACTGCCAAGTAGCCCGCTGGATACTCACCCAATGGCCAACCTGGACCCATAAACAAGCCCACTTTTTCCTGACCGTAGATCTGTCCTGCAAGATCCGACAACCCAGGACCATATCGCATGGGCCTAACCCACCGAAAAATAGCACGCAATGAGGGTGGTATTCCAATCTCGTACCACGCCACGTGTTGCGCATTAAGTGGAATCGCTCCCAACTCCACAAAACCACTTTCTGCGCTAAGGGCATGCGGTGGACGCCAAACCACCTCCCGAGCTAAATTGAAACCACCGAAAGAAAAACGGGGGGATATCGGTTGCTGCGAAAGCCAGATATCCAGTCCCTGTCATCAACCCTCCTCCGTGGGTGAAAAAACCGGTGTCTAATAAGATCCCAGCTATTCGGCCCACCATGCACGGAACTGCATCTACACATCAGCTTCCATCTGACACTTCTAAGACTGTACTGTCAATGGCTAGGAAGGCCAATAGTAACCTTCATCCCCATAATGACCTTGTGTCAGAGAAAAACCTGCATAAAGAAACCGAATCAATTAGACATTGTCCTCATGTCTTTGTATCGAAACACCATTATATCCTCGTCCGCCTGGTCATGACATTACATCTTCAATCTGGTCAGAGGCATCTCAGGCCACTTCAACACAACCCTAGTTTTAGTACTGAGTACTCCTTGATTTGCCAAAATTTTTGCCAATTTGTTAGCTGTTCTTCTCACATGGTTAAAACTAACCGTGCGTAATCCCTGGAAATGAAGTTGGATTCTCTGAAAGACCTGGAGCAGTCTCCATTGTTTAGAGACTTTTTTCGGCTCCGTGCCATAACTTATTCTTTTGACCGAGTTTATGATTAACTCAAAGTCAGCCTCGACTATAACATTTTGTAGATTATCCTACTTAAGAAATTCTAAACATTTCTCAAGAGCCATAAGTTTCCATATTGTTAGTGGCTCTTCCCAAATGGAAATGGAAAATGTAAAGGAGACTTCCCTTTTCATCCATAAGTACCCCGCCACGGTCAGCAATACCCGAGTTATCTTTGGAAGCCCCATCAATGTTGAACTTCAGAAAACCTTGAGGGGGAGGATACCAATAATCCTGTTTAGAATCCATCCTCAAAACCTTCAGGTCCAGGCCTTATGGAATAAGCCCCTGCATACCTAACTTAAGAAGTATCTGTAATTCAGCTTCAGAAGGAGGAAACTTAGGCATTATACGCACAATGGTGCTTACCGTTTCCTTAAGTTGTCTTAAGATTTGTTTGAGCAGGCGTTGGGAGGAACTTTTTATGTTCTTAAAGATTTTATTGTTCCTTTTTTTCAAGACCGCCCATATTATGAAACTTGGTGTTAAAGCCAAGGCAGAGCCCAGAAGTTCCCAATCATAGAAGTTGTGTCTCCAATTGATTAGGGTATTAATAATGCTTCCTTTGTCTCTGTCTGTCTGCTGGAAGATAGTGGCGAAAGCATCCCACAACCAAGAGGTGAAAATACTATTATTAAGAAGGTGCTCCATTGTTTCCTCTTGGGCTTCACATAGCTGGCATCTGGAAGGGCCCAAAACACCCCTCTTCCGAATGTTGTCCCCAGTTAGAATTTTCCTATGATGTACCAACCACATGAAGAGTTTAATCTTCATCCAGCCTTAATGTCTCCATATGTTATGCCAAACCCTATCCTGTTCATTGGAGTCCAGCTTAAGGAGTATGTGTTTTGCCTCCTTGAGATTGAAGGTGCCTGCAGAATTATTTCCCCATATGAGTAGGTCTTGCCCCCCTATCACTAATATTTTCCTTTGTTCCAACATTGTTAGAAGTGCTTTAGCTTTGGTTTTCAGTGGGTTATCTTCCCTGTATTCTAGCTTTTTCCAGGTTCTCCATTTTCCTTCACTGTTGGTTTGATCCCAGAAATCTTTTACCTTAAATAATATTTTGGTGTCTGTATCTTCCTTGAGGTCCATAAGGTTCTCTCTTAACAGTGTAGGTTCTTGTTGCCATTTGTCCTCCCAGAACAAAGCAAGATCACCATCTCTGATTTCCCAGAAGCTATTTTTTTGTACTAACTCTCTATTTCCCCAGGCCTTGTTCCAGATATGTGAGCCCTTAATGATGCTAGACATTCTTATTAGATCAATATCTTGCCAATTGCTAGCATTTTTTTTTTTTCCATATTCTAGCCCACTATGCCTTCAGTTCTTTTACCCAATGCCACCATAATTTTTCCCCTAAAACTTTACTCAGTGCCTTTGGATCATCCAGTCCAAGACCCCCATAATTTTTAGTTTTGAAGATCTTCTCCCAGGCTACCAAGGCCCACTTCTTTCTTTCCTCCCGCTTGCCCCAAAGAAAATCTCTTTGAATGGTTCTAAAATGATGCAAAACTCCTTTTGGAGCTGAAAGGGCAGATAGCATGAAGACAGGAATTGCTTGGAGAACAGCTTTTGTAAGCACTAACTGACCCGCCAATTTTTAAGATCTAAAGGTCCATTTTCTGATTTTATCCTGCATCTTATTGATCATCGGTTCCCAGATGCCCTTGTGCAAAGGCTTATCAGTAAGAGGAACTCCTAAATATTTGGATGGGAGGACATCCCTTTGAAAGCCTAGAATCCTGGAGATATTTTTCTGAATAGCAATATTGGTATTAAAGAAAAAATATCTTAGATTTGGAAAGATTAACTTCCATACCTGTATCCAAGGCAAAGACAGACAGGATATGCTTGTACGCTAAAGTTTCTTTGACCGTGGGGATTCCTTGCAACATAGTATCATCTACAAATTGTTGATGGGTCAAAGCCTAACCATTCTCTGAAAGTTGGAGGCCTTTGATATTACCAACTTCTTTGGCATGCTTGATGTACCGACCTAGCTCTTCCATCATGAGGATGAAGAGGAAGGGTGAGAGTGGATCACCCTGCTTGAGGCCTCTGGAAGGAGTGAAGGTTTTGGAAGGAGAACCATTAGCCAGAATTGAGAAGTTGGAAGAAGTTACCACGGCCCTGACCCATCTAACCCAGTTATGATCAAACCCAAAAGCAATAAGGACCTTCCTAATATAGGTCCAATTAAGCTTATCATAAGCTTTGGCTAGGTCCAATTGCATAATCATACCAGCCTTCCTATTGCTAGTCAAAGAGTGCACCACCTCATGCACTTGAATGATGTTATTGAGAATTTGCCTGCCCTCCACATATCCAGATTGCTCCATAGAAACTAGAGAAGGAAGAAGTGGTTTGAGCCTGTTGGCAACAACCTTGGATATTATCTTGTAAACCACATTGCACAAGGCTATGGGTCTATACCTGTCTGGAGTTTGAGCATTATCCTGTTTGGGGATCAGTGCAATGAAGGAAGTGTTAAGTGCCTTTAAAATAGTTCTATTCACCCTGGAGTCTTCCACAACGTTTAGAGTATCCAGTTTAATTATATTCCAACATGCTTTGAAGAAATCCACATTGAAACCATCAAGACCTGGCACCTTACCATTCTGCATTTCTTTGATGACCTCACTAACCTCCTCTCCTGTTACTGGCCTATTGAGATTAAAATTATCCTCTCTCGTAACCAGTCTAGGAATATGCCCTATTAAATCCCTGATAAAATGTTCTCTGTCTGAAATAGTTTCCTGTGCTATTCCATGAAAGTGTTGGATTAGCACTTCTTCTATTTCTTCATGGGAATTATGCAGATTACCACCTTCATCCTTAGTCAACGAGATTCTATTATGAGATCTGTTCGCTATGGTAGATCTGTGGAAAAATCTAGTGTTATGCTCTCCTTCTTTTATCCATTGAACTCTGGATTTTTTCCTCCAAAATATCTCCTCCTGTTGACATAAATTCTCCCATTCCTGACGGTGTTTGGCGACTTGGTCATTTATCTCTATATCAAAGCCATCTGTCATAAGTTTTTGATTGAGTTCCTGCATTTTATCCTCCCCCGCTTTTTTTGTTGTGAAAATATCCCCAAATTCATTCTTGTTCCAATCTTTAAGTCTGATCTTCATGTGCATAAGTCGTTTGTGAAGCAAGAACATACTTGTACCTTGAATATGCAGGTCTTCTGTCCACCATTTTGAGATGTTGTTGATGAGGTCCGGGTGGGAGAGTGAGATATTCTCAAATCTAAAAGGTCCATTCCTAGGGGTAACAATGCCCTGAACTTCCAGTTGAACAGGCTAATGGTCCGAGCCTCCAAAGGGTAGAATTCTCGCTATCATTTCCTTGTTGGTGAGCATAAGATCTTCTGAGATTATGAATCTATCTCACTTTGAGGCTACTTGATACTCACCTCCTCTTTTATTGTTCCAAGTAAAGCGACCATTACTCATGTCAGTGTCAACCAATTTCATATTATCTATAAAGGTTTGAAAAGCTTTGGAGTCTCTGCTTAAAGTTCTGGTTCCTCCTTTTTTCTCTGAAAGTGATTTGATCATGTTGAAGTCCTCGCACAGGATCCATGGTACATCTACATGTTTGTCTCTCAACCCCATAAGAGAATCTAGAAACCTGATTTTGTCATCCATTCTTTGAGGGCCATATACATTTGTGACCAGGTAGGTCTCCCCATCTCCCAATAACCACTGATAAAGAATTTCTAGATGCCTCAGCATCTATAATACCAATCTTTTGGGGGTTCCAAAGAGTGAGTATGCCCCCTGCTGTGTTATCTACTTTAACTTATAGAAACTCAAAACAATTGAGCCAATTGTTGTAAATTTCTCTTACTTTTTGAATGGACCATTTAGTTTCCTGGATAAAGATCATATCCGGAGCTTCTTGTTTCATTCTATTACTAAGAATTCTTTGTTTTCTCTTGCTACCTAGACCTCTGATATTCCAAGATGTAAACTTCATTATTAAATATTTGTAAAGGAGTAGCTGGTTAGATCTTTCATCTTACCTGAATCTATCATTAGCTTTCCACATTCCATCAATAACTCGTTCTACTTTTTCCTACCTCTTTTCTTTCCTAGAATTCTGGGTGCTAAACCCGGTGTGTTTTTCATGGTTTTCACACCTTCGTTGCCCTATCTTTCATTTTTTCCTTGTCTGTCCAGCCCTATAGCCCGAGTTTTCCATAGGAACAGCTGTTGTACCTTATTAAATTCTTCTGGCGGTAAAGAGTCTACCCCAATCATGGTCCCCTGTTTCAAGAATCCTTCCAAAGCTAGGTGTTCCTTGTCAAGAATCTCTTGCAGTTCATGATCTTCTGTTTCCGTCTCACTCTGGGTCATTTCTTGGTCCATCTCCAGTTCTACAACGCTCAGCATAGTCTCTTTCTGTTTGTTACTATCCTGTGTTTGAACTGCATCTTCCTCTTTCTCCTTTACCCCTGAGCTTCCTTCCATTACCTGATCTACCTTTGTTATCTCTTCTTCTTCTTTGAGAACTTGGAACCTATTAAGATTAGTCTGTGGTCCTTCTGTTTGATGTTGCTTTGGCCCCCTCTTGCCCCCTTTTCCTCTATGAACCACTTTGTGAAAGCCTTCAGTATCTTTCATTGTGTTCGCTTTACTTCTATTCTCTATTTTACTGAGAGGGCAGTCTCTAAATAGGTGCCCATGCTCATGGTATTTCCGACATTTGAAAGGAATATGTTCATAGTCTACTATTTGCACCCATTCTTCATCCAAAACTTCTAAAATGACCTCATCCGGAAGAGCTCCAGAGAGATCCATCTCCACACATATTCTTGCGAAGGAAGTGTACTTACCCCTTTTAGTGGCATTAGAAGTTTTGACAAAACACCCTAATTTGTTTCCTATAGCAGATAATGATTCTATTTGCGAGTAATCAAGGGGTAACGAGTAGAGTCTTACCCAGACTGGGACAGAAGTGAATGTTTCTCTCTAAGGGACAAAATTCATCATCCATGGTCGCAAGTAAAGGCCTGCTGCTGCATAGCAGTAGGGCCCTCCTTCAAACACCCTGCCTTTGTCCTCAATATTTGTGAAGACTACCGTAAAGAAACCCTTAGACCCAAGATGTAGGTCAATGCTTCCTTTTGGTTTCCAGTTATATTTAATCCATGACTGTAAAGATTTTTCAGTGGGCCATAATCCCATGAATTTACAAATGATAGCATATGTCCACATGTGGTCCCTATGTGCCTGCATAGCAGGATCATTTAAAACTACTCTGGGAGTGACCTCAGCGTTGGGTTTACATGGCCCTTTTTGTGCTTTGTTTTTCACTCTCTGTTCCTTGTCTTCTTCCTTATTTTCCTTATTATTGTTATTCTCCTTTGTTTTGTTTGAATCTTGTTCCTCTTCTATATTGCTTAACCCTTCACGTGAAGGACCTCTGTCACTGTCTAATGGTTTCTTTCCACGACTAGCCACTGCCTACCTATAGGAGGGAGTGGAGCTCCCTCCTCTGCGTGCTTTCACGGAAACTCCCGCGAACGCCTGCAAATCCTAGCACTTCCAGGAAACTTGCGCCGTCAACTATCCCTTGTTAATATTAATATTTACTATGGATAATATTTTAATATTTTTTATTAATAACTAATAATTAATATTAATTTTTAATAAGTTTATAAATAATTTTAATTATTAATTTTTTAATTATATAATTAATGTGGTTATGCTATTTCATAAAACATTCAACTCTATTATTAATCTCCAAAACATGAAAGAACATTAAATTCACTCTCAAAAGGAGATAAACATATCACCAAAAATGTTTATATATCAAATTAATTATTTTTTTATTTAGTTTAATTACTTATTATATTAAATTAATGAAATTTTAGACATGTATTTATTTTTTTAAATATATATGTTATTATAATAATCTAATTTTAAGATTATGACTAATTTTATATCAAATGATATATAAATTTTTCTTTTTGCTTAAACCTCTACATCCTCTTTTTAAATTTGAAATTGTGAAACCTCTCTTCGGGTTTATCGTTTCCTTTATGTTCTCCAAGGCTATTCCATGGCAAAGGATGCGCTCTCCTCGGGGTTTGAAGGTCGAGACCCTTTGAGCTTCTTTTTGCTTAAAGGTCTACATCCTCTACCATTTTTTGAATTTGAAATTGTGAAATTGTAAGACCTTTCTTCGGGTTTACCGTTTCCTTTATGTTCTCCAAGGCTATTCCATGGCAAAGGATGCACTCTCCTTGGGTTTGGAGGTCGAGACTCTTTGAGCATATGCACTCTTGTCACGGTCAAAGCTTTCAAGCAGACTGTAGTATGTTGTTATTATTTTCCATTCTGTTTTTCAAATTCAAATTAAAGTTATTAGTTGGGTGACCTGTGAAGGACAACCCACTTAATGCTCAAAGAAAATTATAAAGATCATAATAATGAGATAATTGCATGCCTTAATGAAATTTAAAAGTCTACCTCAAACAATTATTTTTTTGGTCCAACCTATATGCCCATTTGGCACATACATAATGCCATATTTAATAGGGTCACAAACCTCCAAAGGGCTCAAGTGCACAAAATAAAATCCATCATCTCAATTAATCGTTAGACAAATACATGAGTGCAGATAGAACTGAAATCTGCGTCCAAGGACGCCACAAATCTATATGCTTTATCTGATACAGTTTTCTCTGAAATAGAAATGGAAAAAATTACTAAAATGTAGAATATTTTTGAAACTGCGGATCATTCCTAGTTCTTGCGGAGATTGGGGGAAACCTTGGTGATTACTATCCAAACAAAGTCAAGGAAAATTCAAAGCACTCTACACATGCAGATCAGATGAGTACCAAGTCACAGAAGACAATTATTGTCTTAAAAGATGGATCAAGAATTTCAGACGATGCGGCAGGCGTTGGGGTTCTCTTCGCTGAAGTAATAAGTGTCGTCGCTGCAGTAATGGCAGCTTGTCGGAAGAATAACATAAGCCAGATTCGGTTGCGACGCCTCCTGCTTTTTCTCGGGCGGCTTTTTGTCATCGGGCTTCTTCTCGGGCGGCTTTTTGTCATTAGGCTTCTTCTCTGGTTCTTTAGAAGATCCCGATTTTTCTGAGACTAGCCGTCACGCACACCGGATCTGCATCCCCAATTACAGTCATCTTCTTGTCCGTGTCGTCAATCGCTACAGAGACCACACCTGCAATGGATCCACGGACCTGCTAAAATTTAGCACAAATTATTGCAACCCTCAAAGCCCGGGTGCCTAGGTATACATAATAAATAAGCGGGGACTTCACCTTGAATCCCTGCAACTGTCTTCATGGCTCTCCGTTTGCATTTTTCGCAATTTAGCGACACTTTCAACACAATTTTCTGCAAAATCACGGGCATAATTCATGTCAAATACCCGCTTAAAAAATAAAATGAGACATCAATAACTGCTAGCCTACCTGTGACATCTTTGACAGCTGCGGGGAAGTCGTAATACTGGAGAACTTGTTGACAAATCCCTTCCCCTTCTGCAATCTCCTCTGTTACAGAGGACTCAATAAATTAATCAGAGCCTTGGAAGCGCTCTGCGGATGTTAAATCCTCGATGTTGTGAGATGGCAGCGGTAGTTAAAGGGAGGAGGGATTTTATTTTGATGAAGTCTTCTTGAAGCGTAATGAGAAACATGTCGACCAGTCAACATCAGCAAGAAATGCTCGGAAGAGCTTCCAAGGTCCGGGAAGGCGAACGGCAACAACAAAACAATTTCTTTCGGATAATTCCTGTTTCGCGGAAATAGGTGTAGCGTCCATTTTCCACGAAAACAAGAAATCTAGTAATATCCAATGTCTCCACTGTGTGGACACATTATAACTAAGACGACTACTGACCCACTAACACAGTTCCCTTTTCATGTTTGGAAATTGTATTTAATTGAGGATGATGCGATGATGCGACGGTTTCATATTTTGCATTAAAAAAAAATCACTCTTTTATGAACAGAGAGAGAGAGTCGTTGAGCGATTAGTCCATTTTTATTTAGGTTAATAAACACAATAGCAAGTAGACAATTAAAACGATTTTATTTGGAAAAAGATAAGACCTCTAGCTAGATAGATTTCCAAAAATAAATGTAATAACAAGAAGAAGATTCAAACAATATTACAAGGAGAAAGACATTACAAATAACTATATAGATATATAATAAAAAAATATTGATATAAGATATAAATGAATTAAAGTTGTAATAAATAGTAAATATTAAAGACATGCCATAGTGATGATTTAATGTTGTTACATTTGGGATAGTAGAATTTATTGTCTTTGAAACAAGTTATTATCAGTAGATAAAAGGATGTATAAAAAAAAATCATAAAATTTTAAAAACATATTATTTAAGAATAAAAATAGCTGTAGAGATCAAGTTTATTATTTAAGAATAAAAAGAGTTGTACAGATTAAGTTTGATTAAGATGTTAAAAATCTTAAAAATAAATTTTCACAAAATAAATAATACAATATGTATATAAATACTTTTTAATTTATTTTATTATACTAATGAATCAACATGTTTAACCTTTTAAAAATATCTCACTATAATGCAAACAGTGAACAAAGTGCATCCATAATTTTCTCAAAATTAATTCTTCATTTTTTTTTAAGAGAAACCCTAGAATGGTTTAATCCTTATCAACTTTAATCTTCCCAGTACAATAATAATGAGAGAAACCCTAGAATGGTTTAATCCTTATCAACTTTAGTCTTCTCACTATAACAATTGTGGTAGTTGTTGCGTTAAGTTTTTCCATGTCCCCCTCCCACAGACCTCATAATGAAGCCCGAGCCAGTGAACTTCTATGATGGAATCTCCATTACAATGAAGAAACTTGCCTTGTAATAGATTGTTGTAAATATGTACAAGATTCCTAATGTTAAGTTACTTTTATAGACACAATTAATAAAAGTACTCACCTTAGTAGAATGGACATTAGTTGGTTGCCTCATGCTGTGTAATAAAAATTGCAAAAAAAAAGAAGTTATCATTAATCAAGGGTGTAGTGTTGTGTTGTTTGTATTATCTAGGAATCATAACTTTCATATTTGGACTAAGACATGATTGTGCTCTAATGTAGCTCTTACTTCATGGGTTAAGAGGCATTTACTTAATCCAATCATCACTAGATTGTGATTTAAATGTTGGAATCTCCTTTATGGATATAGCTTGACACTCTATAGGCTATCATGGACATTCATTTATATTTTAGATTATTTAAAATCATATTTTTTATAGCTCAAATATGAGACATAGAATAGAAGGAAATACACACACGCTAAACATGATAAACATAATTTTTTCCTTTGGAAACCCTTACAAGACAAAACCTCTCTACAAAGTGAGGCTTATCTGTTCTTTTTTCTTTAGTATGGAAATATGCAAGTACAAAGGAAGAGGTACTCTCTATGGAGTTACCTAAGATGTAACAACCCTCCTGAAAATTTCATGTAATAAAGCTAATAAAGGAAAAATAAGACCATGCGTAAGGGACACTTATTCCAAGATGAATGTTGGGTAAAGATATTCTAGTGGGCATCACTAGATGTGTGTTTTGGCTAAGGAAAATTGGCAAAGGCATTAAAAGGAAAAAATGCATTTTTGGCATATTTATTTATGAAAATAAAGGAAATTAGGAGAAAAGGAAGGTGAAAGGTCACAAGTTGCATGTGAAGGGGAAATTGAAGGAAAATAATGGAAAATGAAGAAATTAGAGGCCTTATTAATAAAAAGACTTCTGATGCTTAGTTGGTAGGCTCTTGATAGTGTAAGCTCTTGGTTAGGGAAAGTTTGGAGCTCTTTGATTATTCTCTCTCACTCTCTCACTCTTGGTCACTTAGAGTTTTCTTGGAGCAATCTAGCTTTGGATAAAGGAAGGAAAGCAATGATCAAGGAAGGAAAAGGAGGATCAACAAGCTTCAGTAGAAATACTTGTAGGTAACCTTTTGCATGTGTGATTTCCTACCTGGTTTGGACATGCATGGCTTTGCATGTTGGTGTATGGTTCTATTTCTATCGGTGGCATGTTTTTGCTGGGTTATGACAATGGATTTCAGCCTAGCCTAACCTTTTTCCAGATGCCATGGTATGTTGGGATGTTATTTCCGTTTTTGAGCTTTGGAATTACCGAATGGATTCCAGAATCCGGGGTGGAGGTGGTCTCAAGGTTCATTCCCAAAAGCCTTGGAATCCCTTGACAAGTTTTGGTGGGATACGCGGTAAAGCCTAAGGGAGCAGTCTCGGCTTAGGGCCTAGTCATCCAGGTTTGGATTCCAGTAAAGCCCGAGATACAAGGAGATGAAAATTTCATCAAGGATAGTGATGGATTATGGATGGCATTCCAAGTTCTGTTCAGTTGTGATTGTAGCACTGATTTTGGTGTGATCACGATTTGATGGGGGTGGAGGTAGTTTAACCTCAAGATTCCCTTCGTTGTTCTTGGATTAGTTGTTCTATGAGATCCCATTCATGCTTGGAATATGGCACGATGGTCACTGGCTAAAAGAGAGATTTGGTTCAGCCATGTCTATGGTCGGGTGGTACTTGGAAGTCTCGAACCTCATCAAATTTTCTTATGATTAAAAAAAGCTAAGTTCTCATAATTTTACATTGATTTATATGTGGATTTAATGGTTGTCATATCTCTAATATTTGTATGGTTTTATGATGGATATAAGCATGGTGGAATGACTAGGTTATGTCATGGTTATTTCATATATTTATGTGTAACTGTTAAATGTATGGATGCAAGACCTAATTGATGATGTGGTAGGTTGCATTGATGCCAAATGTTTGACAGAATGTCAGTCTCGGTTGGGGATGCTCAGGCCTAGTCCTGAGGGTGATTTTTGATTGGTCAACATTGTTATCATGTTTTTAATGAATTTTGAAAGTTATAACAAGTTCTGGGTAGAGGCTAGGATTTTAGGCTAGAAAATTCGCTTAAATCTTGGCGTCGTTGGCACATAACTAGCAATTTTGGTCTGCAATCGCTAGCAGGAAGGCCTATCAGAGCAACTTTGTGGTTTATGGTTGCTCCCTTGCTTATAGCATGAGAGAGACTATGGCCTAAGAGTTGTAGACTAGAAATGGGGACGAGGGACAAGCTATCTGAGTGGCTTACTTGTCTCCTGAGGGTTTTGTTGATGATGTTGGATGATTGTATGTGATGTTTCATTGATTCCACTTCCTTAAGGTGACATAGGAGGTTGAATCTGATTGTAGCAGCATCTCTTGTCATGTTTACCTTGGTTGGCATGGTTACTTTGGGTATACCTGGGAGGGGGAGTTACAGATTGGTATTAGAGCGTGGTTTCACTCTCCTTGGATGAATGTGTTGGTCATGCATGCATGTGAGTTGCATGTGCATCTCTTACACTTACATTCCATGTGCTTCTTGCATTGCATAATGTTGATCATGGTTGTAGTAGGGTTGTCATGAGGAACTTAATGATTGATTTTATGGAATGCATCGTCATGAGTATATGACTGGTTATACAATTATATGCAACTTGATTACATCCTTGTACATTGGGTTTCATTCTTGGTTATTTGATTACATGCATCAGTGTTGTAGGTTGATTGCAAGAATTGATCGCTTATGCTCGACTACATGTGGTGATGTGTATGTGTAGTTGATTAAGCATTGCTTATGCAGATTGCTAGTTGCATTAGGCAATGTGTATAATGGATTAATGGTTGTGGTCATGCATGTAAGGGCTTGGTTATAGTTATGCATGAATGGTAGGTCAAACATGCCTTGTGAATTCATGGTATGCAATTTAGCTCATCGGGGTGATATTGGTATGTTATGATGCTAAAGTGTTAGTTGACGTAGAGCAGGAGATGCAGATCATCATAATGAGGTTACATCATTTGACTTTGGGGTAACAACATATCATCATATAGGTATTGTATGTTTGGCATTTAGGTATCTAAGTCAAGGATTGTCATCTGCATTAGGTTTATATACATTAAATTTATGTACATGTCTTTTGATGTTATGGTTACATTCATGATAGATATTAGTTGATTAATGTAGTTATATGCACATGTGTCGGATAATCAACAATGATAGTAACTTGTAGTTGTATGCATTGCTATTGTTGTTTTATATTAGATAACATAATGATTATGTTATATGCTGTTGATGAGTATGTTATAGGTTACATTGTTGTTATATGACAGTTAGCTTGACGATTAGGTTATATTTTGTTGATGAGAATGAAAGTTAGCTTGATGATTAGGGTTATAAAATTTATACCTTGATGTTATATGTATCATGCTAAATTGGATTGGCCTATGAAAATGGCTATGTTTATGATATTCATGCATGAGCCGACCTATTTGTAATATGGTGTTGTACTAATATAGATTGACTTTGCATATGTGTGAACGATAATTGTGTATGAGTTATGATGTAAACATGTTAGCTAGTGACTATTATGGATATCATGATATTATTTATGTTTGAGTTGATATGTTGTGAAGTTATATCACGCTAACTAGATTGATTGTGCAAACAAGATAGCCTCCCCTTAGACACAGCAAGGTACAATTTTACTTATGTTGTATATTTGGTGCTTGACTGTTTGATTATGTCATCTAGTTCATTTATTTAACATAGTATGTTGCAAGTTGGTTGAATGTTTGATTTATTTCATAATATGAGTATGTGTTCAAATGATATTGTTTTAAAATGATTGTGCTAATACATATGAGTTGAGATAGCTAACATGTACTTGAGTATGATATGTGATAGTTTTAGCATTATGTATTATGACTAGTGACTATGAGTTGACTATGGATTACGACATGATTGTTAGTCTTGGTAAAGGTTGATTTCGAATTGATAGGTATGATTGTCTTCATATGTGGAACATCTGGTTGACATATGTGAGCAGTTGTAGGAAACATGCTTGGTATTAGCATGACAAGGTAATAGTTTATGTGTTTATATAACTAACAATTGGGTGATGTGACAATGCATAGTAAGTCTCGATTGCAGCAAGGAAAAAGGTAAAAGAAAGGAATTGGGCAAGAATATCTTTGGCTAGGTTTGGAAACCCTAATTCCAACCAAATGAGTGCTTTGCATACAGTGAGTCTTCTTCACCTTGATTTTGTTGACATTATGTGGATATGTGCTAGATTCATGAACATGTACTTGACAAGTATATTAGCTAGTCTCTAGTTACAAGATCTGTCAAGATAATTGGGGTCCCTTGAGAGATGGTGTGGATGTGTTCAGTTGCAAGGCAGCAAGCTTGACACGATAAGCTAAGGTAACTGATGTATTGTTATGTTTATTTATGCACTAACATTATGTGTTTATGGCAGTATAATGCAAGGAGTTGCATGGCAAGAGGGATTGTCATGAATCATGAACAAGGCTCAGGTTGAGCTTTCATTTGGAAGCACTGGGAACCATGGGGATTGACTGATGGTGTCTGTTGTTAGTCTACTTCTTTTGATATTTTACGATTGTTGTGCCTGATTTGCAATTTTGTGTGTGTTTGGTGGATAGCTATGCCACTTTGTTGCGGTGTCGTATTGTTGTTATGCGTTTTCATGACCTTCTTCTTGTTTATTTCTTGGGTTTCCTTTTATGTTTTGAGTCTTGGGAATTGGTTGGGAAAGAGGGAGCTCGGGGAGAGCTATGTGGTACCCAACGGATAACGTGACACTCGGATGAAGCTTTGTGCATGGGTAGGTGCAGAAGGAGATAAGACTATGACAATCAATTGGATTGGTTGGTCCATTGTGGTCAATGGATAGTGGCAATACAAACATATGAAATCTCACCATCAAAGGTAAAGTAAATAGATATGAGGTGTTGGATACCTTGGTTATGTTGGGAATGATTGTTCTCAATGTTGTGCATGAATAAGGAAGTTCTCTTAGCCTAGACCTTATGTTATCTGGTAATTATTTTATGATCATCATTATGTTGATGTTTATATATGCATGAATGTATGTCGTTGTCTGATAGGATGATGATTATTTTATGCTAATGATTATATATGTATGTATGTATGTTGTCACTATCTGACATGGTTGTCAGGGATTGTTTTTGTGGAGGAATGATTTCTTATGCAGGTGAATGGCATGAAGAAATTCCTCATTCATGAGAAATCAAGTGGGAAGAGTAGTCACGAAAAATATACGTGGTGAGTATCATGTGGATATGAATTGACATTATATACTTGTATTATGCGTAGGTTTATGACAAGTAATATGGAAGGATACATCAGCGAAATGAAATTAGTGTGGTCTGCGACATGTTGGGACATGCATACATAAGACACTGGGAACAAGGTTTCTTGGTAGAGACAGTATGCTTTTGGATGTGAGATACTATTATTGTGCATATGCTGTATATGTTGTACATGTTGCATCTATGATGTTGTGTGCATGCATTGTTGTGTATACATAGCATGTGAACATGTCATTTATGTAATGTTATGTACATGATGGTACATATAGTGTTGTCTGAATATTTCATATGCAGTGCTAGGTATGGATGGTGCTATGCACATGATGGATATACGATGTTGTGTGCATATGGTGTTGTGCACATGTTGGATATATAGTGTTGTGTACATATGACATTATGTACATGTTGGAAATGCAATGCTATGTACAAGTGGTGTTGCATGCATGTTGTACATGTGGTGCTATGTACATATAGGGTTGTGTGCCTGATTGTACAAGTGGTGTTGTGTACATGTTGTACAAGTGGCACTGTGTGCGAGAGGTGTTGTGTACATGTCATACACGTGGCGTTGTGTACATATGGTGTCATGTATATGTTATGCACGTGGTACTATGTACATGTGGTATTGTGTACACATTGTACATTGGTGCAATGTACATGTCGTGTTGTGTACACATTTTGTAGATGGTGTTGTGTACATGTGATGTTGTGCATATGTTGTGCAATTGGTTGCAGTGTATAGGCAGTACTGTTTACATGTGGTACATATGGTACTGTTGTAGATGCATGTATTGCATGGTGTTATGTGACGTGTGTAGTTGTGTGCGTGTGATGCACACTATGTGTATGTGCACATTGTTGAGGTGAAGGCATTGGGTTTTTGTCTGGTGTGGCAACTGATCTAGTGTACATACATAATAAAGACAGAGATGGAAGCTAAGGATTGATTAAAGGATAAGTATCAATATTTTATTTTAGTTTTTGTAGGCATGCGGTTTATGATTCTGGGCTATGATGATTACATGTGATCTATGATTGAGTTTATGATGGTTACATGTGATTTATGATTTTGATGGTTATGTTTTGAGCTAAACAAATGTGATATTTTTATACGTGTCGATTTGGTCAAATATGCTAGTTTGACTTATTGTGACAGAAAGAAAACAAGATTGCAAATGTACCTTATTGAAGAACTACCAATGAGGTACGATTTGTGGTTATTTTAATTTATTTGAATTTATGGAAATTATGTGCTTGGAATAGGAATGCATGAACATTCTTGGTTGGGTGGTTGAAATCGACTACAATAATTGACAACAACAGTGAAGGAAATTGGAACATTCAAGAGTATGATGGCAGAGTACTTTAGGAGCAGGGCGATTATGGGACACTGGTACCCAATAGTGTCCATTGATTTCCATGAGCATGCTATGACCGGTATGATGGTTTTGAGGCACGAATATGACTTGGATTTGTATCTTCTGATGCAAAGAACCTTTCCAATTAATGGATCACACAAGTTAGGGGATTCCATGTAACTTGGAAGGTGAGTGACTGCCCGAAAGGGGGTGACTAGATTTCTCAAGGGACTATGTAGCAGAGAAGGGAAGGTTGTGGATATATTGGTCGTGGTCATTATCATTGCCAGATGGAATCAAATTCACATTGGGAGTGCACACTAGAACAATGAGCCAGTAATTGTTCATTGAGAGGACAAGTGGCACAGGATTATAGCACTGGACATTAGATGCAACTTTCACTGTGGAAGTGGATTTTGGACTTCCTGGAAAGGAGGCGAATCCTGGTATTACTTTGAGGGTGGAGGTGCGAGTCTCTAGATTCCCTTGCTGATTGATATGGCCATCGTATCCTTTTATTTGTTGGCTTAGAAAATGTGCATGTGTATATGTGGTTTTTGTAAATACCATAATTAGTTATCTTATAAATCTCCAATATGTGGTATATTGTCATGTTGTCATGATGTTTTACTTTTGAGCAAGTCATTCATTGTAAAGTACTACAACAAGCTAAGTTATAAATCTCCATGGGAAATATGTTTGCTTTTTAATGGTTTTGTTGAGGTCATGGTGTGGTTTAACACCAAGGATGGTGTTACCCAACAAGGAGGGCTCTGTAACAACCCTAGTGAAAATTCCATGTAATAAAGTTAATAAAGTCAAAATAAGACCATGGGTAAGGGACACTTATTCCAAGCTGAATGTTGGGCAAAGATATCCTAGTGGGCATCATTGGATGTGTGTTTTGGTTAACGAAAATTGTAAAAGGAAAAGGCATTAAAAGTAAAAAAAGACATTTTTGGCACATTTATTTATGAAAATAAAGGAAATCAAGAGAAAAGTAAGGTGAAAGGTTACATGTTGCATGTGAGGAGGAAATTGAAGGAAAATAATGGAAAACGAAGAAATTGGAGGCCTCATTATTAAAAAGGGTTATGTGGATAACTTGGTAGGCTCTTTGATCCAAGTGGATGTTGGTGGCCACCCGCCTATCCCACTTGGACCCACAAAACTATCTCTTTCAGTTTTTTAGTTTCCTTAATTGTATCAAAATTTATTTTTTTTGGTAGTTTTTCGGGTCCTGAACGTCCGGACCTGTTTTGAGGCCCTAAATGATGGTTTTTGGAAAAATTAGGAGCAACATAGTTCCATGGACCAATGTTTCTCACTCAAAAGTTCGAGTCCTCGGATAGAGATTTCTAACAAGGTATTGTGCATGTCAAATGGAGATCGTATGCCAAAGTTACAACCGTGGGAAGTTGATGTACCAATTTACCCAAGACGAGGCCCATAGTTTGGCGCTTCATCTCCTAGGGTTAGGTTTTTGGATGTTTAGGGTTTTCCATTGTTTGTCAACAATAAATAGGCCTTCGAGCATCATTGTAAGACAGTTCAGAGGCATGTAGATGCCACATCTCTTCTCAGGGATAAGCTACCATCACCCGAGCTAGTTTATTTCCATTTATGTTACTAGGCATATTTCAGTATTTTACATTAAAGAAATGAAGTATTATTTCTACCGCATATCTATATTTATGGTTATATCTGTAATTTGTTGTGTTCTTGTTTAAATCTAGATCAGTGGTATCAGAGCGGTCTGCTCTTTTTCTATTTTTCTTTGCATGTCCACAACGAGGCTGGGATATAAGGAGTTAGGGCTTGAACTGGTCGAACCTTTGCAAAACTAGCCTCGCAAATCCCAAAGGCCTCCCATGGCGAATGAAAATAAAGACGAGGGGGTAGGAGATCCTATCAAAATCTTGCTCGAAGAAACCCTCGAGTGACAATGGAACGCGATGATGGAAAATTTTTCCTAGATCCTTCAGCGGGTACCCAGGGGTGACGCATCTGCTTCCAACAGCTACTTTGGAAACACCACAACCTCTAAGGTACAAGTTAACTTTGAAATCCCTATATTTGAGTGTCAGATAGACATAGATGTCGTAGATGAATGGTTAAATCTACTAAAAGGTTATTTTTCTGTTCATGATTTTTCCTGCTGGGAAAAGATCACTTTTGCACTTCTCAAAGCAGCTCCCCACATCAAGTGCTAGTGGGAAACCTACTGCGAGTAGAAGGATGAAAGTAGAGGCTCACTATTTTCAGCCGCATCCACTTGAAATTCATTCCGAGATGCCATCAAGGAGCAGTACTACCCTGTCATGAGCTATCAGGACAAATACATAAAGTGGACCACGCTACGGCAAGGAAAGGACCAAGATGTGCCAGAGTTCACAAATATTTTTCATACCCTTCGAACAAAGTTAGGTATCAAGGATTCTAAGCTGCATTTGGTACTCAAATACTACGGCTGCCTACATAGGTACATCCAGAACGAGATGGAGTTCTTGGACATCTCCTCGATCGGCATGACGTATCGATATGTTGTCAAGATCGAGCAGAAGTTCAAACAAAAGAAGCAAGACTTTGGATCTGCAAATCCAAAGAACAAAGGACAAAGCCAAGGCGAGGTGACCCAAGACAACCCATCGAAGTCGCAAGAAAATGAAAACACCACAAAGTCAAAGAAGGACACAGGAAAGTGGTGTGAGTTTCATAAGAGCCCCACTCATAACAAAAGTGAGTGTCGGCCCAAGCAGTCATTGGTGGCCGAGTTGAAGGCTTCAGAATCAGATGCATGTTCCGACCCTGAGTCAGAACTCGACAAGGGGAATGATAAAGGGAAGAAAATTATTGTTGCAGAGCCCAGCGCCACTATTACGACCGCTACAATCCAGAAGAATGAGCCCGAAGATCCAGACGAGGGGGATCGTCTTTTCCACTCACAGATATGGATGAAGGGTTCGCCGCTGCAATTCATTGTTAACAGTGGGAGCCAAAAGAACCTCATTTTAGTAGAGGTCATGAAGCAGCTGGGACTACTGACTACACCACACCTATAGCCGTATAGTACTAGGTGGCTTCATGAAGGATGAGATCTCTGAGTCCTCCAATAGTGCCACCTTCCGTACAACATCAAGTCCTTCACAGATGAGGTATTGTGTGATGTTGCACCTCTTGATGTTTGTGATGTATTATTAGGCCAACCATACTTGTGGAAGAAACATGTTGTGTATGAATGAAGGCCTCGCGCTGTTATTATTTCTTTGTGTAATACATTATACAGGATACTGGAGGTAGCCCCACCTACCCCCACTTCTTTGGTCTCTACTAAGAAAGGCAGTAAGATCATCTCCCTGACTAGGAAATTTATTTTCTTTCTGGTTTGCTCTCAAAGTAAGGGGAAGATTGTAGCCACATCCATGGCCCCCGAGAAGGGATCCTCGACACAGAAAAACCAGGTGGATACAACCATGAAAGAAGATAGGGACATCTTGTCCTCACCCACAGGGGTACCGTTGCACTGTCAGGTCAAGCATTCGTTCAATCTGACTTTCGGAGCACCTCTACCCAACGGGTCAATCTATCGCCACTCCATTCTAGAAAATGCCAAGTACAAGCAGCGACATGATTAGCATCAGGTACCACATAAGTTTCAAGTGGGTGACACAGTCTGGTTGCATCTGCAGAAAGAACGCCTTACAAGAGCCCATCAGAAGCTCAAAACACTCTGATATGGTCCTTACACCATTACCAAGGCTGTGGGAAACAGTGCTTTGGAGCACAGCATTCCCCCATTCCTTCGCTTGCGCCGATTATTCAATGCATACCACCCTCGATCATGCTTCCCACCATTACTGGACACATCAGAGGTTGTAGAATAGCTCACCAAGGACCAAGTTCAGTAGAAGATTCCTCATCTCATGGAGGAACTCAATGCAATGGGGACCATTTATTCCTAAGGGGCGAGGAATGATCTAGGTGGATGTTGGTGGCCACCCGCCTATCCCACTTGGACCCACACAACTGTCTCTTTCAATTTTTCAGTTTCCTTAATTGTAGCACAATTTACTATTTTGGCAGTTTTTTGGGTCTTGAACTTTTGGAGCCGCTTTGAGGCCCTAAATGACGTTTTTTTGGGAAAATTGGGAGTAGCATTGGTCCATGGATCAATGTATCTCACTCAAAAGTTGGAGTCCTCAGATAGATGTTTCTAATGAGGTATTGTGCATGTCAAATGAAGATCGTATGCCAAAGTTACGACCCCGGGAAGTTGATGTACCAATTTACCCAAAACGGGGCCCATAGTTTGGTGCTTCATCTCCTAGCGTTAGGTTTTTGGATGTTTATGGGTTTTCATTGTTTGTCAACAATAAATATGCCTTTGATCATCATTGTGAGACAGTTCATAGGCATGTAGCTGCTATATCTCTTCTCAGGGATAAGCTACCATTACCTAAGCTAGTTTATTTATGTTTCTGTTACTAGGCATATTTCAGTATTTTACATTAATGAAGTGAAATATTATTTGTATTGCATCTCTATATTTATGGTTATATATGTAATGTGTTGCTTTCCTATTTAAATTAAGATCACTCTTGACAGTATAAGCTCTTGGTTAGGGAAAGTTTGGATCTCTCTCATTATTCTCTCTCTCTCTCTCTCACTCTTGGTCACTTAGAGTTATCTTGGAGCACTCTAGGTTTGGATCAAGGAAGGAAAGCAATGATCAAGCATCTTCAGTAGGAATACTTACAGGTAACCTTTTGCATGTGTGATTTCCTAGCTAGTTTGGACATGAATGGTTTTTCATGTTGGTGTATGGTTCTCTTGTTGTCAATCTCATGGTTTTGGTAAGTTATGATAGTGGATTTCAGGCTAGCCTAGCCTTTTTATTGATGCCATGGTATGTTTGGATGTTATTTCAGTTTTTTATCTTTGGAATTGGTGTATGGATTTCAGAATTCGAGGCAGAGGTGGTCTCAAGGTTCATTCCCAAAGGCCTGGGGATCCCTTGACCAGTTTTTGAAGAATACATGGTAAATCCTAAGGGAGTAGTCTAGGATTAGGGCCTAGTGATCTAGGTTTGGATTGCGGTAAATCCTAAGAGACAAGGAGACGAAAATTTCCTAAAGGATAGTAATGGATTATGGATGGCATTCCAAGTTCTGTTTGATTGTGATTAGAGCAGCGATTTTTGTGTGATCATGTTTTGATGAGGGTGGAGGTGGTTTATCCTCTGGATTCCCTTGGTTGTTCTTTGATTGGTTGTTCTATGAGATGCCAAATTCGTGTTTGGAATATGGCACGATGGTGACTAGATGAAAGAGATATTTGGTTCAGCTATGTCTATGGTCGGGTGGTACCTGGAAGTCCCGAACCTGGTCAGATTTTCCTATGATTAATAAAAGATAAGTTCTCATACTTTTACACTGATTTATATGTGGATTTAATGGTTGTCATACCTCTGATATTTATATGGTTTTATGCTAGCTATAACAATGTGGAATTACTAGTTTATGTCATGGTTATTTTATATATTTACATGTAACTGTTAAATGGATGGATGCAAGACCTAATTGATGATGTGGTAGTTCAATGGAGAAGGAGGTGATCCTTCTGGTTATGTTTCATAATTTATTTCAGTCATTTATGCTCTGTCTTCTATCATATATCTGTAGGTTTCATTGATTTCAAGTGTTTGACAGAATGTGAGTCCCGGTTGGGGATGCTTAGGGCTAGTCCTGAGGATGATTTATGATTGGTCAACATTGTGGTACACAACATTTTGTCACTGTCCATGTACTCCCCATTCCTTGATCTTGGAGGACCTCTACAGTGAACCCTACATGCTTACCCTTTAGGAAGAAACTCCCATTGTGTCCCTCTTCATGAACAGATCAATTCCCTTTTGCAACATTTCCCCTGAAACTTCTGTTTTGCCCAGTTTGCAAGACCGATGCTAATGGCCCTTGTCTTTCTCGCACCGATATGCAGGGATTAGCACTATCCCTAGCTGATCTATAATTTATCCAGGACAAAGAATTAAAGGTATTACAGACTCATGTGCATGGATGTGCCTAGGTTACTTTATGCAACGGATTGATAAGAATGAGAAATGCATAGACACTGAAGTAGTTAGAGAAAACATAATAGGAAAACATGTAAAGACAACAAGTTTAATATGGATTTCACGTAATGATCCTGGGCTACGTCTCCTGGTCCAGCCTTCAGTGGTGGCCTCTCTATTACATTTTCAAAGCAGAGTTTATTTACAATAGTGAGCTCAATTTGAGTCTCACTCAATAGATATAAATCAGTAGGACTGGACTTGGATCCCCCAAGTCTCTGGAGTACACAGACTCTCCTTACTGAAACTCAACCTTTATTGGTCACAGTAGTATGTGCCTAATCTGAGACTCAATACATGAAAGGTATGTACAGAGGAGTTTTCTTGAACCTCTCAAGCCTTCTCTGGAGTACATCAAATCTCCTTACTCTCTCTGGCTTTGTCTGGCTCGATGCTGCCTTCAAATCAACTCGGCTTACTTTCTCTGTTCTCTGCTCTTGGCTTTCTACCTTGACTAACTCTCTGCTTCACTAATTTCTAGCTGCTTGCCTTGTCTCTGTCAGTTCATGGCTTTAAACCCAATCCGCTTTCTGAATGTTCATTTCTGCTTCCCGGAGTTTTGGTTCTCCTTCCTCTGTCCGTTTGAATTCCTCTTTCCTATGTCATCATCACTGTGTAACGCTTCACAGGAAGGTGGCCACCTGTTTCATAACGAACTAGGTGTCAGTTCTATTGGAAATGTTTGAACTGCCATTATTTCCCTTTAACTCCCAGAATGTGCGCGAACATGATTCCTCTGCAAACTCATCATTCATGTCAGACATCAAACCTTTATACAACTTGGCCTGTTTACCCTATTGAATCCGGTCATCCATCGGATCGCATGTCTGCTGTCGACCTAGAGCCTCCAGATCCTACGGTCTCCATCCATATCGGGCGGGTAAGTTGCATGACGTTTTCCCATCCGATGTGAGCAATTTTCTCTCTCTTTTGCTGGATGCATGGTACCCAGTGTGTGGCATCAAGCGAGACTCGGTTGAAACCGCTTACTAGTCGAAGCCCTTCCGATATCCTGCCAGTTTTTATGTGGGACCTACTTCTGACGGAATCAACAAATTCCGTACGGTTTTTTACTTTCCAGTTCCAGTCACTCGGGGATTTTTCTTCTCTGATGGGTTTGCCCGGTCACTAATCACATATTAGAAACCTCTCCCGTTTCTCAAAAAGACTTCCTGTTTTGTTGTTTCGTGGCAGCGTGTGTTACCATGGGCCAACGGTCTATGCACTTGACCGAGGGTCCTCGTTGCTTGGCGCTGCTCACAAATTACAATTGTTCGAGGATATTTTTGATAAGCTCAACCTTTGTAAGACTTTGAAATATTGGCATGAATTTTACAGAGTTATGAAAACTTAGACAGTTCTTTAGGATCCAATTTGAATCACAGTCTTCCCACTAAAAAAAATCTTTTGGACCACCAAAAGTTGGTTTTTAAGCATCAATCAAGTGAGGGTACAAATTCCTCACTTGCCCCATTTCTATCCATTTCACACGGCTTGGTTTTGAACCTTTGAGTCCAATCCTCAAGTACTCAACATCCCCCCTACGCGTAGTTCTCACCTTCCTATCCAGAACTATATCTTCCTGCAACTTATTGAGATATTAAGGCAACAGATCATCAATATAAGGCAATTGAATCTGCTCTTCGGGATCTTCAATCAATGAAGGTTCAAATAGTCTCAAGCTTTCTGCATTAACAACTGAGTAGATGTGCATGTAAGTTGGTAAATCAAGGCGAAAAACGTTCTCACAAATTTTCTCAAGTATCCTGAAAGGTCCATACCTTATTGGCTTCAGCTTCTTACCTTCACCCTGTATTTTGTCTTTGCTGATATACAGCCAAACTTGATCACCAACTTGGAAACTATGCTCAGTACGATGTTGGAAATAATACTGAGAGGGGGGGGTGAATCAGTATTATCAGAGTAATCAAACTTTTTCTATGCCCAGAAACATATACGCTACTTCAGTTAAGTGAACCAGCGTGTACACGCTACTGTGACGAAGTAAAACAGCGTATAAGCAGAAAACTCACAATTTAGTTAGCTTATTCTTCAATTAAGTGCATCAGGACATTATTCATCATATTAACAGTAAACATGTGCAGTATAACAGAACAGATAAAAAGCCACACACATGAACACCAAGATATAAGGTGGAAACCCAATGTGGGTGAAAACCACCTGCTGCAAGTTGTCTCTATCTTTCTTTAATATGAAACTTCAGTTTACAATCTTTTGTACTGGTGCGGCCTTATACCAGTACGCAGGCTACAACCTGCAGAAGGCTTCAACCTTCTCTCGTTCTCCAAACTTCCTTGGAAGGGAGCTCCAACCCCCTTTGCTCTTGTACTAGCCAAGATACTAGTACGTAGGTGCTGACCTACAATCTTCCTTCTTCCAGGTATCACTTTTCATACATTTTCAGACTTGGATATTCCTGAAGCACAACATTACAATCTGAAGACCACAATTCATTCAATTTCCACAACAGATCATTGAAGCATAAGACAACCAAACTTTGAGTCACTGAACCACTGAACCCTGTCAAACACCAGTTACCAGAACACAGAGCAGACTACAGAACTCTGCAATAACAGTCAGACCCCACTGTAAACCCAAAATCAAGCTTCAAAAGATATACGCTACTTTAATGAGCAGAACCCGCGTGTACACGCTCTTTTACCGAAGCCAACCTGCGTACAGATCTAAAAATAAACTTTCTCAATTTGCAGCTGTACCAGATATTAGTTAGACCCAGAACGTAACATTGCGACAATATGCAGATCTAGAAATACGCATAATCAACCATATCATGATAGTGCATTTCAAACCATTAGATCCCGATCTATCCTTAGATCTAGTCTTCCATCAACCGATGTGATCTCTCCTTGACTTAGATCAAGCAACTCAGAACCTGCATATCAGATCTCTTTCTCTCTTAGATATTCAAGCCTTGTCGAAAGATGATCTTTGCCTAATGATCTTCTTCTCCTTATATAGCCTTAGGCCTTTCTCAATACCAAGAGCCAAAACCATAGTAACACAATACCATCAACTTTAAAACTAGGGATCGACACGCCCGTCGAGACATAATGGTCTGAAATCATAGGCACAACTTCCAAGGACTAACCACCATGAACCAAAGGAACCTTTCCACATACACGCGCTTTTTCTGAATCGAACTTGCGTGTACACGCGACTTGGGCTTAACGAAACAGCGTGTATGAGCTTCCTTGACATGCTGTACTGAGATCTGTCTTCTGATTAAGTTGCCATCACCTGTACCAACCTCTGAGCACCTGTACCATCCACTGAGTGAGTTGCCATCAAGGACAACACTTGAATCATAATGCCAACAATCTCCCCCTTTGGACTTGATGGCAACCACCAGTCACTCTCCCCCTTTGACATCAAGGGCAAAGGGCTATGCTCCCCCTGAGGACATGCTGATACCTTTGCTTGGCTGTGCTGACTCGTGCTCCCCCTGACAGTAGGCCAGATCTTCAAAAGATGTTCTTCAACAAGAACCAAGACTTATACACCATAAGGGACCTTTCTATCATCAAGGACTCAATACATACAACCATAACATATCAGAAACAACCACTTTATATTACAGCATTCATCCCAGGCATAGTGGGGAAACCAACAAAGGCCGTTACATGACCTTGACACCATAAAAGAGACAAGAGAGATACATGACATAGAGACAACAGATCTAGACCAAGACTTAGGAAAGACACCAGCAGCATCTGATAAACATCTTGTTAGATCAGCAACTAGAATTTCTTTCTGAGCTCCTTCTCCTGAAACCAAAACATCTGAATGCCAACAATGCTTTATGAGACTTTTGAGCTGCTCCCCCTGAACCTGTGCCTGTTGCACTCCCTGAAACTGTGCCTGAATAATTCTGACATTCCCATTGCTGTTCAGAACTTCAGAGTTTTCCCTTGCTGTTCAGAACTTCATATACGCGTTTTATCCTGTATAAAACAGCGTATGTACGCGGATATTCTTTCTGCAACAAGCGTCCAGAATACACGCGACTTACCCACCATGAATCCGCGTGTATACGCGCATATCCCTTCCGTAACCTGCGTATACCAACTTTTCTGTAGAACAAACAAATTTCAACAACAGGATGAAGCATCAACTACTCCCAGCTTTTGTCTGAGATATTCAAAAGTTTCCCTGGGCAGTGGTTTTGTGAGAATATCAGCAACTTGCTCCTTAGAAGGAACATACTCCAACTTGACCTTCTGCTCAAGCACTTGTTCCCGAAGAAAATGGTACTTGATTGGTATGTGCTTGGTCTTTGAGTGCATGACTGACAGGATTCTTTGAAATGCTGATTGCACTTGTATTATCACATAAGATAGAGACAGGTGGAGTGCAAGTGATTTGAAAGTCCTGCAAGGTCTGCATCATCCAAAGAAGTTGTGTGCAACAAGATGCTGCAGCCACATATTCTGCTTCAGCTGTAGATAAGGCAATCGAACTTTGTTTCTTGCTGAACCAAGATACTAATCTGGAACCCATGAAGAAAGCACCTCCACTTGTGCTTTTCCTATCATCCACACTTCCAGCCCAATCTGCATCTGTGTAAGCATGAAGAGTGAGATCTGTATTTCTAGGATACCATAAGCCATAGTTTTGGGTCCCTTGAAGATATTTGAAGATTCTTTTGACTGCCTGAAGATGAGTTTCCTTTGGGTTGGCTTGAAATCTTCCAACCATTCCTACTGCATGTGTAATATCTGGTCGAGTACCTGTCAAATAAAGCAAACTCCCAATCATGGATCTATAAGTGGGTTGGTGAACTGCTGCTGATTCATCATTTGCACTGAGGCTGCATCCTGTAACCATGGGTGTACATACTGGTTTTGACTCTTCCATGCCATACTTCTTCAAGATCTGCTTGAGGTATTTGGTTTGAGACAAGAAGATACCTCCTTCATTTTGTTGGATTTGCAATCCAAGAAAATATGTCAATTCTCCAAGAAGTGACATTTCGAACTCTTTCTGCATAACCAAGGCAAAGTTTTGACTCATAGTCTCTTCATTGCTGCCAAAAATAATATCATCTACATAAACAACAAGAATTAGCAATTTGTTATTTTCAACTTTTATATAGAGATTGCTATCTGCTGATCCTTTTGAAAAGCCTTGTTGGTGAAGATATTTGTCCAACCGATAGTACCAAGCCCTTGGGCTTGTTTGAGCCCATAGAGAGCCTTTTTCAATCTGCATACAAGGTTTGGATCATTCCCAAGAATGAACCCATCTGGCTGCTCAATATATACTTCTTCTTCTAAGTCTCCATTCAGGAAGGCTGATTTCACGTCCATTTGAAATACCTTGAAGTTTTGAAAGCTTGAGAGAGCAAGGAACATTCGGATGGCCTCTAGTCTTGCCACAGGAGCAAAGGTCTCTTCAAAATCTATTCCTTCTTGCTGTGCATACCCTTTACAAACAAGTCTGGCCTTGTTTCTAATTACTTCTCCATTTTCATTTAACTTATTCTTGAAGACCCATTTTGTTCCTATTACATTCTTATCTTTTGGTCTAGGAACTAATTCCCAAGTGTTGTTCCTTTCGATTTGCTCAAGTTCTTCATCCATTGCTTTGACCCAACATTCATCTTTGCATGCTTCTTTCACATTTTGTGGTTCAATGGAGGAGAGTAGAGCCAAGTAGCTTGAAGCTTCTGCAAGTGTCCTTCTTGTTTGTACTCCTGCTTCTTTCTGCCCCACAATCTGAGTTTCTGGATGATTCTTTTGGACATATCTGGATGGAGTCTTCTCTTCTATTCTTGTCTGCTCCTCTGGTTCTTCTTGAGATTCTTCTTCTTCTTGAGGTTCTTCTTCTTCATCATTTCGCCTTTGAGAGTAACCTTCATCTTCTTCATGATGAACTTGCCTAGGAATATATCCCTTCTCATCAACCACTATATCAATACTGTCAACAATTCTGCCAAGTCTTTTATTGTAGCACTTGTATGCTTTGCTATGTGGAGAATAACCAAGAAGAATGCCCTCATCTGCTCTAGGTTCAAGTTTGCCAAGTTGCTCATCAGTATTCTTAATATAACATTTGCTCCCAAAGATTTTGAAATGCTTCACGGAAGGAGTTTTACCACTCCAAAGCTCATGAGGTGTTTGAGTGCTGTTTACTCGGACATTTGTTTTGTTAAGAATGATAACAGCAGCATGTGCAGCTTCACCCCAGAAGGTTGCAGGAGTACCTGATTCATCGAGCATAGCACGAGCCATTTGTTGGATAGTTCTGTTCATTCTTTCCACAACCCCATTTTGCTGAGGAGTTCTAGCTGTAGAGAATTCTCTTCTTATCCCATGTTCATCGCAGAAATCGAAAAATTCATTTGATGTGAACTCCCCACCTCTGTCAGATCTGAGGCACTTGATTTTGTGTCCTGATTCATTTTCAGCCAATGCTTTGAAGGATTTGAATTTTTCGAATGCTTCATCTTTGTGCTTCATAAGCCCTAACCAAACAAACCTTGAGAAATCATCAATGAATAATATCAGATATTCTTCTCCTCGAGGTGTCCTTTTCCTAAATGGACCACATACATCTGTATGGACTAGCTCAAGAGGCAAGCTAGCTGATCCTTCCTTCTCTGGAAAGTTAGTTCTGGTTTGCTTTCCAAACTGACAAGATTTGCATATGGTGTTGTCTGGAATTTTGATATCTGGAAGATCGCGAACTGCCTGATATTTGCATGCTTTCCTTATTTGTGAGAAGCTTAGATGTCCCAACCTTCGATGCCATAACCAGTGCTCTTCATCCTTGCTAAGATAGCATTGTTGTTGTCCTTCTTCAAATATGTACAGATTATTTGGAGTTCTTTTGCCTTTGAGAACTGTTTTACCTGTATCAAGATCACGAACAAGACATCCATTCGATCTGAAAATAACCTCTGTTTTTTGATCACACATCTGGCTGACACTTAGAAGATTATGCTTCAATCCATCAACATACAAAACATTTCCAGCCTTGACCTTTTCTTTCAAAGGAGCAATACCTTTTCCTTTTATAGTTGCAGGAGTATCATTTCCAAAAGAAACTTTCTTTCCTTTTTCTAAAGTAGAATAAGATTCAAGTTTTTCTTTATCACCTGTCATATGTTTCGAACATCCACTGTCAATGTACCATAGATTTTCTTGTCCTTCTGCATAAAATGCTATCCCACATCTTTCTGTTTGAGGTTCCTTTATTCTCCATGTTTTGGTGCTTGTGGCTTGTTCCTTTTTCTCCTGAAACCTGCTCCTGCATTCAGAGTCTTTATGACCAAAATTATTGCAAATAGAACATTCAACTTCATTTTCAAGCACCGAAAAGTTGTTATAGGTCCTTTTTGTAATCCCTGTCATACTTCTTTGTTTTTGAGCTTCCCTAGTCATGATTGTTTTATATGCAACACATTGAGCTGCTCTGTGACCAAAGTTGTGGCAAGAAAAGCATTGTCCATTGAAGAAGCTTCTGCGGTTATTGAATCTACCAGCCAACTGATTGTAATTTCTATTTTCATCTATTCTTGAGCCAAACTGAGAAGATTTTACCTGTGGTTGGTTGTAGCTTTTGTTCATCCTTAAGGAGGATTGTCCCTGATAGTTTCTGTTTGTAACTCGTCCCTGCTTTACCTGATTATCTTCATTGTTCTTCCGCTCATTTCCTCTTGCTGCATCAAGATAACTTTTTGAGGTGGATGCTTGAGAGGTTTCTCCATTATAGCCCAAACCTGTCTTGTTTAGAGGAGACCGCTGCACACTGATAATCTCATCCAAAGTTTCAGATCCTTTGACAAATTTAAGATTAATAGCTTTTGTTTTCTCAATTTCTTTTCTGAGACCAACAATTTCACCTTCTAGTTTTTCAAGATGTTTTTCCTTTTCATCAATCTGAAATTGCAAAGTATCAATGATCACATTCTTTTCTTCTATGCCTCTCTTGAGTCTAGTGATTTCATTATAGAGATTATCCACATCTATAGCATCCTCATAATCATCATCTTCAAATGCCATTAACAGCTTATATTTATTACCTTGTTCATCTTCATCACTGTTTGATAAGCCATCACTATCTTCATGGGTGTAGTAGCTTTTCTTATTTGCACTTTGTTTCTTGTTCCATCTAGCAGGTTCTTTTCCTTTATCCTTATAAGGACATTTTGCAGCATAATGACCTACTTTCCCACAAGCAAAGCATTTGAAAGGTAGCTTACCTCTGAACCTTCCAGAACCCCTTTGAAGATTTCTGACAAAATTTGATTCTTCTTCCTCTTCTTCTGGAACATGGCTTGCTTCATAGTAATCTTCTTTTCCTGATGCCTTAAAAGCAGCTTCCCTTCTGTCAGATGGACCTCCCTTTCTCATTTCATAAGCGGTTAGAATTCCATGTAGCTGAGACATAGTGAGAACACGGAGATTTTCTTTTTCTTCTATTGCAGATACTTTAGATTCAAACTTGGGGGATAAAGATCTTAGAATCTTTTGAACTACTATAGTTTCTCTTATTTCTTCACCCAAATTTTTCATACAATTAACAATCTCATCTACCCGAAGAAAATAATTAGCCACACTTTCATCATTATACATCTTGAGAGTCTCATATTGAATCCTGAGTGTTTGAAGTTTAGCTTGCTTTACCTGTTCATCTCCTTCATAGCTAGTGATCATTTTGTCCCATATTTCTTTTGCTGATTTGAAGTGCATGACCTTCATGAATTCTGTTTGAGATATACTTCCTAATAGAGTACTGACTGCTTTTGCATTTGTTTCATATGCCTTTTTCTCAGCTGGATCTGTAGGAGTAGCTGAAGGAAAAGCATAGCCTGTTTCTACAATGTCCCAAACTTCTGTACCAAGAGATTGAAGATATGCAGTAACTCTTACCTTCCAATAATTGAAATTTGTTCCATCAAAAACCGGTGGCCTGATTGATGCTTCTTTCTCGTAGTTGCTCATGATGAATGATCTTCCTTCAAGCGATCAAGCTTCTCTGAAGGACCTGCTCTCCGATACCAATTGTTGGAAATAATACTGAGAGGGGGGGTGAATCAGTATTATCAGAGTAATCAAACTTTTTCTATGCCAGAAACATATACGCTACTTCAGTTAAGTGAACCAGCGTGTACACGCTACTGTGACGAAGTAAAACAGCGTATAAGCAGAAAACTCACAATTTAGTTAGCTTATTCTTCAATTAAGTGCATCAGGACATTATTCATCATATTAACAGTAAACATGTGCAGTATAACAGAACAGATAAAAAGCCACACACATGAACACCAAGATATAAGGTGGAAACCCAATGTGGGTGAAAACCACCTGCTGCAAGTTGTCTCTATCTTTCTTTAATATGAAACTTCAGTTTACAATCTTTTGTACTGGTGCAGCCTTATACCAGTACGCAGGCTACAACCTGCAGAAGGCTTCAACCTTCTCTCATTCTCCAAACTTCCTTGGAAGGGAGCTCCAACCCCCTTTGCTCTTGTACTAGCCAAGATACTAGTACGTAGGTGCTGACCTACAATCTTCCTTCTTCCAGGTATCACTTTTCATACATTTTCAGACTTGGATATTCCTGAAGCACAACATTACAATCTGAAGACCACAATTCATTCAATTTCCACAACAGATCATTGAAGCATAAGACAACCAAACTTTGAGTCACTGAACCACTGAACCCTGTCAATCACCAGTTACCAGAACACAGAGCAGACTACAGAACTCTGCAATAACAGTCAGACCTCACTGTAAACCCAAAATCAAGCTTCAAAAGATATACGCTACTTTAATAAGCAGAACCCGCGTGTACACGCTCTTTTACCGAAGCCAACCTGCGTACAGATCTAAAAATAAACTTTCTCAATTTGCAGCTGTACCAGATATTAGTTAGACCCAGAACGTAACATTGCGACAATATGCAGATCTAGAAATACGCATAATCAACCATATCATGATAGTGCATTTCAAACCATTAGATCCCGATCTATCCTTAGATCTAGTCTTCCATCAACCGATGTGATCTCTCCTTGACTTAGATCAAGCAACTCAGAACCTGCATATCAGATCTCTTTCTCTCTTAGATATTCAAGCCTTGTCGAAAGATGATCTTTGCCTAATGATCTTCTTCTCCTTATATAGCCTTAGGCCTTTCTCAATACCAAGAGCCAAAACCATAGTAACACAATACCATCAACTTTAAAACTAGGGATCGACACGCCCGTCGAGACATAATGGTCCGAAATCATAGGCACAACTTCCAAGGACTAACCACCATGAACCAAAGGAACCTTTCCACATACACGCGCTTTTTCTGAATCGAACTTGCGTGTACACGCGACTTGGGCTTAACGAAACAGCGTGTATGAGCTTCCTTGACATGCTGTACTGAGATCTGTCTTCTGATTAAGTTGCCATCACCTGTACCAACCTCTGAGCACCTGTACCATCCACTAAGTGAGTTGCCATCAAGGACAACACTTGAATCATAATGCCAACATACGATGCTTATCATGCCTTGCCTTGTACTTGGTTTGGCTCTTTTCCAGTTGTTCCTGTACTGCCTGGTGAATCTCTTGGATTTGTTTGATGAACTTGGTTGCCTTGTCCACATCACTGTGTCCATCAACCACTATGTCTTTACCAAAGAAAAAATCCAAGCGAGACCTTGGTGTGAAACCAAAACAGGTCTCAAAAGGAGATCTTTGTGTAGAAGAATGTTTAGCTCGGTCGTAAGCATGCTTCACATAACATAAACGTTCATCCCAAAGCTTGGGATGCTTGCTGCAATAGCATCTGAGTAACTGGATCACTGTCATGTTGACCATTCATGTTTGGCCATCTATTTGTGGATGAAAAGTTGTGCTCTTCTTCAGTTTGGTGTCCATCAATTCCCACAAACTTGACCAAAATTTCCCAACAAATCGCGTATCTCGATAAGATATAATGGAAGTGGGTAATCCAAAATGAACCCATACATGCTGAAAGAACAATTTTGCAGTTTGTTCAGCTGTAATCTATTTGTTACAAGGTATTGAAACACACATTTTGCTGAACCTATCCACAACAACATATAAATAGTCATGACCTTTTCTAGATTTAGGCAGTGCCCCAATGAAGTCCATAGAAACACTTTCCCAAGGATGAGAAGGAACTGATAGTGGAGTGTACAAGCCTAGTTTTCGATTGTTGGGCTTTCTTTGAGCACACATGGTACACCCTCTTACATATCTAGAAACCATCTCATTCATTTTGGGCCAATAATGAAATCTTTGCAGCTATGCAATTGTTTTATTTACCCCAAAGTGACCTGATATTAGAGAAGTGTGTGCTTCTCAAATTATCTTTACTCTTTCTGTTTGAGGAATGCATAGCTTTCCCAAATGATACAAGAGTTGGTCCTTAACATGATAATCCAATTCTTCTACTTGTTTTCCATGACTTAAAGTTGCATATACATCTTTAAACTCTATATCTTGAGCATATTGTTCAATGTAGCTCTCATGCAATACTGAATTATGCTTAAGTATAGTGGATGCACTTATGATTGGTCTAGACAACATATCTACAACTTTTTTGTGTATGCCCTTGTTATATCTTATGACAATATGACATTGTTGTAGAAAACCCATCCACCTATAGTGTCTTGATTGCTGCAACTTAGGTTGTGAGTGCAAATATTGAAGTGGTTTATGATTAGTATGTATAACTGTCTCTTTGTCCATTAAACAATGTTTCCACTTTTTCACACTCTGTACTAATACATACAATTCTTTATCATATGTGGGATTAATTAACTACTGCATAATTAAATGTCTCAGAATGATAACATGTAGGTTTACCGTGCTGCATCAACACTGCTCCCATGGCATAGTCACTCGCATCAGTTTCAATCTCAAATGGTCTTTGAAGATCGGGCAGTGCTAGTACTAGTGTTGTACTAATCTTTTCTTTTAAGGTGTCGAAGGCTTTTTTTGTTTGCCTCCCCACTGAAACACCTTGTTCAATCAGGTTAAAGCATGCAAGGGAGCTGCAATCAAGGAAAACTTAAAAATGAACTTCCTCCAATACTGTGCTACTCTTAAGAAGCTTCTAACTTCTATAGTAGATTTGGGTTTAGGCCAGTTTACAATGACTATAACCTTAGGGGTATCTATCTTCAATTCACCACCCCCTACAATATGACCCAAATAATTCAAAGATGTTTTGCCAAATTCACATTTTGAGAGCTTAACATAAAGATTCTCTGTTTTCAAAACATCTAGATTCTGCTTGACATGCTTTAAATGTTCTTCCCATGTTTTACTAAATATAAGAATGTCATCCAAATATACAGTGACAAAATCATCAATAAAAGGTCTGAGTACATCATTCATTATTCTCATGAAAGTGGCAGGAGCATTAGTTAAGCCAAAAGGCATAACCAACCACTCATACAATCCCTACTTTGTTTTGAAAACAGTCTTCCATGCATCTTGCTCTGTAACTGTAACTTGATGATAGCCACTATGCAAGTCCAACCTGGAAAAATAAACAACTTCTTTCAACTGATCTAATAGATCATCTATGCAAGGAAGGGGATAACGATTTTTTATCGTTATCTTATTCTGTGCTCGGTAATCAATGCACATTCTCCATGAGGCATCTTTTTTTCTCACCAAGACAATTGGAGACCCACAAGGCGATGTGCTAGGTCTTATGAACCCTTTCTCGAGCAGCTCTTGTACCTGCTTCTTGATTTCTGCATTCTCTAAAGCGGACAACCTGTACATTCTGATGTTAGGCAATGGAGCATCTTGCTGCAAATTAATATCGTGTACTATTTCCTTTTTGGGTGGCAGACCTTTAGGTTCTTGAAATAGTATATCATATTTTGAAACAACTTTTTCTAAATCAGCTTGTTGTTTAGCATTACAACCCTCAAATACATTGGTTTTGTCAGGGTTCTTTTCCTTTACAACCATCAGTAAAAATTGTTTGCATGAATTTACAATTCTTTTCATCTGCCCTGAGTTTATGAGAGTATAATTATTCTTGAGTTTATGAGATCTTACGATATATTCGATTCCATCTTTAACGAGTTGATACTTGTTTTCAGCTCTATAGAAAATAACTTTTCTTTCATACAAGTAAGGACTTCCTAAAACAATTCCACATATATCCAAGGGAACAATATCTAACTCAACCTCATCTACAAATGCTGACCCAAAAGAAAACCTAAGTTTACATTGTCTAGTCACTTGTACAAGTTGTGCTTTATCACATAACCAACCTAATTGATATGGCTTCTTGTGAAGTGTGGTTAGTAATCCCAGCTTCTTTACAATTGCTTCAGAAATTAAATTTACTTGTGAGCCACTATCAAACAAAGTATCAATCTTTTGATGCTTGGAAACAACTCTAATATGAAAAAGCTCATGTCTTTTCCTCTCATTTTCTTCGTTGTCAATAAATTGTGCAGAATTACTAGTAGATGCTTCAGAATTTTTACCTTTTATACCTGTGGCTGTAATTGTTGTTTCATCTCCTGAATCTGACCCCAAATCCTTTTGAATAGCTGCAACAATCTTCTTCTTCTTGCCATCATATTTCTTAGGTTTTAGCTCTGGATGCAAAATCCAGTAGTGTTCATCATCATGCCCATCCTTCTTACAATGAGTGCATGAAGATTTGGTCTTTTGTATAGTATTTGTCTTCCTCTCTTTCCATTTTTGTTTTCTTTTCTCCTTATTCCTTTTTGCAGTGGGTTTTGATGATCCCCCAACTTCTGGGTTCACATTCTTACCTCTAGCCTCTAGATGTGTAGCTTGAACAGATACCTCATCTATGCTAGTGGGATTAAACATGAGAGTAGTGTGCCTTAAGTAACTGTGTAGACCATCTATATACTTCAGTAGATTTTCAGGTGAGTCTAAAGAAATTCCTAGAATCAAAGCGCTTTTCCTAAATTCTTGGGTGTAACTTTGTACACTTTGCCCTTTTAATTGGTGAAGAGTTTGCCAACTCATCATGGCTTGCTGCATATAGGCTAGTGGATAGAATTTCTTTTTAATTGTAGAAACAAATTCACTCCAGAAAGAAATAATTTTACCATGCTTCTTCATGTCAGCTTGTGTCCTGCCTTCCCACCATACCAAGGCAATGCCTCCAAGGCGTAGGCTGGCTAGCTGAATCTTACTTTTGTTTGAATCAATGCTCTGCACTCTACAATAAACATCAATCTGTCTAATCCAATTATCCAGCTTCTCTGCATTCAACTCTCCATCATATATTGGTAAATCAAATTTAACATCTAATTTAATCAAAGATGTCCTATTTTTATTTTCAGGGCTACTAGGAGGTGTGGGAAGTTTTTCTTCTTTCCCTTTTCCTTTAGAGTGGTCATGGATGAGAGATTCTTCTGCTTCTTTATCTCTTTCTCTCTACCTTTCTTAAATTCTCTATACATTTCCTCTACCATGGCTTTCATGGTCATGGAACTATCCATGAACTAAGGGTCTAATTCCAAGGGAGTTTCTTCTGACATTTTCCTCTTAGGATAGACTCTTCCAATTTCAGGGTTAGTTTCAACCAACTCTTTTTATCCTAGTTTAAGCTTTGATCTAGCTAGCATTCAACAACAAAATCCAGCACAAGCTTGTCTAACCTTAGTAACCTAGAGCTTTGATACCACTTGATCTGGAATTTATCTAGGACAAAGAATTAAAGGCATTACAAACTCATGTGCATGGATGTGCCTATGTTACTTTATGCAACAGATCAATAAGATTGTGAAATACATAGACACTGAATTAGTTAGAGAAAACATAAGAAGAAAACATGTAAAGACAACAAGTCTAATATGGAGTTCACCCAATGCTCCTGGGCTATGTTTCCTGGTCCAGCCTTCAGTGGTGGCCTCTCTATTACGTTTTCAAAGCAAAGTTTTTTTACAACAGTGAGATAAATTTGAGTCTCACTCAACAGATATAAATTAGTAGGACTCGACATGGATCCCCCAAGTCTCTGGAGTACGTAGACTCTCCTTACTGAAATTTGACCTCTATTGGTCACAGTAGTATGAGCCCAATCTGAGACTCAATACATGACAGGTATGTACAAAGGAATTTGCTTGAACCTCTCAAGCCTTCTCTAGAGTACACCGACTCTCCTTACTCTCTCTAGCTCTGTTTGGCTCGATGTTTCCTTCAGGTCAGCTCGGCTTACTTTCTCTATTCTTTGCTCTTGGCTTTTTTCCTTGATTAACTCTCTGCTTTATTGCTTTCTAGGTGCTTGCTTTGTCTCTGTCAGTTCGTGGCTTTAAAGCCAATCCGCTTTCTGACTATTCGTTTCTGTTTCGTGGCGTTCTGGTTCTCCTGCCTTTGTCGGTTTGAATTCCTCTGTCTTGCATCATCATCACTGTGTAATACTTCATAGGGAGGTGGCCACATGTTTCATAATGAACTGGGTGTCAGTTATCTTGGAAATGTTTGAACTGCCATTATTTCCATTTAACTCCCAGAATGCCCTCAAACATGATTCCTTTGCCAACTCATCATTCATGCTGGACTTCAAACCTTTATACAACTCGGCCTATTTACCCCATTGAATCTAGTCATTCGTCAGATCGCATGTCTGCCACTGATCTAGAGCCTCCAAATCCTACGGTCTCCGTCCATATCGGGCGGGTAAGTTGCATGACGTTTACCCATCTGATGTGAGCGGTTTTCTCTCTCTCTTTTGCCGAATGCGTGGCACCCAGTGTGTGGCATCGGGCGGGACTTGGTTGAAACCGCTTACCACTCGAGACCCTTCCGATATCCTACCGGTTTTCTTGTGGAACCCGCTTTTGACGGAATCGGCGAAATCTGTATGGTTTTTTACTTTCCGGTTCCGATCGCTCGGGTCTTTTTCTTCTCTGAGGGGTTTGCCCATCGCTAAATATCAAAAACCTCCCCCGTTTCTCAAAAAGACTTCCCATTTTGTTGTTTTGGCAGTGCGTGTTACCATGGGCCAAGAGTCTGCGCGCTTGACCGAGGGTCCTGGTTGCTTGGCGCTGCTCACAAATTACAATTGTTCAAGGATATTTCTGATAAGCTCGACCTTTATAAGACTTTGAAATCTTGGCATGAATTTTATAGAGTTATTAAAACTTAGAGAGTTCTTTAGGATCCAATTTGGATCACTAGCGCCAACCAGGGTGACTGAGATTTGTTCCAATCGTGTTGATCCTGTTATGGAAATCTTTTTAAATTAAGATCCAAAGCTTCCAGCTCTAGAAGCTTCATAACAGAAGTCTGGTAAATGGTTTGGACGGATGGGGTCGAGGATGTTAGTTTGGGCTCCTTTACCTATAATTATGGAACCACTTCAAGAGATAAGATCTTCTGCCATGAGAAGATGATCCATCTCCTATACATTCATGCATTATAAACCTCCCTTTTTCCCAAGAACAAGCAAGTGTTGAAGTGTTAAGGTTGGTGTGCTAGTGCTATTTTGGTTTGGAGTAAACAACAAGCTATTCATATTTGTAGCTCTCCAGTTGTGTGAGGAGAAGGGTGATTTGGTTTCGAGTGAAGCCTAAGGGGAAAAGCATTAAAACTATTGTTGTTGAGGCCATCATGGAATGCTAGCAGAAGATATTACAACCATGTTTTTTATGCGTATAATCTGGATGACCCCTCGGCTTCATCGTTTCCCAAGACGGTAGTTGCCTTGATCCGCTAAAATTTGAGGCCATTGTAAATTTACCACTCTATATTCACTACACCAACTCCAGAGCCTGCAAGGAAAGGCAAATTTCCTCCATCGTTTTATACCCAATTATGTTGGGCTAGCTACAGGGTTTACTCGGTTGATAAAACAAGGAACGCCCTTTTTATGGGATGAGGTGGCCCAAAAAGCTTTTGATGATCTCAAGGTCGTCCTTGTAACTGCTCCTCTATTTCACCCTCTGGATTATATCGAGATTACTTCCTTTACCTAGCCGTAACCCCTAGCACCATTTCTATGGTCTTGGTCCAAGACGACGACGAAGGCAACGAACATGTCATCTACTACCTTAATCGTAATCTCCTCGACACTGAAACACATTATGCACATGTCGAGAAGTTGGCTTTGGTTGACGTCCAGGTTGTTCAATGCTTTTGACACTACATATTTTGCACATGACTATAGTGATTTCTAAATGCAACCCCATGACCTATATCCCGACTCGTTAGTTGCTTGCGGGAAAATATTCTAAATGGATCTTCATCCTACAAGAATTTGATTTGGTATTTACTACTTCCAATTCTAAGAAGTCACTCGTTTTCGTCGAATTGATTTGTTCCCTTCCCTCTAAATCTCTCCCTGCTAGTGCAGATGAACAACTTCAGGATCAGACTCTCTTCTTGATTAGCACCCTTGATCCATGGTACGGTGATATCATCATGTATCTCTAGAAATCCACATTCCAATCCACATTGACTAAGGATGATCGCCGAAGGATTCGGCATCACTCCCAACCCTACCGTATTATTGGCGATATTTTATACCGCGTTGGTGTCAATTCAGTTCTTCACTGATGCCTTACAATCGAGGAAGCTAAAAGAGTTCTCAATGATTGCCACTCCAGGGCATGTGGTAGTCATATGTCTGGTTACACTACCGCTCAAAAAATCCTTTGCACTGGTTATTTCTGGCTGTCTGTTTTTAAGGACTCCATCCTTGCTATTCGCAAGTGCCATGAATGCCAAATTTACCAACGTAAGATGCGTGCCCCACCCACTCACCTACACCCCGTCATTACTGTTGGTCCTTTTTCCAAATAGGGCATTGATTATATGACATGTAACCCTCGTTCGGATAAGGAGCATGGCTATATTATCATTGCTGCGGATTATTTCACCAAATGGGCCGAAGCGATGCCTACATACTTTGTAGACAGTAAGCAGCGACTCAATTCCTTTTCAACCATGTTATTTCCAGGTTCGGCGTACCTCAAGCCATTGTCACAAACCATGGCTCCCAGTCCATAGATTACATGAGGGCTAAGCTGACATCCACATTGGGCTTGCACCACATTGGCTTGACCCCATAATACCCTCAGGCCAACGGCCAAGTTGAAGCCATGAACAAGGTTTTGGTTACAATTCTTTAGTGTATTATTGGGATGCACAAGTCAAATTGGTATCTCACGCTCTTTTAAGCTCTGTGGGCTTACCGAACCTCAGCCAAAGACGCAACTAGATTCACACCATTCCAACAGGTCTATGCTCTGGAAGAAACATTGGTGATTGAATGTGAGATTGCTTAACTCAAGTTAGTTGTTGAACTCCTCCCCAAAACATCACTTCAGGAGGAATTCCTCTTATATTTAGAACGACTAGATGAGACTCATTGTCTCACTGCCTTGGTCATCGAAGCACAAAAGAAAGGGGTCAAGTCCCATCTCAATCAGTCAATCTCCCCTCGCGCGTTCTCCGAGGGTGATTTGGTCTTATTATACGACCAAGCTAATGATAAGTTGGGGGCAGGCAAGTTCTAACCCATGTGGCATGGGCCCTACACTATGAAACGTGTTTTACAGAAAGGAGCCTATGAGCTTATTGATTATGAAGGAAATCCTCTAGATAAGCCCCGAAATGGGATTTACCTCAAGAAGTACTATGCTTAGGTCATCTTGCATAGTTATTTATGCACGTTAGTGTGTCATTCATTTTTGTGTGGTGTGGGTTTATGTGTTAGTTTTCAAACAACTTTCCTATTTACTATGCTTTTCTTTCTTTGTAGATGTTTGCGACTCCTTACATCGATTTCACTGATGGTGCTTGCTGTAGTACCTGGAACCTATCATCCGTGACATGGGCTATTTATGACCCAAATGGTGAGTTGATTGACCTTCAAGGTATCTTTCTAGGTCGCACAAATAACAACATTGTTGAATACAGTGCGGTCATCAAACTGTTATCAGAAGCCATTGCCCTTAACATTAGAGAGTTGGTTGTCAACCTAGTTTCACAGCTTGTCATCCTTCAACTCTATGGGAAATATTCTGTCAAAAACACTCAAATATTGGGAATGTATCTCTGTATTCATCTGCTGGAAAGAAATTTTGATTACATTATATATCATCATATTCCTAGGCGCATGAATACATTGATAGATGCTTTAGCTAATTATGTGTTGGATAGGCATTTACGAAACATGTGAAAAGATAAAACAAACAATTTTTACCATAGTAAGCAAGAAAATATAACATATATATATGGTGATAATGTTTGATACATCAGAACCCCAAAAAATAATATTTGTGTCTAAAATAACATCGGCGGCTCGCAAGCCTCATATATCCATGGCACGCATGCCTCAAAAAATGTAAGTTCTGGACCTAGGAACTAATCAGCATGGTGATCGTGGTAGCATGATACAGCTTGTGCAACACGAGTCAGCAATTGGCAGATTCGATCTAAGACTCCCACCGTGTGTCTCTGGTACTGACGAGGAATGTCTCCTACCCGAGCATACTCTGGGATACCACGAGTCAACCCCTCAAGGTTCCTCACGATCTCCTCTTCGTTTTCACTTCCCTCCTGATAAGGAGCGACATCATCAATCGAGCAGGGGACTCGCCTAGCTATTGGGGACATCCTAGCAGGCCGCTCTGGTCCAACGTCTGCATTAACAAGAGAAATGTTATAAGCACATATATACCAAAAACAATTAAAAAATCTAAAAAATTAAAAGATTGATTTTTACCTTCATCGTCAAAATCCTCTCCATCTGGTAAGGGCATGTCTAGATCTCCATGAAAGTCAACACCACTGTATGGAAAGTCCTCCATGATGATCTTCTGTCATCGTAGCCATGAAAATAATGGAGGAATGTATAACATGTGTTGACCCCCAGTGATCTTGGGCATCAAATGACTATAGCGGGCCATCCGCAGATCACATGGCATAGGAGGATCTACCTCAGTCAGCTGATACTCGAACAGTGGCACCTGTTCCAAGAATAAGGTCACGAGCATAGATCTGAAGAAGAATTGCTTTAGATTCCCCGCCTTAGCTTTGGACAGTTGGTGCTTTATGTTGATCTTCATGGCCTCTTCCCAGTTGAAGATTATAGGTGTTGTACAACCAATAGGATACAGGAACTTCAACTTGTTGCTCTCATGTTCTGCCTGGGACCCCGTCACTCTATTGATGGTCAACAGAAGCACTCTCAGTGTCAGATCTCAAAAACTAGAAATCTCAATCTTCCCACTCTTGGATTTTAGGGCCTCAGGATAGTGTTTAGCAAGCAATGAAGATATGCTTTCCCCGATCGGTCGTGACCCATACAAGTTGACTGGTTCCCCTGTTTGGGACAATCCAGTGATGAAATATGTATCTGAAGTTTCCAACTCCAGCTCCTGGTCACCAATGACAAATATTTCCTGATTTATTTCCCAAAGACTAATCAGGAAATGAAGCAAGTTAGGTTGAGCCCGCATCCCAGGTATGATGAAGAATTTGATGAGCCCACAAGCCCTCAAAGCTTCTAGGCAATTTGGATCATTCATTGCCTGAGTGTCCACATCCTCATGTTCCTGTTCTTTCCAGTCCACCATTTTCAGCGATTCTTTCCTGCAAAAGCCATTAATTTGAGTCAACAATCATGCTTGGCCCATAAATTTTAAGTTTTGATGGTGATTTTGTGAAGAAATATGGTTTTTCCCTATTCACAGCGTCAAGAAGTATGGTAACAGATTTATTACTCTCAAACTTATTAAAACAAAGGTCGAAAGCCATAATACATATATGGAAAATAAGTTATTAATTGTATATTATGATTATGAGAAATAGAAACCAATATATATATATATATATATAGATATATATATAGATATATATATATATATATATATATATATATATATATATATAGATATATATATATATATATATATATATATATATATATATATATATATATATATATATATATATATATATATGCAATGGAAAAATTCAACACCATATAGGAAACTACAATAACCCAACTTTGTGGGGGAACTAAGACAAAGAAAAACACCTAATCCGGAAGCAAAAGAAAGTATACACAGTGGAAGCGAGATGGAAGAAACTGTATGTATATAAGAAAATTAAATTAAAATCATAAGGGGAGTGCATCCAATATTTGCGCCCAAGTCATATGGCCAACTTTAAAAAAAAATTCAATAACAAGAATTGTGGTGGGAGCCACAAATGGCTACATAATCCATTCTGTCAAATACAATAAGTCATCCAAATCATATGAAACCTTGATTAGGGTTTGAGAAGCAATAGAGCTTAGGATCTAGAGTGTAAGCACTGATCAAAAGCTAAACTGGAAATCACAGTGGCACCCAAAGAATTAGGGTGTCGAAAAATAAGTTAAAAGGAAAACTCCATACTAGAAGCTTCATTCACGCTAGGACCATACTTGTAACCACCAGAATTGCTGGAGGCTAGAAACCCTCGGTAATAAGAAATCATAATAAAGCTAGTAAAATTACCTTAGAGAAATGAGGGGTATAGAACCTCTTATGCTTCAACCTTGTAATACAGGTGAGCCCAATGGGGTTAGTTCTATCTTATAAAACAAGAAAAACAATTACAGAGAAGGCCAAGAAACGAAATAATTATTGGCACTAGAGATCTACATAAGAAAAACCTCTACTAAATTTCCTAACCTAAAGAATGGAAATAAAAAACCTATGATATAGACTATAGTTGAACATGGTAAGACATATTGAAGGAAAAGAAAAATATGAGAATTCCTTCTCCTATAATTTGTACACCAACGAGATTTGACAGAAGAAAAATTATAAGGAATATTACCTATGACCTTTCGCCAAATAGATGTGAGGTAGTGTATTCACTCTAACTCGACAGAAAACCCCAATACTTGCAAAAAGAAATTTAAGGGTGTGAGATTATTAATTAGGAAAAAAATAAAACATTTACACAGGTACACTAAATAATACTTTACTATTCAAGTCCAGAAGTTGAAATGTTTACCTGGAGATTCCACTGTGGAATTGGCACAAAACAAAATTAGGAGATTCGAATCCTTTCAATCTACTAGAATTGGTCGCTAAAAATTACTCAGGATGAGTCCAGAGGTTTTCTATTTTTCGAGGAAGTTTTAAAAATTACTCAGGACGAGTCTAGAGATTCTCTATTTTTCGAGTAATTTTTTTATTGTGTTGTTTTAATTGACAAGAAAGTTTACAGTGCAAGACTGAAGGTTCAATTTTAATTAATAGAGTCTCTGTTGTTAAATACATTTTCTATTGAGAGATCACGACTTCAATTTTCTAGACACTCTCTTGCAAAAGATTCAAAAGTTATTTACATTTATACAAATTTGTTACAAGAAATTATACTACATTTCCATCATTAAATAAACATATTTATTATCTTTTAGATAAAAAATAACATAATAATGTTATATAAAAATGTGAATTATTATTTTAACATATTAAAGATATATAAAAATGTTAATTATTATTTAATATAAAAATGTTAATTATTATTTTAAGTTATACTAATAGTATGTAAATAAAAATTATATATTTTAGAAATAGATCTTCATTGTATATACTATATATATATTAAAAAAATTTACATTTATTATTAACCATTTTTCAAAATCAATAAATTTTATTTTATAAAAAATAAACATAATTATAGAGAATAATAATTACTACATAAATTTAATAATATATCTTCAATATAAAATTTAATAACATTTATTTTATTCGTGACTACCATATATCTACCATGTAGGTTGGATTTTATAGCATGCTCAAACCTAAAGACATTCCATGTCAAGAAACTTTATTAAAATTTTCAATCGTACCCGCGTGAATCCAAAGATTTCCCATGACATCATATAGCCAAGTTTATAAGAGATTTTTCAGCGTGAATCATATGATATTTCATTTTTCAACATGTTTCGAACCAACTAGTGTGGTCCATCGTCAGGACAAGTTGAAGAATCAGATCTAGATTGCTAGACGCTAGATCTGACTTCAACTTCGAAACTTGCAAGCGTGCTCATTCAAAATGATGGACCTTGGTTGCAATGGCTTTTCCATGCAAAGATTCAATTGTTGAATTGAGGCTTCCGTGATCCATATCAAGTTTATGAGAGATTTTTCGGCGTAAATCACATGATATTTCTTTTGTCGACGCGTTTCGAACCAACCAGTGTGGTTCATCGTCAGGACAAGTTGAAAAATCAGATCTAGATTGCAATACGCTAGATCTGACTTCAACTTCGAAACCTGCAAGCGTGCCTGTTCAAATTGATGAACCTTGGTTGCAATGGCTTTTCCGTGCAGGGATTCAATTGTTGAATTGAGGCTTTTGTGATCCATATCAAGTTTATGAGAGATTTTTCGGCGTAAATCACATGATATTTCATTTGTCGACGCGTTTCGAACCAACCAGTGTAGTCCATCGTCAGGACAAGTTGAAGAATCAGATCTAGATTGCTAGACACTAGATCTGACTTCAATTTCGAAACTTGCAAGCATGCCCGTTCAAAATAATGAATCTTGGTTGCAATGGTTTTTCTGTGCAGGGATTCAATTGATGAATTGAGGCTTCTGTGATCCATATCAAGTTTATGAGAGATTTTTCAGTGTAAATCACATGATATTTCATTTGTCGACGCGTTTTGAACCAACCAATGTGGTTCATCGTTAGGACAAGTTGAAGAATCAGATCTAGATTGCTAGACGCTAGATCTGACTTCAACTTCGAAGCCTGCAAGTGTGCCCATTCAAAATGATGAACCTTGGTTGCAATGGCTTTTCCGTGCATGGATTCAATTGTTGAATTGAGGCTTCTGTGATCAATATCAAGTTTATGAGAGATTTTCGGTGTAAATCACATGATATTTCATTTGTCGACGCGTTTCGAACCAACTAGTGTGGTTCATCATCAGGATAAGTTGAAGAATCAGATCTAAATTGCTAGACGCTAGATCTGACTTCAACTTCAAAACCTGCAGTGTGCTTGTTTAAAATGATGAACCTTGGTTGTAATGGCTTTTCCGTGGAGGGATTGAATTGTTGAATTGAGGCTTTTGTGATCCATATTAAGTTTATGAGAGATTTTTCGGCATAAATCACATAATATTTCATTTGTCGACACGTTTCGAATCAACCAGTGTGATTCATCGTCAGAACAAGTTGAAAAATCAGATCTAGATTGCTAGATACTAAATCTAACTTCAACTTCGAAACCGGCAAGCATGCCCATTCATGCATAATTTAACATTTTAACATAGAACTGACCTCCCATTACACAATCAATCATTTTAACATAGAATTGACATATATATAATAGAAGTTCACAATGTTTCTGAATTTTCTTTCTTCATAATTTACTCAAACTTAATGGAATTTCCCAACAACACGTGATATATTCCCGAAATAAAAATCTTATTCACATTTTCACTAATGTCCAAAACGTCAATTTGTTACCATATATCTTTAGCAAGAATTGGATGTAACAATAATAAACTTATGTGCATGTTTACTTCTGAAACCATGAAGATATTGACATTTTCCAAGTTCAAAAGCTCAATCTCAACACACAACAACTATGAGAATCAAATAATTAATTTTCCATTTATAAATAAAAATAATATAATAATGAACTTTTTGGAGAGAATGTCTCCGTAGTAGATTGACACACAACCAATCAGATAATTAATTTTTGGTTTATAAATAAAAATAAAATAATAATGAAGTTTCGGAAAGATTGTCTTCATAATCTGAATTATAAACATTTAACTTGTATACTTGCCACGACATTTTCAAATTCTTATCATCGATAATGTAGTCCTGTCCAATGAATTTCTCTTAAAATCAAGTGATTTATAAAATATATTTAAGAAATAAAATTTTGATTATCATTCTAAAATATTTATAAATTATCTAAATTCAAAAATTCATTTTTCATATATAATAACAATCTAATAATTAAATTTCTATTTATAAGTGATATTAATATAAATAATTGTTTAATAATAAAGTGAAAATAGATATATAATTTTAATTGTAGTCACTAACCTATGCAGATGTCATGTATAGCTAAAGGTTGAAGCAATAATAGTGAATTTCTAACTTAAACACTCATTCATAGTTCCCCACTAAAATTACAACACAATGGAACTTGTACTCCATGGTATACACTCTAGGAACCTCAACCAATATATTATCATTGTAGACACATCTTCTTTCAATGGGTATCACACAAACATCCCTTTTTATGGTAAAAGGTCACTTAAGGAGTTTAGTCTTCTTACTATTTATGTGTAAGCAAAATTCCAATTCAATTTGTCTTACAAGGAGGCAAACTATATCCTCAACTCCATGACGCTTAGTAATGGTAGGTTTCTCAACGTGAGCATGGAATTCCCTATGCATCTCCTTCCATCATCATGTCAATTAACTGAAATAATGGTTAAATATAATTTCTTTTTTTTTCAAAATGGGTTTAGAAAGAATGATGTATTTCTTCTTTTCTTCAAAATGGGCTTAGAAAGAATGATGTATTTCTTCTTTTCTTCAAAATGGGTTTAGAAAGAATGAATAATAGATAAAATTTTATCTGTAACATTTCCCCATCATAACTACTTTCTTTTTACTTATGCAAATAACCTTTTACCGTGTAAAGATTTGCTACTAATATACATAATCATGGGTAAGTTTTGAACCCACTCTTATATTTTCCATATTTAATCTTTTATGACATTATATGCGATGTTCATGGTTAATGTATTTTACACTATTATTTGCATATCTCATAGTTAAATGTTTTGATACGATTATCTGCATAGTCTAATGTTTAACATTGGAGGCAAGTAAATTGTCTGGGGTTAATTGTACCCTAGCTCTCCCAAAAATTCTAATCGCGAATGAACACCTGCCACCTAGAGTTTTTTTCACCAAGGGATTAGTGACCGATCAATGGTAGATGCAGCTCTCGTGATTCGTGTGTTATCAACGATGCAACAGATTATGGAATGCATCGACGGTAGGGAGAAATTCTCGGTGGGTAGAGAGCAATTGCCTCTACCTCCCATGTTATTTGGAAAGTCATTCGACGCCTTCACCCAGCGCTCTACCCCCCTGCTACACAGTTAGGGTTTCAATATTTCTTGATGTTTGGGCTTCCAGTGGCCCTTCTCTACCTTGGGGCTTTTCCAGCTAACCAGTCACCCACAAGGATCCGTTCGTTCATGTCGCTCGCCATGGTAAGCTGGAAAGGGCAAGGATTGTTAACAATTTTGAGTTTTTTTTCCTAGTTGCCTAGATGTTTGCTTAGCTTGATAGAGTTTTATGCTCCACATGGTTGTGCACATGTTTCCCCTTCTTTGGTATGAAAGGAGTATGTTGCCAAGCTTACTCAAACCCCTCGCACTCCCCACAGGTAATTAATGGTTTGGTTATATATTATGAAGGGTTTACTTAGTTTATTCTTTTGCATTGTTTAATCCACACCTTCATGTCTTCGGGGTTTTTAGGACATTGGGTGAGGGCTGGAGGGCTTCCACACAGGGATTTCTTCAGTCGTGCTTCAATACTCTAGGTGTGGTCTTAATCATTTCCTTAGGATAATTACCTGTTTGTCGTTCAGGGTTTTTATTATCAGGATTTCTAAAACTGACATCGAAATTTGTAGATGTCGTAGCTCAAATTTTAATTCTCTTTTTTTTTAATGTAAAACATTAAGCTTTAGAGTTGAAAATCCTACTCTTTGAACTATATTTCAGGACAATTGTTTTGGAATTTTTGTATTTGCATTCCTACTGTATATAAGATCTGGGTTGTCATCTGTTTCGCCATACTTCAATTAATTTTCTAAGTATTCAATATATTCATATATACTCATGTGTTAAATTATGTGAGATGTTTCTCCTTTTTGCTTGCACACATTATGATTTGTTTTTTACAGTATTATATACACCTGCATTAAGTTATGTACCATGCTTCCTCATTTCACTTGTGTACTAAGATTTCTTTAATTATTTCTTTTATGAAAAGCCGAATATGCTTGACAGACATTGCGAGCTTGCGAGAGATGAGTTATGGATTTTTGGTTATCAAGTTAGTTTGCATTGTACACAGTTTACCTACAATTAAACAATTTTACAACGAAGCTTGATTTTTATGCATCGACGTTTTTATGTTAATTGATTGTAGTGTTTTTCCTACAATTTGTAGTACATAGCCCAACTCGCTCCTCGACTTCATTGAGTTACCCCAGATTTTTTGGGATTGTTTCTCTATAGGGTTATCTCCCCGACACAGAGAAACCAACCCACAACTTAATATGGTCTTCTATTTATTGTTATGACAACGGCTGGTCTTGTGATATTGTGTGAGTCCCCGGTGCCCAGCTATAAGTTTTCCTCAGAATTATGGGACTGAAATTCCCTTTAGTAATTCTCAGAGTCCTAGCATGACCAACTCCTAGGTTAAGAATCTACTTAAGTTAGGTGTTGTTACAAACAGTTTAGTTCACTAGTATGAAATATATATCTAGTAATAATTTCTGTTCATATATATTAGCAAACATAGGCACCATAGATCTTTTCATAAATATAGATATAATACCGCAATAATTTTTATCAGTGTCTTTAATAAACACAAATAACAAATTAACAACAATATTCTCTAGTTCCTTTCACAATCATTAAGAGCATTTATAAATAAAATAAATACTCTAATAGCAAGCTTTTCTTCCTTTGGAGTCTATCAAAACATATATGCTTTTATACGAAACTGTACTTACTACAACATAGACAGTATTTTTCCATTGTTCATGATTCCATTTTCCATTTACTTTTCCAACAACTAATAAAACAAACATTAAATTATACTTATTTTTGCCTGTTCGAATCACCAACCACAGGATCACGGGGAGTCAAATGTTCTTCCCAACCTGTGAGAACCAGGTACTCTACTAGTGCTCCCCTCCCAACTGATTTTATATCAAGAAACTAATTTTTTTACCTTGGGCCACCTGGTCCCAACTAGCTTCAGTGACAAGTCCTTTTAGGAAGTGCCACTGGCCAACTAGCTCAAGGACTTAAATTTTTATTCCATGTCTACCCACCAACAACATTCTCATTTCATTCTCTTCAGTTCTTCTCTTTATCTCCTCAGCCACTGAATACCCTCTTGGTTCCCCCCTTTTCTTTTTTCCTAGGGTTTTCCAAGAGAGAGAAGTTGGGCAGGTAACCACCAATCCGTAACTATTTTTTCAAAATTGTTTCCAAATATGAAATCTTTTCTTTTCATTCTTTCCCTGTGAATCTTGTCTGTTTTTTTTTATGAAACTTTTTATTTATTTATTTAACACAACTGCCTATAACTTTACATTAATTACATCACATCATAATATTGGTTTAACTGTAGTAAAGTAAATAAAATAAAGTAAAATTAGGTAATTACAGAAAATTATTTCAACCCAGAGGGGTGTTACATCTCCCCCACCTTGAGGGAAACATAGTCCTTGGTGTTTTCTTCTCTTTGGAATAGACCTAGGTACGCTTCTCACATAAATTGTTCATCCTCCGAGGTCGCCTCTTTTGGGCTAAAGTGCTACCAGTACACCTTCACCTAGGGGATAAATCACTTCTACAATGTTGTCTCTCTCAAATCGATAATACGCAAGGGTTCGACGAGGGACTCCCTATCCGGTTCGACCTATCATCAAACATTATTATTATTACTTCTTGACATGATACTTAAAACATTTTTTTTTAATAGATATTTATTTCCACTACCTACATGTCCTGCAAATGGATAATGTGTCTAGAGCCATGTATGTATTTTTTTAGTAAAGAGACATGAAACACATTGTGCACTCGTATATGACTGGGTAGAGCTAGTTGATAAGCCATCAGGTCAACTCTAACAATGATCTGAAATGGACCGGAGTATCGAGGGGCTAATTTGGAACATCCTCCCCACCTTAAAGTACTCCGCTTAGGCTTCACCCTCACATATACATGTTCCCCAACTGGATATTCTCGACAGGTTCTCTATTGGTCAGCATAAACTTTTTGTCGGTCCTGGGTTTCCTTTAAATTGTACCTAACTTTTTTCACCTTTGCTTTCATCTCTTTAAGCATCTTCGGTCCCAGTGTCATCTTATCCTCTGGACTATTCCAATTTCCAAGTATTCTACATCTCCTTCCATATAAGACCTTGAATGGACTTATTTTTAACGATGCATGATAACTATTGTTATATGAAAATTCCACTAGTTGTAAATATTCCTCCCATTTTGTTGGTTGTTGCATCACATACATCCTAAGCATGTCTTCCAACACTTGGTTTACTCGCTCGGTTTTCCCATCTGTTTTTGGGTGATGAGCGGTACTAAATTGTATTTGAGTGCCCAGACCAGTAAATAGGGCTTTCCAAAAGGCAGAAGTAAACTTTACATCCCTGTTTGAAACTACCATCAGCAATTTGTATAGCTTTATACACTATTTATACGGGTATAAAGTGCACAACCTTGCTTAATTTATCTACTACCACCATTATAGAGTTATTCTGTCTTCTGGACCTTGGTAGTCCAGTGATAAAATCTATTGTCACAACCTCCCACTTCTACTCAGGTATGGGCAGATGGTGAAGTAAGTCTGCAGGGTGTTGAAGCTATATTTTCACTTGCTGGAATTCTAACCACTGTGCTAGATACTGGGCCATCTAGGACTTCATGGCTAGCCGGAAATAAATTTTCCTTAGACCTGTAATTAATTTTTGGAACTCGGGGTGTGTGGAATATGGATTTATGTGATATTCATCTAATATAAACCTTTTAATAGCTAATTGATTTGGCACATATATGCAATTTGTGCACATCAATATGCCTTTATTATTGACTTCATTACCCAATTTCCTTTCAGAGTTGTTCTCTTGTTCTTCATGTCGCCATAAAAATTGATATTCTCGATCCTTTTGAGAACTTCCTTAATTATATTTCAAAAGTCAAACTCTATTTTACTTACATAAATTTCATAAATACAATTTAACTTTCAACTTAAAGTGTCGACCACTCGATTCGCCTTTCCTTTCACATGTTTAATATTAAAATTAAATTCGCTTAAAAATGTAGTCCAACATGCTTGATGGGTGTTCAAATTTGGTTGATGAAATAAATTGGTTAGACTACTATGGTCTGTCATAAGGTTAAATTTCTTCCCTAGAAGATAATGCCGCCAAACTTTTAAGCCATGAATTATTGTTGTAAGTTCTAATTCATAGGTTGAGTAGCACTGTTCATGTTCTTTTAATTTTCGTGACTCATATGCCACTACACGACCATCTTGCATCAACACACCCGCAATTCTGGTTTGGCATGCATCCATACAAACTAGGAATTCTTTGTCTGGGTCTGTTATTCTTAAAATGGGTGCAGTAGTCAGCAAATGCCCTAACCGATCAAAACTTTGCTAACATTTTGTTCACCACTTGAATGATCTACCTTTTTTCTGCAACAAAGTCAAAGGATAAGCCACTTTGGGAAATCCTTCAATAAAGTGGCGGTAGTACCCGAACAACCCCAAAAACGAATGAATATCTGCCACATTCCGAGGGATAGGCCATTCCATAATTTATTTGATTTTCTTGGATCTACTGCTACACCCTCCAATGTGATAATGTGTCCAAGATAGTTTATTCTTCTACATAGTTCAATCCACACCATCTTGTCTTCGGGGTTTTCAAGACATTGGGCGAGGGCTAGCGGGTTTCCACACACATGAATTTCTTTATTTGCGCTTCAGTACTCCAGGTGCGGTCTTAATGATTTCTTCAACATAATTACCTGTCCATCATTGAGGGATTTTGTTATCAGGCTTTTCGAATCGATATCGAAATCCATAGATGTCATGGTTGAAATTTTATTTCTCTTTTTTTTTTTTTAAATGTAAAACATTAAGCTTCAGTGTCGAAACTCCTCCTCTTTGAACTATATTTCTTGACGATTGTTTTGGAAGTTTTGTATATGCATTCGTACTGTATATAAGATCTGGTTCATCTTCTGTTTCTCTATACTTTAGCTAATTTTTTGGGTATTCAGTATATTCATATATATTCCTGTGTTAAATTAAGTGAGATGTTTCTCATTTTAGCTTGCCCATAGTATGGTTTGTTTTTCAAAGTATTATATGCATGTGCGTTAAGTTATGTACTATGCTTCCTTATTTCAATTGTGTACTGAGATTTCTCTAATTATTTCTGCTATGCAAAGCCGAAAATGCTTGACAGACATTCCTAGGTTAGCTGAGATGAGTCAGAGATTTTGGTTATCAAGTTAGTTTGCATTGTACTCAGTTTAGCTACAATTGAAAGATTTTGCAATGAAGCTTGATTTTTATGCACCAGCGTTCTTATGTTAATTTATTGTAGAGTTTTTCCTGCAATTTGGAGCACATAGGCTGACCCAGTCCTCGACTTCTTTGAGTTACCCAGGATTTTTTGAGACTGCTTCTCTGTAGGGTTCCCTCCCTGACACAAAGAAACCAACCCACAACTTAATCTGGTCTTCTAGTTATCGTTCTACCCACGACTTGGCTAGTGATACTTTGTGATTCCCTCGTGCTCGACTGTAACTTTTCCTCATAATTCTGGGACTAAATTTCCCTTCAGTAATTCTGAGAGTCCTAACATGACCAAATCTTAGGTTAACAACCTATTTAAGTTAGGTGTTGTTACAAACAGTTTAGTTCACCAATATGAAATATATATCCAGTAATAATTCTTGTTCATATCTATTAGAAAACACAGGTACCACATATCTTTTCATAAACATAGATATAATACCAACAATAATTTTTATCAATGTCTTCAATAAACACAAATAACAAATTAACAACAATATTCTTCGGTTTCTTTCAAAATCATTGTGAGCATTTAGAAATAAAAGAAATACAACAATAACTATCAACACATATATGCTTTTATACTAGACTCTACTTACTACAACATACACAATATTATGCCATTGTTCATGATTCCATTTGCCATTCTCTTTTCCAACAACTATAAAAACAAACATTAGTTGGAATCACCAACCAAAAAATCACGGGGAGTCGAATGCTCCTCCCAACCTATGAAAACCAGCTACTCTACTGGTGCTCCCCCTGAGTTGATTTGATATCAGGAAATAGATACGAAACTAGCTTCAGTCATAGGTCCTTTAGGAAGTCCTACCACATGGTCCAAACTAGCTTCAGTCATAGGCCCTTTAGGAAGTCCCACTAGCTAACCAGCTCAAGAAATTAAAATTTTATTCCATGTCTGCCCATGAAAAAAATTCTTATTCCATTCTCTTTAGCTCTTCTCTCTCCTCAGGTACCGAATACCTTCTTGGTTTCCGCCTTTTCCTTTTTCTGAGGGACCATGAACCCGTCACTGTTTTTTCAAAAGTGTTTCCAAATATGAAATCTTTTCTTTTTATTTTCTCCCCACTCACTCTTTGCTATTTTTTTATGAATTTTTTTTATTTATTTATTTAACACAACTTCCTATAACTTTACATTAATTACATCACATCTTAATATTAATTTAACTGTAGTAAAGTAAAATGAGGTAGTTTGAAAAAATTATTCTATCTCAGAAAAATGTTACATTATCCATAATGATTTGAACTTATTCAACACTCTTTAAAATGCATAAAAATTATGTAATATAATAATTAATGTTGAAGAACTTTCCCAAAACTTGATTCTTGTTAAAGTAGTTTTAAATACAAATTTAATAGTTTTAATAACCAATAACACATCTTTGAATACAAAAATTTTCCTTTTATTTTTCTTTTTAACATTACATGTTTTATTTATGGAAAATCATGAGAAATAAAATTACATGCCTTATTATATGGAAATATGATTTCTCAGAGTTTGTTTTTATTCTATCCATTATTAATTATTTAATTTCTTAGTATTATGATTTTTGAAGGCAATCATTACCTTATGGACTCACTACCAGTGCCTTCCAATCACCTCCCCTATGTATCGTTGTAATCACACTACGAGTGCCTTCCAGCCACCATCCTGAAGTACTGATCCAAGCAGAAATGTCTTATTTTGTTACACTATGTTGAAAAATGTTAACCAGTGTTACACTATGTTGAAAAATGTTAACCAGTGAGCAGTTTCTCCTGCTGCTTTTCCACGTCAGTACAGTCCATGTTTTTACATAACACAGGCAGCCATCTGCAGAGCGTTACAGGTGTCTATAAATTGTTATATTCATTGCAGTTTTTTGCAGTGTTATTTGTTCTTTTCCATTTTATTGATGTGTAACATATTTTCCATTAATATTTTGAAAATCTAAATGACTACATATATTATCTATCAAATCATTTTAATATATATATAAAAAAATAAAAAAGAAACGAGCATTATTTTGTAAAAAGACAGGTCATATTATATATATATTGTTAAGAAACGAGCATTAATTTGTAAAAAGACAGGTCATAATCTTCAGTTCACAATAAACTTTTCAGTGATTACAAGACTGTATTATCAAATATCTTACCATTATGGATAAAAAAACAATTAAACAATTGAATATAACTTAATAAAATAAATTGTACTTCTAAAACGTTCAAGTAACAAATATAAGTTTAATATTTTATAGAGGTGTTCCATTTCGTTTACTAGTGTGCAGATTACCAAGTTTGGCTTTAATGCCAAACATGTGAATTGTGAAGTTTAAATCTAACACCCATGTGGATTACCAAGTTTAAAATTAATGCCTAAGTGTGTGGATTATCAGATTTGGATTTTCGAGAGCTAATCAATTTCAGCTTTAGATTTCAAGTTTTAGGAAATGTGAGGACTTTCGGGTCTTGATTTCGATTATGAGACAGGTTACCATATTTCATTGTAATGGATTTTAGATTTTACTTTCTAGTTAATTGATTCCAGTTTTATAATGGATTTTAGGTTTTAATTTCCAGTTAATTGATTCCAGTTTTATGAAGTGCGTGGATTCCGGGTATATATTGCAGGTTCTCAGCTTTCAATTTAATGGATTTTAGGTTTTAATTATTAGTTAACTGTTTTTAGGATATAAGTGCTATCCCTAATTGATTTTAGATTTTATTATGTATTTGGATTATTAGATTTTAATTTAACTGAGTTTGTTTAAAGCGGCATATTGTAAAATTTATATTAATGTGTTAATTTTAATTATTAAGTTTATTCATACTACATATCTTTCAATTATATATATATATATACTTACTTCTCTTAAAAAGATATATTTTTAATTATTAAATGTTTTTAATTTATTGAAATAATCAATGTGTTAATTTTAATTATTAAGCTTATTTATATTAGATATATTCAATAAATAAATATATATATATATATTAAAAAACATATTTTTAATTATTAAATTTATTTAACTTATTGAAATAATTAATGTGTTAATTTTAATTATCAAGCTCATATATATATATATATATTAAAAAAACATATTGGAATAATTTTTGTATATAATATTATCACAGCATGTGTATATATGATTTGATTTAATAACTACGATAGATCCATCTTAATCACTGATCTAACATGAGTAGAGAGGGATCAAATTTCTTCAAGTGCAAACTTATTTTAGATTGCAAAAAACATAGATTCATCTTAACCATGGATCTAACATGAGCTGAGAGGGATCAAATTTCTGCTATGTGCAAACTTATTTTAGAGTGCAAAAAATAATGTGTAATTAATATTAATATATTTTTAAGTATAAGTCAATATTAAAATATTTTATTAACATATATATATATATATATAAAGTATTAAAAATCTTACTCACATATTTTTTTACTTTTAATTATTTTACATAAAATTATATTAAGTTACATAAACAACTAACTAAATATACATAGTGTATTTTTTGTTTTTTATTATAGCATACTTTGTTTTTCTTTTTAAATAACCGTCATCATCATCCTCAACATAATAGCCTTCATCCTTAGCAGAATAAACCTTTCTACTAAAAAATTAATATACACATATATAAATTCACTTTTCTATCTAAAACATCAGACATCCTAATCATTAAGCCCTAAGCCCACTTAACGTATTCCAATAATTAATGTATAGTTTTACAACAACACGCGTATACATGATATGACTTGGAAATTCCTATTTCTTACCCTATAGGAATTTTAATGCGGCCTGACATGGGGCCGCATTAAGGCGATACAACACGTCGCTAAGTGATGAGAGAGAAAAATCACTTAGCGGCGTGTTGTATCGCCTTAATGCGGCCCCATGTCAGGCCGCATTAAAATTCCTATAGGGTAACAAATAGGAATCGGCATATGACTTGATTTGATAAAGATTGATTTTATGATATTGGGATGTTACAAAATATCATTTATGAAAGCTCAGAAAATTAATCACCACTCGACAGAAAACCTAAGAATTCAGAGAAAACACATGAAAGGTATGGGGGCGCTTTATTTTATTAGATTCGTCAGAAAAATGGTCAGAACAAATTAAAATTAGAAGTTGAATTTATTTAATCATGTCCACAGGACCGAATCAATCATGTACCGTATGTGACTTTGACAATGATCGCCCATCCAAAACAATTAACTGCGTCACACAATTGAATGCTATTAAAATAATATAAAAGTTATTTAATAATTGTTTAAAAGTGGTGCGACAATTTGTTGCTGTCAAGGGTGTGGATTTTTTTTTGCCTCAACAGGAAAACGTTTACGATAGTCGAAAGTTAGAGATTTGGCTTTTGGATTTTTATTAAGGGTATATTGAAAATATTTTTTTCATACTGCATAAGATTATATCATTTAACTTTTCACTATTTCATTTAAGTTCATACAAAAAAACGCAAAGAACAATTCAACTCAAAGTAATATCTATAAAGATCATTACCAAAATTACTTTTAACATTGAATATGAGTATTATGAATTTAATGGTCGAGAGTATTTGTTTTTTTTAAGTATAGTTTTTGTGTTTTTATAGATTTTAGCAATTAAATTAGGTTAATAATATTATTATTAATAATGATAAATTATTTATTTTATATTTTTACAAATTTTTACAAAATTCTCCTAGATTTTTAAGTAAAATGGATCCCAAAATAAAATATACAAAACACCAAATATCATCTTTACAAATAGTAATTTCAAATGCTCACGATCAAGTATAAAGGAGATTAGGTATAAGAAACTCTAGGATGATCTTCGAGATTAGGTATAAGAACCTCTAGGATGATCTTCCTACAAGTTTTTTTTCGACTCGGCATGCCAAGAGAGAAAATGAGGATGTGGTGTCTTTATTGTTTTGGAACCGAGCAAATATTATTGTTTATTATGGGAGGGTGGAAATGGCACAAACAAGAGGGCAGAAGTTATAGCACTTTGGGTTGTTCTTCTATTTGTTAAATGGTCGGGTTGGAGGATTTTCATGTCCATGGACGTGGTGTCTTTATTTTTTTGGAACCAAGAAAATGCTATTATTTCTAGTGGAAGGGTGGAAATGGCACAAACAACCGGGAAAAAGTTATAGAACTTTGGGGTGTTCTCCTAATTGCTAAATGGTTGAGATCAGATAATTTTCATGTCCGTGGTGATGCAAAAAGCACCATTAACTGGGTTAAAGACTTTTTGTAGTTCAATCCAGCTATCTTATCCCACTGTGATGCAGAAGCATGAGACTTGGAGGGAAAATATTCAAACTTATTCCAAAAATCCAAAATAATCTAGAGGCAAAGGAGTGGGGTCCTTTAGCCAACAGTTTCCATGCTTTTCTAGTGTAAGATAGGGATAAAATTAAGAATAAAAGCATTCTGTAATAATCGCTCATGGATAAGCAATAATAAGTTTTACGCATGATTTCTTTAAAGCGCTCTATGTAAAAGGCGTGCTTTTGTATGGATAACGACCGAGAAGGCTTATCTATTATTTTAAATAAGAAATAATGGGACTCTCAGAGGGAGTCAAGCCCGGAGACATAGTCATCTTCAAAACTCCCTCTGTGTATCTGATTTTATGGTTCCCTATTAATTAGTATTTTTATGCATGTATCAATTCCGGTTCTGTTGTTTTTGCGTTTATTAATGGTGATTCAATCTTTGTTTTCTAATTAACAATTAAGCGTAGACCTGTTGGACTGTTTTTCCTCCATATCGACGAACGCAAGCTTCTTTAGGTGCTTTATAGAGTTCTGCGGCCAAAACTCTATTTACACAGGAAATCTTTGGAAAAGACTTAATCAGGACGTAGTTCCGGACTTGAAATTGTATTGAATCAGGTCCATACCCGTATCGGGTCCGAACCATTATCGCATCGTAGAACTATAAGTGGAGCGGAAGAACCTTTGGAACTGCCGAGTGCCAAAACTCTGACAATCCGCACCCGAACCACTATAGAGAAGGGAGAAAGGGTTGTCAGGTTCGCGAGCTTATCGCATCGCAAGATCGGAGTGGGAGGAGCAAGTCCTTTGGAATAGTGGGATCGTCAATTGCGATCTCTGATAATATATATATTATCGCATCAGAGCAAGGGAGATGGAAGGGCTTTTAAAAGCACTGATATTGTTATTTGTGTTTAACGCAAATCTTTGAAATGCAGCGCTAATAGTGTAATTCCTTCGGAATTAACACGAATACTATTTGAAAGTTGTGACTGTGGTTAAAAGCGCTGATAATGTATTTTGTTCCTTTGGAACAAAATCCTCGCCGATAGTGTATTTTGCGTTGAAAACGTAGTTTCCTCATTTTTAAAGCGCCGATAGTGTTTTTGTGTAATTCTTTTGGAATTACAGTCCCGATAGAGTATAAGGCTCTATGTTTATAAATTGTGTCCGATAATAAGGGTTGGGATTTCTAGAGAAAAAATCCATGAGGCTGTCAGGCTAATAGATGGATGATACGTCAATTGATGCAAGAGGAGAATTTCAGACAGATATTAAAGAAATTGTAGCAAGATTTGAGAGGTTGTCTATATTGCATGTACCCAGGCCACCATTAGTGGTATTAGAGCCACCAGTTGACATTGGATTGAATCTCAGAAGTAGGAGAAGGAAAGTTACTATGGCTTTCAGATTTGGAAGAGGACGAGCATGTGGTGGAAGAGGACGGCCTATTGCAAATGCTGAAGTAATGGAAGTTGTGCAACAGATGCAAGCTAGATTGGATGCATTAACAACAGGCAGAAATATAGATGATGGAGATGTCAGTGAACCTGAGATTGAAGCTATAGAGGAGGAAGTTGTAGAAGTTACCCCTAAGATGAGATTCTTCCAGTCATTGTTGAGATCCACACCTAGGCCAAAGACTGAGGTTCCAATATATGAAGGAGGACTGAATCCTAAAAAATTGATAGATTGGATTAATGGTATGGAGAAACTCTTTGATTATGAAGAAACAGAAGATGAGAAGAAAGTCAAGTTTGTTGTCACCACGTTAAAAGGCCATGTAGCGCTTTGGTCGGATGGTGTGCAGGCAGAAAGGAAGATACTTGGCAAGCAACCAGTCAAGAATTGGAGCAGGATGGTAGCAAAGCTAAGAGGTAAGTTTCTGCCAAGTAATTATCAGCAAACCTTGTTCAGACAGATGTAGAATCTTAGATAGAGGTCTTTGATAGTGAAAGAATACATAGATGAATTCTACAAGGTAAGCATAAGAGCTGGAGAAGCCCAAGACACAAATGAGAAGGTGGCTAGATATGTGAATGGCCTTAGGATGGACACTCAAGATAAGATAAGTCTACTGTCTCCTAAAACAGTAGAGGAAGCTTATCAGATAGCACTGAAAGCTGAATAAAAACTCATGAGGAAGCAGTCTACCAGAGGGAGAGGTACTTTCTGAGGAAGGGGAAGTCAAGGTGGTAGAGGAAGATCTACAACACCTAAAGATGGAGCTAGCAGCAGCTCAACCCAGCATGCACCCACAAGAGGTGATGCAAGAGGTAGAGGAAGTTTTTATAGAGGAAGAGTAAGAGAAATAAAATGTTGCAGATGTGACAAGTTGGGACATAGAGCTTTTGAGTGCCCAGAAAATGCAGGAACAAGCCAGAGGAATGAAATTGTTGCTCCAGCTGAGGGAGAAGCACCAGCAGCAGTAGTGATAGAAGAAGAAAATATACTAGAGAGAGGAGAATCTTTGGTGATTAATAAAGTTTTTCTCAAGCCAATAAAGGAGGTAGTTGAACCAACACAAAGAAAGACTTTATTCAGGACAGTGTGTAAAATCCAAGGGAGATGTTGCCAGATGATCATTGGTAGTGGCAGCACTGACAATTTGGTCTCTACAGAAGTGGTTTAGAAATTGAAGCTGAAGAAAATGAAACATCTGACACCTTACAAGGTGTCATGGTTGCAAAAGGGACATCAACTATTAGTAAATGAATAGTGTGAAGTTGAATTTCAGGTGGGCAAGTATAAAGATAAAATTGTATGTGATGTGATGCCAATGGTTGTATGTCACATATTGCTTGGAAGACCTTGGAAATATGATAGAGGAGCCATGCATGATGGAAAAAGAAACACCTACAAGTTTGGAAAGGATGGTGTCAATCATACGTTGCTGCCTCTACAAGAAGAAGATGTACCAGGAAATAAGATTGATCCAAAAACTCTGTTATTAGGAGGAAAGGAATACATGAAGCAGATTGAAGAGAATGAGGTAAATTTTGCTGTACTTTGTAAGCCCAAGGTAATAATGACTTCTACTAAAATTTCTGATTTACCCATTGAAATTCAAGAAATGTTGGAGAACTATTGTGATATTATTGTTGATGATTTGCCAAATGAGTTACCACCCATTAGAAGAATTAGCCATCATATAGATTTGATTACTCGAGCAAGTCTACCAAAAAAAGCAACTTATAGAATGACTCCTACAGAAAATGAAGAGGTTAGGAAGCACGTGTAAGAATTGCTTGACAAAGGGCTAATCAGAGAAAGCTTGACTCCTTGCGCGGTACCAGTACTGAGTCCAAAGAAAGATGGAGGCTGGAGAATGTGTACAGATTCAAGAGCCATCAATAAAATCACAATCAGGTACAGATTTCCTTTACCTAGAATTGAAGATTTAATGGATTGCTTGAGTGGAGCAAAATGTTTTTCAAAACTAGATCTTAAAAGTGGGTATCATCAGATAAGGATAAGAGAAGGGGTTGAGTGGAAAATAGCTTTTAAGACAAATGAGGGATTGTATGAGTGGAGAGTAATGCCTTTTGGGTTGTCAAATGCACCAAGTACATTTATGAGACTCATGAATGAAGTTTTTAAAGATTTTATTCGTAAATTTGTAATAGTATATCTGGACGATATATTAGTTTACAACAGGTCTAAGGAGGAGCATATGAGGCATTTGAATTATGTCCTACGAAGGCTGTAGTAGGAGAAATTATTGTTGAATTTGAAGAAGTGTTAATTCATGAAAGAAGAGCTAGTGTACTTGGGTTTTTTTATTTCTACTGAAGGGCTGAAGATGGATCCAGAGAAGATCAAGGCAATCATGAAGTGGGCTTCACCCAAGAGTGCTTTTGAGGTAAGAAGTTTTCATGGTCTTGCTAACTTTTATAGAAAATTCCTCAATAATTTTAGTAAGATTAATGCACCTATTATTGAGACCATAAATAAGGACAAACAACCATTTAGATTGACTGCTAAATAGAGAAGAATTTTCAGCTGTTAAAGAAGAAAATCACTGAAAAACTAGTGGAGAAGCAATTGGAGGTGTTTTAAGCCAGGAAGATAGCCCAATAGCTTATTTTAGTGAAAAGCTAAATGATTCCAAAAAGAAATATTCTTCTTATGATAAGGAGTTCTATGCAGTTGTACACTCATTAAAGAAATATAGGCATTATCTAATGTCAAAAGAATTCATCCTTTATTCAGATGACCATGCACTACAGTTTATAATGCAACAGCCAAAACTTAGTCAGAAACATGCTAAATGGGTAGATTATCTTCAAGGTTTCCATTTTGTTTTGAAGCATATAAATGGCCAATCAAACAAAGTTGCAGATGCCTTAAGCAGGAGGAAAGTATTATTTCAAGAAAGTCAAATCCAAGTGTTGGATTTTGATTTTTTGTATGAAACAGATCCAGATTTTAAAGAGGCATTTGAAGCTTGTAAAAATCCTGTTTTGATGGATAGGAGTAGATGGTTGGATTACTTCTTACAAGATGGACTGTTGTTTAAGAAAAATCAGCTGTGCATACCAAACTATTCAATGAGGGAGAATTTAATCAAAGAAAAACATAGTGGAGGACATGTAGGACATTTTGGCATAGAGAAGTCTTTTGAACAGTTGAACGGATTTTATTTCTGGCCGAAAATGAAATCTGAAGTGGAGAAGTATGTGAAAACTTGCAAATTCTGTCAACATGCAAAGGGAAGGAGCCAAAACATAGGTTTGTATATTCCATTACCAATTCCACAAAGGCCTTGGTATATGGTAAGTATGGATTTTGTTTTGGGCTTACCAAAGACTCAAAGAGGTAATGATTCAATTTTTGTTGTAGTGGACATATTTTCAAAAATGGCACATTTTATTCCAAGTTATAAGAGTAGTGATGTTTCTCACATTGCTAATTTGTTTTTTAAGGATGTTGTAAGATTGCATGGATTGCCTAAAAGAATTGTCTCAGACAGGGATTCCAAATTTTTTGGACATTTCTAGAGGACACTATGGAAGAAGTTGAGAACTAAATTAAGTTTCAACTCTACCTATCATCCACAAACTGATGGACAGACTGAAGTTGTGAATAGGAGTTTGGGCAATCTTTTAAGGAGCCTTACTGCAGAACATCCAAAACAATGGGATCAAGTGTTGGAACAAGATGAATATGCATATAATGACTCACCTAATAGGAGTATAGGACAGAGTCCATTCCATATTGTTTATGGAATGCATCAAAGAGGAGTAGCTAAGTTCAGAAACTTGGGAAAAGAAGAGATGAGAAGTGCAGAGGGTGAAGACTTTGCTTCAGAAATGCAAGCAATACATGAACAAGTGAAACAACAGCTGCAAGATAGCAACATCAAGTACAAAACTAGAGCAGAAATAAGAAGAAGAGAGGTGAACTTTGAAGTTGGAGATCTGGTTTTAGCACATCTCAGAAAGGAGAGGTTTCCAAAGAGGGAGTATAACAAACTGAAGTTCAAAAAAATTGGACCGTGCAGAGTGTTGAGAAAATTTTCTGCAAATGCCTATGAGATTGAGTTACCCCCTGATGTTGGAATATCACCAATTTGTAATGTTGCGAACCTATACAAGTATGAAGGTGAAACTGCAGATGATACAGCACAAGATCAAGAGACCCAAGAGATTAACTAGGTAAAACAGTTACCCACAACAAAGAATTTGCAGCCAGAAAGAATTCTGGACAAGAAGGTGCTTAAGAAAATAAGGGGACGAGAATACTTCCAGTATTTGGTAAAGTGGAAGAATTAGCCGACCGCTAAACCTACTTGGGTTACAGAAGACATGCTACAGAAACTGGGCAGTTCTGTAGATGAACTCGTGGACAGAAGCCCATGAAGAATTTTGTTCTCAGGAGTCTGATGCAGGAGCATGATACTTGGAGGGAAAATCTTCAAACTTATTCCAAAAATAAAAAATAATCTACAGGCAAAGGAGTGGGGTCCTTTAGCCAGCAGTTTCCATGCTTTGCTAGTTTAAGATAAGGATAGAATTAAGAATAAAAGCATTCTGTAATAATTTCTCATGGATAAGTGATAATAAGTTTTATGCATGATTGCTTTAAAGTGCTCTATGTAAAAGGCATGATTTTGTATGGATAATGACCAAGAGGGCTTATCTATTGTTTTAAATAAGAAATAACGGGAATCTCAGAGGGATTCGAGCCCAGAGACATAGTCATTTTCAAAACTCCCTCTGTGTATCTGATTTGATGGTTCCCTGTTAATTAGTATTTTTATGCAAGTATCGGTTTCGGTTCTCTTGTTTCTGCATTTATTAATTGTGATTCAATCTTTATTTTCTAATTAACACTTAAGCGTAGACCTGTTGGACTGTTTTTCCTTCATATCGAAAAACGCAGGCTTCTTTAAGTGCTTTATAGAGTTCCACAGCCAAAACTCTGTTTACACAAGAAATCTTTGAAAAAGACTTAATCGGGACGTAGTTTCGGACTTGAAATTGTATTGAATTAGGTCCATACCCATATTGGGTCCAAACAATTATCGCATTGCAGAACTATAAGTGGAGCAGAAGAACCTTTGGAACCGACGAGTGCTGAAACTTCTGACAATCCGGAACCGAACCACTATAGAGAAGGAAGAAAGGGTTGTTGGGTCCGCGAGCTTATCGCATCGCAAGACCGGAGTGGGAGGAGCAAGTCCTTTGGAATAGTGGGATCGTCGATTACGATCTCCATTAATATATATATTATCGCATCGGAGGAAGGGAGATGGAAGGGCGTTTAAAAGAACTGATAGTGTTATTTGCGTTTAATGCAAATCTTTGAAATGTAGTGCTGATAGTGTAATTCCTTTGGAATTAACATGAATACTGTTTGAAAGCTGTGACTGTGGTTAAAAGCGCCGATAGTGTATTTTGTTCCTTTGGAACAAAATCCCCGCCGATAGTGTATTTTGCATTGAAAACACAGTTTCCTCATTTTTAAAGCACCAATAGTGTTTTTGTGTAATTCTTTTGGAATTACAGTCCCGATAGAGTATAAGCCTCTGTGTTTATAAATTGTGTCTGATAATAAGGGTTGGGATTTCTAGAGGAAAAATCCATGAGGCTGTCAGGCTAATAGATGATTGATACATCAATTGATGCAAGAGGAGAATTTTATAAAGATATTGAAGAAATTGTAGCCAGATTTGAGAGGTTGTCTATGTCGCCTGTACCCAAGCCACCACATTGCCACGTATAAAGACACTTTTTAAGGACTTTCTAGAACATTTCCTTTCACTACATATACAAAAAAACAAAATCAGGTTTTCGATCTCCTCTCTAAGAAGGGTGTTTCTAAAGCGCTGAGTAAGTTCTTTTTTATCTACATCCAGAATGTTCTCATGAGTGTTGGATACATAAATAAATTTTGCAGAGGAAGCACATCCAATTCGCTAAAAAAAGTTATTTTGATTAAAAATTTTAAATTTGATTGAATCCACAAGTCAAAGAAATGGTGGATATAGCTGTAACACCTATGTTATTTTATATTGGATGTATAGAGTTCTAGGGGATACAGACAACACATATAAATGCTATTAAAATAAAACTTTCACAACAGATGTATGGAGTTGGAAATACAAAGAAGACAATTATTTTGATTAAAACTTTTGAATTTGATTGAATACACAAGTCAAAGAAATGGTGGATATAGCTGTAACACCTATGTTGTTTTACATTTGATGTATAAAGTTCTAGGGCATACATACAACACATATAAATGCTATTAAAATAAAACTTTAACAATAGATGTATGGAGTTGGAAATACAGAGAAGACACAAAATCAGGAACAAACATATTTAAATTACAATTTAGATCCGATAAATTTATGAGATATACCTTAGAATATGTACTTTCTTTTTAAATTATTAATGAAAAGAAAATATTTTTCTCCTCTACAAAAAATTCAATCGAACTAATTAATCTCAAGGATAACTTCTTACCAAAGGGATTAACCCCTCTAGAAGATTTATTTGATTCAAATGATGTTCTTAGGAAACCTAAAATGGAACCTTCAAGTTCTGATATAGAGGAATGTAATATAGGCATCGATGAAGATCCTAAACTGATCAAACTTTCAAAATCATTACCCCCAACTGAAAAAGTGAAATACATTGAGTTGTTGAAAGAATTTCAAGATGTCTTCGCTTGGAGTTATGACGACCTCAAATCCTATGACACCAACATCATCCAACACACAATTCCTATTAAAGAAAATCAAAAGCCTTTAAAACAAAAACTTAGAAGGATTAATCATGTCTTATTACCTGCAATTGAAAAGGAAATTCAGAGGATGTATGATGCCAAAATAATTGCACCAATCAAATTTTCTGATTGGGTCTCAAACTTGCTAGCAACTAGAAAGAAAACTAGTGAGATCAAACTCTGTGTGGATCTCAGAAACCTCAACAAAGTGTCACTAAAAGACAATTACCTTCTCCCCAAAATGGACCACATTTTACAAAGGGTAGTTGGATCGACCAAAATCTCATTGTTGGATGGTTTTTCTGGTTACAATCAAATCTTGGTTCATCTAGATGACCAACCCAAAAATGCCTTTACTACTCCTTGGGGCACGTTTATGTATGTGAAAATGCCTTTTGGGTTAATGAATGCAGGAGCCACTTTCCAAAATAAATTCATGATTTCCTTGTGATATACCTAGATGATATTACTGTATTTTCAAAATCTGACAATCAACTTTTGGATCATCTAAGGAAAGTTTTTATTAAATGCAAGAAATTTGGAATCTCCTTAAACCCCAAAAAGTCCTTGTTTGGGTCAGAAGAAGGAAAGTTGTTAGGTCACATAATTTCAAAAGATGGTATAAGAATAGACCCTACTAGAATAGAAGCCATACTGCAAATAAACACCGTAGGAACATTAAAGAGTTACAAGCTTTCTTCGTAGGTTCAAATATTGTTCATTGTGTTTACAATATTAGTCGTAGGGTACAATGTTAATCGGTTGGGTTTGAAATTATAAGCATTGATAATCTAATGTGACATTGCGACAAAGGTTGTTACAATATGAAAAAAATGAATCATCGTTAACCATTGTCAATGATTGCCAATAGTGGTCAGTCATAACCATGGAAATCAGTGATAATATTGATCCCTTACATTTGTTAATGAAAGGGTTAATAATCACGGGGTATATATTATTCATAGGCTTTATAATATTAATCCTTAAGTTATATATAAATAGCTTTTTTTTAATTTTTTTAATATAGTTATTATTAGTATAATTATTATTATTATAATTTTTAAAAAGTTATTTATTATTATTATTATTATTATAAATTAATTGAATTGAATTGAGTATATTATTTATTATTATTTAAATTTTTTGTTTATTTATTAAAGTTATTAATTTTAATGTTTATATTTATGATACTATTAATAATATAATACAATTTAATTTTTATATAAATTTTGTTAATATTAATATTTTTTTTTTGCTGAAGCAAGAGTCGTACCTTCTATTCCATTAAATCTTAAAATATCTTACATAATATACATCATTCCCAAAGGAATCGTGGGCCATAGAACAATCAACCACTACTAGGCGATGGCCCCGAGCTAAAGGCTTAACCTACCAAGTCCACAAAATTGCTAAGTCCACAACAAGTAAACAAAAAAACCCATAAAATTAGGAGATGGACTTGGTGATGAAATAGGGAAACCCCTAAACAGATTTCGGGTCTAGAAGGGGGTGATAACTCTCGAGCATCAAGAGCGCGCGAATGCCACCGAAATCCATCTAGACACGTAACCAGCCCAAAAGATATTTTGTCCTCATCCACGCAACTATCTTTGACCGTTGATCCTCCCTGCCAGATCCTACGGCGGAGGATAATATCGCACTGCCAAGTAGCCCGCTGGATACTCACCCGATGGCCAACCTGGACCCACAAACAAGCCCGCTTGTTCCTGACCGTAGATCTGTCCTGCAAGATCCGACGGCCCAGGACCATATTGCATGGGCCTAACCCACCGAAAAATAGCACGCAATGAGGGCGGTATTCCAATCCCGTACCATGCCACGTGTTGCGCATTGAGTGGAATCGCTCCCAACTCCACAAAACCACTTTCTGCGCTAAGGGCATGCGATGGATGCCAAACCAACTCCCGAGCTAAATTGAAACCGCCGAAAGAAAAACGGGGGGATATCGGTTGCTGCGAAAGCCAGATATCGAGTCCCTGTCATCAACCCTCCTCCGTGGGCGAAAAAACCGGTGTCTAATAAGATCCCAGCTATTCGGCCCACCATCCACGGAACTGCATCTACACATCAGCTTCCATCTGACACTTCTAAGACTGTACTGTCAATGGCTGGGAAGGTCGATAGTAACCTTCATCCCCATAATGACCTTGTGTCAGAGAAAAACTTGCATAAAGAAACCGAATCAATTAGACACTGTCCTCGTGTCTTTGTATCGAAACACCATTATATCCTCGTCCACCTGGTCATGACATTACATCTTCAATCTGGTCAGAGGCATCTCAGGCCACTTCAACGCAACCCTAGTTTTAGTACTGAGTACTCCTTGATTTGCCAAAATTTTTGCCAATTTGTTAGTTGTTCTTCTCACATGGTTAAAACTAGCCGTGCGTAATCCCTGGAAATGAAGTTGGATTCTCTAAAAGACCTGGAGAAGTCTCCATTGTTTAGAGACTTTTTTCGGCTCCGTGCCATAGCTTATTCTTTTGAGCGAGTTTATGATTAACTCAAAGTCAGCCTCGACTATAAAATTCTGTAGATTATCCTACTTAAGAAATTCTAAACATTTCTCAAGAGCCATAAGTTTCCATATTGCTAGTGGCTCTTCCCAAATGGAAATGGAAAATGTAAAATAGACTTCCCTTTTCATCCCTAAGTACCCCGCCACGGACAGCAATACCCGAGTTATCTTTGGAAGCCCCATCAATGTTGAACTTCAGAAAACCTTGAGGGGGAGGATACCAATAATCCTGTTTAGAATCCATCCTCAAAACCTTTATGTCCAGGCCTTGTGGAATAAGCCCTTGCATACCTAACTTAAGAAGTATCTGCAATTCAGCTTCAGAAGGAGGAATCTTAGACATTGTACGCACTATGGTGCTTACCGTTTCCTTAAGTTGTCTTAAGATTTGTTTGAGCAGGCGTTGGGAGGAACTTTTTATGTTCTTAAAGATTTTATTGTTCCTTTCTTTCCAGACCGCCCATATTATGAAACTTGGTGTTAAAGCCAAGGCAGAGCCTAGAAGTTCCCAATCATAGAAGTTGTGTCTCCAATTGATTAGGGTATTAATAATGCTTCCTTTGTCTCTGTCTGTCTGCTGGAAGATAGTGGCGAAAGCATCCCACAACCAAGAGGTGAAAATACTATTATTAAGAAGGTGCTCCATTGTTTCCTCTTGGGCTTCACATAGCTAGCATCTGGAAGGGCCCAAAACACCCCTCTTCCGAATGTTGTCCCCAGTCAGAATTTTCCTATGATGTACCAACCACATGAAGAGTTTAATCTTCATCCAGCCTTAATGTCTCCATATGTTCTGCCAAACCCTATCTTGTTCATTGGAGTCCAGCTTAAGGAGTATGTGTTTTGCCTCCTTGAGATTGAAGGTGCCTGCAGAATTATTTCCCCATATGAGTAGGTCTTGCCCCCCTGTCACTAATATTTTCCTTTGTTCCAACATTGTTAGAAGTGCTTTAGCTTTGGTTTTCAGTGGGTTATCTTCCCTTTATTCTAGCTTTTTCCAGGTGCTCCAATTTCCTTCACTATTGGTTTGATCCCAGAAATATTTTACCTTAAATAATCTTTTGGTGTCTGTATCTTCCTTGAGGTCCATAAGGTTCTCTCTTAACAGTGTAGGTTCTTGTTTCCATTTGTCCTCCCAGAACAAAGCAAGATCACCATCTCTGATTTCCCAGAAGCTATTTTTTTGTACTAACTCTCTATTTCCCCAGGCCTTGTTCCAGATATGTGAGCCCTTAATGATGCTAGACATTCTTATTAGATCAATATCTTGCCAATTGCTAGCATTTTTTTCTTTCCATATTCTAGCCCACTATGCCTTCAGTTCTTTTACCCAATGCCACCATAATTTTTCCCCTAAAACTTTACTGAGTGCCTTTGGATCATCCAGTCAAAGACCCCCATAATATTTAGGTTTGAAGATCTTATCCCACGCTACCAAGGCCCACTTCTTTCTTTCCTCCCGCTTGCCCCAAAGAAAATCTCTTTGAATGGTTCTAAAATGATGCAAAACTCCTTTTGGAGCTGAAAGGGCAGATAGCATGAAGACAGGAATTGCTTGGAGAACAGCTTTTGTAAGCACTAACTGACCCGCCAATTTTAAAGATCTAAAGGTCCATTTTCGGATTTTATCCTACATCTTATTGATCATCGGTTCCTAGATGCCCTTGTGCAATGGCTTATCAGTAAGAGGAACTCCTAAATATTTGGATGGGAGGACATCCCTTTGAAAGCCTAGAATCCTGGAGATATTTTTCTGAATAGCAATATTGGTATTAAAGAAAAAATATCTTAGATTTGGAAAGGTTAACTTCCATACCTGTATCCAAGGCAAAGACAGACAGGATATGCTTGTACGCTAAAGTTTCTTTGACCGTGGGGACTCCTTGCAACATAGTATCATCTACAAATTGTTGATGGGTCAAAGCCTGACCATTCTCTGAAAGTTGGAGGCCTTTGATATTACCAACTTCTTTGGCATGCTTGATGTACCGACCCAGCTCTTCCATCATGAGGATGAAGAGGAAGGGTGAGAGTGGATCACCTTGCTTGAGGCCTCTGGAAGGAGTGAAGGTTTTGGAAGGAGAACCATTAACCAGAAATTGAGAAGCTGGAAGAAGTTACCACGGCCCTGACCCATCTAACCCAGTTATGATCAAACCCAAAAGCAATAAGGACCTTCCTAATATAGGTCCAATTAAGCTTATCATAAGCTTGGCTAGGTCCAATTGCATAATCATACCAGCCTTCCTATTGCTAGTCAAAGAGTGCACCAGCCCATGCACTTGAATGATGTTATTGAGAATTTGCCTACCCTCCACATATCCGGATTGCTCCATAGAAACTAGAGAAGGAAGAAGTGGTTTGAGCCTGTTGGCAACAACCTTGGATATTATCTTGTAAACCACATTGCACAAGGCTATGGGTCTATAGCTCTCTGGATTTTGAGCATTATCCTATTTGGGGATCAGTGCAATGAAGGAAGTGTTAAGTGCCTTTAAAATAGTTCTATTCATCTTGGAGTCTTCCACAACGTTTAGAGTATCCAGTTTAACTATATTCCAACATGCTTTGAAGAAATCCACATTGAAACCATCAAGACCTGGCACCTTACCATTCTGCATTTCTTTGATGACCTCACTAACCTCCTCTTCTGTTACTGGCCTATTGAGATTAAAATTATCCTCTCTCGTAACGAGTCTAGGAATATGCCCTATTAAATCCCTAATAAAATGTTCTCTGTCTGAAATAGTTTCCTGTGCTATTCCATGAAAGTGTTGGATTAGCACTTCTTCTATTTCTTCATGGGAATTATGCATATTACCACCTTCATCCTTAGTCAAGGAGATTCTGTTATGAGATCTGTTCGCTATGGTAGATCTGTGGAAAAATCTAGTGTTATGCTCTCCTTCTTTTAGCCATTGAACTCTGGATTTTTTCCTCCGAAATATCTCCTCCTGTTGACATAAATTCTCCCATTCCTGACGGTGTTTGGCGACTTGGTCATTTATCTCTATATCAAAGCCATCTATGATAAGTTTTTGATTGAGTTCCTGCATTTTATCCTCCCCCGCTTTTTTTGTTGTGAAAATATCCCCAAATTCATTCTTGTTCCAATCTTTAGGTCTGATCTTCATGTGCATAAGTATTTTGTGAAGCAAGAACATGCTTGTACCTTGAATATGCAGGTCTTATGTCCACCATTTTGAGATGTTGTTGATGAGGTCCGGGTGGGAGAGCCAGATATTCTCAAATCTAAAAACTCCGTTCCTGGGGGTACCAATGCCCTGAACTTCCAGTTGAACAGGCTAATGGTCCGAGCCTCCAAAGGGTAGAATTCTCGCTATCATTTCCTTGTTGGTGAGCATAAGATCTTCTGAGATTATGAATCTATCTCACTTTGAGGCTATTTGATACTCACCTCCTCTTTTATTGTTCCAAGTAAAGCGACCATTACTCATGTCAGTGTCAACCAATTTCATATTATCTATAAAGGTTTGAAAAGCTGTGGAGTCTCTGCTTAAAGTTCTGGTTCCTCCTTTTTTCTCTGAAAGTGATTTGATCATGTTGAAGTCCTCGCAAAAGATCCATGGTACATCTACATGTTTGTCTCTCAGCCCCATAAGAGAATCTAGAAACCTGATTTTGTCATCCATTCTTTGAGGGCCATATACATTTGTGACCAGATAGGTCTCCCTATCTTCCAATAACCACTGATAAAGAATTTTTAGATGCCTCAGCATCTATAATACCAATCTTTTGGGGGTTCCAAAGAGTGAGTATGCCCCCTGCTGTGTTATCTACTTTAACTTCTAGAAACTCAAAACAATTGAGCCAATTGTTGTAAATTTCTCTTACTTTTTGTATGGACCATTTAGTTTCTTGGATAAAGATCATATCCGGAGCTTCTTGTTTCATTCTATTACTAAGAATTCTTTGTTTTCTCTTGCTACCTAGACCTCTGATACTCCAAGATGTAAACTTCATTATTAAATATTTGTAAAGGAGTAGCTGGTTAGATCTTTCATCTTACCTGAATATATCATTAGCTTTCCACATTCCATCAATAACTCGTTCTGCTTTTTCCTACCTCTTTTCTTTCCTAGAATTCTGGGTGCTAAACCCGGTGTGTTTTTCATGGTTTTCACACCTTCGTTGCCCTATCTTTCATTTTTTCCTTATCTGTCCAGCCCTATAGCCTGAGTTTTCCATAGGAACAGCTGTTGTACCTTATTAAATTCTTCTGGCGGTAAAGAGTTTACCCCAATCATGGTCCCTTGTTTCAAGAATCCTTCCAAAGCTAGGTGTTCGTTGCCAAGAATCTCGTGCAGTTCATGATCTTCTGTTTTCGTCTCACTCTGGGTCATTTCTTGGTCCATCTCCAGTTCTACAACGCTCAGCATAGTCTCTTTCTGTTTGTTACTATCCTGTGTTTGAACTGCATCTTCCTCTTTCTCCTTTTCCCCTGAGCTTCCTTCCATTACCTGATCTACCTTTGTTATCTCTTCTTCTTCTTTGATAACTTGGAACCTATTAAGATTAGTCTATGGTCCTTCTGTTTGATGTTGCTTTGGCCCCCTCTTGCCCCCTTTTCCTCTATGAACCACTTTGTGAAAGCCTTCAGTATCTTTCATTGTGTTCACTTTACTTCTATTATATATTTTACTGAGAGGGCAGTCTCTAAATAGGTGCCCATGCTCATGGTATTTCCGACATTTGAAAGGAATATGTTCATAGTCTACTATTTGCACCCATTCTTCATCCAAAACTTCTAAAATGACCTCATCCGGAAGAGCTCCAGAGAGATCCATCTCCACACATATTCTTGCGAAGGAAGTGTACTTACCCCTTTTAGTGGCATTAGAAGTTTTGACAAAACACCCTAATTTGTTTCCTATAGCAGATAACGATTCTGTTTGCCAGTAATCAAGGGGTAACGAGTAGAGTCTTACCCAGACTGGGACAGAAGTGAATGTTTCTCTCTAAGGGACAAAATTCATCATCCACGGTTGCATGTAAAGGCCTGCTGCTGCATAGCAGTAGGGCCCTCCTTCAAACACCCTCCCTTTGTCCTCAATATTTGTGAAGACTACCGTAAAGAAACCCTTAGACCCAAGATGTAGGTCAATGCTTCCTTTTGGTTTCCAGTTATATTTAATCCATGACTGTAAAGCTTTTTCAGTGGGCCATAATCCCATGAATTTACAAATGATAGCATATGTCCACATGTGGTCCCTATGTGCCTGCAGAGCAGGATCATTTAAAACTACTCTGGGAGTGACCTCAGCTTTGGGTTTACATGGCCCTTTTTGTGCTTTGTTTTTCACTCTCTGTTCCTTGTCTTCTTCCTTATTTTCCTTATTACTGTTATTCTCCTTTGTTTTGTTTGAATCTTGTTCCTCTTCTATATTGCTTAACCCTTCACCTGAAGGACCTCTATCACTGTCTAATGGTTTCTTTCCACGACTAGCCACTGCCTACCTATAGGAGGGAGTGGAGCTCCCTCCTCTGCGTGCTTTCGCGGAAACTCCCGCGAACCCCTGCAAGAAACTTGCGCCATCAACTAGCCCTTGTTAATATTAATATTTACTATGGATAATATTTTAATATTTTTTATTAATAACTAATAATTAATATTAATTTTTAATAACTTTATAAATAATTTTAATTATTAATTTTTTAATTATATAATTAATGTGGTTATGCTATTTCATAAAACATTCAACTCTATTATTAATCTCCAAAACATGAAAGAACATTAAATTCACTCTCTAAAATTTAGCACAAATTATTGCAACCCTCAAAGCCCGGGTGCCTAGGCATACATAATAAATAAGCGGGGACTTCACCTTGAATCCCTGCAACTGTCTTCATGGCTCTCCGTTTGCATTTTTCGCAATTTAGCTGTACTTTCAACACGATTTTCTGCAAAATCACGGGCATAATTCATGTCAAATACCCGCTTAAAAAATAAAAGGAGACATCAATAACTGCTAGCCTACCTGTGACATCTTTGACAGCTGCGGGGAAGTCGTAATACTGGAGACCTTGTGGACAAATCCCTTCCCCTTCTGCAATCTCCTCTGTTACAGAGGACTCAATAAATTAATCAGAGCCTTGGAAGCGCTCTGCGAATGTTATATCCTCGATGTTGTGAGATGGCAGCGGTAGTTAAAGGGAGGAGGGATTTTATTTTGATGAAGTCTTCTTGAACCGTAATGAGAAACGTGTCGACCAGTCAACATCAGCAAGAAATGCTCGGAAGAGCTTCCAAGGTCCGGGAAGGCGAACGGCAACAACAAAACAATTTCTTTCGGATAATTTCTGTTTCGCGGAAATAGGTGTAGCGTCCATTTTCCACGAAAACAAGAAATCTAGTAATATCCAATGTCTCCACTGTGTGGACACATTATAACTAAGACGACTACTGAGTAAAAGTAAGTACGATGACCCACTAACACAGTTCCCTTTTCATGTTTGGAAATTGTATTTAATTGAGGATGATGCGATGATGCGACGGTTTCATATTTTGCATTAAAAAAAAAATCACTCTTTTATGAACAGAGAGAGAGTCGTTGAGCGATTAGTCCATTTTTATTTAGGTTAATAAACACAATAGCAAGTAGACAATTAAAACGATTTTATTTGGAAAAAGATAAGACCTCTAGCTAGATAGATTTCCAAAAATAAATGTAATAACAAGAAGAAGATTCAAACAATATTACAAGGAGAAAGACATTACAAATAACTATATAGATATATAATAAAAAAATATTGATATAAGATATAAATGAATTAAAGTTGTAATAAATAGTAAATATTAAAGACATGCGATAGTGATGATTTAATGTTGTTACATTTGGGATAGTAGAATTTATTGTCTTTGAAACAAGTTATTATCAGTAGATAAAAGGATGTATAAAAAAAAATCATAAAATTTTAAAAACATATTATTTAAGAATAAAAATAGCTGTAGAGATCAAGTTTATTATTTAAGAATAAAAAGAGTTGTACAGATTAAGTTTTATTAAGATGTTAAAAATCTTAAAAATAAATTTTCACAAAATAAATAAAATAAATAATACAATATGTATATAAATACTTTTTAATTTATTTTATTATACTAATGAATCAACATGTTTAACCTTTTAAAAATATCTCACTATAATGCAAATAGTGAACAAAGTGCATCCATAATTTTCTCAAAATTAATTCTTCATTTTTTTTAAGAGAAACCCTAGAATGGTTTAATCCTTATCAACTTTAATCTTCCCAGTACAATAATAATGAGAGAAACCCTAGAATGGTTTAATCCTTATCAACTTTAGTCTTCTCACTATAACAATTGTGGTAGTTGTTGCGTTAAGTTTTTCCATGTCCCCCTCGCACAGACCTCATAATGAAGCCCGAGCCTCACCAGTGAACTTCTATGATGGAATCTCCATTACAATGAAGAAACTTGCCTTGTAATAGATTGTTGTAAATATGTACAAGATTCCTAATGTTAAGTTACTTTTATAGACACAATTAATAAAAGTACTCACCATAGTAGAATGGACATTAGTTGGTTGCCTCATGCTGTGTAATAAAAATTGCAAAAAAAAAGAAGTTATCATTAATCAAGGGTGTAGTGTTGTGTTGTTTGTATTATCTAGGAATCATAACTTTCATATTTGGACTAAGACATGATTGTGCTCTAATGTAGCTCTTACTTCATGGGTTAAGAGGCATTTACTTAATCCAATCATCACTAGATTGTGATTTAAATGTTGGAATCTCCTTTATGGATATAGCTTGACACTCTATAGGCTATCATGGACATTCATTTATATTTTAGATTATTTAAAATCATATTTTTTATAGCTCAAATATGAGACATAGAATAGAAGGAAATACACACACGCTAAACATGATAAACATAATTTTTTCCTTTGGAAACCCTTACAAGACAAAACCTCTCTACAAAGTGAGGCTTATCTGTTCTTTTTTCTTTAGTATGGAAATATGCAAGTACAAAGGAAGAGGTACTCTCTATGGAGTTACCTAAGATGTAACAACCCTCCTGAAAATTTCATGTAATAAAGCTAATAAAGGAAAAATAAGACCACATGTAAGGGACACTTATTCCAAGATGAATGTTAGGCAAAGATATCCTAGTGGGCATCACTGGATGTGTGTTTTGGCTAAATAAAATTGGCAAAGGAATTAAAAGGAAAAAAGGCATTTTTGGCATATTTATTTATGAAAATAAAGGAAATTAGGAGACAAGGAAGGTGAAAGGTCACAAGTTGCATGTGAGGAGGAAATTGAAGCAAAATAATGGAAAATGAAGAAATTAGAGACCTCATTAATAAAAAGGCTTCTCACAATCACTTGGCAGGCTCTTAACAATGTAAGCTCTTAGTCAAAGAAATTTTCGAGCTCTCTCATTATTCTCTCTCACTCTCTCACTCTTGGTCACTTAGAGCTTTCTTGGAGCACTCTAGCTTTGGATTCAAGAAGGAAAAGCAGAATCAACAACCTTCAGTAGGAATACTTGCAGGTAGCATTTTGCATGTGTGATTTCCTAGCTGGTTTGGACATGCATGGATTTGCATGTTGGTGTATGGTTCTCTTTCTTTCAGTGGCATGGTTTTGCTGGGTTATGGTAGTTGATTTCAGCCTAGACTAGCCTTTTTTTGAATACCATGGTGTTGGGAATGGGTTCCCCTAAGAGAATTTTAGGGGCTAAAAGCCCATGTTTTGGGATAATTTTGCAATAAAGTTGTAAAGTCTCCGCATTTTATGGTCGCGGAGCATGAAGGTGTCAAGAGTCATAAAGGGTTGTCTGCCCTTATTTTGTAAAGTGTCAAGTCGACTGTAAAGATCTACCAGTGGTCCACGACCATGGATTGTATAAAAAGGAGCTAAGTAAGTAAGCTCTAAGAAAGGAAGAGTTAAGTTAAGTAGCAAGGAAGGAAGAAAGTAGCCTAAGTGTTCTCGGGTCTTAGCGTAGGTAGAGGCTCTATAGCTGAGTGCGCAGAGGCCTAGGGTGGAACTCCATAGCTGAGTGCGCAGACCCCTGCAGCTCTATGTGTAGGGCGGATAGAGTCTGTATTAAACTAGAAGATATAAATAAAGAGAAGTATTCTGCAATTACTGTGTATTTAGTTCTTGTTAATGCATCTGATTATATTTCATTTTGGGTTTAATTTATAATGTTTATTTTATGCGCGAATATATGTGATGGTATCAGTTATTTGAATGCAAGTAAGGATATCAGTTTACACGGCGCTAACTGTGATAGATTAGTAAGATAAGTAAAACACTTGAGATAACTTGGGAACCTATATAATACATTGTCATAGCTGCACGAAAGTACATAGACCACGGGTTAGGGCTGCGCAAAGATTAATCATACACCTTCGTGGAGGTACTAAAGGTCGAAATAAAGGGTAGACTGATAGAGCCCTAAGGCTTAAACGACCTGCGCGAAAGTAGGGGTAGAGGGTATAAACCGACATCATGACCATCTCAGGGTGCAAAAATTTGGTTCCAACATCACCCCATACTGCTTCGGGTGAGACTTCGATTTGCGCTCCTCGAGCTGATGGCGAAAGGGCCAGTAGTGTAGGGATTTGTTTAGCTAACTAATGCTGAACCTAGCTTAAGGCCCACAAAGCCAATAAAAGGTTTTGTTGTCGGGACTGGAATCTGCATGAGAGATGTGTGATGTCGTATCAATGGAATCCAACTAAGAAAGAGGTCAAAGACTGGTTAGATAAGAAGATCCATGAATTCGCGACACAGAGAACAGAAATCCACGACTGACAAATGAAAAGTGGCTAGATAGGTAATTGTATACAGAAATCCATGAGATCTTTTTCTGTTCCTTTCCATTTGAGTTATATGAGTGTATCACGAAGCTAGCGAATAGCCAAGGAAGGTGGAGGCTTAACAGTCCTATTGTCTAGACCCCGGAGTTAGTACAAAGACTGGAAGCATGTGATGATAAGATCACTCGCAGCGTCGATCATTGGCTCAATTATATCATAGGGGGTTTGTGACAGAATTCACGGTCGATACCTCAGTCAGTTACAGTGAGGCAGAGCGACACTTTTTCAAAGGTTCGCGAGGTAAGTACTTGAAGTCTTTAAATACTTGGATTAAGATGTTATTGTGTGAAAAACGGGTTATGCAGCTACCTTCATGTTTGGAGCTACGCGAAGTGGAAAGACTTACAGGAACGAAGGAAGAAAGTGCCCTAAATATAGCCCCCTGATTTCACCTTCGTTGTGTAGAAATTTTGAATAATATGACACTTATTCACAGAGATTATCCTGATTATACACTATTTGCGGAATGTATGCATAATACATAACCTCCTCTACGTTGACCATCAATTTGCAGAATCAAAACATTCGCATGCGCACATTGAAACACATCAATAACACATATCAACACAGTATGTAACTGGGGAAAGCATACAGCTGAAAACCCCCAACTATCTGTATATTATAATGATAGAGAACATGTGACAATACATAGTACAATACTCCTCACAAGTACTCAGTACTATCTCCACCTGCTACACACAAACTAGCTCAGATCTGAATCAATCACAGGTTCAAATCTCCTCCGCTGCTTGCCTGCCTCCACTGCGCAATCCTGCATGAGAATAGATGAGAATGGCTGATCCAAACTCGTATTTCCCTTAACTGAACCACGCAATCCTCATTGGCAATACTCAATCCATTGATTGTGCAAATCTCATGCACAACTATAGTCACAACTGACAGCTGTCTTGCCCTTTCACTCACCTCTAACACTTGTCTCCACTGAATTGTCCATGCATTGAGTTAACTGATGTATTGTTTAGTTGATTTATGAGTTAATAATTAGTGAATTAATCAATAATTAGTTCACATCACTCATCACTAGTGTATTCTGCAGTTAGACTAAATACAACTAGTTCAACTAAGTCAAACTGAACACAACTCCATCAACTCCTCAATCAACTCCACCAAACTCAATCACTTGAGTTCTAACTGAAGTCCATCATGCAATAGCTCAACTAACCCATAAGAAAAGCGTATTTCCTTCTGGCAGTTGCATGTGCCACATCCGTAGCTCGAACTGAAGTGCTCCAAGAGGATAAGGTAATGTTTATAGTCCAAATATTATTAAGAGCTAATAATATTCGACTATTCTATTTTTAGCCTGGCAGTCTAAAAATAGACTCCGCCCATATGTCTAAAAATAAAAGTCCATATATTTTTACCAACATGACCAATCATCCCCAAATAGCATCCTTCAACTCATAGACCATGATCCATATGTCTAAAATAGACTTTACGCCAAAAATAGCTTGCGGGCCCACTTAGTGAAGGCGACTCCTTTCCACTAAGCTCCATCATCTTGTTGCATTTTCAACACTCCCTCTCAACAAGATATGGATTATCTGCAACCCCTATCCTGCAACTCTGGAATGCTCTGCATGCAACACATTTGCCCGGTCCACTTGCTCCAACAACACTTGGAACAAAAGCACTCCCAACTAACCACTCTGTTGGGCTAGGAACATACTCTGATGCTTAAGCTCTACCTACTGCTGACAAGTGCTCCCTCTCTGACATCTGCGCTACTGCAACATCTCCATGCATCTCGCACCATTGCACACCTCTTTGTGCCACCTAGCACTGTGTAAAACACTTGTGCCTCTCGAGTTGCTGCAGCCTGCTAGCTATGCGTTGTCCTGGGATTCCCTACACTGTCACTCTCTCTGCTGCTCCATCCACATCTATCTCTACCCAATCAATCAGTTCCTGCTACTCCATATCGGGGCTCCTGTAGCAAGGTCTCATCCAAGAGGTTGGGTACCTCAAGGATCCCGCCCTTCCTCCTTGGGACGATCACTCTATATCGCCCCACCTCCTAGCTGGAGGTATGGCTGCATGTGATCCCTCAGCCCACCTGGCTCAAAGTTTCCCCCTACTGGAGGTCTCTGCATGGGTAGATGTCTCTACTCGATCTCCTCTTTGCTTCCCTTGTTGTGGGTGCTCCACAACTTCCTGAAGTTGTTGCACCAATCGTGGCTCCTCCACAATCGTCTGAGACTTCTTCTGGCTTTGCATGTTGAGAGGTAATATACACTCCCTCTCAACCACCAAGTCTCCATCAGTTGCCTCGTTGCTCAAGGCTTTACATGCATCTTGAACCTCAAGAGCATACAGGTTCTTGACCCGTGAACCAATCTGCTTCACCTGTCTAGTGATGATGTGTCTAAGGAAAACCTTTCCCTTACTGAAGACAACATCATGTCCCTTGTCTTCTAACATTGCCACAGAGATAAGATTCTTCTTCAATCCTGGAACATGCATCACTTCCTTAAATACGAAGGGTTTACCAGACTCCCTCTCAAAGGAAATGGTACTGATACCGGTCGCACTGTATCTACCATCATCGCCCATCTCGATGTGCACTCCAAGATCTTTCTCATCCAGATCAGAAAACAAATATCGATCTCCTGTCATGTGAAAATACGCACCACTATCCAATAACCATACTGATCCCATCACACTTGATACCAAGCATGCGATCAATGAAAAATCCAGCTCCAACTGCAAGGCTAAGGCCTCTACCACTACAGATCCAACATCTTGCTTATTTTTCTTCTTCTGTGGACAATTTGTGGCATAATGTCCCACCTCATGACAACGAAAGCATCGCACTTTCGATTTGTCAACCTTCTTCCCATCATTGAAAGAACTGGATTCGGAAAGAGAACCCTTCTCCTTCCCCTTCTTTGCTTTGGCAGCCAAAGCGTAATTTTCTTCATCAGATGCCTTTGATGAAGATCTGTCCCTGGTATTCCGCCTGATCTCCTCTTGCACAAGATCGGACCAAAGTCTCTCCCATCCTGGCGATTTCTCCCGACCATTGACAGAGTCCTGATAGGAATGCCAACTCTTCGGAAGACCAAGGAGAGCCAAGCTCACCAAGTCCTCATCATCGACAGTCACCCCCACACTTCCCTGCTCATCCCGGCATTGGGTGAACTTTGTGAGATACTTGGGCATACTGTCTCCATTCTCACACTTAATGTTTCTGAGTTTGTCCTTGAGCGCCAACTTCCTCTGGTCGCTCTTGCTTTGGAATAAATCTGTCAACGCTTTCCACATAAAGTATGGAGAAGCATTTCCATGCAGTCTGGATACAATGTGATCCTTCACGCCCTCCAACAGAATCCTTTGACACTTTGCTGTCTTCTTTTCCCAAACCTCAACGTGAGCAGCATCAATAGGCTTTGGGACCTCAGCCTCTATGAACTCCTTCAGCCCATTGTCATCTATCACCGCCTCCATCCTGTCTTTCCATGCAATATAATTCGAGCTGCCTTCAAGGGCATACTCCAATCGCAATCCATTGAAAGACATTTCAACTTTGACACCAAGAAAACACTGCTGCAAATTCGAATTCCACCAGCTCAAAACTCAACTTCTTCTGATCTAAAATTCGTGAGGACAAAGTATTTCTCATACAGAGATTGACTGTATGGGCATTCACTAGATATCTCACCTTCCAAAGGAAGGATGAATCCAGAGGCTACCTAGCCCGATTACAGAATCTGCCTGAAGAAATAAAATGTAAACACTTTCTGAAAAATAGATCTGATGATCGACTCTGCTTTGATACCATGTAGAAATTTTGAATAATATGACACTTATTCATAGAGATTATCTTGATTATACACTATTTTCGGAATGCATGCATAATACATAACCTCCTCTACATTGATCATCAATTTGCAGAATCAAAACATTCACATGTGCACATTGAAACACATCAATAACACATATCAACACAGTATGTAACCGGGGAAAGAATACAGCTGAAAACCCCCAACTATCTGTATATTATAACGATAGAGAACATGTAACAATACATAGTACAATACTCCTCACAAGTACTCAGTACTATCTCCACCTGCTACACACAAACTAGCTCAAATCTGAATCAATCATAGGTTCAAATCTCCTTCGCTGCTTGCTTGCCTCCACGGTGCAATCCTGCATGAGAATAGATGAGAATGGCTGATCCAAACTTGTATTTCCCTTGGCTGAACCACGCAATCCTCATTGGCAATACTCAATTCATTCATTGTGCAAATCTCATGCACAACTATAGTCACAACTGACAGTTGTCTTGCCCTTTCACTCACCTCTAACACTTGTCTCCACTGAACTGTCCATGCACTGAGTTAACTGATGTATTCTTTAGTTGATTTATGAGTTAATAATTAGTGAATTAATTAATAATTAATTCACATCACTCATCACTAGTGTATTCTGCAGTTAGACTAAATACAACTAGTTCAACTAAGTCAAACTGAACACAACTCCATCAACTCCTCAATCAACTCCACCAAACTCAATCACTTGAGTTCTAACTGAAGTTCACATGCAATAGCTCAACTAACCCATAAGAAAAACGTATTTCCTTCTGGCAGTTACATGTGCCACATCCATAGCTCGAACTGAAGTGCTCCAATAGGATAAGATAATGTTTATAGTCCAAATATTATTAAGAGCTAATAATATTTGACTGTTCTATTTTTAGCCTCGCAGTCAAAAAATAGACTCCACCCATATGTCTAAAAATAGAAGTCCATCTATTTTTACCAACATGACCAATCATCAACAAATAGCATCCTGCAACTCATAGACCATGATCCATACGTCTAAAAATAGACTTTGCGCCAAAAATAGCCTGCGGGCCCACTTAGTGAAGGTGAGTCCTTTCCACTAAGCTCCATCATCTTGTTGCATTTTCAACACGTTGAGTAAAGAAGAGGGAGTAGCACAGGATTCTTTGCGAAGTGCAGTTTAGTTGATAAAACAAGGGTTCCCGCGACTACCACGTCCCCCTACACCACCTTCACCACCATCGCCACCTGCAGCTTTGCCCACACCACCACCACCTCTGCCACAGTTCAACATGGCGAATTCGGTGAAGCTACCTTTGTTTAAGGGCTTGGGAAATGAGGACCCATACCAGTTCTGGTTCATCGTAAAAGTTGTATGGGAAGCTTAGGGTGTCACAGACGATCACATGAAGAAGGCAACATTGGTTAGTGCTTTACAGGATCGTGTGCTAACTTGGTACATCAAGTACTCTAATGATAACCCAAACGTTGGGTTGGCAGAGATCCAGACCACGCTAAATAAAGAGTTCAGTAGGCCTAAATCCGAGGCATAGTCGATTGTGGGGTTCAAGGAAATTGCGATGAAACCAGGTGAGACACCTTGGGAATTGGATCAGAGATTGAAGTGTAAAATCTGCAAAGCTAATATGAACTTAACAAATGGACAACACCGCGAATGGTTCGTGGCTTCACTCTTGCCTCACCTAAGGGTTGCACTGTCACAACAGAAGATTACGACTCAGGCAGAGGCCTTGGAGATTTCAATAAGACTGCATGAAATTTCGAAGCAAGATTTGAATTTGAGGGTTCAACATATCCATGCGCAGTTGCAAAATCTTTGCCTTGAAATGCAAAGTTTGAAGCAGGACAAGACAATTCGACCTGAGGCATGCAAAGAGATATGGTGCTTGAAATGTAAAGGTCAGGGACATGATAAAGACCACTGCCTGGTCTTTGCAAACTATATTGCAGGAGGAGGACTGATGCCTTTGAGGCCGGAATCCCAAGCAGGGCTGAGTGTGGGGCTTGCATTGAGGTGCACTATATGTCAGGTAGCAGGAAAACATACGACTAATAACTGTCATTTGCTGCAAAAGTTTGTACAAACACCACAACATCTATTCTCCAACTTCTCCAGGTCGATAGGGCATGATGAGTGCAACTGTCAAAGTTATGAATTGATGATGGACAGAACACCCGCTTATAGAGTTCAGGCATAAACACGACCCCCTGACTAGAGCGTTGGGATGGCGCAAACAAGCTTTCAGGGGTGCGGACGAGGCCGAGGCGGAGGAGGACCTGGCAGAGCTCGAGGACAGCTGATTTGTTATAATTGTGGAGGACCAAGACACTATGACCATGAATGAACTAACCCAATGCACCCATCGTGCAAACATTGTACTCAGTTTGTCATGAGACGAAGGATTGTCCTACACTAATAGCAAGGATACACAACAAAGGGGTGCTACCACTGCAGCCGACTCAAAACCTACAGATAATGAGGGTTGAGCCTCACGACGAGGATCCGAATGTGAATACAGTGCTCCGAAGTGGAATTGCAATGGGTGACAATAAGGGGAAACAACCCGAAGATAGTGTAAGGGTTCACAAAGCTCCAGCGAAGGAGGCTGAATTTGATTTGGAGCACGCGCAAAACGTTCATGGAAGCAAAAAAGAGCTTCGCTGAGGTCTCTACCTCAGGGAGCCGGGATAAGCCTGTTCAGGAAATGGACCTTTCAATGCTTACGACCATTCTAGAGACTTGCATGAAGTTGTTATGCGATAGCAAGGCTGTGTAAGGGTTACAAGAACTTATAAATAGATGTGCCAGAAACACTTCGGGTGAACCACACGTGGTATGGAAGATTGGTAAGAATAAAGCAAGGACAGGGTGTGAGATGAGACTCACCACACAGATAGGAGAATATGATCTGGATCAAGGTTTGCCGAAGTAAACATGGGAGTGGATGGGGACACCTGCACTAAAGTGGTCCCTGATTCAGCTAAGAATGGCAAATCAACAGAAGATCATCCCTATGGGACGACTGGAAGGAGTAACTGTAGATATTGAAGGCGTGAGCTCATTGGCTGATTTTGAAGTAATAGAAAGTATGGATGACAACGACCCCTACCCTGTGCTCCTTGGCATTGATCGGGCTACCAGCATGAACGAGGTAATCAACCTAAAGAAGCGAAAGATGATATTTGGAAAGAAATCACTTCGCATAATAATACCCCTGGATCCTACTGAAGGATCTCGTTATAGGGAACCCGTCTACGATTACGAAAGTGATGATGATTTGGAATGCATATATAAGATCACAGCGCGAGACCAAGAATGGGTGAATCCAACAGTAGATGGGTGAATTACATGGGATCACGAGAGTTCTTGCAACTCAAACTGAGACAAAGAATTAGAGTGCTGGCAGAATTGGCTACATGAAGTAGCCACGTTGAGTTGTAACATGATGGCCTAGTTGTTGCGCTATGTGTTGTCAAAGGTAAGAAATATGCTGACTTATGATGGCTTGAATGATATGGATGTGTTTTTGGATGCATTTGAGAGGGAAGTACCAAAGAAGCAACACTTCCAGGCTTTGGACTGGGCACTGTGCGCTATGCCCGTGAGATGGTGGGGTATGCACAAGGGTAGTTTTGATGATTGGCGCGAGTGTAGGAGGATGATGAGAACACGCTTTGGGAAGCCGAAGGTATGAGTGACAGACAAGTATGACAGGAAGGATGATCCGTGTGCACACTTGGCCAAATGGGCTAAGGCCTATGGAGCGAAGCCCCAACCTAAATGGGTGCACTTTTTCTGTCACACCTTGGATGTCATCTCGATGAACTAGTACTTGGAGACAGAGCTCCGCCATGGCACAGGTGAATGGGATATTTTACGCGAAGGATTCATAATGACATTCAACTTCGAAGATGGGTTTGATTGTATTGATGAAGCGGTACAAGAAGTTAAAGCAGCGATCTTTAGGATACTCTAGGATCCTGTGGATTTGGTTCAACCCGATTGGACTACTTAGCTGAGCCACGCACTGGAATGCTATAACGTGACTGCTAAAGAAGAAGACGAGGACCATAAAAGATTAATATACCTGAAACTGGGGGTCACCATGAGGTTGAGCGACTGCGAATAGAGAATCTTGATATAACCGCGCCACTGAAAACGAAACAGGTGAATATTGGTACAGAGGCGGAGCCGAAATTCGCAAAGATTTGAGATTACTGGGATGATGCAATGGTAGATAAGGTTGTCAATTTGCTCAGTGAATACCAGGATTTTTTCCCTACCAAGTTTACAGAGTTAAAGGGATAATAGGAGACCTGGGCGTTATGAAGATCACATTAAAACCCGACGCGAAGCCGGTTAAGAAAAGACCTTACCATCTCAATCTGAAGTATAAGGAGAAGGTCCACTTAGAGTTAGATAAGATGCTCGTGGCAGGCATCATTAAGCCCGCATAAGAATCTGATTGGGTAAGTCCAATGGTGGTACAGGAAAAGAAGCAGAAGGATGAAATAAGGATATGCATAGATCTCAGGAAGTTGAATGATGCTTGCATGCATGAACCTTTCTAGACTCCATTCCCTGATGATGTATTGGATAATGTAGGTGGCCAGGAAGTGTACTCCTTCACTGATGGGTTTTCTGGGTACCATCATATCAAAATCACCCCTGAAGATAGAAGTAAGACAACCTTCACGACTAAATGGGGATGTTTTCAGTACACTGTAATGCCTTTCAGATTAAAGAATGCGCCTGCGATTTTTTCATGCGTATTCATTGCTGCATTCAAATACTTCATTCATAAGTTTTTGGAGGTGTACTTTGATGACTGCACTGTTTTTGGGTTGGTAAAATGCCATGTGGAAAGTTTGCACTTAATGCTAGATACTTTTCAAAGGTACCAGATTGCGCTCAATTTGAAGAAATGTATGTTTTGTGTTCCTTTTGGGACTCTGCTGGGTCATGTGGTTTGTAGACAGGGACTGATGGTAGATCCCACGAAGATCGCAGTGATACTTAACTTGGAGGTGCTGAGGAGTGTGAAACAGCTGCACGTAACCTTGGGACATATTGGGTACTATAGAAAGTTTATCAAGGGCTATGCCCAGATCACCGTTCCTATGGAGAAGTTGTTGAAAAATGATGTCACGTTCTGTTGGAACAAGGACTGTCAAAAAAACTTGGATGTATTGAAAGGAAAAATGGTCACCACGCCAATTTTAGTCTTCCCGGATTGGAAGAAGGAGTTTCATGTACATATAGACGCGTCATATATAGCATTAGGAGTAGTAATGACACAGGTCGACGGAGGAGAATTGGACCATCCAATAGCATTCGCAAGTAAGAGGTTATCCAAGGACGAGAAGAACTTTTCCACCACCGAGCGCGAAGGATTACCCATGGTATACACGCTCCAGAAGTTTAGACACTATTTGCTAAGTGGACATTTTAAAATGTATACGGATCATTCTACGTTGAAATACCTGGTCAATAAGCATGTGTTGGGGGGGATAATTTGTAGGTTGTTGTTATTGTTCCAAGAGTATGATTTTTAAGTTATCGTGAAGCTTGGACGACTCAACATGGGACCAGACCATCTGTTGCGCATCGAAATGGGGGAAGATCACACTAATTTGGAGGAGGGATTGCCTGACGTGCAAATCTTTGCCATGCGCATCATGGATGGTCACTTTTAAGACATCATACACTTCCTAAGGACATGAACTGCCTTAGAAGGCTACACCGTCTAGTAGAAAAAGGAGTTAGTGGTGCACGCGACAAATTTTTCTATTATTGCTGGACATCTGTACAAACTCAGGTCAGAAGAAGTATTGCGACGATATGTACGAGAGTTTGAAAGAAGCAATATCCTCGCGGACGCTCATGGGGGTGCCATGGGAGGCAATTATGAAGGAAGAGCGACTGTGCATAAGATTCTACGCAGAGGGTTGTGGTGGCCAACCCTCCAGAAAGATTCAAAAGCTTACTACAAGCCATGTGATGTGTGTCAAAGGACTGGCAGGCCATCGCGGAGAGATGAGCTGCCCCTAAAGCCACAAAAGATGTTACAACCTTTTGAGAAACGGGCCATAGATTTTGTCGGACCCACTCAGCCCCAAGGTAAGAAGATGGGAGCATGGTACATTATCACCGCAACTGAGTATTTGACTCGATGGGCAGAGGCACAACCTGTGAAGGACTACACAGGTGTGACCACTGTGAAGCTTTTCTTTGAGTATGTATTGACGCAATTTGGGTGTCCAAATATTTTGATGAGTGATCGTGGTACGCACTTTCGGAACGAAACAATTAGCGCGCTGACGGAGGAATTTCAGGTATATCACTCGAAAAGCACGCCTTATCACCCACATGCTAACGGGATGGTGGAAGCATTCAATAAGGTACTGGAGAACATGCTGACCAAGGTTTGCAACGCTCAACAGAGTGATTGGGACCTGCGCATACTCACCATACTATGGGCCTATCGAACGACATGCAAAAAGTTGACTAGAGAGAAACATTTTAGGCTCGTATATGGTGTTGAAGGAGTGATTCCCATGAAATACATTGTGCCTAGTTTGCACATAGCGGCACTCACGAGTATGACGGATCTCAGAGCCCTGGAAGAGAGGCTCACGCAGGTAGCCGAGCTTGAGGAAGAAAGATTTCTGGTTGGATTTCACTAACAGGTCCAAAAGCAACGCGAAAAACCATGGCATGACCAACACATTAAGATGTGCACCTTTAAGGTAAATGATCTAGTTTTGTTATATGACAACAAGTTTGATAAATGTCTAGGGAAATTTAGTATGCACTGGCTAGGGCCTTATGTCATTAAGGATATTACCGACAGTAGAGTAGTTCAGTGGGTTAAATTGAATGGAGATCCCTTTCGAGGAAAGGTGAATGGTAGTCGATTGAAGCCATACACTGGTGATCTGGCCAGGTGAATATATGAAGGTCACTGTTACAGGGAAAAGTGTCTATTTAGAACTGCTCTATCCCACAAAGGTATGACAGCTGCCTTAGAAACAAATAGAGAAAAGCTACTTTTGTTTTTCCTTTATGAATTATAGATAGAGAGGAACAGAAAGACCAACCTCTGTCTTGCGCCAATCTCTTGATTTGATCCTTCTCTTCTTTGATAGTCCTTAGCTACCTGCTCCCTTGCACGCTCAACTTCACAAAGTACCTGTAAGATCACAGAAGCATAGCACTATACAAAGACATGAATCTATAATCATAAACAATCTAGGGTCATATGTAAACTGACCATACAAATGTAATAAGCATCAATGACACAAAAGCATGGAGGAAAACTCAAATAGCTTTTATTGATAAACAAGAAAAGAGCCAAGAGGAGTTAAAACCGGTTGTTCTGACCCAGCATCAACCTCCCAGAAAAGAATCCCCTCTTCACCTCAAACAAAGCTTAGATCACCCAACAATTTGATGTTTGTCTGAGAAAACCAACAGCAATTCCTTACAATATGCAAAATTCCAACCTCTGGATCTCTGGGATGAGGGATCCATATATAGATATCTGTAAGGGGGATGAGTCAGCTTGTGATTTGATTAGTGTCTTCTCTCTGATAGTTCTTGCTTCCACTTGGAGACTGATGGCCTCTTACTCATCCTTGGTCAAATTCAGTGAGGCAAGTGTCACAGGAGAAGATTCTGGAAGCTTCCATTGCCTCTCCACCTCGCGGAATGACACTGCCATTTGTCATTTCTCGCCCATCGCACCCCACAGAAGGGACTTTTGAAATGCAACGCACCCTCACAGTGTATTTGGGTGAGATGCAACGCACTTAGCCAGTGGAGCAGCTGCAATGATCCTGTTTTGACCAATTCTGAGCAGTTTCTCATGGAGAACTTCTTGGAGAAGCTGTAATCTGTTGACCTTGTTCCTTTAAGGGTTAGAACAAGACTTTTAGGGACTTAGGAGCCCTTGGTTTATGGACATTTCATGCTTGGGGTTGTACGGACCAAAAATGTCTATAACAGTTGCCCCCTAAAGTATGAGGCCGTTAATCTTTTAGTGTCGGGTGAAATGCTTTATTATGAGGATCCAAAGTTCTTTCAATGCTGGGAGGAGACCTGTAATAAGATACAATACAATACATTATCTTCATACTATTTTCATGATCTAGCTGAGGCGGGCATTTCCATGCTCAGCTTTATAAATTCATTTTCATGTACATAGGACAGACAATCGTCTGAGTGTAGACTGATGATTCTGATAGAGCCATCATCCTTTTGAGTGGATGATTATATGTGCAGCAATGATGTACGTTTAATTTCTTTATTTCCCTGAATATATATCGCAGCCCGGATGGATGAAACTAGATCTAGGGTCTTCAATCTCGTCCGATCTTCACTCAAAGTACAAGTCGATCCATGTGAGAAATGTTTTGAAGTCGAACATGGAAAGGCATCGCTTGATTACCAGTCAATGATGTAAACTGTTAACAAGCGTGAGAGAAATCATCGATAATGATAATGACCCTCAAGGTACTACAGTACAATTCACGTGGTGTGAATAAAGGACTTGGCGTCGAACACCACACAAAATCTTTCGGTCGAAGGCCATTGATGTAAACCTATCGCTGGAAGTGAGAAACTTGCCATTGAGGCATGCAAGTTTCAAAGTACTGAATGGGGTGTTCCTAGATCAACTTCTTGGATAATGAGCTGATGTCGACAAGAAGTGATCCGTCACAGGAGGGCCTTAATGGATCCCACATCAATGACACGGAACGGAGCAAATTATTTTAATGGAGGCGAAAACGATCTGTTGGTATAAGGTTCAGGGTGGCGGTCATGAAAGAATGGAGTATAATGTATGGTAGTGGGTGAGACACAAGTGAATTCTCTGAATGACTTCTCTTGAACATATCGGTGACACTGATGTGATGGATTGGTAGCATTAACCCCAAATGTGGATGGTATGGCGTGACCGTGGTGATGTGACCGGTGAATGAAACAACCCAACCCGACTCGGACACGGAGTGGAAGTGTCATGTTCAAGAGCGACTTGCTACCAACAAAGTTTCTTTGAGTTTTCTTCCCAATTTTCCCCAGTCATTGCTGACCAGTACCTCTTTATTTTTGTCAAGCTTGAGGAGGATAACATATGCTTGTTCTATAATTTTCCCTTCGGGCAAACCCATCGCTATGTTTTAACGAGCCTAGCGATAGTGAAACTCGTTCTCGTCTATAGACAAGTTTGTCGCTATTAATCTTTTTAACGAGTTTAACGACAAAGATAACTCGGTCCTTTTCAATTTTGGAGAGTCTGAAAAGGGACGTAAAGGTAACTCCAAAATTCCTTTTTCGTCATCTAATCCCTTAAGTCCGAAAAAGTATAAAACAATACAGAAGGGATGAATTTTCGATACTTTTAACGAGCCGAACAAAACAAGCGCTCGATATTTTTGTGTAATAATCCCTCAGGTCCAAAAAGATTAAAATCTAGAGGAGGGATAGAACTTCCTGTCCCTTTAACGAGCTGGAGAGGCCAATGGCTCCGCAATCTTTTCATATTTTACAAGTCAGTTGAAAAGAGCTTAAAGGAGACTCGTCTTTTGAGGAATGAGTGATAAAACGGGTAGGAGCTGATTCCAGGTAAGGTTTGGAATTTTCCAATCACGACAGTGTCACAAGGATGGCTAGTGAAATCACTCTTCGCAGCTGTTCCTCAAAATGGGTAAACAATCAAATGGAGGTGAATGATTGGCCAATGAAAAAGTGGAGGTGACGGTGCAAACACGACCAAGGCTTTAACGGCTGAAGTACTACATTCACGATGATTATTTACCGGGGAATAGTTCATTTTTTAATGAGCTTAAATGCGGGGGGGAACCTTTGCTCGTGTCTTATGTTTATTTTTTAACGAGCTTGAACTATGTGCTAAAACTGCTAGATTAAATGGTCCCTTTTTTATTTTACCATAAATAGCTTTGTTCTTTCAAAGATTGTACTGTATTTTCAAATGCTTCATCAAACTAGTCAGAAATGAACAATAGATGCTTGAAAACGAGTTAGAACACTAATATTTTACTTTGAACTACGTAAAAAGTAATGAAAAAGTGTTTTTACCTCTCATTTTACCATTTCATTTGAACTTTGGTTTGTTGGAGCTTTGGAGGTGCTTTCCCCTTTTGATTTTCATCATCTGATTTCGGGAGATTCTGTGGACGATTCTCGGCACCGTCTGGACTAGGTAGGAGCTAAACCTGAGCTCTTCCATTTCATGGTTTCCATTTTACATTCTGAGCTTGATTTCTAGCTTTTCTAAGCCCCTGGGGTTTGAAAAACTCGTTCTGCTTTCAGCGAACCCTCTGTGTATCGAAAGGTGCGCTGAATGTTGGCTTGTCTAAAGGCTATTGGACATTCAATGCACTCAGAACACTGTTGTAGGTGCGTTGGGTGCAGAAAAGGAATTTAATGCACAAATTTTGATGGAAATTTTGCCTGTTTCTTACCAAAACCAGGGTCTAACTCTTATCTTGTTTGTTTTTCAGAGATATTTGGAGTAAGATGACCATTACATGGCAAGAACGTGAGCATGAAGAAGAGGACATGCTTGCCCTACATGATCCGGTTACAGTAAACGCACTGCGGAACTGTGGCTTGCTGAAGTTCTTCTGCATTTCTAGCATGAGACAGCAGATCAACTTACTGCAGTATTTGCTCGATGCTTGGGATCCTACCAACCAGGTTTTCCAGATCAGGGGCAAATCTATCCCCTTGACTGTAGTAGACATCTATTTCTTGACTGGCTTGTCAAGGCGGGGTGCCCCCATCTCTTTATCAGGTTCGGCCCGAGGAGGCGACTCTGTGAGAGATTATGTTCGCCGGTACTGCAGAGAAGGATCTCAGCCGAGTAAAGACGGCAAGATCATCATCCGTGATGTTACTGATAGGTTCCTCAGGACTATTCTGTTTACTTTTGGTAGGATGGCCAGTGGTGCGGCTCTTCATGTAGCCAACCGATCTTATATGCTGTATGCCTTGGAATGCCTCCAACCGAAGGTGTTCAACTGGTGTGACGTAGTACTTCTTATGATGAAAGAACAATTGACCAAGATAAAGAGCGGGAGGTTGAAGAACTTTGGGTATGGTTCTATTTTGACCGCCTTTGCCTTGGAGAAGATACCACTGATGTAGCCACAGTATATTGCACTCGATTTACCTTCACCTACTGAACCACGTATGCAGAGATGGGTTGACCATATGTCTAGGCATGCTAGTCAATCTCAGATTTCGTTTTCTGATACCTTCTTTAGGTGGTTTGATCGTCAGGAGATGGTTTATTCTGAGTATCTATATGTGGGTATGGACTTCCGGGGTGATCCAGATTTAGTACTGCCGGATGGCGAACAGTGGGGCGCCATTTGGTAAAATCTTTGACCATATTCCTGTTTATCGTTTTTCATTTATAATTTCCTTGTGCTTTATTCTATCAATACTTTAATCAAACTCATGTGTACATGCAGATGTTGGTCCTGTTCGTCCAGTAGTTCACCTGAGAGTACCAGCTGCTGCCCCAGTAGGAGAGGCCGTCGAAAGGGCTATCCTTCGTGACCTCGATGTGGCCGAGACTCTCACAGCATTACAAGAGCAGGTTGAGGGCCTCACTCTTGGTATTCTAGATGTGAGGACTGACGAGCTACCTTTGAGGTTACAGCGGCATACTACTGGTGTGCCAAGACGATGGACTCGTCTCTTACACATGATCGCATAGGCTGTGACTTGCTATCACGAGCATCATTAGACTAGGGTGCCCCCTAGCATTTTGAGTTTTTTGGTCATTTGACCGATTTTGTCTTGGTTACAGAACATTATGTGTAAACCATAAACAGTTATATATATTTTTGATTTTCGGAGTTTTATTTTGGTTAAGTTACATGATCCACATGCAAACATTGATAGTATGTTTTCTTTTATAAATGTTGCAAATGTCTATCTAACACATAATTTGCTAATGAGTCAGTTAATGTGTTTAAGTTTCTGGAAATGTGTTGATATTGAATAAAATCAAATTGTCTTTCCAAAATCTTAACCCTTAGGAACATGCGATAAATAGCTGGGTTTCGGACGGAATATATACCCGTGAGTTGTAGTATTACGAGTTGTGAGTCTAGCCTGACAATTAGTCGGCATATACCATGTGTGATGGCATCAGAGAGAAGTTCTATCAACACGCTATATTCAGCGATGTTATTTGTTGATCGACCAATACATACCCCTCTGAAACTTACTAACTCGCCGCTTGGATCAAAAATAGCCCAGGCTGCGGAAGATAGGTTCCGCGAACTACGACTCGCTCCGTCGGCATATCCAACACATGACTCCAATAGGTTTGACATCTGCAACAAATGTAAAAAGTGGATTAATTAACCAAAATAAACACTTTAGCGAAAACAAAAACATAACAAAAGCATACAGGTTACCATTACGCATAGTAACGCTTGAGGTACAACCTATTACGAGGTTGCGCCAGTCGAATTCCGTCATAATCCATTAACTCGTAGGCTCCTTTTGCTAACACTCGTTTAACAATATAGGGGCCCATCCATAAAGACTTAAATTTACCTGCTCCCAATTTATCGGATTCTTGGTCGTAAAGTAAGACCAGGTCACCTTCTGAGAAGACACGGGGTTTGACATTTTTGTCGAACTACGCTTTGACTCGTTTCTTATGGGCTTCGTTAGCCAAAGCGGCATCACGACGGGTTTCATCCAATTGGATTAATTCCAAGAAACGAGCTTCTTCTTCTGAAGTTCCGGGGAGGAGATCAATTGCGAGTTTGAGAGACGAGATTTCGCACTGGATTGGTAAGACTGCTTCCAGGCCATATACCAATTGGAAAGGTGTAAACCTGGTTGCATTCCTTACCGATGTTCGGTAAGCCCACAAAGCTGAGTACAGGATTATGTGCCATCTTCTTTTGTGAACTCTAATCATCCTTTGCAGCATGCACTTTAGGACCTTGTTGATTGCTTCAACTTGTCCGTTGGCTTGCAGATAATATGGAGTAGAGCTGTCGTGAGACAACCCTAGTTTGGCAGCTAATTCGACCATCATGTGATTGCGAAAATGCGATCCATTATCTGTGACTATAGCCTGTGGTATGCCGAATCTGGCGACTACATGATTGAAAAAGAAGAGCGCAGCTGTTTCACCAGTATTATCTAATGTAGGCATCGCCTCGGCCCATTTGGTAAAATAGTCAACTGCGACTATGATATACCCATGCCCCCCGGTCGAGGTGGGGTTACATGTCATGAAATCGATGCCCCTTTTGGCGAATGGCCCAACAACCACTATTGGCTGCAGAGGTGTGGGTGGTCTTCTGGTTTTACTATTGAAAATTTGACAAGCATGGCAACTTCTGACTGCGGTTATGCAATCTTTGAACATTGTTGGCCAGAAGTATCCTACTCGTAAGATTTTTTGCGCTGTAGCATATCCAGATTGATGCCCCCCACATGCTCCTGAATGAAAATCATTCAGGACTTTTTCGGCCTCCTCATGGGTGAGGCACCTTCTTAGAACTGTATCGATACCTCGTTAGTAAAGTGTATCACCGACGATCATGTAGTCTTTTGCTTGGTATAGAATACGTTTTTGTTCGGAGTGGGAGGTGTTTGGCCTGTATTTTTGGGTTTGGAGATAAATTATTATATCTCCATACCACTAATTGCTTGAAGATATTAGAAACAAACTTTCGTCCACGATTGTTTCTTCGGATGTTTCATCGTTGGATGACGATGGGAGATCGCACAATAATTCTGCGAAGACTAGAGCTTTCTTCGACTTGGATTTTACAAATTCTAGATCAAACTCTTGTAGGATTGCTATCCATTTTGAATATTTTCCCCCCAACAATTGTCGCGACAATATATAAGTCATGGGGTTGCAATCTGACAGAATGGTATTTTTCCGAAAGAGGACATAGTGTCGAAATATCTGTATCGCTTGAACAGCTACAAGTGCTAGTTTTTCAACGTAAGAATATTTGCTTTCTGTATCATTTAAGTTTTTACTTAAATAATATATAGGATGTTCAATTCCATCGACTTCTTGAACTAAAACCATTGCGATGGTCGTATATACTGCAACTAGATACATATTAAAATCTTTTTGATAATCAGGAGCGTACATTAATGATGCTTTCGTTAATGATTCTTTTAAAGCATCAAAGGAAGCTTGCGCAACCTGATCCCAAACAAAGGGCACTTCCTTTTTCAAAAAACGTGTATAACCTTTAGCAAGTTCGGCGTAATTTGGAATGAACCTCCTCAGAAAGTTCGCTTTCCCTTGGAGTTTCTGAATCTGAAGCAAATTTGAAGGTGGAGGCAAATTTATGATTGCCTGGACCTTACATGGGTCGAGACGAATCCCGTCTTTTGAGACTATAAATCCAAGTAAATGACTAGAACTGACGCAAAATACACATTTGTGTGGATTGAGTCGTATCTTGTAGTGTGGGCAACGTAGAAATATCGCTCTTAAATGCTGCGGGTGATCAGTCCGCTTTCGCGAATGAGCCGGTAGGTCGTCGAGGTATGGTTGAACGATGTTTTTGATGTCATGGAAGGCATAATTCATTGCCCTCTGAAACGTCGCCCCTGCGTTCTTCAAACCAAAGGGTAATTTTCGATATGTGAACGTGCCCCACGGACAAATAAATGCAGTCTTTGACTGGTCCTGTGGGTGGATATTTATTTGATTATACCCGGAGAATCCATCCATGAATGAAAAGATTTTGCATCCGGCACATTCATCAATTATCTGGTCGATGAAGGGTGTAGGGTAGTTGTCTTTTGGACAAGCTTGATTTACATCCCTATAATCGACGCACACTCTAATTGTTCCTTGTTTTTTCATAACAGGGACAATATTTGATACCCAATCGGTTAGAGGAACCGGGTAGATGAAACCAACATGGAGAATTTTTTCAACTTCTGCCTTAATGGCAGTGGCTTTCTTGGGGTGCACCTGCCTTAGCCGTTGTCGTACTAGTTTGACATCTGGATACATCTTAATTTCGTGTTCAACGATACTTGATTCAATGCCTGGCATTTCACTGTATGACCAAGCAAAGACATCTCTGAATTCGCGAAAAAGAGCGTTATATATTTCCAGTTCTGAAGGAGAACAACATTTGCCAACATAAATATTCTCTACAACATCTGTTTTGGTCGATATATTTATGGCGATAGTCTCTTCAATGTTGGACAAGTTTGGCTCGGAATCCACCGTGTTTACAGTATTCGATAGGAAATCAAAGACTGAAGGATGATAAAGGTCATCTTGAGTATCTTCTCCACAATCCGGAAGAAGGGAACGATGGTGGAATCATTCCATGGTGCTCCTTCAATTACCATTGATTGGACAATTCCTTCGTCGGTGACATGCACTTGCGGCCAAGGATCTGAAGGGGTACAATATTCTTTAGACCTATCTATCCAAATGCTTGATGAGCGTTGATTTGGGTTTGCCTCCCATGCTAGGAACATTTATTGCTACAATATTTCCGTTGGGCTTGGGGGCAAAACCATTGCATGATCCATGTCGATATCGTTTTCTGAGATCTTCTTAGAAGATATCATATTGCAGGTTCCTATCGACGCTACTTCCTCCAGGTTGATTGGAGGTGGAAGGGCGAAAGTTCCCATTAGTATAGGATCTTTTAGTAGGCCTACTCCGATATTTTTAAGCGAATGGGGGCTTCCATGGATCATGGGAATGCTTCCTGTAACTTGAGAACCATTGGGGAGGAAGTTTTGTTGATCGACAATTGTAATCCCTCCTTGAAAGGGAAATGCAATCTTCCTAAAATAGGTCGACACAACAACAGCCATAGCATATATCCATGGTCTTCCTAGTAGGATGTTGTAATCAAGATTGCCATCGATTACTTCAACATCTATTTCTACTGTTTTACCTCCTAGTTCAACTTTCAAGTTACTTAGAATACCATATGGGGTATATGTCCTTCCGTTGAATGCTTTTAATGTCGTCGAAGATCGCGACAAGGTTCGAGATCCTAAAGTTTTCCAACAACTCATCGACATAATGCATATAGATTCCCCCTCATTAATAATTGTTCGATGAACAATTTTGTTGAGGGCTTTCACTTGAACAAGGAAAGCTAGTTGAGCTGGTAATTGAGGATCGTATCCTTTATGATCGAAGGATACAAGATTGGAATCCTTTGGGTCTATCCCACCAATGGCTGATAATAAAGCCTGCCTTTGGGATGGGCAATTCTGTAGTACTTCAAGAGTCGACATAGCGGATGGCGATTGGGCCAAATCTTCCACTATATTATAATGTTGTGCCGCTCTAGCGCGGGGATTAAACATCGACTTGTGTACTACTCCCTTTGGCGGTTTTATTGTCAATTCAGGAATGATGGGTGGCGCAACTTCTGTCGAAGTTGTTGTCAAACTACTAGGTTGATCTTTATCCTTGTTGTTCGACAGTTGTGGATTCCCATAATCTTTGTTCCTTGTCGATATCAAAGCATCATTTTGCTGTTTTGAAACCGACAACATTAGCACTTGAGACGGGGAAGCATTTCCACTTTCAACCAGATTTGTTCCTGGATTTGGAAACGGATTAGTTAACACTGCGGAGGTTTTTTAATTCTTGAAGAATTTCTTAACCTCAGCTCTGTGTGGACAATTTGCGGTCCAATGATCCTCATTGCATATAAGGCATGGATTTTTTGGTTTCCTATCTCCAGGAGGGTTTGAAGAAGATTTTTCAGGTGATGATTCCTCCTGTTTCTTCTTCTTCCCTTTGCCTTTTTTCTTGCTCCCTGGTTGTTTGGTTTCTTTGCCTTTATCTGTTGATACGACATTTACTTCCAAAGCAAGAAGTTAATCTTTTTCATTTTGACTTGAAATCTTACGGGCCTTTTTGGATGTAGCCTTTGTCGATTTCGTGTCTGTTGTGCCAATCACGCCATCGTCGGCATGAGAGTCATTGTTCGATTTAGGAGGAGGAGGAATTGAGAATTCCGGTCTAGGGGCATCAGGTATTTTATCGTAGAGCGTGTCGGACTGAGTGTAAATCAAGTCCAGATATTGCGCACAAGCGATAACTTGCTCTTATGTTATGACTCCCCCCTTTGCCACATCTTCCGTGACGGAAGGCAGTAATGACTTGATAAACCATTCAACTAAGAGCTGATCGGGGACATACATTTTTACCATTCTACGACGACGTCGCCACTCATGTATAGGATCAGATATGTGAGTGGCCGTTGTCTGTTTGAAGTTGGTAAGAAGTTTTGTTCCCGTTTCGTACCTTATTGGTAACTGAAAATGGGTTTAAAAGGTTGTGGCTAAGGTACTGAAGTTGTCGAACGAAGCTCTAGGCAATTCGATGTACCATTTTGCCGTCGGACCCGTTAACGTCCTCTGAAAGAGGCGAAGTCTTATCGAATCATCATTTAGGGTGTTTGATGAACACCATAGATGAAAGGTCATCACATGATTCGACGGATCTTCACCCGGATTTCCATTAAATTTAGGAATATCTGATGGAAGTTTATGCGGAATCGCTGGCCACCAAGGGGTGTAAGCGATTGGATCGTTTGTTAACCGATTTAAATCAGGTAACTCTAAAGTTGCCACAAAGGGTAACTGTTGATTCAGGTTAGGTGAAGCATACCTAGGATAAGATGGGATTGCCTGAGCAGTTAGTCTTTGCATACCGGCATAATGCATTTGATGCTGGTAACTTTGGTAAGGTTGGTGGGCATGACCATTGTAAAATGGTTGATTTTGACCATTTTGAATATACGCCTGTCCACTATTTGCAAAGATTTGTTGCTTAGAACCTTGGTATACTTGTTGGAATTGCGGTGGTTGGTATTGTACTAGCCATGGTTGTGAAGCCATGTGCTGTTGACCGATACTAACAGTTTGACCAAGATGAGGGGTAATTGTACCCGTCTGAACCTGTGCCATTCCACCAGTCGGCGATTGTGGTTGAGTCGCAGGGTCAAGGGGCTATTGCATTACAACCTGAGAAACCTGAGGTTGGCATACAACAGGCAGCGCTTGAACTTGCGATACCGTCACAATAGCTGGCGTAGTTGGTATATTTGACATAGGTAAGCATTGTTGCATCGAATATACAACTCTTGGTTGTTGAGGTAGTATTGGTACCCAACCGCTTGAGGTAATTCCAGTATAACTTGAATGTTGTTGTGAACTCCCGTATGGATATCCTCCCAGAGGGGATAATGAAAGGGTATACTACCCCCCATATGGTGGTAATCCAGAACTCAAGGGAATTGTTTGCCCTTGGGGGCCAGACTGCCAAAATTGACCTCCAAATGGATCAATTTGTTGAGACTCAACATAAGAGTTTTCGGATATTATTCCGGATGAACAAACAGGAAGAGACCATACTGTCGAAATAGCCCCTGAGTGGACTACTTCTAGCGGTTGAGAGCTAGTCGGGACAGATGGTATATCGGCGAACATTGTCGGAGTGATAGCAGGGAGTTCTGCCATCGCTGTGTCAGACGACACAGTCCTAGATGTTGATGGTTGTTCAGACATTTGTAGTCTATCCAAAAGATTACCTAGCGATTCTACAGGAGCTTCCGCTAGTGGTGGACTAACCTTTGATGAAGAAGGATATAGAGTGATCCCGACTCCAAATTGCGATGGAGTACTTGTTGGAGGATCTTCTACAATTTCTTCTATGGCAATCAGACCAGGTGGAAGGGGAAGACCGTCAGGTCGGTAGAATATTTCTGGTGCCGAAGAAGGTATGGAATCGACAGCGACAAATGTTTGAAGAGCAAGACTCTCCGAACCAGTTGTAGATGGAACTGGTTTGGTAACACAAGTGTTTACTCTCAGACTAGGATCAGTATCACTGTCCTTCTGTGGCTACTGAACATCTTCTGTAGAGGCAGGGATTCCAGAAATGTTTGGAGTAACCGGAGTCTCTGATGTCGTTGGAACACTTGTTCTAACTTTAATAGGAGATTTGGAATCGGTTAAACGAGTTCTCTTTGTCCGTACTGGCTTCGATTCCGGAGACAAAGACGGTTGACTCGTAAGCCTCCGCGAATGATGGGGTTTCAATTGACTTTCTTCCACAATTGCAGATTACTTGATCAACTAAAATAAAGGGGAAGTATGTTTCCGAATTAAATGAATTTTAGACGCTTTGACACAACTTTTTTTTTCAGTTTTTAAGAGTCGAGAAAAAACAAAAGATGACTCTAGTCTCCTTCGATTTTTAATGAGCCTGAAGTGACAAGTGCTCAGATGGACCTTTTCTGTTAAGGAGTCTGAAAAGGAACGAAAGGGACTGCTCTGGAAATCTAGGTAGAGGGATTACCAAACCAATCGCAAAACTGCAGAATACTTTTTACGGTACGGCAGTCAATCTTCCCGAATGCTGTGTTCAGTGCATTGCGATCGATAGGGCGGCAGACACAGCTTCCTATGGATAAAGGATTAAGCCTATTGGGGTCTCCCAAAATATACTCGACGGTACGTGGGAGCACAAGTCCGTACTGGCACTTATCGTCTCAAAGTGGAGGAATCACCCAACCATCAGTGAGAACAACAGTTACCAGGCTTTACGACGCCGGAATACGTCTCTAGCCTAGACTTCTAAATGTTGTGCGTTAACTTCCAAAGCGTTGTTAGATTCATTGAATTTATTTTAAGTTGATCTTGTTTATGAAGTTTTCCTTTCGGGTTCACCACAAGATGTAGATGTAATTCCTAAAATGCAATCTAAGATGATAAACAAACTTTTTATCTCCTTTATGCAATGAAAATCCTAGCTACTAGGGAAAAGAAAGACAGAATCTTTTCACAAAGAGCAAAGAGCACACTCTAAATGGACTTTCCTAAATCAAGTCAATCAGACTGTCTATATGCAAATGCACATGCCTGTATTTGTTTTCGACTTTCTTAGTATATGAATGCTAAAAGGAAAGTTGATTCACAAATCTGAATTTCTTTTCAAGCGACAAATATAAACAAGTTTCTTTTCGAAATCAAAAAATGGGGATGATTACAACACCTTACGATTTTGAAATGAATACTTGTTCTTGACACTAGAAAATTACAAACTCAGACCAAAAGAAATAGTAACAGGATAATTGACCATCAACAGCAATCAAGCTCTTTCCTACGATTGAAATCGACACTTGCGACAATTTCAAATCAAAGGGCGACAGTATGATTACACTACTTTCACAAAAGAGAACTGTAAATGACTCAACAAACACACAAAAGCATCTACAGTTCTTTTGTACAAAGGAGGCGGAATAACAGTAAGGAAAAGGGGTTTCAAACAGACATACATTGATCATAGGAAGCAAAATTCAAGAATAGAACTGGAAAGAATTAACCACAGAAGCCACAACTGCACAGAGCTAGTCTGATCAGCGCACCTATAACACAGAGAATCTGAAATGCAGCGCAGGTTGACCACTCGGGAAGTGCGCTGAAATTCAGAATCTCTGAACAGTACCTGCGTTGGGCTAGAAACGAGAGTCTGTTCGGATTCCGGGTCACAATTTGCAGTTCAGTTCTTGGGTTTTGGCCGAGTAAAAAGAAATCAGTAATGCAACAATCAGGGGTAGATCTAAGGAGGATCTAAGAGCTATCACAAGGGCAATCAGATAGTTTGTGAATCGGTTGTTTAAATCATAAACAGATCCAGTAGATGGATTGAAGTAGCGGTTGTCTACTTTGGATTTGTTATGGCAAATGCAGTTCAAATGCTACTTGTAAGTTTATGAAACAAACAACAAAGAATGACAAACAAACAAACTAATTATTTCCCCAGTGGAGTCGCCATTTTGTTACAGGGAAAAGTGTCTATTTAGAACTGCTCTATCCCACTAAGGTATGACAACTGCCTTAGAAACAAACATAGAAAAGCTACTTTTGTTTTTCCTTTATGAATTATAGATAGAGAGGAACAGAAAGACCAACCTCTGTCTTGCGCCAATCTCCTGATTTGATCCTTTTCTTCTTTGATAGTCCTCATCTACCTGCTCCCTTGCACGCCCAGCTTCACAAAGTACTTGTAAGATCACAGAAGCATAGCACTATACAAATACATGGATCTATAATCATAAACAATCTAGGGTCAGATGTAAATTGACCATACAAATGTAATAAGCATCAATGACACAAAAGCATGGAGGAAAACTCAAATAACTTTTATTGATAAACAAGAAAAGAGCCAAGAGGAGTTACAACCGGTTGTTCTGACCCAGCATCAACCTCCCAGAAAAGAAGCCCCTCTTCACCTCAAACAAAGCTTAGATCACCCAACAATCTGATGTTTGTCTCAGAAAACCAACAGCAATTCCTTACAATATGCAAAATTCCAGCCTCTGGATCTCTGGGATGAGGGATCCATATATAGATATTTGTAAGGGGGATGAGTCAGCTTGTGATTTGATTAGTGTCTTCTCTCTGATAGTTCTTGCTTCCACTTGGAGACTGATGGCCTCTTACTCATCCTTGGTCAAATTCAGTGAGGCAAGTGTCACAGGAGAAGATTCTGGAAGCTTCCATTGCCTCTCCACCTCGCGGAATGACACTGCCATTTGTCATTTCTCGCCCATCGCACCCCACAGAAGGGACTTTTGAAATGCAACGCACCCTCACAGTGTATTTTGGTGAGATGCAACGCACTTAGCCGGTGGAGCAGCTGCAATGATCCTGTTTTGACCAATTCTGAGCAGTTTCTCATGGAGAACTTCTAGGAGAAGCTGTAATCTGTTGACATTGTTCCTTTAAGGGTTAGAACAACACTTTTAGGGACTTAGGAGCCCTTGGTTTATGGACATTTCATGCTTGGGGTTGTAGGGCCCAAAAATGTCTATAACAGTCGCATAGTCTTAGAGCTCTATGTAGCTGAAAGAAGGCGCGAGACTATAAACTACACTGCCCGGCTTGGGGAACTGCGCGATTGGAGGATTTTGTGGAACGAGAAGATCAGTGAACAACATATCAATAATGTGCAGTTGGCCCTCCAGGGAGACTCTACCATCATCGTCATGACCGCAGTAACCAACCCAAACGAGTGCATAGTTCACGTCGTGGAGGAGGCATGCCGAATGGTCCTAAAGTTGACCATTCCCAAGGGAGAACTGATTGAGGTGCACGTTCGCAAGGTTGCTATAGGGGTGCATAATTCTCGCACAGAGTTGGATAAGGTTCAGCTGGAGTTGAACCTACAGATTGAAAGCTTACAGTTGAAGGTACATCCTTCAACTCCACCGAAATTAAAGGAGCAGCACGCAACTGCTGACACAGAGGTGGTAGAGGGGGTAGACAGTGCAGTAGCAGACTACACATGACTTTTTGAACAGTTGTTCGAGGTCCTGACGAGCCTGCAGGAGGATCCTAATGTAAAACGGTTGGAGACAGAGGCACAGGAACTACAGCAACGCTATGACGAAGTAAAAGGTACAGTGTGCATCGTCGCTCTCACACAGAGACTGGCGAAGCTGCATGAGGCCAAAACATTGAAGGAATAGGTAGATGCAACGTAACACAAAGGGTCAGTGCTGAAGGCGCGCTTGAATCCCTAGATGGATGAAGCTTATTTGGTCACGACCTTTATTGAAGGCAAGCTTACTAATCTGTAAGCGACTCAGCAAAAGCTCAAGGTTGACACTTCACGACTAGTGACAGAGCAGTTGGTTGAAGAAGTGTAGAAGGCAGCCGCACAGTACACCACCGAGGTTTCTATTATACAGGTCGAGCTGGGAGGTTTTTACGCTAAGATCTCTACAACCATAGAGTGACTCAAGGGCGAGTCACCATGTTTGTGTTGGGGACTTGTTGGGAATGGGTTCCCCTAAGAGTAGTTTTGGGGCTAAAAGCCCATGTTTTGGTATAATTTTGTAATAAAGTTGTAAAGTCTCTACATTTTGTGAACGTGGAGCACGAAGGAGTCAAAAGTCATAAATGGTTGTCTGTCCTTATTTTGTAAAGTGTCAAGTCGGCTTTAAAGATCTACCCATGGTCCATGGACCATGGGATTGTATAAATAGGAGCTAAGTAAGTAAGCTCTAAGAAAGAAAGAGTTAAGTTAAGTAGCAAGAAAGGAAGAAAGTAGCCTAAGTGTTCTCGGGTCTAAGCATAGGTAGAGGATTTGCAGTTGAGTGCGTAGAGGCCTAGGGTGGAAGTCTGCAATTGAGTGTGCAGAGGCCTAGGGTGAGCCTGCAACTGAGTGCGCGGACCCCTGCAGCTATGTGCGCAGGGTAGATAAAGTCTATATTAAACTTGAATATATCATTAAAGAGAAGTATCGTGCAATTACTGTGTATTTTTTCCTATTAATTCATCTGATTATATTGCGTTTTGGGTTTAATTTATAATGTTTATTTGATGCGCAAATATATGTGATGGTATCAGTTAATTGAACGCAAGTAAGGATATCAGTTTACACGGTGCTAATTGTGATAAATTAGTAAGATAAGTAAAACACTTGAGATAACTTAGCAACCTACACAATACATTGTCATAGCTGTGCGAAAGTACCTAGACCACGGGTTAGGGCTACATGCAAATCAATTATACACCTTAGCGAAGGTATTGAAGGTCATAATTAAGGGTAGACTCATAGAGCACTAAGGCTTAAATGACTTACGCGAAAGTAGGGGCAAAGGGTATAAACCGACATCACAACCATCTCAGGGTGCGGAAACTTGGTTCTAGCATCCCCCCATACTGCTTCAGGTGAGACTTTGGTCTGCGCTCCACAGGCTGATGTCGAAAGGGCCAGTAGTGTAGGGATTTGTTTGGCTAACTAACGTTGAACTTGCGTCAAGGCCCACAAAGCGAACATTTGGTATGTTGGGATGTTATTTAGATTTTTGAGCTTTGGAATTGCAGGATGGATTTCAAAATCCAGGGAAGAGGTGGTCTCAAGGTTCATTCCCAAAGGCCTAGGAATCCCTTGACCAGTTTTGGTGGGATACACGGTAAAGCTTGAGGGAGCCGTCTCGGCTTAGGGCCTACTGATCCAGGTTTGGATTGCAGTAAAGCCTGAGATACAAGGAGATGAAAATTTCCTCAAGGATAGTGATGGATTATGGATGGAATTCCAAGTTCTATTTAGTTGTGATCATAGCACCAATTTTGGTGTTGTTAGTTCCAGTCTTCGCAGCATGTCACCAGGGATCAACATGTGCTCTTACTATGTCTAGTTTTCAGAGATGTTGTGCACATGATCTTCAGTGCAAATCATATCGTAAGTATTTCCATCAGACAAAACTTAGAAAAATATTTCCAATGGTATATCACACTCCCATAACCAGTTTCTGGATCAGAAGATATGATCAAAATGAATGAGTGATTCTTGGTTATGCATGTTTTGAGGTCAGTTGCTGGACACAATGACAAGTTTAGTACAAGATCAGTTTCTGAAATAATGGTAAGGAATTTTTCAAAAGTGAAAGATATTTTTGTCCATAAAATACCAAATAACATAAACCTCCTTGATTTTATGCACAGGTGCTACTATGTCGAAGATATGCAGTGATATTTGGAGCTACATTAAAACAAAACAAATTTTTCATATTTTTTACTGTTTTAGTCATTTTAGTGCGGTGCCATTTCACAACAGATGAAAAGTAATTTTGAAAAACCCAAGGAGGTTTTTGTTAACCATGAGTCATATAACAAAAACCGCTTTCAGTTTATTCACAGGTGTCGTAAATTTGAATATGTGATTAGATCTTTACAGCTCATTTTGACAGATTTAAGTTTTTAATGATTTTCTGTTTTAGAGATAATTTTGTGGCACAGATTCTGAGCAACTGGAAATGAATTTGCATAATTTGAGAGAGGTTTTTCTCCAACATGAACTTATCTAAAAAAACATCTTTCTGTTTTGTAACAGGTGTTATGGTTTAGGATATACGAGTTCATCTTAAACACCTATTTTCAGAAATTTGGTCCAAGTTTAATGTAACTGATTCTATTTTGAAGAAGATGGTTGAGCTCAATTCCCTTAGTACAGGGATGAGAAAATGTATATATTTTATGAATTTCATAGTGTAGAGGTTTGATTTTGGTAGGAGAGAGGTTTTCTTGTCTTTGTGTAAATTTTTTCCTGAATATCATTTTAATAAAGCAGTCTTTTGCCCTTTGGATTTAGGATTCATCACGATGTTGATGTTTAGTATGTTTTTCCTGTAATTCATTTACACATTTTTTTTTTTTAATTTTAATTTTTTTTTCTTGCCTTGTTACAACATTATCTAAGTGATATTTTAGGAATTCATCCGTAATGATGCTCCTTTCATGATGATTTCGCTGTTAGTTGTAATGGTTGTCTTAGCAGAATTCATCCTTAGCTAGATGCTCTGTTGAGCAACCTCGTGATTCTCTTTCATATAAAGTTGTTGTTGCAGATTCATCCTTTTTCTGATGCCTGCAGGGCAGAGGGCTTACTCCCTCATACTTCTCACATTTACAATCTTCACTTGGCTGAACATGGCACTTAATTTTCCCCAGGTTTGTTGGCAAAACCTGACATCGATTCCATAGTCCAAATCATCCTTTCTCTTGTTGTTTTGACCCAAAACAAATCCAATCAAATCCTCTAAGCTACTATACCTAGCCTAAAATCCATATTCAATTCAGTCATCTCAACTGAGATTGATAAGGAGAGAGCCCTGTCCCGACCTGGTAGGGCTAGCTGCCAGGTTAAGTATGGTTTGATGTTACCCTAGACCTGCCTTCCTTCAACCTAAGGTAGATTTAGGCACTAACAGGTGTGATCACGGTTTGATGGGGGTGGAGGTGGTTTAACCTCTAGATTCCCTTGGTTGTTCTATGAGATCCCACATTCATGCTTGGAATATGGCACGACGGTCATTGACTAAAAAAGAGATTTGGTCTAGCCATGTCCATGGTCGGGTGGTACTTGAAAGTCTCTAACCTCGTCGAATTTGATTATGATTAATAAAATCTAAGTTATAATAATTTTACACTGATTTGTATGTGGATTTAATGGTTGTCATATCTTTGATATTTATATGGTTCTATGCTAGCTATAAGCATGGTGGAATGACTAGTTTTTGTCATGGTTATTTCATATATTTATGTGTAACTATTAAATGTATGGATCCAAGACCTAATTGATAATGTGGTAGTTTAATGGAGGAGGTGATCCTTTTGGTTACGTTTCATAAGTTATTTCAATCATTTATGCTATGTCTTGTATCCTAGACCTGAAGGTTGCATTGATGCCAAGTGTTTGATAGAATGTCAATCCCGGTTGGGGATGCTCGGGCCTAGTCCTAAGGGTGATTTTTTATTGGTTAACATTGTTATCATGTTTTTAATGAATTCTGAAAGTTACAACAAGTTTTGGGCAAAGGACAGGATTCTACGCTAGAAAAGTCACTTAAATCTCAGGGTCACTGGCACATAACTAGCAATTTTGGTCCACAGTCGCTAGCAGGAAGGCCCGTCAGAGCGACTTTGGGGTTTATGGTTTCTCCCTTTCCCATAGCATGAGAGAGACTATGGCCTAAGAGTTGCAGACTAGCAATGGGAACCAGGGATAGGCTGTCTGAGTGGCTTACTTGTCTCCTGAGGGTTTTGTTGATGATGTTGGATGATTGTATGTGATGTTCCATTGATTACACTTCCTTAAGGTGACATAGGAGTTTGAATCTGATTTTAGTAGCATCTCTCATCATGTTTACCTCGGTTGGCATAGTTACTTTGGGTATACTTGGGAGGGGGAGTTACAATTGGTATTAGAGCATGGTTTCACTCTCCTTGGGTGAATGTGTTGGTCATGCATGCATGTGAGTTTCATGTGCATCTCTTACACTTACATTCCATGTGCTTGTTGCATTGCATAATGTTGATGACGGTTGTAGTAGGGTTGTCATGAGGAACTTGATGATTTATTTTATGGAATGCATCGTCATGAGTAATGCAACATTTGGTTTCATTCTTGATTACATCCTTGTACATTGGGTTTTATTCTTGGTTATTTGATTACATGCATCAGTCTTGTAGGTTGATTACAAGAATTGATCGCTTATGCTCGACTACATGTGGTGATGTGTATGTGTAGTTGATTAAACATTGCTTATGCAGATTGCTAGTTGCATGAGACAATGTGTATAATGGAGTAATGGTTGTGGTCATGAATGTATGGTCTTGGTTATGGTTATGCATGAATAGTAGGCCAAACATGCCTTGTGAAGTCATGGTATGCAATTTAGGTCATCGAGGTGATATTGGTATGTTATGATGCTAAAGTGTTTGTTGAGGTAGAGTAGGAGATGCAGATCATAATAACGAGGTTGCATCATTGGACTTTGGGGTAACAACATATCGTCATATAGTTATTGTATGTTTGGCATATAGGTATGTAAGTCAAGGATTGTCATCTGCATTAGGTTTATATACATTAGGTTTATGTACATGTATTTTGATGTTATGGTTACATTCATGATAAATGTTAGTTGATTACTGTAGTTATATGCACATGTGTCAGATAATCAACAATGATAGTAACTTGTAGTTGTATGCATTGCTATTTTTGTTTTATATTAGATAACCTGATGATTATGTTATATGTTGTTGATGAGTATGTTATAGGTTAAATTGTTGTTATATGATAGTTAGCTTGACGATTAGGTTATATGTTGTTGATGAGAATGAATGTTAGCTTGATGATTAGGGTTATAACATTTATACCTTGATGTTATATGTATCATGCTAAATTGGATTGGCCTATGAAGATGGCTATGTTTACGATATTCATGCATGAGCCGACCTATTTGTGATATGGTTTTGTACTAATCTAGATTGATTTTGCATATGTGTGAACGATAATTTTGTATGAGTTATGATGTAAAGATGTTAGCTAGTGACTATTATGGATATCATGATCTTATTTATGTTTGAGTTGATATGTTGTGAAGTTATATCATGCTAACTAGATTGATTGTGCAGACAAAATAGCCTCCCATGATACACAGTAAGGTACAATTTTACTTATGTTGTGTATTTGTTGCTTGAATCTTTGATTATGTCGTCTAGTTCATTTATTTAACATGGTATGTTGCAAGTTGGTCGAATGTTTGATGAATTTCATAATATGAGTATGTGTTCAAATGATCTTGTTTTAAGATGATTTTGCTAATACTTATGAGTTGAGATAGTTGACATGTAATTGAGTATGATAGGTGAGAGTTTTAGCATTATGTATTATGATTGATGACTATGAGTTGACTATGGATTATGACATGATTGTTAGTCTTGGTAAAGGTTGATTTCAAATTGATAGTTATGATTGTCTTGTTATGTGGAACATCTGGTTGACATATGTGAGCAGTAGCAGGAAGCATGTTTGGTATTAGCATGACAAGGTAATAGTTTATGTGCTTATATAACTAACAATTGGGTGATGTGACAACACATAGTAAGCCTCAATTGCAGCAAGGAAAAAGGTAAAAGAAAGGAATTGGGAAAGAATATATTTGGTAGGTTTGGAAACCCTAATTCCAAAAAAATGAGTAGTTTGCATACAGGGAGTCTTCTTCACCTTGATTTTGTTGACACTATGTGGATATGTGCTAGATTCATGAACATGTACTTGATAGGTATATTAGCTAGTCTCTAGTTACAGGTGGATCTGTCAAGATAACTCGAGTTCCTTGAGAGATGGTGTGGATGTGTTCAATTGTAAGGCAACAAGATTGACACGAAAAGATAAAGTAATTGATGTACTGTTATGTTTATTTATCCACTAACATTATGTGTTTATGGCAGTATAATGCAAGGAGTTGCATGGCAAAAGAGATTTCCATGAATCATGAAGAAGGCTCAGGTTGAGATTTCATGTCGAAGCACTGGGAACCATGGGGATTGAGTAATTGTGTCTATTATTAGTATTGTGCTTTTGGTACTTTGTGATTGTTGCACTTGATTTGCAATTTTTCTTTTGTCTGGTGCATAGTTATGCGACTTTGTTGTGTTGCGGTATTGTTGTTATGGGTTTTCGTGACCTTCTTCTTGTTTGTTTCTTGGGTTTCTTTTTATGTTTTGAGTCTTGGAAATTGGTTGGGAAAGAGGAAAGTTAATGGAGCTTGTTGAGATCTATGTGGTACCCAATGGATAATGTGAGACTCAGATGAAGCTTCATGCATGAGTAGGTGTAACGGAAGATAAGACTATGACAGTCGGTTGGATTGGTTGGTCCATTGTGGTAAATGGATAGTGGCAGTACAGACATAAGAAAGCTAACCATAAAAGGTAAAGAAAATAGATATGAGGTGTTGGATACCTTGGTTATGTTGGGAATGATTGTTCTTAATGTTGTGCATGAATAAGGAAGTTCTCTTAGCATAGACCTTATGTTATCTGGTAATTATGTTATGATCATGATTATGCTGATGTTTATATATGTATGCATCTATGTCGTTGTCTGACAAGATGATGATTGTTTTATGCTCATGATTATATATGTATATATGTATGTATGTTGTCACTGTCCATGGTTGTCAGGGATCGTTCTTGTGGAGGAATGATTTCTTATGCAGGTGAATGGCATGAAGAGATTCCTCATTCATGAGGAATCAAGTGGGAAGAGTAGTCACGACAAACATACAAGGTCAGTATCATGTGGATATGAATTGATACTATATACTTGTATTATGCACATGTTTATGACAAGTAATATGGAAGGATACATCAACGAAATGAAAGCAGTGTGGTCTGCGACATGTTGGGACATAAGACAATGGGAGCAAGGTTTCTTAGTAGAGACAATATTCTTTTGGATGTGAGGTACTATTGTTGTGCATATGTTGTACATGTTTCATCTATGATGTTGTGTGCATGCATTGTTGTGTATACATAGCGTGTGTACATGTCATTTATGCAATGTTATGTATAGGATGTTACAGATAGTGTTGTGTGAATATTGCATATGTAGTGTTGGGTATAGATAGTGCTATGTACATGATGGATATGCGGTGTTGTGTGAATATGGTGTTGTGAACATGTTGGATATATAGTGTTGTGTACAGATGACATTATGTACATGTTACACAGTAATTTGTCACTGCCTTCACTCCAATCCTTCTACTGTTTCATGTGTCCAAGTCAAACATGCTCATATTGAACAAATGCTCTCTTGTGCTGCCAAATGACCCACTTTTCCTAAGTTATCTGCCTCATCGCGATTGTGGACTTAATAGACGCGCTGAAGGGCGTTCATAAACAGTCCATCTACGTTGCCAGCACGAAAGTACATCTGATTCCAGCGATGGTCCAATTTCATGCTCCAGCGAGAGGTTACTTATTATTTTTAGCGACGATCTGACTAGCTACATTGCTCACTAGCAATGTCAGTGCTAAAGCTCAGTTATGCACCCACAATGATCCAGATTGGGCGAATTTTTTCCAACAGTCGGCCTTCTGGATGACTCCAGACCTAGTTGTTGGCATAGTTTGTGTCGCCTTTCCTCCTCTGGTGTGGTTGTTCCATCATTTGTGCTACCTTCCTTGGGGATACGCTCACTCTTCCACCTTTCATGGAGACTCCTTCTCCTATTTAAACTCTCACCATTGCTATGCACTGCTAGTTTTGGATAGTTGGCTAGTTGGTAAATTCTTGGATTGAGTAGTGTTGTTAGTGTAGCTGGTGTGAGTGTGACAAGTGTGGGATTGTTGATAGTTTGTGGAAGGTTGTGAAGTGCCCTTAACTTTGTGTAAAACTTATGAGTGATAGAGAACCTTGCATGTTGGGAGATCCATATTCAAAGAGTGAATTCTTGAGGAACATGCTGGCTGGATCCCTTTGAGAAGGCTTGCGGCGTCAAGACTTTGGTTGTAAGCTTGCTCTTATTTCATTATTAATACAATCAATGATTTTTTCTTATGTCTTGTATGTAATTTACTTGATAGCTCATGACTTCTTGACTTTGTGAGTAAATAGATCATTGTTGTTTTCCGGTTACGTGCTTTGTTTTATTTCCTTTGCATTGTTTCAGGTTGATCACTCATTAGGAGAAGGAAACGGAAGCTGGAGCAACTCAACGAAACTCCATTGACCACCGGTTGAGGTAGGCCTCCAACTATGACTGTTTAAGGAAAGCTATTGTTGATCTGTCCTTGTTTGTGACTAGACCCACTCTAGGGCTAGAGGGGTTGCCTCTGTCTGCAGAGGGAACACTTTCCTGCATCACAAATTGGTGACTCCGCTGGGGAGTTTGGCCTATGTTCTTCCCTTGTTTGCTCTTGTTTTGATTTTTGATTTGGTCTCTTTTGAAGTTTGGGGATTAGTTATCAGTCTTTTGAGTTTCCTGGCTTGATTTGGGAAGTACCTCTATTTGATTGAAGGATTGACTATATTTGATTTGGGAGTTTTTGTTCGCCTGTCATTGTTTTGAACATCATCGCGGATTTAAATTTAACAGTCGCGCTGTCATCACGCTCACCCTTTTGTAATATCCTGTGCATCGCGTAATTACGTCTCACAGTCGCGACGGTTCTGAAAATCCGACCATCGCGGAAAAGTCATGTACTTTCACATTGACATCGCTCTGTTGCTGCAGCTAGTTCTTCATCAGCACTAGTTGCTTGTGTATTACCCGCGTTGATTGCTGTAGAATTGATTTTCTCAATTCTACCTCCTGAGTCCATCAGTCCTACTGGTCCCTTGCTTTTCTCGCTTGCTTAGTAGCTTGTTTTTCACTGTTTATGGTTAAGGCACTCTTTTGTCAGCTTTGTTGAATGAATCTTGCTTTTTTTCCTGTGTGACCTAGTTCATTATTTCAAGTTTCTTGAATCAGTTGGCTTGGTTGCTGGTTTGTTCAAGGTTCATTTGCAATGTTCTGTTTGTTTGATTGAGCCTTCCCCATTGCTCATTTTTGGTTGATTGTTTAGTGACTGTTATTGGACCAATCTTTGGTATTGATTCGATTTATTTTCACTACCGAACATAGATCACAATTGTTTGGATCAACCGATTTTTTTCCACACTTGCTTGTTGCTTATTTGTTTCTTCTAGATTTAAAGACATCAAATCAAAAGGATTACATTCATTTAGTATACAAAAGTGAAAGTGAATTTGCATTTCAAGTTTGCATATTGGAAAGCGAATGATTAAATCTCTCATTAGTAGTATCCGTGCACTTTAGGAATTGGTGTCTATATGCATTGAGTGACTGTTTTTGTTTATCTTGGTTTTCTTGGTTTGGGAATGATCTCTCTACTCTCTCGTAGGTAGGTGTTCATTGAAGAAAAAGGATATTTCATTCATTCTAGCTGCATCCTAGGATTTGTTGTATACATACGGTAAGGCCTGAAAACTGAAACATAATTTAATATCAACTCTAAAATGAACTGAATAAACCTAACAACGCATTGGAACATAACACACACTATTTAGAGGTCTAGGCTAGAGACGTGCTCCAGCGTCGTTAAACCTAGTCACTTTTGTTTTCACTGAAGGTTGGGTGATCCCTCCTTCTATGGCTCAATATTGGTCTAGTATGGAATTGTGCTCCCATGTACCATCGAGTATATGTTGGGAGACCCCACTAGGTTATCATCCTTTATCCTTAGGAAGCCGTGTCTGCCGCCTTGCAAACCGTAACGCACCGAACACAGAATTCGAGAAGATTGACTACCGTACGAAAAGTCCTTGGTTTTCATATGACTGCCAAGGTGTATATGCAGTTTTACGGGTTGTTTGGTAAACCTTTTGCCTAGTTCTCCAGAGTAGTCACTTTCGTTCCTTTTCAGACTCCCTAAAAGAAAAGGTCCATCTGAGCACTTGTCACTTCAAGCTCATTAAATATTCGAAGGCGACTAGAGTCATATTTTCATCCTTTTCTCGACTCTTTAAAGATGAAAAGGTCAAGTTCTGTTCCTGTGTCTTAAAATTTATTCGGCCACGTTCACATTTACCCTGTTAGATCTTGTTTGCGTTAGCTTGAGTAGGGTTCTTTCTCGTTAGTTTTCCTAGGATTTTTGAATCGAATCATCCTGGTGGAATCACCGATCCCGTCTCCCATTCCAAGTGACCAAGGGTCTCCCTCTTCTGTTGCTCCTGAGATACCGGTTGTTAGTGATACTCTCCCTGTTATTCCGAGTATCCAACCAATCTAGTCCTCAATGTAGAACCTTGAGCTCTCACACCACCTGTAACATTTCCCCCATCACAACTAATTTTTTTTTTTACTTATGCACATAACCATTTACCATGTAAACATTTTCTATCAATATACATAACCATTTGTAAGTTTTGAACCCACTCTTACATTTTTCATATTTAATATTTTATGACATTATATGCGATGTTCATGGTTAATGTCTTTTACACTATTCTATGCATAGTTGATAGTTAAATGTTTTGATACGATTATATACATAGTCTAATGTTTAACGTTGGAGGAAAATAAATTGACAGGGGATTAATTGTACCCAAAATCTCCCGAAACATCTAATTATGCATGCACACCTACCATCATGAGCTTTCTTAACCGAGGGATTAGCGACCGATCAATGGCGAATGCAACTCTCAGGATTAGTATGTGATCAACGTTGCAGCGGATTTTGGAATGCATTGATGATGGGGAGAAATTCTAAATTCTCAGTGGGTAGGGAGAAATTGCCTCTACCTCCCATGCCATTTGGAAACTCATTCGATGCCTTCGCGAAGCACTCTACCTCCCTTTGCTACATAGTCCAGGTTTCAAGCTTTCCTGTTGTTCGAGCTTCTAGTGACCCTTCTCCGCCTTGGGGTTTTTCTAGGTAACCAACCATCCATAGGGGTTTGTTCCTTCATGTCACTTGCCATGGTAAGTTGGAAATGGAAAGGGTTATTAATTGTTTTGAATTTATTTCCTGTTTGCCCATATGTTTTCTTAGCCTAATAGAGTTTTATGCTCCACGTTGTTGTGAAAGTGTTTTCCCCTTCTTTCAGTGCGAAAGGAGTATGCACCGAGCTTATTCAAACCTTTGGCACTCCCCATAGGTAATTAATGGTTTTCTTATATAATTTGAAGGGTTTACTCAATTTATTCTTTTGCATAGTTCAATCCACACCATCCTGTCTTTGGGGTTTTAGGACATTGGGCGAGGGCTGGCGGGTTTGCACACATATGAATTTATTCAGTTGTGCTTCAGTACTCCAGGTGCGGTCTTAATCATTTCTTCAGCATAATTACATGTTCGTCATTGAGGGATTTCGTTATCAGGCTTTCCAAACCGATATCGAAATCTATAGATGTCGTTCTATTTTTTTTTTTTAAATCTAAAACATTAAGCTTAAGAGTTGAAACTCCTCCTCTTTGAACTATATTTCATGATGTTTGTTTTGGAAGTTTTGTATCTACATTCGTACTGTATAAAAGATCTGGGTCGTATTTTGGTTCACTATACTTCAGTTAATTTTTTAGGTATTCAGTATATTCATATATATTCTCGTGTTAAATTAAGTGAGATGTTTCTCCTTTTTGCTTTCCCATAGTATGGTTTGTTTTTTAGAGAATTATATACATCTGCATTAAGTTATGTACTATGCTTCCTTATTTCAATTGTGTACTGAGATTTCTCTAATTATTTCTGAAAAAAAAAGGCAAAAATGCTTGACAGACATTCCTAGCTTACCTAAGGTGAGTTAGAGATTTTTGGTTATCAAGTTAGTTTGCATTGTACTCAGTTTACCTACAATTGAACAATTTTAGAACGAAGCTTGATTTTTATGCACCAGCGTTTTTATGTTAATTGATTGCAAAGTTTTTCCTACAATTTGGAGCACATAGCCCAACCCAGTCCTCGAATTCTTTGAGTTACCCAAGATTTTTCGAGACTGTTTCTCTGTAGGGTTCTCTCCTTGACACAAAGAAACCAACCTGCAACATAATCTAGTCTTCTATTTATCGTTCTACCCACAACTCGACTAGTGATATTTTGTGATTCCCTGGTGCTCGACTGTAACTTTTCCTCATAATTTTGGGACTAAATTCCCTTTAGTAATTCTCAAAGTCCTAACATGACCAAATCTTAGGTTAACAACCTACTTAAGTTAGGTGTTGTTACAAACAGTTTAGTTCACTAGTATGAAATATATATCCAGTAATAATTCTTGTTGATATCTATTAGAAAACACAAGTACCAAATATCTTTTCATAAATATAGGTATAATACCAACAATAATTTTTATCAGTGTCTTTAATAAACACAATTAACAAATTAACAACAATATTCTTTCGTTCCTTTCAAAATCATTGTGAGCATTTCTAAATAAAATAAATACTCTAATAACTATTAACACAGATATGCTTTTATACCAGACTCTACTTACTACAACATACACATTATTCTTCCATTGTTAATGATTCCATTTTCCATTCACTTTTCCAACAACTATAAAAACAAACATTAGTTGGAATCACCAACCATAAAATCATGCGGAGTCGAATGCTCCTCCCAACCTATGAAAACTAGCTAGTCTATTGGTGCCCGCCCCAACCCCCCCCCCCCCCGAGCTAATTTGATATCAGGAAAAAGATACGATAGAACACCTGGTCCCAACTAGATTTAGTCATAGGTCCTTTAGGAAGTCCCACTAGCCAACCAGCTTAAGGAATTAAAATTTTATTCCATGTCTACCCATAAAAAACATTATCATTCCATTATCTTTAGTTCTTCTCTCTCCTCAGGTACCAAATACCCTCTTAGTTTCCCTATTTTCCTTTTTCTCAGAGACCACGAGCACGTGACTATTTTTTCAAAAGTGTTTCCAAATATGAAATCTTTTCTTTTCATTCTCTCCCCACGACTCTTGGGTACTTTTTCTTATGAAAGTTATTTATTTATTGATTTAACACAACTGCCTATAATATTACATCACATCTTAATATTGATTTAACTTTAGTAAAGTAAATAAAATTAAGTAATTTGAGAAAATTATTCTATATCAGAAAAATGTTACATTATCCATAATGATTTGAACTTATTCAACACTCTTTAAAATAAATAAAAATTATGTAATGTAACATAAAATTATATAATATAACAATTAATGTTGAAGAACTTTTCCAAAAATTGATTCTTATATTTTTGTTAAAATAGTTTTAAATATACCCGGATGCAGGTGAATCCCGAGCTCATTAATGGCGTTAATTAAGTGTGACGACGCTCAGCCCTGCTAGCTGCTGGACAACACTGTAATCCAAGCCTAGACTTGGCACTTGATGGCTCACCTAAGGCGAGAGCAGGTCCGCCTGCAGAACGACTTAAATGTTCACTTCAGCCGAGACAAGGCTGCTGCTAGTTTAAACATGGAAAATTCGGCCTTCAAACCCACTGTTTGCACCCCGTCCTCTAGCCTCTTCCCACTCCATGCAGGAATCCCTTGCTGCAGAACGGTTACAGCCAATTGCTGTTGGCTCCCGCTGTTCTTGATTTTGGAATTGGGTTTGCTTTCTCCCATTCCCAGCCTTGCTCTCTGAACCCTGTCCTGGATCTCGCTGAGCATTCTCGACTTCCCATCAAAGAGCCCCATTCTACTGAGCTTCCCCTTCGCTGCTCAGCCATGGTACGTCATTGCATGAGAAGCCGCCATGGAGGGAGCCGTGGTGGTCGCGCGCATTCTCAAGCTGCTTAGTCCGTCGATCAGCCACAGCCCCCTGCCTCTCCGACCTCATCTCAAGCTAATTCTCCTCCCCCCAGCCCGTCCAGCAGACCCTTCCCGCACAATGCTTTCCAGTCGACTCATTTTAGATTTCACAGTAGCCTGAATAGGCCCATCATCACAGCTCAAATCACCATCATTTTCTCTGAAGAAGAAGCTCAACCTCATGTTCCTGCACGTACCTCGATAGAGCATTCTCAGGGTGTTCGTAGAGTTATGGGCAGCCATGACTCTGATCAGAACCCGGTAGATGAAGGCAAGGCGAATAGGCGTGACACTCCAGGCGACACTTAGCCACTAGGTGGCAGCTCTCATTGTGCCACTGTTTTGAAGGCCATTGCGGGCAGCTCAAGCGGAACCCGTCCTGTGTTGGATCCTCTAGGTGGCAGCGTGGTTGGTGACATGGCGAGGGATGGCGAAATTTGGTATGGCAATGCTTTCCCCGTCGTGGAGGAGCCACCAGACCAAGATGTCCCCATGTGACGCCACTTGGACACCCTCTTGTCTACTTAGAGCTCTATTACTGCTCACTGGTTAGATTCAGCTGTTCATGGCTCTGTGGTTTTGTTCTTGTTTTTGTGGCTTGGTAGTCTGTGGTTCTATCACTGATATGTACAGCTTTTTTGTCTCTCAGTGTTTGTCTCGACTGCTTCAAAAGGGGTTATCTCATATCCTCATTTTGGTCTTGTCGTTGTATTCCCGCTCCTATGTATGGTTTTTTTTTTTGTGTTCACTGTAACTGGTTTTCCCAATTATGGGACAGTTTTGATGACCCGAAAGCACTCAAATGCTCTAGACTGAAGCCTCTACCTCTTTGTAATTATATTTTTCTTTCCTTTTAATAGAATTAGTCTTTACAGTGAAAAAAAAAATAGTTTTAAATATTAAATTTAATAATTTTAATAACCAATAACACATATTTAAATACAATTTTTTTTTTCCTTTTTTTCTTTTTAATATTCCATATAATTATAAGATTACATACTTATTATATGGAAAATCATGAAAACTAAGTTTATATGCCTTATTTTACTGAAAATCATGATTTCTCATGATTTGTTTTTATTCTTTCCATTATTAATTATTTAATTTCTTAATATTATAATTTCAAAAAAATTATTTATTTTCTAAAATTATATATATATATATATATATATATATATATATATATATATATATATATATATATATATATAACAAACATTCTTCATTGAAATACATCTAAAATACAAATTTTAAATTACATATTAATATATATTATATTTGATTGATATTAAACTAGCATTTGCACCTTATGTTGCAAAGCAAACGCCGTAAGGCATAGAGTGAGGAAGAATAGCATAAAGTGGAGAAGAATAGAGACATGTATAGAGTGGGGAAGAATAGCATAGAGTGGGGAAGAATAGGGACATGTGAATGGACATTGTTGAAAGCAAGGGTGGATGATAATGAGTTACAATTGCAATAGTTAGTTATGTGTATTTTGAAAATGAATATTTTGTAAATAATAATAGTTTGTGGAAGAATTTATAAAAAGTATGCCATCAACTACACAATTGATATCTACAGAAATAGAAGGCTAGAAAACAAGAATTTTAATTTATAAGATCCAATTTACATGATTGGTCAACATGTAGAAACCCCTTGTGTCATCTCTCTATCCAAGTGGGGAATAATAATATGACAATGGAATCACTATTGTGAACACGCAGAGACATAATACTATGGCATGCTTATAGATCGTTGTTGGCTGAATGACTTGCAATTGGCTTTCAAGCTACTGGTTCACCATAAGTTGGATCTACAAAATATTAGTTGGATCTGAAGAACAAATAAAGCTAGGATAAAAGGTCCAAATTTCTGAAATTATTAGTTTCTTCCTTCCCCACCTTTCCATTGTTGTTATTATTATTATAATACTAATAAAATATTATTATTATTACCAGATAGCTCCCTGGATGTCAACAAACAATTAATATTTATTTTATTAGAACAAATCAAGGTACGGATAGAAAGCTAGAATTTATGAAATTATTAGTTTCTTCCTTCCCCTCTTTTTCACTCTTAGCATTATGGCACTTCCTTTCACATCCTACAGTGGATTGAACTTGCAAGAAAATTCGAGGTGAACCTTATATCTCTGCCTCTTCTGTTCATTTTTGTACAAAAGGAGGTATATACATCTTCAGTACATATTTCTAGCCGTTATCAACACCTAATACATGCTTTTGTATACAGGGAATTAAATTTTCATCATGTTTGAACTCAACTATTTGCCTTCCAAGGCTGGCTAAAATGGTTGTTGGGCTGAGGGCCTCCACTGCAAATATTTTTATTGACAATGGCCCTTACAGAGAGTTTATTTTCAAGCATTTTCAAGTGGCTTTTGTGGATGAAGAAAGTGCAGCAGTAGTTCTAATAAGTTGATCAGTCTATAAAAGAAATTCCCATCTGAAGCCCTGAGTAGGCTATGAGTGAGACTTTTTGCCTCTTCATAAGAGTTCATTAGATAATGTGTTCTACAAACCCCTCTCACATACTCAACTGCATGACTGCCCTATTCAAGAAGCCAGCTATTCCAATAAGCATGTGAATGAAAATCACCTATACAATTTACCAATTACAACAACAACCAACCAACAAAAAAAAAAAAATTACTTAGCAGACTAAGGCAACAAACTAGTCAAGTAATAATCCTCAAAAGGGCCAATATACTGGGACTCTCCATTCAACTAGGTATTACCACCTATATTTTATCTTGATTTAAGTATATTTCTAGTAACAATTCACCAAACTATAATCAGCCTATGTGATGAAACAATATCACCAAAAGTTCAAACTATGCATGTTGCCAATAAAACTGTTGGCTAAACCTATAAACAATCTTAATCATCCACTTCTACCTACCTTCTTAGTATTAGGCTTTTACCAACATGTGTGTGATTAAGTTGTTTCTCATCTTTTATCAGCTACCAGGTTTGACAGAAAAGAAGTGCAAATTTCCTGCCTCCACTATTTAACAAATCTGCTAATTTCTGAATCATTCAAAACTTGAACAGGGCCAATATATTGAAATAACACCATGAGAGCCTCAGAATTTATGCCTCCATTTATAAGCTATCTTAACTAAGCCATTTCTTTTGGTAATCCAAATAAAAAAAAACCATTCCATTTCTTGCCTTTAAAACAGATATTTTCATCCAACAACTTCTAGTGGCATGCAGAGAAAGATTCATTGAATTTTACCATTCACGCCAGTCTTGGTATGCAGAGGCAGATTCATTGAAATTAGATATTTCTTTTAGCAAAATATAGGAGTGTGATGAATATGTTGGCAACGATTAAATGACCCCTGGTCCACTGCAATGAGGAGAACATGATTCAATAACTATTCGAAGGCTCTGCATGTACAAATGTAGTACACTGTTTTCTTCTGCCCAAGCTACATTTATGGTTGTGATCATCACAGTCTTGTTAGGCATTGAATTTTTTTCTCGACCACTCCCTAAATCAAAGGCAGTTACAGATGAATTCAACTCTGAACTCTGCAAGAGATTGGCTCTTAATTAAACCGTAATAGCCATGGAAATTTATTTATAAAAAGTATGCCATCAACCAGACAGTGAATCTGACCTATTCATGCCTCTTTGTTCTCTGAGTTATTGAAGAGAAAAAGTTTTGTTAATGTCGATTGTTTTATCTAAGAAGATGCCTACTTATTCCTTGTGCTTGTAATAAGGCCAAGAAGCCTATGTCACATAAAGCACTGCTATATACTATCATGCTCTGTGAATTTGGCCGACCAGTATAGGTCATTGGGGCTGTGATTTCTTGATCTCCGGGCTATAAAAGAAGAAAGGTGGTGGACTTCTCATTCCACATATTTGTAAGGAAGCGGAGAATCTTTTAAAGGACAGTTCTAAGGCCCTTCATAGTTTAAGGAAGTCGAGATTCTGTTTGCATATATTTGCAAGCCTTGAAAAGACAATCAGTGGGCATCCTATGTCATCTATATTAGTAAAATCAAGGAACCCTATTTGTGTATTGAAGAAGAGGCCAAGTCCTTATCACTGTTACAAGCGCATATATATATATCTATATATATATATATATATATATATATATATATATATATATATCTATATATATATATATATATATATATATACAAGTGTTAAAAGCTTGTTCCATTCAAGCCAACTTGCAAATCAATAAGGAATATATATTCATGTCTTCGAAACCTTCATAAGAGGTGCCCTGAAGCCAATAAAAATAGAGGATGCAGTTATGAGAAGGGATGGTCCCTTTAGACATCAGTCTGAAAATGATTTTTGAAGAATAGTAAAAGCCCTCCATAATGTCATTATCTAGCAGTTGATGTGATTTTGTTGAGAAGGTTTAGTGGCAGCCCTCCATGTGATCCTATTTTTGTCTAGCAGCTGAAGCAAAGGAAGTTCATCCAAGAAAAGTATGCAGCTCCTTTGTGTTGGCACCATTGGATAAGGGTGACAGTACCCTTGGAAGTCTGGAAGATAGAAGAAGTGCGAGGCACTTTGGAGCAGACCCCTGTAGCAGCGTGTATGAACATAAAATCAGAGGTATGGTATCTCTCAAGGTGCCTCATGAAGAACACATTGGAAGAAGGATGTGCATGGTTGATCCTATGTCTTGGCGAGCACAATGAGCAGAGGGCACTGTGAGGACACTGATTTTGGCATCTTGATTAGGTCATTGGGCACTTTGATGCGTTGAGCCAGGATCTTATGAATATGGATGCCTGGATGTGAAGGACCCCTCCTCATCATGGATTGGGTAATTTAATGCATATTACCCATTTAATGCAGTGATTTATTTTTTTTTAGGTACTTTTGATATGCTATTTGCGGAGGTAATATTTCAATGTTCTTACAATAGGAAAGTCCTCCTTCAGCAGCTAAACCACATGTCATGATAAGAAGTCAATGAAGAGTTTTTTTTTAAGAATTTGTTGATCTGAGTCCAATCTTCTCAGTGGATAAAGCAGTCAACAGTATGTTTGAAGATCTGATCCCTTTGGCACCTCTGCATCAGAATTCTGAAGCTAGCAGTCCTTCCATCCAGTCACCTGTGCTCACATAAATTCAAGTCTTATAAACAAAGATGTCCAACAAGAAAATTTGTTGAGGATCAAATAAGTGACTCTAGGGATACATATATTTATTTGGATTTGATCAATGAATTAAAGAGAGTCCTATGGAGCAATGAAGAACCAAGTTGTTGGCCTAGTTCTCTGAACCACATTAAGAAGGAGCCAAGTGTTCCTATTGTTCTGAGCACAAGAAACAATAAAGGTCTGCTATGCAATGGAGCTATCTCTCTTTTACATTCTGGGCATAAGTATGCTTTTGGATAAGTCTTTTGAAAATAACTTTATTCTCCTAGGAGGCCAAGAAAAGTGCAAGAACACAAGAATATGCCAAAGGTCATTTCATGAAGCCAATCTTGGAGAAAGGATTACTCTATTCTCGATCTTGTGGTATGGAGGCAGAAATGTTATGGTGGACTGCTTAATATTAAAAAGCGGATACACCTGCACTTCTCAAAATCCAACATGCATGATCGCTGGCCTCATCCCTTTGAGGGTTACTGCCATTAGGGTAGGGCACACTACAGTAAGAATGGCCAGATGGCTAATGCCCTTAAGATCTTAATTAAACAAATAACTTGCTGAATTTAATTAACCAGAAATTAAATTTCAGGCCATATCATCAATCACACAATAGCTGGAAATTAAATAGTGGAAGCATAAAACAGTTTCACACATACAGAGGTAATTTCTCCTTCAAAATCAGATTTTCATTCTTTCAAAAACACTTACGAAGAAACCTTCAGAGTGTGCTAAAATCCAGCAGCTCTATGGTCAACAAATCACCCTAAACTGAGTAGTACAGTTGGCCCGAGAAGATACGGCATGTTGTATGTCTGGACTGTGTTGCTTTATGGATTGCACAACCCTATCTGCATGAACATATGGAACTGTTTTGTAAACTACATGGAACTGCCTAGATCCGTATGAATGTACATATCTGCTCTGCATGGTCTCTCCCTACTGTCGTATATTCTCTCTTGCTCTTCAATTCAGATAGTGAATCTGACCTATTCATGCCTCTTTGTTCTCTGAGTTATTGAAGAGAGAAAGTTTTGTTAATGTCGATTGTTTTATCTAAGAAGATGCCTACTTATTCCTTGTGCTTGTAATAAGGCCAAGAAGCCTGTGTCACATAAAGCACTGCTATATACTCTCATGCTCTGTGAATTTGGCCGACCAATATAGGTCATTGGAGTTGTGATTTCTTGATCTTAGGGCTATAAAAGAAGAAAGGTGGTGGACTTGTCATTCCACATATTTGTAAGGAAGCGGAGAATCTTTTAAAGGACAGTTCTAAGGCCGTTCATAATTTAAGGAAGTCGAGATTTTGTATGCATATATTTCCAAGCCTTGAAAAGACAATCAGTGGGCATCATATGTCATCTATATTAGTAAAATCAAGGAACCCTATTTTGTGTATTGAAGAAGAGGCCAAGTCCTTATCACTGTTACAAAGAGTTTGGACACAGTACACAAATTCTACATTTCACAGCCATAAAAATAACGCGATTTTACTGTATACCGTATCTGCTTGTTATTCCATTCGTAATTCAATCTCGATGAATTCCAGTTAATTTGCAGTTTCGCCATTGCAGTCAAAACCTACTAAACATGGCCATTGAATTTCAGCCCTTGACCATTACAGACGAACCATCCACATTTTTTCAAAAATCAATGAAAACCATGGCACGGTAGAAAATCCAGAAATTCAAATTGCAGATCTGTTTTATATATTAATATGAATATGAAAATCTTGGAGCCCTAAATCAAACCCAGATACATGAACCATACACTGAAAGTGGCAAATATCTTAAAAACAGGCAAGGGCATCATATATATTCCCATAATTGAAAATTAAAATACATTACAGAGAGAAATGTTTATTTGTTTTAAGTTAAGGGACCTTAAGCCCATGAAACTTAAAACTGCATCTACAAGTAGCCTGCTCACTGCCTCTTAAGTGGCTTCTCCAAGACAACAGAGATATACATTTCTTTGAGCTCGGGCCCTCTATCCAACTTAGGGGCAACAGACCATTTCAGCTTCTTATACCCTAGCTGCTCAATCATGGGCACATAGATCTTCAGCTGATCCTTTGTGCAGAAAAAATGATCTAGCCAGAACAGGCCTCCAGGCCTCAGAATCCTGTAGATATCATAGAGTACAAATTCCAGCAGCTGTGAGGGAATCCAATTTCTCAAGACATGCATAGAATGAATAATGTCCAAAGTATTTTCAAAGAATGGCAGCCTCTGTGTTATAGTGATATACATGGGAATAACCCCTCTTGAGGCAATGAAACTGTTGAAGGGCCCGTTCAAGTTCATGGAAGTCGTAATAATTGTTACATTCCGCTCCCTCATTCTCACGACGAAAGTTCCTGTTCCTCCTCCGATGTCCAACCCAATTCGAATTTTCTTCTTCTTCAGATTCAAGACCTCGTCGACAGAGTAATCCATGGAGCCTCCACCATCAGGGTGGGACAGACTACAGGAAGAACGCAATCCTGGTGGACTGCTTAATATCCAATATGCATCATCACCCAGCCTCACCCCTTTGAGACTCTTGCCTTCAGATAGAACACACTACAGCAAGAATGTAACCCTGGGGGACTGCCTAGGATTCAGTATCCACCATCACCCGGCCTCACACCTTCGAGATTTAGTAGACACACCTGAACTTCTCAAAATACATTATACCCCGTCTCCTAGCCTCGTGCCTTTGAGATTTCCTGCCATTTGGGTAGGGTCCATTACAGTAAGAATGTAATATGGGTGGACTGCATCATATCCAATATGCATCGTTACCCCAATCTCATCCCCTTTGAGATTCCTGCCATGAGGATAGGGCATACTGCAGTAAGAATGGAATCCTCGTGGACAGTTTATTTTTAGAAAGTAGACACACCCACTACTCAAAATGAATATGCACCATTTCCCATCCTCATTCCTTTGAGACTTCCTGCCATTAGGGATCAGGACAGGGCACACTACATTATGAACTAAATACTAATGGAATGCTTAGTATCTAACATGCACCATCGCACAGTCTCATCCCTTTGAAACTCCTACCATTAGTTTAGGGCAGACTACAACAAGAAAGGAATTCAAGAGGACTGCCTAGTATCTAATATGCACTACCACACATCCTCTGCCCTTTGAGACTCTTTCCATTTGGGTAGGTCATAGTGGACACAACAGTGAAAAATGAAATCCTGGTGGACTGCTTAATATTAGAATGCGGAAACACCTGCACTTCTCAAAATCCAACATGCATGATCGCTGGCCTCATCCCTTTGAGGGTTACTGCCATTAGGGTAGGGCACACTACAATCCCATCTTTACATCTTTCTCTTTGATTTTCCTTAAAGGTTACTTCCATGCCCTGGAACAAAAATACCTGAAACGCTTGTAAATAGATAAACATTTCCCAAAATAAACAATGCCACCTTCATTTTTGTTACACATTTTATCTGACATATATATTAGCATCTCATTTTCTGTCTAACTATTATTTAGTGTGGATATTGTCTATAAATATCATTTACTACATTCTTTCATCTTGTTTTGATAACGACTAATTTAAAATTGTCAAAGGCTAGATTCCATGTTTTTGGTTGTCACCCAAGTGCAATATTTCCATTTTAAGATCTTAATCAGATGTTTTTCTCATATACAACTTAGCAGGTTTAATATTCATCAAGGTTCTTCCTTTTCTTTGTGACCTTTCTGATATAAAAATCTAAGGTTCCAACTTCCAGATGTCTTGAAACATTCCTTTGCCTCATGCTATCCTAGAGAAGGATATTGAGCTAGATTCCATGTTTCTAGTTGTCACTCAAGTGTCTGTACATTAGTTCCAACTTAAGATCTTAAACAGTTGTCTCTTCACATGCAACTTAGCAGGCTTGATCTTCATCAAGGTTTCTTCTTCTTTGCGGCCTTTTAAATGTCATTTGCCTCAGCTATCTTAGAGAGGGATACCAACTATTTTGAGTTAGATTACCAGATAAAACGAGGACCATCTTAGGTTATTACAAATGTGAATAACAATCTGAGAACATTTTCACCATCGTCTCCAAAGGAACTTGAACAATATGATAAAAGATTCATCTTTTACTTCTATAATATACATAATGTTAAATATATGAAAAACTCTTTCTGCTTTCAAGCAAGTTGTTTTTTTCTCCTTTCATATTATCAGCCATTTCCATGGCTCATGTTTTTAATATGTTTAGCCTACCGCCTTATACTTGGAAGTTGGTACCAAATGTATAGTGTTGAATAACTAATTGTTTTAGCTCCATGCTGTCCACTTTAGAATTAATGCATGCATTTTACTTGCTTAGTTTCTATCTGACCATTTATCATTTGTTATAAACTATAATGCAATCATGTGACCAAGATGCTTACTTTTTGGAGGGGAATAATCAATAGACATTGTGCAAAGACCCTTTCAAAAGATGATAGATTCCCCAACTATGAATATATAACTGTTATCCATTCATATTTACTTGTTATGTTTATTTTATTTGTAGCTCACTCCCATGTTTAGTAAGAGGAAACTTGTAGGAAAAATGGTTTCCAATAGAGGCTACTTCTTTCTTCTTTCTGTAACTATCTCCATCCTTGCTAAAGAAGCCATTACTCCATTTGAATAGATTCATAGAATGGGTGGCTATAACTTCTTCCTTAACGTCCAATTTAAGCTCAAATTACTAAACAAATGTTGTCAACAGGCTTTCTAGTCCATTCCACATTATATGATCTGTTTGTAGGTGTAAAACTATGTCCGTTGCAAGATAATTGTTAATCAGCTAAGAACCACTTTGTAGGAGATGTATTTGTTTAAGACCTGAAATTATTATTATCATATACCCTATGGCATATTTATTAAGAAAAAGATGAAGTAAAGAGACGTCATTGCAACAGTATTCCTTCCTTCAGAAACATCAACATGAAAACATGCAACTCCATTCTGTCTAAGCCTTGGAGAAGTACATCACTAACAATATATTTTGATCTGTTCTTGAAGCTCAGTCCAGAATTTCCTATGAGTTAACTATATTCTCTGACAAGTATCTTCCCATCCTAAAGCCAGTTTGTTATTTACTTACAGTAGCTTCTTGCATTTTAGACTTGGTCCATAATTCATAGGTATTAGGGACACTGAGTTGCATCATAGGCCTCTAGTTAGAAACAACTCCCATGTCTTCTGCTTTAAGAATGAACTTGGAATCCCTTTAAAATAAACTTTCTTGATTTAATTTGTTATTTAAAATAATTTGTGAACTTCTATTATCATATTGTTCTCTTGTTTTACAGAAAACACTATAATGTGGGGGTTGCACAGATGATGTTTGGGAACAAACCCCTTGACAAAGATGGAGATGGAAAAATACTAGGAAGAATAATATTTGATAGTGGTAGCTCCTACACATACTTCAAAAATCAAGCTTATAGTGCTTTCCTTTCAGCTGTAAGTATCACAAATTACCCTTCCCTTGTACTATAAGGAATTTGTCTGTTTCTAATAATGCAATGCTGACAGGTTAAAGAAAACCTAGCTAGGAATCAGTTGGAACAAGATTCATCAGACTCATTCCTACCACTCTGTTGGCGAGGGAAAAATAGGTTCAGGTAAATGGTTTTGATTAAGTTTTGAAAATCAAGTGTGAGTTCAATTTCAACAATTCAATCTCCGGCCTATTTAGAGTACACATTATAAAAACTATGGCCAGAAAGTCAACCTTTTCATCTTAGCATTATTTAGAGTACAAATTATAAAAACTATGGCCATTGGAAAGATATTAGTATCCTGAATGCTTCCTGAGTTTTGTGAAATGTATCAGCTCTGTTGCAAAGGCGGCACCATACTTTCAGTTGTTAACACTCAAATTTAGAAGTGCCAGAGCAAAACAGATGGAAATTTTCCCAGAAGGTTATTTGGTCATCAGTGTAAGCATGCATAAGCTTTGACATACTCTATAAGAACTGTATTTTACCACTAGATGAGATTGTAACATGAGATAGCATTCAAGGATCAACATTATGAGTCTGCCAAAGAAGATATTATTGAAGAAGCTATTTATTCATTAAGCTTAATGATTGCTATGATAAAAAAAGATTACTGCTGAATGAGTTTCAATGCACAGGAAAAAGGTAACGTCTGCTCGGGAATCTTGAATGGTACTGCAATCGGTAATGTGGACACGAATATTCTTGGAGGTAATGAAACAGCATATTGTTTTGCTGCTTTTTGTTTGTGTGTTTGTCAGTCTGATTTTTCTACAAGCATGTCATGAATGACCTTGGGTGGGCTTGTATCTAGAGTAGTTAAGGCATGTTCTTAATCTACATGTTGGTGATTGTATTAAGATAAAGTAACAAAAGTGTGTTGCATTTTGCAGATATCTCTTTGCAAGAGCACCTTGTTGTTTATGACAATGAGAAAAACCAGATTGGATGGGCTCACTCAGACTGCCAAAATCCTCCCAAGTTCTGAACCTTCTTCTTTTACCTTTGATTCTTATTCTATAGGATTTAGTGCAGTTTTTATTATTTTTCTTATGAATTTGTACATGTAAGAGATATGGCAAGATGAGAGCTAGTAACTGACTCTTCCCAAGTACACCATTGATTGCATTTTTTTATTTGTCAAATAAGGGAGTAGTTGCATCTACATTTTCTATGAACTTGCATTTAGGGAATCTTTCATAATTTATCCTTAGTACTACATCACCACTTCCTCTTTTTGGTGCCCTGCTATTCCCTCTGATCAAAACATTGCCAGTAATGCCCATGTTCTGGAGTTGAATACAGAGAAACTTATTCCCTTTCTTGTCTTTACTTCCTAAATAAACTAAAATGGAAGAGATTGGTGAGGTTGCTTAGATGATATCATTGTACTCATATTTGATGATGTTTAATATAATCTTTGGTTCACACGAACAGTCATGACACCACGAATCATTTAGATATTAGAGATATCCATTATATTTCCTAACTTGAATCTTTTCTTTCCTTGTCAGATTGACAGATTGTAAACCTCATCAACCACAAAACAAGTAATCAGAAATGTAAAACCTAAAACTTTTGAGTTGCAATCAAAATATATTTTGTAATGTATGTGAAAAGAAGGTAAAGAAACTATCTTTGTACAATTAATTACTTGTTAAAGCGCTGAAAAGTACACTTAAGAAAGGCAAATTGCATTGAACAGCCCATTAATAGTAAATAGTCTTCTCCAGTAAAAGGATATAGAAACAAAAAACAGAATTGAATCACACAAAAAGAAGACTCGAATCACATTTAACAGCCTATGAAGAGCAAATAATCTCCTACACAAGAAATATATAGCATTAAAAACCTGGAAGGCTACCCAAGCAACCTAAAAGCTGAAAAGAACAGACAACTCTTAAAATTTGCTTCAAGGGCAGCACTCTTCACTACCAAGTTTCGGCAAACAAATATCTAATTGAAATAAGTATAAGTTCGATTTGAGGATTGGGCCTTTCTTTTCAAAATGCATCCTAAACTTGACCTAAAAATGTTTAGAAAACTTATCCAAGAAAAACTAAAAAAGTTTAAGAAAGATACCGGGAAATGTTTCAAGATTTAGACACTCCACTACGGGAAATATGGTTCCCCTGCATGATTCCTGATGGCAAGGATAGAAACTAGACATTAATTAAAGATTTATTTTGTCATTTAGACTCTAGAGTAACCACTTAATCTTCATTTTCTCTTCTAATCAAGTAATAGATCTACGAATCTAACTCTTGAAGTTGGTTGTTTCTGACAGATCTTCCACACAGAGGCGGGTGTTGCAGTCCTCTGAATCTCTTGCTGAACAATTTGTGGTGTTAGAAGATCCCTCAGTGTCTCACAGAAATACATTAGAAGAAGCAATGTCATGTGATCAAGAACTTGGGAAAGCAGCTTGCTCTTACTCTTCATATTCTCTTCTAGCGTTTGGTATATATCAAGGAAACAGTTGTATGATTCCAGCATGATAAATAGTTGACTACATTTAAGCAGAGTTTCATAAAAAAGAGGAGAGAGCCGCGATTCCAGCATGATAAATAGTTGACTACATTTAAGCAGAGTTTCATAAAAAAGAGGAGAGAGCCGCGGAGAAACAAATTTGTTTTTGCATTTGATCGCTAGTTTGAAATAAAAGTATTGTCTAAAAGTGATTTGCCACCTTTTGATAAAAGACCACAATCAAGATAAAGCACTCGTGGCTTCCAAATTGGTTAAAATAACACCTGTGCTGAATGGCCATTTAAGGCTTGGTCTGGTAGTGTTTCATTTGTACCATGCTTCATTACCTGCACAACAATACAAATATTATTCTGAATATGCTTTAAGCAATGCTTTGACCAAGTGATCTGTTAGAACTATTAGATGGTTTGTCAAACTATTTCTCAGAATTATTTTTAAAATGCATCAAATATTTCATCAGTGAACATTAAAAAGCACATCATGCAATCCACATCATCAGGCCAAAGCTTGAATGTGAAAGCTTATGCACGAGACAACAAATCCTCTTCGGCACCAGCTCCAAGTGAATATAACTGTTTTTTTTATTTAATGAACCTTTGTATCTAATTTCGCATGGTACTTGTGCCCAAATAACCTTTAATCTGGAAGTAAGAGATCGCTTTATGGCCATCTTAGTCGCTATTTCTGTCACAAATTTGTATAGGATAGATCCGGAGCAAATATTTCATTTGAAAGCTTTACAGCCCTTCAAAATCCATTTCATAGATCATACAAAAGTAAAACAAAGTTATACAACTGTAGGTACGATCAGCTATTTGATTAATCACAACCAACAACAACTCCATAAGCCATTGGAAAGTCAACTACAATCAGAGAGAAGACTGTATTTATATGTGGAGCAGAGCTTATCCATGCACAAAAATCTTTAATTTTATCATAGGAAGGAATCTATTTTGAACCAATAGCGTGTATACTTTTTTGGGGCTTCATAATATTTGGTGTTCCAATCCTAAAAACTTCATAATTGAAAGTGGAATTATATTATTTGTAGACAACTATGGACCATGCAATTATGTAAGATAAAAATCATGATTTTTGAGAGAGATAAAAAGGAGTATCTTTCTTCTTACTCTAGGTGGAGGTACTTGGGTCTTTGTTAACTACTGATAAAAGTTGTTTCTATTCTTGAGCTTGATGGATTTGTATTCTCCTAGGCTTTCAACAAGTTCTCCTTTTGTTGAGGTATTTTAATCACTTTAACAAAAGAATGAGTAATTTGTAGCTCTATCAATTCATTCATTATGTTATAAGTCATCTTCATCATTAGCTTGTTCCTTGTATGCTGTTCATTAGCTTGATGAAGGGTTGAATGAGGAGTATTATTGAATGCTTTTCCTTTACCTACTTGATTTCTAGGCTTGAACCTACTTAGTTGAGCTCTTGTTTGAATGAAATTCTCTTGATCTTTTTCATAATTTTCATGTTCATCATAGTTTTACGGAGTAAAAGTTTGTATGCTCTCTTCACATTGCATGCATTCTAGGACATTTGATTCTTGAATTCTTTCATTGGTTGAAGGATCTGAGTACTCATGAAGTTCTTCAAAAGTGCCATTTTCTTTCAAAATGACTACATTTGGATTTGGCGCACAAAATGCTCTTGGTCCATGTCCTTTGGGCTTCTAATTTTAATCAATTTGTTCTCTAGAATTCAACATCACCGTTTTTCCTATTTGTCATGAGATAAGCTTATCATTTCTCTTGATAAGCTTATCTCGATGAATTCCAGTTAATTTGCAGTTTCGCCATTGCAGTCAAAACCTACTAAACATGGCCATTGAATTTCAGCCCTTGACCATTACAGACGAACCATCCACATTTTTTCAAAATTCAATGAAAACCATGGCATGGTAGAAAATCCAGAAATTCAAATTGCAGATCTGTTTTATATATTAATATGAATATGAAAATCTTGGAGCACTAAATCAAACCCAGATACATGAACCATACACTGAAAGTGGCAAATATCTTAAAAACATGCAAGGGCATCATATATATTCCCATAATTGAAAATTAAAATACATTACAGAGAGAAATGTTTATTTGTTTTAAGTTAAGGGGCCTTAAGCCCATGAAACTTAAAACTGCATCTACAAGTAGCCTGCGCACTGCCTCTTAAGTGGCTTCTCCAAGATAGCAGAGATATACATTTCTTTGAGCTAGGGCCCTCTATCCAACTTAGGGGCAACAGACCATTTCAGCTTCTTATACCCTAGCTGCTCAATAATGGGCACATAGATCTTTAGCTGATCCTTTGTGCAGAAAAAATGATCTAGCCAGAACAGGCCTCCAAGCCTCAGAATCCTGTAGATATCATAGAGTACAAATTCTAGCAGCTGTGAGGGAATCCAATTGCTCAAGACATGCATAGAATGAACAATGTCCAAAGTATTTTCAAAGAATGGCAGCCTTTGTGTTATAGCGATATACATGGGAATAACCCCTCTGGAGGCAATGAAACTGTTGAAGGGCCCGTTCAAGTTCACGGAAGTCGTACCTGTATGATACAGAAGAAAAGATACTGGTATAGAAATATCAAAAGCACCTGCACTTCAACTCCACCTCAAGTAGGACACAAAAAATAAGCAAAACCTGATGCTTACTTCAATCTCTAGGGTACCAGGTTAATTGTCGGGACAACTGGTCTTCAAAGAGGTTATATCTGACCAATGAATCTCCATCTTGCTCTTCAGACCACCCTCCAAGACTTCCCAAACAAGTCTACGCTTTTCATCATAGCATTTTACCACCAAGTCTCCTTCATATCTTGAAATACGCTGACATCATCAGCATCTTTATGTCAATGCAATCGTGCTAAATGTGCATTACTTACTACCATATCATGAGTTTCCTTCAGTGGCTATCAAAAGGCTTGTTCAGGTGAACAAAAAATATTTAATATGTTCTGACAAGATTGAATGCAAACTTAGCTGTATTAATTTCTTATGCATATTACCTCCCAAGAACCAATTCTCAAAACCAAGGCTAGGAAGTTTGAGGCCTTGTACTTGTCAGCAATAGCCGGTCCTGGTGCACACTTTGATTCATTCTTTCTCCCCACCTCCAGGCTGGAATTATTTATAGCTAAGGGAGCTGCTGAGTCCCCTTCAGAAAGATTCATTTGAATAAGTTCTATGAATGAAGGTGTTTTCTTCAGCGTTAAACCCAATGGACTAGCCTCCTCGAATGGATGCAACAAAAATCCTGGAGAGAATGTCGTGCTTGTTACAGGGCTCCCCTGCTAATCCACCAAAACATGAAATAGAAGCATCATTGCCAAAGAGAATAGAAGGTAGATACAAAAACAAACTAAGGAAATCCACACCATGCAATGCCTCAGCGAAGTTTTGTAGAAGCACACAACTTTCTTAAATTCCTCAACAATGTCAAAAGACATATTTTCAATTCTTGATACCCTACAAAAAAAAATCAAGATTCTCAAGACATTCAAAATTTATTAATGACCAACCAGGTAAAAACAAAAATCTATTTGAGGTTGTAAACAAATTCAGAGTGCCACTAATACGACAAACATCGTATTATTGACGATTTAAACAAATTTTGGGCAAAAACGTATTTTGAGCAAATGATGTTTTATTTAATTTTGCCCAACAGAATTTCAGGGCTCAAACATAGCTTCATACTTGTAAGTCACCAACATTCTTGAAGTACTCTGGGAGGTTTCAACCAATTGCTTATCCATTTACACTTTCATTCATAACAGTCTTGGTGACCCAGGGTACTCTTCAAATCACTTTTCTCAAAACATTTCAACATAGCCGTTGGAAAAAGGGAGGTGAATTGAATAGTTAAAAACTTAAAGACTCTTTTACTCCACCTCTACAGGTCCTAAGGAGAGATGTTTATTTGGTTTTGCACTAGCAAAGCTCAAGGCTCAATCTTAACTTTATGCTTATGTTCCACTCACGTTATAGATGAGGCTTAGCAGTTCTGCATAAATTTTCAAACATCATAGCCGTTGGAAAAAGGGAGGTAAATTGAATGGTTAAAAACTTAAAAATCTTTAACTCCATCTCTGCATGTCCTAAGGAGAGATGTTTATTTGGTTTTGCTTTCTAGATGTGGCTTAGCAGCTCTGCACCAGCTTCTTAGAAATTTTCAAACATTTCATTTCACTCGTTGCAATCATGGTGAACCAGGTCCCTCTCCAAATCACTCTCCCCAACTCCATCTGTATTCTCACAGGCTGATGATATGGATACCTTTAGGCTCCTTTCGGCCTAGAGACCAACCCTGATCCATTTATTTCAAAAATAAAGACTCACCCAAAGCAAACTACACTCCATAAGAATGAAAAGAACAATGAATATGTCCTGTAACAACCATAGGATTAAAGTCTATTTGTTGGTTTTATAACTCATACTACAACATATAATCAAACTCAACATAATCAATGATGGGTATGTTCATGCAGGCCAGATTCGTAATAAAAAAAAAGCTAAAACTCAAATAAAGGACTTGAAAAATAAAAATATAAACAATGAGCATTATTCACTGGGAAAATTACCAGATGATACTTGGTGCGCTTGTGTCTCAGATGGCGTTCTTCACCAGTAGTTTCATCCGCATCTATTTTTGTAGTGCCATCGTGATATTTAGTCATAAGATCACTAGCCATGATTGCTAAAAACTCTCTCCTAAAACTCGGATCCATTTCCACCACGGTTAAATCCAGGCCCAAAAACAAGGTTTAGTTCTTATTATTATTATCATAAAAGCTGCCCTAAATTGCTCCCTGCACCATGATGCCGCTTCACCCGAACTAAAATATATATATAATCAAGCTGAATATAAATAAAAGACAAGCTCCCAAGCTCGATTTTCCCTATTCTGCCATTATGTTAATTAGCACATTCAATCAAAATCATCAAATTGGCAGCAACCTGCAAATCCACTTATTCTTCTCTCAATAACCTCCTTTCTGCAGATTTCAAAGCTCGATTATAACTGAAACCCAAAGCTCGATTATGGCTGAGACCCAATTCACCTAGTACAGAGCAGATAAGAGAAATTTGATCGAAGCCTCGAAAAAAAGGAGGAGGGAATGCCAATGGCTGAGTGGGTTTCTAATCAATTTGTCTGCGTTCGAATCAGAGGAAATTTTTTGACAACAAAATGGAAAGGCCCACCGATAGTTCCTGAATGGGTGATCGAAACATGCAATCTCGATGATGCCCAGTGGCAATCTCGATGATACCCAGTGGCAAATCTGCTCAACCCACCTGTACATACTTTCGATTTTTCCCTTCTTCGCCCCCTTATATTTTCTTTTCTACGGTTTTCTTGTCGCTATTACAGGCATATACGTTCATGTTCGCTGACCCGACAGCCCCGTCATATCATGGGACTGCCTGGCAGCATGCTGTGAGGGAATCCAATTGCTCAAGACATGCATAGAATGAACAATGTCCAAAGTATTTTCAAAGAATGGCAGCCTCTGTGTTATAGTGATATACATGGGAATAACCCCTCTTGAGGCAATGAAATTGTTGAAGGGCCCGATCAAGTTCATGGAAGTCGTAATAATTGTTACATTCCGCTCCCTCATTCTCACGGCGAAAGTTCCTGTTCCTCCTCCAATTTCCAACCCAATTCGAATTGTCTTCTTCTTCAAATTCAAGACCTCGTCGACAGAGTAATCCATGGAGCCACCGCCATTAGGGTGGGACAGACTACAGGAAGAACGTAATCCTCGTGGACTGCTTAATATCCAATACGCATCATCACCCAACCTCGCCCCTTTGAGACTCTTGCCTTCAGATAGAACACACTACAGGAAGAATGTAACCCTGGGGGACTGCCTAGGATTCAGTATCCACCATCAACCAGCCTCATACCTTCGAGATTTAGTAGACACGCCTGAACTTCTCAAAATACATTATACCCCGTCTCCCAGCCTCGTGCCTTTGAGATTTCCTGCCATTTGGGTAGGGTCCATTACAGTAAGAATGTAATATGGGTGGACTGCATGGTATCCAATATGCATCGTTACCCCAATCTCATCCCCTTTGAGATTCCTGCCATGAGGATAGGGCATACTGCAGTAAGAATGGAATCCTCGTGGACAGTTTATTTTTAGAAAGTAGACACACCCACTACTCAAAATGAATATGCACCATTTCCCATCCTCATTCCTTTGAGACTTCCTGTCGTTAGGGATCAGGACAGGGCACACTACATTATGAACTGAATACTGATGGAATGCTTAGTGTCTGACATGCACCATCGCACAGTCTCATCCCTTTGAAACTCCTACCATTAGTTTAGGGCAGACTACAACAAGAAAGGAATTCAAGAGGACTGCCTAGTATCTAATATGCACCATCACACATCCTCTGCCCTTTGAGACTCCTGCCATTTGGGTAGGTCACAGTGGACACAACAGTGAAAAATGAAATCCTGGTGGACTACTTAATATTAGAAATCGAACACACCTGCACTTCTCAAAATCCAACATGCATGATCGCTAGCCTCATCCCTTTGAGGGTTACTGCCATTAGGGTAGGGCACACTACAGTAAGAATGGCCGGATGACTAATGCCATTATGATCTTAATTAAACAAATAACTTGCTGAATTTAATTAACCAGAAATTAAATTTCAGGCCATATCATCAATCACACAATAGTTGGAAATTAAATGGTGGAAGCATAAAACAGTTTCACACATACAGAGGTAATTTCTCCTTCAAAATCAGTTTTTCATTCTTTCAAAAACACTTACGAAGAAACCTTCATAGTGTGCTAAAATCCAGGAGCTCTATGGTCAACAAATCACCCTAAACTGAGCAGCACAGTTGGCCCGAGAAGATACGGTATGCTGTATGTCTGGACTGTGTTGCTTTATGGATTGCACGGCCCTATCTGCATGAACATATGGAACTATTTTGTAAACTACATGGAACTTCCTAGATCCGTATGAATGTACATATCTGCTCTGCATGGTCTCGTCGACAGAGTAATCCATGGAGCCACCGCCATTTACCTACCTGGTTTTCTCCCTGCCTTGAAGATTGAAGCAGTCTTTGCAGTCATCGAAGCCCTTCTGGTATTTTCTCTGAATGAGGCACGAGTAATTCTTGCAAGAATATGCAGTCCAGACGACACTGGAATCAGGGGCTTTTCCCATGCTCGGCGCACAGATGTCAAGTGGAAAACCATCACACATCCTCTGCCCTTTGAGACTCCTGCCATTTGGGTAGGTCACAGTGGACACAACAGTGAAAAATGAAATCATGGTGGACTGCTTAATATTAGAAAGCGGACACACCTGCACTTCTCAAAATCCAACATGCATGATCGCTCGCCTCATCCCTTTGAGGGTTACTGCCATTAGGGTAGGGCACACTACAGTAAGAATGGTCGGATGACTAATGCCGTTATGATCTTAATTAAACAAATAACTTGCTGAATTTAATTAACCAGAAATTAAATTTCAGGCCATATCATCAATCACACAATAGCTGGAAATTAAATAGTGGAAGCATAAAACAGTTTCACACATACAGAGGTAATTTCTCCTTCAAAATCAGATTTTCATTCTTTCAAAAACACTTACGAAGAAACCTTCACAGTGTGCTAAAATCCAGCAGCTCTATGGTCAACAAATCACCCTAAACTGAGCAGCACAGTTGGCGCGAGAAGATACGGCATGCTGTATGTCTAGACTGTGTTGCTTTATGGATTGCACTGCCCTATATGCATGAACATATGGAACTGTTTTGTAAACTAGATGGAACTGCCTAGATCCGTATGAATGTACATATCTGCTCTGCATGGTCTCGTCGACAGAGTAATCCATGGAGCCACCGCCATTTACCTACCTAGTTTTCTCCCTGCCTTGAAGACTGAAGCAGTCTTTGCAGTCATCGAAGCCCTTCTGGTATTTTCTCTGAATGAGGCACGAGTAATTCTTGCAAGAATATGCATTCCAGACGACACTGGAATCAGGGGCTTTTCCCATGCTCGGCGCACAGATGTCAAGTGGAAAGTGGAACGTTTTTAAATGTTTTAAAATATTTTTTATTAAATCAGACTGCTGATTTTTGTTCAATCGTCTAACAAAAGATCTAACGGCTACGATTAGGACAGAAAGGCATAACGGCTACGATTAGGACAGAAAGGCAGGCATTTGGGGGAGTTCATTTCAGAGGGAAATGCGTTACCGCGTAATTAAAAATAATTTTCCATATGATTTTAAGGTAGTATATTATATTTGATTGATATTAAATTAAAAATAATTTTCCATATGATTTTAAGGTTGTATCAAATCCATAGAGACTTTCACTATGATCACATCAACTAATTCTATGAGACAACTCCTTTTTCTCATGAATTTCGACCAAAACTTATAATCAAAAACTTATAATCAACAGCTTGCATAGTTAAAGATGTGATTTTTGAAAGCAATCATTACCATTATGGACTCACTACCAGTGCCTTCAATCACCTCCCCTATGTACCGTTGTAATTACACTACGAGTGCCTTCCAGCCACCATCCTTAATCACTGATCCAAGCAGAAAAGTCTTATTTTGTTACACTATGTTGAAAAATGTTAACCAGTGAACAGTTTCTCCTGCTGCTTTTCCACGTTAGTACAATGCATTTCCACGTCGTACAATCCATGATTTACATAACACAGGCAGCCATCTCCATAGCGTTACAGGAGTCTATAAATTGTTTTATTCATTGCACTTATTTGCAGTGTTATTTGTTCTTTTCAATTAATATTTTGAAAATCTAAATGGCTACATGTATTATCTATCAAATCATTTTATTATTTAAGAAACGAGCATTAATTTGTAAAAATACATGTCATAATCTTCGGTTCACAATAAACTTTTCAGTGATTACAAGACTGTATTTTCAAATATCTTACAATTATGGATAAAAAACAATTAAACACTTGAATATAAATTAATAAAATAAATTGTACTTCTAAAACGTTCAAGTAACAAATATAACTTTAATATTTTATAGAGGTGTTCCGTTTCGTCTATTAGTGTGCAGATGCCCGGGTTTGGCTTTAATGCGAAATGTGTCTACACCCATGTGCATGGATTACCGAGTTTAAAATTAATGCCTAAGTGTGTGGATTATCAGATTTGGATTTTCGAGAGCTAATCGATTTCATCTTTAGATTTCAAGTTTTAGGAAACGTGACGACTTTCGGGTTTTGATTTCGATTATGAGACAGGTTATCATATTTCAATGTAATGGATTTTAGGTTTTACTTTCCAGTTAATTGATTCCAATTTTATTTCATATAATGGATTTTAGGTTTTAAATTATAGTTAATTGATTCCAGTTTTATGAAGTGCGTGGATTCCGGGTATATGCAGGTTCTCGGGTTTCAATTTAATGGATTTTAAGTTTTAATTATTAGTTAATTGTGTTTAGGATATAAGTATTATCTTTAACTGATTTTAGATTTGATTAGGTGTTTGGATTATTAGATTTTAATTTAACTGATTGTAAAATTTATCTTAATGTGTTAATTTTAATTATTAAGTTTATATATATATATATATATATACTTCTATTAAAAAGATATATTTTTAATTATTAAATATGTTTAATTTATTGGAATAATTATTGTGTTAATTTTAATTATTAATCTTATTCATATTAGATATATTCAAATAAATTAATTAATTATTTTTTTTCCCCTAAGGAAAAAGTCGTAATTTCTATTAATATGGAGAAATTACATTTTGCAGATGCTGATGCATATTCATATTGAGGTCCAGAGACCTGCCTTGTACAAAAAAACCCTGTATGTCTTGACCCCCACGCAGGGAGTCCTTGTAACTGTAACTAGATATGTCCAAAACTTAGAAGAAACATGATGTAAACACATTACATTTCGGCTCTACGCAGAGAGCACTGCTGTAACTGGTTCATATATAATGATGTATATACATGTAAATACATATGTCAAAATCCACATAAAACAGAAACTGATTATATGACGGTCTGAGACCCATTCCTAGTAAGGTCATCAAAAGGTCTGTGGTAGTGCTGATGGAAGGTTCCATCAATCTCCTCCTGGATCAGCCAGTTGTCTTGTTGTCTGTGCGCTGCTTCTTTAGATAGATGGTCCGCTTCGGTGTTCTGTTCCCTGTAGATATGGCGACAGACAAAGGATTCAAAAGATGTGATCAGTCTTTTTGCCTCATCAAGAATATGTCTCAAAGAGAATGCATAGCAATGAGATGCATCGTTCAGCCAGTTGCAAACAATTTGTGAATCACCAAATAGTTGTAGGTGGCTGCAATGTTTTTGTAATGCAAAGTGTATGATATGTTTTGCAGTGCTTAATTCGGCAAAATTGTTGGTGCCTCTGCCAAGCTTAATCTGGATCTTATAACAATGTGCATCGTTGAGTTATAGTATCGCTCCTCCACCGCAGCCTGCTTCTTGAGCAGAGCCATCAGAAAAAGCCCAAGGCTTCGATTTGTCAATACTTATAGGCCTGTTAGTGCGGGGGGGAGGGTAATAGAAACTACCTCAGGTAGTAAATCATAGTCTGCAATAGTGTGACTCAGAATTACAGGCCAATGAGGCGCCTTGTTTTGAAATATAATCTGGTTCCGAGCAATCCATATTGCCCAGCAAACAAGCAATGGCATGTTGATGGATTTTCCTGTATGATCACGGCACCAACAGCTCCAAGCCTCCATAATATTCGGACCCTGCCAGTCTTTGAGGGAGGGATAGTGAGCAGAAATGTTTTGCCAAAAATCTTTAGTAACATTGCATTTTAAAAAAAGATGTTCTGTGCTTTCCTCTTCTATACAGCAGAGATGGCATCTGAATGGTCCATGAAATGATCGCTTCATAAGATTGGTTCCAGTAGGGATTTTGTCGAAGAGTATATTCCACATTAAAAGGCGAGTGCATGGGGCAGCTCCAAGCTTCCAGAGATCTTTCCAGATGGGGAGGATATTCGGGGGCTTGAATGATTCCATGAGCTTTAAGTATCCCAATCTAGGGGAGTATATACCATGTTTTGAAATGGCCCAGATAATCTCATCAGGGCCTTCAGTGAGCCTGATATGAGCCTGTGTGAGAGCATCTGTAAAGTCCCGCCATTCTTGCTACCACTGTTCAGGGATCTCTAAAGTACGAGAAGTTGCCCAAGCCTGTTGAAGAAAGGTAGTATTGTCACTATCTCCAATGTGTTTAATATGTGTAATACCTCTGCTGTGAAGGTGCCTTATCAGTGCTTCAGATAATCTGTGAATATTGCCGCACCCCACCCATGGATCCACCCCTATCCGTACGTTATTTCCTTCCTTAATGCGCCAAGTAATGCGTTCCCGCAATAGAGGTAGTGAGTGGAGAACAGCTTTCCAAATATTGGATATACTGTGTCCAGGTTCATGCTGTTGACGAAACCAATCCATAAGGTGTGATGGCTTGATGTATTTAACTTGAGCGACACGAGACCATAGGCTGTCTTTAGTCAAGAGATGCCAACCAAGTTTGGCTGCCAAAGCTTTGGCAAAGAAATCAAGTTTCTTAATGCCCCAACCTCCCCAATGTTTGGGTCTAGCAATGGTGTCCCATTTAACCCAGGCAAATAGCTTCCCTGTGTGGTGACCTTTCCATAAAAATCTAGCACAAATACTTTGTGGTCTACACAGGATGCCTCGAGGTATCCAAGCCAAAGTCATCCAGTAAACTGGTGTGGCTTCAATAACAGCTTTAATGAGGATCAATCTCCCAGCTCTTGAAAGATATTTATGATACCATACCTACAATATTTTCTCCACCTTTTCTATTAACCAAGTCCAATCTGTAATCCTGTAACCGAGGGGTTTTAGTCTGTATCCCAGATATTTGATGTCATCGGCTAGATTTAATGAGGTGAAGGGGAATCGATGGGATGCATATGTAGATTCATGACGAGTGCAACCAACAGCCGTGATTGTAGATTTGCTTTCGTTTATCATCATGCCTGTGCCCTGTTGGAAGAGTACAAATATATGTTGTAGAGTAGTGACATCACCTATGCATCCATTTAGAAATATGAGAATATCATCCACAAATAATAGGTGAGTAAGATAAAAATTATCAGAGATATTGATGCCGGTGATCTGATTCCTATCCCGGGCAGATGTGATGAGTCTACTTAAGCCTTCCATAATGAGTAGGAATAGAAGTGGAGATAGGGGGCATCCTTGCCTGAATCCTCTTTCCGAGGTAAAGAACGATGTGGCTTCACCATTGAGTAGAACATTGTATGATACGTCAGTAATGCAGCTCATTATCCATTTAATGTAGCTATAAGGAAAGCCAAGGTGAGTTAGAAGCAACCTGATATAAAGCCAGTTGGCTCTATCGAAGGCTTTGGAAAGATCCACCTTTAGTATCATACCCTTTTGTTTTTTGATATGAAGAGTGTGTAGGAGCTCCTGAGCAGTAGCGATGGCTTCATGTATCTGCCTGTGATTAAGGAAAGCGAATTGTTCAGGGGATACGTGGCGAGATAATATAGGCTTCAGACGATTGGCGATTATCTTGGCAATAATTTTGTATAGGCAATTGCAGAGGGATATGGGTCTGAAGTCATTGAATGAGACCGGATGGTTGGCTTTTGGGATAAGAGCTATGAATGTGGATTTGATAGCAGATGATATTCTGCCATTTCTTCTGCAGTGCTCAATAATATTGAGTAGATCATTGCCCAGGATATCAAGGAAAGCAATGTAAAATTCCATGGTCCACCCATCTGGGCCAGGGCTTTTATCTTTCTTAAACCATTTAATGGTGGCTTCTAGTTCTTCCATGCTCACTTCCTTTATGAGATCGTCAGAATCTTCTTGTAGAACTAATCTGGGGAATTTTTCAGCCACTCTCATTATCTCCAGAATATTAGCCTCTCTGGGGGCTCTATAAATGCCTTTGAAGTGTTCTGTGGCTAATCTGGCTAGGTTCCTCTGTGATGTAATATTCCGATTCTGTTCATCCCTCAATTACCATATAGTGTTGATAGCTTTGCGTCCATTGGCAAATTTGTGGTAGAATTTTGTATTGTCATCCCCCTCTGTAAGCCATATAACCCTGCTCTGAAGCCTCCAACTTTCTTCTCTTTCCTTCAGAATATGTGATCGTTTGGCAACGAGGGAGGTGTAATGTTCTTTGCTTTCCTGGTTAGGGAAGATAGCATCAGAATAGTCCTCATATGATGCTATAATCCTCTCAGCCTCCTTCAAAGTATGGTCATCACGAATGCGCTTCTGGTGTGCCCAGTGCTTGGAGATTCTCTTGAGCTCGGTTAGTTTCCTAATAAAACCTTCAGTAAGGCTTTCATTATCCCTAATAGGATTGTTCTGCCAATAATCAGTAACCAACTGAATGTAGGAGGGGTCCTTTAACCATGAGGAATTGAATTTGAAAGGGCTCTTGATCTTGTTATTGATGTCGGTCGTCTCCAAGAAAATAGGATGATGGTCAGAGATGCCTCCAGATCCGACCCATTGCCTTATGCGCGGAAGTCTGTTATATAGAGTTTCCTTAATAAAAAATCTATCTAATCTTCTGGCCAAGCTCTGATCTCCGCTTCGATTGTTATTCCAAGTATGTTGTAACCTGGCAGTGGGTATGTCTACCCAATGATGCTCCTCCAACAGATTGGATATAGTATCCGAAAAAGTGTCCACCTGGGCTGAGTGCCCCCACGATTCACAAAAGCCCATGGTGAAGTTTAAGTCTCCTCCGAGTATAATATTGTCCTCCTATAATAGATCAGATTCTAGTAAGGCTCTCCAAAAGGTGGCCCTATCAGAACATGGGCCATATACATTGATAACCCGAATGTCCATTTCCATGGAGAGAACATAAACGTCCAAGCCAATGAAACCTCTGCCTCCCTAAATGTTTCTGATCTTTAATGATCTATTATGGATCCCAATAGCTAAGCCACCAGATCTCCCTGATGCATCTAAAGCTTGAAATGTCCAGTTAGTCATCCAGGAATTGAGAGACTGGATTAGGGGGTCTGCTGGACAGAGGGTCTCTTGCAGAAATATGATGTCAGATTGAGAAAGGGTAAGCAGTGTCCTGAGAGCTAGTTTTTTGGGTGAACTAACAAAACCCCTGCAGTTATATGATAGAACTTTCATGTAGGATGGGGGGCTGGGCCATTCTTCGCTCTAAGGGCCCTGAGGATGGTTTGATGTCGCCCAATGGCGACTTCAACATCAGCAGTGTGTCTAGCTTTGGTTATGCGCAAGGGATGACCCCGAGATTGTTTATGGGGGACAGGAGCAGATTCAGTATCAAGACCAATAGCATCAGAGCCTCTATATTTCGATCTGGATCGGAGGGAGTATCGAGGGGATGCAGGGGGGGATGGGGCAGGGAGGGCGGTGATAGAGGAGGTGATCAGAGAAGGCATACTCGGGGATAAGGCAGGAGATGGGGTCGAAATGGAGCAAAAAAGAGAGGGAGGGGGAAGGGGGTCAGTGTAGTTGTGGGATGCCACCGAGGGATTAGTATACGAGTGAGATGGCATGCAAATGCTATGATGAGGTGCAGTTCCTTCAAAATTGACTAAATCTGGAGGAATATAAGAGGAGAAAGAGACAAATGTACCCGTAGTAACATCGCCCTCCTGTTCAGTATCTTCTTGAGTGGGGGCAGGCGATGAGTGGATAGGGTTCTTGACTGAGGTGCCCGGAGGATCTTGAGGTTCTCCTTCATCCATATTTTGCATCGCCTGAGTCTCCTCCGTCGGTGGCCGAGGAGGAAGGTGCGGGGGTCGCTCTGAAACCCCTTCCTGATCAAGCTCCTTGCCCTTGCGAAGAAGTGGACAATCTCTGTATAGATGTCCTACTTTGTGACATCTTCGGCATCTATATGGGATTCCTTCATAGTCTATAATCTTCTTGCGTGTCGTGTCTGTTATAGACATTTTTGTGCCTAACAGCATGAAGCATGAAATGTCAATAATCTGATGGATCCAAAGTCCCTAAACATGTTGTTCCTACCCCTAGAGGAACAAGGTCAGCAAACCACAGCACTAAAAATTAGTTCTCCACCTGAAAACACTCAAAAACAGGCTATTTTTGGATCATGTCAGTTGCTCCACTCTGTACCTGCGCTGAATGTCAAAAGCAATGAAGGCTACCTGCGCTGGGCGAGATTGGCCAAGTGGCACAGTCATTCTGCAAGGTGTCAAATGCCCAGGAAGCTTCCAAACTGACACTTGGGTCAAGGAATTCGCCTTGTGATGAGTAAGAGGGTCTTGATCTCCAAGTGGAAGCAAGAATCTCCAAGTGGACTCAAGAACTGAAGAATAACTGAAGTGGGAGAGGACACTAGTCAGCTTCATGCCAGCCTCAAGCTGACTCATCCTTTCTCCAAATCTCCTATATATAGAGCTCTCTCATGAGGTCTATAGAGGCTGGAATTTTGTGCAAGTAAGGAAGTGCTGTTGGTTTGTGTATAGAACTATTGGGTGATTGCTTTGAAGGAGGTGAAGAGGAGATTTATTTCTGCTGGGAGGTGTTGCTGGATTGGGCCTATTATGGTTGTAACCCTCTCAGAACTTTACTTCTTCCATTAATAAAGTATTTGAGGTTCTTCTATATGCATGTGTCTCTATGGTGAATTGATGCTTGTATATTTGATTTATTCTAATCCTTGAATCAGTTATGGATGTATGCTTCTTGTAGTTTCCTTTCTTTGTGCTTTTACAGGATCTTTGTGTAGCTGGGCCGGTGAAAGAGCAAGGAGCTAGGAGCAAGCAGCAAGAGGGAAGATTGGATCAACCATTAGCGGAAGATAACGGTTAGTGGATCCCTTTTCTCTTCTCTCTCTCATCTCATAAAGAAGTAATCTTGAATAGCTTTGTATTCAGTTGTTGCTGAGGTACTATCACCCTTAGAGTGGGATAGGGTCATTCCGTATTGGATACTTTTCCCAACAACAAATTGGCGACTCCACTGGGGATCATATCTTGTTGGTTGTTTGTGTTTTTGCTATTCATTTCATAAACAAAGGGAGTACCGAATCGAACTGTGTTTGAATCTTTCAAATACAAAGTAGAGGGCAGCTACTCTAGCTCAGTTTCTGGGCAAGTTTATGATTTGAAGAGCTGATCCACAAGGACTCTAATAAGCTCTTAGTGATAGCTTTTCATCCTCCTTGTCATCCCTTAGTGTGTCCTTGACTGATAGCTTCTGATTTGAGCAAAAACTGTGAATTTTTTAGCAATCTGTGACCCGGAAACCACCAGAAACGAAAGTTTCGTTCTTCAGTGCAGGTTGTACAAAGGCTGTTTGCATTTCAGCGCAGTTCCCGAAGGGGCTACCTGCGCTGAAGGTCAAACAGGCAGTGTTCCACCTGCGCTGGACCAGTCCTGCCTTGTGCTGCTGGGGTTTCCTGCTGTTTCTTGCCTTGTTTTCACTCTTGTTTTTGCTGTTTGTTACCAGTCAGTGGGCCTATCTGAAACCAACTTTCCTTGTCACTATTCCGCCTCAGTTGTATAAAGAAACTGTGTTTGTTCTTTGTGTATTTCTTGTACATTTACAGTTTCCCATAACGAAAGTGAACTAGTCTTGCTGTGACCTCTTAGATCTAGACCTGTGATAAAGTGTCGTTTTGATCTTAAGAGTTAGTTTGTTTGCTGTTCATAGCTGATTGGGCTTTTGCTTTCGTCATTTGGTTTGAATTTATATATTTCTAGTGTCGAAACAAGTAAATCTTAAGGTGTCTTTTGATTTTGGACAAGCTTGTTTGCTTTCACTTGAAATTGAATTCAAAATTATACAACAGCTTTCTTTTTGCATTTCACCAACATTAAGAAAGAGAAAAGAAATACTTGCATTGTGCATGTGCATTATGACAGCTTGCATGTTGATTTAGGAAAAAATGCATTAGTGTGTGCTCTATGATCTGTGTGAAAAGGTGTTATCTTTCTTTTCCCTCAGTAGTTAAGGTTTTCAAAGTTGAAAGATTGAAAAGCTTGCTTATCATCTTAGACTGCATTTAGGAGTGTTATCATACATCTCGTGGTGATCCATAAAGGCAAACTGCTAAACAAGATCAACCTTAAAATAAATTGAATTTACATAAAAACGCATTGAAACATAACGCAAACATCTAGAGGTCTAAGCTAGAGACGTGTTCCGGCGTCGTTAAACGTGATATCTTAGCGTTGAGTGGTTGGGTGATTCCTCCACGGTGAAGCGATAAGTATCAATACGGACTTGTGCTCCCACGTACCGTCGCGTATATATTGGGAGACCCCTATAGGAATAAAGCCTTTATCCAATAGGAAACAGTGTCGGCCGCCCTACTGATCGCAATGCAGTGAACACAGCATTCACGAAGATCAACCACTCGTACCGTAAAACGTATTCTGTGGTTTTGCGAAAGATTTGGCACACCCTCTGCCTAGATCTCCAGAGCAGTTTCTTTTGGCCTTTTTCAAACTCTATAACTGAAAAAGTCCAACCGAGCATTTGTCACTTCGGGCTCGTTAAAACATCGAAGGAGACTAGAGTCATCTTTAGCTTTTTTTCGACTCTTAAAAAGTGAAAAAGCAAGTTGTGTCTAAGCGTCGTTATAAAATTTATTTTAAACGGAACATAATCACCTCCTATTCCCGCGTTGATCTTAAAGTTGAGAATATGGAACGCCCCAACCAAGGAATTCCACATGATGGAAATCCTAGTCCATTCTCCTCTTGGGGAGAAGTTGGTGCGCCCCACATGGCCACATTGTCGCTTCCAGGACTGACAATTGGCCTACCTATTTGGCTATTCTCAACCAATGTAGTTCAGAACACCATGGTTCCTGAACAGTCGAGTCAACAGTTAGATCAGTCTAGAGCTGCCCACCAGCCTTCTACTTCTTATAACTCTTCCTCTAATCCTTCATCTTCACAAGGTGGGGCCGGCAAAAGCCAAGCTCCCATGGAGAAGAAGGAGAAGAAGAAGAGAGAGAGGAAGAAGAAGGATCCTAAGGCGACTGGGGGCAAGCAAAAGACATCTGACAAAAACCCACACACAGCACAGACCGGGCCTAAATCGCCATGTGTCATATGTAGAGGAGACCACTTCCATAGAGATTGTCCCTGTATTCCCCGGATACTAAGGGACTGGTCACCTCGTTTGCACAATTCGGGAGCATCGACCTCTGATAGCCATGTTGATTGCTTACCGTCAACCAGCGAAAGTGAAGGTTCAAGACAAAGAGGGGGAGCAAGATCCCCCTGCAGACTATGTGAAGGCAGTCACGCCATCCATCGTTGTCCCTTCTTAGACGAAGCGAAGAGAGTTTTGGAAGATCGTCCGGTTTCACCGGTAATACTTCCTCCTGGATACAAAAAACTCGTGCCAAGTCCTTCGTTGGTTGAAAATACAGCTGGCCTGCTCAAGTGGTCAGCTGAAGTGTCAGTCATTGAAAATGAACCTACTGAATCCAGACCAGACGAAAGTCTAAAGGTCGATACGGTAGTTGACCCGGTTCTTCCTTCAGAGGTTTCATCCTCAAATGACACCGTCACTGAAGATTCATCTTCAAATGACACCCTCACTGGAGAGAATAAGGATGACACCATCCAGATTCTTTTCATCAACACAGATTCTGATGAGCATCAGGGCAATGCGCCCATTCCTTTGTCGCAGGAAGGAACATCGTCAGGATCGTATCCGGCCGTGTATTCGGTCCCACCACCAAGCAACCTGGTTGTGTCCTTTGATTGGAACCAACTAGGCAGACCTCGGTTACCAGCCAGTATACCATTCAGAATCATAGTCCAAATTTACAGAATGGTAATGGCTGGAACTATCATTGATGAAGGGGCATCTGTGAGTATCCTTTCCTCTATTGCTTGGAAAGCACTGGGTTCCCCAGAGCTTTTACCTGAGATAAGAAATCTCTCGGGTTTTGATAAAGGAACCAGTCGACCGTTAGGGATCCTCCCCAATGTACCTGTTACATTGAAAGGGAAGACCGTTCAAATGAACGTGATGGTCGTTCAAGGACCCTTGGATTATAACCTACTCCTTGGACGAGACTATATATATTGCATGGGAGCTATAGTCTCCTCACTCTTTAGAGTAATGTGTTTTCCACACGAAGGAAGAATGGTCAAGCTCGTAGACCAACTTTCATTTCGAGGATCACGCATCGCAAATAGTCAAATACCAACCCTCAACGGTCTATTCACCCAAGAAATGTCTCCACCCCCAGTCCTCCTTCCCGATGAGTGCGAGTGATTCAGAAAGATGGGACTGGAACCCAGGGGGCATGCATCCTGGTCTGCTTCGGGCAGAGGAAACCTTGGGTATAAAGTAGAATTTCCGCGAAGGAATATGACTAGTCCGTACCCCGTCCGTGGAAGGAAGAGGGGTTGTTCTAGAACAGGATTCTTTTGATAAGGTTACTTGTCTGACAAAGGTCATTCACCATTGTCTACTTCGGTAGACAGTGCCGAGGAAGTGTTTTCGTTTGATGGTGTTAACAAAACAATCTTTGGGTAACCAGGAAGAGGCAAGCCTCACCCTTTAAAACAAATGTTTTATCGGATAAGTAAGGGCAGCCTTGAAATTGTACTTTATACCTGGGGGCATGCAAACCTTTTGGAGTGCAAGCTAGGAGCGGTTATTTATCTGTTTTTGGGATTAGCCGTTTCCGAACTTGCATAAAGAAAGGATGAGAAGGAGCATAGCTTATGTGAGGTGCAAGCTCTATAAAAATTGGAATCTTGCAGGAGACATTTCTTATCTTATGACTGGTATATCGAGCAGTTTTAGCGTCATAGTTCATGCTCGTTAAAAAATAAACATAATCTTTTGAGCAGTGTTTTGGCACATTCAAGCTCTTTAAAAAAAAAAATGAACCCAGTACCGGTAAATAACCATTGTGATCGTAAATTTATTAGCCATAAAAGCCTTGGTCGTGTTTGCACCTGCCACCTCCATTTCATTTGGCCAATCGTTCACCTCCATATGATTGTTTACCCATTTTGTGGAACAGCTGCGAAGAGTGATTTCACTTAGCCATCCTTGTGACACTGCCGTGATTGGAAAATTCCAACCTGTACCTGGAATCCGCTGCTATCCCTATTTATCACTCGTTCCTCAAAAGACGAGTCTTCTTTGAGCTCTTTTCTCCTGACTCGTAAAATATGAAAAGTTTGCCGAGTTTTGGCCTTCCAGCTCGTTAAAGTGACCGGAAGAGCTATCCCTCCTCTAGATTTTAATCTTTTTTGGACCTGAGGGATTATTGCACAAAAAGGTCGAGCGCTTGTTTTATTCGGCTCGTTAAAGTTATCAAAAACTCATCCCTTCTGTATTGTTTTATACTTTTTCGGACTTAAGGGATTAGATGACGAAAAAGGAATTTTGGAGTTAACTTTTTGTACCTTTTCAGACTCTCTAAAAATGAAAAGGACCGAGTTTTCCTTGTCGTTAGACTCGTTAAAATGATTAAATAGCGACAAACTTGTCTTTAGACGAGAACGAGTTTCCCTATCGCTAGGCTCGTTAAAACATAGCGATGGGCTTGCCCGAAGGGCAGGTTATAGAACAAGCATATGTTATCCTCCTCAAGCTTGACAAAAATAAAGAGGTACTGGTCAGAAATGACTGGGGAAAAATTGGGAGAACCTCAAAGCTTTAATGGTAGCAAGTCGCTCTTGAACATGACACTTTGTCCTCCGTATCACATCGGGTTGGGTTGTTTCATTCACCGGTCTCATCACCATGGTCCTCGCCAAACCATCCACATTTGGGGTAATGCTACCGATCCATCACATCAGTGTCGTTATATGTTCAAGAGATGTGTTCAGAAAGAGTCAACCGTGTCCCATCCACTGCCATACATTATCCTTCATCCACCCATGATCGCCACCCTGAATCATGTTTCACAGATTGTTTTCACCTCCACTAAAATCATTAGCTCCGTTCCGTGTCACTGATGTGGGATTCATTAAGGCCCTCCTTTGACGGATCGCTTCTTGTCGACTTCAGCTCATTATCCAAGAAGTTGATCTAAGAACAAAACCCCCAGTACTTTGAAGCTTGCATGCCTCAATGGCAAGTTTCTCACTTCCGGCGACAGGTATACATCAATGACCTTCGACCAGAAGATTTTGCGTGGTGTTCGACGCCAAGTCCTTTATTCACACCACGTGAATTGTACTGCAGTACCTTGAGGGTCATTGTCATTATTGGTGATTCCTCTCACGCTTGTTAACGGTTTACATTATTGACCGGTAATCAAGCGATGTCTTTCCATGTTCGACTTCAGCGCAATTCTCACATGGATCGACTTGTACTTAGAGTGAAGATCGAACGAGTTTGAAGACCCCGGATCTAGTTTCATCCATCCGGGCTGCGATATATATATTCAGGATATAAAGACAGTTGTTATGTACATCATTGCAGCAGATGATCATCCTACTCAAAGGATGATAATTTCAGCAGAGAATTATCAGTCTACCACCAGACGATCGTTTGTTCTATGTACCAAAATGAATTTATAAAGTTGAGCATGGGAATGCCCGCCTCAGCTAGATCATGAAAGCAGAATGAAAAAATAATGTATTGTATTGTATTTTATTACAGGGCGCCTCTCAGCGATTGAATGAACTTCGGATCCTCCTGATAAAGCATTTCACCCGATAAACGACCTCATACTTTAGGGGGCAACTGTTATAGACATTTTTGTGCCTAACAGCATGAAGCATGAAATGTCGATAATCTGAGGGATCCAAAGTCCCTAAACATGTTGTTCCTACCCCTAGAGGAACAAGGTCAGCAAACCACAGCACTAAAAATCAGTTCTCCACCTGAAAACACTCAAAAACAGGCTATTTTTGGATCATGTCAGCTGCTCCACTGAGCATCTGCGCTGAATGTCAACTGCTCCACTCTGTACCTGCACTGAATGTCAAAAGCAATGAAGGCTACCTGCGCTGGGCGAGATTGGCCAAGTGGCACAGTCATTCTGCAAGGTGTCAAATGCCCAGGAAGCTTCCAAACTGACACTTGGGTCAAGGAATTCGCCTTGTGATGAGTAAGAGGGTCTTGATCTCCAAGTGGAAGCAAGAATCTCCAAGTGGACTCAAGAACTGAAGAATAACTGAAGTGGGAGAGGACACTAGTCAGCTTCATGCCAGCCTCAAGCTGACTCATCCTTTCTCCAAATCTCCTATATATAGAGCTCTCTCATGAGGTCTATAGAGGCTGGAATTTTGTGCAAGTAAGGAAGTGCTGTTGGTTTGTGTATAGAACTATTGGGTGATTGCTTTGAAGGAGGTGAAGAGGAGATTTATTTCTGCTGGGAGGTGTTGCTGGATTGGGCCTATTATGGTTGTAACCCTCTCAGAACTTTACTTCTTCCATTAATAAAGTATTTGAGGTTCTTCTATATGCATGTGTCTCTATGGTGAATTGATGCTTGTATATTTGATTTATTCTAATCCTTGAATCAGTTATGGATGTATGCTTCTTGTAGTTTCCTTTCTTTGTGCTTTTACAGGATCTTTGTGTAGCTGGGCCGGTGAAAGAGCAAGGAGCTAGGAGCAAGCAGCAAGAGGGAAGATTGGATCAACCATTAGCGGAAGATAACGGTTAGTGGATCCCTTTTCTCTTCTCTCTCTCATCTCATAAAGAAGTAATCTTGAATAGCTTTGTATTCAGTTGTTGCTGAGGTACTATCACCCTTAGAGTGGGATAGGGTCATTCCGTATTGGATACTTTTCCCAACAACAGTGTCCCTCCATTGTATAGTAATATATTATTGTAGTCCACCCCTGGTGTCCAGGTTGATGAGAAGGCGGGCGTAAGCCATCATACCGGTGTGAAGGTAGGATTTGTCATAATCCATGTAAGTGCCAATTGCATTCCCAATTCTTCTAAAGATGTCTTTAGACCAATACTGTAATGGAAGACCTGGAAGCCGAACCCATACAGGCCCTATACCAATCTACTCTGTTTCGGGGTCGAACATGGGAGTCCAACGCTTAAGGAGAACCGGAGCATGTTCGAAGTGCCAGTAAGAGGACAAGACCCAATTTGTATGGTCGGCACGAGCGAACCTTAACGCAAACCATCCTCTCACAAAAGTTTGCATGAAGGGGATGTCCACCAGATGATGTCCCCAAACTTCAGTGGCCCAGGTCTTCAAGCATGCAGCCGAGTAGTTCCGTCCGCTGATGCGACCCACCACGACCCTGTCTGCAAAATCCATGATTTCGCCCCACTGGATGTCCTCCTCAAGTCTGAGAAAGATGTCGTCAGCTTTGGACTTGAAGCATCTGTATTTCTTCTTAGGGCCAAGAGTCGAAGGAGGGTTCCGAGCTCGATTCGAAAGCGGGGTGGTACCAAAATCGGGAGGAGGGTTAGGGTTTGATGATGAGGGTAAATCGCGGCCTCTGGGGAAATTAAGCGGACCAGAGAGTGGGGGAATATGAGTGAAGCTGCCCGAAGGAGTACCAGTAAACGAGGAGGCGACAAATGGGTTAATGGTTTTCGGTGCAGCTGAAGATGTCCACGGAACAGAATCAGAAAGGGGGACAGAACAAGGGTTAGGGTTAATACAACCTGCCACAAACCCGAGGGTAGTCGGAGAGTGAGGAGGCGTGGGAAGAGCAGGCCAGGTGGGGGGAATATCCGGAAGAATCACGGGATAAGGCCGCGACAGCTCCCTGGTGGAAAACGAAGCCAAATTTTCCAAGAGACTAGAGCTGTACATACCTTGTGATGTGGAATAGGGGGTCCGCCAGATGGAAACCCCTTCCAATGGGTCTTCAGAGTAGTCAACAGCTTCGTGGTCCTCCATAGTGCCATCAATAATCTCGGAACGGCAGACACCTCAGAATGTAGTTTACCGAAGAGAAACGGACCAAGTAGATACAACCGTGACGGCTAGTAACCGGAAGGTGGCGACTTGTAAACCCTATCTTGTTAACAGGAGCCTCTTGCGTGGAATAACAGAAACGGCCGACAAACCGAAAGGTGGAAGGGGCGCCCGGTGGATGTAGTTGTCGAAAGTGTCGTGCAGTCACAAAATACTGCAGAGTAAACAGGAAACCCTACCTTAACCAAACCCTTCGCGCTCGAAACCCTCGCCTGTGGTCGCCATCCCTCGCTCCAGTGTCGTTCCTTACACCACTATTTATTATTACCAAACATTCCTAAATTAATTATATATATATCTATATATATATATATATATATATATATATATATATATATATATATATATATATATATATATAACCTATTTTTTAATTATTAAATTTGTTTAAATTATTGGAATAATTTTTGTATATAATATTATCACATCATGTGTGTATATGATTTGATTTAATAACTACGATAGATCTATCTTAACCACTGATCTAACATGAGTAGAGAGGGATCAATTTTCTTCAAGTGCAAATTTATTTTAGAGTGCAAAAAAACATAGATTCATCTTAACCATGGATCTAACATGAGCTGAGAAGAATCAAATTTCTGTCATGTGCAAACTTATTTTAGAGTGAAAAATAAAGTGTAATTAATATTAATATATTTATAAGTATAATTATTCATAACCATTCTATACAACTTAAAATATTTCTTTTAACATTTTTTTCTATATATAAATATATATGAAATTGATATCAAGCGTTAAAAATCTTACTTACATATTTTTTTACTTTTAATTACTTTACATAAAATTATATTAAATTATATAAACAACTAATTAAATATATATATATGCATATTTTATTTTTCTATTTAAAAAAAAATATTACTTTTGATTAAAAAAATAGACATACTTTCACGTAACCATCATCATCCTCTAGCCTTCATCCTCAGCAGAATAAACCTCTCTACTAAAAAATTAATATACATCTATATAAATTCACTTTTCTATTAAAACATCAGACATCCTAATCATTAAGCCCTAAGCCCACTTAACCTATTAATTTCTACTTAAAACATCAGACATCCTAATCATTAAGCCCTAAGCCCACTTAACCTATTCCAATAATTAATGTATAGTTTTACAAAAACATGCGTATACATGATATGATTTGATTTGATAAAGATTGATTTTATGATATTGGGATGTTACAAAATATCATTTATGAAAGCTCGGAAAATTAATCACCACTCGACAGAAAACCTAAGAATTCGGAGAAAACACATCAAAGGTATGGGGGCGCTTTATTTTATTAAATTCGTCAGAACAAAATAAAAATGAGAAGTAAAATTTATTAATGTGTTAATTTTAATTATTAACCTTATTCATATTAGATATATTCAAATTATATATATATAATTAATGTGTTAATTTTAATTATTAACCTTATTCATATATATATATATAACCTATTTTTAATTATTAAATTTGTAAATTTATTTATTGTGATAGGGTGGAAATGGCACAAACAACAGGGCAGAAGTTATAGCATTTTCGGTTGTTCTTCTATTTGTGAAATGGTAACGGTTGGAGGATTTTCATGTCCATGGACATGGTGTCTTTATTGTTTTGGAACCGAGCAAATATTATTATTTCTAGTGGGAGGGTGGAAATGGCACAAACAACAGGGTAAAAGTTATAGAACTTTGGGTGTTCTCCTAATTACCAAATAGTTGGGATCAGAAAATTTTCATGTCCATGGTGATGCAAAAAGTAGCATTAACTGGGTTAAGGACTTTTTGTAATTCAATCCACCTATCTTATCCCACTGTATAAAGACCCTGTTAAGGACTTTTTAGAACATTTCCTTTCACTACATATACAAAAAAAAAAAAAACAAAATCAGGTTTTTGATCTCCTTTCTAAGAAAGGTATTTCTAAAGAGCCGGGTAAATTCTTCTTTGTTATCTACATCCAGAATGCTGTCATGAATGTTGGACAAATAAATAAATTTTGCACAGAAAACACATCAAATAAATAAGTTTTGATTAAAACTTTTAAATTTAATTGAATGCACAAGTCAAACAAATGGTGGATATAGCTGTAACACCTCTGTTGTTTTATATTGGATGTATAGAGCTCTAGGAGATACGGATAACACATATAAAACCTTAACAACAGATTTATGGAGCTGGAAATACAGAGAAGACACAAAATCGGGAACAAACATCAGAATCATACGTCAGAATATGTACTCTCAGAATTCGGAGAAAACACATCAAAGGTATGGGGCGCTTTATTTTATTAAATTCATTCGAACAAATTAAAAATTAGAAGTAAAATTTATTTAGTCATGTCCACAGGACCGAATCAATCATGTACCTGTATCTGAATTTGACAATGATCGCCCATCCAAAACAATTGTCAGGTCTCCCACACCAACTACGTCACACAATTGAATGCTATTAAAATAAAATAAAAGCTATTTAATAATTGTTTAAAAGTGGCCCCACAATTTGTTGCTCTCAAGGGTGTGGATTTTCTTAGCCTCAAAACACGAAACTGTTTACGATAGTCCAAAGTTAGAGATTTTGGCTTTTGGATTTTTATTAAAGGTATATTAAAAATATTTTTTTCATACTACATAAGCTTATATAATTTAACTTTTCACTCTTTCTTTTAAGTTCACACAAAAACGCAATATTAATATTATCAGTTTAATGGTGGAGAGTATTTGTTTTTTTTTAAGATTTAGTTTTTATGCGATCAAATTATAGTAATATTATTATTATTAACCATGATAAATTATTTATTTCATATTTTTACGAAGTGTTTTTAGATTTTTAAGTAAGATGGATCTCAAAATAAAATATACAAAATACCGAATAATTTTTTTTTAAGAGGAAACAGGAATGGAAACCTTTTTATAGGTTTTGTGGCATGATGAATGAGTACATGGTGGCTAAACAACATGGAGGTAGGGATATTCTTATCTTTGGGAGATTTTGCAAGTTGCTCAAAGTTTTCAGATAGTTTACCCATAAGAGTATGAGTAGATTCAAACTCATAATCTGCATTTCTCTCCATGCTTTCAATTTGTGTTATTGATACTCTGACAAAACCTTTTAATACAGAAACTGAAAAGTTGACATCATTCCAAGTTCTATTCACACTATGTACAACGATTGGTAGTGAGTCAAAACATTCCTTTTGTTTATAATTTTTTACCATATTCATCTCTAGTCCTTTAATTGTTGTATTTGTCTAGTTTATTTGTTCACTGGCCTTCTAGATCCTTCCATCTATTCCTAGGGCTAAATCATCTTTTAATACTCAAGAAATGGCCTTGTCTGAGTTTCTAGTTTCTCCTAGCATGATTCCCTTGTATGGAGGGAATGTGGTATTTGGTTCTAACTTGCTTCCATCACAAGTTGTCCAGAAATGGTTTTTTGCAGATGACGTTTCTGCATATGCCATATGTACTTCTGGTTGTTCCTTTAATTTCTTCCAGACATAAAAATAAATCCATGACTTTTTTTCTTCCATGTACTTTTTCCATTCCGGAGAAAGAGAATATTTTTCATCAACATATGTGCCGAGACTAAATTATTTGGATTCATGATGTGTATAGAGATCCCAATTTAGCATGTTCTTCATCTAGTCTCTATTAATCTTATATTTGGGACACCCATCCATGAGGGAGAAGAATTTGTACATTTCTGGGGTTGATGGATTTTTGCAGTCTCGTGGAACAAGATTTTGAAATATTGAAGATGGACTGAGACTATTTAGTCTTTCAGGATATCCCAAGCCATACTTTGGCATCTTAGGTGGTCTCATCTTGCTAAACATTTCAGTGAGATGGGGGTCTTCATTCTCCAGAGTGGGTAATTCATGAATCATTAGGAATATGTCATGAGGAAATGGAATGTCAAAGCATTTTGGATTTGGACATGAATTTGTAGTAATAGTATAAGGGGCTTCTCTAGTCCTCGGATTATGATTTTTGTGCAGAACTAGATCTGCGAGATATTGCAAGCAAACTATTGTTTGTAAGATACGACATTTTACTTTGAGAGTGGAAAAATGTAATAACTAAGCGAGTTCAAATAAATCAACACGTGAGTAGCTTATAGATGAAGTATTTACAGATGTGGAAGTAGATGACTGACATGAAATATGTTTGGATTTTATATGGTATTTTTTGGCTTGACAGGCTTCTTATATTATTTTTCAATCCAAAGTAGATCTTCTAGGGAAGGACAGAGTAGCTTTCGCGGGTCCTTCTTTTATCTGAGCAATCGTGATACTTTGAACTTTGGGCGACCCACGTAGATCTACTACTCAGTTTTCAGGAAAGTTGAGATCTTCCCATTTGATGGTCTAATGCTCAATTTTTTGATTGTGAGCATCAGTGATTACCAGGGTGTTGGATTTTGACTCTTGACTCGGTGTATGCAAAATGGCTAGATATAATGTGTTGGTGTGCCTGAAACACCCTCTAGTATGAAAATGCAATGTTTTTCAGTTCTCTTTTCATATCAAAACTGCTGGTTTTGATTTGTAATTGGAGGATGTCCTTAAGGTGTTCATCATACACATATACTGAGAAATTTGGGTGGCAATAAAACCATACAAGACCATTTGATAAAGGAGCCACGATACCACCAATTAATGAATCAGTATATCCGTTATGCGTGAGATCTCTGATATTAGCCAAAACATATGTATTAAGCCCTCTATGGGTTAAAGAATTTATGCCCACCCAGATACAACCAAGATGTAGATAAGAAGAACCATGTCTTCGAGCTTCTTCCTGAAGCTTTTTAGGATATAAAAGGGAAATGGTTTGAATGGATTCATCATTTTCTTGGATATGAGAGACACATTCTTTAATAGTGACTCTAGTTATAGATTTCAAATGAAACACAAATAAATCACCATAAACTTCTAATGGACTTATGGAAGGGAGAGTCCATTGGGTTGATGATTGACTTTCTATTAACTCTATTTCTGCATAGTTAATCATTGAAGATGATGCACTATGAAACAAATTTGCCATATCATAATTATTTTCTTGTGTTTATTCTTTCTGAAGTTCTATGAAAGAAACAAATCTTCTTCATGGTTCCTGTTATCTTTTGAGACAGTTTAAAAGATAAATACTCATAGAGCCATATGTTACTAGCTCCGATACCAATATGGAGTAGGGGCTTCCTCCGAAGGAGAAAATGAAGCTTGCTGTGAAATTTATGTCTTCTGTGATGAATAAACGGATTCTTACATGAACCTGTATATATACAAATATAACTTTAAATAACATAAACTTAATTTGTTTCAATAAAAACAAATATTATGTCACGAATTCCAAATATTACAACACATAATTATTGACTAGTCAATAAAATATATTACCAGTAAATACATGCCATCAAATTCCAAGACTGCCCATGCATGTTTTGAGCTGTTTGAGAGGGTAGTAATGACGTTTTTGTTAAAAAGTGAATAGCCAAAATACGTTCTATACCTTTCAAAACCCATCACAAAAACAGTTTTTAAAATTTTTTAAACATAGAATACGGTCAAAATGCCTCATGACCATCATTTTGGCCATCATAGTCCAACCCTGGTCATTGCAGCCATGACGGCTTGCCGGAAGAATAACATAAGTCAGATTTGGTTACTACTCGTCCTACATTTTCTTAGGCAGTTTATTGTCATTGAGCTTCTTCTCGGGTGGATTTTTGTCAACATGATTCTTCTCCAGTTCTTAAGAAGGTCCGATGCTCACCAATTCAACGAATTTGAATTTTCTAAGACTAGTCATCACGCACAACGGATTTTCATCCCCAATTAAGGTCATCTTCTTATGTCATCAGTCGCCATAGAGACCACACCTGCAATGGATCCACAGCCTTGCTAGGATTTACCATAAATTTCTTGCAACCCTTAAAGCACAAAAACCTAACTATAGTAAATAATAAATAAAGGAGGACTTCGCCTTGAATCCCCGGAACTATCTTCATGACTCTTAGTTTGCATTTTTTCGAAATTTAGCTCCACTTTCAACACCATTTTCTGCAAAATCATGGGCATAATTCACATCAAATAATTGCTTAAATATTAAAATGAGACATCAATAATTGCTAGCCTACCTGTGACATCTTTAACAGTTACGGGTAAGTCGTAATACTGGAGACCTTGTGGACAAATCCCTTCACTTTCTGCAATCGCCGTTGTCAAAGAGGCCTAAACAAATTAATTGAATCCTTGGAAACATGTTCATGATGTTAAAAAATCCTTGATGTTCTCGGATGGTAGTAGTGGTTAAAGGGACGAGGGATTTTATTTTTATGAACTCTTCTTGAACCATAATGAGAAACATGGCTATTAAAATAAGCTAATTACTCCTACATGAGGAGTTGGCTAAACATAGAGAGTATGTTAACTAAGTGATGGAGTGATTGAGTGTTTGAGTGTTGAGTCGAGTCATGTTAAGTGATAGATGACTTTTAGTGTGTGGTTGCATGTCAAGATATTTTGGGCAAGTTGCTACTTCGAAAAGGTTAAATACCCTTCACCGTGTTCATTGTAAGTGTCATGTTTTGTGTGATCAATAGAAAAGCATCAACTCGTGTTTTATGTGTGAATTCATGCTTTGTCTCCTCTGCTTTTCCAACAAATTGGTATCAGAGCAAGGTTAAAAAGAGAGAAGGCAAATGGATTAGCAGCAATCTGTGTGAGAGGAGAAAGATATTTTTCTCATAGTGCTTAAACATTAACACATCCTACGGGCATTATAACGCAGAGGATCTCAGCAAAGAGCCAAGTTAACAGTGCTAAACTTAGCGCGATTTCCATGCATGCATATTCCTTTGGTGTTTAAAGCATTATATGAATAGCATGGGAGTTCGTCGCCGTGTAAGGCGATAGCACATATGTCATCACTACAATTGGTGCATTAATCAACCAAAGAACATACGTAATTGTTAAGTCAAAGGAATCGTTTTGCTGACGTGGGTCTTTCTTTTGGTTTGGAGCACAAAAAAAAATATAAAAGTTCATGTTGTTTATTAAAAGATCAAATTCACGTGCTATTTTTTAATACGTGAGGATTATAATCTTGTTTGTTATTTTTTTAAAGGCGTGGTGATTTTTTTTTTAATTAAAATTAAAAAAAAGGCTTTTAGAAAAATAATTCTTTAAAGTTTTTTTTAATTAAAAAACATAAAATTTGGGATTTTTTATCAAAGGAGAAATTTTAGGGTTTTTATTGAAAGGGTTTTAAAATAGAAATATTTAGAGAAAGACGGCTTTCTCAAATTTCCAACCCCATTTCCCACCATTTACAGGGAAAGATTATGATGTTTAGGCCATTACGATGGCAACCACGTTGCAGGCACATTATTTTTGGGATTATGTCCAGTTTGGGTTTTTAGAACCTAAGGATGAAGCATCAGAACAAGCTCTCAACAATACAAATGGAACAATGGAAGAAAGACAAGAACAAGAATGCACAGGAATTGCAACTTATTCAACAGGGAGTGGACCAAGAAGTGTTCCAGAAGACTATGATTACGTCTTCAACAAAAGTAGCATGGGGTCATAAATGTCGTAAATCAGTTAAAGATTTACGGTGAAGAAATTAAAGATCAAACAATGGTTGAGAAGGTCCTCAGACCTTTGTCTACCAAAGCTGATGTTGTGGTAGAAGCCATAGAAGAAGCCAAGGATTTGGCATCATTGAAAGTTGATGAGCTGATGTGATCACTTCTATCACATGAGGCAAGGATAGACAGAAATAATTATTCCAATTTAGAGACAGCTTTCAAACGTCAGTTTTTTATTTCAAGAGATAGAGGTCAAGGCAGAAGTAGATCGAGAGACAGAGGACAAATCAGAAGATATGGTGGTCAGAGAGGTGGCCGAGAAGACCATGAACATAAAAGTGGAAGCAATTACAGAAGCTTCAACAATAATCAAATAGTTGACAAATCAAAGGTGAGATGTTATTATTGCAATAAATTTGGTCACTATGCTCGTGATTGCAGGAAGAAGATAGATGATCAAGTGAACCAGAGAGTTAGTGTCACTACAGAAAGTACTAACTCCTTGTTCCTAGCTTGCCATACCATGCATGAACCTTCTGCTAGTGTGTGGTTGTTAGACAGTGGTTGCATTAACCACATGACATGCAACAAGGATTTGGTTACAAATTTCGATCAATCCGTGAAAACAAAATTAAAGTTGGGGACTGACAAAACTTTGGAAGTAGATGGAAAAGGAGTGATCAACATTCTGACCAAGCAGGGGGAGCCAAAGACAATCTCAGAGGTATGTTATGTTCCTATTCTCAAACATAATTTGTTAAGTGTTGGTCAATTGACATAGAAAGGATACAAAGTTATCTTTCAAGGTCAAGAATGTGTTATATATGAAAAGCCCCCAAGAAAGCAGCTTATAGCAATGGTGCAGATGACAAGGAACAAACTCTTTCATCTAATTATGAATTACAGTGGTTAGGTGAGTTCTTTTACAGTTGCATGTTTTGATGATTATTGGTTATGGCACTTTCGATATTGCACTTTTCTGGTTTAGTATTGTTGCAAAAAAAACAAATGGTAAGAGGATTACCTCCCATCAAAGAACCTTCTAGTACTTGTGAGTGTTGCATCTTGGGAAAGAAACACTGTGAAAGTTTTCCAAAGGGAGTTGCATACAGAGAAAAGCAACCTCTTGAGCTAGTGCATATAGACTTGTGTGGACCTATGAGGACACAATCAATTGGTGGAAGTTGTTACTTCCTTACTTTCATTGATGACTATAGCAGAAAGACTTGGGTTTACTTCTTGAAGCAAAAGTTTGAAACTTTTGCAAAGTTCAAGGAATTCAAAGCCTTAGCAGAGAACCAAAGTGATCGACAGATCAAGGTATTGAGGTTAGATTGTGGTGGAGAATATGACTCAAAGGCATTCCATGATTACTACAAACAACATGGGATCAGAAGACAATTTACAACCAGGTACACACCACAGTAGAATGGTGTAGCAAAGAGAAATAACAAGACAATTATGAACATGGCAAGAAGCATGTTGAAAGGCAGAAACTTGTCTAATGAGTATTGGGAAGAAGCAATTGCATGTGTTATTTATGTGATCAACAGGTCTCCTACAAACAGTGTGATGAACAGAGTACCAGAACAAGCATGGTCAGGTATGTATTGTAGTGTATCTCATTTCAGAGTATTTGGATGTGTAGCTTATGCACACATGCCTAAGGAGCGAAGAGGCAAATTGGATGATAAAAGTGAAAAATGTATATTCACTGGTTATAGTGAGCAATCAAAAGCTTACAAATTGTATAGCCATGTCACAGAGAAGACCATAATTAGCAAAGATGTTGTGTTCAAAGAAAAAGAGTCATGGAATGGTACTATAGACAAAACAATTGATGCAAAAGTGCCATTGATGGAAGAATATGATGTAGCAAAAAATGATCAGCAAGAATCACACATGAAGACACCAAATAGAGACACAACAACAAGGAATCCAAGATTTTCAAAGCAGCATGGATCTTCAAGTAGATCAACAGATCAAGATTCTCCCATCAATCAATCAGGTGATGAATCAAGCAATGGTAAGAGAAAGATGATAAGTTTGAAAGATATTTATCATGATTTGGATGTTAGTTCAAATTTTGCATTGTTGTAATTCCAACCTTCTTCGTTTGAAAAATAAATTAGAGATGAAAATTGGGTGCAAGCCATGGATGAAGAAATTGAAGCTACTGAAAAGAATGATACATGGGATTTGGTTGATTTGCCAAGAGACAAAAATCTCATTGGTTTGAAGTGGGTGTACAAGACAAAGTTGAATGAGAAAGGTGAAATTGGTAGATTTAAAGCATGACTTGTAACAAAAGGATTCTCGCAGAAACCGGGAATAGACTTTGCAGAAACGTTTGCTCCGGTAGCTAGAATGGATATTATAAGAGGAGTTCTAGCCACAACAACTCAGAACAAGCGGAAAATATATCAGATAGATGTAAATCAACCTTCTTTAATGGAATTCTAGAAGAAGAAATTTATGTGCAACAACCTCCAGGATATGAAGATGAAAGTAACGAAGAGAAATTTTATAGGTTGAAGAAAGCGCTCTATGGACTGAAGCAGGCGCCTAGAGCTTGGTATAGCAGAATTAACAGCTACATGATCAATAATGGATTTTGCAGAAGCAGCATTGAACCTACCTTGTACACAAAGTTAAATGAGCATGGACAAATTTTGATTATTTTCTTATATGTTGATGACATGATTTTTACAGGTGATTTTGAGATAGATGAATTTAAAGCAGCCATGATGAAAGAATTTAAGATGAAAAATCTTGGTCTCATGAAATATTTTCTTGGCATAGAAGTTGAGCAATCTAAACAAGGAATTTTTATTTGTCAAAATAAAATTCCAAAGATTTATTGAAAATATTCAGGATGGAAAATTGCAAACCAATCATTACACCAATTGCAATAGGTACAAAGTTAAGCAAGGATGATGAAGGATTAGATGTCAATCCAACTCTATTCAAAATATTGGTCGGCAGCCTCATGTATCTCACAGCTACAAGACCAGATATCATTCAAGGAGTGAGTTTGATTTCTAGATTTATGGAGACTCCAAAAGACACACACTGGAGTGCAAGAAAAAAAATTCTGAGATACATAGCAAGAACTAGAGATTGTGGCATAATGTATGCAAGCACAAAAAATAAGGATTTGATTGGGTACAGAGACAGTGATTTTGCAGGCAGTTTGGATGATAGGAAGAACACTTCTGGTTATGTGTTCCACCTTGGTTCAGGTGTGATTTCATGGGCATCTAAGAAGCAGTTCATTGTGACACTTTCATCAGCAGAAGCAGAACATGTAGGAGTAACATCGACAACATGTCAAGCAGTATGGTTAAGAAGAGTATTTGATGGACTCAAGCAGAAACAACAAGGATCAATAAAAATATACTGTGACAACACCTCAACGATTGCACTATCCAAGAATAGTGTGTTTCATCAGAAGAGAAAACATATTGATACTAGATATCACTTTATTAGAGAACTTGTGAGCAATGGAGAAGTTCACTTGAAGTCTTGTAAATCTAGTGATCAATTGGTTGAGATATTTACTAAGTCATTAGCAAAAGATGTGTTTGAGTTTCATAGAAGAAACTTGGGTGTTGTAAGCCTAGCTGAGACATAGACCAGCAAGCATGTTTGAGTTGCCATGAGTCATGTTTTATTTTAGCAGTCGTAATTAAGGGGGAGTGTTAAAATAAGCTAATTACTTCTGCATGAGGAGTTGGCTAAACATAGAGAGTCATATAACTGAGTGATTGAGTGTTTGAGTGTTGATTCAAGTCAAGTTAAATGATAGACAGCTTTTAGTGTGTGGTTGCATATCAAGATATTTTAGGCAAGTCACTAGTTGGAAAAGGTTAAATACCCTTCACCAGGTTCATTGTAAGTATCATGTTTTGTGTGATCAATAGAAGAGCATTAACTCCTGTTTTATTTGCGAATTCATGCTTTGTCTCCTTTACCTTTCCAACAGTGTTGAGCAATCAATATCAGCCAGTAAAGCTCCAAATGGCTTCCAAGTTCCTGTAAGGCGAATGACAAGAACAAGCCAATTTCTTTTTGACACTTTTTGTTTCGCGGAAATAAGTATAGCCCCAAATTTCCATGAAGAATAGAAATCTCATAATCCAATGTTTCGACACATCGTAATCAAGATGACTACTAAGTAGAATTAATTACGATGACCCCTTAACATAGTCGTGAACACCTTCTTTCCCTTTTAAAGTTTAGAAATCGTTTTTAATGGAAGATGATGTAAATTTTTCAAAATTGGATACATTGATTTGTGATAAAGAAAAAATCACAAAAATCTCTCCCTTATGAGCATAGAGCTAAAGTTGTTGAGTGATCTAGTTAATTGTTTTTAGCGTAATTAGACACAATAACAAGTAGAAGATTAAGACAATGTTACAAGTAGAAGTTTAAAATAATATAAACAGGAAAAAAATAAGATAGATAGATTTGTAAAAATAGACCGAATATGAAGAAGAAGTTAAGAAGTTAAAACAATAATATGAGAAAGATAAGGCCATTAGCTAGATAAATATTTCAAAATTTTGATAAATATATATTGAAATTTTAAAGCAGATATAAATGAATTTAAGGTGTAATAAACCATAAGTATTAGAGGTTATAGTGATAGTGATGACTATTTTGGGACAAGTAAAGTTTCAATATTGTCATATTTGATATTAAATAAGAAATATAATGGAATTGAGAATAATATGTCAATGTGAAATGTTATTAACAAAAAAAAAAAATGAAATGAAGTGTGATGTCATCTATGCTATTTTTTTTAATAAGTTACTATTAGTAGATAAAAGGAACTATAAAGGATGGTAGATTTTTAAAACACCCGATTTAAAAGGATAATTGAGGATAGTTGTAGAAATCAAGTTTTACTAAGATGTTAGAATACTTAGAAGTATTTGATCCTTTCATCTGAATTTTCTTTTAAGTTAGAAAGATCATTGATTAAGGATGTTATGGTCCTATCATCACCAGGTTTTGCAAGAAATACTTCTTGAAAACTATCCCTGTCACTTATTGAACCTGCTAGAAGGGAAAAATACCAAGACCCAGCAGATCCTTCGAAGGTATAAGGAAACAGTCTGATTAAAACATCTTCATGTGAAATCCATTAAGATTCATGGCTAACATAAAGTTATTTAGATGTTCTTCAGCTAGAAGATCATCATCAGGATTGTACTTAGGTAACGATTTTTTTGGGCTTGCGGGGAGAGCGTTTGGCTTAGCAACTAGAACAACACTAGGATTTGTCCAAGTTTGAGCGTGTTCATTGGCCATAACTTGAGTCGGAGACTGTGAAGATGGGAAGACCGGTCCAGAAGTAGGTATAGATGGTGAAGAACTTAGTACTGGGTTAGTACTACTAATAACAATACTAGTTGGTGAAGTGGATAGTTGAGAAGAAGTGGATTGAGTAGAAATGAATGGAGAAGTGAATGGATGAAAGGGTGATGTGATCTCTCTAGTATCTGATTTAGATCTTGATGTGATAACTTTCCTACATCATTGAGGGATGGGAAACACAAAAGGAGTTACTCCAAGCCTTTCAATTTGAAATCTAATTAATACACCAGTTTCTTGTAATAAGGAAGTAACACTTTCTTTAGAAGCTTTGGGCCTCTCTGGTTTCTCAGCAGAAATTGATATCTGTTCCAATTTCTATATCAAAGAATGGACTTCGGGAGACTGGGGAGTGTAATCTAGAGAAGGTGGTTGTCTTACTACTTCAGGAGACAAGGGAGACGTTTCTACAACTTCATATTTTTGATCTAGAGATTTTGAATGAGATATATAAGGTGTAGAAGTGGTGGAGGGGTTTCGACTCTTATGAATGTTTTTCGATTGATCTTTAGTTTTATATGCCATTAATAGTCGGATTACCCTCCTTCTAGCAACAAAATGTTGAGGCCTCAGATTTCTGTTGCTCCAACATGGGGGATAACCACCTGGTCTAGACCTTAAGACAACTCCCTTTTCGTGTAAAGTGGTGGCTCCGACTAGGGATGATGGGACCAGTTTCCCATAATGGGTTTTAAAATGAGAGTGGGCGGTTTTCGAGTGATTGCAATAGAATAATGATAACTAAATGACCTATTCTATCATGCAAATCTCTAGCTAACTTAATCTAATATAAACTCGGGTATTTCTATATAATATGTGATCTAAAAAGATATCTGCTTAACATGTGATAATAAAGATCAATCACGTATAAAAATAGAGATGATAACACGTAGAGATAATTTCTTTGATTAAATAGTTAGTCAAACAAATGTATAAACTATATTGCATATATGATGATTTATATATGAAAATAAACAATCTTAGATAGGCATCATGCAATAGTGCAATTAATTCTTAACAGGAAGAAATTATCTCATATACAATTCATGAAAATAAAGTGTTGTCATTAATTAAACAGAAAGAGGACTAATCATACAATATAGAAGTACCATATATGTGAAGTTTTGCTCATTTGACTAATGACATAGATCAACTCCTTTCTTTAGATCAAATTATCTTCCAAGTATGCAAAAGTGCATCAACAAAGGAAAGTAGTCTGATATTTAAAAGAAATGATCATGTTCCATAATTTTACCAAAGCATTCACAAACTTACAAAAGTGCATTCTTTGCAGATTTTTTTGATAAAGTTTTGGACCGTTCTCTAAATGCATGAGAAGGGTATAAATACTATTCTAACTAATGTTCAAAAATAGGTTATACAAAAATCTGAGGAGGTTTCAAACAATGTTCATCCTAACTAGTTAACTAACTCTAAAAATAAAAAGTGACTTGATGAGCAGAGGCTCTGATAATGATTTGATGCCTGCCAACTTATCTTTCAAATCACATATATCAGCCATCGGTTTGAATTGAGGAGGTGACTCAAACTGTGTTCTGACCTGTCCTGCGAAAATTGCATCTGTGAGAGGTGGAAGCATCCGTTGAGTTGAATGGAGTGAGTAGTTAAGGGTCACGATTTGACTGTGTGGTTTGATGAGGTATTTCCATTATGACTCCCAATCAGTCTTTGCTAACTTTTGGATTTCTTCCCTTTGAGTTTCTGCTCTTTCCTTCCATCTGTTATGCAAGTCATTTAGAAATGGCAGTTCTTTCGGATTGCCTTCCTTCACTAGGTTGGTAGCAAACAAAGTGTGGTTTACCGCCTTTACTATGTTCTTTGACACCCCGAATTATCTTGCCACTGCTACTTCAGCTTGTTTTATCCTTGCATCCCAATCCGTGAAAAGAATGTCGTTGTGTGTCTTCTCAATATCAGGTAGATTAGCTTTCCTTCCCTCTTTTGTTTCTTGCTATTCGATGAATTCCAAGATTCTTGTGTTTAGATCAATAAACTCAGTTTTCTGGTCAATCACTTTATTCGTTAGCAAGTCAATAGTGATCAGATAAGGAGCGATATGTGACATATTTTGTCAAAATTGTTCTTGCTATTTTAATAAGAGCGAATTTAGCTCTAGCACCTCTTTGATGAATTCCTCGACAGTAGGAACATCCTTATATCTTTCGATGTCTTGCTGCAAATCTTGGAGTTGTATGGTTTTCGCTGATATGTCTGCTTCATGGATTATCTTCGATACCTCCATGCTCTGTTGCAATTGGGCCAGCTGCTCAACGGCCTGCCTGTTCACACTTGCCTTCTCTGTTTCGAGTTGTTGCTCAAGCTGTGAAATCTTCTCTTCCTTTTCCTTCAACAAAACAGATATCTTAGTATCTTTGTCCATGGTGGCAGTTGCATATGCTCCTGTAAACTGTGACAATCTAGTCAAGTTTTCAGCTGGGTTGGAAGAGATGTCGTTCCAAACTATGTCCATTAGCTTATTCCCAGGTGGGAGCTTGGGTGTTTCTATCCTTCTCCTGTTCGTCTGTCTCCTTACTACAACCTTATGCAGCGGGTTGTAGAACACATCAAGATGAGGGATTTTAGTCACCTTTATGACAATTTCTGATGTGGCCATAGCGGGAGTGATTTCAGTCTGCTGAGACATCATTGCTTTCTCATCAATCGGTTCAGACTTTGTGTTTTTCTAAACATTCAGAGGAGTTTGATACTCCATAGTTTCCTGGCCATTTGTTTTCATGGCAGTGTCTTGTACTTTCTTATTGAATTGATCCCACTCCTGCTCCAAACTATTTCTTTTGATCTTAGAATTGATATCTTTGGGTGGGGTACTCATACCTTGCTTTTTGCCTGACTTCTTGCTAGATTCTGCTATATCTAGTGCTTTCCCTGTATCTACTTGAGACTCTATGCAAGAATCAGGTCCCTCGTTGTTGACAGTCACACTGGGCGTAGGTTTTTCCTCGATTTTTAAGAAATGCAGCAGAATTATTTCGAGCATTTTGTTTCTGAACACCTGAAAGCTTTCAAAATATTCAGGACTCATATTTTACCTTACCCATTCGAACGATTGTTCGAAGGATTGAGCTGACTGTAAAATGTCTTCAAAATCATTAGGCTCATGGTTATAAGGCTTGATCTTTACTGCATTATTGATATTATATGCTATCTTGTCTGGATCGAATTGCCTTTTGGGAAAAGTATGTAGCTTGAGGCTTTCCAGGCTTACTGACTCCTTTATTGCATGGTTAAAATTTGGTAATGAAAAGGAACCGCATCTAATAGGAAAAGATGGCCATGATAAATTCTTGTTTTCTTTCAGGAATTTGGTCAAGCCTTTTCCCAAGGTCTGGTGGGCTATTCTCTTGCTAACAACTTATCTGAGACATATAAAGGGAGGATATGTGGGTCTGCTATACTACCAAAAACCCTGATGTATGTAAACCATTCTTCAACCAAATATTTATCGATTGGAAGAAGGTATGTAGCAGCTTCTTTCGAATACCTGGGGACTTTCTTATTGAAAATTAATTGATGCAATTGAAAAATAACAACATGGCATATTTTATAAAAGTGGGGTATATAATGGGATTCCCAAATTTGTTTATGGTTGAGATGGATAGGGTAGGGGTCCATTTCCAACCCATGATTGGAAATTTAGTGAAGAAACAGATGGCATCCATAATGTAGGCACTGAAACAGAATGGAGGAAGGTCCTATGGAGAGGAGGATCTCTTATGTCAATATTCGTTGATGACAGTGGCTAGGTTATCATATAGGATGGTGGACCAATTCATGATGTGGGAATTGACACAGGCATCAGTCAAAGGAATCCATTCTATGGAAAAATTAGCGTTATTAGGTAACCCGTATAGTCTACATAACATGGAAGCTGCATAATTGTAGGGGATTTCCAAAGAGGCTATAGGATACATACCCGTTTGATCAAATTTTAACTTGTCCTCCAGTACCCTCCAGCCCTGGATCATCTTGAAAGGTTCTTCTTTCTTCTTTGCAAAGTTGGCCACGTATGATTTATCATATATGTTCTGAGGGTCAGGTATATGGTACATTTTCTTCAGGTCTTCCGCTTTGAATGAACCCATGAGTTCCATTCTCGAGTTCTTGAATTTTCTATCTTCAATAGTGACGTTTTCCACCACCCACCTAATCATATCAGTGTATGGGAGGATTTTTTCTCTCATTCATATTCTGTGAAGGAAAGAACATGGAGCATCCTTGAATTCGAGTCCCGAAGGTTTGATTAAGTCAACGGTCACTTTTGTGATAGTAATATTGGGACGCTTATCCTCAAGCCTATTGTATATGACCTCCCAAATTGTTGCTCCCCTATCGGGGCTACAGATCCTATTAGAGAATGTAGGAGACATATATGATAGCTCGAACTCTGTAATGCTCTTCTTTTTCTATTTCTGCATCACTTTCTGCAATGACATGTCTTTTGTAGCTTGCCTGAAATGGAAGAGATATATTCAGCACAGTCGATATAGGGCAATTAAGGCTGAAAACTCTCTGAAATGACTTTGAATCGTGGGAGGATTTTGAATGAGATATTCAGTGTTAACTAGCCATAACTTGAAACATCATTACCTCTCCTTGGGCTAGTAAATATTAATTATCCTGTCAAACCATTCATTATTATATTAAAACATAGTTACTTCCCACTCTTGGTGCTTTATTCATATAGCGTTTCCTATTTATAATGCCAAATTGCAATTGCGAATATCACAATATCGCATTTCGCAAATCGTTAATGGATGATACAATGGCATGGCTTATTTATTTGCGACTCATATGAAACGTGATTGTGAATTGTTAAGGCATTTTGATCGAGATATCGCAGTGGGGAGGTTGATTGCATACCATAATTTCTTTAAGATGTTTATGATTATCACATGGTAAAATGTGATTTGTGATGAGGATCCTAAACTTGAGTTGTTTTCTAAGAGTTTTCAAGGTAATTTCTTAGAGTTAGGATTTATTTTTCAAAGACTAAAAAAATTAAAAAGGGTCCCCATTTATATTTCTAATATTATCGATTACTATATATAAATCGGGGGGGTTGTTACATAGTACAACAATTGGCGATTCACTTGGGAGAACCAATTATCTCTCATTGGTTTTCTTAAATTTATGAAAACTTTCAAAATAAGAAGATTAAAGGAATAATAATTACATGAGTTACAAAGTAAACAACATTTCTATAGAATCATAATCACTTACTCAGTCTATTTATTCAACTACTTTACTCTTGTAGTGATAAAAAAAATACAAATGCCTGCATCAGTCGATATCAAGATTTAAAGAGATATAGCAGGTGTCTTCCACAGATTAGATTCCTGGTGTTTACTCATTTATCACAGATAGAGCTTCTGCTGTCAGTAGGTGTTCATAGCCTCGACAGGGTTATCTTTTAACTAACAATGATTCATTGTCCCATCTGAAGAAATTTTCAAAATTCAAAATGATATTCACTTGCTTTCAATCTCATTTGGATCTTTTCCTTTTTCCTTTTATATAATCTTTCCTTGTAAGTTTCTTAAAAGACATTGTCTAGTCTTGGTAACATAATAATGGCAATGCCACTCACTGGTTGTAATTAAATTGAACAAGCTGGCTCTTGATGAGATCCATTTTCCTTTGATTGATTAGATCATTGGCTATTACCCTGATTTGGTATGTAGTTTTGGTAATATCAGTTTAATTATTTCCCTATGATCATGGTAAACAAGCTGGTAATGTGACTTATTATCTTCTAAGTTTTGCATATTTTAGAATTACACTCTGAAAAAGGAAAATTTTATCTGATGGGGTGAAGCATTGGCTCTTTTAAAAGTTTTGGATGATAATGATAGAGTTTTAAGATACACATCTATCGAAAGTCCTTACTAGGTTAAAGATTCTATTCTTGACTGATAACAAAACATCTATACTTTGTAAAGGTAAGAGTTTGTTCATATAATAATTGTTTCATAAAGATTAAGTTTTTCCAAAGAAATCAGGTTTACTTTGATACTCAAATGTCCTAATTATTTCTTTAACTTTTCCTACTTATAGAAGCGAAAGATAAAAAATATTATCAAAGATTTTAGTTTGAAAAACAAAAAGTAAATACTACATAACCTTTATTTTGCTAAGAATTTTAAAGGGGATATGATACAAATTTAGAAGAGGTTATCTTCTAGGGAAAGTATTTCTTCAAAATTTTCCCATTAATGGGCAAGGAATCTATCTTTCGTGATAATTCTTGTAAAAGAAATGTTGATTGACTAATTTTCTCAATGATTTGGAAAGGGCGAAGTCATAGTCTTTGGAATTTGGTATGTTTACCTTTTCCCTCATGTGCTTTGTCCCATTTCAAAACTAGATCACCTACTTCAAAATTTTTATGACTGGGAGAGGTTGTATCAAAAGAGGCTTTGACTAATTGCTGATGATGGAAGTGGGTTGCTTTAGCCTTTTCTCGTTCTTCTTCGAGCTTAAGAATCTGGAATTGTCTTTCTTGGAGAGAAGAGGAAGGGTTTTCATCAAAGAATTTCACTAGGGTGAGAAATGGAATTGCTATGTTTGTGGGGAGAACAAATTCTTTTCCATAATCTAAAGCAAAAGGAGAAGAACCAATGGAGGCCTTCTGTGTAATTCTATCTTCTCAAAGAGCAAATGTCAATGCTTTATGCCAATTCTTGTGATTTTGGTCAATAATCCTTTTGATGATTCTGATGAGGTTTTTGTTTGTCGATTTTGCTAATCCATTACCTTGTGGATAATAGTTGGCTGAATAATTTAATTTAAAACCTCACTTTAAAGAAAATTCCGCCATTGTATTTCTAGAAAAATAAGATGCATTGTCAAACATTAAAGCTATAGGTAAGCCAAACCTAGTAATTCTGTACTGATCAATGAATTCTATGACATTTTCTGTATTAGCTATCTTTAGTGGGATAGCTTTTAAACATTTTGTAAAATAGTTAGTAGCTGTAAGGATGTACTTGTGTTGCTTAGAAGAGTTAGGAACAATCTCACCAATTATATCTAATCCCCATTGTTCGAATGGTTGTTGGATGTTTACTGGTTGCAGAGGGAATGTGCATCCTTGAATAGTGTTGGTCAATAATAACTTGCATGCAGGATTTTGTGAGCTGTGGTGTTTCCTCCGAAATTTCCTCCAGCTGGTCCATCATGTAATTCCTGCATGACCTTTTTAGCTTCAGGTTTTTCTAGGCATCTTAACAATACCAAAATATAATTTTTTCTAAACAATACATCATTGATTAATTCATATTGATTTGATTTCAACCTTAAAGCATGCTTTGTTTTATAATTGAGATGCATAGGAGCATATCCATTCTTCAAATAAGACTTCAAATCAGCATATTGTGATTGTGCATCATTGAGGCTTACCTTTGATATTTGCACTTCATTACCTTGGTTTTCTTCTTCTGATAAGTGGGAAGCTCCAATTAGCATCCTGCAAAGACCTTGGCCCATAACAATTTTAGCTGGTCGATTTCCACATCGTAATCTTGAAGCGTAGTAACCCAATTGGCTCTTTTCTCCCCTACCTCTCTTTGAATCAATAATTCCCTTACTACAAGGTAAGGTACTACTATCTTTATTTGGGTTTTGAGAAGAAAAGGTCTGAAACGTTACAAGGTTTAAAAAAAAAAGAAGAATCTTGTTTCTCAGTAGCTAAATAATCTAACTCGGCACATTGCAAGTTAGAATAAAAAGAGAGATGGGTGCCTCGATATTTTGATCATTCAGCTGTGTTAAAACCGTTGCATATGATGTATTGGATGAAAAAGTGTACAACACAAAAGGTTTGAGAAAGTCAGGAGTTGTTAAAGGAGCATTGATAATGGATTTTTTAATCAACTCAAATGACTCTCTTTCATCTTTACTCCACTTGAAGACTGTGTCTTTTCTTATCATTGCTTGAAGGGGTAGGACAATCTGCGAAAAATCTAGAACAAATCTTTTTACAAAATTAATTTGGCCTAGGAATGATTGCATGGTCTTTTGTCGGAGAGGAGTCTTTTCAATCTCTTTGACTCTATCAGGATCAATGTAAATCCCTTTCTTGGACACTATAAATCCAAGGAGTTTGCCTTCTGGTAAAGCAAAATAAGATTTTCTGGGATTTAAAGAAATGCCATATTTATTGCATCTTTCAAAAATGTACTTTAGGTCATTTAAATGATTATTTCTATACTTAGAATAGACTGTGATGTCATCTAGGTAAATAACAACTCATTTATTAATTAGAAATTTGAAAGAAATATCCATAGCACGTTGAAATGTAGCACCTGCATTTATGAGTCCAAAAAGCATCTTCTGATAAGTGTATGCCCCCACTTGGTCCTGAATGTTGTCTTCAATTTGTCATCTGGATGTACAAGAATTTGATTGTATCCTGAAAATCCATCTAGAAAAGACATTAATTCGGAACCTGCAACTGATTGCAATATTTGCTCCATGGTAGGCAGAGGAAAGTTGTCCTTTTGAAAAGCTCTATTTAGGTTTCTAAAATCAATAAAAATCCTAATATCACCTTCCTTTTTCCTCATAGGGACCATATTTGATACCCACTCTGAGTGTCTAATAGGAAAGATTATTTTGGCTTTGAGAAGCTTGTTCAATTCAGATTTGATTTGACTTTCAAGGTTTGGGAGAAGTTTCCTAAGCTTCTATTGTACTCATTTTTCATTTGAAGTCATTGGTATAGTATGTTGAATTACAGAGGTATCGTAGGTATTCAAATCTGCATAATCCCAAGCAGAGACACCTTTATATGTTTTTAACAACTTAATGAATGATATCCTTTCTTCAGATGATAAACCAAGACCTAGGTTGATATTTTGAGGTTTTTCTGTTGAACCTAGGTTTACTACAAATCTCAGAGTGGAACTTTGAGTTTTGGAGTTGGAAGTCTTCTTGAATCTATCCTTTAAATCATAGAGATCTTCCATCTTAACTACAGACTTCGGATTGGGTTTTGATCTTTTTTATGGTTGATTTGCAGATCATGCTCATGTTCATCTATGATCTGTTCCTCATAAGACCCTTCTGATGTAAGGAAATTGATTATATTAGCATCATTATTAAACACTCTGCAACTTGTCACATTATTGGGAATGGACGGCCTAAAAACTAACTCTATTTAAAATCTATGTAGACTAAATTCTTCTGAAGGTATAAGATCGGATGCCATATTAGCAAGTAAATCAGCACTTGTGTTTTGCAATCTGGGAACTGAACAAATGTTAAAAACAGTGAAATGAGAAGTAAGATTTTGGGCTAGAGATTGATAATGTTTAAGGTGCCCAGACACATAATGAAATGTGTTTCTTACCTATGTAATGATTATTTCAGAATCTCCATATACTTGCAAATTTTTGACATTAAAGCCAATGGCTTTATACAGCCCTTGAATCAATGCTTCATATTCCGCGTATTTTTAGTGTATTGAAATTCAAGTCTGCATGCTAACATGATTTTCTCTCCTTGCGAGTTGATCAAAAAGCATCCTGCACCTGCACCATCTTCATATTTGGAACCATCAAAATAGAGTGTCCAAAATAATGAATTATCTAAAATTTTATCTACTATATTTACACACTTGGAAGCATCTGTTTGTGAAATTTTTTCTATTTGAGACACTACAACATTATCTAGAAAAGGAGATTTTTGGGCATTAAAAGATCCCAAAAATGACTCAGCTGAGTAATTTCCAATGATATTGTTGGTGAAAGCAATAGGTTCATTGCTTCCTTCGATACCAGTGGTTGTGTATTTTGTTAACTTCTCTTGGTCTACTCTGATCTGGTTTGGTTTACCATTGTGTGGCAACCACATGTGAGACCAATCAGTTGCGAAGTATCCGTTCAACTTTTCTGACAAATCCCTACTTAGAACTAAACCATAAAATTCAGGGATATCAACCACTAGAATATCGATTATCTGCGAAACTTTTGGATTAGAGGAAAACCTAATTGAAACTGATGCTATTTCTCCAAGTACCTCTACTTTTTTTCTGTCCAATTGAATTATGTGTACTGTAGATTTTTGAGGTATAATATTCAATTTGGTGGACATGATCCTTAACATAATATTTGAAGGGGCTCCTGAATCAACAAGGCAATTATGGACATTTCTATTGAAAATCTCATAAGTAAGAAGAAATGGAGGTGTATGAGAGATATACCTATCACCTATTAGGAATAAATCTGTCGGATTTACTTTATTTTAAGAAGAGGGAGGTTTCTCCATATCGTAGGTAGCTTGAGTAACTACAAAAGATGGTAGAGGGGATACAGGAACTGATTTTAACTCTCTTAATAGAATCTTTTGTTGTTTCTTGAGTTTAGTGAGCTTGTGTAATGAAATGTTTTCTCTCGTCTTTTTCATATCTTCGACTATGTTATATTCCACTGTATCCGACATTACCAATATTTTGGAAGCATTCAGAGGATCTAGTGGAATAGGATTAGTTTGACTAGTCTTAGACTTCTTACTTACTGTTTTCTCCTTTACAGGAGTAGTAGTTTTCTGTTTCTGACTTGTTATAGACATATCAAGGGAGTTTTTACTTCTTGTAGTTACTAGCATAGCTTGTGCTTCTTCTTCAGTTGGAAGAATGAAATCCCACATTCCATTTAATTCAACTTCTTCTTCTATATCGTCTTCCTCTTCGACTGGTGAGTCTTCTTCCATTTCTTAATGAGATTTGGCATTTGAAATAATATTCAGTGGTTGTGATGCAAAAGAAGGGTTTCTTTTAAATTAGCAAAAATGTTTCTTGGGAATAGAGGATTCTGCGACCTGCTTCTTAATTTCAACCATTTTCATTGGACATGGTTCTTAACACTTTCTAAAGGCCCTCAAGATCGAAAGGGTCCTTTGAAGCTTTGTTTTTTGAATCATCTTTAAATGTTACTTTCTTTGACTTCCTTTTTTCTGTCTATGATATTTTTACTAAAGCTATAATCCTTCTTTCTACAGACAGGGCTCCATTCATGTTTTCAATAAGGGTAGCCTTATTGGATGTATCTACAAAAAATGGAATATTAGAAGGAAGGGAGGATATGTACGATTCTATTTGTACATCTACTACAGGGTTTGAGGAAGATGGGATTTTTTTTAGTAACTTGTTAAATCTGGAGTTGAAGTCTTTGATCCTTTCATCTGAATTTTCTTTTAAGTTAGAAAGATCATTGATTAAGGATTCTATGGTCCTTTCATCACCAAATTTTGCAAGAAATACTTCTTGAAAAGTATCATAGTCTCTTTTTGAACCTACTAGAAGGGAAAAATACCAAGACCCAGCAGATCCTTGGACGGTATAAGAAAATACTCTGATTACAACATCTTCATATGCAAATCCATTAAGATTCATGGCTAACACAAAGTTATTTAGATGATCTTCAGCTGGAAGACCATCATCATGATTGTACTTAGGTAACCATTTTTCTGGGTTTGCAAGGAGAGAATTTGGATTAGCAACCAGAATAGCACCAAGATCTATCTAAGGTTGAGTGTGTTGATTGGCCATAACTTGAGTCAGAGACTAGGAAGATGGGAAGGCCGGTAAAAAAGTTGGTATAGATGGTGAAGAACTTACTACTGGGTTAGTACTACTAATAGTAGTACTAGTTGGTGAAGTGGATAGTTGAGAAGAAGTGGATTGAGTAGAAATGAATGGAGAAGTGAATGGATGAAAGGGTGATGCGATATCGCTAGTATCTAATTCAGATATTGATGTCATAACTTTCCTATGTCGTGGAGGGATGGGAAACTCAAAAGGAGTTACTCCAAGCCTTTCACTTTTCAATCTAGTTAATACACCAGTTTCTCGTAATAAGGAAGTAACACTTTCTTTAGAAGCTTCGGGCCTCTCTGGTTTCTCAGCAGAAATGGATATTTGTTCCAATTTCTGTATCAAAGAATGGACATCAGGAGACTCAGGAGTGTAATCTGGAGAAGGTGGTTGTCTTACTACTTCAGGAGATGAGGGAGAGGTTTCTACAACTTTAGATTTCTGATTCAGAGATTTTGAACGAGATCTAGAAGGTGTAGAAGTGGTGGAGGGGTTTTTACTCTTATGAATGTTTTTCGATTGATCTTTAGGTTTATATGCCATTCATAGTCAGATTCCCTCCTTCTAGTGCCAAAATGTTGAGGCCTCAGATTTCTACTGCTCCAACATAGGGGATAACCACCTGGTCTGGACCTTAAGACAACTCCTTTTCCGTTTAAAGTGGTGGCTCCGACTGGGGATTATGGGACCAATTTCCTAAAATGGGTTTTAAAATGAGAGTGGATGGTTTTGGAGTGATTGCAATAGAATGATGATAACTAAATGACCTATTCTATCATGCCAATCTAGCTAACGTAATCTAATATAAACTCAGGTATTTCTGTATGATACACGATCTAAAAAGATATCTTCTTGACCTCTGATAATAAAGATCTATCATGTATAAAACAAAGATGATAACATGTAGAGATAATTTCTTTGACTAAATAGTTAGTCAAATAAATGTATAAACTATATTGCATATATGATGATTTATATATGAAAATAAACAATCTCAACTGACCATCATACAATAGTGTGATTAATGCTTCACAGAAAGAACATATCTCATATACAATTCATGAAAATAAAATGTTGTCACTAACTAAACAGAAGCATGACTAATCATAAAAGATAGAAGTAGCATATATGTGAAGTTTTGCTCATTTAACTAATGACATAGATCAACTCCTTTCTTTACATCAAATTATCTTCCAAGTATACAAAAGTGCATCAAGAAAGGAAAGTAGTCTGATATTTAAAAGAAACAATTATGTTCCATAATTTCAACAAAGCATTCACAAACTTAAAAAAGTGCACTCTTTTGCAAATGCTTTTGATAAAAGTCTGGACCCTTATCTAAATGCATGAGAAGGGTATAAATACTATTCTAACTAATGTTCAAAAATATATTATACAAAACTTTGAGGAGGTTTCAAATAACCTTCCTCCTAACTAGTTAACTAACTCTAAAAAGAAAAATTGACTTAATGAGCAAAGGCCATCGGTTCTACTTGAGGAGGTGCCCCAAACTGTGTTCTGACTTCTCGTGCGAAAATTACATCTGTGAGAGGTGGAAACATCCACTGAGTTGATTTGAGTGAGCAGTTAAGGGCCATGATTTGACTGTGTCGTTTGATGAGGTATTGCCAATATGACTCCCATTCAGTCTTTGCTAACTTTGTGATTTCTTCCTTTTGAGTTTTGCTCTTTCCTTGCATCTGCTATGAAAGTCATTTAAATCGAGCAGTTCTTTCTGGTTGCCTTCCTTCACTAGGTTGGTGGAAAACAAAGTGTGGTTTACCGCCTTTACTATGTTCTTTGACACCCTGACACTCTTGCCACTACTAGTTCGGCTTGTTTGATCTTTGCATCCCAATCAGTGAAAAGAATGTTCTTGTGTGTCTCCTTGATCTCAGGAAAATTAGCTTTCCTTCCCTCTTCTGTTTCTTTCCATTCTATGAATTCTAATATTCTTTTGTTTAGACCGGTAAACTTAGTTCTATCATCAATCGCTTTATCCATTAGTTGGTCAATAGTGATCAAATGAGGAGCGATATGTGACATCTTTTGGAAAAATTGTTCTTGATGTTTTAATAACAGAGAATTTAGCTCTAGCGCCTCTTTGATGAATTCCTCGACAGTAGGAACATCTTTATATCTTTCCATGGCTTGCTGCAAGTCTTGGAGTTACATGTTGTTGGCCGATATGTTTTCTTCATGGCTTATCTTCAACACCTCCATGCTATTAATCCGTGCTTCATTTAAGTCCAAGCCTATCTCCTGAGCTATCCTCAATGTCTAAATTTAAAATTCGATTAGGAAGATAGGTTCTTTGCCAAACACTAGCTGGTATGGGGAATATCCCATGGTATTTCTCCATGTCGTGTGGTATGGCCACAAGGCTTCTAGAAATTGGGTAGCCCAGTCACGTCTATGTGATGCAACTTTCTTTCTGAATATTGCCTCAATTACTTTATTGGTACTTTCTACCTGGCCATTTGCCTGCGTGTGGTATGGAGTTGTGATTCTGTGCATGATATGATGATTCTTTAATGTTGCAACAATCTTATGGCCTATAAATTGTGGCCCTCCATCCGTGATTATTTCTTTAGGCAAGCCATATCACACGAATAGATGGAAAAGAAAGTGGATTACTGAGTCCTCCATTGCTCTTGGTAATGCTTCTACCTCCACCCATTTAGTTACATATTCTATTGCGACTAGTATGTATGTCTTTTGATTATATGATGGGGTTAATTGGACCAATGAAATCTAACGCCCATCGTTCAAAAGGTTCGATGACTAACTGCGGATGCAGGGGCATCTCATCGGACTGCCTAGGGCATCCCATTCTTTGGCAACTGTCGCATGCCTGGACAAACTTCTTGGCGTCCTTAAAAATGGTGGGCCAATAATATCCCATCCGTAAGACTTTGTGACCAGTCCTGCAGTTTGTAAAATGTCCAACGCAAGGTCCATCGTGGCAAGCTTTCAGGATGTCGAAGATTTCGTCTTCCCTAACACATATTCGAATGTGCATATCGGCCCCTGTATGGAATAAATATCCGACGTTCCAGGAAAATAGAGTGCTACGTTGTATTATTTGTTTTCTTTCATTGGGCGTCAGGTGCTTGGGTAATTTTCCCACTGTTAGGTAGTTTGCGACATCTGCATACCATGGTGTTTTCACGGTGACAGCGAATAAGTGTTCGTCAGGGAACCAGTCTTCTATAGCTGCCGAGTCATCTGTCTTTGGCATATGTGAAAGGAAGTCTGCTATTGGATTCTCCTTTCCTAGTCAATCTTTGATTGTTATGTTGAATTCCTTCAAAAGGATCAACCATCTTGTCACTCTTCTATTTGTAATAGGTTTATTAGCTAGATATTTGATAGCAAAGTGATCAGTATACAAAACCACCGGGTATCCTGTTATATAATGTCTGAATTTATTAATAGCATAGATTACAACCAAAAATTCTTTTTCAGTCATAGCATAATTTAATTCAGCAGGAGATAGATTTTTGCTGATGTAGTATATTGCATATGGCTTCTTATATTCCTCCTGACCGAGAACTGCTCCAATGGTTGTATCTGAAGCGTCGGATGAAATCTGAAATGGCAAATCCTAGTTTGGGCCCCGTAATACTGGGGCTGTTGATACAAGACATTTTAAATCTTCAAAAGCGATGTCACATTTGTCATTCCAAATGAAATCGATATTTCCTATTAATGCATATAGTGGTGCAACAATTTGAGAGAAATTATTTAAAATCTCCTATAATATCCAGAAAATCCCAAGAAACTGTGTACTTCAGTTTGTGTGGAAGGGGTATGTATTAAAAGAATTATCTGAATTTTTGCTGGATCTACCTTAATTCCAGCTACTGAGATATAGTGACCCAGGATGAGGCCCTGAGTCATCATCATGTGGCATTTTTCATGGCTTAAATAGAGCCTGGTAGCAATGCATCTTTGCATAACATTCTCTAGTGTTTGTAATGCCATATCGAAGCTGTCTCCATAGGGTGTAAAGTCATCCATGTATACATCGATTCCTTCGTTTATCAGATCTAAAAAAATGTTGAGTATAGCCCTCTGAAATGTGGCAAGTGCATTGCACACCCCAAAAGGTAAGACCCTGTAAGAAAATGTCCCCCAAGGGCAGGTAAAGGTAGTCTTATCCTAGTCTTCAGGGACAATTTGAATTTGATTGTACCCGTTGAAGCCGTCTGGGAAAGAAAATAATTTTTTTCCTGCCAATGTGCCCAAGACCTGGTCAATGAACGGAAGGGGAAAATGGTCTTTTTGGGTTGCTTTATTAAGCTCTCTATAGTCAACACATATACGCAACTTTCCATTCTTTTTAGGCACCACTACTAATGGAGAGACCCATTTGCTATCAAATATTGGATAGATGAAGTTTACATCTAACATTTTTTGTAGTTCATCTTTAACAATATCTGTAAGGTGAGGGTTTAACCTCCATTGAGGTTGTCGAATGGGCCTGGCATCCTTCTCTGTATAGATGTGGTGCATGCATAATTGGGGATCAATCCCTTTCATGTCTGGGTAATCCCATGCGAAAGCCTCTTTATATTTTCTCAAAAGTTGAATAAGCTTCTACTCCTCGTCAGAAGTCAGGTTTTTGTTGATATTTAAGGTTTTCCCTAGCTCAATTTCTATGGTTTTGATATTATAAACAGAAGTTGTTGGTATTGACACTTCGTTAATATCTTTTAAGGGATCTTCTTCAATTTTTTCATCCAGGGATGTTTCGATCATGTGACACTTTAGATGGGATACAACATATGGTTGGTTAATGTGAGTGTTAATTATGTCATCTTCTGTTTGATCCTTGAATTCGAGAGCATCTTCTATAGTTAGTGGTGATCTAATGTTTTCAGTTAGATATGATACCAGTTATTTTCTCATTTTTATTATTGTTAAACTTAGCTGATCTGGAGGATATGAGGCTAAATTCTTCACATTACTTCCTCTTGCTATAGTCATGTTGCCTGTTCGACAGCTTATGTAAGCATATGCAGTTGCTAGCCAAGGTCTTCCTAAAATTAGGGGATGTCTATTTATCCGGTTTCTAGTATTGATGATCAGAAAATCTGTTGGGTATTCCCAAGAATATACAGACGCCATTACATCCTGTAATATGCCTTCTGGTTTGACTACCAATCGGTCAACCAATTCCAACAAGGTTGTGGTTGGGTCAAAGGATGTAATGCCAAGCTTTTGACAGGTTGTTGTTGTGAGAATATTGATTGCTGCTCCTAGGTCAACTAATGCATTGGGGAAAGAGCATCCATTTATTTGTACCGTGACTATAGGATTTCCTAGGTCCTCATATTTTACCGGTGTTTCTCTGCCTGATAATAAATCGGACAAAGTACCGACTACATGGACAGTTGGGGTTGTTTTTATTTTCCTCTTCAGCTTTTTCGTACACAATTCCTTAATAGTTTTTGAATAAATTGGAATGTCTTGAATAACCTGGAGGAGAGGTATTTTTACACACAAATTTTTCAATTCTCCCAGAAGATCAAAATCGGGATATTCTATTGGTTGGGGTATGATTAATATTTCTAGGAATGGTGGAGAAGAGGGGATTGTTTGATCGTGAGTCTTTTGTTTAAACATGTTTTTCACTTGTGGTGCTTGTTCTACAGGTAATGAATCTTCAATTTGTATACTTTTATCCCCCTCTGATTCTATTATCCTTCCAGACCTTAATTTAAGCTCATTACACCCCCTCAACTCGGTTTCGGGTTCCGGTCCTTCAATAATTTTCATAGATTGGACTGGTCTATTATTGGGGTTCGGGTTGGGCTGGGCTGGGAGCTATGGTCATAAATTGGTCTGAGGGTTCTGTTGCAATGTGTAGGGTGCTGGCAGTGTATGTTGAGGTAGGGGGATTGTTCCTGTTGGCTGATTTGTAGGTCTTTCCCACCTCGACTGCCAGTTCTGGTTCTATGAAGTGGAGGGTGGCCATTGAGATTGATATGCATTATTCTGCCAGAATGGTGGGCAGTAAGAGAGATTTGGCCAATTGTTATTTTGATTTGATTGGTTGGGCCAAGGTGTCATAGAGAATGGTTGTTGTGACCAATTGGAAAAAGGTGGTTGGTTTTGCCACATAGCAACTGGGTATTGTTGTGAATTATATTGCAAGGGTTGAAAGAAAGAAGATGGATCAGTAGGCATACCTTTTTGTCGTGGTTTCCATTAGCGACACTGATTTAGTAGGTAGACTGGTTCCGTTTCTTCCTCTGCCTCCTTATAGATTGCTTTTAACCCTGGGAGTGATGGGCAGCTTTCTGTGGTATGATCCTTAGTACATATGGCACAGGCTTGTACCATATCCAACGGGCACTCTTTGTGACTATGCTTCTTCTTGCATCTAGGACAAAATATCACCAAGTTTTGTTGTGCTTCAGCCTGCTTCTGCTTGGCTTGCATGATGTCTAGTTGCGTTGTCAAAGTTCCCAAGATACCTGTTTTGAAATCCTCTAGTAGGTTTCCAATTTCTACACGAGTTATATTTCCGCCAGAGATTTTGCTGTCCCTGGTGGTCATGTCATGTTCTGTTGGTTTCAATCTCGTACTGCCTCTCGAGCACCTAATACACAATTTAATAATATCAGCATAATCTTCTTGATATATATCACCTTTACCCATAATATTTAATGTCTCTATCCACTGTTATTTCATTCCTTTAATCAATGTAGTTTTTAACACATTATCAGGCAAAGGCAGAGTTGCATAGGGAGACCGCTGGAGGTTATATTGAAAACGTTCTACATATTCTTCCAATGTTTCACTGGATCTTGCCACCATTTGGAATATTTCGTTTTTCAATTCCCTATATCTGCAATAGTCTTGATATTTTTTAAGGAAAGCATTTTTCATTTGATTCCAATCATTTATTGTGCCCCCACCTAATCCCATAAATCAACGTAGGGCTGCTCCTTTTAATGTAGAGGGAAACAACTTTAGTTTCTGGGGGTCGGTGGTATAATCATAACCCCAACATAATACATCAAATTCAAACAGAAATGCATTTGAATCCTCGGATGTGAGTCCATGAAAAGTGGGTATATTTTGCAGAGGGATGGCTTTCATGGGCGCATTGACAACTGTGTCAATGATAGGATACTGCAATGTAGAGGTCTGGGGTGCTTGTGGGTTGTTGGCCATTTGATCAAATATATGTCAGTACCCTTCCGGGATCTCTAGAGAGATTTTCTTATGGTGGTTAGAAGGGGTGGGAATGATCTTAACAGCACTTGCTCGATCTGGGATACTGAGTGTTCCTTGTTGAATCACTACCTGACGGGATCTTGGCTCCTCTGTTTCCTCTGTTTCTCCTCCTCCTTCACGAATATTACAAGAATTCCCTTCTTCTGAGGAAATTGGGTGAGAATTTTCAATTTCTTGAAAAATCTTCTCAGTTCCTACTATTTTGCTGTGGACCTTTGTGTAGGCTACAGATGGTGACCCTGTGGCCCGAAGGGAGACAGTAGGTTGTTTGGAAGCAACGTTTCAAGGACCTACTGATGGCTGAGATTCAGCTTTCTTTAAGATTTCATCTATGAAAGTTGATCGTCCAAGGGTCACTAGTCCCCTAGATGTGTCGGGTTTGGGTAGTGGAATTGGATTGTTTTCGGGTTTTTTCTTCGTAGTCATTCATGCAAACAATTCAAATGTTTATCTCTACCATAAGTTTCTAACAATTCTGCTAGAAAGCAGGCAGGGGAGCAGGTATTTTATGTGCTTCGTACGCAGGTTCTTACCTTTCATTTTTAATACCCAGTTCTCTCTCGACAGATAAGCATCAAATACCTACCTTAACTTTTTGTAATTGTGTTGAAAAGCAGGCGGCGGAGCAAGCACTTTACTTGCTCGTCTTGTAGGTTCTTACCTTCTGTTTTCAATACCCAATTCTTCTTCAACAACAATTATCAGATGTACATTACTCTTTAGAAATGGCTACACTCTCCCTGGCAACGGCGCCAAAATGTTGATTGATAAAAGGTGCCTTTTAAAACTCATGATTATCCTCACATTAGTTATCAATCCGGGAAGTCCTCTTATTTCAAGAGTGTACACAGTATGTGGATGCTATTTAATTCAGAGTAATGTTTTCTAGATTGTTGTATAGATCTTTAAATACAAGATTAAATGGATGCATCTAGTAAATTTCAATTGCTATTAAAGAACTCAATCTTCTAACAAACTCAAATCTTACATTAACAACAACATCAGTTGAGAGTAAAGTAATGATAACTCATCTCTCTTTAACTGATCTAATCTAAATCAAACCCAATCTTCAATAAATAATCTGAACAACAAATGATATCAATCTGAGAGTTTCAACATCGATAGTTAATACTCTTTATAGTTGATTAAATCCAGCGGAATGTTTATCTAAATAACTCAATCCAAAGTGAAAGTAAATCGTACTAACGAAAATACTATAAATTATAAATAACAAAGATATTTAGTCAACACTGAAAATAATAAATAGCGAAAGCGATAAAATCACAAAAAGAAAGAATACTATCAAACCATCACACTTGCGAGAATTGGAAATGTATGACACAAGGAAAGCAGTTGAATCGACCAGAGGTCAGGCCCTTAGCCACCAGTGAACACTGCTAAGTTACTTCAGATGATGCAAGGGAACAACAACTTCACTTATATGTGAATCATCAAACTTAATGAGCGTTACAATATATTCGTGTTCTTCTCGACAGTGAGAGTCTGTAATTAAAATTACAATTTCAATAATAAAAACGATTCTCTGCTTCCTTCTTACAAAAAATCTCCTTTTATAATAGGAAAGGGTAAAATAAGATAAATGATAAACGCGATCAAATTTCCAACTTCATACATCCTTTCCTTTCTCGTGCTAATTCTTTTGATTTACTTTGGCCTTATCTGCAACCACCGCTTTCCTTCCTTAGCTTACCGATTTTTGTTGTTCATTCATAGGGAACAACATTCGCTCCTTTTGTTGTTTTCCTGCATAAAGAAGGGTAATAATTAGCTAAGTTGTAACTGCAGATAATTCCTTCTTTTCTTACCCTAATTCGTTAATAGATTAACGCATTAAGATATAGAAAAGATGAGAATAAAGGGAAAGGATGATGAAATTATAGTAAATTCATACCTTTTCCATGGCTCAACAACGCACAACACAAATTTCATTGCATCCAATCCAGCCCTCAGTGTAGAACCTTCAGCTTTGATACCACCTGTAACATTTCCCCCATCATAACTAATTTTTTTTTTTTTTTTACTTATGCACATAACAATTTACCATGTAAACATTTTCTATCAATATACATAATCATTAGTAAGTTTTGAACCCACTTTCCATATTTAATATTTTATGACATTATATGCGATGTTCTTGGTTAATGTCTTTTACACTATTCTATGCATAGTTGATAGTTAAATGTTTTGATACGATTATATACATAGTCTAATGTTTAACGTTGGAGGAAAATAAATTGACAGGGGGTTAATAGTACCCCAGCTCTCTTGAAACTTCTAATTGTGCATGCACACCTGCCACCTGGAGCTTTCTTAACTGAGGGATTAGCGACCGATCAATGGCGGATGCAACTCTCAGGATTAGTATGTGATCAACGTTGCAGCGGATTTGGGAATGCATCGATGATGGGGAGAAATTCTAAATTCTCAGTGGGTAGAGAGAAATTGCCTCTACCTCCCACGCCATTTGGAAACTCATTTGATGCCTTTGCGGAGCACTCTACCTCCCTCTGCTACATAGTGAGGGTTTCAAGCTTTCTTGTTGTTCGAGCTTCTAGTGACCCTTATCCGCCTTGGGGTTTTTCTAGGTAACCAACCACCCATAGGGGTTTGTTCCTTCATGTCACTCACCATGGTAAGTTGGAAATGGAAAGGGTTATTAATTGTTTTGAATTTATTTCCTGGTTGCCCAGATGCTTTCTTAGCCTAATAGAGTTTCATGCTCCACGTTGTTGTGCAGGTGTTTTCCCCTTCTTTCAATTCAAAAGGAGTATGCCACCGAGCTTATTCAAACCTTTGGCACTCCCCACAGGTAATTAATGGTTTTCTCATATATTTTGAAGGGTTTACTCAGTTTATTCTTCTACATAATTCAATCCACACCATCCTGTCTTCGTGGTCTTTAGGACATTGGGCGAGGGTTGGTGGGTTTCCACACACATGAATTTCTTCAGTTGTGCTTCAGTACTCAAGGTGCGGTCTTAATCATTTCTTCAGCATAATTACCTGTCCGTCGTTGAGGGATTTTGTTATCAGGCTTTCCAAACCGATATCGAAATCTATAGATGTCGTGGCTGAAATTTTAATTCTCTTTTTATTATTTTAAATCTAAAACATTAAGCTTCAGAGTTGAAACTCCTCCTCTTTGAACTATATTTCATGACGGTTGTTTTGGAAGTTTTGTATCTACATTTGTACTACATATAAGATCTCGGTCATCCTCTGTTTCACTCTAATTTAGTTAGTTTTTTGGGTATTCATTATATTCATATATATTCCCATGTTAAATTAAGTGAGATGTTTCTCCTTTTTTCTTTCCGATAGTATGGTTTGTTTTTCATAGTATTATATACACGTGCGTTAAGTCATGTACTATGCTTCCTTATTTCAATTGTGTACTGAGATTTCTCTAATTAGTTTTGCTATGCAAAGCCAAAAATGCTTGACAGGCATTTGTAGCTTACCTGAGATGAGTTAGAGATTTTTGGTTATGAAGTTAGTTTGCATTGTTCTCAGTTTACCTACAATTGAATGATTTCAGAACGAAGCTTGATTTTTATGAACCAACATTTTTATGTTAATTGATTGTAGAGTTTTTCCTACAATTTGGAGCACATAGCCCAACCCAGTCCTCGACTTCTTTGAGTTATCCAAGATTTTTCGGGACTGTTTCTCTGTAGGGTTCTCTCCTTGACACAGAGAAACCAACCTACAACTTAATCTGGTCTTCTAGTTATCGTTCTACCCATGACTTGGCTATTGATATTTTGTGATTCCCCAGTGCTCGACTGTAACTTTTCCTGATAATTCTGGGACTAAAATTCCCTTTAGGAATTCTCAGAGTCCTAACATGACCAAATCTTAGGTTAACAACCTACTTAAGTTAGGTGTTGTTACAAACAGTTTAGTTCACTAGTATGAAATATATATCCAGTAATAGTTCTTGTTGATATCTATTAGCAAACACAGGTACCAAATACCTTTTCATAAATATAGGTATAATACCAACAATAATTTTTATTAGTGTCTTTAATAAACACAAGTAACAAATTAACAACAATATTCTTCGATTCCTTTCAAAATCATTTTGAGCATTTCTAAATAAAATAAATACTCTAATAACTATCAACACAGATATGCTTTTATACCAAACTCTACTTAATACAACATGCACAATATTCTTCCATTGTTCATGATTCCATTTTCCATTCACTTTTCCAACAACTAGAAAAAAAAAACATTAGTTGGAATCACCAACCACAAAATCACGCGGAGCCGAATGCTCCTCCCAACCTATGAAAACCTGCTACTCTATTGGTGCTCCTCCCGAGCTGATTTGATATCAGGAAACAAATACTATAGACCACCTGGTCCCAACTAGCTTCAGACATAGGTCCTTTAGGAAGTCCCACTAGCCAACGAGCTTAAGGAGTTAAAATTTTATTCCATGTCTGCCCATGAAAAACATTCTCATTCCATTATCTTTAGTTCTTCTCTCTCCTCAGGTACCAAATACCCTCTTAGTTTCCCCCTTTTCCTTTTTCTCAGGGACCACGAGCATGACTATTTTTTCAAAAGTGTTTCCAAATATGAAATCTTTTCTTTTCATTCTCTCCCCGCGACTCTTGGTTGCTTTTATTTTTTATGAAAGTTATTTATTTATTTATTTAACACAATTGCCTATAACTTTACATTAATTACATCACATCTTAATATTGATTTAAAACTTTAGTAAAGTAAATAAATTAAAGTAAAATGAGGTAATTTGAGAAAAGTATTCTATCTCAGAAGAATGTTACATTATCCATAATGATTTGAACTTATTCAACACTCTTTAAAATAAATAAAAATTATGTAATGTAACATAAAAATTATGTAATATAACAATTAATATTGAAAAACTTTTCCAAAAATTGATTCTTATATTTTTGTTAAAATAATTTTAAATATTAAATTTAATAGTTTTAATAACCAATAACATATATTTGAATACATTTTTTATATTATTTTTTTTCCTTTTTAACATTCCATATAGTTATAAGATTACATTCTTATTATATGGAAAATCATGAAAAAAATATTACATGCCTTATTATATGGAAAATCATGATTTCTCATCATTTGTTTTTATTCTATCCATTATTAATTATTTAATTTTTTAATATTATGATTTCAGGAAAATTATTTATTTTCTAAAATTATATATATATATAACACATTCCACATTCCACATTGAAATACACCTAAAACACAAATTTTAAAATTACATATCAAAAAAAATTTCCTATCTAATATCGTATCAAATCCATAGAGACTTTCACTATAATCACATCGTATCAAATCCATAGAGACTTTCACTATAATCACATCCACTAGCTCTATGAGACAACTCTTTTTTCTCATGAATTTCAACCAAAACTTATAATCAACTGCTTGAATTTTGAAGGCAATCATTATCATTATAGACTCACTACCAGTGCCTTCCAATCACCTCCCCTATGTACTGTTGTAATCACATTACCAGTGCCTTCCAGCCACCAACTTTAAGTACTGATCAAAGCAGAAAAGTCTTATTTTGTTACACTATGTTGAAAAATGTTAACCAGTGACCAGTTTCTCCTGCTGCTTTTCCAAGTTAGTACAATCCATGTTTTTACATAACACAGGCACCCATCTCCACAGCGTTACAGCTGTCTATAGATTGTTTTATTCATTGCACTTATTTGCAGTGTTATTTGTTCTTTTCCATTTTAGTTATGTGTAACATATTTTCAATTAATATCTTGAAAATCTAAATGACTACATGTATTATCTATCAAATCATTTTACATATATATATAAGAAACCAGCATTAATTTGTAAAAAGACATGTCATATTCTTCAGTTCACTTTTCAGTGATTACAAGGTTTTTGGAAGTGCGCATCTATCTGTATTTTCAAATATCTTACGATTATGGATAAAAAACAATTAAACAATTGATATAAATTAATAAAATAAAATTGTACTTCTAAAACGTTCAAGTAACAAATACAACTTTAATATTTTATGGAAGCATTCCGTTTCGTTTACTAGTGTGCAGATTACCAGGTTTGGCTTTGATGCCAAATGTGTAAATTCCCAACGTTTAAATCTAACAACCATGTGCATGGATTACCAAGTTTGGATTACATATTTTTAAATTATATATATATATATATATACTTCTCTTAGAAAGATATATTCTTAATTATTAAATATGTTTAATTTATTGGAATAATTAATGTGTTAATTTTAATTATTAACTTTATTCATATTAGATATATTCAAATTATATATATATATATATAATCTATTTTTAATTATTAAATTTGTTTAACTTATCTATTGTGAGGGGGTGAAAATGGCACAAACAACAAGGCAGAAGTTATAGCACTTTGGGTTTTTCTTCTGTTTGTTAAATGGTAAGGGTTGGAGGATTTTCATGTCCATGGACATGGTGTCTTTATTGTTTTGGAACCGAGCAAATATTATTATTTCTAGTGGGAGGGTGGAAATGGCACAAACAACAGTGTAAAAGTTATAGAACTTTGGGTGTTCTCCTAATTACCAAATAGTTGGGATCAGAAAATTTTCATGTCCATGGTGATGCAAAAAGTAGCATTAACTGGGTTAAGGACTTTTTGTAATTCAATCCACCTATCTTATCCCACTGTATAAAGACCCTGTTAAGGACTTTTTAGAACATTTCCTTTCACTACATATACAAAAAAAACAAAATCAGGTTTTTGATCTTCTTTCTAAGAAGGGTATTTCTAAAGAGCCGGGTAAATTCTTCTTTGTTATCTACATCCAGAATGCTGTCATGAATGTTGGACAAATAAATAAATTTTGCACCGGAAACACATCCAATTCACTAAAAAAAATTATTTTGATTAAAACTTTTAAATTTAATTGAATACACAAGTCAAACAAATGGTGGATATAGCTGTAACACCTATGTTGTTTTATATTGGATGTATAGGCTCGACTGTTAAGGAGAGGACCTTTAGGTACTCTACTGTTAAGGAGAGGGAGTTGTCTATAATGCGACTTTTTGGAGATTCCGGTGACGGAATCCGGCAGAAGAAATTGAGGTTAGATCTTGTTTTGTTGCAGTTAAAATGGTTTTTTAACTGCATATTTGGATTCAGCACCCTGAAAAACCCTGGGACGCTTTCATTGTGCAGAAACTAGCTATCAAACTTACCATTCCAATAAATTCCTGCCGGATTTCGACCGGAAAAACCCGCCGGAAAAGCTTTCAAAAAGTCGCTTTATAGACAACTGCTTAAGGAAAGCACGCTCAAGGAAAGGAAAGCACGCTCGACTGATAAGACCGCCATTATAAACCTGTCGAACTCTCGACCAACGAGCATTCTAAGAGATACGGATAACACATATAAAACCTTAACAACAGATGTATGGAACTGGAAATACAGAGAAGACACAAAATCGGGAACAAACATATTTAAATTACAATTCAGATCATACGTCAGAAAATGTACTCTCAGAATTCGGAGAAAACACATCAAAGGTATGGGGCGCTTTATTTTATTAAATTCGTCGGAACAAATTAAAAATTTGAAGTAAAATTTATTTAGTCATGTCCACAGGACCGAATCAATCATGTACCTGTATCTGAATTTGACAATGATCGCCCATCCAAAACAATTGTCAGGTCTCCCACACCAACTACGTCACACAATTGAATTCTATTAAAATAAAATAAAAGCTATTTAATAATTGTTTAAAAGTGGCGCGATAATTTGTTGCTCTCAAGGGTGTGGATTTTCTTAGCCTCAAAACACGAAACTGTTTACGATAGTCCAAAGTTAGAGATTTTGGCTTTTGGATTTTTATTAAAGGTATGTTAAAAATATTTTTTTCATACTACATAAGCTTATATAATTTAACTTTTCACTCTTTCTTTTAAGTTCACACAAAAACGCAATATTAATATTATCAGTTTAGTGGTGGAGAGTATTTGTTCTTTTTTAAGATTTAGTTTTTATGCAATCAAATTATAGTAATATTATTATTATTAATCATGATAAATTATTTATTTCATATTTTTACGAAGTGTTTTTAGATTTTTAAGTAAGATGGATCTCAAAATAAAATATACAAAACACCAAATATTTTTTTTTCTAGAGGAAATAGGAATGGAAACCTTTCTATAGGTTTTGTGGCATGATGAATGAGTACATGGTGGCTAAACAACATGGAGGTAGGGATATCCTTATCTTTGGGAGATTTTGCAGCTTGCTCAAAGTTTCCACATAGTTTACCCATAAGAGTATGAGTAGATTCAAACTCATAATCTACATTTCTCTCCATTCTTCAATTTGTGTTATTGATTCTCTGACAAAACCTTTTAATACTGAAACTGAAAAGTTGACATCATTCCAAGTTCTATTCACACTATCTACAACGATTGGTAATGAGTTAAAACATTCCTTTTGTTTATAATTTTTTACCATATTCATCTTTAGTCCTTTAATTGTTGTATTTGTCTAGTTTATTTGTTCACTGGCCTTTTGGATCCTTCCATCTATTCCTAGGGCTAAATCATCTTTTAATACTCAAGAAATGGCCTTGTCTGAGTTTCTAGTTTCTCCTAGCATGATTCCCTTGTATGGAGGGAATGTGGTATTTGGTTCTAACTTGCTTCCATCACAAGCTGTCCAGACATGGTTTTTTGCAGATGACGTTTCTGCATATGCCATATGTACTTCTAGTTGTTCCTTTAATTTCTTCCAGACATAAAAATAAATCCATGACTTTTTTTCTTATGTACTTTTTCCATTCCAGAGAAAGAGAATATTTTTCATCAACAAATGTGCTGAGACTAAATTATTTAGATTCACGATGTGTATAGAGATCCCAATTTAGCATGTTCTTCATCTAGTCTCTATTAATCTTATATTTGGGACACCGATCCATGAGGGAGAAGAATTTGTACATTTCTAGGATTGATGGATTTTTGCAGTCTCGTGGAACAAGATTTTGAAATATTGAAGATGGAATGAGACTATCTAGTCTTTCAAGATATCCCAACCCATACTTTGGCATCCCAGGTGGTCTCATCTTGCTAAACATTTCAGTGAGATGGGGGTCTTCATTCTCTAGAGTGGGTAATTCATGAATCATTAGGACAATGTCATGAGGAAATGGAATGTCAGAGCATTTTGGATTTGGACATAAATTTGTAGTAATAGTATAAGGGGCTTCTCTAGTCCTCAGATTATGATTTTTGTGGAGAACTAGATCTGTGAGATATTGCAAGCAAACTATTGTTTGGAAGATAGGACATTTTACTTTGAGAGTGGAAAAATGTAATAACTGAGCAAGTTCAAATAAATCAACACGTGAGTAGCTTATAGATGAAGTATTTACAGATGTGGAAGTAGATGACTAACATGAAATATGTTTTGAGTTTATATGGTATTTTTTGGCTTGATAGGCTTGTTATATTATTTTTCAATCCAAAATAGATCTTCTGGGGAAGGAAAAAGTAGCTTTCGCGGGTCCTTCTTGTATCTGAGCAGTCGTGATACTTTGAACTTTGGGCGACTCAGGTAGATCTACTACTCAGTTTTCAGGAAATTTGAGATCTTCCCATTTGATGGTCTGATGCTCAATTTTTTGATTGTGAGCATCAGTGATTACCAGGGTGCTGTATTTTGACTCTTGACTGGGTGTATGAAAAATGGCCAGATATAATGTGTTGGTGTGCCTGAAACACCCTCTAGTATGAACTGCAATGTTTTTCATTTTTCTTTTCATATCAAAACCACTGGTTTTGATTTGTAATTGGAGGATGTCCTTAATGTGTTCATCCTACACATATACTGAGAAATTTGGGTGGCAATCAAACCATACAAGACCATTTAATAAAGGAGCCACGATACCACCAATTAATGAGTCAGTATATCTGTTATGCGTGATATCTCTGATAGTATCCAAAACATATGTATTAAGCCCTCTCTGGGTTAAAGAATTTATGCCCACCCGGATACAACCAAGATGTAGATAAGAAGAACCATGTCTTCGAGCTTCTTCCTGAAGCTTTTTAGGATATAAAAGGGAAATGGTTTGAATGGATTCATCATTTTCTTGGATATGAGAGACACATTCTTTAACAGTGCCTCTAGTTATAGATTTCAAATGAAACACAGATAAATCACCATAAACTTCTAATGGGATTATGGAAGGGAGAGTCCATTGGGTTGATGACTGACTTTCTATTAACTCTATTTTTGCATAGTTAATCATTGAAGATGATGCACTATGAAACAGATTTTCCATATCATAATTATTTTCTTGTGTTTATTCTTTCTGAAGTTTTATGAAAGAAACAAGTCTTCTTCATGGTTCCTGTTGTATTTTGAGACAGTTTAAAAGATAAATACTCATAGAGCCATATGTTACTAGCTCCAATACCAATATGGAGCAGGGGCTTCCTTCGAAGGAGAAAATGAAGCTTGCTGTGAAATTTATGTCTTCTGTGATGAATACACGGACTCTTATAGGAACCCGTACATATACAAATATAACTTTAAATAACATAAACTTAATTTGTTTCAATAAAAACAAATATTATGTCACGAATTCCAAATATTACAACACTTAATTATTGACTAGTCAATAAAATATATTACTAGTAAATACATGCCATCAAATTCCAAGACTGCCCATGCATGTTTTGAGCTGTTTGAGAGGGTAGTAATGACGTTTTTGTTAAAAAGTGAATAGTCAAAATACGTTCTATACCTTTCAAAACCCATCACAAAAAACAGTTTTTTAAAATTTTTAAACATAGAATACGGTCAAAATGCCTCATGACCATCATTTTGGCCATCATATTCCAACCTTGGTCATTGCAGCCATGACGGCTTTCCAGAAGAATAACATAAGTCAGATTTGGTTGCTACTCCTCCTACTTTTTCTTAGGCAGTTTATTGTCATTGAGCTTCTTCTCGGGCGGATTTTTGTCAACATGCTTCTTCTCCAGTTCTTAAGAAGGTCTGATGCTCACCAATTCAATGAATCCGAATTTTCTGACTAGTCGTCATGCAAACCGGATCTGCATCCCCAATTAAGGTCATCTTCTTATGTCATCAGCCGCCATAGAGACCACACCTGCAATGGATCCACGGACTTGTTGGGATTTAGCATAAATTTCTTGCAACCCTTAAAGAACAGAAACCTAACTATAGTACATAATAAATAAAGGAGGACTTCGCCTTGAATCTCTGGAACTATCTTCATGACTCTTAGTTTGCATTTTTTCGAAATTTAGCTCCACTTTCAACACCATTTTCTGCAAAATCATGGGCATAATTCACATCAAATAATTGCTTAAATATTAAAATGGGACATCAATAATTGCTAGCCTACCTGTGACATATTTGACAGTTGCGGGTAAGTCATAATACTGGAGACCTTGTGGACAAATCCCTTCACGTTCTGCAATCACCGTTGTCAAAGAGGCCTCAACAAATTAATTGAATCCTTGGAAACATGTTCATGATGTTAACAAATCCTTGATGTTCTCGGATGGTAGTAGTGGTTAAAGGGACGAGGGATTTTATTTTTATGAACTCTTCCTAAACCATAATGAGAAACATGCCTATTAAAATAAGCTAATTACTCCTGCATGAGGAGTTGGCTAAACATAGAGAGTAAGTTAACTAAGTGATGGAGTGATTGAGTGTTTGAGTGTTGAGTCGAGTCAAGTTAAGTGATAAATAACTTTTAGTGTGTGGTTGCATGTCAAGATATTTTAGGCAAGTTGCTACTTCAAAAAGGTTAAATACCCTTCACCGTGTTCATTGTAAGTGTCATGTTTTGTGTGATTAATAGAAAAGCATCAACTCGTGTTTTATGTGTGAATTCATGCTTTGTCTCCTCTGCTTTTCCAGCAAATTGATACCAGAGCGAGGTTACAAAGAGCGAGGGCAAATGGATTAGCAGCAATCCGTGTGAGAGCAAAAAGATATTTTTCTCATGGTGTTTAAACATTAACACATCCTACTGTGGTATACAGGGCATTATAACACAGAGTATCTCAGCAAAGAGCCGCGTTAACAGTGCTAAACTTAGCGCGATTTCCATGCATGCAGATTCCTTTGGTCTTTAAAGCATTATACGAATAGCATGGGGGTCCGTCACCGTGTAAGGCGATAGCACGTATGTCATCACTACAATTGGTGCATTAATCAACCAAAGAACATAAGTAATTGTTAAGTCAAAGGAATCGTTTTGCTCACGTGGGTCTTTCTTTTGGATTGGAGCATGAAAAAAAATATAAAAGGTCATGTTGTTTATGAAAAGATCAAATTCACGTGGTCTTTTTTAATACGTGAGGATTATAAGCTTGTTTGTTATTTTTTTAAAGGTGTGGTGATTTTTTTTTTTTTAATTAAAATTAAAAAAAAAGGCTTTTAGAAAAATAATTTTTTAAAGTTTTTTTTTTTAATTAAAAACATAAAATTTGGGATTTTTTATCAAAGGAGAAATTTTAGGGCTTTTATTGAAAGGGTTTTAAAATAGGAAGTTTTAGAGAAAGATGGCTTTCTCAAATTTCCAACCCCATTTCCCACCATTTACAGGGAAAGATTACGATGTTTAGGCCATTACGATGGCAACCACGTTGCAGGCACATTATTTTTGGGATTATGTCCAGTTTGGGTTTTTAGAACCTAAGGATGAAGCAGCAGAACAAGCTCTCAACAATACAAATGGAACAATGGAAGAAAGACAAGAACAAGAATGCACAGGAATTGCAACTTATTCAACAGGGAGTGGACCAAGAAGTGTTCCAGAAGACTATGATTACTTCTTCAACAAAAGTAGCATGGGATACTTTGGCGACAAACTATACATGTATGGCCAAAGTCAATATTGTTAAGTTGCAGAATACTAGGAGAGATTTTGAAAGTCAGCAGATGAAGGAGACAGTGGACATCGATTCTTTCATGAATCGGGTCATAAATGTCTAAATCAGTTAAAGATTTACGGTGAAGAAATTAAAGATCAAACTGTGGTTGAGAAGGTCCTCAGATCTTTGTCTACCAAAGCTGATATTGTGGTAGAAGCCATAGAAGAAGCCAAGGATTTGGCATCATTGAAAGTTGATGAGTTGATGTGATCGCTTCTATCACATGAGGCAAGGATAGACAAAAATAATTATTCCACTTTAGAGACAACTTTCAAACGTCAGTTTTTTATTTCAAGAGATAGAGGTCGAGGCAGAAGTAGATCGAGAGACAGAGGACAAAGCATAAGATATGGTGGTCAGAGAGGTGGCCGAGAAGACCATGAACATGAAAGTGGAAGCAACTACAGAAGCTTCAACAATAATCAAATAGTTGACAAATCAAAGGTGAGATGTTATTATTGCAATAAACTTGGTCACTATGCTCGTGATTGCAGGAAGAAGATAGATGATCAAGTGAAGCAAAGAGTTAGTGTCACTACAGAGATTACTAAGTCCTTGTTACTAGCTTGCCATACCATGCATGAACCTTCTGCTAGTGTTTGGTTGTTAGACATTGGTTGCATTAACCACATGACATGCAAAAAGGATTTGGTTGCAAATTTCGATCAATCTGTGAAAACAAAATTAAAGTTGGGGATTGACAAAACTTTAGAAGTAGATGGAAAGGGAGTGGTCAACATTCTGACTAAGCAGGGGGAGCCAAAGACAATCTCAGAGGTATGTTATGTTCCTATTCTCAAACATAATTTGTTAAGTGTTGGTCAATTGACATAGAAAGGATACAGAGTTATCTTTCAAGGTCAAGAATGTGTTATATATGAAAAGCCCCCAAGCAAGCAGCTTATAGCAATGGTGCAGATGACAAGGAACAGACTCTTTCCTCTAATTATGAATTATAGTGGTTAGGTGAGTTCTTTTACAGTTTCATGTTTTGATGATTATTGGTTATGGCACTTTCGATTTGGACACTTGCACTTTTCTGGTTTAATATTGTTGCAACAAAAACAAATGGTTAGAGGATTACCTCCCATCAAAGAACCTTCTAGTACTTGTGAGTGTTGCATCTTGGGAAAGAAACACTGTGAAAGTTTTCCAAAGGGAGTTGCATACAGAGAAAAGCAACCTCTTGAGCTAGTGCATATAGACTTGTGTGGACCTATGAGGACACAGTCAATTGGTGGAAATTGTTACTTCCTTACCTTCATTGATGACTATAGAAGAAAGACTTGGGTTTACTTCTTGAAGCAGAAGTTTGAAACTTTTGCAAAGTTCAGGGAATTCAAAGCCTTATCAGAGAACCAAAGTGATCTACAGATCAAGGTATTGAGGTTAGATTTTGGTGGAGAATATGACTCAAAGGCATTCCATGATTACTACAAACAACATGGGATCAGAAGACAATTTACAACCAGGTACACACCACAGTAGAATGGTGTAGCAAAGAGAAATAACAAGACAATTATGAACATGGCAAGAAGCATGTTGAAAGGCAGAAACTTGTCTAATGAGTGTTGGGAAGAAGCAATTGCATGTGTTATTTATGTGATTAATAGGTCTCCTACAAACAGTGTGATGAACAGAGTACCAGAACAAGCATGGTCAGGTATGTATTGTAGTGTATCTCATTTCAGAGTATTTGGATGTGTAGCTTATGCACACGTGCATAATGAGCGAAGAGGCAAATTGGATGATAAAAGTGAAAAATGTATATTCACTGGTTATAGTGAGCAATCAAAAGCTTACAAATTGTATAGCCATGTCACAGAGAAGACCATAATTAGCAAAGATGTTGTGTTCAAAGAAAAAGAGTCATGGAATGGTACTATAGACAAAACAATTGATGCAAAAGTGCCACTGATGGAAGAATATGATGTAGCAGAAAAGGAGCAGCAAGAATCACACATGAAGACACCAAATAGAGACACACCAACAATGAATCCAAGATTTTCAAAGCAGCATGGATCTTCAAGTAGATCAACAGATCAAGATTTACCCATCAATCAATCAGGTGACGAATCAAGCAATGGTAAGAGAAAGATGATAAGTTTGAAAGATATTTATCATGATTTGGATGTTAGTTCAAATTTTGCATTGTTGTCATTCCAACCTTCTTCGTTTGAAAAAGAAATTAGAGATGAAAATTGGGTGCAAGCCATGGATGAAGAAATTGAAGCTACTGAAAAGAATGATACATGGGATTTGGTTGATTTACCAAGAGACAAAAATCTCATTGGTTTGAAGTGGGTGTACAAGACAAAGTTGAATGAGAGAGGTGAAATTGGTATATTTAAAGCATGACTTGTAACAAAAGGATTCTCACAGAAGCCGGGAATAGACTTTGGAGAACCGTTTGCTCCGGTAGCTAGAATGGATACTATAAGAGTAGTTCTAGCCACAACAACTCAGAACAAGCGGAAAATATATCAGATAGATGTAAATCAGCCTTCTTTAATGGAATTCTAGAAGAAGAAATTTATGGGCAACAACCTCCAGGATATGAAGATGAAAGTAACGAAGAGAAAATTTACAGGTTGAAGAAAGCGCTCTATGGACTGAAGCAAGCGCCTAGAGCTTGGTATAGCAGAATTAACAGCTACATGATCAATAATGGATTTTGCAGAAGCAACATTGAACCTACCTTTTACACAAAGGTAAATGAGGATGGACAAATTTTGATTGTTTTCTTATATGTTGATGACATGATTTTTACAGGTGATTTTGAGATAGATGAATTTAAAGCAGCCATGATGAAAGAATTTGAGATGAAAAATCTTGGTCTCATGAAATATTTTCTTGGCATAGAAGTTGAGCAATCTAAACAAGGAATTTTTATTTGTCAAAATAAAATGCCAAATATTTATTGAAAATATTCAGGATGGAAAATTGCAAACCAATCATTACACCAATTGCAATAGGTACAAAGTTAATCAAGGATGATGAAGGATTAGATGTCAATCCAATTCTATTCAAAATATTGGTTGGCAGCCTCATGTATCTCACAGCTACAAGACCAGATATCATTCAAGGAGTGAGTTTGATTTCTAGATTTATGGAGACTCCAAAAGACACACACTGGAGTGCAAGAAAAAGAATTCTGAGATACATAGCAAGAACTAGAGATTGTGGCATAATGTATGCAAGCACAAAAAAGAAGGATTTGATTGGGTACAGAGACAGTAATTTTGCAGGCAATTTGTATGATAGGAAGAGCACTTCTAGTTATGTGTTCCACCTTGGTTCAAGTGTGATTTCATGGGCATCTAAGAAGCAGTTCATTGTGACACTTTTGTCAGCAGAAGCAGAACATGTAGGAATAACATCGACAACATGTCAAGCAGTATGGTTAAGAAGAGTATTTGATGGACTCATGCAGAAACAACAAGGATCAACAAAAATATACTGTGACAACACCTCAACGATTGCACTATCCAAGAATAGTGTGTTTCATCAGAACCAATTGGTTGAGATATTTACTAAGTCATTAGCAAAATATGTGTTTGAGTTTCATATAAGAAACTTGGATGTTGTAAGCCTAGCTGAGACATATACCAGCAGGCATGTTTGAGTTGCCATGAGTCATGTTTTAGTTTAGCAGTCGTAATTAAGGGGGAGTGTTAAAATAAGCTAATTACTCCTGCATGAGGAGTTGGATAAACATAGAGAGTCATATAACTAAGTGATTGAGTGTTTGAGTGTTGATTCAAGTCAAGTTAAATGATAGACAGCTTTTAGTGTGTGGTTGCATGTGGTTGCATATCAAGATATTTTAGGCAAGTCACAAGCCAATTTCTTTTTGACACTTGTTGTTTCGCGGAAATAAGTATAGCCCCAAATTTCCATGAAGAATAGAAATCTCGTAATCCAATGTTTTGACACATTGTAATCAATATGACTACTAAGTAGAACTAATTACGATGACCCATTAACATAGTCGTGAACACCTTCTTTCCCTTTTAAAGTTTAGAAATCGTTTTTAATGGAAGATGATGTAAATTTTTCAAAATTTGATACACTGATTTGTGATAAAGAAAAAAATCACAAAAATCTCTCCCTTATGAGCATAGAGCTAAAGTTGTTGAGTGATCTAGTTAATTGTTTTTAGCGTAATTAGACACAATAACAAGTAGAAGATTAAGACAATGTTACAAGTATAAGTTTAAAAGAATATAAACAGGAAAAAAATAAGATAAATAGATTTGTGAAAATAGACCCAATATGAAGAAGAAGTTAAGAAGTTAAAACAATAATATGAGAAAGATAAGGCCATTAGCTAGATAAATATTTCAAAATTTTGATAAATATATATTGAAATTTTAAAGCAAATATAAATGAATTTAAGGTGTAATAAACCATAAGTATTAGAGGTTATAGTGATAGTGATGACTATTTTGGGACTAGTAAAGTTTCAATATTTTCATATTTGATATTAACTAAGAAGTACAATGGAATTGAGAATAATATGTCAATGTGAAATGTTATTAACAAAAAAAAATGAAATGAAGTGTGATGTCATCTATGCTATTTTTTTTTATAAGTTACTATTAGTAGATAAAAGGAACTATAAAGGATGGTATATTTTTAAAACACCTGATTTAAAAGGATAATTGAGGATAGTTGTAGAAATCAAGTTTTACTAAGACATTAGAATACTTAGAAGTCTTTGATTCTTTCATCTGAATTTTCTTTTAAGTTAGAAAGATCATTGATTAAGGATGTTATGGTCCTGCCATCACTAGGTTTTGTAAGAAATACTTCTTGAAAAGTATCCCTGTCTCTTATTGAACCTGCTAGAAGGGAAAAGTACCAAGACCCAGCAGATCCTTCGAAGGTATAAGGAAACAGTCCGATTAAAACATCTTCATGTGAAATCCATTAAGATTCATGGCTAACATAAAGTTATTTAGATGTTCTTCAGCTAGAAGATCATCATCGGGATTATACTTAGGTAACCATTTTTCTGGGCTTGTGGGGAGAGCGTTTGGATTAGCAACCAGAACAACACTAGGATTTGTCCAAGGTTGAGTGGGTTCATTGGCCATAACTTGAGTCGGAGACTGTGAAGATGGGAGGACCGGTCCAGAAGTAGGTATAGATGGTGAAGAACTTAGTACTGGGTTAGTACTACTAATAACAATACTAGTTGGTGAAGTGGATAGTTGAGAAGAAGTGGATTGAGTAGAAATGAATGGAGAAGTGAATGGATGAAAGGGTGATGTGATCTCTCTGGTATATGATTTAGATCTTGATGTGATAACTTTCCTACATCATGGAGGGATGGGAAACACAAAAGGAGTTACTCCAAGCCTTTCAATTTGAAATCTAATTAATACACCAGTTTCTTGTAATAAGGAAGTAACACTTTCTTTAGAAGCTTTGGGCCTCTCTGGTTTCTCAGCAGAAATTGATATTTGTTCCAATTTATATATCAAAGAATGGACTTCGGGAGACTCGGGAGTGTAATCTAGAGAAGGTGGTTGTCTTACTACTTCAGGAGACAAGGGAGACATTTCTACAACTTCAGATTTCTGATCTAGAGATTTTGAATGACATATATAAGGTGTAGAAGTGGTGGAGGGGTTTCGACTCTTATGAATGTTTTTCAATTGATCTTAGTTTTATATGCCATTCATAGTCGGATTACCCTCCTTCTAGCACCAAAATGTTGAGGCCTCAGATTTCTGCTGCTCCAACATGGGGGATAACCACCTGGTCTAGACCTTAAGACAACTCCCTTTTCGTGTAAAGTGGTGGCTCCGACTGGGGATGATGGGACCAGTTTCCCAGAATGGGTTTTAAAATGAGAGTGGGCGGTTTTCGAGTGATTGCAATAGAAGAATGATAACTAAATGACATATTCTATCATGCAAATCTCTAGCTAACTTAATCTAATATAAACTCGGGTATTTCTATATAATATGTGATCTAAAAAGGTATCTGCCTTACATGTGATAATAAATATCAATCACGTATAAAAATAGAGATGATAACATGTAGAGATAATTTCTTTGATTAAATAGTTAGTCAAACAAATTTATAAACTATGTTGCATATATGATGATTTATATATGAAAATAAACAATCTTAGATAGGCATCATGCAATAGTGCAATTAATTCTTAACAGGAAGAAATTATCTCATATACAATTCATGAAAATAAAGTGTTGTCATTAATTAAACAGAAAGAGGAGTAATCATACAATATAGAAGTACCATATATGTGAAGTTTTGCTCATTTGACTAATGACATAGATCAACTCCTTTCTTTAGATCAAATTATCTTCCAAGTATGCAAAAGTGCATCAACAAAGGAAAGTAGTCTGATATTTAAAAGAAATGATGATGTTCCATAATTTTACCAAAGCATTCACAAACTTACAAAAGTGCATTCTTTGCAAAATTTTTTGATAAAATTCAGGACCCTTCTCTAAATGCATGAGAAGGGTATAAATACTATTATAAATAATGTTCAAAAATAGGTTATACAAAAATTTGAGGAGGTTTCAAACAACGTTCCTCCTAACTAGTTAACTAACTCTAAAAATAAAAAGTGACTTGATGAGCAGAGGCTCTGATAATGATTTGATGCCTGCCAACTTATCTTTCAAATCACATATATCAGCCATCGGTTTGAATTGAGGAGGTGCCTCAAACTGTGTTCTGACCTGTCCTGCGAAAATTGCATCTGTGAGAGGTGGAAGCATCCGTTGAGTTGAATGGAGTGAGTAGTTAAGGGTCACGATTTGACTGTGTGGTTTGACGAGGTATTTCCATTATGACTCCCAATCAGTCTTTGCTAACTTTTGGATTTCTTCCCTTTGAGTTTCCGCTCTTTCCTTCCATTTGTTATGCAGGTCATTTAGAAAGGGCAGTTCTTTCGGGTTGCCTTCCTTCACTAGGTTGGTAGCAAACAAATTGTGGTTTACCGCCTTTACTATGTTCTTTGACACCCCGAATTATCTTGCCACTGCTACTTCAGCTTGTTTTATCCTTGCATCCCAATCCATGAAAAGAATGTCGTTGTGTGTCTCCTCAATATCAGGCAGATTAGCTTTCCTTCCCTCTTATGTTTCTTGCTATTCGATGAATTCTAAGATTCTTGTGTTTAGATCAGTAAACTCAGTTTTCTGGTCAATCGCTTTATTCGTTAGCAAGTCAATAGCGATCAGATAAGGAGCGATATGTGACATATTTTGGCAAAATTGTTCTTGCTGTTTTAATAAGAGCGAATTTAGATCTAGCACCTCTTTGATGAATTCCTCGACAGTAGGAACATCCTTATATCTTTCCATGGCTTGCTGCAAATCTTCGAGTTGCATGGTTTTTGCTGATATGTCTGCTTCATGGCTTATCTTCAGTACCTCCATGCTCTATTGCAATTGGGCCAGCTGCTCAGTGGCCTACCTGTTCACACTTGCCTTCTCTGTTTCGAGTTGTTGCTCAAGCTGTGAAATCTTCTCTTCCTTTTCCTTCAACAAAATAGATATCTTAGTATCTTTGTCCATGGTGGCAGTTGCATATGCTCCTGTAAACTGTGACAATCTAGTCAAGTTTTCAGCTAGGTTGGAAGAGATGTCGTTCAAAACTATGTCCATTAGCTTATTCCCAGGTGGGAGCTTGGGTGTTTCTATCCTTCTCCTGTTCATCTGTCTCCTTACTACAACCTTATGCAGCGGGTTGTAGAACACATCAAGATGAGGGATTTCAGTCACCTTTATGACAATTTCTGATGTGGGCAGAGCGGGAATGATTTCAGTCTGCTGAGACATCATTGCTTTCTCATCAATCGGTTCAGACTTTGTGTTTTTCTAAACATTCAGAGGAGTTTGATACTCCATAGTTTCCTGGGCATATGTTTTCTTGGTAGTGTCTTGTACTTTCTTATTGAATTGATCCCACTCATGCTCCAAACTGTTTCTTTTGATCACAGAATTGATATCTTTGGGTGGGGTACTCATACCTTGCTTTTCGCCTGACTTCCTGCTAGATTCTGCTATATCTAGTGCTTTCCCTATATCTACTTGAGACTCTATGCAAGAATCAGGTCCCTCGTTGTTGACAGTCACACTGGGCGTAGGTTTTTCCTCGATTTTTAAGAAATGCAGCAGAATTATTTCGAGCATTTTGTTTCTGAACACCTGAAAGCTTTCAAAATATTCAGGACTCATATTTTACCTTACCCATTCGAACGATTGTTTGAAGGATTGAGCTGACTGTAAAATGTCTTCAAAATCATTAGCCTCATGGTTATAAGGCTTGATCTTTACTGCATTATTGATGTTATATGCTATCTTGTCTGGATCGAATTGCCTTTTGGGAAAAGTATGGAGCTTGAGGCTTTCCAGGCTTACTGATTCCTTTATTGCATGGTTAAAATTTGGTAATGAAAAGGAGCCACATCTAATAGGAAAAGATGGCCATAATAAATTCTTGTTTTCTTTCAGGAATTTGGTCAAGCCTTTTCCCAAGGTCTGGTGGGCTATTTCTCTTGCTAACAACTTATCAGAGACATATAAAGGGAGGACATGTGGGTCTGTTGTACTACCAAAAACCATGATGTATGTAAACCATTCTTCAACCAAATATTTATCGATTGCAAGAAGGTCTGTAGCAGCTTCTTTCAAAAACCTGGGGACTTTCTTATTGAAACTTAATTGATGCAATTGAAAAATAACAACATGGCATATTTTATAAAAGTGGGGTATATAATGGGATTCCCAAATTTGTTTATGGTTGAGATGGATAGGGTAGGGGTCCATTTCCAACCCATGATTGGAAATTTAGTGCAGAAACAGATGGCATCCATAATGTAGGCACTGAAACAGAATGGAGGAAGGTCCTATGGAGAGGAGGATCTCTTATGTCAATATTCGTTGATGACAGTGGCTAGGTTATCATATAGGATGGCGGACCAATTTAGGATGTGGGAATTGACACAGGTGTCAGTCAAAGGAATCCATTCTATGGAAAAATTAGCATTATTAGGTAACATGTATAGTCTACATAACATGGAAGATGCATAGTTGTAGGGGTTTTCCAAAGAGGCTATAGGATCCATACCCGTTTTATCAAATTTTAACTTGTCCTCCAGTACCCTCCAGCCCTGGATCATCTTGAAAGGTTCTTCTTTCTTCTTTGCAAAGTTGACCACGTATGATTTATCATATATGTTCTGAGGGTCAGGTATATGGTACATTTTCTTCAGGTCTTTCACTTTGAATGAACCCATGAGTTCCATTCTCGAGTTCCTGAATTTCCTATCTTCAATATTGACGTTTTCCACCACCCACCTAATCATATCAGTGTATGGGAGGATTTTTTCTCTCATTCATATTCTGTGAAGGAAAGAACATGGAGCATCCTTGAATTGGAGTCCCGAAGGTTTGATTGAGTCAACGGTCACTTTTGTGATAGTAATATTGGGACGCTTATCCTCAATCCTATTGTATATGACCTCCCAAATCGTTGCTCCCCCATCGGTGCTACAGATCCTATTAGAGAATGTAGGAGACATATATGATAGCTCGAACTCTATAATGCTCTTCCTTTTCTGTTTCTGCATCACTTTCTGCAATGACATGTATTTTGTAGCTTGCCTGAAATGGAAGAGATATATTCAGCACAGTCGATATAGGGCAATTAAGGCTGAAAACTCTCTGAAATGACTTTGAATCGTGGGAGGATTTTGAATGAGATATTCGGCGTTAACTAGCCATAACTTGAAACATCATTACCTCTCCTTGGGCTAGTAAATATTAATTACCCTATCAAACCATTCATTATTATATTAAAACATAGTTATTTCCCACGCTTGGTTCTTTATTCATATAGCGTTTCCTATTTATAATGCCAAATTGCGATTGCGAATATCACAATATCGCATTTCGCAAATCGTTAACGGATGATACAATGGCATGGCTTATTTATTTGCGACTCCTATGAAATGCGATTGTGAATTGTTATGGCATTTTGATCGAGATATCGCAGCGGGGAGGTTGATTGCATATCAGAATTTCTTTAAGATGTTTATGATTATCACACGGCAAAATGTGATTTGTGATGAGGATCATAAACTTGAGTTGTTTTCTAAGAGTTTTCAAGGCAATTTCTTAGAGTTAGGATTTATTTTTCAAAGACTAAAAAAATTAAAAAGCGTCCCCATTTATATTTCTAATATTATCTATTACTATATATAAATGGGGGGGGTTGTTACATAGTACAACAATTGGCAATTCACTTGGGAGAACCAATTATCTCTCATTGGTTTTCTTAAATTTATGAAAACTTTCAAAACAAGAAGAGTTAAAGGAATAATAATTACATGAGTTACAAAGTAAACAACATTTCTATAGAATCATAATCACTTACTCAGTCTATTTATTCAACTACTTTACTCTTGTAGTGATAAAAAAATACAAATACCTGCATCAGTCGATATTAAGATTTAAAGAGATATAGCAGGTGTCTTCTACAGATTAGATTCCTGGTGTTTACTCATTTATCACTGATAGAGCTTCTGCTGTCAATAGGTGTTCATAGCCTCGACAGGGTTATCTTTTAACTAACAACGATTCATTGTCCCATCTGAAGAAATTTTCAAAATTCAAAATGATATTCACTTGCTTTCAATCTCATTTGGATCTTTTCCTTTTTCCTTTTATATAATCTTTCCTTGTAAGTTTCTTAAAAGACATTGTCTAGGCTTGGTAACATAATAATGGCAATGCCGCTCACTGGTTGTAATTAAATTGAACAAGCTGGCTCTTGATGAGACCCATTTTCCTTTGATTGATTAGATCATTGGCTATTACCCTCATTTGGTATGCAGTTTTGGTAATATCAGATTAATTCTTTCCTTATGATCATGGTAAACAAGCCGGTAACGAGACTTATTATCTTCTAAGTTATGCATATTTTAGAATTACACTCTGAAAAAGGAAAATTTTATCTGATGGGGTGAAGCATTGGCTCTTTTAAAAGTTTTGGATGATAATGATAGAGTTTTAAGATACACATCTATTGAAAGTCCTTACTAGGTTAAAGATTCTTTTCTTGACTGATAACAAAACATCTATACTTTGTAAAGGTAAGAGTTTGTTCATAGAATAATTGTTTCAACAAGATTAAGTTTTTCCAAAGAAATCGGGTTTACTTTGATACTCAAATGTCCTAATTATTTCTTTAACTTTTCCTACTTATAGAAGCGAAAAATAAAAAATATTATCAAAGATTTTATTTTGAAAAACAAAAAGTAAATACTACATAACCTTTATTTTGCTAAGAATTTTAAAGGGGATATGATACAAAATTAGAAGAGGTTATCTTCTAGGGAAAGTATTTCTTCAAAATTTTCCCATTAATGGGCAAGGAATCTATCTTTCCTGATAATTCTTGTAAAAGAAATGTTGATTGACCAATTTTCTCAATGATTTGGAAAGGGCGAAGTCATAGTCTTTGTAATTTGGTCTCTTTACCTTTTCCCTCATGTGCTTTGTCCCATTTCAAAACCAGATCACCTACTTCAAAATTTTTATGACTGGGAGAGGTTGTATCAAAAGAGGCTTTGACTAATTGTTGATGATGGAAGTGGGTTGCTTTAGCCTTTTCTCGTTCTTCTTTGAGCTTAAGAATTTGGAATTGTCTTTCTTGGAGAGAAGAGGAAGGGTTTTCATCAAAGAATTTCACTAGGGTGAGAAATGGAATTGCTATGTTTGTGGGGAGAACAAATTCTTTTCCATAATCTAAAGCAAAAGGAGAAGAACCAATGGAGGCCTTATGTGTAATTCTATCTTCCCAAAGAGCAAATGTCAATGCTTTATGCCAGTTCCTATGATTTTGGTCAATAATCCTTTTGATGATTCTGATGAGGTTTTTGTTTGTTGATTCTGCTAATCCATTACCTTGTGGATAATAGTTGGCTGAATAATTTAATTTAAAACCTCGCTTTAAAGAAAATTCCACCATTGTATTTCCAGAACAATAAGATGCATTGTCAAACATTAAAGCTATAGGTAAGCCAAACCTGGTAACGCTGTACTGATCAATGAAGTCTATGACATTTTCTGTATTAGCTATCTTTAGTGGGATAGCTTCTAAACATTTTGTAAAATAGTCAGTAGCTGTAAGGATGTACTTGTGTTGCTTAGAAGAGTTAGGAACAATCTCACCAATTATATCTAATCCCCATTGTTTGAATGGTTGTTGGATGTTTATTGGTTACAGAGGGAATGTGCATCCTTGAATAGTGTTGGTCAATAATAACCTGCATGTAGGATTTTGTGAGCTGTGTTGTTTCCTCCGAAATTTCCTCCAGCTAGTCCATCATGTAATTCCTGGGTGACCTTTTTAGCTTCAGGTTTTTCTAGGCATCTTAACAATACCAAAATATAATTTTTCCTAAACAATACATCATTGATTAATTCACATTGATTTGATTTCAGCCTTAAAGGATGCTTTGTTTTATAATTGAGATGCATAGGAGCATATCCATTCTTCAAATAAGACTTTAAATCGGCATATTGCGATTGTGCATCATTGAGGCTTACCTTTGATATTTGCACTTCATTACTTTGGTATTCTTCTTCTGATAAGTGGGAAGCTCCAGTTAGCATCCTGCAAAGACCTTGTCCCCTAACAATTTTAGCTTGTCGATTTCCACATCGTAATCTTGAAGCGCAGTAACCCAATTGGCTCTTTTCTCCCCTACTTCTCTTTGAATCAATAATTCCCTTACTACAAGGTAACGTACTACTATCTTTATTTGGGTTTTGAGAAGAAAAGCTCTGAAACGTTTCAAGGTTTTAAAAAAATAAAATCATGTTTCTCAGTAGCTAAATAATTTAACTCGGCACATTGCAAGTTAGAACTAAAAAAAGAGATCGGTGCCTCGATATTTTGATCATTCAGCTGTGTTAAAACCGCTGCATATATATGATGAGAGATAGTAAGTGGAATGTGAGAGAATGAGTGGGGGTGAGAATGATGTTTAACCCTTAATGTTTCATGAAGTTTAATGGGTTAGAGTTAGTGGAGAATAATATTTGGAATGAAGAGAGAATTAATGGTGAATATGATGAGAGATGAGAAAGGCTGCTTTAATTTTTGAAATCTTTGAAGTGAGAGATTTTTCAAAGGAGAGTTCATTGATGTAGGAGGTTGAGTCAGGTTTTTGAAAGAATTTTCTTCCAAATTTGTGAGTGTCAAATTCTCATTGTTTGAGAAAGCTTTCATGACAATGTTGTAAAAGATGAAAGGTTGATGATCTCAATACTCAATAAAGACATATTATTTGTGGCGATTGTGTCCAAGATCCGCCCGAAATTGAATAAGTGGATCTTAGGTACACCATGTGTATTTGTGATGGCGAGTGTTTTAAGGCTTCATGTTTTTGCTTTTTGATTTGTGTCTAGTTTTGACACATACATGCTCGCATTTACCACACATAAAGTTCAATGCAAGTAAGCACAACACATGTAATGAAATAGTTGCAAGGAAGGATAATTAAGCTCCACACATACAACAACTCATCAAAGTTTTCAACATCGACATTCTACTTCAACAAGCAACTTCACTTAATCAAGTTAAAGCATTTCAAAGCAAAGTCTACATCAACATTCTTGCAAACAAATTTCAGAACTTGTGAATCAAATTCCAATTACATTGCATTGTACGGGTGCATTCTCGGTTGAAACCGACACCCATGTTTTGATTTGATCAGAAGTCAAGCACGTCAATTCTCTTCAACTTAGTCAAATTAAGACAAGTGAATTCCTTGTTTTATGTGAGTCATTCAAACCATTGTAAGCTTTTTGGGTGCATTTTCGACAGTGTTCGACACCCTTCCTTTAAAGCACAATCAAGTGAGTCCATGAGTTTTAATTCCTTGAAACAACCATCACAGCAACCAAAACAAGTTCAACTCTAACAAGTTGAGTTCGTCATCAAGCGAGCGTGAATTCCAGAAAGTTCTAACAAGAGTTCTCAGCAAGTACAATAAGCAACAAATCAAGCAAGTTGAGATCAACAAATCAAGCGAGCGTGCCATTCAAGTCCCATAGCAAGCGAGCCTGTCATTCAAGTAACAAAATCAAGTGAAACAGTTCAAAGCACGACATCTACAACAAGAGAGCCTGAGTTCAAGTGAGCAAGTTCAGATGGCACAACATATTCAGTTGTTAAACATTCTTCACAGTTTGATCATCTCCAGTGATGAAGACATGGTGCACATCAGCAAAGAAACTCTTGCTGATATTTCACGGCATCTACAACAAACACAAGAAACCATTGAGTTTCTTCAACTTGAGTCCCAACTTCAAAGGAATGAATTGCAAGAACAGAGTGATACTTTCAAGTCTTTGAACCATCCAGATGATAAGTCATTCATCCCAACAACTTCAAGTGTCGAAGTTGTTCATGAGAAAATTTCTTCCAAACCCATCATCAAGCCCTGGGAAGAGATTCAAAATAACAAGAATCGACGAGGCTTAGGATATGTTCCTGATGACACCAACTTACAAATCCCAGATTATTCCAAGCCAATTAAGTTTGTGAGTGAAGGATTTCTTGAACCACTCACCTCAACAGGTTCTGCGAAAGTTGCCGACAAACAGAATTGCACGCAACCTAAAGTTGAAGTTCAACCAAAGTGTTCTCATTGTCAAAGAACTGGGCATATGGAAGATCAATGTTTTGATCTCCATCCTTGTTGCCATTGTGGCAAGCCCAATCATTCCTCAGAAAAATGTCGCAACCAACAAAAATCAGGTAGATTGAAGATACATTATGAATGGATTGATCCTTGGGAATGGTCATCCACAGTCAAACGATTGTCTCAGTTCTACAACCGACTACAATCATACATAGTGCAGCCAGCAGTGAACAGATGATGGTACTCTCATGCAGTTGAATGAGGGAGTACAACAGTGAAACTCTCCTACACCTGAAGGGGGGGAGTTCAAATATATTTTGGAGCAGATTGTCTCTCCTTTCAGCTGACAAAGGGGTGAAAATGTCAATGAAATTGACAAGTGGTTGTCAGACTGAAAGTCTCGACAACATCAGCGAAGCAGCCAGTGGGCATCTTCATCAGCCAGTGGGCATTTGTCATCAGCAGTGAGCATCAGCAAATTCGCCAGTGGGCGATCGACATCCAAAGCAGCAGTGAGCAGCTTTCATCATAGAAAAAGCAACATTGAGTTGTTTTTCGACATCATCAGCCAGTGGGCATTCATCAAATTGTGTCAGTGGACACCAGATGCTGTTTTCAAGCAAAGGACAGTTGAATCCTTTTGCGGCGTGGCACATGATGGAGTTGTCAAGCGTCCCTCTGAGATGAATCAGTCATGCAGCTGACTCAGTCTCTTCATTTTGCGGTTTGTTCAGCATCCAGATTTGGCGGTTTTTTCAGGCAATGTTTTTGAGGATCAACATGAGAACTTGGAAGATGGTTCCTCGTTCTTATTTTGGATTTATCATTGAAGGGGGGAATGTTAGCCTCTCTCATAAAACAATAATAAATCCAAAATAAATTAATTAATTAAAAATTCCAAGTTAGGAATTTGTGCCTAACTCTTGGGTTGTTCCTCTAAGATAGGAGTTAGTTTAGGTAACTCCTATATTGGTGTGTCTGGTGAGAAATTATCTCAACCAAAGGAGAAATTATCTCAACCAAAGGTGTCTAAGATAGCACGCACTATCTTGAGAACACTGTCTCTCAGCTATTTATTTGTAACACTATATTCAATTATTTTTATAATTAAAATGTGTAATGAGAGAGAAGCATGAGGCTTCAGCCTTTTTCCGTCAATATTGTGTCTCTGATTTTTATGTGTGATTTATATATTTTTCTGAGGTAATGTCATTTTCATTAGTATTGGATGAAAAAGTGTACAACACAAAAGGTTTGAGAAAGTCAGGACTTGTTAAGGAAGGAACATTCATAATGGATTTTTTAATCAACTCAAATGACTCTCTTTCATTTTTACTCCACTTGAAGACTGTGTCTTTTCTTATCATTGCTTGAAGGGGTAGGACAATCTGTGAAAAATCTGGAACAAATCTTTTTACAAAATTAATTTGGCCTAGGAATGATTGCATGGTATTTTGTCGGAGAGGAGTCTTTTCAATCTCTTTGACTCTATCAGGATAAATGTAAATCCCTTTCTTGGACACTATAAATCCAAGGAGTTTTCCTTCTGGTCAAGCAAAATAAGATTTTCTGGGATTTAAAGAAATGCCATATTTCTTGCATCTTTCAAAAATGTACTTTAGGTCATTTAAATGATTATTTCTATACTTAGAATAGACTGTGAGGTCATCTAGGTAAATAACAACTCATTTATTAATCAGACATTTGAAAGAAATATCCATAGCACGTTCAAATGTAGCACGTGCATTTATGAGTCCAAAAGGCATCTTCTGATAAGTGTATGTCCCCCACTTGGTCCTGAATGTTGTCTTCAATTTGTCATCTGCATGTACAAGAATTTGATTGTATCCTGAAAATCCATCTAGAAAAGACATTGATTGGGAACGTGCAACTGATTGCAATATTTGCTCCATGGTAGGCAGAGGAAAGTTGTCCTTTTGAAAAGCTCTATTTAGGTTTCTAAAATCAATACAAATCCTAATATCACCTTCCTTTTTCTTCACAGGGACCATATTTGATACGCACTCTAAGTGTCTAATGGGAAAGATTATTTTGGCTTTGAGAAGCTTGTTCAATTCAAATTTATTTTGAATTTCAAGGTTTGGGAAAAGTTTCCTACGCTTCTATTGTACTCATTTTTCATTTGAAGTCATTGGTATAGTATGTTGAATTACAGAGGTATCGTAGGTCTTCAAATCTGCATAATCCCAAGCAGAGACACCTTTATATGTTTTTAACAACTTAATGAATGATATCCTTTCTTCAGATGATAAACCAAGACCTAGGTTGACATTTTGAGGTTTTTCTGTTGAACCTAGGTTTACTACAAATCTCAGAGTGGAACTTTGAGTTTTGGAGTTGGAAGTCTTCTTGAATCTATCCTTTAAATCATAGAGATCTTCCATCTTAACTACAGACTTCGGGATTGGGTTTTGATCTTGTTTATGGTTGATTTGCAGATCATGCTCATGTTCATCTATGATCTGTTCCTCATAAGACCCTTCTGATGTAAGGAAATTGATTATATCAGCATCATTATTAAACACTCTCCAATTTGTCACATTATTGGGAATGGACGGCCTAAAAGCTAACTCTATTTAAAATCTATCTAGACTAAATTCTTCCGAAGGTATAATCTCGGATGCCATATTAGCAAGTAAATCAGCACTTGCATTTTGCAATCTGGGAACTGAAGAAATGTTAAAAACAATGAAATGAGAAGTAAGATTTTGGGCTAGAGATTGATAATTTTTAAGGTGCCCAGACACATAATGAAATGTGTTTCTCACCTATTTAACGATTATTTCATAAACTCCATATACTTGCAAATTTTTGACATTAAAGCCAATGGCTTTATACAGCCCTTGAATCAATGCTTCACATTCCGCGGTATTTTTAGTGTATTGAAATTCAAGTCTGCATGCTAACATGATTTTCTCTCCTTGCGAGTTGATTAAAAATCATCCTGCACCTGCACCATCTTCATATTTGGAACCATCAAAATAGAGTGTCCAAAATAATGAATTATCTAAAATTTTATCTACTATATTTACACACTTGGAAGCATCTGTTTGTGAAAAATTTTCTATTTGAGACACTACAACATTATCTAGAAAAGGATATTTTTGGGCATTAAAATATCCCAAAAATGACTCAGCTGAGTAATTTCCAATGATATTATTGGTGAAAGCAATAGGTTCATTGCTTCCTTCGATACAGTGGTTGTGTATTTTGTTAACTTCTCTCGGTCTACTCTGATCTGGTTTGGTTTACCATTGTGTGGCAACCACATGTGAGATCAATCAGTTGCGAAGTATCTGTTCAACTTTTCAGACCAATCCCTACTTAGAACTAAAGCATAAAATTCGGGGATATCAGCCACTAGAATATCGATTATCTGCGAAACTTTTGGATTAGAGGAAAACCTAATTGAAACTGATGTTATTTCTCCAAGTACCTCTACTTTTTTTTTGTCCAACTGAATTATGTGTACTGCAAATTTTTGAGGTATAATATTCAATTTGGTGCACACGGTCCTTAGCATAATATTTGAAGAGGCTCTTGAATCAACAAGGCAATTATGGACATTTCTATTGAAAATCTCATAAGTAATAAGAAATGGAGGTGTATGAGAGATATACCTATCACCTATTAGGACTAAATCTGTCGAATTTACTTTATTTTAAGAAGAGGGAGGTTTTCCCATATCGTAGGTAGCTTGAGTAACTACAACAGATGGTAGAGGGGATACAGAAACTGATTTTAACTCTCTTAATAGAATATTCTATTGTTGCTTGAGTTTAGTGAGCTTTTATAATGAAATGTTTTCTCTCGTCTTTTTCATATCTTCGACTATGTTATATTCCACTGTATCCAACATTACCATTGTTTTGGAAGCATTCAGAGGATCTAGTGGAATAAGATTAGTTTGACTAGTCTTAGACTTCTTACTTACTGTTTTCTCCTTTCCAGGAGTAGTAGTTTTCTGTTTCTGACTTGTTATAGACATATGAGGGAGTTTTTACTTCTTGTAGTTACTAGCATAGCTTGTGCTTCTTCTTTAGTTGGAAGAATGAAATCCCATATTCCATTTAATTCAACTTCTTCTTCTGTATCGTCTTCCTCTTCGACTGGTGAGTCTTCTTCCGTTTCTTAATGAGATTTGGCATTTGAAATAATATTCAGTGGTTGTGATGCAAAAGAAGGGTTTCTTTTCAATTAGCAAAAAGGTTTCTTGGGAATAGAGGATTCTGCGACCTGCTTCTTAATTTTAACCATTTTCATTGGACATGGTTCTTAACACTTTCTAAAGGCCTTCAAGATCGAAAGGGTGCTTTGAAGCTTTGTTTTTTGAATCATCTTTAAATGTTACTTTCTTTGACTTCCTTTTGTCTGTCTATGATATTTTTACTAAAGCTATAATCCTCCTTTCTACAGACAGGGCTTCATTCATGTTTTCAATAAGGGTAGCCTTATTGGCTCTATCTACAAAAAATGGAATATTAGAAGGAAGGGAGGATATGTACGATTCTATTTGTACATCTACTACAGGTTTTGAGGAAGCTGGGATTTTGTTTAGTAACTTGTTAAATCTGGAGTTGAAGTCTTTGATCCTTTCATCTGAATTTTCTTTTAAGTTAGAAAGATCATTGATTAAGGATTCTATGGTCCTTTCATCACCAAATTTTACAAGAAATACTTCTTAAAAAGTATCGCAGTCTCTTAATGAACCTACTAGAAGGGAAAAATACCAAGACCCAACAGATCCTTGGAAGGTATAAGAAAATAATCTGATTACAACATCTTCATATGCAAATCCATTAAGATTCATGGCTAACACAAAGTATTTAGATGATCTTCAGCTGGAAGACCATCATCATGATTGTACTTAAGTAACCATTTTTCTGGGTTTGCAAGGAGAGAATTTGGATTAGCAACCAAAATAGCACCAAGATCTGTCTAAGGTTGAGTGGTTTGATTGGCCATAACTTGAGTCAGATACTAGGAAGATGGGAAGGCCGGTACAAAAGTAGGTATAGATGGCGAAAAACTTACTACTGGGTTAGTACTACTAATAGTAGTACTAGTTGGTGAAGTGGATAGTTGAGAAGAAGTGGATTGAGTAGAAATGAATGGAGAAGTGAATGGATGAAAGGGTGATGCGATATCGCTGTTATCTAATTCATATCTTGATGTGATAACTTTCCTATGTCGTGGAGGGATGGGAAACTCAAAAGGAGTTACTCCAAGCCTTTCACTTTTCAATCTAGTTAATACAACAGCTTCTTGTAATAAGGAAGTAACACTTTCTTCAGAAGCTTCGGGCCTCTCTGGTTTCTCGGTAGAAATGGATATTTGTTCCAATTTCTGTATCAAAGAATGGACATCAGGAGACTCAGGAGTGTAATATGGAGAAGGTGGTTGTCTTACTACTTCAGGAGATGAGGGAGAGGTTTCTACAACTTTATATTTCTGATTCAGAGATTTTGAACGAGATCTAGAAGGTGTAGAAGTGGTGGAGGGGTTTTTACTCTTATGAATGTTTTTCAATTGATCTTTAGGTTTATATGCCATTCATAGTCAGATTCCCTCCTTCTAGTGCCAAAATGTTGAGGCCTCAGATTTCTACTGCTCCAACATAGGGGATAACCACCTGGTTTGGACCTTAAGAAAACTTCTTTTCCGTTTAAAGTGGTGGCTTCGACTGGGGATTATGGGACCAATTTCCCAAAATGGGTTTTAAAATGAGAGTGGGTGGTTTTCGAGTGATTGCAATAGAATAATGATAACTAAATGACCTATTCTATCATGAAAATCTCTAGGTAACTTAATCTAATATAAACTCAGGTATTTATGTATAATATGCGATCTAAAAAGATATCTGCTTGACATGTGATAATAAAGATTTATCATGTATAAAACAAAGATGATAACATGTAGAGATAATTTCTTTGACTAAATAGTTAGTCAAATAAATGTATAAACTATATTGCATATATGATGATTTATATACGAAAATAAACAATCTCAGCTAACAATCATACAATAGTGCGATTAATGCTTCACAGAAAGAACATATCTCATATACAATTCATGAAAATAAAATGTTGTCACTAATTAAACAAAATCATGACTAATCATAAAAGATAGAAGTAGCATATATGTGAAGTTTTTCTCATTTAACTAATGACATAGATCAACTCCTTTCTTTAAATCAAATTATCTTCCAAGTATACAAAAGTGCATCAAGAAAGGAAAGTAGTCTGATATTTAAAAGAAACGATCATGTTCCATAATTTCAACAAAGCATTCACAAAATTACAAAAGTGCACTCTTTGCAAATGCTTTTGATAAAATTATGGACCCTTCTCTAAATGCATGAGAAGGGTATAAATACTATTCTAACTAATGTTCAAAAATATATTATACAAAACTTTGAAGAGGTTTCAAACAACCTTCCTCCTAACTAGTTAACTAACTCTAAAAAGAAAAATTAACTTAATGAGCAAAGGCCATTGGTTCTACTTGAGGAGGTGCCCCTAATTGTGTTCTGACTTCTTGTGCGAAAATTACATCTGTGAGAGGTGGAAACATCCACTGAGTTGAATTGAGTGAGGAGTTAAGGGCCATGATTTGACTGTGTCATTTGATGAGGTATTGCCAATATGACTCCCATTCAGTCTTTGCTAACTTTGCGATTTCTTTCTTTTGAGTTTTGCTCTTTCCTTCCATCTGATATGAAAGTCATTTATATCGGACAGTTCTTTCTGGTTGCCTTCCTTCACTAGGTTGGTGGAAAACAAAGTGTGGTTTACCGCCTTTACTATGTTCTTTGACACCCTGGCACTCTTGCCACTACTAGTTCGGCTTCTTTGATCCTTGCATCCCAATCCGTGAAAAGAATGTTCTTGTGTGTTTCCTTGATCTCAGGAAAATTAGCTTTCCTTCCCTCTTCTGTTTCTTTCCATTCTATGAATTCTGAGATTCTTCTATTTAGACCAGTAAACTTAGTTCTATCGTCAATCGCTTTATCCGTTAGTTGGTCAATAGTGATCAAATAAGGAGCGACATGTGACATCTTTTGGAAAAATTGTTCTTGTTGTTTTAATAACAGAGAATTTAGCTCTAGCGCCTCTTTGATGAATTCCTCGACAGTAGGAACATCCTTATATCTTTCCATGGCTTGTTGCAAGTCTTGGAGTTACATGTTGTTGGCCGATATGTTTGCTTCATGGCTTATCTTCAGCACCTCCATGCTATTAATCTGTGCTTCATTTAAGTCCAAGCCTATCTCCTAAGCTATCCTCAATGTCTAAATTTCAAATTTGATTGGGAAGATAGGTTCTTTGCCAAACACTAGCTGGTATGGGGAATATCTCATGGTATTTCTCCATGTCATGCGGTATGGCCACAAGGCTTCTAGAAATCGGGTAGCCCAGTCACGTCTATGTGATGCAACTGTCTTTGTGAATATTGCCTCAATTACTTTATTGGTACTTTCTACCTGGCCATTTGCCTGCGCGTGGTATGGAGTTGTGATTCTGTGCATGATATGATGATTATTTCATGTTGCAACAATCTTATGGCCTATAAATTGTGGCCCTCCATCCGTGATTATTTCTTTAGGCAAGCCATATCACACGAATAGATGGAAAAGAAAGTGGATTACTGAGTCCTCCGTTGCTCTTGGTAATGCTTCTGCCTCCACCCATTTAGTTACATATTCTATTGCGACTAGTATGTATGTCTTTTGATTAGATGATGGGGTTAATTGGACCAATGAAATCTAACGCCCATCGTTCAAAAGGTTCAATGACTAACTGCAGATGCAGGGGCATCCCATCGAACTGCCCAGGGCATCCCATTCTTTGCCAACCGTCGCATGCCTGGACAAACTTCTTGGCGTCCTTAAAAATGGTGGGCCAATAATAGCCCATCTGTAAGACTTTGTGACCAGTCCTGTGGTTTGTAAAATGTCCACTGCAAGGTCCATCGTGGCAAGCTTTCAGGATGTCGAAGATTTCGTCTTCCCTAACACATATTCAAATGTGCATATCGGCCCCTGTATGGAATAAATATCCTCCGTTCCAGGAAAATCTAGTGCTATGTTGTACTATTTGTTTTCTTTTATCAGGTGCTTGGGTAATTTTCCGACTGCTAGGTAGTTTGCGACATCTACGTACCATGGTGTTTTCACGGTGACAGCGAATAAGTGTTCGTCACGGAACAAGTCTTCTATTGCTGCCGAGTCATTTGTCTTTGGCATACGTGAAAGGAAGTCTGCTATTGGATTCTCCTTTCCTAGTCAATCTTTGATTGTTATGTTGAATTCCTTCAAAAGGATCAACCATCTTGTCACTCTTCCATTTGTAACAGGTTTATTAGCTAGATATTTTATAGCAAAGTGATCAGTATACAAAACCACAGGGTATCCTGTTATATAATGTCTGAATTTATTAATAGCATAGATTATAGCCAAAAATTCTTTTTCAGTCAGAGTATAATTTAATTCAGCAGGAGATAGATTTTTGTTGATGTGGTATATTGCATATGGCTTCTTATATTCCTCCTGACCAAGAACTGCTCCAATGGTTGTATCTGAAGCGTCAGATGAAATCTGAAATGGCAAATCCTAGTTTGGGCCCCGTAATACTGGGGCTATTGATACAAGACGTTTTAATTCTTAAAAAGCGATGTCACATTTGTCTGTCCAAATGAAATCGATATTTCCTATTAATGCATATAGTGGTGCAACAATTTGAGAGAAATTATTTATAAATCTCCTATAATATCCAGAAAATCCCAAGAAACTGTGTACTTCAGTTTGTGGAAGGGGTAGGTATTAAAATAATTATCTGAATTCTTGCTGGATCTACCTTAATTCCAGCTGCTGAGATATAGTGACCCAGGATGAGGCCCTGAGTCATCATCATGTGGCATTTTTCATGGCTTAAATAGAGCCTGGTAGCAATGCATCTTTGCATAACATTCTCTAGCATTTATAATGCCAGATCAAATCCGTCTCCATATGGTGTAAAGTCATCCATGTATACCTCGATTCCTTCGTTTATCAGATCTAAAAAAATGTTGAGTATAGCCCTCTGAAATGTGGCAAGTGCATTGCACACCCCAAAAGGTAAGACCCTGTAAGAAAATGTCCCCAAGGGCAGGTAAAGGTAGTCTTATCCTGGTCTTCAGGGACAATTTGAATTTGATTGTACCCGCTAAAGCCGTCTAGGAAAGAAAAGATTTTTTTTCCTGCCAATGTGTCCAAGACCTGGTCAATGAACGGAAGGGGAAAATGGTCTTTTTGGGTTGCTTTATTAAGCTCTCTATAGTCAACACATATACGCCACTTTCCATTCTTTTTAGGCACCACTACTAATGGAGAGACCCATTTGCTATCAGATATTGGATAGATGAATTTTACATCTAACATTTTTTGTAGTTCATCTTTAACGATATCTGTAAGGTGAGGGTTTAACCTCCATTGAGGTTGTCGAATGGGCCTGGCATCCTTCTCTGTATAGATGTGGTGCATGCATAATTGGGGATCAATCCCTTTCATGTCTGGGTAATCCCATGCGAAAGCCTCTTTATATTTTCTCAAAAGTTGAATAAGCTTCTACTCCTCGTCAACAGTCAGGTTTTTGTTGATATTTAAGGTTTTACCTAGCTCAATTTCTATGGTTTTGCTATTATAAACAGAAGTTGTTGGTATTGACACTTCGTTAATATCTTTTAAGGGATCTTCTTCAATATTGTTATCCAGGGATGTTTTGATCACGTGACACTTTAGATGGGATACGACATCTGGTTGGTTAATGTGAGTGTTAATGATGTCATCTTCTGTTTGATCCTTGAATTCGAGATCATCTTCTATAGTTAGTGGTGAACTATAGTTTTCAGTTAGATATGATACAAGTTATTTTCTCATTTTTATTATCGTTAAACTTGGCTGAGCTGGAGGATGAGGCTAAATTCTTCACATTACTTCCTCTTGCTATAGTCATGTTGCCTGTTTGACAGCTTATGTAAGCATATGCAGTTGCTAGCCAAGGTCTTCCTAGAATTAGGGGATTTCTGTTTATTCGGTTTCTAGTATTGATGATGAGAAAATCTGTTGGGTATTCCCAAGAATATACAGACGCCATTACATCTTGTAATGTGCCTTATGGTTTGACTACCAATCGGTTAGCCAAATCCAACAAGGTTGTGGTTGGGTCCAAGGATGTAATGCCAAGCTTTTGACAGGTTGTTGTTGTGAGAATATTGATTGCTACTCCTAGGTCAACTAATGCATTGGGGAAGAAGCATCCATTTATCTGTACCGTGACTATAGGATTTCCTAGGTCCTCATATTTTACCGGTGTTTCTCTGCCTGATAATAAATCGGACAAAGTACCGACTACATGGACAGTTGGGGTTGTTTTTATTTTCCTCTTCGGCTTTTTCGTACATAATTCCTTAATAGTTTTTGCATAAATTGGAATGTCTTCAATAACCAGGAGGAGAGGTATTTTTACACATAAATTTTTCAATTGTCCCAGAAGATCAAAATTGGGATATTCGATTGGTCGGGGTATGATTAATATTTCTAGGAATGGTGGAGAAGAGGGGATCGTTTGATCGTGAGTCTTTTGTTTAACCATGTTTTTCACTTCTGGTGCTTGTTCTACAGGTAACGAATCTTCAATTTGTATACTTTTATCCCCCTCTAATTCTATTATCCTTCCAGACCTTAATTTAAGCTCATTACACCCCCTCAACTCTGTTTCGGGTTCCGGTCCTTCAATAATTTGCACAAATTGGACTGGTCTATTATTGGGGTTCGGGTTGGGCTGGGCTGGGAGCTATGGTCATTAATTGGTCTGAGGGTTCTGTTGTAATGTGTAGGGTGTTGGAAATGTATGTTGAGGTAGGGGGATTGTTCCTGCTGGCTGATTTGTAGGTCTTTCCTAGCTTGACTGCCAGTTCTGGTTCTGTGAAGTGGATGGTGGCCATTGAGATTGATATGCATTATTATGCTAGAATGGTGGGCAGTAAGAGGGATTTGGCCAATTGTTATTTTGATTTGATTGGTTGGGCCAAGGTGTCATAGAGAATTGTTGTTGTGACCAATTAGAAAAAGGTGGTTGGTTCTGCCACATAGCAACTAAGTATTTTTGTGAATTATATTGCGAGGGTTGAAATAAAGAATATGGATCAATAGGCATACCTTTTTGTCGTGGTTGCCATTGGCGACACTGATTTAGCAGGTAGACTGGTTCTGTTTCTTCCTCTGCCTCCTTATAGACTTCTTTTAACCCTGGGAGTGATGGGCAGCTTTATGTGGTATGATCCTTAGTACATATGGCACAGGCTTGTACCATATCCAATGGGCACTCTTTGTGACTATGCTTCTTCTTGCATCTAGGACAAAATATCACCAAGTTTTGTTCTGCTTCAGCCTGATTCTGCTTGGCTTGCATGATGTCTAGTTGCGTATTCAAAGTTCCCAAGATATCTGTTTTGAAATCCTCTAGTAGGTTGCCAATTTCTACACGAGTTATACTTCCGCCAGATATTTTGCTGTCCCTAGTGGTCATGTCATGTTCTGTTGGTTTCGATCTCGTACTCCCTCTCGAGCACCTAATACACAATTTAATAATATCAGCATAATCTTCTTGATATATATCACCTTTACCCATAATATTTAATGTCTCTATCCATTTTTATTTCATTTCTTTAATCAATGTAGTTTTTAACACATTATCAGGCAAAGGCAGAGTTGCATAGGGAGACCGCTGGAGGTTATATTGAAAACGTTCTACATATTCTTCCAATGTTTCACTGGGTCTTTCTACCATTTGGAATATTTCATCTTTCAATTCCCTATATCTGTAATAGTCTTGATATTTTTGAAGGAAAGCATTTTTCATTTCATCCCAATCATTTATTGTGCCCCCACCTAATCCCATAAATCAACGCAGGGCTACTCCTTCTAATGTAGATGGAAACAACTTTAGTTTCTAGGGGTCGGTGGTATAATCACAACCCCAACATAATACATCAAATTCAAACAGAAATGCATTTGAATCCTCGGATGTGAGTCCATGAAAAATGGGTATGTTTTGTAGAGGGATGGCTTTCATTGGCGCGTTGACAGCTGTGTCAACGATAGGATACTGCAATGTAGAGGTCTGGGGTGCTTGTGGGTTGTTGGCCATTTGATCAAATATATGTCCGTACCCTTCCGGGATCTCTAGAGAGTTTTTCCTATGGTGGTTAGAAGGGGTGGGAATGATCTTAACAACACTCGCTCGGTTTGGGATACTGAGTGTTCCTTGTTGAATCACTACCTAAGGGGATCTTGGCTCCTCTGTTTCCCCTGTTTCTCCTCCTCCTTCACGAATATTACAAGAATTCCCTTCTTGTGAGGAAATTGGGTGAGACTTTTCAATTTCTTGAAAAATCTTCTCAGTTCCTATTATTTTGCTGTGGACCTCAGTGTAGGCTACAGATGGTGAGCCTGTGGCCTGAAGGGAGACAGTGGGTTGTCTGGAAGCAACGTTTCAAGGAACTACTGATGGTTGAGATTCGGCTTTCTTTAAGATTTCATCTATGAAATTTGATCATCCAAGGGTCACCGGTCCCCTAGATCTGTCGGGTTTGGGTAGTGGAATTGGATTGTTTTCGGGTTTTTTCTTTGTAGTCATTCATGCAAACAATTCAAATGTTTATCTCTACCCTAAGTTTCTAACAATTCTGCTAGAAAGCAGGCAGGGGAGCAGGCATTTTATGTGCTTCGTACGCAGCTTCTTACCTTCCATTTTTAATACCCAGTTCTCTCCCGACAGATAAGCATCAAATACCTACCTTAACTTACTGTAATTGTGTTGAAAAGTGGGCGGAGGAGCAAGCACTTTACTTGTTCGTCACGTAGGTTCTTACCATCTGTTTTGAATACCCAATTCTTCTTCAACAACAATTATCAGATGTACATTACTCTTTAGAAATGGCTACACTCTCCCTGGCAACGACGCCAAAATGTTGATTGATAAAAGGTGCCTTTTAAAACTCCTGATTATCCTCACATTAGTTATCAATCCGGGAAGTCCTCTTATTTCAAGAGTGTACACAATATGTGGATGCTATTTAATTCAGAGTAATGTTTTATAGATTGCAGTATAGATCTTTAAATACAATATTAAACGGATGCATCTAGTAAATTTCAATTGCTATTAAAGAACTCAATCTTCTAACAAACTCAAATCTTACATTAACAGCAGCATCAGTTGAGAGTAAAGTAATGATAACTCATCTCTCTTTAACTGATCTAATCTAAATCGAACCCAATCTTCAATAAATAATCTGAACAACAAATGATATCAATCTGAGAGTTTCAACATCGATAGTAAATACTCTTTATAGTTGATTAAATCCAGTGGAATGTTTATCTAAATAACTCAATCCGAAGTGAAAGTAAATCGTACTAATGAAAATACTATAAATTATAAATAACAAAGATATTTAGTCAACACTAAAAGTAATAAACAACGAAAGCGATAAAATCACAGAAAGAAAGAATACTATCAAACCATCACACTTGCAAGGATTGGAAATGTATGACACAAGGAAAGCAGTTGAATCGACCAGAGGTCGGGCCCTTAGCCGCCAGTGAACACTGCTAAGTTACTTCAGATGATGCAAGGGAACAAAAGCTTCACTTATATATGAATCATCAAACTTAATGAGCATTACAATATATTTGTGTTCTTCTCGACAGTGAGAGTCTGTAATTAAAATTACAATTTCAATAATAATAACGATTCTATGCTTCCTTGTTACAAAAAATCTCCTTTTATAATAGGAAAGGGTAAAATAAGATAAATGATAAACGCGATCCCTCAGGATCTCTCGATCCTGAGGGATTCACAACAAATTTCCAACTTCAGACATCCTTTGCTTTCTCATGCTAATTCTTTTGATTTACTTTGGCCTTATTTGCAACCGCCGCTTTCCTTCATTAGCTTACCGATTTTTGTTGTTCATTCATAGGGAACAACATTCGCTCCTTTTGTTGTTTTCCTGCATAAAGAAGGGTAATAATTAGCTAAGTTGTAACTGCAGATAATTCCTTCATTTCTTACCATAATTCCTTAATATGTTAACGCATTAAGATATAGAAAAGATAAGAATAAAGGGAAAGGATGATGAACTTATAGTAAATTCATACCTTTTCCATGGCCCAACAACGCACAACACAAATTTCATTGCATCCAATCCAACCCTCAGTGTAGAACCTTCAGCTTTGATACCACCTATAACATTTCCCCCATCATAACTATTTTTTTTTTTTGACTTATGCACATAACCATTTACCATATAAACATTTCTATCAATATACATAATCATTGGTAAGTTTTGAACCCACTCTTACATTTTCCATATTTAATATTTTATGACATTATATGCGATGTTCATGGTTAATGTCTTTACACTATTCTATGCATAGTTGATAGTTAAATGTTTTGATATGATTATATACATAGTCTAATGTTTAACGTTGGAGGAAAAGAAATTGACATGGGGTTAATAGTACCCCAGCTCTCTCGAAACTTATAATTGTGCATGCACACCTGCCACCTGGAGCTTTCTTAACTGATGGATTAGCGGCCGATCAATGGCAGATGCAACTCTCAGGATTAGTATGTGATCAACGTTGCAGCGGATTTGGGAATGCATCGATGATGGGGAGAAATTCTAAATTCTCAGTGGGTAGAGAGAAATTTCCTCTGCCTCCCACGCCATTTGGAAACTCATTTGATGCCTTCGCGGAGCACTCTACCTCCCTCTGCTACATAGTGAGGGTTTCAAGCTTTCCTGTTGTTCGAGCTTCTAGTGACCCTTCTCCGCCTTGGGGTTTTTCTAGGTAACCAACCACCCATAGGGGTTTGTTCCTTCATGTCACTCACCATGGTAAGTTGGAAATGGAAAGGGTTATTAATTGTTGTGAATTTATTTCCTGGTTGCCTAGATGATTTCTTAGCCTAATAGAGTTTTATGCTCCGCGTTGTTGTGCAGGTGTTTTCCCCTTCTTTCAATTCGAAAGGAGTATGCCACCGAGCTTATTCAAACCTTTGGCACTCCCCACAGGTAATTAATGGTTTTCTTATATATTTTGAAGGGTTTACTCAGTTTATTCTTCTACATAGTTCAATCCACACCATCCTGTCTTCGGGGTCTTTAGGACATTGGGCGAGGGGTGGCAGGTTTCCACACACATGAATTTCTTCAGTTGTGCTTCAGTACTCAAGGTGCGGTCTTAATCATTTCTTCAACATAATTACCTATCCGTCGTTGAGGGATTTTTTTATCAGGCTTTCCAAACCGATATCGAAATCTATAGATGTCGTGGCTGTAATTTTAATTCTCTTTTTATTTTTTTAAATCTAAAACATTAAGCTTCAGAGTTGAAACTCCTCCTCTTTGAACTATATTTCATGACGGTTGTTTTGGAAGTTTTGTATCTACATTTGTACTACATATAAGATTTGGGTCATCCTCTGTTTCACTCTAATTTAGTTAGTTTTTTGGGTATTCATTATATTCATATATATTCCCATGTTAAATTAAGTGAGATGTTTCTCCTTTTTGCTTTCCGATAGTATGGTTTGTTTTTCGTAGTATTATATACACGTGTGTTAAGTCATGTACTATGCTTCCTTATTTCAACTGTGTACTGAGATTTCTCTAATTAGTTTTGATATGCAAAGCCAAAAATGCTTGACCGGCATTCCTAGCTTACTTGAGATGAGTTAGAGATTTTTGGTTATGAAGTTAGTTTGCATTGTACTCAGTTTACCTACAACTGAATGCTTTTAGAACGAAGCTTGATTTTTATGCACCAGCGTTTTTATGTTAATTGAATGTTGAGTTTTTCCTACAATTTGGAGCACATAGCCCAACCTAGTCCTCGACTTCTTTGAGTTACCCAGGATTTTTTGGGACTGTTTCTCTGTAGGGTTCTCTCCTTGACACAGAGAAACCAACCTGCAACTTAATCTGGTCTTCTAGTTATCGTTCTACCCACGACTTGGCTATTGATATTTTGTGATTCCCTAGTGCTCGACTGTAACTTTTCTTGATAATTATGGGACTAAAATTCCCCTTAGTAATTCTCAGAGTCCTAACATGACCAAATCTTAGGTTACAACCTACTTAAGTTAGGTGTTGTTACAAACAGTTTAGTTCACTAGTATGAAATATATATCCAGCAATAGTTCTTGTTGATATCTATTAGCAAACACAGGTACCAAATACCTTTTCATAAATATAGGTATAATACCAACAATAATTTTTATTAGTGTCTTTAATAAACACAAGTAACAAATTAACAACAATATTCTTCGATTCCTTTCAAAATCATTGTGAGCATTTCTAAATAAAATAAATACTCTAATAACTATCAACACATATATGCTTTTATACCAAACTCTACTTATTACAACATGCATAGTATTCTTCCATTGTCTTGATTCCATTTGCCATTCACTTTTCCAACAACTAGAAAAACAAACATTAGTTGGAATCACCAACCACAAAATCACGCGGAGCATGCTCCTCCCAACCTATGAAAACTAGCTACTCTATTGGTGCTCCTCCCGAGCTGATTTGATATCAGAAAACAAATACTATAGACCACCTGGTCCCAACTACCTTCAGTCATAGGTCCTTTAGGAAGTCCCACTAGCCAACGAGCTTAAGGAATTAAAATTTTATTCCATGTTTGCCCATGAAAAACATTCTCATTCCATTATCTTTAGTTCTTCTCTCTCCTCATGTACCGAATACCCTCTTAGTTTCCCCCTTTTCCTTTATCACGAGTGCGTGACTATTTTTTCAAAAGTGTTTCCAAATATGAAATCTTTTCTTTTCATTCTATCCCCGCGACTCTTGGCTGCTTTTTTTTTATGAAAGTTATTTGTTTATTTATTTAACACAATTGCCTATAACTTTACATTAATTACTTCACATCTTAATATTGATTTAACTTTAGTAAAGTAAATAAAGTAAAGTAAAATGAGGTAATTTGAGAAAATTGTTCTATCTTAGAAGAATGTTACATTATCCATAATGATTTGAACTTATTCAACACTCTTTAAAATAAATAAAAATTATGTAATGTAACATAAAAATTATGTAATATAACAATTAATGTTAAAGAACTTTTCCAAAAATTGATTCTTATATTTTTGTTAAAATAATTTTAAATATTAAATTTAATAGTTTTAATAACCAATAACATATATTTGAATACATTTTTTATATCATTTTTTTTCAGTTTTAACATTCCATATAATTATAAGATTACATTCTTATTATATGGAAAATCATGAAAAGTAAGATTACATGCCTTATTATATGGAAAATCATAATTTCTCATAATTTGTTTTTATTCTATCCATTATTAATTATTTAAATTTTTAATATTATAATTTTAGAAAAATTATTTATTTTCTAAAATTATATATATATATATATATATATAACATTCCACATTCCACATTGAAATACACGTAAAACACAAATTTTAAAATTACATATTAATATATATTTGATTTCTATTATAGCAAAAAAAAAATTCCATAATTTTAAGGTCGTATGAAATCCATAGGGACTTTCACTATGATCACATCCGCTAGCTCTATGAGACAACTTGTTTTCCTCATGAATTTCAACCAAGACTTATAATCAACGGCTTGCACAGTTAAAGACATGATTTTTGAAGGCAATCATTATCATTATGGACTCACTACCAGTACCTTCCAATCACCTCCCCTATGTACCGTTGTAATCACACTACCAGTGCTTTCCAGCCACCAACTTAAGTACTGATCCAAGCAGAAAAGTCTTGTTTTGTTACACTATGTTTAAAAATGTTAACCAGTGAGCAGTTTCTCCTGCTGCTTTTCCACTTTAGTACAATCCATGTTTTTACATAACACAGGCAGCCATCTCCACAGCATTACACCTGTCTATCAATTGTTTTATTCATTGCACTTATTTGCAGTGTTATTTGTTCTTTTCCATTTTAGGTATGTGTAACATATTTTCAATTAATATCTTGAAAATATAAATGACTACATGTATTATCTATCAAATCATTTTACTATAATATATATATATGAAACCAGCATTAATTTGTAAAAAGACATGTCATAATCTTCAGTTCACAATAAACTTTTCAGTGATTACAAGGTTTTTGGAAGTGCGCATCTATCTGTATTTTCAAATATCATACGATTATGGATAAAAAAACAATTAAACCATTGATATAAATTAATAAAATAAAATTGAAATTGTACTTCTAAAACATTCAAGTAACAAATACAACTTTAATATTTTATGGAAGTGTTCCGTTTCGTTTACTAGTGCGCAGATTACCAGGTTTGGCTTTAATGCCAAATGTGTAAATTCCCAAAGTTTAAATCTAACACCCATGTGCATGGACTACCAAGTTTAAAATTAATGCCTAAGTGTGTGGATTATCAGATTTGGATTTTCGAGAGCTAATCGATTTCATATTTAGATTTCAAGTTTTAGGAAATGTGACGACTTTCGGGTTTTGATTTCCATTATGAGACAAGTTATCATATTTCAATGTAATGGATTTTAGGTTTTACTTTCTAGTTAATTGATTCCAATTTTATTTATTATAATGGATTTTAGGTTTTAAATTATAGTTAATTGATTCCAGTTTTATGAAGTGCGTGGAATGGATTTTAGGTTTTAATTATTAGTTAATTGTTTTTAGGATTTAAGTACTATCCTTAACTGATTGTAAATTTGATTAGGTGTTTGGATTATTAGATTTTAATTTAACTGGTTGTAAAATTTATCTTACTCTGTTAATTTTAATTATTAAGTTTATTCATATTATATATCTTTAAATTATATATATATATATTTCTCTTAGAAAAATATATTCTTAATTTTTAAATATGTTTAATTTATTGGAATAATTAATGTGTTAATTTTAATTATTAACCTTATTCATATTAGATATATTTAAATTAATTATGTATATATAACTTATTTTTAATTATTAAATTTGTTTAACTTATTTACTGTGAGAGGGTGGAAATGGCACAAACAACAAGGTAGAAGTTATAGCACTTTGGGTTGTTCTTCTGTTTGTTAAATGGTAAGGCTTGGAGGATTTTCATGTCCATGGACATGGTGTCTTTATTGTTTTGGAACCGAGCAAATATTATTATTTCTAGTGGGAGGGTGGAAATGGCACAAACAACAGGGTAAAAGTTATAGAACTTTGGGGTGTTCTCCTAATTACCAAATAGTTGGGATCAGAAAATTTTCATGTTCATGGTGATGCAAAAAGCAGCATTAACTGGGTTAAGGACTTTTTGTAATTCAATCCACCTATCTTATCCCACTGCATAAAGACCCTGTTAAGAACTTTTTAGAACAATACCTTTCACTACATATACAAAAAAACAAAATCAGGTTTTGATCTCCTTTCTAAGAAGGGTATTTCTTGTTTGTTATCTACATCCAGAATGTTGTCATTAATGTTGGACAAATAAATAAATTTTACACAGAAAGCACATCCAATTCGCTAAAAAAAAATATTTTAATTAAAACTTTTAAATTTGATTGAATGCACAAGTCAAACAAATGATGGATATAGCTGTAACACCTATGTTGTTTTATATTGGATGTATAGAGTTCTAGGAGATACGGACAACACATATAAATGCTATTAAAATAAAACTTTAATAACAGATGTATGGAGCTGGAAATACAGAGAAGACACAAAATCGGGAACAAACATATTTAAATTACAATTCAAATCATACGTCAGAATATGTACTCTCAGAATTCGGAGAAAACACATCAAAGGTATGGGGCGCTTTATTTTATTAAATTCGTCAGAAAAATTATCAGAACAAATTAAAAACTAGAAGTAAAATTTATTTAATCATGTCCACAGGACCGAATCAATCATGTACCGTATCTGAATTTGACGATGATCCCCCATCCAAAACAATTGTCAGGTCTCCCACACCAACTACGTCACACAATTGAATGCTATTAAAATAAAATAAAAGCTATTTAATAATTGTTTAAAAGTGGCCCGACAATTTGTTGCTCTCAAGGGTGTGGATTTTTTTTAGCCTTAAAACACGAAACTGTTTACGATAGTCCAAAGTTAGAGATTTTGGCTTTTGGATTTTTATTAAAGGTATATTAAAAATATTTTTTTCATACTACATAAGATTATATAATTTAACTTTTCACTCTTTCTTTTAAGTTCATACGAAAAAACGCAATATTAATATTATGAGTTTAATGGTGGAGAGTATTTGGTTTTTTTTTAAGATTTAGTTTTTATGCAATCAAATTATAGTAATATTATTATTATTAACCATGATAAATTATTTATTTCATATTTTTACGAAGTGTTTTTAGATTTTTAAGTAAGATGGATCTCAAAATAAAATAAACAAAACACTAAATATCATCTTTACAAATAGTAATTTCAAACTCTAAGGATCAAGTATAAGGGAGATTAGGTATAAGAATTTCTGGATGATCTTCTTACAAGATATTTTTCGACGGGGCATGCCAAGAGAGAAAATGAGGATGTGGTGTTTTTATTGTTTTGGAACCGAGCAAATATTATTATTTATTGTGGGAGGGTAGAAATGGCACAAACAACAGGGCAGAAGTTATAGCATTTTGGGGTGTTCTTCTATTTGTTAAATGGCCAGGGTTAGAGGATTTTCATGTCCATGGACGTGGTGTCTTTATTGTTTTGGAACCGATCAAATATTATTATTTCTAGTGGAAGGGTGGAAATGGCACAAACAACAAGGCAAAAGTTATAGAACTTTGGGGGTGTTCTCCTAATTGCTAAATAGTTGAGATCAGAGATTTTTCATGTTCATGGTGATGCAAAAAGCACCATTAACTGGGTGAAGGAATTTTTGTAGTTCAATCCACCTATCTTATCCCATTGCCACGTATAAAGACCCTGTTAAGGACTTTCTAGAACATTTCCTTTCACTACATATACAAAAAACAAATCAAGTTTTTGATCTCCTTTCTAAGAAGGGTGTTTCTAAAGAGCTTGGTAAGTTCTTCTTTGTTATCTACATCCATAATGTTCTCATGAATGTTGGATACATCAATAAATTTTGTAGAGGAAGCACATCCAATTCGTTAAAAAAAAATATTTTGATTAAAACTTTTAAATTTGATTGAATCCACAAGTCAAACAAATGGTGGATATAGCTGTTGGTTTTGTATGCTGTTGGTTTCTTTGAAAATATTTTGTTTTTTTCTCATAAGAAGCGTCAACAAATAGTGCTTTAGAAATATTACCTTTTGAGGGATTACCAAGATCTTTGTGTCTGATTTGTAAAAAAGTTTCTAGAAGTTTTTCTTTCATTTCTCCTTCCATGAGAATCTTTATGCCTGCAAAAACTTTTGATTCATCATCATCAATAGTGTGTGCCATACACACTTTCTCTTTGGCTGGTTCTTTTTTTGTTTCTGTTTCTAAGCTAAAGTCTGAGTCTGTCTCAGAAGGGTTGCAGTTGCACTCATCATTATCTGTGAAATTGCACTGTTGGACATTCACCTGTTCGTCACTATGTTCAGACTCAGAAAAATCGAATCAGATGATCCTGATGAACTACAACAATTTAGCTTCATTAGGTGTACTTCTTCCTTGAAGTGGATTCTAGGTCTTCTAGAGGCATATTATTATGTCTTTTTGCCTCTATTTTCCCTTGACTCTCTTCCTTGAGGACATTTGTTTGTAGTATGTCCAGTCTGTCCACATAACCAACAGGTAATCATATTTTTTCTTTGAGATTTAAGATAGATATTTGTGGGCTCATAGTAGTGTGTTCTGGGCACTATTTTATATGATCCTTTCTTGTGCCTATTTGACTTATGAGGATGACTTTTAGCTAACTGTTTATGATCTTTCTCCTGGTCTTTTCTATGTTTTCTTCTTTTCAAAATTGGATCATAGTTAATCAATCCATATTTACTACAGATGGATTTGATGTTGGGTAGTCTGGACATCTTTTGTAAGGAATTATTGACTTTCATGCTGGTGCAAAGTCCTACCAAGGCTTTTGTTATATTGCAAGATATCTCTCCCCGTGTGTAGTTTTCAAAAGAAGTTTGGAACACTTCTTGTTCTTGGATGTATTCAACAAATTTGGAGGGTAATGCTGCTAAATATACTTGTTTCCACAGGTCATTCTGACTTTCTTTTACTTCGTAAATTCTTTGTGTCCAATCTCTGTGGAAATCTTCATATTGGGACATTTTCTTACATTTGAGATTCATGAGGATCATCTCATGTTTATTTGCAATTTCTATTGTTTCTCCACACCAATGTTCTAGGATGAAGGAGGTTAATGCTGCAATCATATTATTTTGTGGGTCACCATTTTCATTGTGGATAACATCTGTAGCTTCATCCTTAACAAATTATAGGGGAAGATTCTACTTCCCACCATCTTTGTAGGGTACCTTTAAAGCAATGGATGAGAGTTTTGTAGGATTCAATTTCAGATTTTCCTCTCATACACATAAGCTTATATTCAGTGTACATCTAGTCAATCATTTCCCTGATTTGACTTGCACTCAAGCCATCAATATTCCATTCTTTATAAGATCCAAACTAAAAGGTATGGGTTTCTGGCATCTTTCCCTTGCCATTGAGGTCAGGAGCTGGATATCTAGTGAATTATCTAGACAAAGGTTCATATATAGGCAAAAGATGTTGTCCTAAGGATCCTGGCTCTTCCTCTTTGGTCATGGTCCCTGTGAAAATAGAATAGGATTCACTAAAAGATTCTTTTGTGCCAGTGTGTTCCTTTTGTTTTTATTGAGGAAATAGGAATGGAAACCTTTCTACAGGTTTTGTGGCATGATGAATGAGTACATGGTGGCTAAACAACATGAAGGTAGGGATATCCTTATCTTTAGGAGATTTTACAACTTGCTCAAAGTTTTCAGATAGTTTACCCATAAGAGTATGAGTAGATTCAAACTCATAATCTACCTTTCTCTCCATGCTTTCAATTTGTGTTATTGATTCTCTAACAAAACCTTTTAATACAGAAACTGAAAAGTTGACATCATTCCAAGTTCTATTCACACTATGTACAACGATTGATAGTGAGTCAAAACATTCCTTTTGTTTAGAATTTTCTACCATATTCATCTCTAGTCCTTTAATTGTTGTATTTGTCTAGTTTATTTATTCATTGGCCTTCTGGATCCTTCCATCTATTCCTAGGGCTAAATCATCTTTTAATACCGAAGAAATTGCCTTGTCTGGGTTTCTAGTTTCTCCTAGCATGATTCCCTTGTATGGACGGAATGTGGTATTTGGTTCTAACTTGCTTCCATCACAAGCTGTCCAGAAATGGTTTTTTGTAGATGATGTTTCTGCATATGCCATATGTACTTCTGGTTGTTCCTTTAATTTCTTGCAGACATAAAAATAAATCCATGACTTTTTTTCTTCCATGTACTTTTTCCATTCCAGAGAAAGAGAATATTTTTCATCAACAGATGTGCTGAGACTAAATTATTTGGATTCATGATGTGTATAGAGATCCCAATTTAGCATGTTCTTCATCTAGTCTCTATTAATCTTATATTTGGGACACCCATCCATGAGGGAGAAGAATTTGTACATTTCTGGGATTGATGGATTTTTGCAGTCTCGTGGAACAGGATTTTGAAATATTGAAGATGGAATGAGACTATCTAGTATTTCAAGATATCCCAAGCCATACTTTGGCATCCCAGGTGGTATCATCTTGCTAAACATTTCAGTGAGATGGGGGTCTTCATTCTCTAGAGTGGGTAATTCATGAATCATTAGGACAATGTCATGAGGAAATGGAATGTCAGAGCATTTTGGATTTGGAAATGACTTTGTAGTAATAGTATAAGGGGCTTCTCTAGTCCTCGGATTATGATTTTTGTGGAGAACTAGATCTGTGAGATATTGCAAGCAAACTATTGTTTGGAAAATAGGACATTTTACTTTGAGAGTGGAAAAATGTAATAACTGAGCAAGTTCAAATAAATCAACACGTGAGTAGCTTATAGATGAGGTATTTATAGATGTGGAAGTAGATGACTAACATGAAATATGTTTTGAGTTTATATGGTATTTTTTGGCTTGACAGGCTTCTTATATTATTTTTCAATCCAAAGTAGATCTTCTAGGGAAGGACAGAGTAGCTTTCGCGGGTCCTTCTTGTATCTGAGCAGTCGTGATACTTTGAACTTTGGGCGACTCAAGTAGATCTACTACTTAGTTTTCAGGAAAGTTGAGATCTTCCCATTTGATGGTCTGATGCTCAATTTTTTGATTGTGAGCATCAGTGATTACCAGGGTGCTGTATTTTGACTCTTAACTGGGTGTATGAAAAATGTCTAGATATAATGTGTTGGTGTGCCTGAAACACCCTCTAGTATGAACTGCAATGTTTTTCATTTTTCTTTTCATATCAAAACCACTGGTTTTGATTTGCAATTGGAGGATGTCCTTAATGTGTTCATCATACACATATACTGAGATATTTGGGTGGCAATCAAACCATACAAGACCATTTGATAAAGGAGCCATGATACCACCAATTAATGAATCAGTATATCTGTTATGCGTGAGATCTCTGATAGTAGCCAAAACATATGTATTAAGCCCTCTCTGGGTTAAAGAATTTATGCCCACCCGGATACAACCAAGATGTAGATAATAAGAACCATGTCTTCGAGCTTCTTCCTGAAGCTTTTTAGGATATAAAAGGGAAATGGTTTGAATGGATTCATCATTTTCTTGGATATGAGAGACACATTCTTTAACAGTGACTCTAGTTATAGATTTCAAATGAAACACAGATAAATCACCATAAACTTCTAATGGGCTTATGGAAGGGAGAGTCCATTGGGTTGATGACTCACTTTCTATTAACTCTATTTCTGCATAGTTAATCATTGAAGATGATGCACTATGAAACAGATTTTCCATATCATAATTATTTTCTCGTGTTTATTCTTTCTGAAGTTCTATGAAAGAAACAAATCTTCTTCATGGTTCCTGTTATCTTTTGAGACATTTTAAAAGATAAATACTCATAGAGCCATATGTTACTAGCTCCGATACCAATATGGAGCAGGGGCTTCCTCCGAAGGAGAAAATGAAGCTTGCTGTGAAATTTATGTCTTCTGTGATGAATACACGGACTCTTACACGAATCCGTACATATACAAATATAGCTTTAAATAACATAAACTTAATTTGTTTCAATAAAAATAAATATTATGTCACGAATTCCAATTATTACAGCACTTAATTATTGACTAGTCAATAAAATGTATTACTAGTAAATACATGCCATCAAATTCCAAGACTGCCCATGCATGTTTTGAGCTGTTTGAGAGGGTAGTAATGACGTTTTTGTTAAAAAGTGAGTAGTCAAAATACGTTCTATACCTTTCCAAATCCATCACAAAAAACAGTTTTTTAAAATTTTTAAACATAGAATACGGTCAAAATGCCTCATGACCATCATTTTGGCCATCATATTCCAACCCTGGTCATTGCAGCCACGACGGCTTGCCGGAAGAATAACATAAGTCAGATTTGGTTGCTACTCCTACTTTTTCTTAGGTAGTTTATTGTCATTGAGCTTCTTCTCGGGCGGATTTTTCTCAACATGCTTCTTCTGCAGTTCTTAAGAAGGTCCGATGCTCATCAATTCAATGAATCCGAATTTTCTAAGACTAATCGTCATGCACACCGGATCTCCATCCCCAATTAAGGTCATCTTCTTATGTCATTAGCCGCCATAGAGACAACACCTGCAATGGATCCACGGACTTGCTGGGATTTAGCATAAATTTCTTCCAACCCTTAAAGCACATAAACCTAACTATAGTACATAATAAATAAAGGAGGACTTCACCTTGAATCCCTGGAACTATCTTCATGACTCTTAGTTTGCATTTTTTCTAAATTTAGCTCCGCTTTCAACACCATTTTCTGCAAAATCATGGGCATAATTCACATCAAATAATTGCTTAAATATTAAAATGAGACATCAATAATTGCTAGCCTACCTGTGACATATTTGACAGTTGCGGGTAAGTTGTAATACTGGAGACCTTGTGGAAAAAACCCTTCACTTTCTGCAATCGCCGTTGTCAAACAGGCCTCAACAAATTAATTGAATCCTTGGAAACATGTTCATGATGTTAACAAATCCTTGATGTTCTCGGATCACAGTAGTGGTTAAAGGGACGAGGGATTTTATTTTTATGAACTCTTCTTGAACCATAATGAGAAACATGCCTATTAAAATAAGCTAATTACTCCTGCATGAGGAGTTGGCTAAACATAGGGAGTAAGTTAACTAAGTGATGGAGTGATTGAGTGTTTGAGTGTTGAGTCGAGTCAAGTTAAGTGATAAATGACTTTTAGTGTGTGGTTGCATGTCAAGATATTTTAGGCAAGTTGCTACTTTGAAAAGGTTAAATACCCTTCACCATGTTCATTGTAAGTGTCATGTTTTGTGTGATCAATAGAAAAGCATCAACTCATGTTTTATGTTTGAATTCATGGGTTGTCTCCTCTGCTTTTCCAACAAATTGGTATCAGAGCGAGGTTACAAAGAGCGAGGGCAAATGGATTAGCATCAATCCATGTGAGAAGAGAAATATATTTTTCTCATGGTGTTTAAACATTAACACATCCTACTTTGGTATACAGGGCATTATAATGCAGAGGATCTCAGCAAAGAACCGCGTTAACAGTGCTAAACTTAGCGCGATTTCCATGCATGCAGATTCCTTTGGTGTTTAAAGCATTATACGAATAGCATGGGAGTCCGTCGCCGTGTAAGGCGATAGCACGTATGTCATCACTACAATTGGTGCATTAATCAACCAAAGAACATACGTAATTGTTAAGTCAAAGGAATCGTTTTGCTCACGTGGGTCTTTCTTTTGGTTTGGAGCACGAAAAAAAATATAAAAGGTCATGTTGTTTATTAAAATATCAAATTCACGTGGTCTTTTTTAATACGTGAGGATTATAAGCTTGTTTGTTATTTTTTTAAAGGTGTGGTGATTTTTTTTTTAATTAAAATTAAAAAAAGGGCTTTTAGAAAAATAATTTTTTTAAGTTTTTTTTTAATTAAAAAACATAAAATTTGGGATTTTTTTATCAAAGGAGAAATTTTAGGGTTTTTATTGAAAGGGTTTTAAAATAGAAATTTTTAGAGAAAGATGGCTTTCTCAAATTTCCAACCCCATTTCCCACCATTTACAGGGAAAGATTATGATGTTTAGGCCATTACGATGGCAACCACGTTGTAGGCACATTATTTTTAGGATTATGTCCAGTTTGGGTTTTTAGAACCTAAGGACGAAGCAACAGAACAAGCTCTCAACAATACAAATGGAACAATGGAAGAAAGACAAGAACAAGAATGCACAGGAATTGTAGCTTATTCAATAGGGATTGGACCAATAAGTGTTCCAGAATACTATGATTACATCTTCAACAAAAGTAGCGTGGGATACTTTGGTGACAAACTATACATGTATGGCCAAAGTCAATATTGTTAAGTTGCAGAATACTAGGAGAGATTTTGAAAGTTTGCAGATGAAGGAGACAGTGGACATCGATTCTTTCATGAATCGGGTCATAAATATCGTAAATCAGTTAAAGATTTACGGTGAAGAAATTAAAGATCAAAAAATGGTTGAGAAGGTCCTCAGATCTTTGTCTACCAAAGCTGATGTTGTGGTAGAAGCCATAGAAGAAGCCAAGGATCTGGCATCATTGAAAGTTGATGAGCTGATGTGATCGCTTCTATCACATGAGGCAAGGATAGACAAAAATAATTATTCTACTTTAGAGACAACTTTCAAACGTCAGTTTTTTATTTCAAGAGATAGAGGTCGAGGCAGAAGTAGATCGAGAGACAGAGGACAAAGTAGAAGTTATGGTGGTCAGAGAGGTGGCCGAGAAGACCATGAACATGAAAGTGGAAGCAACTACAGAAGCTTCAACAATAATCAAATAGTTGACAAATCAAAGGTGAGATGTTATTATTGCAATAAATTTGGTCACTATGCTCGTGATTGCAGGAAGAAGATAGATGATCAAGTGAACCAGAGAGTTAGTGTCACTACAGTGAGTACTAACTCCTTATTCCTAGCTTGCCATAGCATGCATGAACCTTCTCCTAGTGTGTGTTTGTTAGACAGTGGTTGCATTAACCACATGACATGCAACAAGGGTTTGGTTGCAAATTTCGATCAATCTGTGAAAACAAAATTAAATTTGGGGATTGAAAAAACTTTGGAAGTAGATGGAAAAGGAGTGGTCAACATTTTGACCAAGCAGGGGGAGCCAAAGACAATCTCAGAGGTATGTTATGTTCCTATTCTCAAACATAATTTGTTAAGTGTTGGTCAATTGACATAGAAAGGATACAGAGTTATCTTTCAAGGTCAAGAATGTGTTATATATGAAAAGCCCCCAAGCAAGCAGCTTATAGCAATGGTGTAGATGACAAGGAACAGACTCTTTCCTCTAATTATGAATTACAGTGGTTAGGTGAGTTCTTTTACAGTTGCATGTTTTGATGATTATTGGTTATGGCACTTTCGATTTGGACACTTGCACTTTTCTGGTTTAATATTGTTGCAACAAAAACAAATGGTAACAGGATTACCTCCCATCAAACAACCTTCTAGTACTTGTGAGTGTTGCATCTTGGGAAAGAAACACTGTGAAAGTTTTCCAAAGGGAGTTGCATACAGAGAAAAGCAACCTCTTGAGCTAGTGCATATAGACTTGTGTGGACCTATGAGGACACAGTCAATTGGTGGAAGTTGTTACTTCCTTACTTTCATTGATGACTATAGAAGAAAGACATGGGTTTACTTCTTGAAGCAGAAGTTTGAAACTTTTGCGAAGTTCAGGGAATTCAAAGCCTTAGTAGAGAACCAAAGTGATCTACAGATCAAGGTATTGAGGTTAGATTGTGGTGGAGAATATGACTCAAAGGCATTCCATGATTACTACAAACAACAAGGGATCAGAAGACAATTTACAACCAGGTACACACCACAGTAGAATGGTGTAGCAAAGAGAAATAACAAGACAATTATGAACATGGCAAGAAGCATATTGAAAGGAAGAAACTTGTCTAATGATCATTGGGAAGAAGCAATTGCATGTGTTATTTATGTGATGAACAGGTCTCCTACAAACAATGTGATGAACAGAGTACCAAAACAAGCATGGTCAGGTATGTATTGTAGTGTATCTCATTTCATAGTATTTGGATGTGTAGCTTATGCACGCGTGCCTAAGGAGCGAAGAGGCAAATTGGATGATAAAAGTGAAAAATGTATATTTACTGGTTATAGTGAGTAATAAAAAGCTTACAAATTGTATAGCCATGTCACAGAGAAGACCATAATTAGCAAAGATGTTGTGTTCAAAGAAAAAGAGTCATGGAATGGTACTATAGACAAAACAATTGATGCAAAAGTGCCACTGATGGAAGAATATGATGTAGCAGAAAAGGAGCAGCAAGAATCACACATGAAGACACCAAATAGAGACACACCAACAAGGAATTCAAGATTTTCAAAGCAGAATGGATCTTCAAGTAGATCAATAGATCAAGATTCTCCCATCAATCAATCAGATGATGAATCAAGCAATGGTAAGAGAAAGATGATAAGTTTGAAAGATATTTATCATGATTTGGATGTTAGCTCAAATTTTGCATTGTTGTCATTCCAACCTTCTTCGTTTGAAAAAGAAATTAGAGATGAAAATTGGGTGCAAGCCATGGATGAAGAAATTGAAGCTACTGAAAAGAATGATACATGGGATTTGGTTGATTTGCCAAGAGACAAAAACCTCATTGGTTTGAAGTGGGTGTACAAGACAAAGTTGAATGAGAAAGGTGAAATTGGTAGATTTAAAGCATGACTTGTAACAAAAGGATCTCGCAGAAGCTGGGAATAGACTTTGGAGAAACGTTTGCTCCGGTAGCTAGAATGGATACTATAAGAGCAGTTCTAGCCACAACAACTCAGAACAAGCGGAAAATATATCAGATAGATGTAAATCAGCCTTCTTTAATGGAATTCTAGAAGAAGAAATTTATGTGCAACAACCTCCAGGATATGAAGATGAAAGTAACGAAGAGAAATTTTACAGGTTGAAGAAAGCGCTCTATGGACTGAAGCAAGTGCCTAGAGCTTGGTATAGCAGAATTAACAGCTACATGATCAATAATGGATTTTGCAGAAGCAACATTGAACCTACCTTATACACAAAGGTAAATGAGCATGGACAAATTTTGATTGTTTTCTTATATGTTGATGACATTATTTTTACAGGTGATTTTGAGATAGATGAATTTAAAGCAGCCATGATGAAAGAATTTAAGATGAAAAATCTTGGACTCATGAAATATTTTCTTGGCATAGAAGTTGAGCAATCTAAACAAGGAATTTTTATTTGTCAAAATAAATATGCCAAAGATTTATTGAAAATATTCAAGATGGAAAATTGAAAACCAATCATTACACCAATTGCAATAGGTACAAAGTTAAGCAAGGATGATGAAGGATTAGATGTCAATCCAACTCTATTCAAAATATTGGTTGGAAGCCTCATGTATCTCATAGCTACAAGACCAGATATCATTCAAGGAGTGAGTTTGATTTCTAGATTTATGGAGACTCAAAAAGACACACACTGGAGTGCAAGAAAAATAATTTTGAGATACATAGCAAGAACTAGAGATTGTGGCATAATGTATGCAAGCACAAAAAAGAAGGATTTGATTGGGTACACAGACAGTGATTTTGCAGGCAGTTTGGATGATAGGAAGAGCACTTCTGGTTATGTGTTCCACCTTGGTTCAGGTGTGATTTCATGGGCATCTAAGAAGCAGTTCATTGTGACACTTTTGTCAGCAGAAGCAGAACATGTAGGAGTGACATCGACAACATGTCAAGTAGTATGGTTAAGAAGAGTATTTGATGGACTCAAGCATAAACAACAGGGATCAACAAAAATATACTGTGACAACACCTCAACAATTGCACTATCCAAGAATAGTGTGTTTCATCAGAAGAGAAAACATATTGATACTAGATATCACTTTATTAGAGAACTTGTGAGCAATGGAGAAGTTCACTTGAAGTCTTGTAAATCTAGTGATCAATTGGTTGAGATATTTACTAAGTCATTAGCAAAAGATGTGTTTGAGTTTCATAGAAGAAACTTGGGTGTTGTAAGGCCATTAGCTAGATAAATATTTCAAAATTTTGATAAATATATATTGAAATTTTAAAGTAGATATAAATGAATTTAAGGTGCAATAAACCATAAGTATTAGAGGTTATAGTGATAGTGATGACGATTTTGGGACTGGTAAAGTTTCAATATTGTCATATTTGATATTAACTAAGAAGTACAATTGAATTGAGAATAATATGTCAATGTGAAATGTTATTAACAAAAAAAAAATGAAATGAAGTGTGATGTCATCTATGCTATTTTTTTAATAAGTTACTATTAGTAATAAAAGGAACTATAAAGGATGGTAGATTTTTAAAACACCTGATTTAAAAGGATAATTGAGGATAGTTGTAGAAATCAAGTTTTACTAAGATGTTAGAATACTTAGAAGTCTTTGATCCTTTCATCTGAATTTTCTTTTAAGTTAGAAAGATCATTGATTAAGGATGTTATGGTCCTGTAATCACCAGGTTTTGCAAGAAATACTTCTTGAAAAGTATCCCTGTCTCTTATTGAACTCGCTAGAAGGGAAAAATACCAAGACCCAGGAGATCCTTCAAAGTTATAAGGAAACAGTCTGATTAAAACATCTTCATGTGAAATCCGTTAAGATTCATGGCTAACATAAAGTTATTTAGATGTTCTTCGGCTAGAAGATCATCATCAGGATTGTACTTAGGTAACCATTTTTCTGGGCTTCCGAGGAGAGTGTTTGGATTAGCAACTAGAACAACACTAGGATTTGTCCAAGGTTGAGCGGGTTCATTGGCCATAACTTGAGTCGGAGACTGTGAAGATGAGAAGACCGGTCCAGAAGTAGTTATAGATGGTGAAGAAATTAGTATTGGGTTAGTACTACTAATAAAAATACTAGTTGGTGAAATGGATAGTTGAGAAGAAGTGGATTGAGTAGAAATGAATGGAGAAGTGAATGGATGAAAGGGTGATGTGATCTCTCTGGTATCTGATTTAGATCTTGATGTGATAACTTTCCTACATCATGGAGGGATGGGAAACACAAAAGGAGTTACTCCAAGCCTTTCAATTTGAAATCTAATTAATACACCAGTTTCTTGTAATAAGGAAGTAACACTTTCTTTAGAAGCTTTGGGCCTCTCTAGTTTCTCAGCAGAAATTGATATCTGTTCCAATTTCTATATCAAAGAATGGACTTCGGGGGACTCGGGAGTGTAATCTAGAGAAGGTGGTTGTCTTACTACTTCAGGAGACAAGGGAGACGTTTCTACAACTTCAGATTTCTGATCTAGAGATTTTGAATGAGATATATAAGGTGTAGAAGTGGTGGAGGGGTTTCGAATCTTATGAATTTTTTTCGATTGATCTTTAGTTTTATATGCCATTCATAGTCGGATTACCCTCCTTCTAGCACCAAAATGTTGAGGCCTCAGATTTCTGCTGCTCCAGCATAGGGGATACCACCTGGTCTAGACCTTAAGACAACTCCCATTTCGTGTAAAGTGGTGGCTCCGACTGGGGATGATGGGACCAGTTTCCCAGAATGGGTTTTAAAATGAGAGTGGCGATTTTCGAGAGATTGCAACAGAATAATGATAACTAAATGACCTATTCTATCATGAAAATCTCTAGCTAACTTAATCTAATATAAACTCGGGTATTTCTATATAATATGTGATCTAAAAAGATATCTGCCTGACATGTGATAATAAAGATCAATCACGTATAAAAATAGAGATGATAACATGTAGAGATAATTTCTTTGATTAAATAGTTAGTCAAACAAATGTATAAACTATATTGCATATATGATGATTTATATATGAAAATAAACAATCTTAGATAGGCATCATGCAATAGTGCAATTAATTCTTAACAGGAAGAAATTATCTCATATACAATTCATGAAAATCAAGTGTTGTCATTAATTAAACAGAAAGAGGACTAATCATACAATATAGAAGTACCATATATGCGAAGTTTTGCTCATTTGACTAATGACATAGATCAACTCCTTTCTTTAGATCAAATTATCTTCCAAGTATGCAAAAGTGCATCAACAAAGGAAAGTAGTCTGATATTTAAAAGAAATGATCGTGTTCCATAATTTTACCAAAGCATTCACAAACTTACAAAAGTGCATTCTTTGCAAATTTTTTTGATAAAATTCTGGACCCTTCTCTAAATGCATGAGAAGGGTATAAATACTATTCTAACTAATGTTCAAAAATAGGTTATACAAAAATTTGAGGAGGTTTCAAACAACGTTCCTCCTAACTAGTTAACTAACTCTAAAAATAAAAAGTGACTTGATGAGTAGAGGCTCTGATAATGATTTGATGCCTGCCAACTTATCTTTCAAATCACATATATCAGCCATCAGTTTGAATTGAGGAGGTGCCCCAAACTGTGTTCTGACCTGTCCTGCGAAAATTGCATCTGTGAGAGGTGGAAGCATCCGTTGAGTTTCCGCTCTTTCCTTCCATCTGTTATGCAAGTCATTTAGAAAGGGCAGTTCTTCCGGGTTGCCTTCCTTCACTAGGTTGGTAGCAAACAAAGTGTGGTTTACCGCCTTTACTATGTTCTTTGACACCCCGAATTATCTTGCCACTGCTACTTCAGCTTTTTTTATCCTTGCATACCAATCCGTGAAAAGAATGTTATTGTGTGTCTCCTCAATATCAGGCAGATTAGCTTTCCTTCCCTCTTCTATTTCTTGCTATTCGATGAATTCTAAGATTCTTGTGTTTAGATCAATAAACTCAGTTTTCTGGTCAATCGTTTTATTCGTTAGCAAGTCAATAGTGATCAGATAAGGAGCGATATGTGACATATTTTGGCAAAATTTTTCTTTTCATTTTAATAAGAGTGAATTTGGCTCTAGCACCTCTTTGATGAATTCCTCGATAGTAGGAACATCCTTATATCTTTCCATGGCTTGCTGCAAATCTTGGAGTTGCATGGTTTTCGCTGATATGTCTGCTTCATGGCTTATCTTCAGTACCTCCATGCTCTGTTGCAATTGGGCCAGCTGCTCAGCGACCTGCCTGTTCACACTTGCCTTCTCTGTTTCGAGTTGTTGCTCAAGCTGTGAAATCTTCTCTTCCTTTTCCTTCAACAAAACAGATATCTTAGTATCTTTGTCCATGGTGGCAGTTGCATATGCTCCTGTAAACTGTGACAATCTAGTCAAGTTTACAGCTGGGTTGGAAGAGATGTCGTTCCAAACTATGTCCATTAGCTTATTCCCAGGTGGGAGCTTGGGTGTTTCTATCCTTCTCCTGTTCATCTGTCTCCTTACTACAACCTTATGCAGCGGGTTGTAGAACACATCAAGATGAGGGATTTCAGTCACCTTTATGACAATTTCTGATGTGGGCAAAGGGGGAATGATTTCAGTCTGCTGAGACATCATCGCTTTCTCATCAATCGGTTCAGACTTTGTGTTTTTCTAAACATTCAGAGGAGTTTGATACTCCATAGTTTCATGGGCATCTATTTTTGGCAGTGTCTTGTACTTTCTTATTTAATTGATCCCACTCCTGCTCCAAACTGTTTCTTTTGATCTCAGAATTTATATGTTTGGGTGGGGTACTCATACCTTGCTTTTCGCCTGACTTCCTGCTAGATTCTGCTATATCTAGTGCTTTCCCTATATCTACTTGAGACTCTATGCAAGAATCAGGTCCCTCGTTGTTGACAGTCACACTGGGCATAGGTTTTTCCTCGATTTTTAAGAAATGCAGCAGAATTATTTCGAGCATTTTATTTCTTAACACCTGAAAGCTTTAAAAATATTCAGGACTCGTATTTTACCTTACCCATTCGAATGATTGTTCGAAGGATTGAGCTGACTGTAAAATGTCTTCAAAATCATTAGCCTCATGTTTATAAGGCTTGATCTTTACTGCATTATTGATGTTATATTCTATCTTGTCTGGATTGAATTGCCTTTTGGGAAAAGTATGGAGCTTGAGGCTTTCCAGGCTTACTGACTCCTTTATTACATGGTTAAAATTTGGTAATGAAAAGGAACTTCATCTACTAGGAAAAGATGGCCATAATAAATTCTTGTTTTCTTTCAGGAATTTGGTCAAGCCTTTTCCCAAGGTCTGGTGGTCTATTTCTCTTGCTAACAACTTATCAGAGACATATAAAGGGAGGACATGTGTGTTTGCTGTACTACCAAAAACCCCGATGTATGTAAACCATTCTTCAACCAAATATTTATCGATTGCAAGAAGGTCTCTAGCAGCTTCTTTCGAAAACCTGGGGACTTTCTTATTGAAAATTAATTGATGCAATTGAAAAATAACAACATGGCATATTTTATAAAAGTGGGGTATATAATGGTATTCCCAAATTTGTTTATGGTTGAGATGGATAGGGTAGGGGTCCATTTAAAACCCATGATTGGAAATTTAGTGCAAAAACAGATGGCATCCATAATGTAGGCACTAAAACAGAATGGAGGAAGGTCCTATGGAGACTCTTATGTCAATATTTGTTGATGACAGTGGCTAGGTTATCATATAGGATGGTGGACCAATTCATGATGTGGGAATTGACACAGGCATCAGTCAAAGGAATCCATTCTATGGAAAAATTAGCATTATTAGGTAACTCGTATAGTCTACATAACATGGAAGTTGCATAGTTGTAGGGGTTTTCCAAAGAGGCTATAAGATACATACCCGTTTTATCAAATTTTAACTTGTCCTCCTGCACCCTCCAGCCCTGGATCATCTTGAAAGGTTCTTCTTTCTTCTTTGCAAAGTTGGCCACGTATGATTTATCATATATGTTCTGAGGGTCAGGTATATGGTACATTTTCTTCAGGTCTTCTGCTTTGAATGAACCCATGAGTTCCATTCTTGAGTTCCTGAATTTCCTGTCTTCAATAGTGACGTTTTCCACCACCCACCTAATCATATCAGTGTATGGGAGGATTTTTTCTCTCATTCTGTGAAGGAAAGAACATGGAGCATCCTTGAATTGGAGTCCCGAAGGTTTGATTGAGTCAACGGTCGCTTTTGTGATAGTAATATTGGGACGCTTATCCTCAAGCCTATTGTATATGACCTCCCAAATTGTTACTCCCCATCGGCTCTACAGATCCTATTAGAGAATGTAGGAGACATATATGATAGCTCGAACTCTATAATGCTCTTCTTTTTCTGTTTCTGCATCACTTTCTGCAATGACATGTCTTTTGTAGCTTGCCTGAAATGGAAGAGATATATTCAGCACAGTCGATATAGGGAAATTAAGGCTGAAAACTCTCTGAAATGACTTTGAATCATGGGAGGATTTTGAATGAGATATTCGGTGTTAACTAGCCATAACTTGAAACATCATTACCTCTCCTTGGGCTAGTAAATATTAATTACCCTGTCAAACCATTCATTATTATATTAAAACATAGTTACTCCCACGCTTGGTGCTTTATTCATATAGCGTTTCCTATTTACAATGCCAAATTGCGATTGCGAATATCACAATATCGCATTTCACAAATCGTTAACGGATGATACAATGGCATGGCTTATTTATTTGCGACTCCTATGAAATGTGATTGTGAATTGTTAAGGCATTTTGATCGAGATATCGCAGCGGGGAGGTTGATTGCATATCGGAATTTCTTTAAGATGTTTATGAGTATCACATGGTAAAATGTGATTTGTGATGAGGATCCTAAACTTGAGTTGTTTTCTAAGAGTTTTCAAGGAAATTTCTTAGAGTTAGGATTTATTTTTCAAAGACTAAAAAAATAAAAAAGGGTCCCCATTTATATTTCTAATATTATCTATTACTATATATAAATGGGGGGGTTGTTACATAGTACAACAATTGGCGATTCACTTGGGAGAACCAATTATCTCTCATTGGTTTTCTTAAATTTCTGAAAACTTTCAAAATAAGAAGACTTAAAGGAATAATAATTACATGAGTTACAAAGTAAACAACATTTCTATAGAATCATAATCACCTACTTAATCTATTTATTCAACTACTTTACTCTTGTAGTGGTAAAAAAAATACAAATGCTTGCATCAGTCGATATTAAGATTTAAAGAGATATAGCAGGTGTCTTCTACAGATTAGATTCCTGGTGTTTACTCATTTATCACAGATAGAGCTTTTGCTGTCAGTAGGTGTTCATAGCCTCGACAGGGTTATCTTTTAACTAACAACGATTCATTGTCCCATCTGAAGAAATTTTCAAAATTCAAGATGATATCACTTGCTTTCAATCTCATTTGGATCTTTTCCTTTTTCCTTTTATATAATCTTTCCTTGTAAGTTTCTTAAAAGACATTGTCTAGGCTTGGTAACATAATAATGGCAATGCCACTCATTGGTTGTAATTAAATTGAACAAGCTGGCTCTTGATGAGACCCATTTTCCTTTGATTGATTAGATCATTGGCTATTACCCTGATTTGGTATGCAGTTTTGGTAATAGCAGTATAATTATTTCCCTATGATCATGGTGAACAAGCTAGTAATGAGACTTATTATCTTCTAAGTTTTGCATATTTTAGAATTACACTCTAAAAAAGGAAAATTTTATTTGATGGGGTGAAGCATTGGCTCTTTTAAAAGTTTTGGATGATAATGATAGAGTTTTAAGATACGCATCTATCGAAAGTCCTTACTAGGTTAAAGATTCTTTTCTTGACTGATAACATAACATCTATACTTTGTAAAGGTAAGAGTTTGTTCATAGAATAATTGTTTCAGCAAGATTAAGTTTTTCCAAAGAAATCAGGTTTACTTTGATACTCAAATGTCCTAATTATTTCTTTAATTTTTTTACTTATAGAAGCGAAAAATAAAAAATATTATCAAAGATTTTATTTTGAAAAACAAAAAGTAAATACTACATAACCTTTATTTTGCTAAGAATTTTAAAGGGGTTATGATACAAAATTAGAAGAGGTTATCTTCTAGGGAAAGTATTTCTTCAGAATTTTCCCATTAATGGGCAAGGAATCTATCTTTCCTGATAATTCTTGTAAAAGAAATGTTGATTGACCAATTTTCTCAATGATTTGGAAAGGGCGAAGTCATAGTCTTTGGAATTTGGTATGTTTACCTTTTCCCTCATGTGCTTTGTCCCATTTCAAAACCAGATAACCTACTTCAAAATTTTTATGACTGGGAGAGGTTGTATCAAAAGAGGCTTTGACAAATTGTTGATGATGGAAGTGGGTTGCTTTAGCCTTTTCTCGTTCTTCTTCAAGCTTAAGAATCTGGAATTGTCTTTCTTGGAGAGAAGAGGAAGGGTTTTCATCAAAGAATTTCACTAGGATGAGAAATGGAATTGCTATGTTTGTGGGGAGAACAAATTCTTTTCCATAATCTAAAGCAAAAGGAGAAGAACCAATGGAGGCCTTCTGTGTAATTCTATCTTTCCAAAGAGCAAATGTCAATGCTTTATGCCAATTCCTATGATTTTGGTCAATAATCCTTTTGATGAATCTGATGAGGTTTTTGTTTGTCGATTCTGCTAATCCATTACCTTGTGGATAATAGTTGGCTGAATAATTTAATTTAAAACCTCACTTTAAAGAAAATTCCACCATTGTATTTCCAGAAAAATAAGATGCATTGTCAAACATTAAAGCTATAGGTAAGCCAAACCTGGTAATTCTGTACTGATCAATGAAGTCTATGAAATTTTTTGTATTAGCTATCTTTAGTGGGATAGCTTCTAAACATTTTGTAAAATAGTCAGTAGCTGTAAGGATGTACTTGTGTTGTTTAGAAGAGTTAGGAACAATCTCACCAATTATATCTAATCCCCATTGTTCGAATGGTTGTTGGATGTTTACTGGTTGCAGAGGGGATGTGCATCCTTGAATAGTGTTGGTCAATAATAACCTGCATGTAGGATTTTGTGAGCTGTGGTGTTTCCTCCTAAATTTCCTCCAGTTGGTCTATCATGTAATTCCTGCATGACCTTTTTAGCTTCAGGTTTTTCTAGGCATCTTAACAATACCAAAATATAAATTTTCGTAAACAATACATCATTGATTAATTCATATTGATTTGATTTCAACCTTAAGGCATGCTTTGTTTTATAATTGAGATGCATAGGAGCATATCCATTCTTCAAATAAGACTTCAAATCAGCATATCGCAATTGTGCATCATTGAGGCTTACCTTTGATATTTGCACTTCATTACCTTGGTCTTCTTCTTCTGATAAGTAGGAAGCTCCAGTTAGCATCCTGCAAATACCTTGGCCCCTAACAATTTTAGCTAGTAGATTTCCACATCATAATCTTGAAGCGCAGTAACCCAATTGGCTCTTTTCTCCCCTACTTCTCTTTGAATCAATAATTCCCTTACTATAAGGTAAGGTACTACTATATTTATTTGGGTTTTGAGAAGAAAAGGTCTGAAACGTTTCATGGTTAAAAAAAAAAGAAGGAAAATCTTGTTTCTTAGTAGCTAAATAATTTAACTCGACACATTGCAAGTTAGAACTAAAAAAAGAGATGGGTGCCTCGATATTTTGATCATTCAGTTGTGTTAAAACTGCTACATATGATGTATTGCATGAAAAAGTGTACAACACAAAAGGTTTGAGAAAGTCAGGAGTTGTTAAAGAAGGAGCATTGACAATGGATTTTTTAATCAACTCAAATGACTCTCTTTCATCTTTACTCCACTTGAATACTGTGTATTTTCTTATCATTTCTTGAAGGGGTAGGACAATCTGCAAAAAATCTGGAACACATATTTTTAATAAATTAATTTGGCCTAGGAATGATTGCATGGTCTTTTGTCGGAGAAGATTCTTTTCAGTCTCTTTGACTCTATCAGGATCAATGTAAATCCCTTTCTTGGACACTACAAATCCAAGGAGTTTGCCTTCTGGTAAAGAAAAATAAGATTTTCTGGGATTTAAAGAAATGCCATATTTCTTGCATCTTTCAAAAATGTACTTTAGGTCATTTAAATGATTATTTCTATACTTAGAATAGATTGTGATGTCATCTAGGTAAATAACAACTCATTTATTAATCAGACATTTGAAAGAAATATCCATAGCATGTTGAAATGTAGCACCTGAATTTATGAGTCCAAAAGGCATCTTTTGATAAGTGTATGTCCCCCACTTGGTCATGAATGTTGTCTTCAATTTGTCATCTGGATGTACAAGAATTTGATTGTATCTTGAAAATCCATCTAGAAAAGACATTAATTCGGAACCTACAACTGATTGCAATATTTGCTCCATGGTAGGTAGAGGAAAGTTTCCCTTTTGAAAAGCTCTATTTAGGTTTCTAAAATCAATACAAATCCTAATATCACCTTCCTTTTTCCTCAAAGGGACCATATTTGATACCCATTCTGAGTGTCTAATAGGAAAGATTATTTTGGCTTTGAGAAGCTTGTTCAATTCAGATTTGATTTGACTTTCAAGGTTTGGGAGAAGTTTCCTAAGCTTCTATTGTACTCATTTTTCATTTGAAGTCATTGGTATAGTATGTTGAATTACAGAGGTATCGTAGGTCTTCAAATCTGCATAATCCCAAGCAGAGACACCTTTATATGTTTTTAACAACTTAATGAATGATATCCTTTCTTCAGATGATAAACAAAGACCTAGGTTGACATTTTGAGGTTTTTCTGTTGAACCTAGGTTTACTACAAATCTCAGAGTGGAACTTTGAGTTTTGGAGTTGGAAGTCTTCTTGAATCTATCCTTTAAATCATAGAGATCTTCCATCTTAACTACAGACTTCGGGATTGGGTTTTGATCTTGTTTATGGTTGATTTGCAGATCATGCTCATGTTCATCTATGATCTGTTCCTCATAAGACCCTTCTGATGTAAGGAAATTGATTATATCAGCATCATTATTAAACACTCTCCAACTTGTCACATTATTGGGAATGGGCGGCCCAGGGAAAATTTTAAGAACCCCCCCCAAATTTATAAATATAATAATTGGGCGAATCTCCATGGTATATAGGAAAAATGGAAGGCGATTTTATCAATAATATAATATGTATATATAATTTTCTGGCGAATCTCTCACCAGGCATGGCGAATATTTTACTCAATTATAAAATCTTGTAAGAACTTGGCAAGTCTTTCACTAAATAATAAAACTTTGTAAAGTCCTAGTGAATTTTAGCATTGTGAACTCTTAGAGAATTTTTTGAAGAAGTATAAAACCATATATGATAAGAGCCACATGGTGGCAATATCACTATCTTTTTTCACATTTCCACGACATGGAACTTGTCTATAAAATTATAAAAAAACCAACCAGGAACAGGAACAACTCAAATGCTTTGTGAGAGCTAGTCTAGAAAAAAGAAACAAATAACATGTCGGCAGAATTGTTCATCGGTGAGCCGCTATTTCGTGGGCAATCTGTAAAGGAGTAGTTGGATATCATATTTCCAAATCCGGGAAAGCCTTTCCCATCCCTCACAAGATTTGTTAAAAATGTTGGGTGTCTAGAAGGTGTGGATTTGCTGAAACAAATGTTACAAGTGGATGGAAACAAAAGAATAACAGCTAATGAAGCTTTGCAACATCCATACGTTCAGTCCTACAGGACTATAAACAGCTGCCATAAAGATTAAAAATGGAAATCAACTACAAATCTCTTGATGACAACACTATCAAGATAGAGGCCGATGCTCTCTTAAAGACAGAGCTGTTGGAAATGGAAGCAGGTGCTATGAAGCACACTAGTAAAAGATGGGACAACACAGCTTCCCATAGTGCATCCCACTCTGGGACAATCAGTTTTTTGATGTTTTGCAGATTGGGTTACAGTCTTGCAACTTGTTTTGGATTTGTCACCAACCTGATGTTTTGCTTCTAATTTATTTTCATCTGGTGATAAACAAAGTGTCAATCTTTTCTCAGGATAAAATAGTATTCTTTACAGACATATTAACTTGGCTGAAAAGTCCAGGACAATATGAATAGGACAGCTTCCAGGTTTTTTTGAAGATTTCTCCTATCAATTTACTGCCGGAGGGTTTTCTGTGATTTCTTGCACTTCTGAAATTTAATCAAATTTCTACTTGAAATAAAAGTTCAGAAGAGGCTATATCACTAATGCTAAACACACATAATTGAGAAGCCGATATGAAGCATTGTTTTTTTGGGTGTGTTACAACTTTGGTGACCATGCAGCTCAGTCATTGCATGTTCAGTTTGTAACTCCACCTTGAAAGAGTGAAATGTGTGGTGTAGGATAAAAAGCTCTCTGTTAAGGCACAATTGTTTTTCCCCAAAATTCTAATATCTAGATTCTATCTTGTTCATGTCTGTGTCAGGTGATGTTTCTTTTCATGTGCATGTGTTTAGTCAGATATAAAATACTCAAGTTCTTTCCAGCCTGGGCTACAGTGGCCATTCTGATGATCTATTTCATACTCATTGCATTTTTCTAATAAAATGACATTATATTCATTTAAATTATGTGATTGAAATAGGGATACAAGAGCTTATTTGTATTTGAAGGTCTATAAGGCAGAGTATAAGCTCACACCAATCCTTGTTATTCTCTGCAAGAGAAAATCAGTTTCTATTTCACTCCTCAATAACACTGACTAAATCTCAGTTTGAAAATCAGTTAAATTTAGATGAAATTACTCATTCAAAATCATTTGGATGAGGAAATTGTCAAATAATTGTAAGTTGTCGTCTTAGAGAACATGAAGGGAGCACATTCGTCATATTCTACCAACTGCAACATACCTACCTTCAATGCACTCTCTGTAAGGACCATAACGGGAGCAAATGTGGACCCATGTACAAATTTTTACTGCCTCAGGGTTTGTTTCGTCCTGTGACTACTAGGTTCGTTAGTCCTTCACATAACTCTCGAACAAAATGAATCCAAGAGTGGAATATAGACTCTTTACACGCAATTTATTTTCTAGAAAGTCTATACAGAGAAATGAAAGTTGCAAGTATAAGAATTATGCTTCAAAAATGAATTTTCTTGTGTAGTGAGCTATACCAAGGGTATGCTTTTGCAAAGTTTTATAACAGAAAAATTTGTCAAGAGGAATTTATTAAGGAAATCTCTTGTTAGAAATGAAATCCAGTTGAGTTGAGATAAAGTCCATAGTTACAAAGAAGTATTGTTGTGGAAAGCAATTCCACTATGACATTCCTGTACATTTTAATACAATATAAAAGGAAATTGATGTGATTTCCAAGCTACTTGAATCCATTGAACACAGAGAGAATCAGTTGAGAACTGATGAATGAACATGGAAATCGATGTAATTCCTAAGCTACTTGAATCCATTTTGAACACAGAGAGAATCAATTGAGAACTGATGAATGAACATGAGCTGAAGAAAAAGGACACTATCATTAAGCTAGTCGACCCTGAAATTGAAGAAAATGATCACGTCAAACAAATCTACTAGCAGTGTACTAATAACGGTAAAATCGACTTGCAAGAAGAAAGTAACTTAAATACCACATTTGTTGGAAAATGAAATCAATCAACATCTAATCTTCTTCTGGAAAAAAACTAAAAGAGCTTTATTTCACTTTGAATTTCAAATGCTTGTTAAATGATCAAGTGGTAGTTGCAAAGAACAACTCAAACTGGGTGATATCAAAACAAAATAATTTAGTATTTCCAAGACAAAATAACATTACTGATGTATCTTTGGATTCCATGAAAACAAAGCAATTTGATGTATTGAAATGATATTAGGAGATTAGTCAAGAGGATCAAATTAAGTGATGTTATGGCCATACCATTGTATCCATTTACGCTTCGAGCGAAGAGACTCAGCAACACCAAGAACATCGAGTGCCCTCCAAGAAAATGTAGTCCTTGTGGTTTGTAGAGAGTCTTCACACTCTAACATCGGGCTCTTCAAACCATCTCTGCACAAGGTCATTACAAAAGTAAAAAATCAGCAAGACACAAATTTGGTAGTAAATATGACCAAAAGAAGAACTAGTGCAAACAATTTTCACAATCTTGTTTTTGAAACCAACATTATAATCTCCTTAGCATTATGATCAGCTGTCAGTGTTCTTCCCAAGTCAGCAAACTCAGCTCCGCCTTGAAAAAGTGTAATTGCATAAAAGGAATGTCGGTCTCATGCCAATAGGTCTCCTACGATGAATGCGCAGGAACCTAGTACATAGACCATTTTTCTCTTCGCTTAGCTACCTAGGGCTTATTTCCCTTTCCAAATATCAATAATTCTTTTCCAAGAAAACATAAAATAAGAATAATATTTTACTATATTCTAAAAGGTGAAGATGTTGAAATCATGCCACAAAGTGAAAGGAAATCAAATATCTTTCCTCAAACCACCAAATATATAAAGAAAACAACAATAATTATAAAAATAAAACTAGATCTGTCGATCTATGCATGAAATAAGTCAAGCGACTAAAAAAATATGACCAAAATAAACCAAAAATTTCAAACTTGACAAAATCCTCTAAACAAGCAGCAAACAAACTGCTAAAATTTTCTAAGATATTAGAGCTAGACATCAACGCAATTTCATGTACTTGAATAAGCCCATTGTTGCTTAGCGTTAGACTTCTTAAATTAGTTATTTATCATTTAATACTAGGACACTATCTATGTGAAAAGAAATAGGTCCCAGCTTCATCAAATCTAACTTCATTTCAAATCAAAGATCAAATCCAAAGGACACTAACTCGTTACTCTTGGATGGTACTAATTTTAAATACACAAAATAGCAAAAAATAAAGATATGATAAAAAAGTAGACCTGCAAGATTATATTGGTCGAGTGTGACAGGGACACAAATAACTGAGACTAGAGAGATTTATAGAAGGCAGTAGTTACTATTGTGTGATTAGTGGTATGGTGGAGAGACCTACCAAGAAGGGACGTTGGTCTCAGAAAAGTATAGTAGGGAGATCCATAGAGCATTTATGTAAAAGGAAGATGAGAAGTGTCGTCTTCAAGTTGGTTTATGTTATGGTAGAATTTTGTTGGTGATAAGTGGTAACAAAACACTTACATCAATAGGTAAAAAGTAAATTCGGGGCATGAGTTGGACTGACTCATGTTATCTCATCCCTTAATGGTCCTAAGGACATGTGGGGACCCGAACAACTTAGTACCTAAAAGACTTGAAAACATGGCTGACAAATCACTGACAAGAAATGGCTAGCAAATGAAAAGAAATAGGTCCCAACCTCACCAAATCCAGCTTTATTTCCTGTCACAGATAAGAAACAAACAATGTGATGATTAAATATGAAACATCAATCTTAAAATAACACACATCAAAATAATGTTGCTGCAATGTTACAATGAAAAATACAAATATAGAACCTATTTTTACCTGAAGTTGACATATAGTAATTTTGCATGATCAATGGAACATGTATACCAAAATAAGAGTCCTAGGGTATTTCAATTTCCCAGTTCTCATCTTGGTCCTCATTTTCTAAATTGTGAACATGATCTTCTCTAAATGAACTGTCATTATGAGCCTCCAAAACATTATGTTCTATATCAAGTTCATTAGATAGATTTATTATATTGTTTTCTCCCCTTCTATCACAATCTGATCGCCAAAGAGTTAGCGCTCTTTCATATGGAAAATTGTCAATGTCATACTTTGTTACATATAATCTTAAACATGTATCCACATGTTTATCAAGCTTGTTCCTCAACTTTGACTTCAAGAATGATAATGCACTAAACATTCTCTCATCCTCCACTGATCCCAAAATCATGGTTTGACACAAATCTGCTAATTTGAAATATTCTGATATGTTTTCTTGCAGGTATTGGCTAGCACTTAAAGTAGTCCATAATCTTGTTATAGCACCATTTTCATTAGGATTCTCCAAAAAAGGATATTGCTTCCACATTGTTTCAGCAAAGCATCCACCTTGTTGATACAATTTTGATGAATCTAAAATACCTTCAATTTGTTCTCCATGTATCCAGACTTTCTTGCAAAAATGGTCTACTAAACATTTTAATCTTTTTTGAAAATCAGCTTTTAAAGTTCTTCGACATTGACAATTATTCCAATATTGAGGGTATACCACACACATGGCCTCCAACAATTCATCTCGAGGAAATCGTTCTCTTATCTCTAATGATAGTGATCTTGCAATTTCTATCAAATTTTGTCTCACTGAAATCACAATATTATCAAATTGGTCTCTTGACACGGGGCAATCTTTGGTGATTCGTCCTGTCTTACTAATATAATGAAAGGGAACCATATACCCACGCACTACGATACATAGTATCCCTTTTTCATCAAAGGTCAAAAAATTTTCAGTATTTTCTATATTGATGATCTCAGTCCAACTTTTAAACTCTGGACCAGTAAAAGAGTCTAGCATCATATACAAATTATCCAATGCAAGACATGCTGACTTTCTTGCATTTGTGTATTCCGCAATATACATTGTGCGATTCTGAGACATTTTCACGAGGACATTCATTTCATGTAGCATAGGAAGAATTCCAGCCAATGTCAATAATGTCTCTATATTAGTTAGTTGAGAAAGAAGATCTTGAGCTTTGTCTACATTATAGCGATTTTCATACATCAACCCTACCAAAGATTTGAACTCACTAAATAGTCTTTGAGCTGGTCCATTTAATGAGATCCATCTTGTATCAACATCTTTCAGTAGTTTTTTTCCATCCGTAATACCATCTGCAAATTGTTGAAACTCTAAATATCGTTTGGGACTACGAGAAAAGTATGCATGAGTCTCACGTACAAGATCTTCAACTTTTGAAACTGATGGAAACTGTCTTACTATTTTAAATGCAAGATTCATCCTATGAGCCATACAATGAATATTAAGCATATATGGTGAAGCTGATAGTTGTAGCCTAACACAAAGGCCATTCCTTTGTCCTTGCATTACCGCTGCTCCATCTGCTCCAACACATACCAACTTTTTTGCAATCATTAATTCATCCATACCACTTTCCTTCAATCCATTAAGAACAAGTTCATAAATATTTTCAGCTGTAGAAGTCTCTCTCATCTTATTAATCCCAAGTAGATAGGAATGTATAATATGGTCATTAACCATATAAATGCTCATGCAAATCCATGAAGTATTATCTATAGTTGTAACCTCATCTAAAGACAATGCCAAAAACCTAGCATTTGCAATCTTCTCTTTCAAATCATCCTTTTCTACTTGAGCTAGATATCCTGCCCATCCCCAACCACTAGTTACAGACCAATGAGAAGATGGAAAGTTTGGCACTTGAAGAAAAGATAGTAATTTCATGTGATCTGGATAATCTGTCATAGGACGACCTTTAGATAAGATGTGAAATACAGTGCTCAATTGTATCGTCTTGGATAACAAATTTCTTTCCATCGTCTTTTCAAATAGAGATATGATGGTTCCTCCGTCCGCCTCAAGTTTCCTCTTACATAATAAATATTTTTTATATTCTTCTGCATATTCAACATGTCGACATTCCTCGGAAGATTTCCATCTAACAATAGATTTCTCTTTACCATTTACAATTTTCTTTTCATACACCTTTCCTGCATGCTTTTGTACCGTATCTAGCTTCATCTGAAATTTCACTTCCTTTTGAGTTTTCCAACTACACGCAATACATCTAACTTGTTGGAAAAGCTCTTTCTCATTTGTAGGAGGTATTTCTTCAATAAATGGAAAACTTGAGACCCAATTTTCTTGGAATCGTCTTCCTATGGCCCACTGGCCTCTTTTCCTTTTCCGCGAATGGATTGTGTCACTTTCCAAGGAAAAATCTTTAACATTTTCATCACCAATTTCTGTTGAAACTGCATTTATCTCACCCTGACCACTTGAGGAACCTATTTCTTCATCCATCGTATGGATATCAAATGCATTTCCACAAGAGTTAACCTCTCTCTCAGTAACAGATTGTTCAAAGGAGCTTGAATCATGAAGAGGATGTGTATTTTTGGATGGAGCCTTTTGAAAGTATGATAATACATTTGTTTGCCTTGATGGTTTCTTCCCATGATTATCTTTTGACATCTCACTAAATATTCCACAAGTAAAATTTCCAATCGATCTGCAAACCCGCATCAACAGTTTTCAAGCGTTGAGATATGCTTCATATAAATTCACTTGTTCATAGAAAATAGAATTATACTTTGCAAAATAATTGTTGAGTCAACATTGAAAGAACATATATCAGAAATTGAATTTTGAGGCAAAATGGAATTTCACAAAAATTATTTAACAATGATAATGGGAAACTATTAAATTTTAAGACATAAAATATAATAATTCATTTGTATAACATTGAAACAACATCACTTTATTTGAATTATTCCTAATTTCCTACAGAAGTTGGTTGATAGGATTCAGGACCTGGTCCCCTCCTCCCAAGCCAGCTTACAGTATGTCTACCATGCCCAAAACTCAAAAGCTAATGCTAAGCCAAATGAAAGGGTATTGCTACCTGAGGAAGAAATTTGAACAACCAGAAATCTAAGTATGGAAAGGGTAGAGCCTCCATCCCTTAGCATGTGAAAAATAAATGGTTAAAATATAATAAGATGGAAAGCTTAATTTGGAAGTCTTGACAGGGTCAAGGAAAGCCACTATTACTTCCACATCAAGAGGTTTGTTTAGAGAAAAGCTCATCTACTGAAAGTCAAGGCTTCTTTCTGACCAATCACTAGCCTTCGGAAGATGAGACTTCAAGAGAAACAATCAAGTCTGAAGATATAGGAGTTGATGAATGCCATTGCTCAGTTGGCTTGGCATTCTCTGTTTTATAAATCAAACAGTGTAAGCGGAACTATTTTGAGGAGTGCAGAAGGTTTAAGCATGTCTAGTTCCAGTTTTTCCATTTTGCAGCATTCTCAGAAATTTTATAGTCTGGAGTATCAAAGAAAGTTATCTCAGGAATGTTCTCAACTATGATCAAAAGTCTAAAGACCTACCTGTTTTTACTGACATCTAAGTGACAGTAATTTTCTCATGTAATTCTTCTTAAAGCCGAATTTTTCAAGGGGTTGTGCTCCAAGTGGGCTATTAGAGCCTGCCAACCCACAACTTCAATGACCAAAATATTCTAGGAAATACAGTTAGTATAGAAGAAATATATTTTATAGATATAGTATCATCGTTCAATACCTGCCAACAAAAAAATTTAAGCCTGACCAACTTGTAGGATGCTGCAAGTCAAGACTCAGATTGAAAGGTTGTCCTGCCTTTATTACAAAGTTCTATCTAATTTTGTAGCATAAGATATAAGGCTGAGAAACAATGTAGATAAGGCAAGATAATTTTATTTAAGTCTAAATAAAGCCTGACAGATAGGTAAATGGGACTACAAAGTACAACTAGTGATGCTAATATGTAGGGGAACCCTTATATGGTCTGGTTAAGAATTTAGAAAAATATTCAAATTCTACCCGGACTGTGGTAGGTATCCTAGGTTTATATCCTCAGTTAAATTTCAATATCTTTTTTCTAAACAACTTAGTTTTGACTTCGTCTTTGATTTTCCATATGCTTCTCTACCAGCATACTGGCTCCCCTTGTGTTTTCTCTGTGAGCACTGCTTTGTAACCAAGCTTTGCTGTGTAGCCGACTGAATCAAGGTTGTTAGACCAATTTAATTCATCCTCCTTATCTCTAATTTTGATTGTACTTAGTTGCAATATGTTAAGTTGTTAACATAGCCAACTCGATTGTCAAACGAATATCCTTCCAAACCTGTTGACCTTGCTGATATCTAGTGCTGTTTCTGCATGGTGGTCAAATTTGGATCCACAATATCAGCTTGATTGTGTGCCATTGTTATGCAGGGTCTCAATAGTTTCTTCATTAATCTCCTAGAGCCTTTTAAACCTCACCTAGGGATCTTCACCTATTCTCACTTTCTCTCCATTTCCTATTCTCCACATTGTACTTAGTTGTAATATATAGACTGTTGTAAGAACTTGTGGAAAATCTAGTAAGTACAGCACTAAAGACAAGGAAAATTGCCCAAATTATACGGTATATATAGTGAATTTTATTTTATGGCGACCTTCCTAATTCTGTTCTATGGCTACTTTCTCATGGCACTTGTCTCTGAACTAGCAAACATACAGTTTTTTTGTTGTAAAAAAATCAGTTAACTGGTGGTCAAAAATTCACTTGCTCATTCTAAGATATTTGAAAAACCTGTCTGGCATGTTTAGGTCTATGATTGGAAATGTTTCAAGGACAGCACGAAAGAAGGAAAATTGCCTAATTATATGGTATATACCTAGTCATAACCTATATCAATTTTAATGTTCTTCCAATTAACAAGTTGAATACATGCATGAGTCACGATCATAATTTAATTTATATTTTGCAAGCATTGGCGATATCGTTAAAAAATTTAGTGGATATGAAAAATGTTCATTCCCATTAGACAGAAAATTGATGTCAACTTGTTTTTTCCCATCCCCTTGTAATTGGTTAACATTTTGAAGTAGTTAGGGGTATTCTGTATTTGTTTTTTGAATTATGTGTTTTGTTTGAAATGACAGCCTGCATTTTTTTCATTGTTTTTTCATATGCTACTGCTTATGCTTGTAGCAAGAAATATACTTAGAAGAGATCGGCATCCTCTGATGGGGCTTTTTTCATTTCTAGACCAGTAGCAAAAAATATACTTAGAGACCAGCATCCTCTGATGGGGCTTCTTTCATTTCTAGACCAGTTTCCTTAGAAGATAATCAAGGAAAACAAGAACAGCTCATATTCCTTGAGGCAGGTGAAATAGGGCCTACAAAATCAATACCCTTTCTTGAAAAGGGTCTGGCTAGAACTAGCTGCAAGGGTGTAGCACCTGTCTTTTGAAAATTTTCCCATTCTCTAGACATAATCACATGACCATGCGTACTTTTCTATAGCTCTGAAAACAGATGGCCAACAGTATGCACTTTGTGTGTAGTCTTTTGGGCTGCAAAATGTCTTTCAGAAAGGTCTCCATGGCATATGCTCAAAATGTGATAGATCTCATCCTCTCTTTCACATCTCTGCAGAACATAATCAATATCTTGTTTGTACAAGCTCCTGGAAATTCAAGGCAGCACTTTGTTTCACCAATGATCTGTGATCATTTTCAAAAAAGGTTGTGGCAACACCCCACCAACACCAAAGTTATCTATATCAGCGAACCATGGTGTCCTTTTGCTGATTGCAAACAGGTGCACTCCAGGACCATATCAGGGTTCCCTTCTACTCAATTCACTGACTATGATAGATGATCTGCAATTATGTTATCTTTCTGAGATTATCTTGGATGTCTAAATTGAACTCCTGAAACAGTACTCAATAGCGGATGATGCATGAGGTGGTGGTGGTCTTATTCATCTAGAACTTGATTGTTGAATGTTTGATGAGTGGTCAAAATAGATAAGGAAATATTTTTTGGTTGACTTAGCACCTCCGATCAATACAATGAAGCTGCAATTGCTTTATTTTGGATATTGAATAAATAAAAAACCCTGCCATTCTATGAGAGAAACCTTTGGTTAAAACCCCAGAAGTGGGGGTTGTTTATTTTGCCAATATTAGATAAAACTTACACTTGGGCCTACCTATTTCTCATAAGCATTGGAACACACATTATCATGGGGATATTGAATAAATAAAAAACCCTGCCATTCTATGAGAGAACCCTTTGGTTAAAATGCCAAGAGTGGGGGTTGTTTATTCTGCCAATATTAGATAAAACTTACACTTCCTACCTATTTCTCATAAGCATTGGCACACACATTATCATGGGGATAGTGAATAAATAAAAAACACTGCCATTCTATGAGAGAACCCTTTGGTTAAAATGCCACGAGTGTGGGTTGTTTATTCTACCAATATTAGATGAAACTTACACCTGGATCTGCCCATTTCTCATAAGCATTGGCACACATATTATCATGGGTATGAGCATGTCATTGGAGGACTTGAACCTTAGTGGGAGTAATAACAACACCTTGCTTTCATTGACTTGGCAAGCCACCAATGACAACAAATGAATTTTTATTTGAGATATGTTGCATATATTACTTCGAAGGTCAAATCACTACATACAAGAATTTCTTTTATCACATGATATTCCAAGATATAGATAATCCTTCAACTCAGGTATGCCATCAAATTAGATATGCCTATGGAGGGTCATGAAAACCTGAAAAAGTCAAACGTCCAAGAATTCTTAAGGTTCCACAGATCAACAGAAATAAGGCTGGTTTTTTTTTACAGTGCCTATCAAGGAACTCCAAGGAAATGTGAAACTAGTAGCATTTTATATTTAATAGAAAAACGTTATGTTTCTTTCAAGTATGCAACAGACCAGAGGACTAATAATAGAGCTGAGTTTTACACTTTATGGTTACTTCTGAAATGTGCAACTTAAAAAGGAATTGATGGTCTCTAAGATATGGGGGATTCAAAACTGATTATAGATTGGGCAAATGGAAGAAGCCATATTGAAAATCTGGTGCTTATTCTAACCATAAACAGGATTTCAGAGGTAAGAATGAAGTTTGCAGAAATTATCTATTTTCATGCCTATGGAGAATTCAATGAACATATTGTCTAAGTAAGAATTGTCAATGCAGAAAGGGCCACTGCCAGAAAAGGAATTTAAGGGTAAAGTTACCCATCCAGAATCTCTTTAATCTTTATATCGAACTTCAGAAAAGAAAACAAATAGTTTTGATGCCACTATCCAGTCGTAATCTGGATGTTCAAGTTTTAACAAGTTTGTGAAAAGGCCTGGTGATTTAGGTAAAGATCTGAAAGTCTCATGGGAGGTTAGCTAGAAGTGCTCGTAACATATATACCATATGGGGCTAAAGAGCTTGGTGATTATGATACTGATGCTATGTGTATAGATGCAGATGATAAGGATTTTAGAGAGGGACAATCATTCATAGTTGTCATAAGAATAGAAGAAAGAGAAGGAGTACCTTCCTAAAGCATGGAAGGAAGACAAAATTTGATGTTGGAGGCATCAGAAGAGGCCAGGTAACCTTTTATTTTTAAAATTGGTGAATTTTATGTGAATGCATGCTTTGCATGTGAGGAGAATGGACAACTAGTCCAAAAGGAGAACGAGAGCACTAAATTGATCCAAGAAATCCAAATTGAGGTAGTAGATGCTAGACAATCCTCAAGGAAGGATGAGTTTCCAAAAGGAAAAAACAATGCATAATGAAGCCAAGATAACCTTGCAAGCAATTTTCAGAAGTGACCATGGATCCTAGCAGCCATGTGAAAGATGGATAACAAAACCAAGTTTATGTTAAGACAAGGAAGGAGGCAAAATTATCCCTCAAATGTCATTAAGGAGGAGGCCTTGAACAATCAAAGAATGCATCTATAAGAGAGAAATTGTAGAAGAGGAGATGAACAACATCATGATGCAATGTTCTTTAGAGATCGGTTGATCAATCCAAGGTTTAAGGATTGGCTTGAGTAACATTGTTCAAAGAATGCAATCAATAAGACAAAGGTGTCGAGCGTATTGCTGCAACTGGAGAGCTTGGTTCAACAACAAGAATTATGAATGTTGGCACCCAAGGTATAGTACAATTAACCACAAAGAGAGACTCATTGTACTTAGTTGTAGTATATAGACTGTTGTATAGACACTCTATATAACAGTGCAATTTGTCTTATAGCTTTACTAATTCTTTAGCAACAATGCAATTTGTCTTCTTACCCTCCACAAGTCTTAACAATCAATTCTTCAATTATATGTTTAGCACCCTTCACTTGAAGATAGGATAATTCTTCCCATCAAGCTTAACGTTGGGTAGAGGGATGCTTTAAGATGAAGCTATCCTCCCCCTTGCTCAACAATTCTCTACAGATCTCAGAACAGAACCAAAGGTAATCTCAGGAACAGCGTACTATACTACTATGACAAAGAACCACAATTCTGAAAGAACCACAATAGTAGTATAGTACGCTGTAGAATTTCTTCCATCAGAGATTATTAGGGACAGAAATATCATTGCATATTAACTTGAGCTCACAATATGATACACCAAAATTATGTGACAAGGCCACTCGATGCATATGTTTGCGATTTCCTATGTTGAAGGTTCCAATAACCTTTGATCGTGGAAAATATCCTGGTCCCAATCATGTTTATGATCAAGGAAGCGAGTTATTTACTAGGCAAGATAATTTGCTTCCTTTTCCCCAGTTAGAACTATGCAATAATTGCGTTGCCTAGTGAATGAAGTTTTTATACTTTTTGAGGGACCCGTAGCATCATCATCATTTGGACTGGAGTATTTGTTCTTGGCTGGGCTATTAATGGAAGCAGGGGGTTTACAGAAGGCCCTTGTTTATTATAAGGGGGCAATCAGGTTGAAGCCTATATTTGGATGTTCAATTGAGCCAAGGAAATGTATTAAAGGCTATGAGAGAGCTTCAAGATGTAATTTTGCGCTACCAACCAACAATCCAATTGTGTATTGACTATCTATTTGCCTTCGGGTATTTATCCAACGCTTTTTATGAACAAGAGTTGGCATTACCACTCTAGAAATATTCTATCATCCTGGACTCCATCTTTTTGGAGGTATAGAATAACCTGGGTGATGCATTGAAAATTTATGGGGAAAGTGGACGAAGAAATTGCTTGTTACCAGAACTACCTTCAAATTTAGGAAAATCATCCTCAGGCTCTGACAAATTCTGGGGGTATTTATATGGAATGGAATATGGTAAATTTGGTTGCTGCTCCTTTTTGTGGGATCCAACTGATATATAATGCAGGGGATGTCAAAGGTTCTCAAACAGTTTCCTTCAATTTTCCAAATGATAAGAAAACAATAAACGAGGTGGGAATTGCCATGGTCATGCTCAAAAATGTTGCAGAGGCTAAATTGAGGTCTATTGCAGGTACATGCATTTCTGAAGAACAAAACCAATATGTGGATTCTGAATCCATGTTCACACATATGGTTTTCAAAGAACATTGTCATGGGATTAAGCTTTCCAATAACAAGCAGTCACTTGAGAATAGAACAAAAGGATAACTTCTTATAGCTCCAGATGAAGATGCACTGAATGCTTTGGCAAACTTCATGGCTAATGAACAACGATATGTTGTATAAATTCTACATATTGACAACGTAGAACCAGATTATATTAACACAACATTGGTAACTGTCTTCCATAATTTTATAAGGGAGGATTTTGGTGACATTGTTGTATTCTTAATGAGGCAAGAGAGAATTGAAAGACTCCTGCAAAAGTAGGCTACACATTTGTTTGAGAAAATACCACAATTATCTGTTGTTGTCGGAGTAGAAAATTGCCTTGGGATAATGGAGGTCCTTCCAAGTCCATGGTTGAACTCATTTCCACCAGCTATTCTGTGCTTATAGATACTACTCCAAGGGAACATAGCCTGGTCATTTCACATCCAAAGTTAACAATCGTGCAAAAAGAATCTTCAGACATAGAGCTGGATTTTGCAAATCTGAGTTTTGAGGTAGTCTCACAACTGGTAGGTTGGTTCGATGAACTAGCCAATGAGATTAATTCAAGTAGAAGGCCAATTAGTATACTTGATAATGAAGATCTTCAGACAACTAATCCTTATATAAAAAGTCTAGTGCGCCAGGTGGATGAGAATTGTCTTTCACTGACATTAGATTGGCCTAGTCCTAATGCCATTAATAGAATGAGGCAGCCGAGAATGGAAGAAGAACAAATAAGGCAATGGAACATCAGTTTCATTGTTTTCATGACCAAAGCAGATGGTAAGGCAGCCGAGGATGAAATGCAAGAGTTTAGCTAGGGTGAATTGGTTACACTTCCTTTCCAAGATGATGAGCATCAAATGAACATGATCGACACCATGGCAATGTGTGTGGTTGATTGTAGTTGTGCTTATAAGCAAGAAATAATGGGAAGGGGACGTGACCTTCAATTGATGAATTTCTTAGTTGACCTTAGATTAAAGGAGCATACATACTACATTTTTCCGACCTATTCATTTTCTCAAGAAAAACTACTTCAAACACCGTAGACAAGGCTTTTCACCATGGTAACTGAAAGTGGACAATGGATACCACCACTTTTATCCCAACAGGAAGGCATGAGAAGTCTAGAAAAGGAGAAAGGTTGTAGTGCAACTTATACTGCTGGAAAGAGTGGGTGGGTTGATCTAGAGCGCTCCTCAATTGACAAACAAAAAGGCGGATTTGAAGACACATTGAAAGCCTTCACCCTGGAAAGAAATCAGATAAAAGAAGCTATGGATTTTTCCTTGGATAACATTGATGCCTCAGGGTTTGATGAGACTTGTGCATTATTGTGGGATATAGATACTTCTGTAAAGATGGGAAAATTTCCATATTCAAATACTTCTAGTGAATCTGACCCGAACAACAAAGATGACATTGTCTTAATTGATTCTGTAAGGGTAATTTTGTGGATAATAAGGAGAAATCTAATATTGGGAATGGAAACGCTTCTAGAGTCTATGGATGCCAAGCAAGGCTACGAGGAAATTTTGTTGCATGCTCAATCTGCTCACATGCTTCACTCTGGAATAAAATCAAGTTCAAATTTTGATCATACTATGTATGAAGATGTTATAGTCAAAGATATTATTTTGTGTTTGAAAGCAGCAAGCGAAGAGCAGTGGGAACAAATTGAGTGTGCAATCGATGATGGTACTGGGATTAACTTTCGATATGCACATGGATGGACTTTCTTTCATTGGACTGCAGATTCTTAAGGAAATTCTACTATTCATAGGGCATTGTGTGACCATCGTTACCAAGAATTAGCTGAAGTAGTTATTTCAATGGGCAAAGGAGATTTATCAACACAAGAACCACAATAGTAGTATAGTACGCTGTAGAATTTCTTCCATCAGAGATTATTAGGGACAGAAATATCATTGCATATTAACTTGAGCTCACAATATGATACACCAAAATTATGTGACAAGGCCACTCGATGCATATGTTTGCGATTTCCTATGTTGAAGGTTCCAACAACCTTTGATCGTGGAAAATATCCTGGTCCCAATCATGTTTATGATCAAGGAAGCGAGTTATTTACTAGGCAAGATAATTTTCTTCCTTCCAGCATTCAGGCCCATTTGCTTCAAAGTGCTTACAAGTATTGTCAAACGGCAATACATTCTAAATTTACTCATATTACACTTGAGAACTAGAACACATACCGCTTGAGAAGAGAGCTGCTGCCGCTTCAAGTACCTCAAGCTCAAACTAGTCTGTTGTTCTTTCTTGCATCAAAAGAACTGAGTACAATAAGAAACAAGTTCCATGAGTATAAAATCAACAAATACAAATGAATATTACATTTTTTATCATCACCCAACGAACAAGAACCAAACAAAACTCAAGTCTAAGGGAAGGTTTATCAACTTGATGTCGAAAGAAGTACCATGAACAGGTATACCCCATCTTCTGGAAAGCAATTGCAATCCCTGAGAAAAGAAATCATCTTATTGTCTACCACAGTACAGACTATCGACATCTGAGACAAAAATTCATTCCCAAGTAGTCCAAAGCACCTCATAGCAGTTTCTCTATTACAAATCAGACAATATTAATACAACAGATTTCTTGCCTCGAAAACTTTTCAAAAGGTCTATACAAAACTTGAACTACAGTCTATACAGACACTGTGTTCAATCCAGATTTTGATTACAAACACCATTAAGGCCATACGGTATCTCCAATTTTTCACATCATTGAGGTCATCAGTATCTCCAGTTTCAAACAACATTCAGGCCACATTTGATATAAATAGTGCTAACTGACCCATGACTCAGGCAAGAAAACGCCCAATTCCCCCACTCAACCCTATGAACCAGCCCATACTTGGCAACATGACTATAACGCTCCCTCTCACCATAAAAGACATTTGAGACAATTGTACCGAGATCAACCTGAATGAAAAATATGAACAATACAACAATCATTGCCGGCACCAACTGCTCTGGCCCTTATCACCGCAATAAACAATATGACGTACTGTGCCAAAGAAGCACAACATATTCAGCGAATTGAAATCTGAAATTAACCTATCATCTGATAAAATAACCCTGAAAATAAAAATGACCGCATATTTTGACCAAAAACACCCAAGAACACATCTGGATTGCACAAAAATGAGCACAATCTACAGCTATAAGAAAGCTAACAGAATGAAAGGGAAAACCAAAGGAAAAAGAAACGGACATTTAACGAAATAGGCATGATATAAGCAACAGATAAAACAGCAATGACCAGAAAGTTACTGCAAAAATGGTGCAGAAATATTATTTAAACCAACACGAACAATACATGGGAATCAGAAGCAAGAAGTTGCCTTCTCCATCACAATATTCATCTTGGGATACTGGCAGACTGCAAACATCCAAATGCTGTAATATTTAGGGTAAGTACTGATAACTTTCCGTACCGACTGTTGTTGTTGCTGCTGCAGTGGCATGAGCCATTCAAATCCAAGAAACAATGGATACCGAAACCAGAGAAGAATAAGCGGATTGAAATCTGAAAATGCAAGAATATCCCACCGAAACTGCTGCTGCTAGATTTGTGAACTAGGATGAAAAAACTTATTTCAAAACCATTTTTATACAAAAACCCAGGGAGCCATATACACCAAAACAGCGGGCTGAATCCCTCAAAACAGGGAGCCACCCTCCATTTCAAAATAAATCTAACATCCCATGACCAAATCGACCCTCACAAACCACTCCCAGGACCAAATCGACCCTCACAAACCACTCCCAAACCAGAAAATCCAAACTGTAAATCAAAATGGGGGCGATTTTGATCAAATACGATTCCGCAAATATCAAAATGGGGCTATTTTGATCAAATACAATTCGGTTAGTTTATCCGCCCTGGGCTAAAATAAAAAAATAAATTAATTTTTAAATAAAATATGGGCTAATTATATAAAAAAAAAATATTATTTTAATTAAAAATTCGCCCCATTAAAATATAAAAAGCCTTAAATTTCGCCTTTGGGCGATTATTCGCCCCTAAAATTAACCTTGGGGCGGCCTAAAAACTAACTCTATTTAAAATCTATCTAGACTAAATTCTTCTGAAGGTATAAGCTCGGATGCCATATTTGCAAGTAAATCAGCACTTGCGTTTTGCAATCTGGGAACTGAAGAAATGTTAAAAATAGTGAAATGAGAAGCAAGATTTTGGGCTAGAGATTGATAATGTTTAAGGTGCCCAGACACATAATGAAATGTGTTTCTTACCTATTTAAATATTATTTCAGAATCTCCATATACTTGCAAATTTATGACATTAAAGCCAATGACTTTATACAGCCCTTGAATCAATGCTTCATATTCCGCGGTATTTTTAGTGTATTGAAATTCAAGTCTGCATGCTAACATGATTTTCTCTCCTTGCGGGTTGATTAAAAAGAATCTTGCACCTGCACCATCTTCATATTTGGAACCATCAAAATAGGGTGTCCAAAATAATGAATTATCTAAAATTTTATCTACTATATTTACACACTTGGAAGCATCTGTTTGTGAAAATTTTTCTATTTGAGACACTACAACATTATCTAGAAAGGAGATTTTTGGGCATTAAAAGATTCCCAAAATGACTCAGCTGAGTAATTTCCAATATATTATTGGTGAAAGCAATAGGTTCATTGCTTCCTTCAATACCAGTGGTTGTCTATTTTGTTAACTTCTCTCGGTCTACTCTGATCTGGTTTGGTTTACCATTGTGTGGAAACCACATGTGAGACCAATTAGTTGCAAAGTATCCGTTCAACTTTTCAGACCAATCCATACTTAGAACTAAACCATAAAATTTGGGGATATCAGCCACTAGAATATCGATTATCTGCAAAACTTTTGGATTAGAGGAAAACCTAATTGAAACTGATGCTATTTCTCCAAGTACCTCTACTTTTTTTCTGTCCAATTGAATTATGTGTACTGCAGATTTTTGAGGTATAATATTAAATTTGGTGCACATGGTCCTTAGCATAATATTTGAAGAGGCTCCTGAATCAACAAGGAAATTATGGACATTTCTATTGAAAATCTCATAAGTAAGAAGAAATGGAGGTGTATGAGAGATATACCTATCACCTATTAGGACTAAATCTGTTGGATTTACTTTATTTTAAGAAGAGGGAGGTTTTCCCATATCGTAGGTAGCTCAAGAAACTACAACAGATGGTAGAGGGGATACAGGAAATGATTTTAACTCTCTTAATAGAATCTTCTGTTGTTGCTTGAGTTTAGTGAGCTTCTGTAATGAAAAGTTTTCTCTCGTATTTTTCATATCTTCGACTATGTTATATTCCACTGTATCCGACATTACCAATGTTTAGGAAGCATTCAGAGGATCTAGTGGAATAGGATTAGTTTGACTAGTCTTAGACTTCTTACTTACTGTTTTCTCCTTTACAGGAGTAGTAGTTTTCTGTTTCTGACTTGTTATAGACATATCAAGGGATTTTTTACTTCTTGTAGTTATTAGCATAGCTTGTGCTTCTTCTTCAGTTGGAAGAATGAAATCCCACATTCCATTTAATTCAACTTCTTCTTCTGTATCGTCTTCCTCTTCGATTGGTTTCTTGGGAATAGAGGTTTCTGCGACCTGCTTCTTAATTTCAACCATTTTCATTGGACATGGTTCTTAACACTTTCTAAAGGCCTTCAAGATCTAAAGGGTCCTTTTAAGCTTTGTTTTTTGAATCATCTTTAAATGTTATTTTCTTTGAATTCCTTTTGTCTGTCTGTGATATTTTTACTAAAGCTATAATCCTTCTTTCTACAGACAGGGCTTCATTCATGTTTTCAATAAAGGTAGCCTTATTGGCTCTATGTAGAAAAAATGGAATATTAAAAGGAAGGGAGGATATGTACAATTCTATTTGTACATCTACTACAGGTTTTGAGGAAGTTCAGATTTTATTTAGCAACTTGTTAAATTTGGAGTTGAAGTCTTTGATCCTTTAATCTAAATTTTCTTTTAAGTTAGAAAGATCATTGATTAAGGATTCTATGGTCCTTTCATCACCAAATTTTGCAAGAAATACTTCTTGAAAAGTATCGCAGTCTCTTATTGAACCTACTAGAAGGGAAAAATACCAAGACCCGACAGATCCTTGGAAGGTATAAGAAAATACTCTGATTACAACATCTTCATATGCAAATCCATTAAGATTCATGGCTAACACAAAGTATTTAGATGATCTTCAGCTGGAAGACCATCATTGTGATTGTACTTAGGTAACCATTTTTCTGGGTTTGCAAGGAGAGAATTTGGATTAGCAACCAGAATAGCACCAAGATCTGTCTAAGGTTGAGTGGGTTGATTGACCATAACTTGAGTTAGAGACTAGGAAGATGGGAAGGCCGGTACAAAAGTAGGTATAGATGGCGAAGAACTTACTACTGGGTTAGTACTACTAATAGTAGTACTAGTTGGTGAAGTGGATAGTTGAGAAGAAGTGGATTAAGTAGAAATGAATGGAGAAGTGAATGGATGAAAGGGTGATGCGATATCGCTTGTATCTAATTCAGATCTTGAAGTGATAACTTTCGTATGTCGTGGAGGGATGGGAAACTCAAAAGGAGTTACTCCAAGCCTTTCACCTTTCAATCTAGTTAATACACCAGCTTCTCGTAATAAGGAAGTAACACTTTCTTCAGAAGCTTCAGGCCTCTCTGGTTTCTCGGCAGAAAGGGATATTTGTTCCAATTTTTGTATCAAAGAATGGACATCAAGAGACTCAGGAGTGTAATCTGGAGAAGGTGGTTGTCTTACTACTTCAGGAGATGAGGGAGAGGTTTCTACAACTTTAGATTTCTGATTCGGAGATTTTGAACGAGATCTAGAAGGTGTAGAAGTGGTGGAGGGGTTTTTACTCTTATGAATGTTTTTCAATTGATCTTTAGGTTTATATGCCATTCATAGTCAGATTCCCTCCTTCTAGTGCCAAAATGTTGAGGCCTTAGTTTTTTACTGCTCCAACATAGGGGATAACCACCTGGTCTGGACCTTAAGACAACTCCTTTTCCATTTAAGGTGGTGGCTCTAACTGGGGATTATGGGACCAATTTCCGAAAATGGGCTTTAAAATGAGAGTGGGTGGTTTTCGAGTGATTGCAATAGAATAATGATAACTAAATGACCTATTCTATCATGCAAATCTCTAGCTAACTTAATCTTATATAAACTCAGGTATTTCTGTATAATATGCGATCTAAAAAGATATCTGCTTGACATGTGATAATAAAGATCTATCATGTATAAAACAAAGATGATAACATGTAGGTATAATTTCTTTGACTAAATAGTTAGTCAAATAAATGTATAAACTATATTGCATATATGATGACTTATATATGAAAATAAACAATCTCAGCTAACCATCATACAATAGTGCGATTAATGCTTCACAAAAAGAACATATCTCATATACAATTCATGAAAATAAAATGTTGTCACTAATTAAACAGAAGCATGACTAATCATAAAAGATAGAAGTAGCATATATGTGAAGTTTTGCTCATTTAACTAATGACATAGATAAACTCCTTTCTTTACATCAAATTATCTTCCAAGTATACAAAAGTGCATCAAGAAAGGAAAGTAGTCTGATATTTAAAAGAAACGATCATGTTCCATAATTTCAACAAACCATTCACAAACTTATAAAAGTGCACTCTTTGCAAATGCTTTTGATAAAATTCTAGACCCTTCTCTAAATGCATGAGAAGGGTATAAATATTATTCTAACTAATGTTCAAAATTATATTATACAAAACTTTGAGGAGGTTTCAAATAACCTTCCTCCTAACTAGTTAACTAACTCTAAAAAGAAAAATTGACTTAATGAGCAAAGGCCATCGGTTCTACTTGAGGAGGTGCCCCAAACTGTGTTCTGACTTCTTGTGCGAAAATTACATTTGTGAGAGGTGGAAACATCCACTTTGTTGAATTAAGTGAGAAATTAAGGGCCATGATTTGACTGTGTCGTTTGATGAGGTATTTCCAATATGACTCCCATTCAGTGTTTGCTAACTTTGCGATTTCTTCCTTTTGAGTTTTTCTCTTTCCTTCCATCTACTATGAAAGTCATTTATATCGGGCAGTTCTTTCTGGTTGCTTTCCTTCACTAGGTTGGTGGCAAACAAAGTGTGGTTTGCCGCCTTTACTATGTTCTTTGACACCCTGGCACTCTTGCCACTACTAGTTCGGCTTGTTTGATCCTTGCATCCCAATTCGTGAAAAGAATGTTCTTGTGTGTCTCCTTGATCTCAGGAAAATTAGCTTTCCTTCCCTCTTCTGTTTCTTTCCATTCTATGAATTCTAAGATTCTTTTGTTTATACCAGTAAACTTAGTTCTATCGTCAATCGCTTTATCCGTTAGTTGGTCAATAGTGATCAAATGAGGAGCGATATGTGACATCTTTTGGAAAATTTGTTCTTGCTATTTTAATAACAGATAATTTAGCTCTAGCGCCTCTTTGATGAATTCCTCGACAGTAGGAACATCCTTATATCTTTCCATGGCTTGGTGCAAGTCTTGGAGTTACATGTTGTTGGCCGATATGTTTGCTTCATGGCTTATCTTCAACACCTCCATGCTATTAATCTATGCTTCATTTAAGTCCAAGCCTATCTCCTGAGCTATCCTCAATGTCTAAATTTCAAATTCGATTGGGAAGATAGGTTCTTTGCCAAACACTAGCTGGTATGGGGAATATCCCGTGGTATTTCTCCATGTCGTGCAGTATGGCCACAAGGCTTCTAGAAATCGGGTAGCTCAGTCACGTCTATGTGATGCAACTTTCTTTGTGAATATTGCCTTAATTACTTTATTGGTACTTTCTACCTGGCCATTTGCCTGTGTGTGGTATGGAGTTGTGATTCTGTGCATGATATGATGATTCTTTAATGTTGCAACAATCTTATGGCCTATAAATTGTGGCCCTCCATCCGTGATTATTTCTTTAGGCAAGCCATATCACACGAATAGATGGAAAATAAAGTGGGTTACTGAGTCCTTTGTTGCTCTTGGTAATGCTTCTACCTCCACCCATTTAGTTACATATTCTATTGCGACTAGTATGTATGTCTTTTGATAAGATGATGGGGTTAATTGGACCAATGAAATCTAATGCCCATCGTTCAAAAGGTTCAATGACTAACTGCGGATGCAGGGGCATCTCATCGGACTGCCCAGGGCGTCCCATTCTTTGGCAACTGTCGCATGCCTGAACAAACTTCTTGGCATCCTTAAAAATGGTGGGCCAATAATAGCCCATCTGTAAGACTTTGTGACCAATCCTGCGGTTTGTAAAATGTCCACCGCAAGGTCCATCATGGCAAGATTTCAGGATGTCGAAGATTTCGTCTTCCCTAATACATATTCGAATGTGCATATCGGCCCCTGTATGGAATAAATATCCTCCGTTCCACGAAAATCGAGTGCTACGTTGTATTATTTGTTTTCTTTCATTGGGCGTCAGGTTCTTGGGTAATTTTCCCATTGCTAGGTAGTTTGCGACATCTGCGTACCATGGTGTTTTCACGGTGACAGCAAATAAGTGTTCGTTAGGGAACCAGTCTTCTATTGCTGCCGAGTCATCTGTCTTTGGCATACGTGAAAAGAAGTCTACTATTGGATTCTCCTTTCCTAGTCAATCTTTGATTGTTATGTTGAATTCCTTCAAAAGGATCAACCATCTTGTCACTCTTCCATTTGTAACAGGTTTATTAGCTAGATATTTGATAGCAAAGTGATCAGTATACAAAACCACAGGGTATTCTATTATATAATGTCTGAATTTATTAATAGCATATATTACAGCCAAAAATTCTTTTTCAGTCACAGTATAATTTAATTCAGCAGGAGATAGATTTTTGCTGATGTAGTGTATTGCATATGGCTTCTTATATTCCTCCTAACTGAGAACTGCTCCAATGGTTGTATCTGAAGCGTCGGATGAAATCTGAAATGGAAAATCCTAGTTTGGGCCCCATAATACTGGGGTTGTTGATACAAGACGTTTTAAATCTTCAAAAGTGATGTCACATTTGTCAGTCCAAATGAAATCGATATTTCCTATTAATGCATATAGTGGTGCAACAATTTGAGAGAAATTCTATATAAATCTCCTATAATATCCATAAAATCCCAAGAAACTGTGTACTTCAGTTTGTGTGGAAGCGGTAGGTATTAAAAGAATTATCTGAATTTTTTCTGGATCTACCTTAATTCCAGCTGCTGAGATATAGTGACCCAGGATGAGGCCCTGAGTGATCATCATGTGGCATTTTTCATGGCTTAAATAGAGCCTGGTAGCAATGCATCTTTGCAAAACATTCTCTAGAGTTTGTAATGCCAGATCGAAGCCGTCTCCATAGGGTGTAAAGTCATCCATGTATACCTCGATTCCTTCATTTATCACATCTAAAAAAATGTTGAGTATAGCCCTCTGAAATGTGGCAAGTGCATTGCACACCCCAAAAGGTAAGACCCTGTAAGAAAATGTCCCCCAAGGGCAGGTAAAGGTAGTCTTATCCTGGTCTTCAGGGACAATTTGAATTTGATTGTACCCGCTAAAGCCGTCTAGGAAAGAAAAGAATTTTTTTCCTGCCAATGTGTCCAAGACCTGGTCAATGAACGGAAGGGGAAAATGATCTTTTTGGGTTGCTTTATTAAGCTCTCTATAGTCAAAACATATATGCCACTTTCCATTTTTTTTAGGCACCACTACTAATGGAGAGACCCATTTGCTATCAGATATTGGATAAATGAAGTTTACATCTAACGTTTTTTGTAGTTCATCTTTAACAATATCTGTAAGGTGAGGGTTTAACCTTCGTTGAGGTTGTCGAATGGGCCTGGAATCCTTCTATGTATAGATGTGGTGCATGCATAATTGGGGATCAATCCCTTTCATGTCTAGGTAATCCCATGCGAAAGCCTCTTTATATTTTCTCAACAGTTGAATAAGCTTCTACTCGTCGTCAGCAGTCAGGTTTTTGTTGATATTTAAGGTTTTCCCTAGCTCAATTTCTATGGTTTTGCTATTATAAATAGAAGTTGTTGGTATTGACACTTCGTTAATATCTTTTAAGGGATCTTCTTCAATTTTGTTATCCAGGGGATGTTACGATCATGTGACACTTTAGATGGGATACGACATTTGGTTGGTTAATGTGAGTGTTAATGATGTCATCTTCTGTTTGATCCTTGAATTCGAGAGCATATTCTATAGTTAGTGGTGATCTAATGTTTTCAATTAGATATGATACAAGTTATTTTCTCATTTTTATTATTGTTAAACTTGGCTGAGCTGGAGGATATGAGGCTAAATTCTTCACATTACTTCCTCTTGCTATAGTCATGCTGCCTGTTCAACAACTTATGTAAGCATATGCAGTTGCTAGCCAAGGTCTTCCTACAATTAGGGGATGTCTGTTTATCCGCTTTCTAGTATTGATGATCAGAAAATCTATTGGGTATTCCCAAGAATATACAGACGCCATTACATCCTGTAATGTGCCTTCTAGTTTGACTACCAATCGGTCAGCCAATTCCAACAAGGTTGTGGTTGGGTCCAAGGATGTAATGCCAAGCTTTTGATAGGTTGTTGTTGTGAGAATATTGATTGTTGCTCCTAGGTCAACTAATGCATTGGGGAAAGAGCATCCATTTATCTGTACCATGACTATAGGATTTCCTAGGTCCTCATATCTTACCGGTGTTTCTCTGCCTGATAATAAATGGGACAAAGTACCGACTACATGCACAATTGGGGTTGTTTTTATTTTCCTCTTCGGATTTTTCGTACACAATTCCTTAATAGTTTTTGCATAAATTGGAATGTCTTGAATAACTCAGAGGAGAGGTAGTTTTACACACAAATTTTTCAATTCTCCCAGAATATCAAAATCAGGATATTCGATTGGTCTGGGTATGATTAATATTTCTAGGAATGGTGGAGAAGAGGGGATCGTTTGATCATGAGTCTTTTGTTTAACCATGTTTTTCACTTGTGGTGCTTGTTCTACAGGTAACAAATCTTCAATTTGTATACTTTTATCCCCCTCTGATTCTATTACCCTTCCAGACCTTAATATAAGCTCATTACACCCCCTCAACTCTGTTTCGGGTTCCAGTCCTTCAATAATTTGCACAAATTGGACTGGTCTATTATTGGGGTTCGGGTTGGGTTGGGCTGGGAGCTATGGTCATAAATTGGTCTGAGGGTTCTGTTGCAATGTGTAGGGTGCTGACAGTGTATGTTGAGGTAGGGGGATTGTTCCTGTTGACTGATTTGTAGGTCTTTCTCAACTTGACTGCCAGTTCTGGTTTTGTGAAGTGGAGGGTGGCCATTGAGATTGATATGCATTATTCTGCCAGAATGGTGGGCAGTAAGAGGGATTTGGCCAATTGTTATTTTGATTTGATTGGTTGGGCCAAGGTGGCATAGAGAATGGTTGTTGTGACCAATTGGAAAAAGGTGGTTGGTTCTGCCACATAGCAACTGGGTATTGTTGTGAATTATATTGCGAGGGTTGAAAGAAAGAAGATGGATCAGTAGGCATACCTTTTTGTCGTGGTTGCCATTGGCGACATTGATTTAGCAGGTAGAATTGTTCTGTTTCTTCCTCTGCCTCCTTACAGACTGCTTTTAACCTTGGGAGTGATGGGCAACTTTCTGTGGTATGATCCTTAGTAAATATGGCACAGGCTTGTACCATATCCAATGGGCACTCTTTGTGACTATGCTTCTTCTTGCATCTAGGGAAAATATCACCAAGTTTTGTTCTGCTTCACCCTGCTTCTGCTTGGCTTGCATGACGTCTAATTGCGTTGTCAAAGTTCCCAAGATATCTGTTTTGAAATCCTATAGCAGGTTGCCAATTTCTACATGAGTTATACTTCCACCAGAGATTTTGTTGTCCCTGGTGGTCATGTCATGTTCTATTGGTTTTAATCTCGTACTGCCTCTCGAGCACCTAATACACAATTTAATAATATCAGCATAATCTTCTTGATATATATCACCTTTACCCATAATATTTAATGTCTCTATCCACTGTTATTTCATTTCTTTAATCAATGTAGTTTTTAACACATTATCAGGCAAAGGCATAGTTGCATAGGGAGACCCTTGAAGGTTATATTGAAAACGTTCTACATATTCTTCCAATATTTCACTGGGTCTTGCTACCATTTGGAATATTTTGTCTTTCAATTCCCTATATCTACAATAGTCTTGATATTTTTTAAGCAAAGCATTTTTCATTTGATCCCAATCATTTATTGTGCCCCCACATAATCCCATAAATCAAAGGAGGGCTGCTCCTTTTAATGTAGAGGGAAACAACTTTAGTTTCTGGGGGTCGATGGTATAATCATAACCCCAACATAATACATCAAATTCAAACAGAAATGCATTTGAATCCTCGGATGTGAGTCCATGAAAAGTGGGTATATTTTGCAGAGGGATGGCTTTCATGGGCGCTTTGACAGCTGTGTCAGTGATAGGATACTGCAATGTATAGGTCTGGGGTGCTTGTGGGTTGTTGGCCATTTGATCAAATATATGTCAGTACCCTTCCGGGATCTCTAGAGAGTTTTTCCTATGGTGGTTAGAAGGGGTGGGAATGATCTTAACAACACTCGCTCGGTCTGGGATACTGAGTGTTCCTTGTTGAATCACTACCTGAGGAGATCTTGGCTCCTCTGTTTCCCCTGTTTCTCCTCCATCTTCACGAATATTACAAGAATTCCCTTCTTGTGAGGAAATTGGGTGAGAATTTTCAATTTCTTGAAAAATCTTCTTAGTTCCTACTATTTTGCTGTGGACCTCAGCGTAGGCTACAGATGTTGAGCATGTGGCCCGAAGGGAGCCAGTAGGTTGTCTGGAAGCAACGTTTCAAGGACCTACTGATGGCTGAGATTCGACTTTCTTTAAGATTTCATCTATGAAAGTTGATCGTCCAAGGGTCACCAATCCCCTAGATCTGTCGGGTTTGGGTAGTGGAATTGGATTGTTTTCGGGTTTTTTCTTCGTAGTCATTCATGCAAACAATTCAAATGTTTATCTCTACCCTAAGTTTCTAACAATTCTCCTAGAAAGCAGGCAGGGGAGCAGGCATTTTATGTGCTTCGTACGCAGGTTCTTACCTTTCATTTTTAATAACCATTTCTCTCCCGATAGATAAGCATCAAATACCTACCTTAAATTTCTGTAATTGTGCTGAAAAGCGGGCGGAGGAGCAAGCACTTTACTTGCTCATCACGTAGGTTCTTACCTTCTGTTTTCAATACCCAATTCTTCTTCAACAACAATTATCAGATGTACATTACTCTTTAGAAATGGCTACACTATCCCTGGCAACGGCGCCAAAATGTTGATTGATAAAAGGTGCCTTTTAAAACTCCTGATTATCCTCACATTAGTTATCAATCCGGGAAGTCCTCTTATTTCAAGAGTGTACACAGTATGTGGATGCTATTTAATTCAGAGTAATGTTTTATAGATTGAAGTATAGATCTTTAAATACAAGATTAAACAGATGCATCTAGTAAATTTCAATTGCTATTAAAGAACTCAATCTTCTAACAAACTCAAATCTTACATTAACAACACCATCAGTTGAGAGTAAAGTAATGATAACTCATCTCTCTTTAACTGATCTAATCTAAATCAAACCCAATCTTCAATAAATAATCTGAACAACAAATGATATCAATCTGAGAGTTTCAACATCAATAGTTAATACTCTTTATAGTTGATTAAATCCAGCGGAATGTTTATCTAAATAACTCAATCCGAAGTGAAAGTAAATCGTACTAACGAAAATACTATAAATTATAAATAACAAAGATATTTAGTCAACACTGAAAATAATAAACAGCGAAAGCGATAAAATCACATAAAGAAAGAATACTATCAAACCATCACACTTGCGATAATTGGAAATGTATGACACAAGGAAAGCAGTTGAATCCACCAGAGGTCAAGCCCTTAGCCGCCAGTGAACACTGCTAAGTTACTTCAGATGATGCGAGGGAACAACAACTTCACTTATATATTAATCATCAAACTTAATGAGCATTACAATATGTTCGTGTTCTTCTCGACAGTGAGAGTCTATAATTAAAATTATAATTTCAATAATAACAACGATTCTTTGCTTCCTTCTTACAAAAAATCGCCTTTTTAATAGGAAAGGGTAAAATAAGATAAATGATAAACGCGATCCCTCAGGATCTCTCGATCCTGAGGGATTCACAACAAATTTCCAACTTCAGACATCCTTTCCTTTCTCGTGCTAATTCTTTTGATTTACTTTGGCCTTATCTACAACCGCCGCTTTCCTTCCTTAGCTTACCGATTTTTGTTGTTCATTCATAGGGAACAACATTCGCTCCTTTTGTTGTTTTCCTGCATAAAGAAGGGTAATAATTAGCTAAGTTGTAACTGCAGATAATTCCTTCATTTCTTACCATAATTCCTTAATAGATTAACGCATTAAGATATAGAAAAGATAAGAATGAAGGAAAAGAATGATGAAATTATAGTAAATTCATACCTTTTCCATGGCTCAACAATGCACAACACAAAATTCATTGCATCCAATCCAGCCCTCAGTGTAGAAGCTTCAGCTTTGATACCACCTGTAACATTTCCCCCATCATAACTAATTTTTTTTTTTTACTTATGCACATAACCATTTACCATGTAAACATTTTCTATCAATATACATAATCATTGGTAAGTTTTGAACCCACTCTTACATTTTCCATATTTAATATTTTATGACATTATATGCGATGTTCATGGTTAATGTCTTTTACACTATTCTATGCATAGTTGATAGTTAAATGTTTTGATACGATTATATACATAGTCTAATGTTTAATGTTGGAGGAAAATAAATTCACAGGGGGTTAATAGTACCCCAGATCTCTCGAAACTTCTAATTGTGCATGCACACCTGCCACCTGGAGCTTTCTTAACTGAGGGATTAGCGACCGATCAATGGCGGATGCAACTCTCAGGATTAGTATGTGATCAACGTTGTAGCGGATTTGGGAATGCATAGATGATGGGGAGAAATTATAAATTCTCAGTGGGTAGAGAGAAATAGCCTCTACCTCCCACACCATTTGGAAACTCATTTGACGCCTTCGCAGAGCACTCTACCTCCCTCTACTACATAGTGAGGGTTTCAAGCTTTCCTGCTGTTCGAGCTTCTAGTGACCCTTCTCTGCCTTGGGGTTTTTCTAGGTAACCAGCCACCCATAGGGGTTTGTTCCTTCATGTCACTCACCATTGTAAGTTGGAAATGGAAAGGGTTATTAATTGTTTTGAATTTATTTCCTAGTTGCCCAGATGCTTTCTTAGCCTAATAGAGGTTTATGCTCCACGTTGTTGTGCAGGTGTTTTCCCCTTCTTTCAATTCGAAAGGAGTATGCCACCGAGCTTATTCAAACCTTTGGCACTCCTGTTATAGACATTTTTGTGCCTCGCAGCATGGAGCATGAAATGTCGATAATTACAGGGATCCAAAGTCCCTAAACATGTTGTTCTTACCCCTAGAGGAACAAGGTCAGCAAACCACAACACTTCCTATCAGTTCTCCACCTGAAAACACTCAAAAACAGGCTATTTTTGGATCATGTCAGCTGCTCCACTGAGCATCTGCGCTGAATGTCAACTGCTCCTCCTTGTACCTGCGCTGAAAGTCAAAACCAATGAAGGCCACCTGCGCTGGGCGAGATTGGCCAAGTGGCACAGTCATTCTGCAAGGTGTCAACTGCCCAGGAAGCTTCCAAACTGACACTTGGTTCAAGGAATTCGCCCTGTGATGAGTAAGAGGTACTTGATCTCCATGTGTAAGCAAGGATCTCCAAGTGGACTTAAGAACTGAAGATTAACTGAAGAGGGAAAGGACACAAGGCAGCTTTATCTCAGTCTCAAGCTGACTCATCCTTTCTTCTTCTATCCTATATATAGAGCTCTTCTATGAGGTCTAAGGAGGCTGGAATTTTGTGTAAAGTAAGGAAGTGTTGTTGGTTTACAGTTAGAGCTATTGGGTGATTGCTTTTATAGAGGAGAAGAGGAGATTTCTTGCTGCTGGGGAGGTGCTGCTGGATTGGAGCCATTGATGGTTGTAACCTTCTCAGAACCCTTTTACTTCTATCAATAAAGCTTTGAATGTTCTCCTATATACTTGTATTGCATTGATGTATTGTATTTACTTGTATATCTGATTCACTCTAATCCATGCATCAGTTATGAGTACATGTTTCTTTTAGTTTCCCTCTCTTGTTTGTGCAGGATCTTTGTGTAGCTGGGCCGACAAGAGAACAAGGAGCTGGGAACAAGGGACGAAGAGAGAGGACAAGATCGACAAAAGCGAAGGATATCGGTTGGTCAATCTTTTCTTCCTTCTCTGTACTTTCATAAAGGAAAATATCAAAGCTTTACTTTCAGTTGTTGCTAAGGAACTATCACCCTTAGAGTAGGGATAGGGTCATTCCGAGTCGGATACTTTTCCCCACAACAAACTGGCGACTCCGCTGGGGATCGTATCCGTTTGTTTGTGTTTGTAGTATCTTTGCTATTCATTTCCTGAAGAAAAGAGTACCAAATCGAAAAGCTTTTGACTATATCAAAAGCGAAGTAGAGGGGTGCTACTCTTGCTCATTTTCTGAGCAGATTCATGATTTGAAGAGCTGATCTAAAAAAGACTCTTGTGCTCTTTGTGATAGCTTTTCATCCTCTTGATCATCCCTTAGCTTGTACTTGACCTATAGCTTTTTATTTAAGCAAAAACAGTGAATTTTTGAGCTTTTTATGACCCGGAAATCCTTGTAAACGCAACTCTCGTGTCTCAGTGCAGGCTGTCCAAAGGTAGTCTGCATTTCAACGCAGGTACTCCCTTCGGGAACTGCGCTGAGAGTCAGTTTGACAGACCAGAGCCTGCGCTGAACCAGTTAGCCAATGTCTTGCTGAGGTTTCCTACTGAGTCTTAGCCCTGTTTTCACTGTTATTTTGCTGCTGATTGCTTGTCATTTGTACTTGCTGTAAACCAACTTTCCTTGACATTATTCCACCTCAGTTGTGTGATGAAACTGTGATTTTTCTTTCAGTATTTCTTGTTTCGGTTACAGTTTCCCATTGTGAAAAGCGAACCAGTATAGCTGTGGCCTCTTAGATCCTGAACTGTAAAAGTGTCTTTGTGATCTTAAGAGCTAGTTTTGTTACTGTTCATGGCTGTTTGAGTTTGTTTGTTTTTCATTTTGTGGTTTGAATCTACACATTTCCAGTGTCTAAACAAGTCGATCTTAAGGTGTCTTTTGATTTTGGACAAGCTTGTTTACTTTCACTTGAAATTAGATTCAAAGTTATACAACAGTTTCCTTTTTGTCTTACATCAACATTAAGGATAAAGAAAAGAAATATCTGCATTGTGCATGTGCATTATTGACAGTTTGCATGTTGATTTAGGAAAAAGTGCATTTAGTGTGTGTTCCATGATCTGTGTGAAAAGTTGATGTCTTTCTTTTCCCTCAGTAGATTAAGGTTTTCAAAGTTGAAAGATTGAAAAGTTTTGCTTCTCATCTTAGATTGCATTTAGGAAGTTGTATATATACATCTCGTGGTGATCCTTAAAGGCAAACTGCTAAGCAAGATCAACATTAAAATAAATCCAATTTACATAACAACGCTTTGTAACATAACGCAAACATCTAGAGGTCTAGGTAGAGACGTGTTCCGGCGTCGTTAAACATAGTGACTGTCGATCTCTACGAAGGTGGGTGATTCCTCCTGAGAGTCGGTGGCACTAATACGGACTTGTGCTCCCACGTACCGTCGCGTATATATTGGGAGACCCCTATAGGCAATTATCCTTTATCCATAGGAAGCCGTGTCGACCGCCCTACTGATCGCGATGCAGTGAACACAGCATTCACGAAGATCGACCACCCGTACCGTAAAACGTATTCTGTGGTTTCGCGAAAGGTTTGGCACACCCTCTGCCTAGATCTCCAGAGCAGTTTCTTTTGGCCTTTTTCAAACTCTATAACTGAAAAAGTCCAACCGAGCATTTGTCACTTCGGGCTCGTTAAAACATCGAAGGCGACTAGAGTCATCTTTAGCTTTTTCTCGACTCTTAAAACATGAAAAAGCAAGTTTGTGTCTGAAAGCGTCGTTAATAAAATTTATTTTAAGCGGAACAAAATCACCTGTTATTCCCACGTTGATCTTTCAGTTGAAAAGTATGGAGCCCACCAACCAAGGAGGCAACCTTGGCGGAAGTCCAAATCCCTTCTCCTCTTGGGGAGATGTTGGTGCGCCTCATATGGCAACATTGTCACTTCCAGGATTGACAATCGGCCTCCCTGTATGGCTCTTTTCAACTAATGTAGTCCAGATCGCCACTAATCCTGAGCAGTCGAATCAACAGTCAGAACAGTCTAGAACTACCCACCAGCCTTCCACTTCTTACAATACTTCCTCTGATCCTTCATCTTCGCAAGGTAGAGTTGGCAAAAGTCAGCCTCCCAAGGAGAAGAAGGAAAAGAAGAAGAAAGAAAAGAAGCAGAAGGAGCCTATGGCGAAGGCGACTGGGGGCAAGCAGGAGACAGCTGACAAAAACCCACACACTACACCGACCGGGCCTAAATCGCCATGTGTCATTTGCAAAGGGGCCCACTTCCATCGTGATTGTCCTTGTATTCCCCGGATACTAAGGGACTGGTCCCCAAGGTTGCACAATCCGGTAGCATCAACCTCTGATAGTCATGTTGATTGCAGTCCGTCAACTAGCGAGAGTGAAGGACGAAGAGGGAGACCAAGATCACCCTGTGTATTGTGTGAAGGCAAACATGCCATCCACAAATGTCCATTCTTAGATGAGGCAAAGAGAGTTTTGGAAGATCGTCCGGTTTCACCGTTACGACTTCCTCCTGGATACCAAAAACTCGCGCCTAATCCCTTGATAGTTGAAAATCCAGCTGACCCGCCCAAGTGGTCAGCTGAAGTGTCGGTCATTGAGAATGAACCTACTGAATCCAGACCAGACGAAAGTCTAAAGGTCGAAACGGCAGTTGACCCGGTTCTTCCTTCAGAGGTTTCATCGTCCAATGACTCTGTCATTGAAGACCCATCTTCAAATGACACCGTCGCCGAAGAGTCATCTTCATGCGACACCCTCACTGAAGAGAATAAGGATGACACCATCCAGGTTCTTTTCGTCAGCACCGACTCTGATGAGCGTCAGGGCAATGCGCCCATTCCTTTATCGCAGGAAGGAACATCATCAGGGTCATATCCGGCCGTATATTCGGTCCCACCACCAAGCAACCTGGTTGTATCCTTTGATTGGAATCAACTAGGCAGACCTCGGTTACCAGCCAGTGTACCATTCAGAATCATTGTCCAGATCTATAGAATGATCATGGCTGGTACTATCATTGATGAAGGGGCGTCTGTGAGTATCCTTTCCTCTGTTGCTTGGAAAGCACTGGGTTCCCCGGCGCTTTTACCTGAGTTAAGAAATCTCTCAGGTTTTGATAAAGGAACCAGTCGACCATTAGGAATCCTCCCCAATGTGCCTATTACATTGAAAGGGAAGACCGTTAATTTGAACGTGATGGTCGTCCAAGGACCCTTGGATTATAACCTACTCCTTGGACGTGACTATATTTATTGCATGGGAGCGATAGTCTCCTCACTCTTTAGAGTAATGTGTTTTCCACACGAAGGAAGGATGGTCAAGCTCGTAGACCAACTTTCATTTCCGGGATCTCGCATCGTAAATAGTCAAATACCATTCCTAAATGGTCTGTTCACACAGGATTCGCCTCTGCCCCCAGTCCTCCTTCCCGATGAGTGCGAGTGATTCGGAAAGAAAGACTGGAACCCAGGGGGCATGCACCCTGGTCTGCTTCGGGCAGAAGAAACCCTGGGTATAAGGTAGAATTTCCGCAGAAGAATATGACTAATCCGTACCCCGTCCGTGGAGGGAAGAGGGGTTGTTCTGGAATAGTATTCTTTTGTTAAAGTTATGTGTTTGGCAAAAGAGTCATTCACCTTTGTCTAAAGAGGTGGGCACTGCCCAAGTAGGAATTCCCTTATTGCAACAAGTAGTAACCATCTTTGGGGAAAAGCAAGCCTCACCCATTAAAACAAATGTTTTGAAGGATAAGTAGGGGCAGCCTCCAAAGGAAGAGATTCTATTGTTGTGACAGAGGGTAACCATCTTTGGGCAACCCAATGATAGACATCGCCGAAGAAAGAGATTGATTTGCGGCAGCAAATAGAACCCTCTTCGGATAATAAGAAAGAGACAAGCCTCCCTCAATAATACCAATGTTTTGTCTTTGAGTAGTGTTCTTCTCTTGTCACAAATAGCTGTTCGTTAAAAGTTGGGCCGACGGGAAGACTGAGTACCGCGTAAGATCCCTTAAAATAACAAGAAGACTAGTATCGTTAACATTAGATTGGCAAGATGACAAGTAGTTGTGAACACCCAAAGAAAAGCATAGGTAGGGGAGAGGAGGGGCAGCCTCGAAACTCTATCCTATGTCTGGGGGCATGCAAACTTTTGGAATGTGAGCAAGGGACGACTATTTATTTTTTAAATTTTTAGGTCCTCCCTTTAAACCTGTAGGTCTAACCCTTTAAACTCGTAGGATTAGCCGATTCCGACCATGCATGAAGAAAGTCTGTGGGGCAAAGGTAAAAACTTGCCAAAGTTGGAGCATAGCTTCGTGAGATAAAGCTCCTTAAAAAATAGCTATCTCACAGGAGGCGTTCTTATTCTATGACTGGTATATCGAGCAGTTTTAGCACATAGTTCATGCTCGTTAAAAAATAAACGCAAGATCCGAGCAGTTTTAGCGCATAGTTCATGCTCGTTAAAAAATAAACATAAGGTTATGAGCAGGCTTGCCTTTAGAGTTCAAGCTCATTCAGAAAAAATGAACCGGTAAATACCCTTTTGAGATCGTAAATTCATCAGCCATAAAAGCCTTGGTCGTGTTTGTGCACCGTCACCTCCACCGTCATTTGGCCGATCATTCACTTCCATTTGTGTGTTTACCCATTTTGAGGAACATCTGCGAAGAGTGATTTCACCTAGCCATCCTTGTGACACTGCCGTGATTGGAAAATTCCAACTTGTACCTGGAATCAGTTGCTATCCCTGTTTATCACTCGTTCCTCAAAAGACGAGTCTTCTTTGAGCTCTTTTCACTGACTCGTAAAATATGAAAAGTTTGCCGAGTTTTGGCCTTCCAGCTCGTTAAACGACCGGAAGAGCTATCCCTCATTTAGACTTTAATCTTTTTGGACCTGAGGGATTATTACACAAAAAGATCGAGCGCTTGTCTTGTTCGGCTCGTTAAAAGTACTGAACACCCATCCCTTCTGTATTGTTTTATACGTTTTCGGACTTAAGGGATTAGATGACGAAAAAGGAATTATGGAGTTAACTTTCTGTACCTTTTCAGACTCTCTAAAAATGAAAAGGACCGAGTTTTCCTTGTCGTTAGACTCGTTAAAATGATTAAATAGCGACAAACTTGTCTTTAGACGAGAACGAGTTTCCCTATCGCTAAGCTCGTTAAATCATAGCGATGGGCTTGCCCGAAGGGCAGGTTATAGAACAAGCATATGTTATCCTCCTCAAGCTTGACAAAAATAAAGAGGTACTGGTCAGAAATGACTGGGGAAAAATTGGGAGAACATCGAAGCTTAATGGTAGCAAGTCGCTCTTGAACATGACACTTTTCCTCCGTACCACATCGGGTTGGGTTGTTTCATTCACCGGTCTCATCACCATGGTCTTCGCCAAACCATCCACATTTTGGGGTAATGCTACCGATCCATCGCATCAGTGTCGTTATATGTTCAAGAGAGGTCATTCTGAAAGTGTCAACCGTGTCCCATCCACTGCCATACATTATCCTTCATCCATTCATGATCGCCACCCTGAATCATATATCACAGTTTGTTTTCACCTCCACTAAAATCATTAGCTCCGTTCCGTGTCATTGATGTGGGATTCATTAAGGCCCTCCTTTGACGGATCGCTTCTTGTTGACTTCAGCTCATTATCCAAGAAGTTGATCTAGGAACAACCCCATCAGTACTTTGAAGCTTGCATGCCTCAAAGGCAAGTTTCTCACTTCCGGCGACAGGTATACATCAATGACCTTCGACCAGAAGATTTTGCGTGGCGTTCGACGCCAAGTCCTTTATTCACGCCACGTGAATTGTACTGCAGTACCTTGAGGGTCATTATCATTATCGGTGATTCCTCTCGCGCTTGTTAACGGTTTTCATCATTGACCGGTAATCAAGCGATGTCTTTCCATGTTCGACTTCAGCGAAATTCTCACATGGATCGACTTGTACTTAGAGTGAAGATCGAACGAGTTTGAAGACCCCGGATCTAGTTTCATCCATCCGGGCTGCGATACATATTCAGGAAATATAAAAGCATTTGTCATGTACATCATTGCAGCAGATGATCATCCTACTCAAAGGATGATAATTTCAGCAGAAAATTATCAGTCTACCATCAGACGATCGTCTGTTCTATGTACCAAAATGTATTTATAAAGCTGAGCATGGGAATGCCCGCCTCAGCTAGATCATGAAAACAGAATGAAAAATAATGTATTGTATTGTATTGTATTACAGGGCACCTCTCAGCACTTGAATGAACTTCGGACCCTCTGGATAAAGCATTTCACCCGATAAACGGCCTCATACTTTAGGGGGCAACTGTTATAGACATTTTTGTGCCTCGCAGCATGGAGCATGAAATGTCGATAATTACAGGGATCCAAAGTCCCTAAACATGTTGTTCTTACCCCTAGAGGAACAAGGTCAGCAAACCACAGCACTTCCTATCAGTTCTCCACCTGAAAACACTCAAAAACAGGCTATTTTTGGATCATGTCAGCTGCTCCACTGAGCATCTGCGCTGAATGTCAACTGCTCCTCCTTGTACCTGCACTGAAAGTCAAAACCAATGAAGGCTACCTGCGCTGGGCGAGATTGGCCAAGTGGCACAGTCATTCTACAAGGTGTCAACTGCCCAGGAAGCTTCCAAACTGACACTTGGTTCAAGGAATTCGCCCTGTGATGAGTAAGAGGTACTTGATCTCCATGTGTAAGCAAGGATCTCCAAGTGGACTTAAGAACTGAAGAGGGAAAGGACACAAGGCAGCTTTATGTCAGTCTCAAGCTGACTCATCCTTTCTTCTTCTATCCTATATATAGAGCTCTTCTATGAGGTCTAAGGAGGCTGGAATTTTGTGTAAAGTAAGGAAGTGCTGTTGGTTTACAGTTAGAGCTATTGGGTGATTGCTTTTATAGAGGAGAAGAGGAGATTTCTTGCTGCTGGGGAGGTGCTGCTGGATTGGAGCCATTGATGGTTGTAACCTTCTCAGAACCCTTTTACTTCTATCAATAAAGCTTTGAATGTTCTCCTATATACTTGTATTGCATTGATGTATTGTATTTACTTGTATATCTGATTCACTCTAATCCATGCATCAGTTATGAGTACATGTTTCTTGTAGTTTCCCTCTCTTGTTTGTGCGGGATCTTTGTGTAGCTGGGCCGACAAGAGAACAAGGAGCTGGGAACAAGGGACGAAGAGAGAGGACAAGATCGACAAAAGCGAAGGATATCGGTTGGTCAATCTTTTCTTCCTTCTCTGTACTTTCATAAAGGAAAATATCAAAGCTTTACTTTCAGTTGTTGCTAAGGAACTATCACCCTTAGAGTAGGGATAGGGTCATTCCAAGTCGGATACTTTTCCCCACAACAACTCCCCACGGGTAATTAATGGTTTTCTTATATATTTTGAAGGGTTTACTCAGTTTATTCTTCTACATAGTTCAATCCACACCATCTTGTCTTCGGGGTCTTTAGGACATTGGGCGAGGGTTGGTGGGTTTCCACACACATGAATTTCTTCAGTTGTGCTTCAATACTCAAGGTGTGGTCTTAATCATTTCTTCAGCATAATTACCTGTCCGTCGTTGAGGGATTTTGTTATCAGGGTTTCCAAACCGATATCGAAATCTATATATGTCGTGGCTGAAATTTTATTTCTCTTTTTATTTTGTTAAATCTAAAACATTAAGCTTCAAAGTTGAAACTCCTCCTCTTTGAACTATATTTCATGACGGTTGTTTTGGAAGTTTTGTATCTACATTCGTACTACATATAAGATCTGGGTCATCCTCTGTCTCACTCTAATTTAGTTAGTTTTTTGGGTATTCATTATATTCATATATATTGCCATGTTAAATTAAGTGAGATGTTTCTCCTTTTTGCTTTCCGATAGTATGGTTTGTTTTTCATAGTATTATATACACGTGCATTAAGTCATGTACTATGCTTCCTTATTTCAATTGTGTACTAAGATTTCTCTAATTAGTTTTGCGATGCAAAGCCAAAAATGCTCGACAGGCATTCCTAGCTTACCTGAGATGAGTTAGAGATTTTTGGTTATGAGGTTAGTTTGCATTGTACTGAATTTACCTACAATTGAATGATTTTAGAACGAAGCTTGATTTTTATGCACCAGCGTTTTTATGTTAATTGATTGTAGAGTTTTTCCTACAATTTGGAGCACATAGCCCAACCCAGTCCTCGACTTCTTTGAGTTACTCAGGATTTTTCAGGACTGTTTCTCTGTAGGGTTCTCTCCTTGACACAGAGAAACCAACCTACAACTTAATCTGGTCTTCTAGTTATTGTTCTACCCACGACTTGGCTATTGATATTTTGTGATTCCCTGGTGCTCGACTGTAACTTTTCCTGATAATTCTGGAACTAAAATTCCCTTTAGTAATTCTTAGAGTCCTAACATGACCAAATCTTAGGTTAACAACCTACTTAAGTTAGGTGTTGTTACAAACAGTTTAATTCACTAGTATGAAATATATATCCAGTAATAGTTCTTGTTGATATCTATTAGCAAACACAAGTACCAAATACATTTTCATAAATATAGGTATAGTACCAACAATAATTTTTATTAGTGTCTTTAATAAACTCAAGTAACAAATTAACAACAATGTTCTTCGATTCCTTTCAAAATCATTGTGAGCATTTCTAAATAAAATAAATACTCTAATAACTATCAACACAGATATGCTTTTATACCAAACTCTACTTACTACAACATGCACAGTATTCTTCCATTGTTCATGATTCCATTTGCCATTCACTTTTCCAACAACTAGAAAAACAAACATTAGTTGGAATCACCAACCACAAAATCACGCGGAGCCGAATGCTCCTCCCAACCTATGAAAACCAGCTACTCTATTGGTGCTCCTCCCGAGCTGATTTGATATCAGGAAACAAGTACTATAGACCACCTGGTCCCAACTAGCTTCAGCCATAGGTCCTTTAGGAAGTCCCACTAGCCAACGAGCTTAAGGAATTAAAATTTTATTCCATGTCTGCCCATGAAAAACATTCTCATTCCATTATCTTTAGTTCTTCTCTCTCCTTAGGTACCGAATACCCTCTTAGTTTCCCCCTTTTCCTTTTTCTCAGGGACCATGAGCGCGTGACTATTTTTTCAAAAGTAAAGTGTTTCCAAATATGAAATCTTTTCTTTTCATTCTGTCCCCCCAACTCTTGGCTGCTTTTTTTATGAAAGTTATTTATTTATTTATTTAACACAATTGCCTATAACTTTACATTAATTACATCACATCTTAATATTGATTTAACTTTAGTAAAGTAAATAAAGTAAAATAAAATGAGGTAATTTGAGAAAATTATTCTATCTCAGAAGAATGTTACATTATCCATAATGATTTGAACTTATTCAACACTCTTTAAAATAAATAAAAATTATGTAATGTAACATAAAAATTATGTAATATAACAATCAATGTTGAAGAACTTTTCCAAAAATTGATCCTTATATTTTTGTTAAAATAATTTTAAATATTAAATTTAATAGTTTTAATAACCAATAACATATATTCGAATACACTTTTAATATTATTTTTTTCCCTTTTAACATTCCATATAATTATAAGATTACATTCTTATTATATGGAAAATCATGAAAAATAAGATTACATACCTTATTATATGAAAAATCATGATTTCTCATGATTTTTTTTATTCTATCTATTATTAATTATTTAATTTTTTAATATTATGATTTTAGAAAAATAATTTATTTTCTAAAATTATATATATATCCACATTCCATATTGAAATACACCTAAAACACAAATTTTAAAATTACATATTAAGATATATTTGATTGCTATTATATCAAAAATAATTTTCCATGATTTTAAGGTCGTATCAAATCCATAGAGACTTTCACTATGACCACATCCACTAGCTCTATGAAACAACTCTTTTTTCTCATGAATTTCAACCAAAACTTATAATCAACGGCTTGCACAGTTAAAGACATGATTTTTTAAGGCAATCATTATCATTATGGATTCACTACCAGTGCCTTCCAATCACCTCCCCTATGTACTGTTGTAATCACACTACCAGTGACTTCCAGCCACCAACCTTAAGTACTGATCCAAGCAAAAAAGTCTTATTTTGTTACACTATGTTGAAAAATGTTAACCAGTGAGCAGTTTCTCCTGCTGCTTTTCCACGTTAGTACAACACAGGCAGCCATCTCCACAGCCTTACAGCTGTCTATAAATTGTTTTATTCATTGCACTTATTTGCAGTGTTATTTGTTCTTTTCCATTTTAGGTATGTATAACATATTTTCAATTAATATCTTGAAAATCTAAATGACTACATGTATTATCTATCAAATCATTTTACTATTATATATATATATATATATAAAAAAAGAAACCAGCATTAATTTGTAAAAAGACATGTCATAATCTTCAGTTCACAATAAACTTTTCAGTGATTACAAGGTTTTTGGAAGTGCGCATCTATCTGTATTTTCAAATATCATACGATTATGGATAAAAAACAATTAAACCATTGATATAAATTAATAAAATTAAATTAAAATTCTACTCCTAAAACATTCAAGTAACAAATACAACTATATATATATATATAAAAAAAAGAAACCAGCATTAATTTGTAAAAAGACATGTCATAATCTTCAGTTCACAATAAACTTTTCAGTGATTACAAGGTTTTTGGAAGTGCGCATCTATCTGTATTTTCAAATATCATACGATTATGGATAAAAAACATTTAAACCATTGATATAAATTAATAAAATTAAATTAAAATTCTACTTCTAAAACATTCAAGTAACAAATACAACTTTAATATTTTATGGAAGTGTTCCGTTTCGTTTACTAGTGCGCAGATTACCAGGTTTGGCTTTAATGCCAAATGTGTAAATTCCCAAAGTTTAAATCTAACACACATGTGCATGGACTACCAAGTTTAAAATTAATGCCTAAGTGTGTGGATTATCAGATTTGGATTTTCGAGAGCTAATCGATTTCATCTTTAGATTTCAAGTTTTAGGAAATGTGACGACTTTCGGGTTTTGATTTCGATTATGAGACAAGTTATCATATTTCAATGTAATGGATTTTAGGTTTTACTTTCTAGTTAATTGATTCCAATTTTATTTAATATAATGGATTTTAGGTTTTAAATTGAAGTGCGTGGAATGGATTTTAGGTTTTAATTATTAGTTAATTGTTTTTAGGATATAAGTACTATCTTTAATTGATTTTAGATTTGATTAGGTGTTTGGATTATTAGATTTTAATTTAATTGATTGTAAAATTTATCTTACTGTGTTAATTTTAATTATTAAGTTTATTCATATTACATATCTTTAAATATATATATATATATATATATATATTTCTTTTAGAAAGATATATTATTAATTATTAAATATGTTTAATTTATTGGAATAATTAATGTGTTAATTTAATTATTAAACTTATTCATATTAGATATAATATATATATATATATATATATATATAAAACTTATTTTTAATTATTAAATTTGTTTAACTTATTTATTGTGAGAGGGTGGAAATGGCACAAACAACAAGGCAGAAGTTATAGCACTTTGGGTTGTTCTTGTGTTTGTTGAATGGTAAGGCTTGGAGGATTTTCATGTCCATGGACATGGTGTCTTTATTGTTTTGGAACCTAGCAAATATTATTATTTCTAGTGGGAGGGTGGAAATGGCACAAACAACAGGGTAAAAGTTATAGAACTTTGGGGTGTTCTCCTAATTACCAAATAGTTGGGATCAGAAAATTTTCATGTCCATGGTGATGCAAAAAGCAGCATTAACTGGGTTAAAGACTTTTTGTAATTCAATCCACCTATCTTATCCCACTATATAAAGACCCTGTTAACGACTTTTTAGAACATTTCCTTTCACTACATATACAAAAAAACAAAATCAGGTTTTTGATCTCCTTTCTAAGAAGGGTATTTCTAAAGAGCTGGGTAAGTTCTTCTTTGTTATCTATATCCAGAATGCTGTCATGAATGTTGGACAAATAAATAAATTTTGCACAGAAAGCACATCCAATTCGCTAAAAAAATTATTTTGATTACAACTTTTAAATTTGATTGAATGCACAAGTCAAACAAATGGTGGATATAGCTGTAACACCTATGTTGTTTTATATTGGATGTATAGAGTTCTACTAGATACTGACAACACATATAAATGCTATTAAAATAAACAAAATCAGATTTTTGATCTCCTTTCTAAGAAGGGTATTTTTAAAGAGTTGGGTAAGTTCTTCTTTGTTATTTACATCAAGAACGTTGTCATGAATGTTGGACAAATAAATAAATTTTGCACAGGAAGCACATCCAATTCGCTAAAAAAAATTATTTTGATTAAAACTTTTAAATTTGATTGAATCCACAAATCAAACAAATAGTGGATATAGCTGTAACACCTATGTATAGAGTTCTACGAGATACGGACAACACATCTAAATGCTATTAAAATAAAACTTTAACAACAGATGTATGAGCTGGAAATACAGAGAAGACACAAAATCGCGAACAAACATATTTAAATTACAATTCAGATCATACATCACAATATGTACTCTCAGAATTCGGAGAAAACACATCAAAGGTATGGGGCGCTTTATTTTATTAAATTCGTCAGAAAAATTATCAGAACAAATTAAAAATTAGAAGTAAAATTTATTTAGTCATGTCCACAGGACCGAATCAATCATGTACCTGTATCTGAATTTGACAATGATCGCCCATCCAAAACAATTGTCAGGTCTCCCACACCAACTACGTCACACAATTGAATGCTATTAAAATAAAATAAAAGCTATTTAATAATTGTTTAAAAGTGGCCCCACAATTTGTTGCTGTGAAGGGTGTGGATTTTTTTAGCCTCAAAACACGAAACTGTTTACGATAGTCCAAAGTTAGAGATTTTGGCTTTTGGATTTTTATTAAAGGTATATTATAAATAATTTTTTCATATTACATAAGATTATAAAATTTAACTTTTCACTCTCTCTTTTAAGTTCATACAAAAAAACGCAATATTAATATTATGAGTTTAATGGTGGAGAGTATTTGCTTTTTTTTTAAGATTTAGTTTTTATGTTTTTATGCAATCAAATTACAGTAATATTATTACTACTATTATTAATCATGATAAATTATTTATTTTCATATTTTTACGAAGTGTTTTTAGATTTTTAAGTAAGATGGATCCTAAAATAAAATATACAAAACACCAAATATCATTTTTATAAATAGTAATCTCAAACTATGAGGATTAAGTATAAGGGAGATTAGGTATAAGAACTTTTAGATGATCTTCTTACAAGATCTTTTTCGACGGGGCATGCCAAGAGAGAAAATGAGGATGTGGTATTTTTATTGTTTTGGAACCGAGAAAATATTATTATTTATTGTGGGAGGGTAGAAATGGCACAAACAACAGGGCAGAAGTTATAGCATTTTGGGGTGTTCTTCTATTTGTTAAATGGTCAGGATTAGAGGATTTTCATGTCCATGGATGTGGTGTCTTTATTGTTTTGGAACCGATCAAATATTATTATTTCTAGTGGAAGGGTGGAAATGACACAAACAACACGGCAAAAGTTATTGAACTTTGGGGGTGTCTCCTAATTGCTAAATAGTTGAGATCATAGAATTTTCATGTTCGTGGTGATGCAAAAAGCACCATTAACTGAGTGAAGGACTTTTTGTAGTTCAATCCACCTATCTTATCCCACTGCCACGTATAAAGACCCTGTTAAGGACTTTCTAAAACATTTCCTTTCACTACATATACGAAAAACAAAATCAAGTTTTTGATCTCCTTTCTAAGAAGGGTGTTTCTAAAGAGCTTGGTAAGTTCTTCTTTGTTATCTACATCCATAATGTTCTCATGAATGTTGGATACATCAATAAATTTTGTAGAGGAAGCACATCCAATCTGTTAAAAAAAAAATATTTTGATTAAAACTTTTAAATTTGATTGAATCCACAAGTCAAACAAATGGTGGGTATCACTGTTGGTTTTGTATGTTGCTGGTTTCTTTGAAAATATTTTGTGTTTTTCTCATAAGAAGCGTCAACAAATAGTGTTTTAGAAATATTACCTTTTGAGGTTTTACCAAGATCTTTGTGTCTGATTTGTAAAAAAGTTTCTAGAAGTTTTTCTTTCATTTCTCCTTCTGTGAGCATCTTTATGCCTGCAAAATTTTTTGATTCATCATCATCAATAGTGTGTGCCATACACACTTTCTCTTTGGCTGGTTCCTTTTCTGTTTCTGTTTCTGAGCTAAAGTCTGAGTCTGTCTCAGAAGGGTTGCAGTTGCACTCATCAGTATCTGTGAAATTGCAATGTTGGACATTCACCTGTTCTTCACTATGTTCAGACTCAGAAAAAATCGAATCAGATGATCCTGATGAACTACAACAATTTAGCTTCATCAGGTGTACTTCTTCCTTGAAGTGGATTCTAGGTCTTCTAGAGGCATATTATTGTGTCTTTTTGCCTCTATTTTCCCTTGACTCTCTTCCTTGAGGACATTTGTTTGTAGTATGTCCAGTCTGTCCACATAACCAACAGGTAATCATATTTTTTCTTTGAGACTTAAGATAGATATTTGTGGGCTCATAGTAGTGTGTTCTGGGCACTATTTTATATGATCCTTTCTTCTACCTATTTGACTTATGAGGATGACTTTTAGCTGATTGTTTATGATCTTTCTTCTGGGCTTTTCTATGTTTTCTTCTTTTCAAAATTGGATCATAGTTAATCAATCCATATTTACTACATATGGATTTGATGTTGGGTAGTCTGGACATCTTTTGTAAGGAATTATTGACTTTCATGCTGGTGCAAAGTCCTACCAAGGCTTTTGTTATATTGCAAGATATCTCTCCCCGTGTGTAGTTTTCAAAAGAAGTTTGGAACACTTATTGTTCTTGGATCTATTCAACAAATTTGGAGGGTAATGCTACTAAATATACTTGTTTCCATAGGTCATTCTGACTTTCTTTTACTTTGTAAATTCTTTGTGTCCAATCTCTGTGGAAATCTTCATATTGGGACATTTTCTTACATTTGAGATTCATGACGATCATCTCATGTTTATTTGCAATTTCTATTGTTGCTCCACACAAATGTTCTAGGATGAAGGAGGTTAATGTTGCAATCATATTGTTTTGGGGGTCACCATTTTTATTGTCTATAACATTTTTAGCTTCATCCTTAACAAATTATGCTTCCATTTTTTGAAGTAATATAGGGGAAGATTCTACTTCCCACCATCTTTGTAGGGTACCTTTAAAGCAATGGATGAGAGTTTTGCAAGATTTAGTTTCAGATTTTCCTCTCATACACATAAGCTTATATTCAGTGTGCATCTAGTCAATCATTTGCCTGATTTGACCTGCACTCAAGCCATAAATATTCCATTCTTTATAAGATCCAAACTAAAAGGTATGGGTTTCTGGCATCTTTCCCTTGCCATTAAGGTCAGGAGCTGGATATCTAGTGAATTAGCTAGACAAAGGTTCATATATAGGCAAAAGATGTTGTCCTAAGGATCCTGGCTCTTCCTCTTTGGTCATGGTCCTTGTGAAAATAGAATAGGATTCACTAAAAGATTCTTTTGTGCCAGTGTATTCCTTTTGTTTTTCTTGAGGAAATAGGAATGGAAACCTTTCTACAGGTTTTGTGGCATGATGAATGAGTACATGGTGGCTAAACAACATGGAGGTAGGGATATCCTTATCTTTGGGAGCTTTTGCAACTTGCTCAAAGTTTTCAGATAGTTTACCCATAAGAGTATGAGTACATTCAAACTCATAATCTACCTTTCTCTCCATGCTTTCGATTTGTGTAACAAAACCTTTTAATACAGAAACTGAAAAGTTGACATCATTCCAAGTTCTATTCACACTATGTACAATGATTGATAGTGAGTCAAAACATTCCTTTTGTTTAGAATTTTTTACCATATTCATTTCTAGTCCTTTAATTGTTGTATTTTTCTAGTTTATTTGTTCACTGGCCTTCTGGATCCTTCCATCTATTCCTAGGGCTAAATCATCTTTTAATACTCAAGAAATGGCCTTGTCTGAGTTTCTAGTTTCTCCTAGCATGATTCCCTTGTATGGAGGGAATGTGGTATTTGGTTCTAACTTGCTTCCATCACAAGTTGTCCAGAAATGGTTTTTTGCAGATGATGTTTCTGCATATGTCATATGTACTTCTGGTTGTTCCTTTAATTTATTCCAGACATAAAAATAAATCCATGACTTTTTTTCTTCCCATTTGATGGTCTGATGCTCAATTTTTTGATTGTGAGCATCAATGGTTACCAGGGTGCTGGATTTCAACTCTTGACTGGGTGTATGCAAAATGGCTAGATATAATGTGTTGGTGTGCCTGAAACACCCTCTAGTATGAACTGCAATGTTTTTCATTTTTCTTTTCATATCAAAACCACTGGTTTTGATTTATAATTGGAGGATGTACTTAATGTGTTCATCATATACATATACTGAGAAATTTGGGTGGCAATCAAACCATACAAGACCATTTGATAAAGGAGCCATGATACCACCAATTAATGAATCAGTATATCTGTTATGCGTGAGATCTCTGATAGTAGCCAAAACATATGTATTAAGCCCTCTCTGGGTTAAAGAATTTATGCCCACCCTGGATACAACCAAGATGTAGATAATAAGAACCATGTCTTCGAGCTTCTTCCTGAAGCTTCTTAGGATATAAAAGGGAAATCGTTTGAATGAATTCATCATTTTCTTGGATATGAGAGACACATTCTTTAACAGTGACTCTAGTTATAGATTTCAAGTGAAACACAGATAAATCACCATAAACTTCTAATGGGCTTATGGAAGGGAGAGTCCATTGGGTTGATGACTCACTTTCTATTAACTCTATTTCTGCATAGTTAATCATTGAAGATGATGCACTATGAAACAGATTTGCCATATCATAATTATTTTTTTGTGTTTATTCTTTCTGAAGTTCTATGAAAGAAACAAATATTCTTCATTGTTCCTATTATCTTTTAAGACAGTTTAAAATAAAAATACTTATAGAGCCATATGTTACTAGCTCTGATACCAATATGGAGCAGGGGCTTCCTCCAAAGGAGAAAATGAAGCTTGTTGTGAAATTTATGTCTTCTGTGATGAATACACGGACTCTTACAGGAACCCGTACTTATACAAATATAACTTTAAATAACATAAACTTAATTTGTTTCAATAAAAACAAATATTATGTCATGAATTCCAAATATTACAGCACTTAATTATTGACCAGTCAATAAAATATATTACGAGTAAATACATGCCATCAAATTCCAAGACTGCCCATGCATGTTTTGCGCTGTTTGAGAGGGTAGTAATGACGTTTTTGTTAAAAAGTGAATAGTCAAAATACGTTCTATACCTTTCAAAACCCATCACAAAAAACAATTTTTTAAAATTTTTAAACATAGAATACGGTCAAAACGCCTCATGACCATCATTTTGGCCATCAGATTCCAACCCTGGTCATTGCAGCCATGACGGCTTGCCGAAAGAATAACATAAGTCAGATTTGGTTGCTACTCCTCCTACTTTTTCTTAGGCAGTTTATTGTCACTGAGCTTCTTCTCGGGCGGATTTTTGTCAACATGCTTCTTCTCCAGTTCTTAAGAAGGTCTGATGCTCACCAATTGAACGAATCCAAATTTTCTAAGACTAGTCGTCACACACACCGGATCTGCATCCCCAATTAAGGTCATCTTGTTATGTCATCACCCGCCATAGAGACCACACCTGTAAGGGATCCATGGACTTGCTGGGATTTAGCATAAATTTCTTGCAACCCTTAAAGCACAAAAACCTAACTATAGTACATAATAAATAAAGGAGGACTTCGCCTTGAATCCCTGGAACTATCTTCATGACTCTTAGTTTGCATTTTTTCAAAATTTAGCTCCACTTTCAACACCATTTTCTACAAAATCATGGGCATAATTCACATCAAATAATTGCTTAGATATTAAAATGAGACATCAATGATTGCTAGCCTACCTGTGACATCTTTGACAATTGCGGGTAAGTCGTAATACTGGAGACCTTTTGGACGAATCCCTTCACTTTCTGCAATCTCCGTTGTCAAAGAGGCCTCAAAAAATTAATTGAATCCTTGGAAACATGTTCATGATGTTAACAAATCCTTGATGTTCTCAGATGGCAGTAGTGGTTAAGGGACGAGGGATTTTATTTTTATAAACTCTTCTTGAACCATAATGAGAAACATGCTTATTAAAATAAGCTAATTACTCATGCATTAGGAGTTGGCTAAACATAGAGAGTAAGTTAACTAAGTGATGGAGTGATTGAGTGTTTGAGTGTTGAGTCGAGTCAAGTTAAGTTAATGATTACTTTTAGTGTGTGGTTGCATGTCAAGATATTTTAGGCAAGTTGCTACTTCGAAAAGGTTAAATACCCTTCACCGTATTCATTGTAAGTGTCATGTTTTGTGTGATCAATAGAAAAGCATCAACTCGTGTTTTATGTGTGAATTCATGCTTTGTCTCCTCTGCTTTCCCAACAAATTGGTATCAGAGCGAGGTTACAAAGAGCGAGGGAAAATGGATTAGCATCAATCTGTGTGAGAGGAGAAAGATGTTTTTCTCATGGTGTTTAAACATTAACACATCCTACTGTGGTATACAAGGCATTATAACGCAGAGGATCTCAGCAAAGATCCGCATTAACAGTGCTAAACTTAGCGCGATTTCCATGCATGCTGATTCCTTTGGTGTTTAAAGCATTATACGAATAGCATGGGAGTCCGCCGCCATGTAAGGCGATAGCACGTATGTCATCACTATAATTGGTGCATTAATCAACCAAAGAACATACGTAATTGTTAAGTCAAAGGAATCGTTTTGCTCACGTGGGTCTTTCTTTTGGTTTGGAGCACGAAAAAAAATATAAAAGGTCATGTTGTTTATTAAAAGATCAACTTCACGCGGTCTTTTTTAATACGTGAGGATTATAAGCTTGTTTGTTATTTTTTTAAAGGTGTGGTGGTTTTCTTTTTTTAATTAAAAGACATAAAATTTGGGATTTTTTAACAAAGGAGAAATTTTAGGGTTTTTATTGAAAGGGTTTTAAAATAGAAATTTTTAGAGATTGATGGCTTTCTCAAATTTCCAACCCCATTTCCCACCATTTACAGGGAAGGATTATGACGTTTAGGCCATTACGATGGCAACCACGTTGCAGGCACATTATTTTTGGGATTATGTCCAGTTTGGGTTTTTAGAACCTAAGGATGAAGCAACAAAACGAGCTCTCAACAATACAAAGGGAACAATGGAAGAAAGACAAGAACAAGAATGCACAGGAATTGCAGCTTATTTAACAGGGAGTGGACCAAGAAGTGTTCCATAAGACTATGATTACGTCTTCAGCAAAAGTAGCATGGGATACTTTGGCGACAAACTATACATGTATGGTCAAAGTCAATATTGTTAAGTTGCAGAATACTAGGAGAGATTTTGAAAGTCTGCAGATGAAGGAGACAGTGGATATCGATTCTTTCATGAATCGGGTCATAAATGTCGTAAATCAGTTAAAGATTTATGGTGAATAAATTAAAGATCAAACAATGGTTGAGAAGGTCCTCGGATCTTTGTCTACCAAATTTGATGTTGTGGTAGAAGCCATAGCAGAAGCCAAGGATTTGGCATCATTGAAAGTTGATGAGCTGATGTGATCACTTCTATCACATGAGGCAAAGATAGACAGAAATAATTATTCCACTTTAGACACAGCTTTCAAACGTCAGTTTTTTATTTCAAGAGATAGAGGTCGAGGTAGAAGTAGATCGATAGATAGAGGACAAAGCAGAAGATATGGTGGTCAGAGAGGTGGCCGAGAAGACCATGAACATGAAAGTGGAAGCAACTACAAAAGCTTCAACAATAATCAAATAGTTGACAAATCAAAGGTGAGATGTTATTATTGCTATAAATTTGGTCACTATGCTCATGATTTCAGGAAGAAGATAGATGATCAAGTGAACTAGAGAGCTAGTGTCACTACAGAGAGTACTAAATCCTTGTTCCTAGCTTGCCATACCATGCATGAACCTTCTGCTAGTGTGTGGTTGTTAGACAGTGGTTGCATTAACCACATGACATGCAACAAGGATTTGGTTGCAAATTTCGATCAATCTGTGAAAGCAAAATTAAAGTTGGGGATTGACAAGACTTTGGAAGTAGATGGAAAAGGAGTGGTCAACATTCTGACCAAGCAGGGGGAGCCAAAGACAATCTCAGAGGTATGTTATGTTCCTATTCTCAAACATAATTTGTTAAGTGTTGGTCAATTGACATAGAAAGGATACATAGTTATCTTTCAAGGTCAAGAATGTGTTATATATGACAAGCCCCCAAGCAAGCATCTTATAGCAATGGTGCAGATGACAAGGAACATATTCTTTCCTCTAATTATGAATTACAGTGGTTAGGTGAGTTCTTTTACAGTTGCGTGTTTTGATGATTATTGGTTATGGCACTTTCGATTTGGACACTTGCACTTTTGTGGTTTAATATTGTTGCAACAAAAACAAATCGTAAGAGGATTACCTCCCATCAAATAACCTTCTATTACTTGTGAGTGTTACATCTTGGGAAAGAAACACTGTGAAAGTTTTCCAAAGGGAGTTGCATACAGAGAAAAGCAACCTCTTGAGCTAGTGCATATAGACTTGTGTGGACCTATGAGGACACAGTCAATTGGTGGAAGTTGTTACTTCCTTACTTACATTGATGACTATAGAAGAAAGACTTGGGTTTACTTCTTGAAGTAGAAGTTTGAAACTTTTGCGAAGTTCAGGGAATTCAAAGCCTTAGCAGAGAACCAAAGTGATCTACAGATCAAGGTATTGAGGTTAGATTGTGGTGGAGAATATGACTCAAAGGCATTCCATGATTACTACAAACAACATGGGATCAGAAGACAATTTACAACCAGGTACACATCACAGTAGAATGGTGTAGCAGAGAGAAATAACAGGACAATTATGAACATGGCAAGAAGAATGTTGAAAGGCAGAAACTTGTCTAATGAGTATTGGGAAGAAGCAATTACATGTGTTATTTATGTGATCAACAGGTCTCCTACAAACAGTGTAATGAACAGAGTACCAGAACAAGCATGGTCAGGTATGTATTGTAGTGTATCTCATTTCAGAGTATTTGGATGTGTAGCTTATGCATAGGTGCCTAAGGAGCGAAGAGGAAAATTGGATGATAAAAGTGAAAAATGTATATTCACTGGATATAGTGAGCAGTCAAAAGCTTACAAATTGTATAGCCATGTCACAAAGAAGACCATAACTAGAAAAGATGTTGTGTTCAAAGAAAAAGAGTCATGGAATGGTACTATAGACAAAACAATTGATGCAAAAGTGCCACTGATGGAATAATATGATGTAGCAGAAAAGGAGTAGCAATAATCACACATGAAGACACCAAACAGAGACACACCAACAAGGAATCCAAGATTTTCAAAGCAACATGGATCTTCAAGTAGATCAACAGATCAATATTCTCCCATCAATCAATCAGGTGATGAATCAAGCAATGGTAAGAGAAAGATGATAAGTTTGAAAGATATTTATCATGATTTGGATATTAGTTCAAATATTGCATTGTTGTCATTCCAACCTTCTTCATTTGAAAAAGAAATTAGAGATGAAAATTGGGTGCAAGCCATGGATGAAGAAATTGAAGCTACTGAGAAGAATGATACATGGGATTTGGTTGATTTGCCAAGAGACAAAAATCTCATTGGTTTGAAGTGGGTGTACTAAACAAAGTTGAATGAGAAAGGTGAAATTGGTAGATTTAAAGAATGACTTGTAACAAAAGGATTCTCGTAGAAACCGGGAATAGACTTTGGAGAAATGTTTGCTCCAGTAGCTAGAATGGATACTATAAGAGCAGTTCTAGCCACAAAAACTCGGAACAAGCAGAAAATATATCAGATAGATGTAAAATCATCCTTATTTAATGGAATTCTAGAAGAATAAATTTATGTGCAACAACCTCCAGGATATGAAGATGAAAGTAACGAAGAGAAAGTTTACAGGTTGAAGAAAGCGCTCTATGGACTGAAGCCGGTGCCTAGAGCTTGGTAGAGCAGAATTAACAGCTACATGATCAATAATGGATTTTGCAAAAGCAACATTGAACCTACCTTGTACTCAAAGGAAAATGAGCATGGACAAATTTTGATTGTTTTCTTATATGTTGATGACATGATTTTTACAGGTGATTTTGAGATTGATGAATTTAAAGCAGCCATGATGAAAGAATTTGAGATGAAAAATCTGTCTCATGAAATATTTTCTTGGCGTAGAAGTTGAGCAATCTAAACAAGGAATTTTTATTTTTCAAAATAAATATGCCAAAGATTTATTGAAAATATTCAGGATGGAAAATTGCAAACCAATCCCTACACCAATTGCAATAGATACAAAGTTAAGCAAGGATGATGAAGGATTAGATGTCAATCCAACTCTATTCAAAATATTGGTTGGCAAACTCATGTATCTCACAACTACATGACCAGATATCATTCAAGGAGTGAGTTTGATTTCTAGATTTATAGAGACTCCAAAAGACACACACTGGAGTGCAAGAAAAAGAATTCTGAGATATATAGCAGGAACCAGAGATTGTGGCATAATGTATGCAAGCACAAAAAAGAAGGATTTGATTGGGTACAGAGACAGTGATTTTACATGCAGTTTGGATGATAGGAAGAGCACTTCCGGTTATGTGTTCCACCTTTGTTCAGGTGTGATTTCATGGGCATCCAGGAAGCAGCTCATTGTAACACTTTCGTCAGCAGAAGCAAAATATGTAGGAGTAACATCAACAACATGTCAAGCAGTATGGTTAAGAAGAGTATTTGATGGACTCAAGTAGAAACAATAAGGATCAACAAAAATATACTGTGACAACACCTCAACGATTGCACTATCCAAGAATAGGGTGTTTCATTAGAAGAGAAAACATATTGATACTAGATATCACTTTATTAGAGAACTTGTGAGCAATGGAGAAGTTCACTTGAAGTCTTGTAAATCTAGTGATCAATTGGTTGAGATATTTACTAAGTCATTAGCAAAAGATGTGTTTGAGTTTCATAGAAGAAACTTGGGTGTTGTAAGCCTAGCTGAGACATAGACAAGTAGGCATGTTTGAGTTGCCATGAGTCATGTTTTAGTTTAGCAGTCGTAATTAAGGGGGAGTGTTAAAATAAGCTAATTACTCCTGCATGAGGAGTTGGCTAAACATAGAGAGTCATATAACTGAGTGATTGAGTGTTTGAGTGTTGATTCAAGTCAAGTTAAATGATAGACGACTTTTAGTGTGTGGTTGCATTTGGTTGCATATCAAGATATTTTATGCAGGTCACTAGTTGGAAAAGGTTAAATACCCTTCACCAGGTTCATTGTAAGTATCATGTTTTGTTTGATCAATAGAAGAGAATTAACTCCTATTTTATTTGTGAGTTCATGCTTTGTCTCCTTTGACTTTCCAACAGTGTCGAGCAATCAATATCAGCCAGTAAAGCTCCAAATGGCTTCCAATTTCCTATAAGGCGAATGACAACAACAAGCCAATTTCTTTTTGACACTTTTTGTTTCGCGGAAATAAGTATAGCCCCAAATTTCCACGAAGAATAGAAATCCCGTAATCCAATGTTTCGACACATCATAATCAAGATGACTACTAAGTAGAACTAATTACAATGACCCCTTAACATAGTCGTGAACACCTTATTTCCCTTTTAAAGTTTAGAAATCGTTTTTAATGGAAGATGATGTAAATTTTTCAAAATTTGATACACTGATTTGTGATAAAGAAAAAAATCACAAAAATCTCTCCCTTATGAGCGTAGAGCTAAAGTCGTTGAGTGATCTAATTAATTTTTTTTTAGCGTAATTAGACACAATAACAAGTAGAAGATTAAGACAATGTTACAAGTAGAAGTTTAAAAGAATATAAACAGGAAAAAAATAAGATAGATAGATTTGTAAAAATAGCCCCAATATGAAGAAGAAGTTAAGAAGTTAAAACAATAATATGAGAAAGATAAGGCCATTAGCTAGATAAATATTTCAAAATTTTGATAAATATATATTGAAATTTTAAAGCAGATATAAATTGATTTAAGGTGTAATAAACCATGAGTATTAGAGGTTATAGTGATAGTGATGACTATTTTGGGACTAGTAAAGTTTCAATATTGTCATATTTGATATTAACTAAGAAGTAAAATGGAATTGAGAATAATATGTCAATGTGAAATGTTATTAACAAAAAAAAATGAAATGAAGTGTGATGTCATCTATGCTACTTTTTTAACAAGTTACTATTAGTAGATAAAAGGAACTATAAAGGATGGTAGATTTTTAAAACAGTTGATCTAAAAGGATAATTGAGGTTAGTTGTAGAAATCAAGTTTTACTAAGATGTTAGAATACTTATAAGTAAGCTTCTAACTTAAGAGACACTTTTTTATGCATTTTATCACAATAATGGATCAATATGTTTAGAGATTTAAGAATTCCCCACTAAAATGAAAAATATTGAAGGAAAGTGCATCTGTCATTCCTCCAAAAATTAATACTTGTATTTTTTTTTAGAAGCACTAGAATCATTTAATCCTTGTGAGCTTTACTCTTCCCATTACCATGCTTGTGGTCATCCATTGGTAAAGCTCTTTCGGGTCCTCGATCTGAATTGGACCATTATATATTTTTTCATACATCTCGATGCATTCAGAGTGGAAAAAGTGGAGGAATCAACTAACGTGACCAGTTTTACTAGTAAAACCCAATTTGGCATTACATGGTCTAAAACATTTTAGGAGTGTTTAAAGGCATCAAACGATGGTATTTTGGGTAGAAATGTGTCTCTTTATCACCACTCATTTTCATTTTCATTTCATTTTATGCCATTAAGAAGTTGACCTTCCTATTTTCACCACCGTAGTTCAAGAGGATGCCACGCTAGCCCCCATTATTAATGGAAAAGAGCCTAGCTACATGATTATGATGTAAAAGAATATGAAAGAGTTAAAATTGTAACTCTGATCAAGAATTTAGGTAGTCAAACCAAACCACTAGTGGGATATTGGGTTGTGTTGTAATTGAGCTAGTTGGAGGAAAAAGCACTCCATTCTTTCAAGTGCATTTGTTCTATAGTTGAGAAAAAATAGTTACGAAGTATAGGAGGTAGAGAAAACAGAGAGAAGTTGCGCACTATAGCAACCAAGAGGCCACAAGTCATGCTTCTTTGTACTCACAACCATATTTCCAGACAGAGAAAGAGAGTAAAGCAACCTCACCTTCCAATTGGATTTTTCTCCCCAAAGGGTTTCCCAAAGAAAATCTTTTGTCTGATGTATCTGTGAGATTTTATTTTTCCGTTCTTAATTTTATGTATAATTTTTATTTGCATGCATGCACTATTTAAAATAAATCTATAGATCCAAAAATCTACTAAAACTATAAAAGCGTAAAATTTCATATTTTAAATACAATATTGTTAGATCTATTGTGATGAAATGTCCAATGGAATATCCACGATAGTTTATGGATAATATCAGTATTAGAGAAAGTTTATTTGGGTATTCTATGGAGATTTGTAAGGGATCTAGATCAGCGGGACTAAAAATTGTAAAACCCTAATCATGGATGACGAATTTGTGAATGACCCTCATGATCCTGTAGATGTGATGTTTTCATAGTGTTGAGGCCTTAGATTTATACTGCTTCAACATGGGGGATAACCACCTGGTCTAGACCTTAAGGCAACTCCTTTTCTGTTTAAAGTGGTGGCTCTCACTGGGGATGATGGGACCAGTTTCCCAGAATGGGTTTTAAAATGAGAGTGGGTGGTTTTCGAGTGATTACAATAGAATAATGATAAATAAATGACCTATTCTATCATGCAAATCTCTAGGTAACTTAATCTAATATAAACCCGAGTATTTCTGTATAATATGTGATCTAAAAAGACATCTGCTTGACATGTGATAATAAAGATCAATCACGTGTAAAACATAGATGATAACGTGTAGAGATAATTTCTTTGACTAAATAGTTAGTCAAAGAAACGTATAAACTATATCACATATATGATGATTTATATATGAAAATAAACAATCTCAGCTAGACATCATACAATAGTACAATTAATGCTTAACAGAAAGAACATATCTCATATATAATTCATAAAAATAAAGTGTTGTTACTAATTAAACAGAAACATGACTAATCATACAAGATAGAAGTACCATATATGTGAAGTTCCGCTCATTTCACTAATGACATAGATCAACTCCTTTCTTCATATCAAATTATCTTTTAAGTATACAAAAGTGCATCAACAAATGAAAATAGTCTAATATTTAAAAGAAATGATCATGTTTCATAATTTCACCAAAGAATTCACAAACTTACAAAATTTCATTCTTTGCAAATGTTTTTGATAAAATTCTGGACCCTTCTCTAAATGCATGAGAAGGATATAAATACTATTCTACCTAATTCTCAAAAATAGATTATACAAAAATTTTAGGAGGTTTCAAACATCCTTCCTCCTAACTAGTTAACTAACTCTAAAAATAAAAAGTGACTTGATGAGTAGAGGCTATGATAATGACTTTCTGTCTGCCAGCTTGTCTTTCAAATCACATATATCGACCGTCAATTTAACTTGAGGAGGTACCCCAAACTGTGTTCTGACCTCTCCTATGAGAATTGCATCTATGAGAGGTGGCAACGTTCGCTGAGTTGAATGGAGTGAGCAGTTAAGGGTCATGATTTGACTGTGTCGTTTGACGAGGTATTGCCAATAAGACTCCCAATCAGTCTTTACTAAATTTGTGATTGCTTCCCTTAGAGTTTCCATTATTTCCTTCCATTTGTTACGTAAGTCATTTAGATCGGGTAGTCCTTTGGGTTTCCTTCCTTCACTAGGTTGGTGGCAAACAAAGTGTGGTTTACTGCCTTTACTATGTTCTTTGACACCTCGGCCGCTCTTGCCACTGTTAGTTCGGCTTATTTCATCCTTGCATCCCAATCTGTGAAAATAATGTCCTTGTGTGTCTCCTCGATCTCCGGTAGATTAGATTTCCTTCCCTCTTCTGTTTCTTGCCATTCGATGAATTCTGATATTCTTGTGTTTAGATCAGTAAAATCAGTTCTTTTCTCAATCGCTTTATCCGTTAGCTAGTCACTAGTGATCAGATAAGGAGCGATATATGACATCTTTTGGAAAAATTGTTCTTGTTGTTTTAATAAGTGATACTTTATCTCTAGCGCCTCTTTGATGAATTCCTCGATAGTAGGAACATCCTTGTATCTTTCCATGGCTTGCTGAAAGTCTTGAAGTTGCATGTTTTTGGCCGATATGTCTACTTCATGGCTTATCTTCTGCATGTCCATGCACTATTGCAATTGGGCCAGCTGCTCACTGGCTTGCCTATTCACACTTGCCTTCTTTTTTTTTAGCTATTGCTTGAGTTGTGTAATCTTCTCTTCCTTTTCCTTCAGCAAAACAAATATCTTGGTAGCTTTATCCATGGTGGCAGTTGCATATGCTCCTGTAAACTGTGACAATCTAGTCAAGTTTTCAGCTGGGTTGGAAGGGATGTCCTTCCAAATTATGTCCATCGGCTCATTCCCAGGTGGAGCTCAGGTGTTTCTATTCTTCCCCTTTTCCTCTGTCTCCTTACTACAACCTTATGAAGTGGGCTGTAGAACACATCAAGAGGAGGGATTTCAATCACCTTTAAGACAATTTCCGATGTGCACAGAGTGGGACTGATTTTAGTCTGCTGAGACATCATCACTTGCTCATCTATTGGTTAAGACTCTGTGTTTTCTGAACATGCAGAGAAGTTTGGGAATCTGTTGTCTTGGGAGTGTATTTTATAAAAATGGGGTATATAATGGGATTCCCAAATTTGTTTATGGCTGAGATGGATAGGGTAGGGGTCCATTTCCAACCCATGATTGGAAATTTAGTGTAGAAACAAATGGCATCCATAATGTAGGAACTGAAATAGAATGGAGGAAGGTTCTCTGGAGAGGAGGATCTCTTATGTAAATATTCGGTGATGACAGTGGCTAGGTTATCAGATAGGGTGGTGGCCCAATTCATAATGTGGGAATTGACACAGGCATCAATCAAAGGAATCCATTATATGCAAAACTTAGTGTTATTAGGTAACTCATATAGTCTACATAACATGGAAACTGCATATTTGTATGGGTTTGCCAAAGAGGGTATAGAATACATAACCGTTTTATCAAATTTGAACTTGTTCTCCAGTACCCTCCAGCCCTAGATTATCTTGAAAGGCTCTTCGCTCTTCTTTGCGAAGTTGGCCACATATGATTTATCATATATGTCCTGACAGTCGGGTATATGGTACATTTTCTTCAAGTCTTCCGCTTTGAATGACCCCATGAGTTCCATTCTCGAGTTCCTGAATTGCCTATCTTCAATAGTGAGGGTTTCCACCACCCACCTAATCATATCAGTGTATGGGAGGATTTTTTCTCTCGCTCTTATTCTGTGAAGAAAATAACAGGCATCATCCTTGAATTGGAGTCCCAAAGGTTTTATTGAGTCAGTCGTCACTTTTGTGACAATAATCTTTTGAAGCTCATCCTCAATCCTATTGTATATGACCTCTCAAGCTGATGCTCGTCCATCGGCACTGCAGACCATATCAAAGAATATAGGAGACTTTTCTAATAGCTCGGACTCTACAATGCTATGTTTTTTCTATTTCTACATCACTTTCCACAATGACATGTCTTTTGTAGCTTGCCTGAAATGGAAAAGATATATTCAACGCAGTCGATATAGGGAAATTAAGGCTGAAAACTCTATGCAATACATTGAATCATAGGAGGATTTCAAATGAGATATTCAGCGTTAACTAGCCATAACTTGAAACATCATTACCTCTCCTCGAGACGTTAAACATTAATTATCCTATCAAACCGTTCATTATTATATTAAAACAAAGTTACTTCCCACGCTTGGTGTTTTATTCGCGCATCGCATATTTTTAAATGTTGTTATTGCATGTTTATAATGCGAAATGCGATTGCAAATATCACAATATTACATTTCACAAATTGTTAACAGATGATAAAATGTCATGGATTATTTATTTGTGACTAGTACGAAATGCGATTGCGAATTGTTACGGTGTTTTGATCGGGATATCGCAACCGGGGGGTGATCCCATATCACAATTTATTTAAGGTGTTTATGATTATCACATGGAAAAATGTGATTTGCGATTTGCGATGAGGATCCTAAACTTGAGTTGTTTTCTAAGAGTTTTCAAGGAAATTTCGTAGAGTTAGGATTTGTTTTTCAAAGACTAAAAAGATTAAAAAGGGTCCCCATTTATATGTATAATATTAGCTATTAATATATATATATATATATATATATATATATATATATATATATATATATATATGGGGGGGTTGTTACATAGTACAACAATTGGCGATTCACTTGGGAGAACCAGTTATCTCTGATTGGTTTTCTGAAATTTCTAAAAACTTTCATAATCACTTACTCAATCTATTTATTCAACAACTTTACTCTTGTAGTGATAAAAAAATAAAAATGCCTAGATTAGTCGATATTAAGATTTAAAGAGATATAGCAGGTGTCTTCTACAGATTAGCTTTTTGGTGTTTACTCATTTATCACAGATAGAGCCTCTGCTACCAGCAGACATTCATAGCCTCGACAGGGTTATCTTTAACCAACAATAATTCGTTGTCCCATCTAAAGAAATTTTCAAAATTCAAAATTATATTCACTTTCTTTCAATCTCACTTGGATCTTGTCCTTTTTCCTTTTATATAATCTTTCCTTTTAAGTTTATTAAAAGACATTGTCTAGGCTTGGTAACCTAATAATGACAATGCCACCCACTCGCTGTAATTAAATTGAACAAGATGGCTCTTGATGAGACCCATTGTCCTCTGATTGATTAGATCATTGGCTATTACCCTGTTTTGGTAAGAAGTTTTGGTAATATCAATTTAATTATTTCCCTATGATCATGGTAAACAAGTTTGTAATGAGACTTATTATCTTCTAAGTTTTTCATATTTTAGAATTACACTCTGAAAAAGGAAAATTTTATCAGATGGGGTGAATCATTGGCTCTTTTAAGATTTTTGGATGATAATGATAGAGTTGTAAGATACACATCTACAGAAATTCCTTACTAGGTTAAAGATTCTTTTCTTGGCTGATAACAAAACATCTATACTTTGTAAAGGTAAGAGTTTGTTCATAGAATAACTGTTTCAGCAAGATCAAGCTTTTCCAAGGAAATTAGGTTTACTTTGATACTCAAATGTCCTAATTATTTCTTTAACTTTTCCTACTTATAGAAGTGAAAATAAAAAATATTATCAAATATTTTATTTTGAAAAACTGAAAGTAAATACTACATAACCTTTATTTTCCTAAGAATTTTTAAGGGGATATGATACAAAATTAGAAGAGGTTATCTTCTAGGAAAAGTATTTCTTCAGAATTTTCCCATTAATGGGCAAGGAATCTGTCCTTCCTGATAAGTCTTGTAAAAGAAATGTTGATTGACCAATTTTTTGAATGATTTGGAAAGGGACAAGCCATAGTCTTTGGAATTTGGTATGTTTACCTTTTTCCTTGTGTGCTTTGTCGCATTTCAAAATTAGATCACCTACTTCAAAAGTTTTATGACTGGTAGAGGTTGTATCAAAAGAGGCTTTTACTAATTATTGATGATGGAAGTGGGTTGGTTTAGCCTTTTGTCATTCTTCTTCGAGCTTAAGAATCTGTAATTGTCTTGCTTGGAGAGAAGAGGAAGGGTTTTAATCGACGAATTGCACTAGGCCAAGAGATGGAATTGATATTTTTGTGGGGAGAAAAACTTCCTTTCCATAAACTAAATCAAAAGGAGAAGAACCAATGGAGGCCTTTTGTGTATTTATATCTGTCGAAAGAGAAAATGTCAATGCTTTGTGCCAATTCTTATGATTTTGATCAATAGTCCTTTTGATGATTCTGATGAGGTTTTTGTTTGTCGATTCTGCTAATCCATTACCTTGTGGATAATAGTTGGTTGAATACTTTAATTTAAAACCTCGCTTTAAAGCAAATTCCACCATTGTATTTCCAGAAAAATAAGATGCATTGTCAAACATTAAAGTTGTAGGTAAGCCAAACCTGGTAATTATGTATTGATCAATGAAGTCTATGACATTTTTGTATTAGTTATATTTAGTGGGATAGCTTCTACCCATTTTGTAAAATATTCAGTAGTTGTAAGGATGTATTTGTGCTGCTTTGAAGAGTTAGGAACAATCTCACCAATTATATATAATCCCAATTGTTTGAATGGTTGTTGGATATTTACTGGTTGCAGAGGGAATGCTAACTTCTTTTCTCTTCCAGTTGCAGTTTGACAAGTTTTACACTTTCTTGCATATTCATGTGCATCCTTGAATAGTGTTGGCCAATAATAACCTGCATGCAGGATTTTGTGAGTTGTGGTGTTTCCTCCAAAATGTCCTCCAGCTCGTCCATCATGTAATTCTTTCATGACCTTTTCAGCTTCAAGTTTTTCTAGGAATCTTAACAATACCGAATCATATTTTTTCCTAAAAAATATATCATTGATTAGTTCATACTGATTTGATTTCAACCTTAAAGCACGCTTTGTTCTATAATTGAGATGCATAGGATCATGTCCATTCTTCAAATAAAACTTCAAATCAACATATTGCGATTGTGCACCATTGAGGCTTACCTCTGATATTTGCACTTCATTACCTTGGTCTTCTTCTGCTGATAAGTGGGAAGCTCCAGTTAGCATCCTACAAAAACCTTGGCCCCTAACAATCTTAGCTGGTTGGATTTCTACACCGTACTCTTGAAGCACAGTAACCCAATTGGCTCTTTTCTCCCCTACTTCTCTTTGAATCAATAATTGTCTTACTGCAGGGTAAGCTACTACTATCTTTGTATGGGTTTTGAGAAGAAAAGGTTTGCAATGTTTCAAGGTTTTAAAAACAACAAAAGCTTTAAATGTTTCAAAAAGGTCTTAATTTCAAAATTTCACTACTTTTATCCAAAAAAACAAAAAAAATATTAATAATAACTACACATGTTAAATTAATTAATAAAATTGTCATATTAATATTTAAGCAGACTAAGCTTTTAAAAAATATTATTCACCTAAACACATATAAATCATTAGCTTTTTTACATGATATCTTCTCAAGATACGAAATGTTCCCTAGATGATAGACTCACTTTGTAGTTCGAAACATTGGGTTATTAAAACTCTTTAATAGGTCATTCCACACTCTTTCAATACACTCAGCCTGTATGGACTCATTATTCAAAAATCAAATCTTGTTTCTCAACAGCTGAATAATTTAACTCGGCACCTTGCAAGTTAGAACTGAAAAAAGAGATGGGTGCCTCGATATTTTGATCATTCAGTTATGTTAAAATTGTTGCATATGATGTATCAAATAAAAAAGTGTACAACACAAAAGGTTTGAGAAAGTCGGGATTTTTTAAAGAAGGAGCATTGATAATCGAATTTTTAATAAGCTCAAATGACTCTCTTTCATCTTTACCCCACTTGAAGACTGTGTTTTTTCTTATCATTGCTTGAAGGGGTAGGACAATTTGCGAAAAATATGGAACAAATATTTTTACAAAATTAATTTGGCCTAGGTACGATTGCATGGCCTTTTTGTTATGTGGGAGAGGAATCTTTTCAATTTCTTGGAATCTATCAGGATCAATGTAAATCCCTTTCTTGGACACTATAAATCCAAGGAGTTTTCCTTCTGGTAAAGCAAAATAAGAATTTTTTGGATTTAAAGAAATGCCTTGTTTCTTACATCTTTCAAAAATGTGCTTTAGGTCATTTAAATGATTATTTCTATCCTTGGAATAGGGTGTGATGTCATCTAGGTAAATAAAAACTGATTTATTAGTCAGACCTTTGAAAGGAATATCCATAGCACGTTGAAATGTAGAACCTGGATTTATGAGTCTGAAAGGCATCTTCTGATAAGTGTATGTCCCCCACTTGGTCATGAATGTTCTATTCAATCTATCATCTGGATGTACAATAATTTGATTGTATCCTAAAAATCCAACTAGAAAAGACATTAATTTGAAACCTGCAACTGATTGCAATATTTGCTCCATATTAGGTAGAGGAAATTTATCCTTTTGACAAGCTCTATTCAGGTTTCTAAAATCAATACAAATCGTAATATCACCATTCTTTTTCCTCACATGGACCATACTTTATACCTACTTTGAGTGTCTAACAGGAAAGATTATTTTGGCTTTGAGAAGGTTGTTCAATTCGTATTTGATTTGACTTTCAAGGTTTGGGTGAATTTTCCTAAGCTTCTGTTGTATTGGTTTTTCATTCGAAGTCATTGCTATAGCATGTTCAATTATAGAGGTATCGTAGATCTTGAGATCTGCATAATCCCAGGCAAAGACACCTTTATATGTTTTTAACAACTTAGTGAATGATATCCTTTCTTCAGATGATAAAACAAGACCTAGGTTGACATTTTGAGGTTTTTCAGTTGAACCTAGGTTTACTACTTCAAATCTCAGAGTGGAACTATGAGTTTTGGAGTTGGTAGTCTTCTTGAATCTATCCTTTAAATAATAGAGATCTTCCATCTTAACTACAAACTTTTGGATTGGGTTTTGATCTTGTTTATGGTTTATTTGCAGATCATGATCATGATCATCTATGATATGTTCCTCATAAGACCCTTCTGATTTATGGAAATTGATTATATCAACATCATTATTAAACACTCTCCAATTTGTCACATTATCTAGAATGGACGGCCTAAAAACCAACTCTATTGAAAATCTATCTGGGCTAAATTCTTCCGAACGTATAAGCTTGGATGCCACATTAGCAAGTAAATCAGCACTTGCGTTTTGCAATATGGGAACTGAAGAAATGTTAAAAGGAGTGAAATGAGAAGTAAGATTCTAGGCTAGAGATTAATAATGTTTAAGGTGCCCAGACACACAATGAATTGTGTTTCTTACCTGTTTAACAATTATTTCAGAATCTCCATATACTTGCAAATATTTGACATTAAGGCCAATGGATTTATACAACCCTTGAATCAATGCTTCATATTTAGCGGTATTGTTAGTGCATTGAAATTCGAGTCTGCAAGCTAACATGGTTTTCTCTCCTTGTGGATTGATTAAAAAGCATCATGCACCTGCACCATCTTCAAATTTGGAACCATCAAAATAGAGAGTCCAAAATAATGAATTATCTAAAATTTTATCTACTATATTTACACACTTAGAAGCATCTGTTCATAAATTTTTTTCTATTTGAGACACTATAGCATTATCTGGAAAAGGAGATATTTGGGCTTTAAAAGATCCCAAAAATGAATAAGCTGAGTAATTTCAAATGATATTATTGGTGAAAGCAATAGGTTCATTGCTTCCCTCGAGATCAGTGGATGTGTATTTCATGAACTTTTCTCGGTCTAATTTGATTTGGTTTGGTTTACCATTGTGTGGAAAACACATGTGAGACCAATCAATTATGAAGTATACATGCAACTTTTCAGAACAATCCCTACTTAAAATTAAACCATAAAATTCAGGGATATCAACCACTATAATATCGATTATCTGTGAAAATTTTCGATTAGAGGAAAGCCTAATTGAAACTGATGTTATTTCTCCAAGTACCTCTACTTTTGTCTTGTCCAATTGAACTATGTGTAAAATAGATTTTTGAGGTGTAATATTCAATTTGGTGCACACGGTCCTTGGCATAATATTTGAAGAGGCTCCTGAATCAACAAGGAAATTATGGACATTTTGTTGAAAATCTCATAAGTAAGAAGAAATGGAGGTGTATTAGAGATAGACCTATCACCTATCAGGACTAAATCTATTGGATTTACTTTATTTGAATAAGAGGGAGGTTTTCCCATATCGTAGGCAGCTTGAGTAACTACAACAGATGGTAGAGGGGATACATGAATTGCTTTTAACTCTCTTAATAGAATTTTTTGTTGCTGCTTGAGTTTACTGAGTTCGTGTAATGAAATGTCTGCTCTCATCTTTTTCATATCTTCGACTATGTTATATTTGACTGTATCCAAGATTATCAATGCTTTCGAAGCATTTGGAGGATCTAGTGGAATAGGATTAGTTTGATTAGTCTTAGACTTCTTACTCACTGTTTTATCCTTTACAAGAGTAGTATTTTTTTGTTTCTGATTTGTTATAGACATATCAGGGGAGTTTTTACCTCTTGTAGTTACTGGAATAGATTGTGCTTCTTCTTCAGTTGGAATAATGAAATCCCACATTTCATTTAATTCAACTTCTTCTTCCGTTTCAGATTCCTCTTCGGTTGGTGAGTCTTCTTCTGTTTCTTAATCAGATTCGGCATTTGAAATAATATTTTGTGGTTATGATGCAGAAGAAGGGTTTCTTTTAAATGAGTGAAAAGGTTTCTTGGGAATAGAGGATTCTGTGACCTACTTCTTAATTTTTACCATTTCATTGGACATGGTTTTTAACACTTTATGAAGGCCTTCAAGATCGAAAGGGTCCTTTGAAGCTGTCTTTTTTTAATCATCCTTAAATGTTACTTTCTTTGACTTCCTTTCGTCTGTCTGTGATCCTTTTACTAAAGCTATAATCCTTCTTTCTACAAACAAGGCTTCTTTCATGTTTTCAACAAGGGTAGCCTTATTCGCTCTATCTACAAAAATTGCAATATTAGAAGGAAGGGAGGATATGTACCATTCTATTTGTACATCTACTGTAGGTTTTGAGGCAGCTGGGATTTTGTTTAGTAACTTGTTAAATTTGAAGTTGAAGTCTTTGATCCTTTCATCTGAATTTTCTTTTAAGTTAGAAAGATCATTGATTAAGGATGTTATGGTCCTATCATCACCAGGTTTTGCAAGAAATACTTCTTGAAAAGTATCCCTGTCTCTTATTGAACCTGCTAGAAGGGAAAAATACCAAGACCCAGCAGATCCTTCAAAGATATAAGGAAACAGTCTGATTAAAACATCTTCATGTGAAATCCGTTAAGATTCATGGCTAACATAAAGTTATTTAGATGTTATTCAGCTACAAGATCAACATCAGGATTGTACTTAGGTAACCATTTTTCTGGGCTTACGGGGAGAGCGTTTGGATTAGCAACCAGAACAACACTAGGATTTGTCCAAGGTTGAGCGGGTTCATTGGCCATAACTTGAGTCGGAGACTGTGAAGATGGGAAGATCGGTGCAGAAGTAGGTATAGATGGTGAAGAGCTTAGTACTTGGTTAGTACTACTAATAACAGTACTAGTTGGTGAAGTGGATAGTTGAGAAGAAGTGGATTGAGTAGAAATGAATGGAGAAGTGAATGGATGAAAGGGTGATGTGATCTCTCTAGTATCTGATTTAGATCTTGATGTGATAACTTTCATACATCATGGAGGGATGGGAAACACAAAAGGAGTTATTCCAAGCCTTTCAATTTGAAATCTAATTAATACACAAGTTTCTTGTAATAAGGAAGTAACACTTTCTTTAGAAGCTTTGGGCCTCCCTGGTTTCTCAGCAGAAATTGATATCTGTTCCAATTTCTATATCAAAGAATGGACTTCGGGAGACTCGGGAGTGTAATCTAGAGAAGGTGGTTGTCTTACTACTTCAGGAGCCAAGGGAGACATTTCTACAACTTCAGATTTCTGATCTAGAGATTTTGAATGAGATATATAAGGTGTAGAAGTGGTGGATGGGTTTCGACTCTTATGAATGTTTTTCGATTGATCTTTAGGTTTATATGGCATTCATAGTCGGATTACCCTCCTTCTAGCACCAAAATTTTGAGGCCTTAGATTTCTGATGCTCCAACATGGGGGATAGCCACCTGGTCTAGACCCTAAGACAACTCCCTTTTCGTGTAAAGTGGTGGCTCCGACAAGGGATGATGGAACCAGTTTCCCAGAATGGGTTTTAAAATGAGAGTGGGCGGTTTTTGAGTGATTGCAATAGAATAATGATAACTAAATGAACTATTCTATCATGAAAATTTCTAGCCAACTTAATCTAATATAAACTCGGGTATTTCTATATAATATGTGATCTAAAAAGATATCTGCTTGACATGTGATAATAAAGATAAATCACGTGTAAAAATAGAGATGATAACGTGTAGAGATAATTTATTTGATTAAATAGTTAGTCAAACAAATGTATAAACTATATTGCATATATGATGATTTATATATGAAAATAAACAATCTTAGATAGGAATCATGCAATAGTGCAATTAATTCTTAACATGAAGAAATTATCTCATATACAATTCATACAAATAAAGTGTTGTCACTAATTAAATAGAAAGAGGACTACTCATACAATATAGAAGTACCATATATGTGAAGTTTTGCTCATTTGACTAATGACATAGATCAACTCCTTTCTTTAGATCAAATTATCTTCCAAGTATGCAAAAGTGCATCAACAAAGGAAAGTAGTCTGATATTTAAAAGAAATGATCATGTTCCATAATTTTACAAAAGCATTCACAAACTTACAAAAGTGCATTCTTTGCAAAACATTTTGATAAAATTCTGTACCCTTCTCTAAATGCATGAGAAGGGTATAAATACTATTCTAACTAATTTTCAGAAATAGGTTATAAAAAAATTTGAGGAGGTTTCAAACAACGTTCCTCCTAACTGGTTAACTAACTCTAAAAATAAAAAGTGACTTGATGAGCAGAGGCTCTGATAATGATTTGATGCCTACCAATTTATCTTTCAAATCACATATATCAGCCATCGGTTTGAATTGAGGAGGTGCCCCAAACTGTGTTCAGACCTGTAAGCATCCGTTGAGTTGAATGGAGTGAGTAGTTAAGGGTCATGATTTGACTGTGTGGTTTGACGAGGTATTTCCATTATGACTCCCAATCAGTCTTTGCTAACTTTTTGATTTCTTCCCTTTGAGTTTCCTCTCTTTCCTTCCATCTGTTATGAAAGTCATTTAGAAAGGGAAGTTCTTTCGGGTTACCTTCCTTCACTAGGTTGGTAGCAAACAAAGTGTCGTTTACCGCCTTTACTATGTTCTTTGACACCCTGAATTATCTTGCCACTGCTACTTCAGCTTGTTTTATCCTTGCATCCCAATCCGTGAAAAGAATGTCGTTGTGTGTCTCCTCAATATCAGGCAGATTATCTTTCCTTCCCTCTTCTGTTTCTTTCTATTCAATGAATTCTAATATTCTTGTGTTTAGATTAGTAAACTCAGTTTTCTGGTCAATCGCTTTATTCGTTGGCAAGTCAATAGTGATCAGATAAGGAGCGATATGTGAAATCTTTTGGAAAAATTGTTCTTGCTGTTTTAATAAGAGTGAATTTAGCTCTAGCACCTCTTTGATGAATTCCTCGACAGTAGGAACATCCTTATATCTTTCAATTACTTGCTGCAAATCTTGGAGTTGCATGGTTTTCGCTGATATGTCTACTTCATGGCTTATCTTCAGCACCTCCATGCTCTGTTGCAACTGGGCTGGCTGCTCAGCGGCCTGCCTGTTCACACTTGCCATCTCTATTTCAAGTTGTTGCTCGAGCTATGAAATCTTCTCTTCCTTTTCCTTCAACAAAACAGATATCTTAGTATCTTTGTCCATGGTGGCAGTTGCATATGTTCCTGTAAACTGTGACAATCTAGTCAAGTTTTCATCTAGGTTGGAAGAGATGTCATTCAAAACTATGTCCATTGGCTTATTCCCAGGTGGGAGCTCGGGTGTTTCTATCCTTCTCCTGTTCATCTGTCTCCTTACTACAACCTTATGCAGCAAGTTGTAGAACACATCAAGATGAGGGATTTCAGTCACCTTTATGACAATTTCTGATGTGGGCAGAGCGGGAATGATTTCAGTCTGCTGAGACATCATCGCTTTCTCATCAATCGGTTCAGACTCTGTGTTTTTTTGAACATTCATAAGAGTTTGATACTCCATAGTTTCCTGGGCATCTATTGTCTTGGGAGAGTCTTGTACTTTCTTATTGAATTGATCCCACTCGTGCTCCAAACTGTTTCTTTTGATCTCAGAATTGATATGTTTGGGTGGGGTACTCATACCTTGCTTTTCGCCTGACTTCCTGCTAGATTCTGCTATATCTAGTGCTTTCCTGTATCTACTTGAGACTCTATGCAAGAATCAGGTCCCTCGTTGTTGACAGTCACACTGGGCATAGGTTTTTCCTCGATTTTTAAGAAATGCAGCAGAATTATTTCGAGCATTTTGTTTCTGAACACCTGAAAGCTTTCAAAATCTTCAGGACTCGTATTTTACCTTGCCCATTCAAACAATTTTTCGAAGGATTGAGCTGACTGTAAAATGTCTTCAAAATCATTAGCCTCATGGTTATAAGGCTTGATCTTTACTACATTATTGATGTTATATGCTATCTTGTCTGGATCGAACTGTCTTTTGGGAAAAGTATGGAGCTTGAGGCTTTCCAGGCTTACTGACTCCTTTATTGCTTGGTTAAAACTTGGTAATGAAAAGGAATCGCACCTAATAGGAAAAGATGGCCATAATAAATTCTTGCTTTCATTCAGGAATTTGGTCAAGCCTTTTCCCAAGGTCTGGTGGGCTATTTCTCTTGGTAACAACTTATTAGAGACATATAAAGGGAGGACATGTGGGTCTGTTGTACTACTAAAAACCCTGATGTATGTAAACCATTATTCAACCAAATATTGATCGATTGCAAGAAGGTCTGTAGCAGCTTCTTGCGAAAACCTGGGGACTATCTTATTGAAAATTAATTGATGCAATTGAAAAATAGCAACATGGCGTATTTTATAAAAGTGGGGTATATAATGGGATTCCCAATTTTTTTTTATGGTTGAGATGGATAGGGTAGGGGTCCATTTCCAACCCATGATTGGAAATTTAGTGCAAAAACAGATGGCATCCATAATGTAGGCACTGAAACAGAATGGAGGAAGGTCCTATGGAGAGGAGGATCTCTTATGTCAATATTCGTTGATGACAGTGGCTAGGTTATCATATAGGATGGTGGCCAAATTCATGATGTGGGAATTGACATAGGCATCAGTCAAAGGAATCCATTCTATGGAAAAATTAGTGTTATTAGGTAACTTGTATAGTCTATATAACATGGAAGCTGCATAGTTGTAGGGGTTTTGCAAAGAGGCTATAGGATACATACCCGTTTTATCAAATTTTAACTTGTGCTCCAGTACCCTCTAGCCCTGGATCATCTTGAAAGGTTCTTCTTTCTTCTTTGCAAAGTTGGCCAAGTATGATTTATCATATATGTTCTGAGGGTCAGGTATATGGTACATTTTCTTCAGGTCTTCCGCTTTGAATGAACCCATGAGTTCCATTCTCGAGTTCCTGAATTTCCTATCTTCAATAGTGAAGTTTTTCACCACCCACCTAATCATATCAGTGTGTGGGAGAATTTTTTCTCTCATTCATATTCTATGAAGGAAACAACATGGAGCATCCTTGAATTGGAGTCCCGAAGGTTTGATTGAGGCAACAGTCGCTTTTGTGATAGTAATATGTTAGGCTCCTATACTACTAGTGTAACCCCTTATTGTTATTAGTACAACCCCCTTATTATATTGATGTACCCATGTAGTGCCCATATTGTTACTATTGTGCCCCATAGAAGCCCACTATTGTTATTATTGTGCCCTTACATTATTATTGTTATGTCGGATTTGATTATATTATGTCCCCTTAGACTCCTATATATAGAAAGGAGGTCTTTTCATTTGTATCATCCAAGAATTGTTCATTTGTGTAAAGTAAAGGAGGTTTCCCCCTCGAAGAGGCTGAATTCTAAGGTGTTCAACTATCTTTTCTATCTTTTTGTGAGTTGGTTTCATAACATTTGGTATCAGAGCTTTGGATTCTAGGGTTTCACTGCTCCAAATAGGTCATCGTGGCATTTTCACTATAACATTTTTTCTGCGATGTTTTAGAAGCGAGAAAAAAAAAAAATTTGAGAAGAAATCGCACTGAACCTTGGCTCGGAATTTCAAAGCTTTTCACGCTATATTTGTGGAGATATGATCTGAGGAAGTTGGTCTTTTTTCAAACTCCTGAATTACATTCCAAATAGGTGACCTGGGAAAAATCGTCATAACTTTCTCTCTGAGCATCGGATTGAAATTTCGTAAGAAGGTACAGAAAGAGGATAGACTGTATTTTCTTGTATATATTTTTCAGAGCCAAAGGTCGAAACAGTGACACGTGGCACGTCGTACAAGTTCGTTCTACTGAACTAGTCTATAATCAGGTCACTGTGGGAGATTTGGCATAACTCTTCCTTGGAGAATCCAATTTGGATCAGACTAGTGGCATTGGAAAGAGGACACAAAGGGCTACTGTAGATCGCAATTTCAGAACTTAAAGATCCGATAGTATAGAGTTACAGTCGTTTGAAGATCAAGCTCCTAAAATCAAGAAAAAGCAAGATGAGGAAGTTTGATGGCAATGATCTGGTAAATTAGATACTTCAGATGGAGCAATATTTTGATCTACATGGTGTACCACTATTACAAAAGGTACGTATTCCATCTTAATATTTAGAACCGGATCAATTTTTATGGTATAAAGGGCTTTGTTCTTGTAAACAACTTGTTACGTGGTCAATTTTCACGGAGGAAATGATAGCACATTATGAGGATACAAAGAGCAACACCTTCTTTAGAGCAACACCATAACAATTGGAAAGAGTAAAAGGGCTTTGTTACATATTGGAAAGTAAAATTATGGCAACAAAGAAGTCTACCCCTCACAACTATAAAGATGGAAGTGTTTTTTCTCCTAGCCTTCCACAACCTACAAGGGTTACACCACACCAACTGGAAGAAAAAAGAGAAAAAGGGCTTTGTTACAATTGTGATAGAAAATGCACTAAAGGTCATAAGTGTGTTGAGAAGAAATTATTTTACATAGAGTATGAAGAGGAGGAAGAAAAGGATCAAGGAACATCAAAAGAAGAGAATATACACCAAGACCTAACCCTAGAGAAAGAAGAAATGAATCAGGCCATATCCTGTAAAGAATTGGCAAGAATTAACACTCCTCAAACTCTCAAGATAGAAGAACATATCAAGAAGAAAAAGGTGCAATAAGTGAAAGATCACATCGAGAAAGAAGAAATGAATCCAACCATATCTTGTAATTCATTGGTCGGAATTACCACTCCTCAAACTATCAAGATAGAAGGGAATATCAAGAAGAAAAATGTTCACGAAGTGAAAGATCACATCGAACATCAAGAAATGAATCCGATCATCTCTTTTAAAGAATTGGAAGAAATTACCACTCCTCAAACTCTCAAGATAGAAGGACATGTCAAGAAGAAAAATGTTCAAGAAGTGAAAGATCACATAGAGCATTGAGAAATGAATCCAACCATATCTTGTAATCTACTGGAAGAAATTACCACTCCTCAAACTCTAAATATAGAAGGACATATCAAGAAGAAAAAGATTCAAGCAGTGAAGGTCACATCGAGCATCAACAAGAAGTTCTCCAAATTTTGAAGGATAATTCCACTTTGGTGTAGAATCGAATGAAACAACATGTAGATCAACATTGCAATGAAAGAAGTTTTGACGTAGGCGGTTGGGTATTTTTATGGTTACATACATACAAACAAATGTCCCTAAAGAAAGCTATTTATGAGAAGGAAATGTTGGAAATACTACACGCACTTAAGAAATGGTGACCTTACCTAATGGGAAGACACTTCAAGGTAAAAATGAATCATGATAGTATTAAATACTTTTTAGAACAAAAATTATCCTCTAAAGAGCAACAAAAATGGGTCACAAAGATGTTGGGTTATGACTTTGAAATCATCTACAAAAAATGGAAGCAAAATGTTGTGGCAGATGCACTCTTAAGAAAGGACGAGGATGTGGAAGCATTGTTGTGCGCCATTTCTATTATCCAACCAGATTGGATAAACGAAACAAGGTATGAATGGAAGAAGGACAAAGAAGTGTGACCACTCATTCAAAATTTGCAGAAAATCCCAATTCAAACAATATTTCCAGAACTTGATGAGGAAGGAAAAATCATATTGGAACCTAGAGCAGTCACAGAAACAAGAACCCGACAACTACGAAATCGATCAATTTCAGAGTATCTCATCAAGTGGAAGAACTTACCCGCTGAAGATTCCACATGAGAGGAAAATAATTTTATACAGAAGCATCAAGAACTACTCAAGCGTTGAGGACAACACCTTTTAAAGGAGAGGGGCATGTTAGGCTCCTATACTACTAGGGTAACCCCTTATTGTTATTAGTACAACCCCCTTATTATATTGATGTACCCATGTAGTGCCCATATTGTTACTATTGTGCCCCATAAAAGCCTGCTATTGTTATTATTGTGCCCTTACATTATTATTGTTATGTCGGCTCTGATTATATTATGACCCGTTAGACTCCTATATAGAGAAAGGAGGTCTTTTCATTTGTATCATCCAAGAATTGTTCATTTGTGTAATGTAAAGGAGGTTGCCCCCTCGAGGAGGTTAAATTCTAAGGCGTTCAACTATCTTTTCTATCTTTTTATGAGATAGTTTCATAACATAATATTGGGACGCTTATCCTCAAGCCTATTGTATATGACCTCCCAAGTTGTTTCTCCCCATTGGCGCTACAGATTGCATCAGAGAATCTAAGAGACATATCTGATAGCTCGAACTCTGTAATGCTCTTCTTCTTTTTTTTTCCTGTTTCTGCATCACTTTCTGCAATGACATGTCCTTTGTAGCTTGCCTGAAATGGAAGAGATATACTCATCACAGTCGATATAGGGCAATTAAGGTTGAAAAATCTCTGAAATGACTTTGAATCGTGGGAGGATTTTGAATGAGATATTCAACATTAACTAGCCATAACTTGAAACATCATTACCTCTCCTTGGGCTGGTAAATATTAATTACCCTGACAAACCATTCATTATTATATTAAAACATATTTACTTCCCACGCTTGGTGCTCTATTCATATAGCGTTTACTATTTATAATGCAAAATGCGATTGCGAATATCACAATATCGCATTTCGCAAATCGTTAACGGATGATACAATGGCATGGCTTATTTATTTGCGACTCCTATGAAATGCAATTGTGAATTGTTAAGGCATTTTGGTCGAGATATCGCAGGGGGAGGTTAATTGCATATCGGAATTTCTTTAAGATGTTTATGATTATCACATGGTAAAATGTGATTTGTGATGAGGATCCTAAACTTGAGTTTTTTTCTAAGAGTTTTCAAGGCAATTTCTTAGAGTTAGGATTTTTTTCAAAGACTAAAAAAATTAAAAAGGGTCCCCATTTATATTTCTAATATTATCTATTACTATATATAAATGGGGGGGTTGTTACATAGTACAAAAATTGGTGATTCACTTGGGAGAAACAATTATCTCTTATTGGTTTTCTTAATTTCTAAAAACTTTCAAAATAAGAAGAGTTAAAGGAATAATAATTACATGAGTTACAAAGTAAACAACATTTCTATAGAATCATAATCACTTACTCAGTCTATTTATTCAACTACTTTACTCTTGTAGTGATAAAAAAGTACAAATGCCTGCATCAGTCAATATTAAGATTTAAAGAGATATAGCAGGTGTCTTCTATAGATTAGATTCTTGGTTTTTACTCATTTATCACAGATACAGCTTCTGCTGTCAGTAGGTGTTCATAGCCTCGACAGGGTTATCTTTTAACTAACAACGATTCATTGTCCCATCTGAAGAAATTTTCAAAATTCAAAATGATATTCACTTGCTTTCAATCTCATTTGGATCTTGTCCTTTTTCCTTTTATATAATCTTTCCTTGTAAGTTTCTTAAAAGACATTGTCTAGGCTTGGTAACATAATAATGGCAATGCCACTCACTGGTTGTAATTAAACTGAACAAGCTGGCTCTTGATGAGACGTATTTTCCTTTGATTGATTAGATCATTGGCTATTACCCTGATTTGGTATGCAGTTTTGGTAATATCAGTTTAATTATTTACCTATGATCATGGTAAACAAGCTGGTAATGAGACTTATTATCTTCTAAGTTTTTCATATTTTAGAATTACACTCTGAAAAAGGAAAATTTTATCTGATGGGGTGAAGCATTGGCTCTTTTAAAAGTTTTGGATGATAATGATTGAGTTTTAAGATACACATCTATCGAAAGTCCTTACTAGATTAAAGATTCTTTTCTTGACTGATAATAAAACATCTATACTTTGTAAAGGTAAGAGTTTGTTCATAGAATAATTGTTTCAACAAGATTAAGTTTTTCCAAAGAAATCAGGTTTACTTTGATACTCAAATGTCCTAATTATTTCTTTAACTTTTCTTACTTATAGAAGCGAAAAATAAAAAATATTATCAAAGATTTTATTTTGAAAAACAAAAAGTAAATACTACATAACCTTTATTTTGCTAAGAATTTTAAAGGGGATATGATACAAAATTAGAAGAGGTTATCTTCTAGGGAAATTATTTCTTCAGAATTTTCCCATTAATGGGCAGGGAATCTATCTTTCCTTATAATTATTGTAAAAGAAATGTTGATTGACCAATTTTCTCAATGATTTGGAAAGGGCGAAATCATAGTCTTTGGAATTTGGTATGTTTACCTTTTCCCTCATGTGCTTTGTCCCATTTCAAAACCAGATCACCTACTTCAAAAATTTTATGACTGGGAGAGGTTATATCAAAAGAGGCTTTGACTAATTGCTGGTGATGGAAGTGGGTTGCTTTAGCCTTTTCTCGTTCTTCTTCGAGCTTAAGAATCTGGAATTGTCTTTCTTGGAGAGAAGAGGAAGGGTTTTCATCGATGAATTTCACTAGGGTGAGAGATGGAATTGCTATGTTTGTGGGGAGAACAAATTCTTTTCCATAATCTAAAGAAAAAGGAGAAGAACCAATGGAGGCCTTCTGTGTAATTCTATCTTCCCAAAGAGCAAATGTCAATGCTTTATGCCAATTCCTATGATTTTGGTCAATAATCCTTTTGATGATTCTGATGAGGTTTTTGTTTGTCGATTCTGCTAATCCATTACCTTGTGGATAATCGTTGGCTGAATAATTTAATTTAAAACCTCGCTTTAAAGAAAATTCCACCATTGTATTTCCAAAAAAATAAGATGCATTGTCAAACATTAAAGCTATAGGTAAGCCAAACCTGGTAACTATGTACTAATCAATGAAGTCTATGACATTTTCTATATTAGCTATCTTTAGTGGGATAGCTTCTAAACATTTTGTAAAATAGTCAGTAGCTATAGGGATGTACTTGTGTTGCTTAGAAGAGTTAGGAACAATCTCACCAATTATATCTAATCCCCATTGTTCGAATGGTTGTTGGATATTTACTGGTTGTAGAGGGAATGCGCATCCTTGAATAGTGTTGGTCAATAATAACTTGCATGCAGGATTTTGTGAGCTGTGGTGTTTCCTCCGAAATGTCCTCCAGCTGGTCCATTATGTACTTCCTGCATGACCTTTTTAGCTTCAGGTATTTCTAGGCATCTTAACAATACCGAAATATAATTTTTCTTAAACAATACATCATTGATTAATTCATATTGATTTGATTTCAACCTTAAAGCACGCTTTGTTTTATAATTGAGATGCATAGGAGCATATCCATTCTTCAAATAAGACTTCAAATCAGCATATTGCGATTGTGCATCATTGAGGCTTACCTTTGATATTTGCACTTCATTACCTTGGTGTTCTTCTTCTGATAAGTGGGAAGCTCCAGTTAGCATCCTGCAAAGACCTTGGCCCCTAACAATTTTAGCTGGTCGATTTCCACATCGTAATCTTGAAGCACAGTAACCCAATTGGCTATTTTCTCCCCTACTTCTCTTTGAATCAATAATTCCCTTACTACAAGGTGAGGTAGTACTACCTTTATTTTGGTTTTGAGAAGAAAAGGTATGAAAGTTTCAAGGTTTTAAAAAAAAGAAAAATCTTGTTTCTCAGTAGCTAAATAATTTAACTCGGCACATTGCAAGTTAGAACTAAAAAAAGAGATGGGTGCCTCGATATTTTGATCATTCAGCTGTGTTAAAAGCGTTGCATATGATGTATTGGATGAAAAAGTGTACAACACAAAAGGTTTGAGAAAGTCAGGAGTTGTTAAAGAAGGAGCATTGATAATGGATTTTTTAATCAACTCAAATGACTCTATTTCATATTTACTCCACTTGAAGACTGTGTCTTTTCTTATCATTGCTTGAAGGGGTAGGACAATCTGCGAGAAATTTGGAACAAATCCTTTTACAAAATTAATTTGGCCTAGGAATGATTGCATGGTCTTTTGTTGGAGAGGAGTCTTTTCAATCTCTTTAACTCTATCAGGATCAATGTAAATCCCTTTCTTGGACACTATAAATCTAAGGAGTTTGCCTTCTGGTAAAGCAAAATAAGATTATTTGGGATTTAAAGAAATGCCATATTTCTTGCATCTTTCAAAAATGTACTTTAGGTCATTTAAATGATTATTTCTATACTTAGAATAGACTGTGATGTCATCTAGGTAAATAACAACTCATTTATTAATCAGACATTTGAAAGAAATTTCCATAGCATGTTGAAATGTATCACCTGCATTTATGAGTCCAAAAGGAATCTTCTGATAAGTGTATGTCCCCCACTTGGTCCTGAATGTTGTCTTCAATTTGTCATCTTGATGTACAAGAATTTGATTGTATCCTGAAAATCCATCTAGAAAAGACATTAATTCGGAACCTGCAACTAATCGCAATATTTGCTCCATGGTAGGTAGAGGAAAGTTGTTCTTTTGAAAAGCTCTATTTAGGTTTCTAAAATCAATACAAATCCTAATATCACCTTCCTTTTTCCTCACAAGGACCATATTTGATAACCACTCTGAGTGTCTAATAGGAAAGATTATTTTGGCTTTGAGAAGCTTGTTCAATTCAGATTTGATTTGACTTTCAAGGTTTGGGAGAAGTTTCCTAAGCTTCTATTGTACTCTTTTTTCATTCAAAGTCATTGGTATAGTATGTTGAATTATAGAGGTATCGCAGGTCTTCAAATCTGCATAATCCCAAGCAGCGACACCTTTATATGTTTTTAACAACTTAATGAATGATATCCTTTCTTCAGATGATAAACCAAGACCTAGGTTGACATTTTGAGGTTTTGCTGTTGAACCTAGATTTACTACAAATCTCAGAGTGGAACTTTGAATTTTGGAGTTGGAAGTCTTCTTGAATCTATCCTTTAAATCATAGAGATTTTCCATCTTAACTACAGACTTCGAGATTGGGTTTTGATCTTGTTTATGGTTGATTTGCAGATCATGCTCATGTTCATCTATGATATGTTCCTCATAAGACCCTTCTGATGTAAGGAAATTGATTATATCAACATCATTATTAAGCACTCTCCAATTTGTCACATTATTGGAAATGGACGGCCTAAAAACTAACTCTATTTAAAATCTATCTAGACTAAATTCTTCTGAAGGTATAAGCTCGGATGCCATATTAGCAAGTAAATCAGCACTTGCGTTTTGCAATCTGGGAATTGAAGAAAAGTTGAAAACAGTGAAATGAGAAGTAAGATTTTGGGCTAGAGATTGATAATGTTTAAGGTGCCCAGACACATAATGAAATGTGTTTCTTACCTATTTAACGATTATTTCAGAATCTCTATATACTTGCAAATATTTGACAATAAAGCCAATGGCTTTATACAGCCCTTGAATCAATGCTTCATATTCCGCGGTATTTTTAGTGTATTGAAATTCAAGTCTGCATGCTAACATGATTTTCTCTCCTTGCGAGTTGATTAAAAAGCATCCTGCACTTGCACCATCTTCATATTTGGAACCATCAAAATAGAGTGTCCATAATAATCAATTATCTAAAATTTTATCTACTATATTTACACACTTGGAAGCATTTGTTTGTGAAATTTTTTCTATTTGAGACACTACAACATTATCTAGAAAAGGAGATCTTTGGGCATTAAAAGATCCCAAAAAAGACTCAGCTGAGTAACTTCCAATGATATTATTGGTGAAAGCAATAGGTTCATTGCTTCTTTCGATACCAGTGGTTGTGTATTTTGTGAACTTCTCTCGGTCTACTCTGATCTGGTTTGGTTTACCATTGTGTGGCAACCACATGTGAGACCAATCAGTTGTGAAGTATCCGTTCAACTTTTCAGACCAATCCCTACTTAGAATTAAACCATAAAATTCAGGGATATTAGCCACTAGAATATCGATTATCTGCGAAACTTTTGGATTAGAGGAAAGCCTAATTGAAACTGATGCTATTTCTCCAAGTACCTCTACTTTTTTCTATCCAATTGAATTATGTGTACTGCAGATTTTTGAGGTATAATATTCAATTTGGTGCACACAGTCCTTGGCATAATATTTGAAGAGGCTCCTAAATCAACAAGGTAATTATGGACATTTCTATTGAAAATCTCATAAGTAAGAAGAAATGGAGGTTTATGAGAGATATACCTATCACCTATTATGACTAAATCTGTCAGATTTACTTTATTTTAAGAAGAGGGAGGTTTTCCCATATCGTAGGTAGCTTGAGTAACTACAACAGATGGTAGAGGGGATATAGGAACTTATTTTAACTCTCTTAATAGAATTTTCTGTTGTTGCTTGAGTTTAGTGAGTTTGTGTAATGAAATGTTTTCTCTCGTCTTTTCATATCTTTGACTATGTTATATTCCATTGTATCCGACATTACCAATGTTTTGGAAGCATTCAGAGGATCTAGTGGAATAGGATTAGTTTGACTAGTCTTAGACTTATTACTTACTGTTTTCTCCTTTACATGAGTAGTAGTTTTCTTTTTCTGACTTGTTATAGACATATCAAGGGAGTTTTTACTTCTTGTAGTTACTAGCATAGCTTGTGCTTCTTCTTCAGTTGGAAGAATGAAATCCCACATTCCATTTAATTCAACTTCTTCTTCTGTATAGTCTTCCTCTTCGACTGGTGAGTCTTCTTCCGTTTCTTAATGAGATTTGGCATTTGAAATAATACTTAGTGGTTGTGATGCAAAAGAAGGGTTTCTTTTAAATTAGCAAAAAGGTTTCTTGGGAATAGAGGATTCTGCGACCTACTTCATAATTTCAACTATTTTCATTGGACATGGTTCTTAACACTTTCCAAAGGCCTTCAAGATCAAAAAGGTCCTTTGAAGCTTTGTTTTTTGAATCATCTTTAAATGTTACTTTCTTTGACTTCCTTTTGTCTGTCTAGGATATTTTTACTAAAGCTATAATCCTTCTTTCTACAGACATGGCTTTGTTCATGTTTTAAATAAGGGTAGCCTTATTGGCTCTATCTACAAAAAATGGAATATTAGAAGGAAGGGAGGATATGTAGTATTCTATTTGTACATCTACTACAGGTTTTGAGGAAGATGGGATTCTGTTTAGTAACTTGTTAAATCTGGAGTTGAAGTCTTTGATCCTTTCATCTGAATTTTCTTTTAAGTTAGAAAGATCATTGATTAAGGATTCTATGGTCCTTTCATCACCAAATTTTACAAGAAATACTTATTGAAAAGTATCCCAATCTCTTATTGAACCTTCTAGAAGGGAAAAATACCAAGACCCAACAGATCCTTGGAAGGTATAAGAAAATACTCTGATTAGAACATCTTCATGTGCAAATCCATTAAGATTCATGGCTAACACAAAGTCATTTAGATGATCTTCAGCTGGAAGACCATCATCATGATTGTACTTAGGTAACCATTTTTCTAGGTTTGCAAGGAGAGAATTTGGATTAGCAACCAAAATAGCACCAGGATTTGTCTAAGGTTGAGTGGGTTGATTGGCCATAACTTGAGTCGGAGACTAGGAAGATGGGAAGGCCGGTACAAAAGTAGGTATAGATGGCGAAGAACTTACTACTGGGTTAGTACCACTAATAGTAGTACTAGTTGGTGAAGTGGATAGTTGAGAAGAAGTGGATTGAGTAGAAATGAATGGAGAAGTGAATGGATGAAAGGGTGATGTGATATCGCTGGTATCTAATTCAGATCTTGATGTGATAACTTTCCTATGTCGTGGAGGGATGGGAAACTAAAAAGGAGTTACTCCAAGCCTTTCACTTTTCAATCTAGTTAATACACCAGTTTCTCGTAATAAGGAAGTAACACTTTCTTTAGAAGCTTCGGGCCTCTCTGGTTTCTCGGTAGAAATGGATATTTGTTCCAATTTTTGTATCAAAGAATGGACATCAGGAGACTTAGGAGTGTAATGTGGAGAAGGTGGTTGTCTTACTACTTCAGGAGACGAGGGAGAGGTTTCTACAACTTCATATTTCTGATCCGGAGATTTTGAACGAGATCTAGAAGGTGTAGAAGTGGTGGAGGGGTTTTTACTCTTATGAATGTTTTTTGATTGATCTTTAGGTTTATATGCCATTCATAGCCAGATTCCCTCCTTCTAGTGCAAAAATGTTGAGGCCTCAGATTTCTACTGCTCCAACATAGGGGATAGCCACCTGGTCTGGACCTTAAGACAACTCCTTTTCCGTTTAAAGTGGTGGCTCCGATTGGGGATTATGGGACCAATTTCCAAAAATGGGTTTTAAAATGAGAGTGGGTGGTTTTTGAGTGATTGCAATAGAATAATGATAACTAAATGACATATTATATCATGCAAATCCCTAGCTAACTTAATCTAATATAAACTCAGGTATTTCTGTATAATATGCGATCTAAAAAGATATTTGCTTGACATGTGATAATAAAGATCTATCATGTATAAAACAAAGATGATAACATGTAGAGATAATTTCTTTGACTAAATAGTTAGTCAAATAAATGTATAAACTATATTGCATATATGATGATTTATATATGAAAATAAACAATCTCAGCTAACCATCATACAATAGTGTGATTAATGCTTCACAGAAAGAACATATCTCATATACAATTCATGAAAATAAAATGTTGTCACTAATTAAACAGAAGCATGACTAATCATAAAATATAGAAGTAGCATATATGTGAAGTTTTGCTCATTTAACTAATGACATAGATCAACTCCTTTCTTTACATCAAATTATCTTCCAAGTATACAAAAGTGCATCAAGAAAGGAAAGTAGTCTGATATTTAAAAGAAACGATCATGTTCCATAATTTCAACAAAGCATTCACAAACTTACAAAAGTGCACTCTTTGCAAATGCTTTTGATAAAATTCTGGACCCTTCTCTAAATGCATGAGAAGGATATAAATACTATTCTAACTAATGTTCAAAAATATATTATACAAAACTTTGAGGAGGTTTCAAACAACCTTCCTCCTAACTAGTTAACTAACTCTAAAAAGAAAAATTGATTTAATGAGCAAAGGCCATCGGTTATACTTGAGGAAGTGCCCCAAACTGTGTTTTGACTTTTCGTGCGAAAATTACATTTGTGAGAGGTCGAAACATCCACTGAGTTGAATGGAGTGAGCAGTTAAGGGCCATGATTTGACTGTGTCATTTGATGAGGTATTGCCAATATGACTCCCATTCAGTCTTTGCTAACTTTGCGATTTCTTCCTTTTGAGTTTCTCTCTTTCCTTCCATCTGCTATGAAATTCATTTATATCAGGCAGTTATTTCTGGTTGCCTTCCTTCACAAGGTTGGTGGCAAACAAAGTGTGGTTTACTACCTTTACTATGTTCTTTGACACCCTGGTACTCTTGCCACTACTAGTTCGGCTTGTTTGATCGTTGCATCCCAATCCGTGAAAAGAATGTCCTTGTGTGTCTCCTCGATCTCAAGCAAATTAGCTTTCCTTCCCTCTTCTGTTTCTTTCCATTCTATGAATTCTGAGATTCTTTTATTTAGACCAGTAAACTTAGTTCTATTGTCAATCGCTTTATCCATTAGTTGGTCAATAGTGATCAAATGAGGAGCGATATGTGACATCTTTTGGAAAAATTGTTCTTGTTGTTTTAATAACAGAGAATTTAGCTCTAGCACCTCTTTGATGAATTCCTCGACAGTAGGAACATCCTTATATCTTTCCATGGCTTGCTGCAAGTCTTGGAGTTGCATGTTGTTGGCCGATATGTTTGCTTCATGGCTTATCTTCAGCACCTCCATGCTATTAATCTGTGCTTCATTTAAGTCCAAGCCTATCTCCTGAGCTATCCTCAATGTCTAAATTTCAAATTCGATTGGGAAGATAGGTTCTTTGCCAAACACTAGTTGGTATGGGGAATATCCTGTGGTATTTCTCCATGTCGTGCGGTATGGCCACAAGGCTTCTAGAAATCGGGTAGCTCAGACTACCAGTCACGTCTATGTGATGCAACTGTCTTTGTGAATATTGCCTCAATTACTTTATTGGTACTTTCTACCTAGACATTTGCCTACGGGTGGTATGGAGTTGTGATTCTGTGTATGATATGATGATTCTTTAATTTTGCAACAATCTTATGGCCTATAAATTATGGCCCTCCATCCGTTATTATTTCTTTAGGCAAGCCATATCGCACGAATAGATGGAAAAGAAAGTGGATTACTGAGTCCTCCGTTGCTCTTGGTAATGCTTCTTCCTCCACCCATTTAGTTACATATTCTATTGCGACTAATATGTATGTCTTTTGATTAGATGATGGGGTTAATTCGCCCAATGAAATCTAACGCCCATCGTTCAAAAGGTTCAATGACTAACTGTGGATGCAGGGCCATCTCATCAGACGTCCCAGGGCGTCCCATTCTCTGGCAACTGTCGCGTGCCTGGACAAACTTCTTGGCGTCCTTAAAAATGGTGGGCCAATAATAGCCCATCTGTAAGACTTTGTGACCAGTACTGTGGTCTGCAAAATGTCCACCGCAAGATCCATCGTGGCAAGCTTTTAGGATGTCGAAGATTTCATCTTTCCTGACACATATTTGAATGTGCATATCGGTCCCTGTATGGAATAAATATCCTCCGATCCAGGAAAATCGAGTGCTAAGTTGTACTATTTGTTTTCTTTCATTGGGCATCAGGTGCTTGGGTAATTTTCCCACTGCTAGGTAGTCTGTGACATCTGCATACCATGGTGTTTTCACGGTGACAACGAATAAGTGTTCGTCAGCGAACCAGTCTTCTACTGCTGCCAAGTCATCTGTCTTTGGCATACGTGAAAGGAAGTCTGCTATTGGATTCTCCTTTCCTGGTCAATATTTGATTGTTATGTTGAATTCCTGCAAAAGGATCAACCATCTTGTCACTCTTCCATTTGTAACAGATTTATTATCTAGATATTTGATAGCAAAGTCATTAGTATACAAAACCACAAGGTATCCTATTATATAATGTCCAAATTTATTAATAACATAGATTATAGCCAAAAATTCTTTTTAAGTCACAGTATAATTTAATTCAGCAGGAGATAGATTTTTGCTGATGTAGTCTATTGCATATGGCTTCTTATATTCCTCCTGACCGAGAACTACTCCAATGGTTGTATCTGAAACGTCAGATGAAATCTGAAATGGCAAATCCTAGTTTGAGGCCCGTAATACTGGGGCTGTTGATACAAGCCGTTTGATATCTTCAAAAGTGATTCACATTTGTCAGTCCAAATGAAATCGATATTTCCTGTTAATGCATATAGTGGTGCAGCAATTTGAGAGAAATTCTTTATAAATCTCCTATAATATCCAAAAAATCCCAAGAAACTGTGTACTTCAGTTTGTGTGGAAGGGGTAGGTATTAAAAGAATTATCTAAATTTTTGTTGGATCTACCTTAATTCTAGCTGCTGAGATATAGTGACCCAGGATGAGGCCCTGAGTCATCATCATGTGGCATTTTTCATGGCTTAAATAGAGCCTGGTAGAAATGCATCTTTGCAGAACTTTCTCTAGCGTTTGGAATGTTGGCTCGAAGCCATCTCCATAGGGTGTAAAGTCTTCCATGTATACCTCGAGTCCTTCGTTTATCAGATCTAAAAAAATGCTGAGTATAGCCCTCTGAAATGTGGCAGGTGCATTGCACGCCCCAAAAGGTAAGACCCTGTAAGAAAATGTCCCCCAAGGTCAGGTAAAGGTAGTCTTATCCTGGTCTTCAGGGACAATTTGTATTTGATTGTAGCTGCTGAAGTTGTCTAGGAAAGAAAACAATTTTTTTCCTGCCAATGTGTTCAAGACCTGGTCAATGAACGGAAGGGGAAAATGGTTTTTTTGGGTTTCTTTATTAAGCTCTTTATAGTCAACACATATATGCCACTTTCCATTCTTTTTAGGCACCACTACTAATGGAGAAACCCATTTGCTATCAGATGTTGGATAAATGAAGTTTACATCTAACATTTTTTGTAGTTCATCTTTAACAATATCTGTAAGTTGAGGGTTTAACCTCCGTTAAGGTTTTCGAATGGGCCTAGCATCCTTCTCTATATCGATGTGGCGCATGAATAATTGGGGATCAATCCCTTTCATGTCTGGGTAATCCCATGCGAAAGCCTCTTTATATTTTCTCAAAAGTTGAATAAGCTTCTGCTCCTAGTCAACAGTCAGGTTTTTGTTGATATTTAAGGTTTTCCCTAGCTCAATTTCTATGGTTTTGCTATTATAAACAAAAGTTGTTGGTATTGACACTTCGTTAATATCTTTTAAGGGGTCTTCTTCAATTTCGTTATCCAGGGATGCTTCGATCATGTGACACTTTAGATGGGATACGACATCTGGTTGGTTAATGTGAGTGTTAATGATGTCATCTTCTATTTGATCCTTGAATTCGAGAGTATCTTCTATAGTTAGTGGTGATCTAATGTTTTCAGTTAGATATGATACAAGTTATTTTCTCATTTTTATTATTGTTAAACTTTGCTGAGCTGGAGGATATAAGGCTAAATTCTTCAGATTACTTCCTCTTGCTATTGTCATGCTGCCTATTCGACAGCTTATGTAAGCATATGCAGTTGCTAGCCAAGGTCTTCCTAGAATTAGGGGATGTTTGTTTATCTGGTTTCTAGGATTGATGATCAGAAAATCTGCTGGGTATTCCCAAGAATATACAGACACCATTACATCATGTAATGTGCCTTCTGGTTTGACTAGTAATCGGTCAGCCAATTCCAACAAGGTTGTGGTTGGGTCCAAGGATGTAATGCCAAGCTTTTGACAGGTTGTTGTTGTGAGAATATTGATTGCTGCTCCTAGGTCAACTAATGCATTGGCGAAGGAGCATCCATTTATCTGTACCGTGACTATAGGATTTCCTAGGTCGTCATATTTTACAGGTGTTTCTCTGCCTGATAATAAATCAGACAAAGTACCGACTACATGGACAACTGGGGTTGTTTTTATTTTCCTCTTTGGCTTTTTCGTACACAATTCCTTAATAGTTTTTGCATAAATTGGAATGTCTTGAATAACCTGGAGGAGAGGTATTTTTACACACAAATTTTTCAATTCTCCCAGAAGATCAAATTCGGGATATTCGATTGGTCGGGGTATGATTAATATTTCTAGGAATGGTGGAGAAGAGGGGATCATTTGATCATGAGTTTTTTGTTTAACCATGTTTTTCACTTGTGGTTCTTGTTCTATAGGTAGCGAATCTTCAATTTTTATATTTTTATCCCCCTCTGATTCTATTATCCTTCCATACCTTAATTTAAGCTCATTACACCCCCTCAACTCTGTTTCTGGTTCCGGTCCTTCAATAATTTGCACAGATTGGACTAGTCTATTATTGGGGTTTGGGTTGGGCTGGGCTGGGAGCTATGGTCGTAAATTGGTCTGAGGGTTCTGTTGCAATTTGTAGGGTGCTGGCAGTGTATGTTGAGGTAGGGGGATTGTTCATGCTGGCTGATTTGTAGGTCCTTCCCAGCTTGACTGCCAGTTCTGGTTCTGTGAAGTGGAGGGTGGCTATTGAGATTGATATGCATTATTCTGCCAGAATGGTGGGCAGTCAGAGGGATTTGGCCAATTGTTATTTTGATTTGATTGGTTGGGCCAAGGTGGCATAGAGAATGGTTGTTGTGACCAATTGGAAAAAGGTGGTTGGTTCAGCCACATAGCAACTGGGTATTGTTGTGAATTATATTGCGAGGGTTGAAAGAAAGAAGATGGATCAATAGGCATACATGTTTGTCGTGGTTGCCATCGGCGACACTGATTTAGTAGGTAGATTGGTTTTGTTTCTTCCTTTGCCTCCTTATAGACTACTTTTAACCCTGGGAGTGATGGGTAGCTTTCTGTGGTATGATCTTTAGTACATATGGCACAGGCTTGTACCATATCCAACGAGCACTCTTTGTGACTATGCTTCTTCTTGCATCTAGGACAAAATATCACCAAATTTTGTTCTGCTTCAGCCTGCTTCTACTTGGCTTGCATGATGTCAAGTTGCATTGTCAAAGTTCCCAAGATATCTGTTTTGAAATCCTCTAGCAGGTTGCCAATTTCTACACGAGTTATACTTCCGCCAGAGATTTTGCTGTCCCTGGTGGTCATGTCACGTTCTGTTGGTTTCAATCTCGTACTGCCTATTGAGCACCTAATACACAACTTAATAATATGAGCATAATCTTCTTGATATATATCACCTTTACCCATAACATTTAATGTCTCTATCCATTGTTATTTCATTCCTTTAATCAATGTAGTTTTTAACACATTATCAGGCAAAGGCAGAGTTGCATAGGGAGACCGCTAGAGGTTATATTGAAAACGTTCTACATATTCTTCCAACGTTTCACTAGGTCTTGCTACCATTTGGAATATTTCATCTTTCAGTTCCCTATATATGTAATAGTCTTGATATTTTTTAAGGAAAATATTTTTCATTTGATCCGAATCATTTATTGTGCCCCAACCTAATCCCATAAATCAATGTAGGGCTTCTCCTTTTAATGTAGAGGGAAACAACTTCAGTTTCTGGGGGTCGGTGGTATAATCATAACCCCAACATAATACATCAAATTCAAACATAAATGCATTTGAATCCTCGGATGTGAGTCCATGAAAAGTGGGTATATTTTGCAGAGGGATAGCTTTCATGGGCGCGTTGACAACTGTGTCAACAATAGGATACTGTAATGTAGAGGTCTAGGGTGCTTGTGGGTTGTTGGCCATTTGATCAAATATATGTCAGTACCCTTCCGGGATCTCTAGAGAGTTTTTCCTATGGTGGTTAGAAGGGGTGGGAATGATCTTAACAGCACTCCCTCGGTCTGGGATACTGAGTGTTCCTTGTTGAATCACTACCTGAAGGGATCTTGGCTCCTCTGTTTCCCCTGTTTCTCCTCCTCCTTCACGAATATTACAAGAATTCCCTTCTTGTGAGGAAATTGGGTGAGAATTTTTAATTTCTTGAAAAATCTTCTCAGTTCCTCCTGTTTTGCTGTGGACCTCAGTGTAGGCTACAGATGGTGAGCCTGTGGCCTGAAGAGAGACAGTAGGTTGTCTGGAAGCAACGTTTCAAGGACCTACTAATGGCTGAGATTCAGCTTTCTTTAAGATTTCATCTATGAAAGTTGATCGTCCAAGGGTCACCGGTCCCTTAGATCTGTCGGGTTTGGGTAGTGGAATTAGATTGTTTTCGGGTTTTTTCTTCGTAGTCATTCATGCAGAAAATTCAAATGTTTATCTCTACCCAAAGTTTCTAACAATTCTGCCAGAAAGCAGGCAGGGGAGCAGGCATTTTATGTGCTTCGTACGCAGGTTCTTACCTTTCTTTTTTAATACCTAGTTCTCTCCCAACAGACAAGCATCAAGTACCTACCTTAACTTTCTGTAATTGTGCTGAAAAGTGGGCGGAGGAGCAAGCACTTTACTTGCTCGTCACGTAGTTTCTTACCTTCTATTTTCAATACCCAATTCTTCTTCAACAACAATTATCAGATGTACATTACTCTTTAGAAATGGCTACACTCTCCCTGGAAATAGTTCCAAAATGTTGATTGATAGAAGGTGCCTTTTAAAACTCCTGATTATCCTCACATTAGTTATCAATCTGGGAAGTCCTCTTATTTCAAGAGTGTACACAGTATGTGGATGCTATTTAATTCAGAGTAATGTTTTATATATTGCAGTATATATCTTTAAATACAAGAGTAAACAGATGCATCTAGTAAATTTCAATTGATATCAAAAAACTCAATCTTCTAACAAACTCAAATCTTACATTAACAGCAGCATCAGTTGAGAGTACAGTAATGATAACTCATCTCTCTTTAACTGATCTAATCTAAATCAAACCCAATCTTCAATAAATAATCTGAACAACAAATGATATCAATCTGAGAGTTTCAACATCGATAGTTAATACTCTTTATAGTTGATTAAATCCAGCAGAATGTTTATCTAAATAACTCAATCCGAAGTGAAAGTAAATCGTACTAATGAAAATACTATAAATTATAAATAACAAAGGTATTCTGTCAACACTGAAAATAATAAACAACGAAAGTGATAAAATCACAGAAAGAAAGAATACTATCAAACCATCACACTTGGAAGAATTGGAAATGTATGACACAAGGAAAGAAGTTGAATCCACCAGAGGTCGGGCCCTTAGCCGCCAGTGAACACTGCTAAGTTACTTCAGATGATGCGAGGGAACAACAACTTCACTTATATATTAATCATCAAACTTAATGAGCATTACAATATATTCGTGTTCTTCTCGACAGTGAGAGTCTGTAATTAAAATTACAATTTCAATAATAACAATGATTCTCTCCTTCCTTCTTACAAAAAATCTCCTTTTATAATAGGAAAGGGTAAGATAAGAGAAATGATAAACGCAATCCCTCACGATCTCTCGATCCTGAGGGATTCACAACAAATTTCCAACTTCAGACATCCTTTCCTTTCTCACGCTAATTCTTTTGATTTACTTTGGCCTTATCTGGAACCACCGCTTTCCTTCCTTAGCTTACCGACTTTTGTTGCTCCTTCATAGGGAACAACATTTGCTCCTTTTGTTGTTTTCCTGCATAAAAAAGGGTAATAATTAGCTAAGTTGTAACTGCAGATAATTCCTTCATTTCTTACCATAATTCCTTAATAGATTAACGCATTAAGATATAGAAAAGAGAAGAATAAAGGGAAAGGATGATGAAATTAATAGTAAATGCATACCTTTTCCATGGCTCAACAACGCACAACACAAATTTCATTGCATCCAATCCAACCCTCAGTGTAGAACCTTGAGCTTTGATACCACCAGTAAGATTTCCCCCATCATAACTAAATTTTTTTGTTACTTATGCATATAACCATTTACCATGTAAACGTTCTCTATCAATATACATAACCATTCGTTTGAACCCACTCTTACATTTTCCATATTTAATATTTTATGACATTATATGCGATGTTCATGGTTAATGTCTTTTACACTATTCTATGCATAGTTGATAGTTAAATGTTTTGATATGATTATATACATAGTCTAATGTTTAACGTTGGAGGAAAATAAATTGACAGGGGGTTAATTGTACCCTAGCTCTCTCGAAACTTCTAATTGTGCATGCACACCTGCCACCTAGAGCTTTCTTAACCGAGGGATTAGCGACCGATCAATGGCGGATGCAACTCTCGGGATTAGTATGTGATCAACGTTGCAGCGGATTTGGGAATGCATCGATGATGGGGAGTAATTCTAAATTCTTAGTGGGTAGAGAGAAATTGCCTCTACCTCCCATGCCATTTGGAAACTCATTTGACGCCTTCGCGGAGCACTCTACCTCCCTCTACTACATAGTGAGGGTTTCAATCTTTCCTGTTGTTCGAGCTTCTAGTGACCCTTCTCCGCCTTGGGGTTTTTCTAGGTAACCAGCCACCCCTAGGGGTTTGTTCCTTTATGTCACTCACCAAGGTAAGTTGGAAATGGAAAGGGTTATTAATTGTTTTGAATTTATTTCCTAGTTGTCTAGATGCTTTCTTAGCCTAATAGAGTTTTATGCTCCACGTTGTTGTGCAGGTGTTTTCCCCTTCTTTCAATGCGAAAGGAGTATTCCACCGAGCTTATTCAAACCTTTGGAACTCCCCATAGGTAATTAATGGTTTTCTTATATATTTTGAAGGGTTTACTCAATTTATTCTTCTATATAGTTCAATCCACACCATCCTGTCTTCGGGGTCTTTAGGACATTGGGCAAGGGTTGGCAGGTTTCGACACACATGAATTTCTTCAGTTGTGCTTCAGTACTCAAGGTGCGGTCTTAATCATTTCTTCAGCATAATTACCTGTCCGTCGTTGAGGGATTTTGTTATTCGGCTTTCCAAACCGATATCAAAATCTATAGATGTCGTGGATGAAATTTTAATTCTCTTTTTATTTTTTTAAATCTAAAACATTAAGCTTCAGAGTTAGAACTCCTCCTCTTTGAACTATATTTCATGACGGTTGTTTTGGAAGTTTTGTATCTACATTCGTACTACATATAAGATCTAGGTCATCTTCTGTTTCACTATAATTTAGTTAATTTTTTGAGTATTCAGTATATTCATATATATTCCCATGTTAAATTAAGTGAGATGTTTCTCCTTTTTGCTTTCCGATAGTATGGTTTGTTTTTCATAGTATTATATACACGTGCGTTAAGTCATGTACTATGCTTCCTTATTTCAATTGTGTACTGATATTTCTCTAATTAGTTTTGCTATGCAAAGCAAAAAATGCTTGACAGGCATTCCTAGCTTACCTGAGATGAGTTAGATATTTTTGGTTATGAAGTTAGTTTGCATTGTACTCACTTTACCTACAATTGAACGATTTTAGAACGAAGCTTGATTTTTATGCACCAGCGTTTTTATGTTAATTGATTGTAGAGTTTTTCCTACAATTTGGAGCACATAGCCCGACCTAGTCCTCGACTTCTTTGAGTTACCTAGGATTTTTCAGGACTGTTTCTTTGTAGGGTTCTCTCCTTGACACAGAGAAACCAACCCGCAACTTAATCTGGTCTTCTAGTTATCGTTCTACCCACGACTTGGCTATTGATATTTTGTGATTCCCTGGTGTTCGACTGTAAATTTTCCTGATAATTCTGGGACTAAAATTCCCTTTAGTAATTCTCAGAGTCCTAACATGATCAAATCTTAGGTTAACAACCTACTTAAGTTAGGTGTTGTTACAAACAGTCTAGTTCACTAGTATGAAATATATATCCAGTAATAGTTCTTGTTGATATCTATTATCGAACATAGGTACCAAATATCTTTTCATAAATATAGGTATAATACCAACCATAATTTTTATTAGTGCCTTTAATAAACACAAGTAACAAATTAACAACAATATTCTTTGGTTACTTTCAAAATCATTGTGAGCATTTCTAAATAAAAGAAATACTCTAATAACTATCAACACGGATATGCTTTTATACCAGACTCTACTTACTACAACATGCACAATATTCTTCCATTGTTCATGATTCCATTTGCCATTCACTTTTCCAACAACTAGAAAAACAAACATTAGTTGGAATCACCAACCACAAAATCACGCGGAGTCGAATGCTCCTCCCAACCTATGAAAACTAGCTACTCTATTGGTGCTCCTCCAAGCTGATTTGATATCAGGAAACAAATACGATAGACCACCTGGTCCCAACTAACTTCAATCATAGGTCCTTTAGGAAGTCCCACTAGCCAACGAGCTTAAGGAATTAAAATTTTATTCCATGTCTGCCCCTGAAAAACATTCTCATTCCATTATTTTTAGTTCTTCTCTCTCCTCAGGCACCGAATACCCTCTTAGTTTCCCCCTTTTCCTTTTTCTCAGGGACCACGAGGGCGTGACTATTTTTCAAAAGTGTTTCCAAATATGAAATCTTTTCTTTTCATTCTCTCCCCACGACTCTTTGGCTGCTTTTTTTTATGAAAGTTATTTATTTATTTATTTATTTAACACAACTGCCTATAACTTTACATTAAATACATCACATCTTAATATTGATTTAACTTTAGTAAAGTAAATAAAATAAAGTAAAATGAGGTAATTTGAAAAAATTATTCTATCTCAGAAGAATGTTACATTATCCATAATGATTTGAACTTATTCAACACTCTTTAAAATAAATAAAAATTATGTTATGTAACATAAAAATGATATAATATAACAATTAATGTTGAAGAACTCTTCCAAAAATTGATTCTTTATTTTTGTTAAAATAATTTTAAATATTAAATTTAATAATTTTAATAACCAATAACATATATTTGAATACATTTTTTATATTATTTTTTTCCCTTTTTAACATTCCATATATAATTATAAGATTACATTCTTATTATATGGAAAATCATAAAAAATAAGATTACATGCGTTATCATATGGAAAATCATGATTTCTCATAATTTGTTTTTATTCTATCCATTATTAATTATTTAATTTTTTAATATTATGATTTCAGAAAAAATATTATATATATTATATATATATATATATATATATATATATATATTTCACATTGAAATACATGTAAAACACAAATTTTAAATTTACATATTAATATATATTTGATTGCTATTATATCAAAAATAATTTTCCTCCTTTTTAAATTATTCTATCCATTATTAATTATTTAATTTTTTAATATTATGATTTCAGAAAAAATATTTATTTTCTAAAAATATATATATATATATACACATTCCACATTGAAATACATGTAAAACACAAATTTTAAATTTACATATTAATATATATTTGATTGCTATTATATCAAAAATAATTTTCCTTCTTTTTAAAGTAGTATCAAATCCATAGAGACTTTCACTATGATCACATCCGCTAGCTGTATGAGACAACTCTTTTTTCTTATGAATTTCAACCAAAACTTATAATCAACGGCTTGCACAGTTAAAGACATGATTTTTGAAGGCAATCATTATCATTATGGACTCACTACCAGTGCCTTCCAATCACCTCCCCTATGTACCGTTGTAATCACACTACCAGTGCCTTCCAGCCACCAAACTTAAGTACTGATCCAAGCAGAAAAGTCTTATTTTGTTACAATATGTTGAAAAATGTTAACCAGTGAGCAGTTTCTCCTGCTGCTTTTCCACGTTAGTATAATCCATGTTTTTACATAACACAGGCAGCCATCTCCACAGCGTTACAGCTGTCTATAAATTGTTTTATTCATTGCAATTATTTGTAGTGTTATTTGTTCTTTTCCATTTTAGGTATGTGTAACATATTTTCAATTAATATCTTGAAAATCTAAATGACTAAATGTATTATCTATCAAATCATTTTACTATATATATAAAAGAAACCAGCATTAATTTGTAAAATGACATGTCATTATCTTCAGTTCACAATAAACTTTTCAGTGATTACAAGGTTTTTGGAAGTGCGCATCTATCTATGTTTTCAAATATCTTACGATTATGGATAAAACCAATTAAACAATTGATATAAATTAATAAAATAAAATTGTACTTCTAAAACGTTCAAGTAACAAATACAACTTTAATTCTATACATATATCTATATATATATAACTTATTTTTAATTATTAAATTTGTTTGACTTATTTATTGTGAGAGGGTGGAAATGGCACAAAGAACAAGGCAGAAGTTATAGCACTTTGAGTTGTTCTTCTATTTGTTAAATGGTAAGAGTTGGAGGATTTTCATGTCCATTGAAATGGTGTCTTTATTGTTTTGGAACCGAGCAAATATTATTATTTCTAGTGGGAGGGTGGAAATGGCACAAACAACAGGGTAAAAGTTATAAAACTTTGGGGTGTTCTCCTAATTACCAAATAGTTGGGATCAGAAAATTTTCATGTCCATGGTGATGCAAAAAGCAGCATTGGGTTAAAGACTTTTTGTAATTCAATCCACCTATCTTATCCCACTGTATAAAGACCCTGTTAAGGATTTTTTAGAACATTTTCTTTCACTAAATATACAAAAAAAACAAAATCAAATTTTTGATCTCCTTTCTAAGAAGGGTATTTCTAAAGAGTTGGGTAAGTTCTTCTTTGTTATCTACATCAAGAACGCTGTCATGAATGTTGGACAAATAAATAAATTTTGCACAGGAAGCACATCCAATTCGCTAAAAAAAATTATTTTGATTAAAATTTTTAAATTTGATTGAATCCACACGTCAAACAAATAGTGGATATAGCTGTAACACCTATGTAAAGAGTTCTACGAGATACGGACAACACATCTAAATGCTATTAAAATAAAACTTTAACAACAGATGTATGGAGCTGGAAATACAGAGAAGACACAAAATCGCGAACAAACATATTTAAATTACAATTCAGATCATACATCAGAATATGTACTCTCAGAATTCGGAAAAAACACATCAAAGGTATGGGGCGCTTTATTTTATTAAATTCGTCAGAAAAATTATCAGAACAAATTAAAAATTAGAAGTAAATATATTTAATCATGTCCACAGGACCGAATATGTACTCTCAGAATTCGGAGAAAACACACGTCAGAATATGTACTCTCAGAATTCGGAGAAAACACATCAAAGGTATGGGGCGCTTTATTTTATTAAATTCATTCGAACCAATTAAAAATTAGAAGTAAAATTTATTTAGTCATGTCCACGGGACCGAATCAATCATGTACCTGTATCTGAATTTGACAATGATCGCCCATCCAAAACAATTGTCAGGTCTCCCACACCAACTACGTCACACAATTGAATGCTATTAAAATAAAATAAAAGCTATTTAATAATTGTTTAAAAGTGGCCCCACAATTTGTTGCTGTGAAGGGTGTGGATTTTTTTAGCCTCAAAACACGAAACTGTTTATGATATTCCAAAGTTAGAGATTTTGGCTTTTGGATTTTTATTAAAGGTATATTAAAAATAATTTTTTGATACTACATAAGATTATATAATTTAACTTTTCACTCTCTCTTTTAAGTTCATAAAATAAACGCAAAGAACAATTCAATTCAGAGTAATATTACTTTTGAACATTGAATATTAGTATTATGAGTTTAATGGTGGAGAGTATTTGTTTTTTTTTTTTTTTTAAGATTTAGTTTTTACGTTTTTATGCAATCAAATTATAGTAATATTATTATTAACAATGATAATTATTTATTTTATATTTTTACAAAGTGTTTTTAGATTTTTAAGTAAGATAGATCCCAAAATAAAATATACAAAACACCAAATATTATATTTACAAATAGTAATCTCAAACTCTGAGGATCAAGTATAAGTGAGATTAGGTATAAGAACTTTTGGATGATCTTCTTACAAGATCTTTTTCGACGGGGCATGCCAAGAGAGAAAATGAGGATGTGGTGTTTTTGTTGTTTTGGAACCGAGTAAATATTATTATTTATTGTGGGAGGGTAGAAATGGCACAAACAACACGACAGAAGTTATAGCATTTTCAAATATTCTTATTTCTAGTGGAAGGGTGGAAATGGCACAAACAACAGGGCAAAAGTTACAGAACTTTGGGGGTGTTCTCCTAATTGCTAAATAGTAGTTGAGATCAGATGTTCACGGTGATGCAAAAAGCACCAATAACTGGATGAAGGACTTTTTGTACTTCATCTTTAGATTTCAAGTTTTAGGTTTTAAATTCTAGTTAATTGATTCCAGTTTTATGAAGTGCATGGATTCCGGGTTTATGCAGGTTCTTGGGTTTCAATTTAATGGATTTTAGGTTTTAATTATTAGTTAATTGTTTTTATGATATAAGTACTATCTTTAACTGATTTTAGATTTGATTTTAGATGTGATTAGGTGTTTGGATTATTAGATTTTAATTTAATTGATTGTAAAATTTCTCTTAATGTGTTAATTTTAATTATTAAGTTTATTCATGTTACATATCTTTAAATTATATATATATACTTCTCTTAAAAATATGTATTCTTAATTATCAAATATGTTTAATTTATTGGAATAATTAATGTGTTAATTTTAATTATTAACATTATTCATATTATTATATATATATAAATATATATATATATATATATATATATATATATATATATATATATATATAACGTATTTTTAATTATTAAATTTGTTTAACTTATTGGAATAATTTTTGTATATAATATTTTTTTTTCAGGAACGAAAAAGCATAATTATATTATATAAGGTATATAATGAGCAGATAATACATTTTCCAGATAGAAACTTCATATGAGCAAAAAAACGGACGCATGGACAATCCATTGCAAAAAAATCTGAAAGGAGGAAGGAAGCATAATCCCAAACAAAAAAGTTTTTGATGTTCATCCAGATAGATAGCCTTTTTAGCTGTAATAGAGTTCACAAAAAGAAATTTTGTGGATACAAAATTTGGAAAACTAAGATCCTAAGTGGATTAATAGCGTTGTTTAGAAATTCCAACTTATATTTCGACCATACATAAGTCAGAGGGAAAACAAAACAGAAAAAATTGACAAAGCATACCTGGAACCCGCAAGATTTGAGATTATGTATCAGGTAGAGAAAATTCTTTGATAGAGAAAATTTCCTCATCAGAAATTACCTTCATGTTCCAGATACCTGAATCCGATAAAAGGCCTTCGTTTGATAAAATGCTTGCTTTCTTGTTTTGTACTCTGTAAATGTGTTGTATGGAACATCCTTCCATCCTCCTCCATAGGAACACGATTCTGTTCATCCAACCTACAAGGTGAGGATTGTTGATATGGATTTTTCCCAAAACATAATCCACCATGACTTTGGAATCCCTGAATATTGATACGGACTATATGTTAAAGAAAATACAGAAAGAAAGAAGACCCGTGAGAGCCATCACCTCCGATTTGCAATTGGACCCTTTACCCCCATTCCAGGAAATACGATATTGTGTATTTTCATCCATGATGATGTAAATCCCACAGCCACAAGAGTTGTTTTGTGCAGCTCCATCAAAGAACGCTCTCGGGAGCATGTTATGATCATGAATGTTCATGTTGGGATTTGTTCTTTTTTCCTCGAGAGGCTTTTCAGGTAAGGAGTCAAAAAGAGATATTATGCTTTGAAGAATTCCCATGAAAGGCTCCTTACTTTCCTTGAAGATTTTTTTGTTTCTCCATTGCCATATGCACCGAAGGGCAATAATAAAAATAGGCCTCTAGGATTCCTTTTGCCCGCTCCACCAAAAGAATGCCTCTTTTATAAATGAATGAGAAAAATGAGGGAAACCGTATAGACTTTCCAGAGCTTGCCATAATCACTGCATTTTCTGACAGAATAAGAACATGTGGTAGTTTGTTTCCTCCTCAGAATTGCATATTGAACAGAGACCCCGCCCCTGCCAGCTCCTCTTTTTTAAATTATCCCAAGATAAGTTTTTGTTGTGGAATACCAACCACGAGAAATAAATAGATTTGGAAAGACAACCAGATTTCCAAAAAATTGACGAAAAAGTAGGGCTGGAAATGGCATTTCTTGTGGCTACCAGATTCTGGTAAATGTCCTTTACTCATTCCTGGGATGGACCTTTTGTATCTTTCCATGTAAGAACATCAGTTTCTAAGGAGTGATATATTCCACAGTTCCTCAAACAGTCTTTTAAATTCTTCCACTGTCTTGCTACATTATCAATCATCTCCATATTGCCATCTTCTTTCCAAATTGGGAAGGTTCCATGCCATTCTGCAATAAGTTTGTCCCAAGTAAAAAAACCTTTTCTATGGAAAAAGTTTAGGAGTGTCCCAGGCAAGATGATTTCCTCCTGTCCGCTCAAGAAAGTATCAAATTCTATGAGAATTCTGCTACCAGACTGGAAGCTCCATACCAAATTCTTTAAGAAAAACCTTCTATGTTATGAAAACTTAGCCATATTACTGATCCATAAATGGATCCAATCCTTCCCAACCTGAACTAGTATGAGATATCCTTACTGCCCATATACTTCTTTTTTATAGTGTTGCTCCAGGGACCCTCTTCGAAAATCCCTCTCCATAGTGATTTGCATAGAAGAGCCTTTCCAAAATTCTGCAGGTCCCGAAGGCCCCATCCACCAAGATTTTTCGGCAAAGAGATGTTAGATAATTTAGACAGGTGATATTTTCTTTTCTCAACCTGGCCACCCCATATAAAATTAGCAGTTATCTTATTCATCTTCTATATAATGCTTGCAAGAAGAAAGAAAAGATGTGCCCAATATACCGCAAGTTGCGTTAAAACAGATTGAGCTAGAATAACTCTTCCTGCCATTGAAAGGCATTTGTATTCCCACACTGATATCTTTTTGTAGTATCTTTCTATTATCCATTGCCAGTCCGTTTTAGAGTATCTTTTTGCTTTTAACAGGAATCCTAAATATTTCATTCCATGTTTGATGGACCGCGCCTCTATCGCAAAGAGTGAGGATATCCACTCTATTAATTCCAAATTGCCATCATTATGAAAGAGAGCTGATTTGGACTCATTTATTTGTAATCTTGTGGCCTTTTGGAACTTTTTTAGGATGTTATATAAGCATAACCAAGTGAGCCTGCAGAGTGTTCCAAAAATAAGTATATCATCAACAAATAGATTATGCGAGATATAATTGTTCCTGCAAATCCTCAATGGGCGACACCTATTTTCACTAACTGCCTTATTGATGTGTAGGCTTAAAGAGTTCACTGCCAAGATAAACAATAGGGCAGATAACGGGCATCCTTGGTGCAGAACTCTGGCAGCTAGAAAAAAAGGAGATGGAATCCCATTTATGATGATGGCATAGTTCACCTTCTCCACACAGGCCATGATCCAGTTTATCATGTTAGCTTTCAGTCCAATTTTTGCAAGAAGGAATCTGATGAAACCCCAATCAAGACAATCATATGCCTTTCGAAGATCAATTTTGAATATGACTGCTTCACTTTTTTTAGTGTGCATGGAGAACAAACTCTCTTGTGTGTTAGCAACAGCATCCAAAATATTTCTTCCTTTCAAAAAAGCATGCTGATCCTTTGTTAAATGCTTTGATAAAGTTTCTTTAATCCTTTCAACAATAATTTTTGAAATGATTTTGTATGAAATGTTACAGAGAGATATCGGCCTGAAATCTTGAAAGGATTTTGCTTCCCTTTTCTTGGGGATGAGGGCTATATGAGTAGATGAGGTTATCTGGTGAATGCTACCTAATATTCTAGAGCCCTCGACCATTCTTAGCAGATATTGTTTGATAAGGTCAAATAAATGGATGAAGAATTCGATCATCCAGCTGCCTGGGCCAGGACACTTATCCTTTTTAATGGATTTCATGGTTACGGGCGGTTCTTCCTCAATTATTAGCTGAAAGAGGCATTCATTTTGTTCATCATCAAACATTTGAGGAAATAGGTCGATACCCCACAGAATGTCCTGTATCGTACATTCACTAGATCTCTTGTATTGGTTTCCAAAATATCTCACGGCTTCACTTGAGATGTCTTGTTGAGAGTATAGAAAGTATCCCTTTCCGTCCTTTATTTTCCATATAGAGTTCTTTTCTCATTTTGAGCTTGCAAACCTGTGAAAGAATTTTGAGTTCCTGTCTCCTTCCTTTAGCCAAATAGCCCTGCTCTTTAATCTCCATGATGCTTCTTCCTATTCCAGGATTTTATGTTTTTTCCTTTGCAGCTCCTTTATACGACATCTCATGTTGAAGGGGAGAAGGTGAATAGCCAAATCTCTAGAGATGTTGTCCAATTCCATCTGAATTTCCCAAAGGGTTGTTCTGTTTTGTTGCCTTTTCTTAAACTACCAATTTTTACAAACTTTATAATGGAGGATAGTTTATCTCTAAAAGTTAAGAAGGGAGGCATATTTTCTTTTGATGATAATTTCTTCCATGTTCTTATTATGGCTTCATTGAATTCTGTTTCTTCCAAACATAGCTTGTTAAATTTAAACGAATACCCTTTTCTGAAACCCTTTTCTCTCCGTCCTAGGAATATCGGCCTATGGTCTGATATGAAGTCATTACCAATTGATGAAAAAGGCATGCCCATGCTATCAATTATACTTGCATGTAAAATAAAACGATCAAGTCTTTTTGCTATATATGCTCCTTCAGTCCTTACATTGTCCCATGTTGGCAACATTTTAGGCGGACTAATGTCAACAAGATTCCTGTGTAGTAGCTCATATCTAATGTGATCAGTGAGAGGATCTTTTTTCCGACTGTTCCCCCATGCTTCATCAGAGCTCAAAGTGACATTTAGATCTCCTATTTAAAGGATGACGCGATTTTTCCGAGAGAGAGACACCGTGAAGCACCGTGAAGGCACCACAAAGCCGAATAGCTAAAAACTTCCCCTTGAAAGCAGATAACCTCAAAAGCGGAATACAAATGAAACGCGGAGATAACTATAGAGTCCTCCCACAGACAAGAGAAAAAAACCCCCAAAATGACGGATGAAAGAGGAAAATACTGGATAATTGGGGAAAAATTTGAACTGAGTAAGTGGGTGCAGCATAAACAGAAAGTGTTCTGATACTTCCTTTTAGTGAAAAGCTGGCGAGAGCTGATCTGAGCCAAATAACGCGCGGGGACAAAGTAAAAAAAGGAAAAAGTTGGTGCTTATGGAGATGATACGCTCAGTCAGAAACTGTGGAGGAGGTAGTAGCATAAACAGAAAGTGTTCAGATGAAACCTCCAACATGAGAGGTCAACATTTTTCCTGTTAAGAAAAGCTGGCGAGAGTTGGTATGAGCCAAAACCAGGAACATTTGCAAGGTCAGAGTAAAAAGAAAGTGATCAATTTTTGCATATAATATTATCACATCATGTGTGTATATGATTTGATTTAATAACTACGATAGATCCATCTTAACCATTGATCTAATATGAGTAGAGAGGGATCAATTTTCTTCAAGTGCAAACTTATTTTAGAGTGCAAAAAACATAGATTCATCTTGACCATGGATCTAACATGAGCTGAGAAGGATAAAATTTGTCATGTGCAAACTTATTTTAGAGTGAAAAATAATGTGTAATTAATATTAATATATTTTTATGTATAAGTCAATATTAATTTATATTAAAAAAATTTATTATTACAACTTAAAATATTTTTTTTTAACATTATTTTTCATTTAAAGATATATATGAAATTGATATCAACTGTTAAATATCTTACATATTTTTTTGCTTTTAATTACTTTACATAAAACTATATTAAATTTTATAGACAACTAATTAAATATACCTTTTATATATATATATATATATATATATTTATTTATTTAAAAAATATTACTTTTGTTTTAAAAAAAATAGACATACTTTCGCATAACCATCATCATCCTCAGCATAATACCCTTCATCGTCAGCGGAATAAACCTTTCGACTAAAAAATTAATATACATATATATAAATTCACTTTTCTACTTAAAACATCACACAATCCTAATCATTAAGCCCTAAGCCCACTTAACCTATTCCAATAATTAATGTATAGTTTTACAAAAACATGCGTATACACGATATGATTTGATTTGATAAAGATTGATTTTATGATATTGGGATTTGATTTGATAAAGATTGATTTTATGATATTACATCCCAATATCATAAAATCAATCTTTATCATATCATATCATGTTACAAAATATCATTTATGAAAGCTCGGAAAATTAATCACCACTCGACAGAAAATCTAAGGATTCGGAGAAAACACATCCAAGGTATGGTGGCTTTATATGTCGTCATTATGTATTTTATGATGGCTTCTATATTGTCTTAATATAATGCATTTTTGTTTTTTTTTCTTAAAAAAATTATTTAATCATGCCCACACGATCGAATCAATCATGTAGTGTATCTGAATTTGACAATGATCGCCCATCAGGGGTTAAATTTGGCTCAAGTTTTTGGCGATTTTACACGTAAAATACGATTTATTTTAAAATTTAAACGTCATCTCTAACTTGCAAATAATTTTCAAAAACGTCATTTTGACGGGCATGTTAAACACTGACAAGTTTATATATATATAGTTTGGCAGAATATTAGAAATTTAGAGGTCCCAGACTCCAGTTAATCTCAAGGAAAATTTCGGAATAATAAATATCAAATTAAGTTATAAATGCCATGGCAGTGATGGCATGGCACGCATTATTGATTGATTTAATTGGGCAGCTGCCGCAGCGGGCCGGTGACCTCCAGGCTCCCATCTACCAAGTTCCGTATCTCCAAATTGCAAATTTGCAATTATGTTTTAGTCTGGCTGGCTCAAACAACAAATTATGAGATTTGATGTGAATTTTCTTGCAGAGTAAGGGTAAATTTGCATAGGCAGCACAAGTTACCAGTCGCCATAAACAGACTGGCTTGCCCTCACGAGCAACTTCGCTGAAGAAACTAGTCTTTCTGGCCTTCCAGTTCAAGTCTTATTCCCTTCGTGAGCTTCCCGTTCAGGTTCAGGTGAAGGTGCTCCAGTAGGGGATTCTTATTAGATTTTATCCACCTATTTGACTACAGATTGTCCTTACTCTTCACTACCACTCAGAAATGTTCGAGTCCCCGACTATGCACATCTCTCTGGCCCCTTCTTCATGCCTTTCTAACATCCCTTCTTGCTGTAATTTTTTTTTTTCGTCCCTTACCTGTCGTCCACTCTTTTGATCGGGTAAGGGTTTCGATTTCGCTATTACTTACCTCACATGCATCATAATGTCTCTTTCCCTCGCCAGTCGCCACCTTGCTCCTTTTGTTTACATTTAGTTTTATGGTTTACCTGGCAAAGCGTTCTGAGTAGGAATTTGGAAGTCACAAAGTTTGGGTGGAACGTTACAGATTGGAAGGGAAGTACCTGCAATTATTTTCCGAGGTATGTAATAAGAACCTCTCTTGAAAACTTCTCAGATACATCCAATTTTGAATTGTCGTGCATTATTGGAATTGTTATAATTTCAAAATTAAATCTCTCTTTCTCCACATTGTACAGCTCCACTAAAGCGTGAAGAGAAATATCAAAAGAGATGTTGGCAGGCCTCATATCTAATAAAATTGTTTTCCCTTGCAATTCGTCGACTTCGACCTATAATTTTCATAAAAACAAAAACAAAATAATCAATAATCAATAGATGGAATTTGAAATTTTGATTGTAAAATATTTGAAGGAAGAGTTATTCACAAAATATAGTTTGAACTTTAATACCTTCGTGGATTCACCATCCTTGTTCTTAAGAAAGGAAAGAGAAATTTCATCTTCTCGCCCTGCGAAGAGCTCTCTTAACAAAGCTATAGGACTGCCTCCACCTCTTTCTGCCAGTTGCTTCAATTTAAGGTATCTTCTGCACTTTGTTACCACAAACTCCTCCAACTTATAAGATTCGAGAGTCCAGAAAATTTTCCAACGAGAAAGATATTTATCACCCTTTTCCCCGCTCACAATCTCCGCGGTCATTTGGAAATTGTTGGTAAGTTTCCGGTCAAAGTCCGTCTTGAAATGATTAACTAATGAGAGAAGTCTTTGAAACAATGCTTTAGTGTCTCTGTTAGCAGGAGCATGCCCCACTATTCTATCCGCCACTTTCTTAGGCAACTGATCCCAATGGTTTCCAAAATAAACCATTTCGAAATTAAATAAATCATCTATACTCTCCTCAAGTAAAGGAAAAGGAAAAGCATAATCAAGATAGAATTCTTGATGGCCATCAAACATAACAAGCAGCAGCGTGTTGAGAGGACGACCAGATATATTCAGTGGCTTTCATTCTCCATTAGTGAGCATGGTATCAAATTCTGATTGGAACTGCTTTAGAAGATTCTCCTCATTTGATAAACCCTGAAGAGAAAGCTAAAGTGAGTGGAAAGGAAAAATAATGTATGATTTGCAATTTTTTCCCCTGTGATATGTTTTAGGATCTAAACATAAAAAGAGTTAATTTTAATGTGGGAACAGAAAACATGTTTGAAAATGTTTGAAAACTCAGAACATTTTAATAATCTGGAAAATTTGCAGAAAAATTTGATCAGCAGGTCTCAAAACAAAGTGTAGCAATAAGACTTGAGCCGAATGGTACAACAAAGAATGGAAAATTTTAACAATTATGAGTACAATTTGAAATTAGATAAAACTTGTACAAATAAATTTTAAAAGTCATATAATGGACAATTTAAAAATAAAAACGTCACCAAAAAATTACTTGACAGATAAGATAACCCGTCAAATTTAACCCCTCTAGCCCATCCAAAACAATTGTCAGGTCTCCCACACCAACTACGTCACACAATTGAATGCTATTAAAATAAAATAAAAGCTATTTAATAATTGTTTAAAAGTGGCCCCACAATTTGTTGCTGTGAAGGGTGTGGATTTTTTTAGCCTCAAAACACGAAACTGTTTACGATAGTCCAAAGTTAGAGATTTTGGCTTTTGGATTTTTATTAAAGGTATATTAAAAATATTTTTTCCATACTACACAAGATTATATAATTTAACTTTTCACTCTTTCTTTTAAGTTCATACAAAAAAACGCAAAGAACAAGAACAATTCAATTCAAAGTAATATTACTTTTGAACATTGAATATTAGTATTATGAGTTTAATGGTGGAGAGTATTTGTTTTTTTTTTAAGATTTAGTTTTTAGGTTTTTATGCACTCAAATTATAGTAATATTATTATTATTAACAATGATAAATTATTTATTTCATATTTTTACAAAATGTTTTTAGATTTTTAAGTAAGATGGATCCCAAAATAAAATATACAAAACACCATATATCACCTTTATAAATAGTGATCTCAAATGCTGAGGAAGGGATATTAGGTATAAGAACTTCCAGGATGATCTTCCTACAAGTTTTTTTTCGGGCATGCCAAGAGAGAAAATGAGGATGTGGTGTCTTTATTGTTTTGGAACTTAGCAAAAATTATTATTTATTGTGAGAGGGTGGAAATGGCACAAACAACAAGGCGGAAGTTATAGCACTTTGGGTTGTTCTTCTATTTGTTAAATGGTAAGGGTTGGAGGATTTTCATGTCCATGGACATGGTGTCTTTATTGTTTTGGAACCGAGCAAATATTATTATTTCTAGTGGGAGGGTGGAAATGGCACAAACAACAGGGTAAAAGTTATAGAACTTTGGGGTGTTCTCCTAATTACCAAATAGTTGGGATCAGAAACTTTTCATGTCCATGGTGATGCAAAGAGCAGCATTAACTGGGTTAAGGACGTTTTGTAATTCAATCCACCTATCTTATCCCACTGTATAAAGACCCTGTTAAGGACTTTTTAGAACATTTCCTTTCACTACATATACAAAAAAAACAAAATCAGGTTTTTGATCTCCTTTCTAAGAAGGGTTTTTCTAAAGAGCTGGGTAAGTTCTTCTTTGTTATCTACATCCATAATGTTATCATGAATGTTGGAAAAATAAATAAATTTTGCACAGGAAGCACATCCAATTCGCTAAAAAAAAATTATTTTGATTATTAAATTTGATTGAATCCACAAGTCAAACAAATGGTGGATATAGCTGTAACACCTATATTGTTTTATATTGGATGTATAAAGTTCTAGGAGATACGGACAACATATATAAATGCTATTAAAATAAAACTTTAACAACAGATGTATGGAGCTGGAAATACAGAGAAGACAGAAAATAGGGAACAAACATATTTAAATTACAATTCAGATCATACCTCAGAATATGTACTCTCTTTTTAAATTATTAATGAAAAGAAAATATTTTTCTCCTCTTCAAAAAAATTCAAAATACAATTAAACTTCATACAACATTTTAACTAATCAAACAAAATTTAACTTCATCCTAAACAAATAAAATCCAATATTTTAATTAATGCGTGCAACGAGAGCTAAAATTTGCATCCGAGGAGGCCATATATCCTTGATCTGATTCATTTTTCTCCGAAATAGAAATGACACAACTTACTAAATCGTTCCTGGTTCTTGCAGAGACTGCGGGAAACCTTGGTGAGTGTTATCTAGACAAAGTCAAGGCAAATTCAAGGTGATGCGCACATGCAGATCAGATAAGTACTACTAAGTCATAGAAGACAATTATTGACTAAAAAGATATATCAAGAATTTCTAACAATGCGGCAGCGGTTGGGGTTTTCAATAGTCACTGTCCTCGCCATGAGGGTTGGAATTTGGATTTTTCATTACTTGTCAAACATTTTTTTTATATGTTTTGGGTCTTTTTGTTTATCATCAAAAATACTATGTTTAAAATTTTTCCTCTCACTCAGAATGTTTTGATAATAAATTGACCTTTCATCAATAAAGGTTTAATTAAAAAGATACATTTCAATCACACAACTATATTAATTTTTCTCACATATTTATAATAAGAAAAAAACAACATAACCATAACTAAATGATTTATTGAATCATGAAGGTTGTTTTACTCATGAATGGGATCCACAACTCCCAAACCATCCAGATTCCACTTATCAATTCTTCTCCCAAACACATGATACAAAAATTATGGGCAAATCTAGAAATCTATTTTACTCACACCCAACTCATTGTTATTGCAATCAATCTGCTCCTATTCCAATATTCTCAATTTGGATTTCTATTAGATAATTTAAATGTTGCAATTTCAGTAAAACAAATGGATTTCCTCCACCAATGTGAACAAAAAATTTCCTAAGAAATGATTTCCATCTCAAGGACTTTATAGTTGACCAAAGGCTATCTAGGACATTGCCCATCCTCTCTACCATCATAATCACATGGAATCGAAGTAAGATTTGAATTTTTAATAAAACGAGCGCAATACATGAACTTAGTTTATTTAAATATAAATAATATGAACTTAATTTATTTAAATAAGAACAAATATTATAGTATGAATTCCAAATATTACAACACTTAATTATTGATAACTCAATATAATATATTACGAGTAAATATGTGGTTCCGATACCACAATTTGGAGTAGGGGCTTCCTTCGAAGGAGAAAATGAAGTTTTTTGTGCAATTTCTATGTCCTTTGTGATGAATACACGAACTCTTACATGAACCCATACATGAACCTTTGGAGCTTCATGTAGTAATGCCCTTTAACGGCCTCTTGCCAACACGAGAAAAATGTCCCTCGATCCTCAATGAACCTCCAACGAACCTTAGATGAACCTCTCCTCTCACATAATATTTAAAATAGCATAACATAAGAGAAAATCATGCGGAACATTTTGAAAACTTCTCTCTTTTATTGATTTCAAAATATGAATTACAATGCTAGAAGATTTAGATAAATTTCAATCATAGATAGACTGCTTGGGCATTTACCAAACGCTACACCTTAAATTAAGATGCATTCGAGAGGCTACCTGGCCCTTTGTAGACTCTGTCTTTGAACTTTCTGAAACAAACACATACACAAACTTAATGAGTTCAACCACTTTAGGTTCTTACCAGGGTTGTTAGGCCCTGATACGCAGGTTTTTCAAAATCGACTCTAAAAAGATAATTTCTTTGTGATGCAAGCAGATCGAACACAGATGTTCGCAGATGCAGAGCAGGAAGATTATCTCAGACTTCAAACAACAAGACTCTCACTCTCAAACTCCCCAACTCTGAATGCCTCAATGAGCCTTACTTCCCTCTTTTTATAGGATGAGAAAGGGACAAACATCAGACAATCGTACTAAGATTGCGAGATATGGATCAAATCACACCAAAAAACAATCGTACTGAGATTCCGAGATGTGGATCAAATCACACCAAAAGTTAGAGAAGTGCTCTGAGTCTTGAAAAATCATAATTTTTACAAAGTAGAGATTATTCCAAATCCCACAGAAAAGATATTTACAATGTGGATATTTTTGTTGTAAAATCCCACGAAAATTGGTCACTATCAATGTCAAGTGAAAAGACATTACTGTACATTGTGGATGATTTTCAAGAGAAGCCCACGAGAACCCTTGGGGTCTTTTAAGTTATGTTCCCAATGGATTTGTACTAGGGAATCGACCATTATTATGATGGTATGCTCCACTAGTCTCCCATGCTTTTGTATAAATTCTTCGAAGAACCATTAGTTTCCTGAGGATAATTTGATGGTTTACTCTGGTTAAGACTAACCAATGATGACGTCCTCTCATGAAGTAGCCTAATATGTGATCATTAGAAAAATTTCTTAGATCTGCAATAGTCTTATAGGGAAGGTGAAAACGCTCCATGCCATTACACTACATGTACTCCTAGCAATCATTTTGAAAGTCTCTTTCAAAGTACCTTGGATCCATGGTAGTCTTATTTATCCCATACCCTCTCCCCCATTCCTATAACCAAGTTGGTTGTAACAATAACTGTGTAAAGAGACATATACAAATTTTACTAATGTATAATGTATTTATGATCTTTCTTCTCTTCTTAAGAGATCCCACTAGAGATCTTTATAGCCCTGGAAATTATAGATAATGTCAGGAAATACAACGCTCGGATCCTTTTGTGGCCACATTATTCTTGCAGGATGTTCAGGATATTTGGTTCTATTGATAGGATAATATTTATGAAATTTTTTGGTTCTATTGCTTCCCTCATTCCATATTAGACTGATATCATGAAAAATTTCCCTTGATGCTTCGCCTGTAATATCAAAATATATCATTGAATTCTTATTCACCATATCATGTATCTAAGTGTTGGACTTAGGGTAAATATTTCTTTCTGGTACAAGGTGTTATAAGTCCTGATGAGGCTGTAGATTTGCATCCATAACTTTGGTGTTTCTTAATTTCCAAGTGGGTTTCCATTTTTCAGCATAGATTGGTGATGAGGTGCTGTCTTGGATATTTGTAAGTTCTCCTTGCAGTGTTTTAGGGTCCCATTTAGTGACAATAAACATTAGATGATTTTCTTTTTTCCGATACTCCCGACTCAAAAAATTTTGTAGACAACTTCTTTCTCCCTTTATATGCTCAACGTCAAAATAAAAATTTGCAAACAAAGCTTTCCATCTGGAAAACTTGGATTCTCCAGGGTTTTTGATGTCTTATGTTAACACTTTCTTTAAAGAAGAAGCATCAGTGCTGAGAGGAAACATTTTATGTATGAGTTTGATGTCAAATTTGTCTATACAATTCCATGCAACTTTTACCTCTTTTTCAATTGTAGAATAGTTTTGTTCTGCTTGGTTCCATGTGCCTAAAGCAAACTGTATAACTTGTTCTTCTCCTTCTTTAGTTTGCTTGAGAATACCTCCCCATCCAATGTTGTTGGTGTCACTTTCTACAATTTTTGGCAAATCCTCATCTGCAAGGTAGATAATAGGTAAATTTTTTACCTTAGATTTTATTTTTCTGATGGAATTGGTGTGTTCCAAAGTCCAAGGTATTGGATATTTTTTCAATCTTTGATTTAACAATTTTCTGTCAAGGGCACACCCTTCATATAAATTTCTGGCGCAGTCCAAACAATCTAGGAATCTCTGCAATTGTTTTTATCTGTGATCATATCTGGAAATTTATCAGCAAATTCAAGTGCATGCTTTTGTAATGTGATTTGGCCATTCTCAATAGTATGTACCAGGAATTTGATATTTATCTGAAACAATTCCATTTTCTTCTTGCTTAATATGAGCCCACTTCTCTTGACTACTTGTGTAAAAATTTGTACATGTTTAAAATGTTCTTCTATGGATTTAGAAAAGATTAACACATCATCAATATATACAATGAGCTAATCAAAGGATGGAAAATTGGTCCATGACCTTTTGAAATTTGGATGGTGCATGTTTTAGGCCAAAGGGCATAACATTTCACTTATAATGACCATCAAGAATGCTGAAGGTAGTTTTGAATCTATCTTCTTATTTTACCGCTACTGGGTAGCGCAAGCCTCGTGGAACAAGTATGGGGTGCGAAGCTCGGACTTTTGGGTAATATTAGGGTAAAAGACTCCGCAGAAAGCCCAGAGCGCGAACTATAGTAGGTTGAGATAAAGGGTAGTCCGCCCAAAAATAATGTAAAGAAATAGTAATAGAATCGGCCCGCGGAGGGATCGCGGGCCAAGGGAGAGTATAAATAGAGCATGGCTCTATGAGGGAAAGGTAATTCTTTTGGAAAGATGGAATGTAATGGGTTTTGAAAGGAAATAGCTTGAAAGCGTCTGTAAGTCCAAGTCAAGGGAGTAGGGTAGAAGGTAGAGGCTCTGCAGCTGTGTGCACAGAGGCCTAGTAAGTCCACAGCTGAGTGCGCAGGGTGGATCTGGATGTACTATTGAAGATTGATAATAAAGATAAGTTTCTTCTAAATTCTGTGTTGATTGCGACTTTACTCTTTTATGATAAATGAACTATTATATTTTCTGCATTTTCTACGGTTGAATACATCTGAACTGGGTTAATATTGATGCGCGAAGTAACCAAAAGTACTAAATGTTGCTTAAAGACCATTTTAACTAGATCAAACTAGTAATAAGTGATTCAATCTGTAATAAGCGCAATAAGGGTATTTCGATCTGCACGGATCTAGCGCAGCGCGAGGTTGCAGAGTAGCGTGTGAGCCTCAAACCACATCGAAGACATCCCTAGGGTGCGGAAACCTAGTTCTAGCACCCTCCCCTGCTACCTCGGGCGAGACATCAGTCCACGCTTCGCGGGCTGTTGCCAAAAGGGCCGATAGCTGCAGGATTTGTTTGGCTAAATAATTATTCCAAACCTGGGTCAAGCCCATTTAAGCCAACAAATGGTTCCGTTGCTGGGACCGAGATTTGCTTAAGGGGTGTCTGGTGTGAAAAGCGGGGACGCTAGAGGAAAGAGTGACGAAGGATCAAGATGGTAGTAATGGCGAGCGCCATCCAGTTACCAATATTCAAGGGAGCAGGAAGTGAAGATCCAGAAAAGTTTTGGTTTGTATTGAATTCAGTATGGAACGCGTAGCAGATCACGAATGATGATATCAAGAAAGTCGTCTTAGTCAACACACTGCAAGACCGAGCGCTAACATGGTATATGAAGTATTCGGGCATCAACCCAACGACGGGGATAGCGGACATCTACACAAAGTTAAAAAAGGAGTTTAGCCGGCCAAACTCGGAATCACAGTCGGTCGTAGGATTCAAATAAATCACGATGATGCCTGGTGAGACCTCGTGGGATCTGGATCAGAGGTTAAAAAGTACTATTCGCGAAGCCAACATGACCCTGACGGATGCACAACATTGCGCTTGGTTCATCGCATCACTAACACCATATCTGAAATCGGCTTTGTCACAGCAGAAGATCTCAACCCAGGTAGAAGCGCTGGAGGCAGCAATATGGCTACACGAAACCCTGGTACATGACCCAGGGTTGGGAGTTTAGCAAATCCAAGCGCAGGTCCAAAATTTGTTTTTTGAAATACAAAAGTTAAAACAAGACCAGCCGTTGGAAGTTCGGGAAGAAGTTTGGTGAACCAAGTGTAGGGACCAGGGACATGATAAAGACCATTGTCCACTCATGGTAAACCTGGTGGTCATGGGGGGACCAGCACCTTTACGACCAGAGGCACAGGCAGGGCCGAGCGTGATCGTCCCGCTCTGGTGCACAATCTGTCAAGTAGGAGGAAAACATAACATGGATAATTGCCATTTGTCAACTGCTGAAATACAATCAAACCCCCAACAGCTCTTTTGCAACTTCTGTAGATTGGTGGGTCATGAGGACATAGTTTTCCGAATGTTGGTGGATCAGGGATCTGCCTACCGAATACAAACTTTGGGACGAGGTCAAAATCTAGTTGCAATGTTTGCGCGCTGTGGATTCCAAGGACGGGGTCGAGGATGGGGCAGAATGGGACCAAGACGGGGTCGAGGATAGCTAATTTGTTACAATTGTGGAGGACCAGGACACTACACATGGGATTGCACAAATCCAACTCGAGTATCATGTCCCTATTGCGAACAATTCGACCATGAACTGCTAGATTGCCCTATGCTGCTAGCACAGATTCGTGAAAATACAACAACACCTCCTACGACAACACAGAATGTCCAGATGATAAGGGCCAAACTACGCGATGAAGAACCTAAAGTAAATATGGTACTAAGGAGTGGTGCAATCTTAGAAGGAGACCAGTCTGAGCCGAATAAAGGTCCCTCGATGTTAACAACTTTCATAGAAACTTGCATGAAGTTACTTCGCAATAATAGGGCAGTGAAAGGATTTCAGGAGGTAATTAATAAATACGTAGGATGGGGAGAACCTTGCATAGTCGGACGAATGGGGAGCCATACGTCGTGGACCAGACAAGAAATGTGGTTAACAGTGCGGATTGGTGACTATGAGATGCATTAGGTCATTCTAGACCTTGGTTCAGATGCAAATGTCTTGCCCAAGAAGATATGGGAGCGTATCAGCAAGCCCCCACTCCAATGGTCTCCAATCCAATTACGGATGGCAAATCAGCAGAAGATCTTGCCCCTGGGTAGGCTGCAAGGAATCATCGTAGACCTGGATGGTGCAAGCACTAGAACAGATTTTGAAGTTATTGAGATAGTGGATGAGAAAATCCCGTACCCCACGTTGTTGGGAATAGACTGGGCCATCGACATGAATGGGATTATTAATTTCAAGCACAGGAAGATGATATTTGAGAAAAAGTCGCGCCGCGTAGTTGTTCTGCTAGATCCAACCAAGGGACCTCGCTACATGGAACCTGTGTGCGATGACGAGTAGGACGAAGCCTTGGATTGCATCTACCAAATTGTTGCACAAAGACCAATAAAGGGTAAGGTAATGGAGGAACAGAGAATTTCACAAAGTTACGCGGAACCATACATCGATGATTTAGAGGAAGAAGACGACGAATGGCAAAACAGAATGAATGGGGAAACTACTTTAAGCTACAATATGCTGACAAAATCCGTGTACTACATTAAAGCTCAGGACCGTGAGATGCCGGTGTATGATAGGCTCACAATAGTAAATGAATTCCTAGAGAAGTTTGAGAGTGCAGTACCAGAGTACTAGCAATTTGATGCACTTAAATGGGCCTTGCGCGCAACACCAACATGATGGTGGGATACCCATGAAGGCACTTTCGCAGATTGGCGAAGCTATAAGTGTATGATGTAGATACGATTTGGGAAGCCAGCACTCTAACTAACGGAGAAATATGATGGATGAGAAAATCCACACAAACATCTGAGCAAATGGACCAAAGCATATGGCGAAGAGCTACAACCAGAATGGGTGCACCTATTTTATCATACCTTAGATGTCATCCCAAGGAATTGATATACTAAAACAGAGCTCTGACATGGCACAGGGAGTGGGATATCTTGTGCGAAGGGTTTCTGTCAACATTTCTTTTTTAGGATCAATGGATGGATACAGTGGACGACGTATTAAAGCTAGTCAAGATCGCAATTTTCATGATGCCGCTAGAACGAGAAGAACTCGTGTAACCTGACTGGTTGCGATAGCTAAGCCGGGCCCTGGAATGTTACAATGTAAAAGCAGAAGGTGACGAAGATGATCCACGCGACATCAATATACCAGAATCCGAAGGAAGTCAAGAAGTGTGCAGCCCCGAAATAAAAGATCCAGACGTGCCAGCGCCATTAAAAATGAAGCAAGTGAATATTGGAACATAGGAGGAACTGAAGTATGCTACGCTTGGAGATTACTGGGACGACGCTATAGTGGAAAAGGTCGTCGAGCTACTCTAGGAGTATCGAGACCTCTTCCCTACCAAGATTACGTAGCTGAAAGGGATTCGAGGCGAACTAGGAATGATGAAGATAACTTTGAAGCCTGACGTGAAACCAGTAAAGCAGTAACCTTACCGAATGAATCAAAAATATAAAGCAAAAGTACGAGAAGAACTAGACAAGATGTTGGCATCTGGGATCATTGAACCAGTTGAGGAGTCCAATTGGGTAAGTCCAATGGTGGTACAGGAGAAGAAACAGAAGGGTGAGATCCGCATCTGCGTGGATCTACGAAAACTTAATGATGCTTGTGTTAACGATCCATTTCCCACACCTTTTACCAATGAAGTCTTAGGAAATGTGGGCGGGCAGGAAGCGTATTCATTTATGGATGGGTTCTTTGGATACCATCAGATCAAGATCACATTGGAGGATTGAAGCAAGACAATGTTTGCTACTGAATGGAGTTGTTTTTAGTATACAGTGATGCCATTTGGGCTGAAGAACGCGTTGGCAATATTTTCCCGCATTGTGGTAGCTGCATTCAAGGAATTTATACATAAATTCTTGGAATTCTATCTTGACGATTGGACTGTCTTTGGCTTGGTTAAGAAACATATTGAGAGCTTACGATTAATGTTGGATACCTGTTGTCGACACCAAATTGCGCTCAATCTAAAGAAGTGTACGTTCCTTGTTCCTTTCGGGAACTTACTGGGTCATGTAGTTTGTAGACAAGGCTTGATGGTGGACCCGACAAAGATCGCTATCATATTAGGTCTTCAAGCACCACGCAATGTCAAATAGCTCCGTGCTAAGCTGGGACACACTGGGTACTATCGGAAGTTCATAAAAGGTTACGCCCAGATCACGATTCCAATGGAACAATTATTAAAAAAGGATACCACGTATTGCTGGAACGAGGAATGTAACAAAAGCCTGGAATTGTTGAAGGAAAAAATGGCATCCACCCCTATCTTGATCTTTCCAAATGGGACATGGAGTTCCATGTGCATGTCAATGCGTCGTGTGTCGCGTTAGGAGCAGTACTTACTCAGGAAGTCAAGGAGGGAGTTGACCACCTGATTGCGTTTGCAAGTCGAAGGTTGTCAAAAGCCGAGAAAAATTACTTTACTACTGAGCGAGAGGGATTGGAGATGGTGTACGCACTCCAGAAGTATCATCACTATTTTCTTGGAGGACATTTTAAGATGTATACTGATCAATCTGTGCTAAAATACCTAGTGAATAAGCTTGTGTTGGGGGGCGCATCTGTCGATGGTTTTTGTTGTTTCAGGAATATGATTTTGAGGTTCTTGTAAAGCTAGGACGCCTAAATGCAGGTCCATACCACTTATCCTAGATTGAGACGGGCGAGGAACCCACGAATCTAGAAGAATGACTCCCGGACACCCAGTTGTATGTAGTGCACATTGCGGAGGCCACTTTGAAGCAATAATCTATTTTTTAACTACCGACATTGCGCCGTAGGGGTATTCTGTGAAAAAAAATAAGGAATTGGTGACACGAGCTGCAGATTTCACTGTGATTGCCAGCCATCTCTACAAGATGGGCCATGATGAGATATTACACAGATATGTACTAGAGTTTGAGCGAGAATAGATCCTTACCGAAGCACATGGAGGGGTTTCGGGCGGACATTATGCAGGTCGTGCCACAGCCCAGAAGGTTCTTCGCGCAGGATTATGGTGGCCCACCCTACATCAAGATTCAAAAGCATACTGTCGGGCCTGCGATATATGCCAACGAAAAAGCAAGTCGTCACGATAGGATGAAATGCCACTTCACCCACAGTGTTACAGGGAAAAGTTTCTATGCAAAACTGCTAATCCCACTAAGGTGTGGTAGCTACCTTAGAAACAAACAAAGTAAAACTACTTTCGTTTTCCTTTATGAAAGATAGATGAGAGAAGAATAAAGGAGACCAACCTCTGTCTTGCGCTTGGTTCCTTGCTCGATTCCTCTCTCTTCTGATAGTCCTTTGCTACTTGCTTCCTTGTATACCCAGCTTTACAGAGTACTTGTAGAATCAAAGAAGCATAACACTATACGAGAACATGGATCTATTATCATAAACAATCTAGGATCAGATGTAAATTGACCATACAAATGCACAAAACATAGATTACACAAGAGTATGGAGGAAAACTTGAATAGCTTTATTGATAATCAGGAAAGAGCCAAGAGATTTACAACCAGTTGTTCTGACCCAACATCATCCTCTCAGCAAGTAAGCCCTTTTTCACCTCATGCAAAGCTTAGATCACCCGACACTATGATGTTGCCTCAAGAAACCAACAACAATTCCTTACAAGATGCAAAATTCCAGCCTTTGGATCTCTGGGATGAGGGATCCATATATAGATATATGTAAGGGAGATGAGTCAACTTGTGATTTGATTAGTGTCTTCCCTCTGATAGTTCTTGCTTCCACTTGGAGATTGATGATCTCTTACTCATCCTCGGTCGAATTCAGAGAGGCAAGTGTCACAGGAGAAGTTTCTGGAAGATTCCATGCCTCTCCACCTCGCGGATTGACACTGCCATTTGTCTCTTCTCGCCCATCGCACCCCATAGAAGGGATTTTTGAAATGCAATGCACCCACAGCTTGTACTTAGGTGATATGCAATGCACTTTGCCTATGGAGCAGGTGAAATGATCCTGTTTTGACCAGTTCTGAGTAGTTTTTCATGGAGAACTTCTGGGAGAAGCTGTAATCAGTTGACCTTGTTCCTTTAGGGGTTGAAACAACACTTTTAGGGACTTAGGAGCCCTTGGTTTATGGACATTTTATGCTTGGGGTTTCAGTGCCCAAAAATTTCTATAACAGTTGCCCCCTAAAGCATGAGGTCGTTAATATTTTTTGATGTCAGGTGAAATGCTTTATCATGAGGATCTGAAATTATTTCAAGCTGGGAGGAGACCTGTAATAAGATACAATACAATACATTATCTTCATAATATTTTCATGATCTAGCTGAGGCGGGCATTCCCATGCTCAGCTTTATAAATTCATTTTCATGTACATAGGACAGACAATCGTCTGAGTGTAGGCTGATGATTATGGTAGAGCCATCATCCCTTTGATTGGATGATTATCTGTGCAGCAATGATGTACATTTGATGTCTTTATTTTCCTGAATATATATCGCAGCCCGGATGGATGAAACTAGATCCGGGGTCTTTAATCTCGTTCGATCTTCACTCAAAGTACACATCAATCCATGTGAGAGATGTTCTGGAGTCGAACATGGAAAGACATCGCCTGATTACCAGCCAATGATGTAAGCTGTTAACAGGCGCGAGAGGAATCACCGATAATGATAATGACCCTCAAGGTACTGCAGTAGAATTCACGTGGTGTGAATAAAGGACTTGGCGTCGAACACCACGCAAAATCTTTCAGTCGAAGGCCATTTATGTAAACCTGTCGTCGGAAGTGAGAAACTTGCCATTGAGACATGCAAGCTTCAAAGTACTGAAAGGGGTGTTCCTAGATCGACTTCTTGGATAATGAGCTGATGTCGACAAGAAGCGATCCATCATAGGAGGGCCTTATTGAATCCCACATCAATGACACGGAAATGGAGGTGAAAACGATCTGGTGATATAAGGTTCAGGGTGGCAGTCATGAAAGAATGGAGCGTAAATGTATTGCAGGGGGTGAGACACAGGTGAATTCTCTGAGTGACTTCTCTTGAACATATCAGCGACACTGACGTGATGGATTGGTAGCATTAACCCCAAATGTGGATGGTGTGATGGGACCATGGTGATGTGACTGGTGAATGAAACAACCCAACCCGACTTGGATGCGGAGTGAAAGTGTCATGTTCAAGAGCGGCTTGCTACCAACAAAGTTTCTTCAAGTTTTCTTCCCAATTTTTCCCCAGTCATTGCTGACCAGTACCTCTTTATTTTTGTCAAGCTTGAGGAGGATAACATATGCTTGTTCTATAATTTGCCCTTCGGGCAAACCCAACGCTATGTTTTAACGAGCCTAGCGATAGTGAAACTCATTCTTGTCTGCTATGGACAAGTTTCTCGCTATTAGCTTTTAATGAGTTTAACGACAAAGATAACTCGGTCCTTTTCAATTTTAGAGAGTCTGAAAAGGGACGTAAAGGAAACTCCAAAAATTCCTTTTTCGTCATCTAATCCCTTAAGTCCGAAAAAGCATAAAACAATACAGAAAGGATGAATTTTCGATACTTTTGACGAGCCGAACAAAACAAGCGCTTGATCTTTTTGTGTAATAATCCCTCAGGTCCAAAAAGATTAAAATCTAAAGGAGGGATAGCACTTTCGGTCCCTTTAACGAGCTGGAGAGGCTAATGGCTCGGAAATCTTTTCATATTTTACGAGTCAGTTGAAAAGAGCTTAAAGGAGACTCATTTTTTGAGGAACGAGTGATAAAATTGGGTAGCAGCTGATTCCAGGTAAGGTTTGGAATTTTCCAATCACGGCAGTGTTACAAGGATGGCTAACAAGATCATTCTTCGCAGCTGTTCCTCAAAAGGGGTAAACAATCAAGTGGAGGTGAATGATCGGCCAATACAGAGTGGAGGTGATGATGAGAACACGACCAAGGCTTTAAAGGCTGAGGTACTACATTCACGACAGTTATTTACCAGAAATTGGTTCATTTTTTATTGAGCTTAAACGTTGGGGGAAACATTTGCTCATTGCTTATGTTTATTTTTTAACGAGCATGAAGTCCGCGTTAAAACTGCTCGAGGCAGGTTTATTTTTTAACGAGCTTGAACCCTGCAGTAACACTGCTCATGATAAGTTTGCATGCCCCCAGCATAATAACGCAAATCGAGGTGCATGCCCCCAAGCTTCATTGCATTCAACTCGGTGTTTGGAATGAAGGTTTACCTTTAAGATTTGGAAAGGGGATATGTTTCATTTTTTAATGAGGTTGACACAGTAAAAGAACTATCCTCATGACTCCTTGTTTCATTTTTTAACGAGGTCGACACGAGATAAGAACCATCCTCGAAATCCACCGTATTTACAGTATTTGATAGAAAATCAAAAACTGATGGATGATTAAGGTTGCTGGAATAATCTTCATGGTAATCCGGAAGATGGGAGCGATGGTGGTAATCTTCCCATGGTGCCTCTCCTATCATCATTGATTGAATGATTCCTTCGTCTGTAGAATGTACATGCGACCAAGGATCTGAAGAGGTGCCATATTCCTTAGACCTATCTATCCAAACACTCGATGAGCGTTGATTTGGGTTTGCCCCCCAAGCCAAGAAAATTGATTGCTACAATATTTCTAAAATGGCGATGATCCATGTTGACAAAATGTTTAGGAATCTTCCGAATCCATTAGATATAGAAGATTTCATATTGTAGGTTTCCACTGTGGCCACTTCCGCCAAATTACTCGGAGGTGGTAGGGCAAAAGTACCCATTAAGGCAGGGTCTTTTAGGAGGCCTACTCCAATATTTTGAAGCGAATGATTGCTTCCATGGATCATTGGAATGCTTCCTGTAACTTGTGAACTGTTGGGGGAAATGTTTGTTGGTCGACGATTGTAATTCCTCCTTGGAAGGGAAATTCAATCTTCCTGAAGTCGGTAGACACAACTGTGGCAATGGCATATATCCAGGGCCTTCCGAGTAGGATGTTGTAATTGAGGTTTCTGTCGATTACTTCAACATCTATTTCTACTGTTTTTCCCCCTAGTTTAACTTGCAAGTTACTTAAAATCCCGTATGGAGTGTATGATCGTCCATCAAATGCTTTTAACATTGTTGACGATCGCGACAAGGGTGGTGAGCCTAAATTTTTCCAGCAACTCATCGACATAATACATGTAGATGCCCCCTCATCAATAATTGTTCGATGAACAGTTTTGTTGAGGGTTTTCACTTGAATAAGGAAAGCTAGTTGAGCTGGTAACTGAGGGTCATATCCTTTGTGATTAAAGGATACAAGATTGGAATCCATTGGGTCAATCCCACCTATTACTGATAATAAAGCTTGCTTTTGGGAGGGGCAATTTTGCGGTACCTCGAGTGTCGACATAGCGGACGGCGATTGGGCCAGGTCCTCTACTATATTATAATTCTGTGCTACTTTTGCATGAGGATTAAATGTCGATTTGTGTACTACTCCCTTCAGCGACTTTATTTTTGGTTCAGGAATGATGGGTGGCACAACTTCTGTCAAAGTTGTTGTCAAACTACTAGGTTGTTCATTAGCCTTGTTATTCGACAATTGTGGATTCTCGTAATCTGTATTCCTTGTCAAAGCATCATTTTGCTGCTTTGAGATAGACAACATAAGCACCTGGGATCGGGAAGCATTTTGATTAGCAACCAGTTTGGTTCCCGGGTTTGGAAACGGATCAGTCAATACTGCTGAGGTTTTTGAACTCTTAAAGAGTTTCTTAACTTCAGCTTTACGTGGACAATCTCTCATCCGATGATCCTCATCGCATGTCTGACACCCCGCAGGGGGTTTCCTTTGCCCAGAAGGGTTTGCAGAAAGTTTTTCAGGAGATGACTCATCCTTCTTATTTTTTCTCCCTTTATTTTTCTTCTTGCCCCCTGGTTGCTTCAGTTGTTTGCCCTTGTCGGTCGTCACGGCATTTACTTCCGAGGCAAGAAGTTCCTCATTTTCATTTTGACCAGAAATCTTACAAGCCATTTTAGATGTAGCCTTTGTCGATTTCGTGTCTGTTGCGCCAATCACGCCATCGCCGGCATGAGAGTCATTGTTTGATTTAGGAGGAGGAGGGACTGAGAATTTCGGTCTAGGAGCGTCAAGTATTTTATCGTAGAGCGTGCTAGACAAAGTGTAAATCAAGTCTAAATATTGTGCACGGGCGATAACTTGCTCTTCGGTGACGACTCCCCCTTTTGCCACATCTTCCGTGATGGAAGGCAATAATGACTTAATAAACCATTCAGCTAAAAGCTGATCAGGAACATATGTTTTTACCATTCTACGATGACGTCGCCACTCATGTATATGATTGGATATGTGAGTGGTCGTCGTTTGCTTGAAATTGGTAAGAAGTTCCGTTCCCGTTTCGTACCTTATCGGTAACTGAAAATGGGTTAAAAAGGTTGTGGCTAGGGTACTGAAGTTATCAGACGAAGCTCTGGGCAATTCGATATACCATTTTGCTGCCGGACCAGTTAACGTCCTCTGAAAAATGCGAAGTCTAATCGAATCATCGTTTAGGTTGTTTGATGAACACCATAGATGAAAGGTCATCACATGATTTGATGGATCTTCACCCGAATTTCCATTAAATTTAGGAATATCTGATGGAAGGTTATGCGGAATCGCTGGACACCAAGGGGCGTAAGCGATTGGATCGTTGGTTAACCAATTTAAATCAGGTAACTCTAAAGTTGCCACGAAGGGTAACTGTTGATTCAGGTTAGGTGAAGCATATCCAGGATAAGATGGAATCGCCTGAGCAATTGGTCTTTGCATACCAGCATAATGCATTTGATGCTGGTAACTTTGGTAAGGTTGGTGGGCATAACCATTGTAGAATGGTTGATTTTGACCGTTTTGAATATACGGCTGCCCACTATTTGCAAAGATTTGTTGCTCAGATCCTTGGTATACTTGTTGGAATTGCGGTTGTTGGTATTGCACCAGCCATGGTTGTGAAGCCATGTGTTGTTGCCCGATACTAACTGTTTGACCAAGATGAGGGGTAATTATACCCGTTTGGACCTGTGTCATTCCACCAGTTGGCGATTGTGGTTGAGTCGGAGGGTCAAGAGGCTGTTGCCTTACAACCTGAGAAACCTGAGGTTGGAATACAACAGGCGGTGCTTGTACTTGCGACACCGTCACAATAGATGGCGTAGTTGGTATATTTGACATAGGTAAACATTGTTGCATCGAATATACAACTCTTGGTTGTTGAGGTAGTATCGGTACCCAACCGCTAGATGTAATTCCAACATAACTTGAATTTTGTTGTGAACTCCCGTATGGCTGTCCTCCTGGAGGGGACAATGAAAGGGTATACTACCCCCCATACAGCGGTAATCCGGTACTTAAAGGAATGGTTTGCCCTTGAGGACCGGACTGCCCAAATTAACATCCCAAAGGATCAATTTGTTGAGACTCAACGTAAGAGTTTTCGGATACTATTCCGGATGAACAAACAGGAACGGACAATACTGTCGAAATAGCCCCTGAGTGGGCTCCTTCTAGCGATTGAGAGCTAGTTGGGACAGACGGTATACCGACGAACATTATTGGAGTGATAGCAGGAAGTTCTGCCGTCGCTGTGTCGGACGACACAGTCCTAGATGTTGACGGTTGTTCAGACATTTCTAGTCTATCCAAAAGATTACCTAGCGATTCTACAGGAGCTTCCGCTGGCGGTAGACTAATTTCTGATGAAGAAGGATACAGAGTGATCCCGACTCCAAATTGCGATGGAGTACTAGATGGAGGATCCTCCACAATCTCTTCTATAGCAATCAGACCAGGTGGAAGAGGTAGACCGTCAGGTCCGTAAAATATTTCTGGTGCCGAAGAAGGTATGGAATCTGCAGTGACCGATGTTTGGGGAACAACACTCTCCGAACCGGTTGTAGATGGAACTGGTTCAGTAATACAAGTGTTTACCCTCAGACTAGGATCAGTACTACTGTCCTTCGGTGGCTGCTGAACTTCTTCTGTAAAGGCAGGGATACCAGAAATGTTTGGAGTAACCGGAGTCTCTGATGTTGTTGGAACACTTGTTCTAACTTTACCAGGATATTTGGAACCGGTTAAATGAGTTCGCTTTGTCCGTAATAGTTTCGATTCCGGAGACAAAGATGGTTGACTCGTAAGCCTCCACAAACGACAGGGTTTCAATTGACTTTCTTCCACGATTTCGGATTACTTGATCAACTAAAAATCAAGGGGAAGTATGTTTCCGAATTAGATGAATTTTAGACGCTTTGACACAACTTGTTTTTTCAATTTTAAAGAGTCGAGAAAAAACAAAAGATGACTCTAGTCGCCTTCGATTTTTAATGAGCCTGAAGTGACAAGTGCTCAGATGGACCTTTTCCGTTAAGGAGTCTGAAAAGGAACAAAAGGGACTGCTCTGGAAATCTAGGCAGAGGGATTAAAAAACCAATCGCAAAACTGCAGAATACTTTTTACGATATGGCAGTCAATCTTCCCGAATGCTGTGTTCAGTGCATTGCGATCGATAGGGCGACAAACACGGCTTCCTATGGATAAAGGATTAATCCTATTGTGGTATCCCAAAATATACTCGACGGTACGTGGGAGCACAAGTCTGTACTGGCACTTATCATCTCAAAGTGGAGGAATCACCCAACCAACAGTGAGAACAACAATTACCAAGCTTTACGACGCCGGAATACGTCTCTAGCCTAGACTTCTAGATGTTGTGCGTTAGGTTCCAAAGCGTTGTCAGATTCATTAAATTTATTTTATAGTTGATCTTGCTTAAGAAATTTGCCTTTCAGGTTCACCGTGCGATGTAGATGTACAATTCCTAAAATGCAATCTAAGATGATAAACAGTCTTTTATCTTCTTTGTGCAATGAAAATCCTAGCTACTAAGGAAAGAAAGACATAATTCTTTCAACAAAGAGCAAAGAGCACACATTATATGCACTGTCCTAAATCAAACCAATCAAACAGTCTAAATGCAAATGCACATGCATGTATTTGTTTTTAGCCTTCTTAATATGTGAATGATAAAAATAAAGCTAATGCGCAAATCTGAATTACTTTTCAAGCGACAATTACTAACAAGTTTCTTTTCAAAATCAAAATGAAGACAATGACAACACTTTGCGATTTGGAAATGAAGACTTGCTTTCGACACTAGAAAAACTACTAATTCAGATCAAATACAATAGTAACAGGGTAATCGACTATCAAGAGCAATCAGACTCTCTTCTATGACTGAAAACGACACTTGCGACACTTTCAAATCAAGAAACGACAGTACAATTATGTTACTTTTTTTCAAAGGAGAACTGAAAATGACTCAACAAATACACAAAAACATTTACAGTTCTTTGCACAATGGAGGTAGAATATCAGCAAGGAAAGGGGTTTCAAATAGAGGTGTACTGACTACAGGCAGCAAAATTCTTGAATAGATCTGAAAAGAGTGAACACAGAAACCAAAATCTAGGAACAATGCCTAGTCTGATCAGCGCACCTGTAACACAGTGAATTTGAAATGCAACACACCTACTACACTCGGGAAGTGCACTGAATTTCAGATTCACAGAACAGAGAGTGCACTTGGCCAAAGACGAGACTTTGATTGGGTTATGGGTCACAGTTTGCAGTTCAGTTCAGGGATTTTGGCCGAGCAAGTGGTAATCAGTAAATCAAAAACAGGGGTAGATCTAAGGAGGTTACTAGAGCCACCACAAGGGCAATTAGAGAGTTTGTAAATCAGTTGTTTAATTCATAAAAAAAACTCAGAGATTGACTGAAGCGACATTTATCTACTTTGCATTTCCATAGCAAATGCAGTTCGAAAGCTACCTGGCTCAACTTCAGGCTCCGTCTGTAAGTTTATAAAGTAAACAAATGTAGATAAACAAACAACCTAGTCGCTCCGCAGTATGGTCGCCATTTTGTTACAGGGAAAAGTGTCTATGTAGAACTGTTAATCCCACTAAGGTGTGGTAGCTACCTTAGAAACAAACAAAGTAAAACTACTTTCGTTTTCCTTTATGAAAGATAGATGAGAGAAGAATAAAGGAGACCAACCTCTGTCTTGCGCTTGGTTCCTTGCTCGATTCCTCTCTCTTCTGATAGTCCTTTGCTACTTGCTTCCTTGTATACCCAACTTTACAGAGTACCTGTAGAGTCAAAGCAGCATAACACTATACGAGAACATGGATCTATTATCATAAACAATCTAGGATCAGATGTAAATTGACCATACAAATGCACAAAACATAGATTACACAAGAGTATGGAGGAAAACTTGAATAGATTTATTGATAATCAAGAAAGAGCCAAGAGAGTTACAACCAGTTGTTCTGACCCAGCATCATCCTCTTAGCAAGTAAGCCCTTCTTCACCTCATGCAAAGCTTAGATCACCCAAGACTATGATGTTGCCTCAAGAAACCAACAGCAATTCCTTACAAGATGCAAAATTCCAGCCTCTGGATCTCTGGGATGAGGGATCCATATATAGATATCTGTAAGGGAGTTGAGTCAGCTTGTGATTTGATTAGTGTCTTCCCTCTGATAGTTCTTGCTTCCACTTGGAGATTGATGATCTCTTACTCATCCTTGGTCGAATTCAGAGAGGCAAGTGTCACAGGAGAAGTTTCTGGAAGATTCCATGCCTCTCCACCTCGCGAATTGACACTGCCATTTGTCTCTTCTCGCCCATCACACCCCATAGAAGGGCTTTTTGAAATGCAACGCACCCACAAAGTGTACTTAGGTGAGATGCAACGCACTTTGCCTATGGAGCAGGTGAAATGATACTGTTTTGACTAGTTCTGAGTAGTTTTTCATGGAGAACTTCTGGGAGAAGTTGTAATCAGTTGACCTTGTTCCTTTAGGGGTTGGAACAACACTTTTAGGGACTTAGGAGCCCTTGGTTTATGGACATTTTATGCTTGGGGTTGTAGTGCCCAAAAATGTCTATAACACACAGGTAACACTACAACCATTTGAGAAATGGGCAATCGACTTTGTCGAGCCTATTGAATTGTGAAGGTAGACGGACGCGTGCTATATTATCACTGCGACTGAATACTTGACCTGATGGGCAGAAGCACAGCGAGTTAAAGATTGCATAGCCATGACAACGACAAAGTTCTTGTTCAAGAATGTGTTGACCAGGTTTGGGTGTCCTAAGATTCTCATGAGTGATCGAGGAACACATTTTTTGAACGAAATCATTAGCGTGGTCACTGAGGAATTCCAAATATATCACCAACAGAGCATGCCATACCATCCATAAGCAAATGGGAACATTGAGGCATTCAACAAAATTTTTGAAACCGCACTGACTAAGACCTGTAATGCGCGACGAAACGATTGGGACTTGTGCATCCCTGCTATGCTATGGGCATATCGAACCATGCGCAAAACGTTAACAGGACATACACCATTTTGACTAGTCTATGGTAAGGAGGCTTTGATGCCTATGGAATATATCGTGCCCAGCTTATAGATTGCAGCAGCTATAGGAATGGAAGATCGTGGGGCTTTGGAGGAAAGGATCGCACAACTAAAAGAACAACGCGAGAAAGCATGGCATGATCGCCATATCAAGGTGCGCACGTTCAAGAAGGATGACCTCGTATTATTATATGACTATAAGTTCAAAAAATTCCCAGGTAAACTCTGTATGCATTGGTTGGGGCCTTATGTCATTAAAGAAGTAACTGATGGGGGTGCAGTTCAGCTGGCTAAGCTCAATGGAGACCCCTTCCCTTGAAGAGTGAATGGCAGTCGCCTGAAGCTCTATACAGGTAGGCTGATCGCCTGACTAATCGGTCCACGGAGAGTCTCACCACTCCGACTAGTTGAAAGAGAGCGAGGGACAATAAAGCAGTCTGGGGAAAAGATGCGTTAGTATCAAGGTACGTGTACAATTGGCCAAAAATCAGGAGCGTGGTTCGATGGACAGAGCCACGTGGGTGTGCCGCTCCAAGGAATGATGACCATTAATACCACTGTTCATGACAAGATGGCTGTATTATGGGAAAAGGGAGCGGGTGGTAGGCAATTAAGAGCCAGAGTACGAGCCAAATATGAAATGATCGACCATAGATTTCACACAGGAAGGTTACACGAGCTGGAACGAGCGAAAATCCTGGAATTTGAAGTTCGCATGGCTTATAAATCACCATGGGGAATCCGCTGGGCAACCTACGCTTTGAAAATACAAATGGAGTTCATCATCTCTGCACCCTGCATGTGCCCGAAGGTAGTAATATAGCTGAAGAAGGGGCAGGACTCTCTGAGGAGTCTGGTATTGATAGTTGTGGGTATCTCGCAGGTTGCAGCATCTCTAGCAGGGGATGTATTGGAAAAAAGGGAATGCGAAGTAGAATCGGTCCGGATTTTGTTGCCTCGCCTAGGGGCAGGATGGCATGTTACAACAGAACAATAGAGGGATGGACAGATGGCGACCATGGGTGGAGATGCAGTCAATAAGTTGCCTCTGATGGTTCTTGACGAGTGGGATCTGACAGACAACAGCCAAGGTCTTGAAAAATTGCAACACAGGTTGCAGCGGAAGGTGCGAAGAGAAGATACGTCGGTCGGAAAGGGCTACGGTGGTACCAGGAGGTCTTGTATGCAGCTCCCTCGCTCATGCTAAAATCCTCGGAGGGGGTGTTCTGTGTTAACCGAGCAGAGCAGAATGAGCATCATCGGTTGCGAGATAGGGTAGAAACACTAAAGTCGGAAAAGCGTTGCAGGAGACAAAGTAGGAGCAGCCAGATGACGAGCGCCACTCAACGAAAGGTGAACCGCGAAGCCAAGACTGAGCGTCTAGCCATGCTAGTAAGTGACTCGGGACGAGTCACGATGATTGTGTTGGGGGACTGTTGAGCTGATAATCACCCTATGAGTGACCTCAGTTAAGAATTATTAAATGGAGGTATTACAGACTCATATGTTGGTGTGTGTGTCTATGTTATTTAAGCAACAGATCGATCAGATTGCAAATACACAGACACTTAAAATGGAAAACAGCAAAGAAATACAGTAAGAAAATTCAAGAACACAAGAAATTAATAAGGAGTTCACCCTATCCTCCAGGGCTACATCTCCGGTCCAGCTCTCAGTGGTGGCCTTTTTTTTTAATTGTGTTTTGAAGTAGAGAATTACAATGAAGGAGCTGAATGTGAGTCTCCTGAAACAGATTGGCTTGGCAGGGTGGTTCTTGGATTCCCTAAACCACTGGAGTACACAGAATCTCTTCTCTACCAGCTCTTTGACCTCTCTGGTCTGATAGATCCTCTCAGGGATCGCTTGAATCTCTCAAGCTCTCTGGTGCTCAACGCTGCCTTTGGTAAGCTCGGCCCTCTGTCTTCTTCTGCTTTTTGCTTCACTAATTTTTTTCTATCCTTTGTCTTCGGTCTTAGGTGTTCCTCTCTGGGTTCCCAAATCTTCCATCCTCTCTGTCTTTCTGGTCTCTATTCATGGCTTTTAAGCCATTCGGGCTCATGGAAGTTCGGTTCCTCTTCCACTTCTGTCAATTTTCCTGCCTGTAGCTGTGCTTGGAGTTCCCTGTTCTCGGCGTCATCATCAGGCTCACAGGGGTGGCCACTTGTCCTCTTGTGAACTAAGCCAGCCTGCATCGTTGGTTCAATTCTTCGGTTACGTTGTGGAATGAGTCTTTTGCCACTGTGGCAGTCAATCCGGACTTCAAATTGTTTCATATCGCAGCTTAATCCCCCATCAATTCTGTCTTCTCCATCGAGCGCGATCTCAACCGTTAGATCTGGAGCCCCCAGATCCGACACCGTTCGCTCGTCCCATGTGGTTGACTAGCTCGACCGTTAGCGCACGATGAGTGGTGGTTTTCTCTCTCCTCCGCTTGCCACGCATCGGGCGCTGAGTGGAATCGCTCCTTTTCCATCAAAACTGCTTACTACCCATGGATGCCCCCGATCAATACCGCTGGTTTTGGAGCAGGTCCTGTCATTAGTGCTTAGCCTTTTCCCCACGGTTTTCTGGCTCCCATGCGACCAAGTGCCTGGGACTTCTCCATTTTGAGGGTTTTCGCCTAGCTAAGCGCTAATCAAAAACCTCCTCCATTTCTCGATCCGGGCCTCCTAGGGGCTAAATTCGTTTCCCGTATAGTCTCCATTGGCCTCGGTTAATGCACTTCGACTAAGGTCCTCGTCGTTCCACGCTGGCTGCCATTGCCACTAGTTTAGAGGTGTTCTTGATCACTGTTTTAAATTCTTTGAAGTCTGTCCCAACCTAGTACAGCCATGGCTCTGTTTATCATTCTTTTTGGATATGATTCGGATCAACTATTGGGTAGCACAAGCCCCACAAAATGATTATGGGGTGCGAAGCCTAGAATTTTGGGTAATATTAGGGTAAAAGACTCCGCGGAAAGTGCGTAGCGCGAACTATAGTAGGTTGAGTCAAAGGGTAGTCCACCCAAAAATAATGTAAAGAAATAGTAATAGAGTCGGCCCATGGAGGGATTGTGGGCCAAGGGAGAGTATAAATAGAGCGTGGCTTTATGAGGGAAAGGGAGTTCTTTTGGAAAGATGGAATGTAATGGGTTCTAAAAGGAAATAGCTTGAAAGTGTTTGTAATTCTGAGTCAAGGGAGTAGGGTAGAAGGTAGAGGCTCTGCAGTTGTGTACGTAGAGGCCTCGTAAGTCCGCAGCTATGTGCGTGGACCCCTGTAGTTGAGTGTGCAAGGTGGATCTAGATGTACTATTGAAGATTGATAATAAAGATAAGTTTCTTCTAAATTTTGTGTTGATTGCGACTTTACTCTTTTATGATAAATGAACTATTATATTTTTTGCATTTGCTACGGTTGAATACATGTGAAATGGGTTAATCTTGATGCGCGAAGTAACCAAAAGTACTAAATGTTGCTTAAAGACCATTTTAAATAGATCAAACCAGTAATAAGTGATTCAATATGTAATAAGCGCGATAAGGGTATTCTGACCTGCACAGATCTAGCATAGCGTGAGGCTACAAAATAGCGCGTGAGCCCTAAACCACATCCAAGACATCCCCAGGGTGTAGAAACCTGGTTCCAGCACCCTCCGCTGCTACCTCGGGTGAGACCTCAGTCCGCGCTTCGCGGGTTGTTGCTGAAAGGGTCGGTAGCTACAGGATTTGTTTTGCTAAATAGTTCTTCCGAACCTGGGTCAAGCCCATTTAAGCCAACAATCGCAACCTACCAAAACCTAGATTTCATATCAAATTTAGAGAAACTTTAGCTCCTGCTATTTGGTTTATTAGTCTTCCTTTATGGGGAATAGGATATGTATCATCTGCTAGTACAAAATTTAGAGGTTTGTAATCTACGACTAATCTGGGAACACCTCTAATCTGTTATGAGTGGTTATTTAGATAGAACCTGTAGCAGTTCTAGGGACTGCTAGATTCTCTTATTAATCCTATTTTTAAGAGATCTGATATTTATTTTTAGCACAGAGTTCTATACTCGTTGTTCATAGGTATGGCCTGGATCTTGCATGATTTTCCATCATATTATTGTTTGAATGACAATGAAACTCTATGTTGCTTTCTATGCCAGAAAGCATTTGGCTTTTCAGAACAACAATCCTTTTGTAATTGCTCTCTGAGCTCTAATATTTTTGTTGTACCTTTGGGGACTGTAGTTGTTCTTTTATTTTGAGAGAGGACTTGAAGTCTTTAAATTCTCCCAGTTTTCTTTCTATCAGATTAACTTCCTGCATAGTTTGAACCATGGTGGATATTCTTGGTGTTGAAATAAAAGGAAATGTGATGGTTTGTAAGAAACCTTTGTTATTAGGGACAAATATAAAATAACCAACTTTTCCATCTTGTAATCTGGCCAATCCATGTGGTTCAACAACAGCAAAAAAAATATTTCCTAAAATACAGTCAATTGGATTATTTTCGACTGTAAACTTCATTTTCATACAATGTCTTGAAAAACAAAGAGTTGCACTGGAGACTTCATATTGAAAATCCTGTGTACCTACCAATATGCAGGTGTCTAGTATAATTTGGCTGGGATCACCTTTTTGTTTAAAACATTTAAGTCTGCACCTGAATTTATTAATATTATGAGTGTGAAGTTTTATCCTTGTATATTAACATTTAATAGTACATGGCGTTGCTGATATTGAATGGTCATGATCTTCATATTGCCAAACTCTATGCCACTATTTTGCATATCTTCAAAAATCTCGACATTAGGATTTTCTGTTGGTTCTTGCCATTTTCCCTTTTTTATCTAAGAGATTTTTTCTTTCAACTCAACTATTTCCTTTTTTAAATGATGAATCTCATGGCTGACTTCTCCTAGAGTCAAAGACCTTGGTTTTGTATGATGTTGCCTTCTTTGAAAATATTTTGTGTTTTTCTCATAAGAAGCATCAACAAACAGTGCTTACAAATATTACCTTTTGAGGTATTACCAAGATCTCTGTGTCTGATTTGTAAAAAAGTTTCTAGAAGTTTTTCTTTCATTTCTCCTTCTGTGAGCATCTTTATGCCTGCAAAAACTTTTGATTCATCATCATCAATAGTGTGTGCCATACACACTTTCTCTTTGGCTGGTGCCTTTTCTCTTTCTGTTTCTGAGCTAAAGTCTGACTTTGTCTCAGAAGGGTTGCAATTGCACTCATCAGTATCTGTGAAATTGCACTGTTCGACATTCACCTGTTCTTCACTATGTTCAGACTCAGATAAACTCGAATCAGATGATTCTGATGAACTGCAACAATTTTGCTTCATCAGGTGTACTTCTTCCTTGAAGTGGATTCTAGGTCTTCTAGAGGCATATTCTTGTGTCTTTTTGCCTCTATTTTCCCTTGACTCTCTTCCTTGAGGACATTTGTTTGTAGTATGTCCAGTCTGTCCACATAACCAACAGGTAATCATATTTTTTCTTTGAGACTTAAGATGGATATCTTTGGGCTCATAGTAGTGTGTTCTGGGCACTATTTTATATGATCCTTTCTTGTGCCTATTTGACTTATGAGGATGACTTTTAGTTGACAATTTATGACCTTTATTTTGGGTTTTTCTATGTTTTCTTCTTTTCAAAATTGGATCATAGTTAATCAATCCATATTTACAGCATATGGATTTGTTGTTGGGTAGTCTAGACATCTTTTGCAAGGACTTATTGACTTTCATGTTGGTGCAAAGTCCTACCAAGGCTTTTGTTATATTGCAATATATCTCTCCCCGTGTTTAGTTTTCAAAAGAATTTTTGAACACTTCTTGTTGTTGGATGTATTCAACAAATTTGGAGGGTAATGCTGCTAAATATACATGCTTCCACAGGTCATTATGACTTTCTTTTACTTCGTAAATTCTTTGTGTCCAATATCCGTGGAAATCTTCATATTGGGACATTTTCGTACATTTGAGATTCATGAGGATCATCTCATGTTTATTTGCAATTTCTATTGTTGCTCCACACCAATTTTCTAGGATGAAGGAGGTTAATGCTACAATAATATTATTTTGGGGGTCACCATTTTCATTGTGGATAACATCTGTAGCTTCATCCTTAAAAAATTATGCTTCCATTTTTCGAAGTAATATAGGGGAAGATTCTACTTCCCACCATCTCTGTAGGGTACCTATAAAGCAATGGATGAGATCTTTGCAGGATTCAATTTTAGATTTTCCTCTCATACACATAAGCTTATATTCAGTGTACATCTAGTCAATCACTTTCCTAATTTGACCTGCACTCAATCCATCAATATTCCATTCTTTATAAGATCCAGACTGAAAGGTATGGGTTTTTGGCATCTTTCCCTTTCCATTGAGGTCAGGAGCTAGAAATCTAGTGAATTAGCTAGATAGAGGTTCATATATAGGAAAAATATGTTGTCTTGACGATCCTCGCTCTTCCTCTTTGGTCATGGTCCTTGTGAAAAGAGAATAGGATTCACTAAAAGATTCTTTTGTTCCAGTGTGTTCCTTTTGTTTTTCTTGAGGAAATAGGAATGGAAAACTTTCTACAGGTTTTGTGGCACGATGAATGGGTACATGGTGGCTAAACAACATGGAGGTAGGGATATCCTTATCCTTGGGAGATTTTGCAACTTATTCAAAGTTTTCAGATAGTTTACCCATAAGATCATGAGTAGATTCAAACTCATAATCTACCTTTCTCTCCATGCTTTCAATTTGTGTTATTGATTCTCTGACAAAACCTTTTAATACAGAAACTGAAAAGTTGACATCATTCCAAGTTCTATTCACACTATGTACATCTATTGATAGTGAGTCACAACATTCCTTTTGTTCATAACTTTTTACCATATTCATCTATAGCCCTTTAATTGTTGTATTTGTCCAGTTTATTTGTTCACTGGCCTTCTGGATCCTTCCATCTATTCCTAGGGCTAAATCATCTTTTAATACTAAAGGAATGGCCTTGGCTGAGTTGCTAGCTTCTCCTAGCATGATTCCCTTGTATGGAGGGAATGTGGTATTTGGTTCTAACTTGCTTCCATCACAAGCTGTCCATAAATGGTTTTTTGCAGATGACGTTTCTGCATATGCCATATGTACTTATGGTTGTTCCTTTAATTTCTTCGAGACATAAAAAGAAATCCATGAGTTTGTTTCTTCCATGTACTTTTTCCATTCCGGAGAATGAGAATATTTTTCATTAACATATGTGCTGAGACTAAATTATTTGGATTCAGGATGTGTATATATCCCAATTTAGCATGTTCCACATCCAGTCTCTATTAATCTTATGTTTGGGACACCTATCCATGAGGGAGAAGATTTCATACATTTCTAGATTGATGGATTTTTACAGTCTCATGTAATTGGATTTTGAAATATTGAAGATGGAATGAGATTGTCTAGTCTTTCAAGATATCCCAAGCCATATTTTGGCATCCCAGGTGGTCTCATATTGCTAAACATTTCAGTGAGATGGGGATCTTCATTCTCTAGAGTGGGTAATTCATGAATCATTAGGACAATGTCATGAGGAAATGGAATGTGAGAGCATTTTGGATTTGGACATGAATTTGTAATAACAATAGAAGGGGCCTCTCTAGTCCTCGGATTATGATTTTTGTGGAGAACTGGATTTGTGAGATATTGTAAGCAAACTATTGTTTGGAAGACATGACATTTTACTTCGAGAGTGGAAAAATGTAATAACTAAATGAGTTCAAATAAATCAACATGTGAGTAGCTTATAGATGAAGTATTTATAGATGTGGAAGTGGATGACTGACGTGAAATATGTTCTTAGTTTATATGGTATTTTTTGGCTTGACAGGCTTCTTGTATTCTTTTTCAATCCAAAGTAGATCTTCTAGGGAAGGTGTATAAATCCTCATTGTAGATCACCTGATAATGCAATCTACTAAGGCAATACTTGATCTACTTCTACAAACAAACTTGCGGTAGCTTAACCGATTTTGAGCAAGATCAAATAGAACACATATAACAGAGAATGAGAAATCAATCACACATGAACATAGAAGAATACTCTAGGGAAAGCCTCGACTAAAAACCTCGCTATCTGTATTATCATACAAGTGGAAATATCTCAGGATTACACAAAGCTTTAGCTCACAAGCTATCTAGCTCTCAGTACAATCCCTCAATGCTGCTCATAGACTGAATAGACACAACATATGCCACCTTTTAGTCCTCCAAGCCTCCTATTTCCTTGCGCAATTTCTCCTGGGTCCTCTGGTTGCCACTTGTGTGAATTCAGCTCTCACACAACTCACCAAACTCAGAACTAATTGTGCAATCCTCAAGGAGTGAATTCCTTCTGCAAGCAAGAGATATCCTCATGGGAATATTCTTTCAACTGATAGTACACTGTCCCTTCCTTTGATCTCAACTGGGTCTCTGACTGAACTGACATGCATGAGTTATTTATGAGAGAATTTTCAGTTATCTGAAGTACACTAGTTACATGCATGCATGCATTAACTAACTGAACTCACAATCAGTTCCACAAATTGTTGGAACTAATCTAATTCGACTTAACTCAGTTAATTGAGCTAACTAATTACAACTCAAAGTACAACTCATCCTGATCTCCTTAATTAAGGGATAACTTCCTCAATCAAAGGGATAATTGTTGCATGTCTTCACATAGACTTCATGTTTGATTTTCTCCCACTAATTAACTCAAGATGAATTAATTAATTGTTTTTCAAATAGCTGCTAAGATCAAATTCGAATTTTAATTCTCAATTTTAGTTTAGGGAGTAACTAAAATTGAAATATATCCTGAAATGTTATTTATACCAATGCTATTTTTAGCACTTATATTTATCATTTCTTGTTGCTATTTTCAACACTCCCTCTCAACAAGAAAGGGATTATCTGTCACCCCGATCCTATCTCTGTGGAACTCGAATTTGCATTTTGACAATGCCTTAGTCAAAATATCTGCATCCTGCTCCTCAGTCGAAACATACTGCAACAACATGATCCTCTTCACCACACAGTCTCGAAGATGATGATACCGGATATCAATGTGCTTGGACCTGTCATGAAATACTGGATTCTCAGAGAGTTTGAGACAACTCTGGTTATCGCAATAGATCATAGTTGGATCCATCCTCTCATCAAACAATCCAACTAGAATTTTCCACATCCAAATGGCCTCACATGCTGCCTGACTGGCACCCATGTATTTAGCCTATGTTTAGCTAAGTGCAACTGACCTCAATTTCCTATTGTACCAAGAAACTGCAACTGAACCATGGTTGAAAATTCCTCCTAAAGTGCTCTTCTGATCTGATGGACTCCCTGCCCAATCTGCATCTGTGAAGCCCTGAAGCTTCACTCCTTTCCATTTGTACCATAATCCATACTGATATGTGCCTCTGAGGTATCTCAGCACATGCTTTGCTACCTTCCAAAACAGTTTGGTAGGCTGAACCATAGCTTGACTCAGCTGGTTCACCACAAAGCACAAATCTGGTCGTGTGCTCACTAAATACATCAATGAACCCACAAGCTGCAAATAAACAGTAGCAACTACTACCTCACCTGAAGTGGAATCCTCCTTCCCCCAGTTACCTGCGAGAAGAGTCTGCATGGGCTTTCACTTCTCCATGTGGAATCTCCTGAGTGTCTCATTGGCATACTTGCCTTGAGACACAAACACTTCCCCATCCTTCTACCACACTTCCATGCCTAGAATGTAGTGCATGAGACCCATGTCTTTCATCTTGAACTCTCTTGCAAGGTCCTCCTTGCAAGACTTGATCAAATGATCATCACATATCAATATCAGATCATCAACATAAAGAGCAATTATCAATGGCTTACCTTCTACCATGATGTGGTAAAGGTTTGCATCTGCTTCACTCTTTATGAAGCCCAACCTGGTGAAATAGTTGTAGATCTTGGTGTACCAAGCACGATGTGCTTGCTTCAGCCCATACAAATCTCTCATGAGTTGACACACATGCGACTCACAATCGAAGGTCTCAAAACCTTTCGGCTTCTCTATGTACACTTCTTCCTCAATCTTGCCATTGAGGAACGCAGTCTTCACATCCATTTGATGGATCTTCTAACCCATCTGTGCTGATAGTGCCAACATCAATCTGATAGATCAGTACCTTGCTACAGGATCAAAAGTCTCATCATAGTCGATCCCCTCGACCTGTGAGAAACTACGGGCAACGAACCTTGCCTTATGTTTTTCCACGCTCCCATCAGCTACTTGCTTTACCTTGTAAAGCCATCGGGAAATCACCACTCACTTGTCCTCTGGTCTTTGAACAACATCCCAAACACTGTTCTGAACTATTGAGTCATACTCCTCCACCATAGCATCAACCCAAACTGGCTGCTGCACTGCTTCCTCGAAGGAAGATGGTTCAGTCTCTATACATTCCCCAACGAGGGCCATGCAATCAGTGTACCACTAGGGTGACCCCCTCTGTCTGCGCTGAGAAGATGGTTGTCCCGCATTCTCTCTCCCATCCATCATCAATCTGTTAGCTTCCCTTGAGTGTTTCCGCCCATCTCTAGAAGACTCTGCATGAGTGGATGTCTCCACTCATGGATCCTTTGCATGTGGCTGCTCCGCATCAGTCTTAGACTCCTCCTCCTTAGAAACCAAAAGTTCCTCCTCTGCATGCAACTTGAGCTCTCTCTCAAGAGAAACTCACATGACCTTCTGCTCGTCAAACTTTAGATCTTTGCGTACCACTGTCCTCTAACTGGTATGCAAGAACACCCAATAGTTGTGGGGTGTATCAATGTACCCCACAAGTATCCCCAACTCAGCTGTTGGCTCTAGCTTCTTCCGGGCATCTTTGGTCACATGGAAAAATACCGATGAGCCAAAGATCCTGAAGTGACTGACATCTAGTCTCTTCCTAAAGAAGGCCTACTCTGGCGTCTTCATCCCCAGTATACGATGCATGCTTCTATTTTGCAAGTATACTGTTGTATTGCATGCCTCAGCCCACAAATGAAGTGGTAGGCCTTGGTCATGTAGCATCGCCTGAGCTGCTCCCACAATTGTTTTGTTCTTCCTTTCGGCCACCCCATTCTGCTATGGGTTATGGGGTGTTGTCAACTCATGTTTAATTCCTTCTGCTGCACAGAAGTCCTTAAACTGTTGAGAGACATACTCTCCACCATTGTTGCTTCGCAAGGCCCTTATTTTCTTTCCAGATTATTTCTCAACCAGGGCTTTGAACTCACAAAACCTTAAGAAGGTTTTATCCTTCTTCTGCATGAAGTAGACCCAACATCTATGAGAAAAATCATCAATGAAAATAACATAGTTCCTTTGTCTAGCAGTGGAGGCTGTCAAGAATGGTCCACACACATCTATATGAACTCGCTCCAGGATTGCTCCAACTCGACTCTCTCGATCCTGAAAAAAAGATTTTGCATACTTACCCAAGGTACAACCTTTGAATGTATCCACTTGCTCCAGTTTACCCTTGGGAAGTCTGGTAGAAATCTGCTACATGATCTTCAAGGCCCCATGGTGAAAGTGGCCCAATCATCTATGCCATAGCTCACCAATATCTTGGCTTTGCACCAACTCTGCTTTGGAACTCAATGCAGCACAGTCATCTACCTCTAGCTTGTAGAGATTCTTCACTTGAATCCCAATCCTCTAGGTCTTTCCAGTGCCGATGTGTCTCAGGAATGTCTTTCCTTTACTAAAGACTACATCATAGCCTTTGTCTTCCAACATCGCGACAAATACCAGGTTCTTCTTCAGACCAGGCACATACTTTACATCAGTCAGGGTGAGAGGAGCTCCATGATCCCTCTGAAAAACAAGTGTGCCTTCACCTGAAACACGATACTTTCCATCATTGCCCATCTCTATGGGCATCTGGAGGTCCTTCTCCTCCGAGGTACTAAATAAACTCTTATCATTGGTCATGTGGAATGAGGCTCCACTGTCCAGGTACCAAACACAACCCACCAACGATGAAACCATGCATGCGATGAGGGTGAAATCTAATTCGAACTGTGAGGCCAGTGCCTCACCATTTGATCCTTTCGAGGATCCCTACTTGGATTTCTTCCGTGGACAATTTTTTGCATAATGGACCACCTCATGACAATGAAAGCATCACACTTTCGATTTGTCAATCTTCTTCCCACCATAGGAAGAACTCGATTTGGAATGGGAAGCCTTCTCTTTCCCTTTCCTTGCCTTACTTGCTAAGGCTAAATTTTCTTCATCATCATGCTTGATGAAGAACCATCTCTTGTGCTTATTCTTATCTCCTCATGCATCAGATCTGACCATAGTCATTCCCAATTTGGTAGTTTCTCTCTTCCATTTACTGAGTCTTGGTAGCTATGCTAGCTCTTAGGAAGACCGGGGAGAGCAACACTCACCATGTCATCATCGGCTATCATGATTCCTACACTTCCAAGCTCATCCTTGCAGGTGGTGAGCTTGTTAAGATATGTAGAGATCGTGTTGCCCCTTTCACACTTGATTTTCTGAAGCTTGTCTTTCAGCGCTAGCTTCCTCTAATCATTGTTGTTCTGATATAGATCCTTCAATGTTTTCCACATTGAAAACGGTGTCTCCTTCCCATGGAGACTCGAGACAATGTGGTCTCGAACTCCCTCCATAAGAATCCTCCTCGCTCTAGCCACACATTTCTTCCATTCCACCAATTCTTTTTCATTAGCAGCTACGTGCTTGGGGACTTCTTGATCAATGAATTCCTTCAAACCGTTGTCCACTAATACCGCTTCCATGCGATCCTTCCAGGCTATATAATTCGAGCTGCCATCTAGGGCATACTCAAGTCTCAAACCGTTGAACGCCATTGGTGAAATTTGAGATGTGATAAGAATTTTATTTCTATAATCAAGAACTTCAAACTTCGAACTTCTCCCCTCTTTGTATACTATTCTCTGCTTTGATCACCTTTGCTTTGATACCATGTAGAAATTCTCACTCTAGATCACCTGATAATGTAATATACTAAAGAAAAATACTTGATCTACTTCTACAAACAAACTTGGGGAATCTTAATCGATTTTGAGCAAGATCAAATAGAACACATATAACAGAGAATGAGAAATCAAGCACACATGAACACAGAAGAATACTTTGGGGAAAGCCTCAGCTAAAAACCCACTTTTAGTATTATCATACAAGTGGAAATATCTCAGGATTACAAAAAACTTTAGCTCACAAGCTATCCAGCTTTCAGTACAATCCCTCAATGCTGCTCATAGATTGAATAGAGACAACATATTCCACCCTTCAGTCCTCTAAGCCTCCTATTTCCTTGTGCAGTTTCTCTTGGGTCCTTTGGCTGCCACCTGTGTGAATTCACCTCTCGCACAACTCACCAAACTTAGAAATAGCTACGCAATATTCAATGAATGAATTCATTTTGCATGCAAGAAATATCCTCATGGGAATATTCCTGCAACTAATAGTACACTGTCCCTTCCTCTGATCTCAACTGGGTCTCTGACTGAACTCACATGCATGAGTTATTTATGAGAGAATATTTAGTTATCTGAAGTACACTAGTTACATGCATGCATGCATTGACTAATTGAACTCACAATCAGTTCCACAAACTATTGGAACTAATCTAACTCGACTTAGCTCAATTAACTAAGCTAACTAATTACAACTCAAAGTACAACTCACCTGATCTCCTTAATTAAGGGATAACTTTCTCAATCAAAGGGATAACTTCCTCAATCAAAGGGATAACTGTTGCATGTCTTCACATAGACTTCATGTTTGATTTTATCCAACTAATTAACTCAAGATGAATTAATTAATTATTTTTCAAACAGTTGCTAAGATCAAATTCGAATTTTAATTCTCAATTTTAGTCCGGGGACTAACTAAAATTGGAATGTATCCCGAAATGCTATTTATAATGCTATTTTTAGCACTTCTATATTTAGCATTTCTTGTTGCTATTTTCAACAAAAGGACAGAGTAGCTTTCACTAGTCCTTCTTGTATCTAAACAGTCGTGATACTTTAAACTTTGGGTGACTAAGGTAGATCTACTACTCAGTTTTCAGGAAAGTTGAGATCTTCCCATTTGATGGTCTGATGTTCAATTTTTCTATTGTGAGCATCAGTGATTACTAGGGTGCTGGATTTTGACTCTTGATAGGATGTATGAAAAATGGCTAGATATAATGTGTTGGTGTGCCTGAAACACCCTCTAGTATGAACTGCAATGTTTGTCATTTTTATTTTCATATCAAAACCACTAGTTTTGATTTGCAATTGGAGGATGTCCTTAATGTGTTCATCATACACATATACTGAGAAATTTGGGTGGCAATGAAACCATACAAGACCATTTGATAAAGGAGCCACGATACCACCAATTAATGAATCAGTATATCTGTTATGCGTGAGATCTCTCATAGTAGCCAAAACATATGTATTAAGCCCTCTCTGGGTTAAAGAATTTATGCCCACCCGGATACAACCAAGATGTAGATAAGAAGAACCATGTCTTCGAGCTTCTTCCTTAAGCTTTTTAGGATATAAAAGGGAAGTGATTTGAATGGACTCAACATTTTCTTGGATATGAGAGACACATTCTTTAATAGTGACTCTAGTTATAGATTTCAAATGAAACATAGATAAATCACCATAAACTTCTAATGGGCTTATGGAATGGAGAGCCCATTGGGCTGATGACTGACTTTCTATTAATTCCATTTCTGCATAGTATTGAAGATGATGCACTATGAAATAGATTTTCCATATCATAATTATTTTCTTGTGTTTCTTCTTTCTGAAGTTCTTTGAAAGAAACACATATTTTTCATGGTTCCATGTTATCTTTTGAGACAGTTTAAAAGATAAATACTCGTAGAACCATATGTTACAGGCTCTGATACCAATTTGGAGCAGGGCTTCCTCCGGAGGAGAAAATGAAGCTTTCTGTGAAATTTCTATGTCTTCTATGATGAATACACGAACTCTTACACGAACCCGTACATATAAAAATATAACTTTAAATAACATAAACTTAATTTTTTTCAATAAAAACAAACATTATGTCACGAATTCCAAATATTACAGCACTTAATTATTGACCAGTCAATAAAATATATTACCAATAAATATGTGCCATCAAATTCCAAGACTGCCCCTGCATGTTTTCAACTGTTTGAGAGGGTAGTAATGATGTTTTTGTTAAAAAGTGAATAATCAAAATACGTCCTATACCTTTCAAAACACATCACAAAAAATGGTTTTTGAAAAATTTTAAATGTAGAATACAGTCAAAATGCCTCATGACCATCATTTTGGCCATCAAATTCCAACCTTGGTCATTGCAGCCATGACGGCTTGCCAGAAGAATAACATAAGACAGATTCGGTTTCTATGCCTCCTGCTTTTTCTTGTGCGGTTTCTTGTCATTGAGCTTCTTATCGGGTGGATTTTTTTCAACATGATTATTCTCTAGTTCTTTAGAAGGTTCGACGCTCACCAATTCAACAAATCCGAATTTTCTAAGACTAGCCATCACATACATTGGATCTGCATCCCCAATTAAGGTCATCTTCTTATCTGTGGTATCAGCCGCCATAGAGACCACACCTGCAATGTTTCCACGGACCTACTGGGATTTAGCATAAATTATTGCAACCCTTAAAGCACAAAAACCTAACTACAGTACATATTAAATAAAGGAGGACTTCACCTTGAATCCCTCGAACTATCATCATGACTCTCTGTTTGCATTTTTTTGAAATTTAGCTCCACTTTCAACACCATTTTCTGCAAAATCATGGGCATAATTCACGTCAAATAACTGCTTAAATATTAAAATGAAACATCAATAATTGCTAGCCTACCTGTGACATCTTTCACAGTTGCGGATAAGTCGTAATACTGGAGACCTTGCAGACAAATCCCTTCACTTTTTGCAATCGCAGCTGTTAAAGAGGCCTCAATAAATTAATTGAATCCTTGGAAACACGTTCGCGATGTTAACCAATACTTGATGTTTTGGGATGGTAGTAGTGGTTAAAGGGACAAGGGATTTTATTTTTAGCAACTACAAAAGCTTCAACAATAATCAAATAGCTGAAAAATCAAAGGTGAGATGTTATTATTGCAATAAATTTGGTGACTATGCTCGTGATTGCAGGAAGAAGATAGATGATCAAGGGAACCAGAGAGCTAATGTCACTACAGAGAGTACTAACTCCATGTTCCTAGATTTCCATACCATGCGTGAACCTTCTACTAGTGTGTGGCTATTAGACAGTGGTTGCATTAACCACATGACATGCAACAAGGATTTGATTGCAAATTTCGATCAATCTGTGAAAAAAAATTAAAGTTGGGGATTGACAAAACTGTGGAAGTAGATGAAAAAGGAGTGGTCAACATTCAGACCAGCAGGGGTAGTGGAAGACAATCTCAGAGATATATTATGTTCCTATTCTCAAACATAATTTGTTAAGTGTTGGTCAATTGACATAGAAAGGATACAGAGTTATCTTTTAAGGTCAAGAATGTGTTATATATGACAAGCCCCCAAGCAAGTAGCTTATAGAAAAGTTGCAGATGACAAGGAATAGACTCTTTCGTATAATTATGAATTACAGTGGTCAGGTGAGTTCTTTTACAGTTGCATGTTTTGATGATTATTGGTTAATGCACTTTCGATTTGGACACTTGAACTTTTCTGGTTTAATATTGTTGCAACGGAAACAGATGGAAAGAGGATTACCTCCCATCAAAGAACCTTCTAGTACTTATGAGTGTTGCATCTTGGGAAAGCAACACTGTGAAAGTTTTCCAAAGGGAGTTGCATACAGAGCAAAGCATCCTCTTGAGCTAGTGCATACAGACTTGTCTGGACCTATGAGGACACTGTCATGCGGAAAGAGTCAATTTTGCGGACAAAACCGACCTCCCTAGAAGCTAAGGCTTTCTAGTGACAAACAAGACAAATAAACACTACCTTTCTCTAAATATGCATTTAGAATACAAGTAATCAGGTGTTTATAACATACCTTTAGTCCAACGCTTTGTAGTAGTCCAGCCTCGCCGATCCGGATGAGCTCCTCCTTCTCTTCGAAACCTGCATTCACTAACAAGCCAAAAGATTACATAGCACCTGAATAACTTATAAAATAAAACATATTCATCATACAGACCAAGGAGTATATGAAACAAATCATGAATAACAATCTGTTGAGAAAAATGAGTTTATTTGTATTAAGTGGAAACAAAAGAAACCATTACAACCTGAGCCTTGGTGTTGTGCAGGTCCCTCCTAGGGTCCAGCAAGAGTTCTCCTTTACTTTGATAAGCTCACCCACTTCCAAATAAGGCTAGGAAAGGATGGGAATCTCTCCTCTCAAGCTCTATAAGGGAGTCCTAATTCCAGCAGCATCTACCCTTAGGAATGTTCAACTTTCAACCGCCCCTCCCTCTGGCCCAATGCCTGTATTTATAGTGCTTTAGAGGAAGTTAATCAGGTCCACCATCAATGGGATAAGCCCCTCTTTGAATGGGATAGCTCCCCTCTTGATGGGATAAGTTCCTCTTTCATAGGGATACATGAACCATCTGGAGGCGCTCAATACACGTCAAACAAGCTTCTAGAATGCTCTAGAAATGACCACAAGTAACTTTTTTGAAGTGAAACTTGCGCCTTTTGACCTTTACAGGAGTACGCACCCACCCCTTTACAGACAGAGCGTACAAGTACGCAGGTATTGCGAACTTGGGGTGCGTACACGCAGGTAAGGCTAAGAGAAACTGCGTACCCAGAGTTATTTGACCTTTTAAGGACTTTCTCTCTTTCTTGGAGTTTGACATGAAGAGCAGAGGTATAAGGCTTGCCAAGGAGGATAGTATGACAATTGATGGAGCCATACTAACTGCAAATAGTCATGGTGACAAATTTTAGTGTAACAGATTGCCCCCTAAAGTGCGAAGCCTGTAGTAGATTAGGGTTTCATATCATCTAGGAAGGGTGAAGTACTTTATCATTTCAAGGATTATCTTGTGGAGAGCCCAGTCGGAACCTGCAAATATTCAACACAAAATACATATATAAGATCATATCATCGCTGAGGTAGGCATTCCCATACTCAGATCAAAAACTTTAACTAATAAACTAACTACTGCTCTAATACAGGAATGATTTCGCAGTACATCATAATCATAGACTCTTGTAGACACAGTATGGACGCAGCCATCTATTTATGATTAGTCTACTTTATAATGAATACAAAACTCCTCGCAGCCTGGATGGTGGAAGCTAGATCCAGGGTCTTCATTTCTACTTCCCGAAATGGTACGATTCTATCCATGCGAATAAATGAGTTGATGTCGAACATGGTAGAAACCACTTGATTACCAATCGATGATGTAAACTGTTAACAAGTGTGAGAGAGACCACCAGTGATGTCAATGGTTCTCAAAGTACCCAGTATAATCCATGAGATGTGAATGAATGAGTTGATGTCGAACATTTCACGGAGTCCTTTGATCGAAATTCAATGATGTAAACCGTCGTCAAAGGCGAGAAACCTGCCATTGATGCATGCAGAGTTCAAGGTACTGACGATTTCTAGGTCATCTTTCTAGATAATGTGCTGATGTCGATAGAAAGCGACCCGTTGCAGGCAAGCCCACAACACGAAATCATAAATCAAGTTGAAGAAATGTAGCTGTAAGGGCTAACTCAGGGATGGTCGAGATGGATGACGGGTATTTTGCAGATGAATGGTTTATTTGCAGTGACCTCTTGAACACATAACGACACAACAGATGGCTTGGTGACATTTGACCCAAAGTTAATACCCGGCTGAAGACTTTCAATGTGGTTTGATCAACTGTCAGGCAAAGGATTTCCCAACCCAGGTGAATGAAAAGTGTCGTGTTCAAGAGTGGTGATAAGGCTTCTTCTGAGACAAAGGATAACAAATAGGCTCATTTTTCTCTCTTTCCCCCACCATTGCTGGCAAGTACCTCTTTATTTTTTACAAGCTTGAGGAGGATAACATATGCTTGATTATAAGCTCATCCTTCGGATGAGTCCAACTTAGTTTTGATTCGAACCCTAAGAAGGAGTGTTTCGTTCCTGTTTGTAATCAAACAGGTCCTTTACTGTGAAATTTTAACGAGTCCAGTATAGGAGAAACTCGGCGTTTTTCAATTTTAGAGAGTCTGAAAAAACTTAAGAAGACTCCAGGGTTGAACTTTTTCATAAATTTGTGTCTCCCAAGCCCGAAAAAGTATAAAATAATACTTGAGAGAACCGCTTGGTTTTTTACGACCAAGGAGTACTTTCATGATTAGTGTCTTTGACCTGAAAAGTAAAAAGCGATCAAGGACACGTCGTTTTATTTCCAATATCGAGTTTGAAACGACAAAAACCCAGCAATCTTTTCCTGTTTTTACGGTCAGAAAAGGGCTATAAGGGACCGTCTTTTAATTTCGTTTTAACGAGTGTAAAAGAAACGCTCGGCAATCTTTTCATGTTTTAGGAGTCAGAAAAGGGCTTAAAAGATGACTCTGACGTTTTTGTTTGTGAAAAATGACAATTTTCCCTGAAAATCCTTTATCCTGCACAAAAACCAACACATTACTCATACCTGTTTAAAGATAGATAAAAATACTTTGAAAAATACCTTTTCACGATGGAAAATAAACAAATTTTACATTTATTTACTCAAAAAACCTATAAAAAGGGCTTTTACCATTTCATTTTTACCATTTTACTGTTGAGGAGAGAAAAAGGGCTTTTGGCAAGAAACTTCCCGTGGACATTGCGGAGAATCCGACCGTCGAAACCGAACGCCGTCTCATCAGGTATTCTACAACATCCTCCCTTGCATTTCCATCCATTTAGAATTTGTTTTTAAGCTTTAGTTTCATTTTTTGGAGGCCTTGGGGTTTCAAGGTCCGCTTTTCGGGGTACGCAGGTGCTCCATTGGTGACCTGCGTACCCCGACATTTTCTCAGTTGGAAAAATGCCGGGCGTACGCAGCTTGCCTTAAGAGAGCCTGCGTACACACACTCTGTCTCTAAAGGCGGGCTGCTTACACTGCGGAGAGGATTTTCAAACCCCCATTTCTCCAAAATGAACCAAAAGTTTTTAAATTTATGGACTCTAACAGATGTTTTATGGTGTGTAGATTGCCCACCATGCTTGATTGGCGCGCGAGAGAACACGAAGATGTTGATTTGGCGCCATTAATCACCAACCTTCCATTGATGCTTTGAAGGCATGCGGTCTTTACAAATACTGGGCCATACCTGGCATGAGGGCCCAGGTGCGCTTTCTAGAGTGGCTGGTCGAAAGGTGGAACGTTCAGGATCAGTGCTTTTACATTAGAGGGCACCAGCTCGAGATAGATCCCTTAGATATTTATTTTCTCACTGGTTTGCCCAAGAGGGGCGAACAATTGACTCAGTCGGGGACTAGGCTGGGTGGCGAGTCCATTGCTAGTCTCCATCTAGAGTGGTGTAATAATCAAAACCAGGATAAGGGGATAGAGATTAAAAAGATATCCCGACCTGAACTTATGGTAATTGCCTTTACAGTTACCAGACTTTGCGGAGCTACCGCTTTGCACATTGCCACTGGATCCCAGATGCGGATGGCGATTGACTGCTATCGGGGCACCATTTTCAACTGGTGCGATGCTGTGTTGGCCAACTTAAAGGGCCAATTGACTAGGACAAAAAACGGACAGCTGAAGACTTTTGGTTATGGGCCTTTAGTTGTGAGTTTTTCCCTAGAGAGGGTTCCGATGCTGATCCCATAGCAGCTCACTGTTGAGGTTGGGCCTCCCCGAGAGCCTAAGTTGACGCGATGGGTTGCAGTGATGGCCCGTCATCCTGACGAGGGCACGGAGGTTGTCCGATTTAGACCGGAGTATTTTCACTGGTTGGAGAACCAGATCTTCTCGATACAGGATTTTCCTTATGCCGGAGTTGATTTTTGTGGAGATCCGGACATGATTCTTCCACCGGGAGAACAATGGGACGACATAGGTACTTCATTTTTCACAAGTTTTTAAATTATCTACTTTTTTTTGTTTTTATATCGTCTCAAAACTGACAGTGACAATTTTCAAAATGCAGATGTAGGCCCACGACGTCCAGCCAATCTCCGGCCTTTCGAGAGGAGAGTACCAGTTGCACCGGCACCGGCCCCACAGGATCCGGCCGCAGAGACCTTAGCTGAGTTGGAACAAGACCTAGAGCGTCTTACGGCAGACATACCAGAGACTACTATAGATGATATTCCTATCAAGCTTCAGCGCTATGTCGTCGCAGTCCCAGGACCTTTTAGGAGGTTCTTGTGTAGGGTGGCGCGTGCAGTGGTGTCGTATAGAGAGCATCACCAGTGATTGGATGGTCGCTTTTGTAGACACATGTGACATTTTGGTTTTTTTACTTATCATTTTTGCCGATCATAAGGTGTTTTTCAACCTATGATCGAAGACGATGTATTTTTGACACACTCCTATCTATATATATCATTATTACCGGCTTATCTTGTTAAACATGTGTGATTAAATGTTTTTAAATTTACATGTATGATTATCGCAAATGTCTGTCTAACATTCGAGAAGCAATTGCATCTGCTAATGTATTTAAAGACCTTGGAATATGCTGATATTCAATGTAATCAAATTCACGTTCCAAGAGACGCACTCTAAAAAATAACCTTAATAACACTGGATTTCTAATGGCATATACTCTATTAAGCTGTAATACAACGAGTTCAGAATCTAACCTCACTATCAAACTCCGAATCCCAAACGAAATAGATTCAGACAATAACTCAATCACTGCACTGTATTCTGCAATGTTGTTTGTTGTTTGACCGAGGCTCACCCCATGCATAGAAACTAACTCGTCAGAGGGCGAATAGATAACCCAAGCTGCGGAAGAGATATTCCGTGTACTACGACAAGCACCATCAGCGAATCCAATGTACGTTTGGAGAGGCGTCGACATCTGCAATATCAAGAGTAAAACCAAGATAAGCCAGAATAACGACGAAAAACACACTTTCTAAGCTAAGCACACTGTCTATACTAACAAACACACCAGCTAGAAAGAAAAACCTAACCTAAATAAAATCTCCATACCCATCATTTAAGCATAATACCTCTTTAGGTAAAGTCCATTTCTGGGTTTACCCAAAGAGTCCCCGTCAAAATCTACCAGCTCATAGGCCCCTTTTGCTAGCTTTCGCTTGACAATGTAGGGTCCATGCCACATAGGAACGAATTTTCCAGCACCTAATTTATCGTTAGCTTGATCATATAATAGCACTAGGTCTCCTTCCTAAAAATTTCGAGGGGTCACATTTCGATCATACTGAGCTTTCATACGTTTTGCATGAGTCTCGATTGCCAATGCAGAATCACGTCGAGTCTCATCTAATTGAGCTAAGTATAATAAACGCTTCTCCTCTTCGGAAGTAGCTGGAAGTAATTCGACAGCCATTTGAAGTGACGGGATTTCGCATTCAATGGGCAGCACAACTTCCAAACCATAAACTAGTTGGAAAAGAGTGAACCCTGTTGATGTTTTCACTGAGGTTCGGTACGCCCAAAGCGCGGAAAATAACATGTTGTGCCAATTTGACCGATGAATACCAATGATTCGTCGGATCATGATAACTAAATTTTTTTTGATAGACTCAACCAGACCATTCGCTTGTGGATAATAAGGAGTTGAGCTATCGTGACGCAAACCAAGCTGGCCTGTAAGTTCTGTCATCATAACGTTTCGAAAACGGCGCCCATGGTCAGTGATTATCTCTTGTGGGACACCAAACCTAGCAATAATGTGATTGAATACGAAAATTGCAGCTGTCTTTCCGTCTGCCTTGAATGTAGGCATCGCCTCGGCCCACTTAGTAAAATAATCAACCGCAAGGATGATATACGCATGCCCCCCGACCGAGTGAGGGTTACATGTAATAAAATCGATACCCCATTTGGCAAAAGGACCAACGAGAATTATAGGGTGGAGAGGAGCAGGTGGTGCGCGCATCTTGCGATCAAACACTTGACAGTTGTGGCATTTCCAGACCGCAATAATACAGTCTTTAAACAAGGACGGCCAGAAGTAGCCAGCGCGCAATATCTTTTGGGCTGTGGCATACCCAGACATATGACCGCCACACGCTCCAGAGTGACAGTCATTCAAAACCCTTTCAGCTTCCTCGTGAGTTAAGCAACGGCGAAAAACCAAGTCCGCCCCACGGCGATAAAGAGTATCTCCAATAATTTTGTACTGTTGGGACTGGAATCGAATTTTCCGACGTTCCGAATTTGAAACTTCGGGCCGAAAGGATTGGGTCTGGAGATAGATGATTATATCCCCATACCACGGATATAAAGTGCTGATGAGAAACAAAGATTCGTCCGCAATGGGTTCCTCTGCCACAGTTTCTGTGTCAGCACGCGGGAAGTCACACATCAACTCGGCAAAAACTAAAGATTTCTTAGACTTAGATTTTTCAAATTCTAAGTCGAACTCCTGCAGGATAACAATCCATTTGGAGTACTTGCCCCCTAGCAATTGTTTAGTTAAAATGTAGATCATAGGGTTGCAATCCGAAATGACTGTAGTTTTACGGAGTAGAATGTAGTGACGAAAACGTTGGACAACTTGAACGGCTGCCAATGCCAATTTCTCCACATGTGAATACTTGAGCTCAGTTGGATTTAAGGTCCGACTAAGGTAATATATCACATGTTCCGTTCCGAATTCGTCTTCCTGTACTAAGACCATTCCAATGGTGGAATGAGTGGCGGCGAGGTACAAAAAGTAATCCTGTTTATAGTTGGGAGGATGCAGCAACGGTGCATGGGTCAACGCGTGCTTGAGTGCATCGAAAGATTTCTGAGCTATCTCATCCCAAGAGAATTGAGCGTTCTGTTTCAACAACCGGGTAAAACCCTTGGTAATCTCGGCGTAGTTAGGAATGAATCGGCGTAAAAAGTTTGCTTTCCCCTGCAAACTTTGGAGTTGGCGAAGACTCGAAGGAGGAGGCAATTTGATGATAGCTTCTACCTTCGAGGGATCGACGCGAATGCCAGCTTTTGAAACTACAAATCCCAGAAATCGTCCCACTTCTATACAGAAGACACATTTGTGTGGGTTCAACCGTATACGATAATGCCTACACCTCATGAAAATTTCTCGTAAATGGACAAGGTGATCAGCTCGATGTAAGGAGTGAGCAGGCAAATCATCGAGATACGGTTGCACAATGTGTTTGATGTCATGAAATGCATAAGACATCGCCCTTTGAAAAGTGGCTCCGGCATTCTTAAGCCCAAAAGGTAATTTGCAATAAGCAAATGTCCCCCATGGACAAATGAAAGCCGTTTTTGGTTGACGGAAGGTAGAATATTGATTTGGTTGTAACCGGAAAAATCGTCCATAAAGGAAAATATTTCACTGTCGGCACAATCATCAATTATTTGATCGATATAGGGTGTTGGATAGTTGTCCTTGGGACAAGCACGATTGATATCCCTATAGTCGATACATATTTTTATTGTTCCCTGTTTTTTGTTAACCGGAACAATATTCGATACCCAATCCGTTAACGGGATCAGATAAATAAACCTGCTTTCAACAGCTTCTCAACTTCTGCTTTAATCGCAGCCGCTTTTCGTGGGTGAATCTGACGCAAACATTGCCGGACGGGTTTAGCATCCGGGTAAGTCTTGATCTCATGGACAACAATTGCGGGATCAATTCCTGGCATTTCCTCATAGGACCAGGCAAACACGTCGCGGAATTCTTGAAATAGGGCCTTTTATGTCTGAATTTCGTCATCTAAACACGAGGCACCTATATGAATGTGCTCAACAATTCCGGACTTGACTGAAATGTCAATGGGAATAGTGCGAGAAATGTTTCCCAAATTCAGCTCTGAATCAGGATGTTTCATTGGATTTTGAGCTTCTTTGACATATTCAGCTGTAAAGATTGATGAGAAATCGTTTTCAAAACGATCATCCTCAGGTAAAAACGAAGATCTATGATGGAGATCTTCCCATGGTAAATCGTCTACGCACAGGACTTCACAAACTTGTTCGTCAGATGACACCACTTCGAGAAACGCGTTATTAACTCCGAGGTTGAGGTGAAAAGTGATTCCTCACGGACCACATTCATTTGGTCGATTTTGGTTGAACTCGGGTCGGTAAAAGACTGCACGGCTTCATAGGCAATTTCATATGGACTCAAAGGCATCGCATCACCAAATGAGTCTATCTCAGATTCAGAAGGAACGATCCAAGGATCGTCATAAACAATGGTGTCTGAAGTAATCATATGAATAGATGCAAACGAAGACACGGCGTTGATCGGAGGAAAAGGAAAACTTCCCAGTAAACCGACATCTTTAACTAATCCTACGCCAACATCCTTATAAGGGATAGTCATTTTACCGACATGCTGGATACTCTCTGAAGAGGCTGGGTCGGATGAAAAGTAAGCGAGCTGGTCTATGGTTACGATCCTGCCATTATGTGGAAACTTTATTACTCTGAAGACCGATGAAACGACCGCTGTCATAGCGTAAGACCAACTTCGACCCAAGAGAAGGTTGTAGTCTAGAGGGGCATCAACCACCTCCACATCTAGACTAACGGTTTTTCCTTCATCCCCTATAGGCAAATCCTGTAGAATGCCAAACGGATGGAACCCACGGCCATAAAAAGCCTTAAGAATTGTCGGGGATTGATTTAGTGAAGGAGAACCAAGCGATCTCCAGCACTGTATCGACATAATACACGTGGAAGCTCCCTCATCAATTACAGTCCGATGAATAGGTCTGTTTTTGACTATCACTGGGATCTGGAAAGCCATCTGATGAGGCAAACGCGGTGTCCTATTTTCTAGATCAAAGATTATTAGGTTCGGGTCCTGAACATCAACAGCTCCTATAGCCGACAAAAGTAATTTTCGCTGTGCTGGGCATGATTGCAGCACTTCTAAAGCCGACATTGCTGAGGGTGAAACAGCTAAATCCTCCACAATGTTGTAATTCTGGGCCGCTCTCGCATGTGGATTGAAAGCAGACCTTTGAAGTACACCCTTGGCGGGCGGTTTGATTACTAAGTCCGGGTTAGGCTTCTCGATCTGTAGTGGATCGGAACCGGGAGCTGAGGTTGATGGATTTGAATGAGAAGATTCTGTTTCTTTCGATCCATCAACAGGACTTTTACTACCATAATCTTGCGATCGAGTCGCAATCCTTACATGAGACATCATTAATATGGGTTCTTCACTGGCACTCGAGGAAGAACCTATCATCTTACTCTCTTGCTTTGGAAATGGATCTTTCAAAACAGCAGGAGTTGGGGAACCCTTGACGATTTTCACAACCTCGGCCCGATGAGGGCAATCTCTTGAAATGATCCTCTTCACAAATAAGACAAGGATATCGAGGTTTGCGCATTTCGTCATTGGTTTCCGACTTTTATGTTTTCTCCTTTGGAGTCTTGTCTGCTTTATTCTTCTTCTTGCCTTTCTTCTTCCCACCGTTTTTTGATTTAGCCGTAGATGACTCTATAGCGTGAATATCAGCGGAAACTTCAGGAGAAGATTCTCCTGTCGGGGATTCTGGTAAGGTTATAATGGGCGAAGAATTCTTTGAAGACTTCTTCTTGCTTTTAGTATTCACCGTACCAATCATGCCATCAGCAGCATGGGATCCCGAAGGAGCAGCAGCGATTTGATTTGACTTTGGAAGATCTGGGATCTTTTCGTGTAACGTACCTGACTGAGTATAAACTAAGTCAAGGTACTACGCTTGAGCAATCACTTGCTCCTCAGTAACTACTCCGGCCTTAGCTACGTCTTCAGTAATCTTCGGTAATAATGATTTAACAAACCATTCAGCTAAGATTTGGTCTGGGATAAAAACTTTCACTAATCGCCTTCGACGTCTCCATTCATGTATATGATCGGAAATATAAGTGGACGTCGACTGTTTTAATGAAGTTAGTAACTCTGTGCCATTATCATATCTGACCGGCAACTGAAAATGAGTTAAGAACGAGGTAGCTAACTGGCTAAAATTATAAAAAGAGGCCCGTGGTAACTCAATGTACCACTTGGCCGCGAGACCGATGATCGTACGCTGGAAAAGACGTAAGCGGATCGAATCATACGAGATGGAATTTGAGGCACACCAAAGGTGGTAAGTCATCACATGATTTGACGGATCCTCTCCAGACTTACCCTCGAACTTGGGAATGTCACTGGGCAACTTATTCGGCATTGGCGGCCAAAACGGAAGATAATTGATCGGATCGTTCGTTAGTAGCGTCAAGTCTGGTAAATCCAAAGTTGCGATAAACGGTAATTGCCGATTAGGATCCCTAAAACTCTGGGTCACAAGACCAGTCCCAGGAGGAGGATATCCAGGATAACTTGGAATGGGAATCGCATTCGGGATATTGTATCCTCCTGGAAAACCAAGATTAACCGAAACCGTACTGGGGTTGTTGAGGTTGTTGATAAGTGTACCCAGGATACGGTTGATACTGGTAAACTGGCTGCTGGATAGCAGGCTCGTATTGGTACTGTCCCTGGTACGGTTGATAAGTGAATTGTGGTTGACTAGTGACAACCGTACTTAAACCAAGCTGTCCTACAGGCATCTGAACCGTAGTTTGAATCGTGGATCCAGACAATGGTAAAGATGTCTGAGGAGTAGTGGCAGAGACAGTAGAAACCGGAGCTGTCGATACTCCAGAAGTAAGTGTGGTGGATGGAACAGATGTTGTGGTAGTTGCAGCAGTCGTTTGAGATGGAGTAATAGGCGCAATGGGCGACTGAGTAACTACCGAAGGTACAGAAGTTTGAACATTAGATTGGACTGGTTGCTGGGGTGAACCAGAAACTAAAGGTTGTCCAGTTTGAGATGACAATTGTACGCTTGGCTGCAACACCTGTTGAACTTGCGATGGATCCCACACTATGTTCATTCCGGGGTATTGACCCATGACAGGTTGAGGATATTGAGATCCATAACCGGATTGAGGGTAGGATTGATAATTGAAAGGTACATTTCCTGTACCTTGAACATAAGATTGACCTTGGGGCGGTTGATAACCTTGACTCGAGTACTGACCTTGAGGTAGATACCCTTGAGGTAAGTACTGATACTGGGGTTGACCTTGAGGTATAAATTGATACTGAGGTTGACCTTGGGGTACATATTGAGGCTGGGGTTGACCTTGAGGAATGTATTGAACTATGGGTACATACTGTCCTTGAGGTTGCCCCCCAGGCGGTAACTGGCCACCTTGAGGTTGAGAACCGGGAATTGAACCTGACATCATATAAATGTCTCCTACACCCAACGGTTTATTACCATTGTTTCCAGTTAATAACCCATGTTCAATGGGTTGAGGAGATGCTCCCGCAAAAGTACCAGAAAGTGACTGATACCCAGAGGGAATAGAAGGACCGTCGTACAAGAAAGATTCAGGAGATTGAGTGAACACGGACGACTGACCAGACATATTTACATGAGTATAAATACCTCCGGGTGGATAAGGAGTACGAGGTGGAGAAAAACTTGACCCTGAGTTGTCCAAATAATTAGTTAACGAAAGATACCAAGTAGTACTTCTAGGTGGACTGTAAAAAATGGATTCACGCTCCCTTAGATCAATAGTAGGTTGATCTTCAAGGATAGAGACGCCTATTTCTTCTTCTGGAGCAAGTTCTTCAATAGCTATCAAACCAGAAGGAAGATTTTCGGTGATGACTCTTTCTACCCTAGGTGAATCAGGAGCACTAGAAGTTGGAGTAACAGGTTCAGAGATTTCAGGTTCTTCGCCTATATCACTAATAGATGAAAAACTACCAGCAAGCTCGGAAACTACAACAGCTTCAGGATTATAACCCGTTTCTAGACCTTGGTAATCTGGATGGACTACCAACGATGACTCTCCTTCTTCAGGTGAACCTACTTTACTGCCACTAGGAGTTACAAGGACTTTCAAACCTTCGTAATGACCCGGGACGTCTTCAGGAGGTTCGCCCTGAAGTCTACGGGACTTCCTCAACAAATCGGCCACGGTAACAATCTCAGGAGACTGGCCCCGAAGTCTACGGGACTGTCTCGGTAATTCAGCCACAGTTACAATCTTTTAACTACTGCACACGCAAACAAAGTAAAATCTCAAAGCAAACCGCCTAAAGTCTCTAAAGAACCAAACAAATTCGAATCACACGCCTAAAGAATCTAGGGCGTCAAACCATACACAAACAGTAGCCCTCCGGACCGAAAACACTAGTTGGTGATGAAGCCCAACATCGCCGAATTCAGTACAGAAGTGGTGGGTGGAACAGTTACCCCGGCAACCTGCTTAATGAATAGACCGGCACAAGTTCCTCCACTTTAACCGTCTCGAGTGAAGTGAACCCCCCAGAAAATCCAAGTGAGTTTAGCCGACGTCTGCTCCAGGTACAGTGGGATCTTCCCTCCACCGTCACCTCGGGTAGAATCCTAAAGATAATGGTCACTAAGGTTACCAACAGCAACAAATATACCTGGGGGAACAGTCTACGACCCGATAGCACGCAAGGGCAGAGTAACAAGCTCAATCCCCTTGCCGGCTCCTTGACAATAATCCAAGGTTTACCGACAAGTGACCCCAGGCTCCTCGACAATAATCCGAGGTTTACCGTTTGTAGTACGTGTGTATCTGGCGTCTTTCCCAATGAAGGAGGATTGATCCCCTCACTAGTTCGGAAACGGTCTCGTGCTTCTCCTTTAAGAGGAGCTTTCCCAGAGTACAAATGAAACAGTTAGATTTATCCTACCACAAGATGAGCTACTTGTTTGGTTTTACTGTCTTGGAGAGTTAATTACTCTCCTACTCCAAGACACTAGCCTGATCTATATTGGTGTTTCAGAGCCCTAGTAAATAAAAAGTTACTAAGTTGATTTTAATTTAAGCGTTAATTTTTATGGCTTTTCTTTAGGACAAAAGGTAGTGGAGATGAAACTGATGGTGTGTAGACTCGACTCAAATCCACTAAAAAGATGCACTTAGGATGATTTATACTAATTTTATTTTTCAATGAATTCCCTAGCTAAGAGAGTTGGAGAATGAAAAATTGATATAAAGACAACTTTCTTGGCAATGAAAATCAAAGAAACAATCTCTTTATCTTTTCCAAAGCATACAACACATGACCACTAATTATTTCACGAAAATTCCTTTTCTTTTCAAAGACTCAAATGCTACTAAAGCAAACTTTTCTTCAAAAGAGATTTTTTTTTGGATTTTTTCCTATATTAACAAAGCATGTAAAACTACTTTAACGGAAATCAAAGTTAAAAAATCTATGACAATCAAATCAACTCAATTTCACCCAAAAGAAAATCTAAGAGAAATTCACCTAAAAGTAAATCTAATGAGGAAAAAGCCTACTAAGTATGATTCTAGGATGTTTTACTTAGTCATGATTTAACCAAGGACTAATTAATGCAGAATCATAAACCAGTCAAAAACAAAAATCAAAATCTTTTGTTCTTTTTCTTAAGAATGAAATTCACAACTTTAACCAACAAGCTTTCTCGAAATTCTGCAAAGAGACAACACAAAGGTAGGTTTCTCACACAGGTGGATTTTATGAAAGGTCCGACTCCTAAGAAAACTGAAAAGACCAGGGAAATCCAAGGTTTTACAACTTCTAAAGCCAAAGTCACTACAGGACCAATGCAAAAATCAAACCCTAGGGCTAGAACTTCTATGACTTTCACTAAAACTCTTGACACTGATGAAACAAGCTTAGGTGAAGATTTATGGCAGGTAACGAGTGGATCTGGGCAGTAAAAACAAATTAAAAACAAAATCTAAGAGGCAAAAAGGAGAAAATTGAAATTTTCTCAATTTTGACAGGGTACGCAGGCAACCTGTTTGCACAGGTGTGTGTACGCTATGTGTACAAAGCTGCAGTGCGTACAGGTACGCACTGTGCTCAACGCAGAGGCTGCGTACTTCTAGCAAAACCAAGAAAAACTAAAATCTAATTTAACCCTAAGCTATCCCACCCAAATACACAGTCAAACAGCCAAAAACCAGAAAACAAATGACTTTTCTCAAATCAAAGTTTCACACAAAGGAAAAATCATTCACATCAATGGAGTCCCCAGTGGAGTCGCCATTTTGTCATGCGGAAAGAGTCAATTTTGCGGACAAAACCGACCTCCCTAGAAGCTAAGGTTTTCTAGTGACAAACAAGACAAATAAACACTACCTTTCTCTAAATATGCATTTAGAATACAAGTAATCAGGTGTTTATAACATACCTTTAGTCCAACGCTTTGTAGTAGTCCAGCCTCGCCGATCCGGATGAGCTCCTCCTTCTCTTCGAAACCTGCATTCACTAAGAAGCCAAAATATTACATAGCACCTGAATAACTTATAAAATAAAACATATTCATCATACAGACCAAGGAGTATATGAAACAAATCATGAATAACAATCTGTTGAGAAAAATGAGTTTATTTGTATTAAGTGGAAACAAAAGAAACCATTACAACCTGAGCCTTGGTGTTGTGTAGGTCCCTCCTAGGGTCCAGCAAGAGTTCTCCTTTACTTTGATCAGCTCATCCACTTCCAAATAAGGCTAGAAAAGGATGGGAATCTCTCCTCTCAAGCTCTATAAGGGAGTCCTAATTCCAGCAGCATCTACCCTTAGGAATGTTCAGCTTTCAACCTCCCCTCCCTCTGGCCCAATGCCTGTATTTATAGTTCTTTAGAGGAAGTTAATCAGGTCCACCATCAATGGGATAAGCCCCTCTTTGAATGGGATAGCTCCCCTCTTGATGGGATAAGTTCCTCTTTCATAGGGATACATGAACCATCTGGAGGCGCTCAATACACGTCAAACAAGCTTCTAGAATGCTCTAGAAATGACCACAAGTAACTTTTTTGAAGTGAAACTTGTGCCTTTTGACCTTTACAGGAGTACACACCCACCCATTTACAGACAGAGCGTACAAGTACGCAGGTATTGTGAACTTGGGGTGCGTACACGCAGGTAAGGCTAAGAGAAACTGCGTACCCAGAGTTATTTGACTTTTTAAGGACTTTCTCTCTTTCTTGGAGTTTGACATGAAGAGCAGAGGTATAAGGCTTGCCAAGGAGGATAGTATGACAATTGATGGAGCCATACTAACTGCAAATAGTCATGGTGACAAATTTTAGTGTAACAGACACAGTCAATTGGTGGAAGTTGTTACTTCCTTACTTTCATTGATGACTATAGAGGAAAGACTTGGGTTTACTTCATGAAGCAGAAGTATGAAACTTTTGTAAAGTTCAAGGAATTCAAAGCCATAGAAGAGAACCAAAGTGATCGACAGATCAAGGTATTGAGGTCAGATCGTGGTGGATAATATGACTCAAAGGCATTCCATGATTACTGCAAACAACATGGGATTAGAAGACAATTTACAACCACGTACACACCACAACAGAATGGTGTAGCAGAGAGAAAGAACAAGACAATTATGAACATTGCAAGAAGCATGTTGAAAGGTGGAAGCTTGTCTAATGAGTATTGGGAAGAAGCAGTTGCATGTGCTATTTATGTGATCAACATGTCTCCTACAAAGAGTGTGATGAACAGAGTACCAGAACAAGCATGGCCAGGTATGTATTGTAGTGTATCTCATTTCAGAGTATTTGGATGTGTAGCTTATGCACACGTGCCTAAGGAGAGAAGAGGAAAATTGGATGATAAAAGTGAAAAATGTATAATCACTGGTTATAGTGAGAAATCAAAAGCTTACAAATTGTATAACCATGTCACAAAGAAGACCATAATTAGCAGAGATGTTGTGTTCAAAGAAAAAGAGTCATGGAATGGTACTATAGACAAAACAGTTCATGCACAAGTTCCACTGATGGAAGAAGATGATGTAGCATAAAAGGAGCATCAAGAATCACACGTGAAGACACCAAATAGAGACACACCAACAAGGAATCCAAGATTTTTAGAACAACATGGATCTTCAAGTAGATAAACAGATCAAGATTCTCCCATCAATCAATCAGATGATGAATCAAGCAATTCTAAGATAAAGATGATAATTTTGAAAGATATTTATCATGATTTGGATGTTAGTTCAAATTTTGCATTGTTGTCATTCCAACCTTCTTCGTTTGAAAAAGAAATCAGAGGTGAAAATTGGGTGCAAGCCATGGATGAAGAAATTGAAGCTATTGAAAGGAATGATACATGGGATTTGGTTGATTTGCCAAAGGACAAAAATCTCATTGGTGTGAAGTGGGTGTACAAGACAAAGTTGAATGAGAAAGGTGAAATTGGCATATTTAAAGCATGACTTGTAGCAAAAGGATTCTTATAGAAACTGGGAATAGACTTTGGAGAAATGTTTGCTCAGTAGCTAGATTGGATATTGTAAGAGCAGTTCTAGCCACAACAACTCAGAACAAGTGGAACATATATCAGATGGATGTGAAATCATCCTTCTTGATTGGAATTCTAGAAGGAGAAATTTATGTGCATCAACCTCCAAGATATGAAGATGAAAGTAACGAAGAGAAATTTTACAGGTTGAAGAAAGCGCTCTACGGATTGAAGTAGGCACCTAGAGCTTGGTATAGTAGAATTAACAACTACATGATCAATAATGGTTTTTGTAGAAGAAACATTGAACCTACCTTGTACACAAAGGTAAATGAGCATGGATAGATTTTTATTGTTTTCTTATATGTTGATGACATGATTTTTACAGGTGATTTTGAGATATATGAATTTAAAGCAGCCATGATGAAAGAATTTGAGATGACAAATCTTGGTCTCATGAAATATTTTCTTGGCATAGAAGTTGAGAAATCTAAACAAGGAATTTTTATTTGTCAAAATAAATATGCCAAAGATTTATTGAAAATATTTAGGATGGAAAATTGCAAACCAGTCCCTGCACCAATTGCAACAGGTACAATGTTAAGCAAGGATGATGAAGGATCAGATATCAATCCAACTCTATTCAAAAGATTGGTTGGCAGCCTCATGTATCTCACAGCTACAAGACCGAATATCATTCAAGGAGTGAGTTTGATTTTCATATTTATGGAGACTCCAAAAGGCACACATTGGAGTGCAGGAAAAAGAATTCTGAGATACATAGCAGGAACTAGAGATTGTGGCATAATGTATGCAATCAAAAAAAAGAAGGATTTGATTGGGTACAGAGACAATGATTTTGAAGGAATTTTGGATGATAGCAAGAGCACTTTTGGTTATCTGTTCCACCTTGGTTCAGGTTTGATTTCATGGGAATCTAAGAAGAAGCTCATTGTGAAACTTTTGTCAGCAGAAGCAGAATATGTAGCAGTAACATTAGCAACATGTCAAGCAGTATGGTTAAGAAGAGTATTTGATGGACTCAAGAAGAAACAACAAGAATCAAAAAAAATATATTGTGACAACACCTTAGCAATTTAACTATCCGAGAATAGTGTGTTTCATCAGAAGAGAAAACATATTGATACTAGATATCACTTTATTAGAGAACTTGTGAGCAATGGAGAATTTCACTTGAAGCCTTGTAAATCTAGTGATCAATTGGCTGATATATTTACTAAGTCATTAGCAAAAGATATGTTTGAGTTTCATAGAAGAAACTTTGGTGTTGTAAGCCTAGCTAAGACATAGACCAACAGGCATGTTTGAGTTGTCATGAGTCATGCTTTAGTTTAGCAGTCGTAATTAAGGGGGAGTGTTAAAATAAGCTAATTACTCCTGCATGAGGAGTTGGATAAGCATAGAGAGTCAGTTAATTGAGTGATTTAGTGATTTAGTGTTTGAGTGTTTATTCAATTCAAGCTAAGTGATAGACGACTTTTAGTGTGTGGTTGCATATCAAGATATTTTAGGCAAGTCTCTAGTTGGAAATGGTTAAGTACCCTTCACTGGGTTCATTGTAAGTATCATGTTTTGTGTGATCAATAGAAGAGAATTAACTCCTGTTTTATTTGTGAATTCATGCTTTGTCTCCTCCACCTTTCCAACAGTGTCGAGCAATGAATATCAGCCAGTAAAGCTCTGAATGGCTTCCAAGTTCTTGTAAGGCGAATGACAAGAACAAGCCAATTTCTTTTTGATACTTTTTGTTTCACGGAAATAAGTATAGCCCCCAATTTCCACGAAGAATAGAAATCTCATAATCCAGTGTTTCGACACATCATAATGAAGATGACTACTAAGCAGAAATAATTATGATGACCCCTTAACATAGTCGTGAACACCTTCTTTCCCTTTTATAGTTTAGAAATCGTTTTTAATGGAAGATGATGTACATTTTTCAAAATTTGATAAGACGATTTGTGATAAAGAAAAAAATCACAAAAATCTCTCCCTTATGGGCATAGAGCTAGAGTTGTTGAGTGATCTCGTTAATTTTTTTTTGGCATAATTAGACACAATAACAAGTAGAAGATTAAGACAATGTTACAAGTAGAAGAATAAAAGGATATAAACAGGAAAAAGATAAGATAGATAGATTTGTAAAAGTAGACCCAATATGAAGAAGATGTTAAGAAGTTAAAACAATAATATGAGAAAGATAAGGCCGTTAGCTAGATAAATATTTCAAAAGTTTGATAAAGATATATTGAAATTTTAAAGTAGATATAAATGTATTTAAGGTGTAATAAACCATAAGTATTAGAGGTTATAGTGATAGTGATGACTATTTTGGGACTAGTAAAATTTCAATATTGTCATATTTTATATTAACTAAGAAGTATAATGGAATTGAGAATAATATGTCAATGTGAAATGTTATTAACAAAAAAAAAATGAAATGAAGTGTGATGTCATATATGCTACTTTTTTAATAAGTTACTATTAGTAGATAAAAGGAACTATAAAGGATGGTAGATTTTTAAAACACGTGATTTAAAAGGATAATTGAGGATAATTGTAGAAATCACGTTCTACTAAGATGTTAGAATACTTAGAAGTAAGATTCGAGCTTAAGAGACACTTTTTTATACATTTTATCACAATAATGGATCAAGATGTTTAGAGATTTAAGAATTCACCACTAAAGTGAAAAATATTGAAGGAAAGTGCATCTATCATTCCTCCAAAAATTAATACTTGTATTTTTATTGAGAAGCACTAGAATCATTTAATCCTTGTCAGCTTTACTCTTCCCATTACCATGTTTGTGGTCATCCATTGGTGAAGCTCTTTCGGGTCCTCGATCCGAATTGGACCATTATATTTTTTGTTATACATCTTGATGCATTCATAGTGGAAAAAGTGGAGGAATCAACTAACTTCACTAGTTTTACCAACGAAACCCAAATTGGCATAACATGGTCTGAAACCTTTCAGGAGTGTTTAAAGGCATCAAACGATGGTATTTTGGGTAGAAATGTGTGTCTTTATCACCACAACTTTTCATTTTATTCTACACATATATATGTATCCAATGGCGCAAGAATCGTGCCAATTGGAGTTTGTATGCAAAAGCTATGCCACTAAGAAGTTGACCTTCCTATTTTCACCAACGTAGTTCAAGAGGATCCCACGTTAGCCCCCATTATTAATGGAAAAGAGGCTAGATACATGATTATGATGTAAAAGACTCTATAAGAGTTAATATTGTAACTCTGGTTAATAATTTAGGTAGTCAAACCAAACCACTAGTGGGCTATCGGGTTGTGTTATAACTGAGCTAGTTGGAGGAAAAGACACTCCATTCTTTCAAGTGATTTTGTTCTATAGTTGAGAAAAAATAGCTACAAAGTATAGGACGTAGAGAAAACAGAGAAAATTTGTGCACTGTAGCAACCAAGAGACCATATTTCCAGACAGACAAAGAGAGCAAAGCGACCTCACCTTCCAGTTGGATTTTTCTCCTGAAAGGCCTTACCAAATAAAATATTTTGTCTGATATGTCTGTGAGATTTTATTTTTCCGTTCTTAATTTTAGGTATAATTTTTATTTGCATGCATGCACTATTTACAATAAATCTATAGATCTAGAAATCTACTAAAACTATAAAAGTGTAAAATTTCAGATTTTAAATATAATATTATTAGATCTATTGTCATGAAATGTCAAATGGAATATCTATGATAGTTTATGGATCATATTAGTATAAGAGAAAGTTTAATTGGGTATTTTATAGAGATTTGTAAGGGATCTAGATCAGCGAGACTAAAAATTGTAAAACACTAATCATGGACGACGAATTTGTGAATGACCCTCATGATCCTATAGAGGTGAGGCTTTCATAGTGTTGAGGCCTCAGATTTCTACTGATCCAACATGGGGGATAACCACTTGGTCTAGACCTTAAGACAACTCCTTTTCTGTTTAAAGTGGTGGCTCCGACTGGGGATGATGGGACCAGCTTCCCAGAATGGGCTTTAAAATGAGAGTGGGTGGTTTTCGAGTGACTACAATAGAATAATGATAACTAAATGACCTATTCTATCATGCAAATCTCTAGCTAACTTAATCTAATATAAACTCGAGTATTTCTGTATAATATGCGATCTAAAAAGGCATCTGCTTGACATGTGATAATAAAGATCAATCATGTATAAAACATAGATGATAACGTGTAGAGATAATTTCTTTGACTAAATAGTTAGTCAAAGAAATGTATAAAGTATATCAAATATATGATGATTTATATATGAAAATAAACAATCTCAGATGGCATCATACAATAGTGCAATTAATGCTTAATAGAAAGAACATATATCATATACAATTCATAAAAATAAAGTGTTGTCACTAATTAAATAGAAACATGACTAATCATACAAGATAGAAGTACCATATATGTGAAGTTCCGCTCATTTCACTAATGACATAGATCAACTCCTTTCTTCATATCAAACTATCTTCCAAGTATACAAAAGTGCATCAATAGAGGAAAGTAGTATGATATTTAAAAGAAACGATCATGTTCCATAATTTCACCAAAGAATTCACAAACTTACAAAAGTTCATTCTTTTCAAATGTTTTTGATAAATTTCTGGACCCTTCTCTAAATGCATGAGAAGGTTATAAATACTATTCTAACTAAAGTGCAAAAATAGATTTTACAAAAATTTGAGGAGGTTTCAAACATCCTTCCTCCTAACTAGTTAACTAACTCTAAAAATAAAAAATGACTTGATGAGTAGAGACTATGATAATCACTTGTTGTCTGCCAACTTGTCTTTCAAATCACATATATCGACCATCAGTTTGACTTGAGGAGGTGCCCCAAACTGTGTTCTGACCTGTCCTACGAAAATTGCATCTGTGAGAGGTGGCAACATTCGCTGAGTTGAATGGAGTGAGTAGTTAAGGGTCATGATTTGACTGTGTGGTTTGACAAGGTATTGCCAATGCAACTCCCAATCAGTCTTTTCTAACTTTGCGGTTGCTTCCCTTTGAGTTTCCGCTCTTTCCTTCCATCTGTTATGTAAGTTATTTAGATCAGGCATTTCTTTCAGGTTGCCTTCCTTCACTGGGTTGGTGGCAAACAAAGTGTGGTTTATCACATTTACTATTTTCTTTGACACCCCAGCCGCTCTTGCCATTGCTATTTCGACTTGTTTCATCCTTGCATCCCAATCAGTGAAAAGAATGTCCTTGTGTGTCTCCTTGATCTCAGGCATATTAGATTTCCTTCCCTCTTCTATTTCTTGCCATTCGATGAATTCTGATATTCTTGTGTTTAGATCAGTAAACTTAGTTCTCTAGTCAATCGCTTTATCTGTTAGTTGCTCACTAGTGATCAGATAGGGAGTGATATGTGACATCTTTTGGAAAAATTGTTCTTGTTGTTTTAATAAGAGATAATTTAGCTCTAGCGCCTCTTTGGTGAATTCCTCGATAGTAGGAACATCCTTATATCTTTCCATGGCTTGCTAAAAGTCTTGGAGTTGCGTGTTTTTGGTTGATATGTCTGCTTCATGGCTTATCTTCAGCATGTCGATGCTCTATTGCAATTGGGCCAGCTCCTCAGTGGCCTGCCTGTTCACACTTGCCTTCTTTGTTTCGAGCTATTGCTCGAGCTATGCAATCTTCTCTTCCTTTTCCTTCAACAAAACATATAACTTAGTAGCTTTGTCCATGGTGGCAGTTGCATACGCTCCTATAAACTGTGACAATCCAGTCAAGTTTTCAGCTGGGTTGGAAGGGATGTCCTTCCAAACTATGTCCATCGACTCATTCCCAGGTGGAGCTCGAGTGTTTCTATCCTTCTCCTTTTCCTTTGTCTCCTTACTACAAACTTATGAAGTGGGCTATAGAAGACATCAAGAGGAGGGATTTCAATAACCTTTAAGACAATTTTTGATGTGAGCAAAGAGGGAATGATTTCAGTCTGCTGAGATGTCATCGCTTGCTCATCTATTGATTCACACTTTGTGTTTTCTGAACATCTAGAGGAGTTTGATACTCCATAGTTTCCTGGGCATCTGTTGTCTTGGGAGTGAATTTTATAAAAAAGGGGTATATAATGGGATTCCCAAATTTGTTTGTGGTTGAGATGGATAGGGTAGGGGTCCATTTCCAACCCATGATTGGAAATTTAGTGCAGAAATATATGACATCCATAATGTAGTTACTGAAATAGAATGGAGGAAGGTTGTTAGGCCCCTATACTACTACTGTAACCCCTTATTGTTATTAGTACAACCCACTTATTATATTGATGTACCCATGTAGTGCCCATGATGTTACTATTGTGCCCCATAGAAGCCCACTATTGTTATTATTGTGCCCTTACATTATTATTGTTATGTCGGCTTTGATTATGTTATGACCCCTTAGACTCCTATATATAGAAAGGAGGTCTTTTCATTTGTATCATCCAAGAATTGTTCATTTATGTAATGTAAAGGAGGTTGCCCCCTCGAAGAGGCTGAATTCTAAGGCGTTGATCTATCTTTTCTATCTTTTCTTGAGCTGGTTTCATAACATTTGGTATCAGAGCTTTGGATTCTAGGGTTTCGCTGCTCCAAACAGGTCATCGTGGAAGTTTCGCTATAACTTTTTTTCTGCGATGTTTCAGAAGTTGAAAAAAAAACCCATTTGAGAAGAAATCGCGTTGAACCTTGGGTCCGAATTTCAGAGCTGTTCGCGCTATATTTGCGGAGATATGATCTGAGGAAGTTGGTCTTTTTGCAGACTCCTGAATTATATTCCAAACAGGTGACCTGGGGAAAATCGTCATAACTTTCTCTCTGGGGATCAGATTGAAATTTCATAAGAAGGTACAGAAAGAGGACGGATTGTAGTTTCTTGTATGCATTTTTCAGATCCAAAGGTTGAAACAGTGACACGTGTCACTTCATACAAGTTCGCTCTTCTGGAAAGGTCTATAATCAGGTCATCTTGGGAGATTGTGCATAACGCTTCCTTAGAGAATCCAATTTGGATCAGACTGGTGGCATTGAAAAGAGGAAATAGAGGGCTACTACAGGTCACAATTTCAAAACTTAAAGATCCGAAAGTACAGAGTTACAGTTGTTTCAAGGTCGAGCTACTAAAATCAAGAAAAAGCAAGATGAGGAAGTTTGATGGCAAGGATCCGGTAAATTGTATACTTCAGATGGAGCAATATTTTGATCTACATGGTGTACAACTGTTACAAAAGGTATGTATTGCATCTTCATATTTAGAACCAGATCATTTTTTATGTTACGAAGGGCTTTGTTCTTGTAAACAACTTGTTACATGGTCAATTTTCATGGAGGAAATGATAGCACATTATGAGGATACAAAGAGCAACACCTTCTTTAGAGAAACACCACAACAATTGGAAAGAGTAAAAGGGCTTTGTGACATAGTGGAAAGCAAAATTATGGAAACCAGGAAGCGTACCCCTCACAACTATAAATATGGAAGTGTTGTTTCTCCCAGCCTTCCACAACCTACAAGGGTTACACCACAACAATTGGAAGAAAAAAAGAGAAAAAGGGCTTTGTTACAATTGTGATAGCAAATGCACTAAAGGTCATAAGTGTGCTGAGAAGAAATTATTTTACATAGAATATGAAGAGGAGGAAGAAAAGGATCAAGAAACATTAAAAGAAGAAGATATATGCCAGGACCCCACCCCAGAGAAAGAAGAAATGAATCAGACCATATCTTGTAAAGCATTGGCAAGAATTACCACTCCTCAAACTCTCAAGATAGAAGGACATATCAAGAAGAAAAAGGTGCAAGAAGTGAAAGATCACATCGAGAAAGAAGAAATGAATCCAACCATATCTTGTAATTCATTGTTCGAAATTACCACTCCTCAAACTATCAAGATAGAATGACATATCAAGAAGAAAAATGTTCAAGAAGTGAAAGATCACATCGAGCAACAAGAAATGAATCCAACCATATTGTTAAAATTGGCAACCAGGGCAAACCTTCATGTGGGTCATCTTATTCATGGATAATAATACTTTTATTAGATTCCTCTCGTCGAGAGGTGTAGGATTGATATAAAGATCATCCAATTCCGATAAGTATTCATGGAGATATGAATTTATTTTGATTATGGAAATATTATCAAGCCGACCTACAACTCATGTAGGCTCAGAAGCCCAACAGTCGCATCTATTCACCCACCAACGTTGTGTATAAATATAAGAGGACTTTTCCTCATTTGGACTCACTCATCTCATCACATCTCTCTCTCTCTACCGCACAGATATGAGTCTCTTCTCTACTGCGCTGAAATGGGTCTCTCTCTCTCACACATTTGAAGCCGGAAACTGCTGAAACTGAAGCTGCAACTGCAGAAGTAAATATTGACTTGCGTGGCCTAGAAGATCTCCTCTTTGGAGCTGTGTTGTAGGTTCATTTGAACCTCCTTTGAAAGCCGCAACTTTTGGTGGTGGAATGAAGTCAATCCGACGAACGGTTTGCAAGATATCGACTGCCCTAGTTTGAAGCTGGAAACTGCTGAAACTGAAGCTGCAACTGCAGAAGTAAAGATTGACTTGCATGGCCTAGAATATCTCCTCATCTGAACTGTGTTGTAGGTTCATCTGAACCTCCTCTGGAAGCCGAAACCTTTGGTGGTGGAATGAAGTCAATCCGACTGTCGGTTTGTGAGATATGGTCTGCCCTAGTTTGATAATGAAGCCGCTAATGCTGATGCTACTGATCTAGGGTTTGCTACTGCTGATATGAATTAGATTTGTTGTACTATTTCTCTCTGCTGAATTATTGAAGATAAAAGAAGATTTGATCAAAGGGTTTCCCCACACATTGTGGGGTTTGTCCCTGGCTAGCCGCCACATCTTGTGTCTCTTGTCTTAGCTTGTTTTCTGTCGATCTTTTAATGTTCTATCTGCACTTTACTTTATGTACATGTGATTGCTAATCAGTGGAATATAATAAGAAAAAGAAGTAAACTGTTATAAGCATAGAACATACCATAACTTAACATGGTATCAGAGCTGAGGTGAAGACAAAGCCCGAGTAAGAGCAAGAGCAATCATTGAAGAGAATATTGGCAAGGCTATCTTAAAAGAACTATGGGGTCCTCAACACTCTTTCCTGCCGAAGACAAGCTCCGTGACAATGCTGACTATCACGGATGGAAGATGTCTATCGATCTAACCCTTGAAGATCAAGGAGTGCTGGACCATGTAAGAGGCAATATTGTTGAGCCTTCATCAAATGCATCTGCTGCTGCCTGGAACAAATGGAAAAATGGAGAAGTCAAAACAAAGAAGATCATCCGGGACTCTATCGACAAGCGCTTGGTGGCCTACATCTCTGATCTAGACACCTCCAAGGAAATCTACGACAGACTGGTGAGTTTATTTAAAGTTAATGATGCAAATCAAGTTTTGTTTCTTAGAAATAAGCTAAGGGAAATCAAGAAGGGTAAAGATGAAAGTATGCAAGCATACTTCTTAAGAATCACCGAGATCAAGAACGATCTCCTATGTATTGGGGAAACTATTACTGACAGAGAAATGGCACTCACAACTCTTGAAGGATTACCATCTGAATGGTATGTGTTCAGGACTACGCCTCTGAACTATAATGTAATTCCTGGTTTTGAGGAATTAATGGCTAGATACATTCAAGAAGAAACAAGGGAAGAAGTGTAAGAAATGCCTATGCCTAAAGGTCCTCCTGCTGCCTTTTCTTTTCATGCAAAGAAAAGAAATAATTCTGGGACTAAATCAAAAGGAAAGGTTGGACCTAAGGCTAGAAGAAAATGACGATGTTACATTTGCGATAAAGCAAGTCACTATGCAAGGGAGTGCCTTGATAGAAAGGAATCACTCTAGGACGATGATCAAAATCCCTCTGATGGCAATCAAAGGAATGACAAATTCAACAGCAAAGGTAAGAGGAGAGTTGGGAATCAAGGAAGAGGACAAGCATTCAAGAAGGCCAGAAATTCTAGGATGTATTAAATGCACCTGACCTCAAAAAGAACCTAGTGTCCATCTCGGGAACGAAAGACAAAGGCTACAAGGTAACCTTCAGCAATGGCAAGGTATGTATATGGAAAAATAATGTTAAAGATGCCTTTACTCTTGGGTTTAGTGTTGATTCATTATATCAGGTCGATGGAAGTCTGCTAGGTGTCATGTCTTATGACACATCTCTTCAGTCCGAACTTTGGCATTAGAGGTTTTCCCCCCTTCATTATAAAGCTATACTCGGTGTAAGACAAATGGTGATAGGGATGCCCGAATTCTGAATAGAGAATGAAGGTGTATGTCCAGGATGTGCTGAAGGAAAGCTCAAAAGGGGACCATTCCCCTCAAGCCAAAGCAAGACCTCTGATATATTACAATTGGTTCACTCAGGCATACCTGAGGTTGGCATTAAGAGGGAGACTACTACACCACATACTCCTGAGCAGAATGGTGTGGTGGGAAGGAAGAACCACACGATGATGGAAGTTATCCGGGCCATGCTACATGATCAAAGACTTCCAAAGTTTCTATTCATGAAGCCGACACCAGGGAACCGAAAGAAAAGGATGATGAATCAATGCCTGATGTAGAAGAACCCATGGATCTGATTGATCCTCATCCACATGAGCCTTCCTCTTCTAGGAAGAGGCCTTCATGGCTTAGGGGGATACTTGATGATGCTGAAGGACATGTTGCACCCCGAGGAATCTTCCGTCAAAGTAAGAAACTTAACAGGTATCAGGGATACCTGACCATCATGAGCACGATCATACAAAATGAACCTTCATCATTCTCAGATGTCATCAAGCATCAACTATGGAAGGATGCTATGACTGAAGAATATGAGTCTATCATAAAGAATGATGTTTGGGAAGTAGTTCCCAGACCCCAGCACAAGACTTTTGTTACTTCCAAATGACTTTACAAGATAAAGAATGCAGCAAATGGAAGTATGGAAAAATATAAGGTTCATTTTGTTGCTCGTGGTTTATCCCAGAAGGGAGGTATAGACTATGATATTTGCACCTGTTGCCAGATATATGACCATCCGCTTGATCATAGCCCTTGTGGCTTCACAAGGATGGAACCTACATCAGATGGATGTTAAGACCACGTTCTTGCATGGTTCTATCAAAGAAGAGGTTTATGTGGAGCAACTTGAAGGATTTGAGATTTATGATTGAAAATCTCATGTATGCAGGTTGAATAAGGCTCTCTATGGGCTGAAGCAAGCACCCCGAGCATGGTATGAGAGGATCGATAGCTACTTGATGAAGTTGGGATTCACTAGGAGTGAAGCTGATCCTAACCTTTACTTTAAGGTTGAAGATGTCAAGCCTCTCATACTGATGTTGTATGTGGATGACCTCTTTCTAACAGGTGCAAACCCTCTCATTTACAAATGTAAGAGGTAGATGGCTTCTAAATTTGAAATGAAGGACCAAGGACTTGAAGTGTGGAAGAAGCCAAGGGAAATTTTCCTATCTCAGGGAAAATATGTGGTAAATATATTGGAAAGATTCGGTATGATGGACTGCAAGCCTGTGACTACCTCAAGGATCTTAACTTTTAGAAGTTATATGGTAGTGATGTCAGACCAGACTTGGGAAATGCCTCTGAGTTTCAAAAACTCATTCGCATTGATGTTCTTGGTGGACCTCCGTCCGAACATATGTTTTGCAGTTAGAATTGTGAGCTCATATTTGGTTGAGCCTCACTGGATTAATGCCAGGAATCTTCTGAGATGTCTTCAGGACACAATCTCTCATGAATTAAGATACACTGCCAGAGATGTGAGACTACTTGGATACTGATGTTGATTGGGCAGGCAGTGTGGTGGACCGTAAGAGCACTTCCGGGTACTGTTTCACCTTGGGATCTGCTTCAATATCCTGGATGAGCAGGAAGCAGAAGTCAGTGGCTTTGAGCACCGCCGAAGCAGGATATATTGTTGCTAGCATAACCTCCTGTGAGGTAGTCTGGTTGCGAAAGCTCTTCAGTGAGCTGTTTGGATTTACATTGGATACCACTGTGATTCTCTGTAACAACCAGAGATGGGATTCGATTATTGAGGAATCCCGTATTCGTCAATTGCTCCAACAGATAGACATCATCTGGGATATGGTAAGTCGATGAGCAAGGAAGCTCCATCACATTAAATGATGTACAGGTTGATACACCTTGTCAAAGCCCCGAGGAAAGATCTAATCTGTGATTTTCCCAAACGACTTGGAGTCGGCAAGAAACCCTTGTACAAGGGTCCTGCATGTTGCATACATTGAGCTCTGGGAGCTCTGAGGGCTTGCGGTTATTACTCGAGCAACATACAACCACAGGGTGACTCACCCTCCCCTGGTGGTGCACACTGGAACAAGATGATTCGCTCTCTTGTGGGAAAAGATGATTCGCTCTCTTGTGGAACAGGATGATTCGCTCTCCTATGTAGCAGGATGATTAGTTCTCCTGTGAGGCCTGGATTGATGTGTTCTCCATGGCGATTGTAGCAGGATTGATGTGTTCTCCTGTGAGGCCTGGATTGATGTGTTCTCCATGGAAATTGTAGCAGGATTGATGTGTTCTCCTGTGAGGCCTGGATTGATGTGTTCTCCATGGCAATTGTAGCAGGATTGATGTGTTCTCCTGTGAGGACAGGATTGATTAGTTCTCCTATCGAGGCATCCTACCCATGCAGTCTGGGACTCATGGGAAGTACCTCTCATCTGATCAATGAGCAGGGAAATGAAGTTAGGGACCATAGTAGTATCAATGGACGCATCGTTGTAACTACCGTACTCCCTACGCTAGGATGACCTCCATTGATCTGGGATCAATGATACTGGTCTGGGACCAATGGTAGGAGTTGTACCATACTATGATGCTGACTTCGGGTCGGTTGAGACTGGTCTGGGACCAGTGGTACATACTCTGAGACAGACTTTGAGTCAATGGAGGATGATATTGGTCTGGGACCATTAGAGTTGTACTCACTATGACGCTGACTTTGGGTTGGTTGAGACTGGTCTGGGACCAGTGGTACATACTCTGATACTGACTTTGAGTCAGTATGATACATCCTCGATCATTTCTTCTTCTTCATGATTCGGACAAAAGCAGATTAGAACAGAACAATGTAAGAGCAGAGCAGAACAGAACAAAACAGTTCAGATCAGTGCAGGGCAGAACAAGACAAAGCAGAACAGGAAAAATAGAGCAGAGCAGGGCAAGGGTCAGGCTGTACAAGGCAGTGCATTTGATGGATGAATAGTAACGACCGATAGGTAGATTGCAGATGAAGTTCTCCATGGTTGAGAGGGAGTGTTAAAATTGGCAACCAGGGCAAAACTTCATGTGGGTCATCTTATTCATGGCTATAATATTTTTATTAGATTCCTCTCGTCGAGAGGTGTAGGATTGATATAAAGATCATCCAATTCCGATAAGTATTCATGGAGATATGAATTTATTTTGATTATGGAATTATTATCAAGCCGACCTACAACTCATGTAGGCTCAGAAGCCCAACAGTCGCATCTATTCACCCACCAACGTTGTGTATAAATATAAGAGGACTTTTCCTCATTTGGACTCACTCATCTCATCACATCTCTCTCTCTCTACTGCGCAGATATGAGTCTCTTCTCTACTGCGCTGAAATGGGTCTCTCTCTCTCACACATTTGAAGCCGGAAACTGCTAAAACTGAAGCTGCAACTGCAAAAGTAAAGATTGACTTGCGTGGCCTAGAAGATCTCCTCTTTGGAACTGCGTTGTAGGTTCATCTGAAGCTCCTTTGGAAGCCGCAACTTTTGGTGGTGGAATGAAGTCAAATCGATGAACGGTTTGCAAGATATCGACTGCCCTAGTTTGAAGCCGGAAAATGCTGAAACTGAAGCTGCAACTGCAGAAGTAAAGATTGACTTGCGTGGCCTAGAATATCTCCTCATCTGAACTACGCTGTAGGTTCATCTGAACCTCCTCTGGAAGCCGAAACTTTTGGTGGTGGAATGAAGTCAATCCGAGTGTCGGTTTGTGAGATATGGTCTGCCCTAGTTTGATAATGAAGCCGCTAATGCTGATGCTACTGATCTAGGGTTTGCTACTGCTGATATGAATCAGATTTATTGTACTATTTCTCTCTGCTGAATTATTGAAGATAAAAGAAGATTTGATCAAAGGGTTTCCCCACACATTGTGGGGTTTGTCCCTGGCTAGTCGCCACATCTTGTGTCTCTTGTCTTGGCTTGTTTTCTGTCGATCGTTTAATGTTCTATCTGCACTTTACTTTATGTACATGTGATTGCTAATCGGTGGAATATAATAAGAAAAAGAAGTAAACTGTTATAAGCATAAAACATACCATAACTTAACACATATCTTGTAAAGGATTGGAAGAAATTACCACTCCTAAAACTCTAGAGATAGAAGGACATATCAAGAAGAAAAAGGTTCAAGCAGTGAAAGATCACATCGAGCATCAACAACAAGTTCTCCAACTTTTAAAGGATAATACCACTTCAGTGCAAAATCAAATGAAACAACAGGTAGATCAACATCGTAGTGAAAAATGTTTTGATGTAGGTGATTGGGTATTTTTACTGCAACATCTCAAGCAAGCTATTTATGAGAAGGAAATGTTGGCAATACTACATGCACTTAAAAAATGGCGACCTTACCGAATGGGAAGACTCTTCAAGGATGAGGATGTGGAAGCATTTTTTTTTGCTATTTATATTATCCAAACAGATTGGATAAACGAATCAAGCGATGAATGGAAGAAGGACGAAGAAGTATGGCCACTTATTCAAAAGTTTCAAAAGATCCCAATTCAAACAATATTGCCAGAAATTGAAGAGGAAGGAAAAATCATATTGGAACCAGGAGCAGTCACAGAAACAAGAACCCGACAACTACAAAATCGATCAATTTCAGAGTATCTCATCAAGTGGAAGAACTTACCTGCTGAATATTCCGAAGAACTTACCTGCTGAATATTCCACATGGGAGAACAAGAATTTTAGACAGAAGCATCAAGAACTACTCAAGCGTTGAGGACAACGCTTTTTGAAGGAGAGGGGCATGTTAGGCCCCTATACTACTAGTGTAACCCCTTATTGTTATTAGTATAAGCCACTTATTATATTGATGTACCCATGTAGTGCCCATATTGTTACTATTGTGCCCCATAGAAGCCCACTATTGTTATTATTTTTCCCTTACATTATTATTTTTATGTCGGCTCTGATTATGTTATGACCCCTTAGAGTCCTATATATAGAAAGGAGGTCTTTTCATTTGTATCATCCAAGAATTGTTCATTTATGTAATGTAAAGGAGGTTGCCCCCTCGAAGAGGCTGAATTCTAAGGCGTTGATTTATCTTTTCTATCTTTTCTTGAGCTGGTTTCATAACAGAGAAATCTAAAATAACCAACAAGGAGATGAGAGGACAACCCCATCAACAGCCAAGGAAAGAAATTCTTCAAAGAAAATATTTTACGCCTCCGATGAATAATGTTGAATGTTATGTATGTCATATTCTTGGACATGTTGCAGCCAGATGCAGAAGAAGAATGGTTCAAGACCATCACACAGAAAGACCATCACGTTCCAGGTACTTTAAAGGATATTGCTTTTCTTGCAATATGTTTGGTCACAGAGCTGTTGATTGCTACAGAAGGAATATGAAACATGTGAGATGTCATGCATGTAAAAAGCTTGGACATATAGCTAAGGATTGCAGGAACAAAGTATGGGCACCATACCAAAAGGAGAAAACATCATCACACTTGAAGATATGGAAGAAGAAGGAAGTACAGTCAGAAAGATGTGGCACGGCACAATATACAGACATAACAGACTCAGAGGGAGCTGAAAGTGTAAAACTTCAGTGTCCTAAATCTCATACGCAAGTTTCATAACTGGAAGTCGTGTATATACGCGAGTTAGTTACTGCACAGTCGCGTATATGTTAGTTTGAGGAAAAGCAGTAGGGACAGGCTTAGAAAACGGGTCTGATATGATTCATTCCATTATTTGCTTTGTTTGATAATGGTTACAATCTGGTGATGATGTGTGGAAATGTATTGACACTTGTAAGATGTTTTAAAGTGTTTTGATCTTAAATTAATGATGATGATACTTCTTGCTGATATATGCATGATCGGATCTGACAATGAACAGATGGCACAGGTTCAGGGGGAGCATATGCTTTTTATAATGCATTGTTGGCATTATGGTTAGTAGTCCTTGGTAATGATGCTTATATGGCTAAATGATATATCTTGATATGATATGGTTATGAGTTATCCATGACAAAATCTCATATGATTCTTGGGGTTACATAGTTGATGTTCAGATCAGATTTGTGGTTGATTATCCGATGATGCATATATGGTTCTTACATGGTGATCTTTATAAGGATAAGGAGAAGTACAAAGCTTGAATACACATCTTCATTACATGATAATGAGTCACTCATATGCTGCTATCATCATATGCATAAAGATCATATAATACAATTATGATGCAGGATTCCTATAGTTCTTGGCATTCATGTGGATGAGGATTGTTGCTATTGATGATATGAAGAAGTCTTGACAAATGATATTGACCTCAAGATACATAGTGCTGGATACATGAATGTTTACTCAAAGTTTCATTGTTGGAGACATGATGATGATAAGTTCTTACCTATATGATGATAGGTTGATACTTACATATGTTGATCGATGCAAATGTTTGCATGTGATGATACTTGGATCATGCAGATCTTGATGTTGATGAGATGACTACGGTGTTTTTCACATATGATATAATGTGAATGATTCTATATATCATATGCAGAATTCTGTTCAAAAGGATGAGTTGATGTAGAAATACCTTGTTGCTGGTCTAGATGCTGTTGTCAGATGATTATGGAATAGATCATACATTGTATTATAGTTGCTGATGACTATCATGATCTTATTTAGATGTTTGGTCTCTGTTATAAATGTCATGTAAAGGTCATATCAAGACTCATAATGTAATAGTTTGTCTCTATCTATTGTATTCATTTGATGAATCCCTTTTGGTCATATGACGTAATTTGTACCCCCACTATGCATGGGAAGGATGATGTAATAGTTCAGTCATGTATAAACATTTGGTATCTAGCATATCCCCACTTGGTTGGGTAGATGAGTCAATATTGGTATATCCCCATTGGGTTGGGAGATGGATGTATGTATGAGTTCTTGGTGATAGGAAAGTCATTTATGATAGAGTCATGTTTTTCCTGTAGAACATCTTTTTGCAGACCTTGCATACAGTCAGGGGGAGCATGAACAACACTCTTCAGCAGAGTAGAGATTTTAGCATGTACTCAGAGGGAGCATGGACAAATTGGTACGCCTTGGCATATACAAAGGGGGAGCTCATTCAGAGTTTTCAGTAGGTACTTAGGGGGAGTATGGACACCGGAATGTTTATCAAGGAAAGAGAATATCTTGGTCTGCCCTTTGCCCTTGATGTCAAAGGGGGAGAGTGATTTGGTGTTGTTGCCATCAAGTCCAAAAGGGGAGATTTTTGGTATTATGATGCATGTGTTGTACTTGATGGCAACCCACTCGTAGAAGAATAACCCACTTATATATAACTAGATGAATCTACAGAAGAGATATCAGATGTGACATAATACATGGGATGCAGGACGACTCAAAGGAATCAGATGACAGTTCTCAGTATGACAAGTTAGCTTTGCCATCAAGTCCAAAGGGGGAGATTGTTGGAATTATGATACAAATGTTGTCCTTAATGGCAACTCACACAGATGACAGATCATAGTGCAGCAGGTCAGTAACAAAGAGTTGATGATCAAACTATAAAGAATGAAGAAAGAAGAGTATATACGTAGGTTCACTATATACCAAGTCGCGTTCATATGCAGGTTATACGCAGGTTCACTATGTACCAAGTCGCGTATATACGCAGGTTCGCTATATACCAAGTAGGGTATACACGCAGGTTATACATGCAGGTTCACTATATACAAAGACGCGTATACACGCGGGATTGATGATCAAAAGTCACATATGCATATGCACACACTTTCATGCACGGAAAAGCGCGTACATGCGGGAAAGCTTGTTTTTGGGTCCGTGGTATTTAGACCTATAGTTTTGGTCCTTGGTATTGCGTCCGAAGTGTTGAAACCAGGTATTGGGTTCCTAGTATTGGTTCTCAATGGTTTTGGACCATGGTATTGAGTAAGGCCTAAGACTATAAGAAGAGAAGAAGATCATTAGGCAAAGGCATTGAGAAAATCTTGAATATCTAATGAAGTATCAGATCCAGTATGCAGGTTATGGGTTCATGATGCATGGCTTGATCTAAGCTAAGGAGGAATCTCAACGGTTGATGGAGAAAAAGATCTAAGGATGGATCGGGATCTTAAGGCTTGGAACGTTTATCATTATATGGTTTGATTATGGATAGATTAGATCTAAAGTATTGACGCATGTTTTATTGTATGAATTTTATGATCTGGGTATGACTGATGTCTAAACCAGCCGCAAAGTTATGAGTAAATATTTGCATATCTATACACGGGTTGGCTTTGGTGAAAGCGCGTATGCACGCGAGTTTGGTTCTTCATAGTAGCATATACATTATGAGATATGATAATTGAAGCTGCAGTTGGATCTGGTTATTGTTGCAAAGTTCTGTTGTCTATTCTGTGTTTTTGTGACTGTGTTGTTGACAGGGTTTCAGTGTCTCAGTATTGGGTGATTCAGAGATTGATGATGCAGGTGTAGTTGATGGGTGTTTTTGCAGTGGTGATTGATTTTGTGCTTCAATGTGTTGATGGGTCCAGTATGAAAATTGGATGAAACGTGGCCTTCAGATTATGGTGTTGTGCTTCAGGAGTATCCAGTCTGAAAATTTATGAAACGTGGTACCTGGAGGAAGAAAGAGAAGGTTGTAGCCTTTTGTAGGTCAGCACCTATGTACTAGTACATCAGCTAGTACAAGAGCTAAGGGGGTGGCAGCTCCCTTCCAATGGCAGCTGGAAGATGAGTGAAGGTTGGAGCATTCAGTAGGCCGACACCTACGTACTAGTAAATGGATCAACTAGTAAAAAAGCTAAGGGGGTTGTAGCTCCCTTCCAGGAGAGTCTGGAGAATGAGAGAAGGTTGTAGCCTTCTGCAGGTAGAAGCATGTGTACTGGTATAAGACTGCACCAGTACAGAACTATTGTATAAAGAAGTTTCTTATTAAAAAGAAGATTGAGACGACTTGCAGCAGGTGGTTTTCACCCACATTGGGTTTCCACCTTACATCATGGTGTTCATGTGTGCTTCTTGTGTGTGATGATCTGTTCTATTTTACTGCTCCTGTTTACTGTTCATATGGTTAATAATGTTCTGATGCACTCATTAAGGATCAACTAACTGAATCATAAGTTTATTGGATATACGCTTGTTACATTACACACAGTTGCGTATACACACAGTTTTCCTTAACTAAAGTAGCGTATATGAATCTTAATATGGAAATGAAAAAGTTTTATTGATTTAATAATACTGATTCACCCCCCCTCTCAGTATATACAAAGACGCGTATACACGTGGGATTGATGATCAAAAGTCGTGTATGCGTATGCACGGACTTTCATGCACGGAAAAGCACGTACATGTGGGAAAGCTTGTTTTTGGGTCCGTGGTATTTAGACCTATGGTTTTGGTCCTCGGTATGGCATCCGAAGTGTTGAACCCAGGTATTGGGTTCCTAGTATTGGTTCTCAATGGTTTTGGACCATGGTATTGAGTAAGGCCTAATACTATAAAAGGAGAAGAAGATCATTAGGCAAAGGCATTGAGAAAATCTTGAATATCTGATGAAGTATCAGATCTAGTATGCATGTTATGGGTTCATGATGCATGGCTTGATCTAAGCTAAGGAGGAATCTCAACGGTTGATGGAGAACAAGATCTAAGGATGGATCGGGATCTTAAGGCTTGGAATGTTTATCATTATATGATTTGATTATGGATAGACTAGATCTAAATTATTGACGCATGTTTTATTGTATGAATTTTATGATCTAGGTATGACTGATGTCTGAAACAGCCACAAAGTTATGAGTAAATATTTGCATATCTATACGCGGGTTGGCTTTGGTGAAAGCGCGTATGTATGCGGGTTTGGTTCTTCATAGTAGCGTATACATTATGAGATATGATAATTGAAGTTGCAGTTGGATCTGGTTATTGTTGCAGAGTTCTATTGTCTGTTCTGTGTTTTGGTGACTGTGTTGTTGACAGGGTTTCAGTGTTTTAGTATTGGGTAATTCAGAGATTGATGATGCAGGTGTAGTTGATGGGTGTTTTTGTAGTGGTGATTGATTTTGTGCTTCAATGTGTTGATGGGTCCAGTATGAAAATTGGATGAAACGTGGCCTTCAGATTATGGTGTTGTGCTTCAAGAGTATTCAGTCTGAAAATTTATGAAACGTGGTACCTGGAGGAAGAAAGAGAAGGTTGTAGCCTTTTATAGGTTGGCACCTACGTACTAGTACATCAGCTTGTACAAGAGCTAAGGGGGTGGCAACTCCCTTCCAGTGGCAGCTGGAAAACGAGTGAAGGTTGGAGCATTCAGTAGGTCGGCACCTACGTACTAGTAAATGGATCAGCTAGTACAAAAGCTAAGGGGGTTGTAGCTCCCTTCCAGGAGAGTCTGGAGAACGAGAGAAGGTTGTAGTCTTCTGCAGGTAGAAGCATGTGTACTGGTATAAGACTGCACCAATACAGAACTATTGTATAAAGAAGTTTCTTATTAAAAAGAAGATTGAGACGACTTGCAGCAGGTGGTTTTCACCCACATTGGGTTTCCACCTTACATCATGGTGTTCATGTGTGCTTCTTGTGTGTGATGATCTGTTCTATTTTACTGCTGTTGTTTACTATTCATATGGTTAATAATGTTCTGATGCACTCATTAAGGATCAACTAACTGAATCGTAAGTTTATTGGATATACGCTTGTTGCATTACACATAGTTGCATATACACGCGGTTTTCCTTAACTAAAGTAGCGTATATGAATCTTAATATGGAAATGAAAAAGTTTTATTGATTTAATAATACTGATTCACCCCCCCTCTCAGTATTATTTCCAACATTGCGCTCTTAATTAAGTCGGTGTCGGTGTTATTGACAATTTGCAGAGAAATCAAGGGAAGTGTGAGTCATAACTCTGCTTAGAACGCTACCTGCCCTGTCATGGTGGTCAACAAAAAGGTCCTTGAAGGGTAGAGAGGAGCAATTCAATCTTGTGCCTCTGGCTTCCTTCCATGGCTGAAGGAAGGATTCTGAGCCTTTGGCATGCTGAAGGTTTTGTGAAGCTTGAGATTAAGTAGAAGCATCTTTAAAAGTAATTGAATTATTGTAATTAGTCTAGTGGTGTATGATCTCTTCAACATGTAAGGAGGATTCAAGTTGTTGCGGGGAGGAAAGAAGGTCAGCACCTACCACTTAGTCTTGATTGCAAATATAGATGAGCAGAGCAGCACTGCGCAGCTAGAGCGAAGGTAGAGTAAGCAGCACAACCAGTTGAATCCATGTTGTTAGTTGGCAGTTGATTGAACCCGCTTAGGTTGGCCTAGCAGCTAAGAAAGTAAAGCCATGGGTTCTAGTTATAGGTCCAGAGACAGTTCGCCTATTACCTGCACTTACACCTCTGGTCCATCGAGCTACCGAGGATCAATAGCTTGTAGGGGCCATTGCATATGAAACAGAAGATGAAATGATGTTCTCAAAGCATATATCTCCCAGGCAGGGGCTACCGAAGGAATGACATCCTCCTAGTCTCTTCAAGGATTTCTGTTAGGTATTTTGCATTCGCTCAGTCTTTTCAACATTTCTGTCAAGTATTTTGCATTTGCTCTGCAGTTCTCCATAATCAATTTGTATCCCTGTGGCATCCAAAACAATTTTAGGTTAATTACAAGTGGTATATTTCGTTTAACTTGAATTACATACATATCCATTGTCAACATTCAGACTTCAAAGCTGGTTTCCGACTGAATTAGTATGAAAATGAATTTTAACAGCTTTCTCTATTTCATTGATGCTACTTACAATTTCTGTAGACGATTCCTGTCAAAGTCACCTACAGGTCAAAGTCACCTGCAAGAACCTAGTAGCTTCTTCCATCTCTAGACAATGAAGGCTGAACTGGGATTCCTGTCAAAGTTTCCTACGGGAACCGAGTAGCTTCTTCCATTGTGACATAGCCGAGATAGCTGAGACAATCTCAGAGATGGCTTACGAGAGGGAAGAGATCCTAAATAGACAACGATCCCAGCGCATCCACAAGCAGGGAGATTTCCCATCTTCATGTAGCAACCAAAGTTTATAAAACCTTTTTATAAAACGTAGGCAATGAAAAAATAATAAACATTAAAAGTTACAGAATTAATGTTAGCATTAATTCAATTGTTAGTTTATGGGAAGTAAACAGGAAGTAAACTAATGAATATAACCTATGTTTTTGCCTCCCCGCCTCGGGAAGAGGCCAAATAAGATGGTGGAAGAGGTTGCAGTGTAAAATATTACAAGGTTGATTACCAACTTTGGTTATTTGTTATTGTTAAGCTGCTTAACTAATTCTTATGCCCGACATTTTGATTACTATAGTCCCTGGCAATTGCCAGATGGCAGGGACTAATAAGATAAAAAAATATTTAATGATTCTTTAAAAGTGGTGTGACAATTTTTAGCCCAAAGGATCCTCAAAATAATTTATTAACAATATTGAAATAGTAGATTTTGACTTTTATCGAAGGTATATTGAAAATATTTTCCTCATAATATACAAGATGATATAATTCATCTTTTGTCTCTTCTTTTAATTTCATACCAAAAAATGAAAAAACAATTCAAATCAGATTATATCTATAAAACCATTATTAAATTTTTTAACATTGACTAGGAGTATGAGTATGAATTTTAATGATCAAAGAGTATTTGTATTTGGTGTTTTGGGTTGAAATGAAGTTTTTTTTTATACATATCAGGTTTATGAGGTGAGTTTTCAGTGAAAATTATATCATATTTTATTTGTCTTTTTTTTAATCATAAATCTAAAAATTATTTAGAATAAAAAATATATAATTTTATAGATTTTAGTAATCAAATCATATTATTATTATTACAATTATTTTTATTATTATTAACAATGATAAATTATTTCTCCCACATTTTTACAAACTTTTACAAATTTCTCCTAAATTTCTATGTAAAATGAATCCCATGTTTAGAAATAGTAATCTCAAATGCAGAACACACACAGGATTCCTTTATTGTTTTAGAACCTAGCACATATTATCATTTATGGTAGGAGGGTAGACATAGCACAAACAAAGGGCATCAGTTATAACACTTCGGGATATTTGCTAAATACTTAGGGTGGGAGGATTCGCATATCCATGGTGATGTGAAAAGCATCATTAACTGAGTTAAAGAATTTTCCTATTTCAATGCCTTTATTGTTTTAGAACCTGGCACATATTATCATTTATGGTAGGAGGGTAGACATAGCACAAACAAAGGGCATAAGTTATAACACTTTGGGATATTTGCTAAATACTTAGGATGGGAGGATTCACATGTCCATGGTGATGTGAAAAGCATCATTAACTGAGTTAAAGAATTTTCTTATTTCAATCCACCTATCTTATCCATCTGGATACGGCACATAAAGACTTTATTAAGGACTTTCTAAAACATCTCATTTCAGCGCATATACAGGGAACAAAATCAAATTGTTGATTTCCTTTCTAAGAGAGGTATTTCTAAAGAACCAAATAAATTCTTATTTACTAGCTATTTTAAAGATGTTCTTTTAAATGTTAAATGCATAAATTTTACATAGAAAGAATATCCAATTCTCTCCAAGAAATTTATTTTGATAAAAAACTTTTGAATTTGATAGAATACACAAGTCAAACAGATGGTGGGTATAACTGTAACACCTATGTTGTTTCATATTGAATGTATAGAGTTCTAAGGTTTTATATTGGATGTATAGAGTTCTAAGGGATAGAGACGGTTAATATAAATGCTCTTAGAATAAAGCTTTAACAACATATGTATAGAGTGGGAAATACAGAAAAGGCACAGAATCTAGAGCAAACATGTTTAAATTACAATTTAGATATAATGAATCTATGAGCTATATCTCAGAATATGTATTGTTATTATATTATCAATGAAAAAAACACATTTTTTCCCTCTGAAAAATAAACCCAAAAAATTAAGCTTCATACAACATTTTAATTAATCAAACAAAAGTTATCTTCATCCCAAACAAATAAATTCCAAGATTTTAATTTATGCGTGCAAAGAGCGCTGAATCTGCATCCGAGGAGGCTACAAATCCATATGCATATATCCTTGATCTCATTCATTTTTATCCGAAATAGAAATGACAGAATTTACTAAATCATTCCTGGTTCTTGCGGAGATTGAGGGAAACCTTGGTGAGAGATATCCAAACAAAGTCAAGGCAGATTCAAAGCGATTTACACATGCAGACCAGATGAATACTACTAAGTCACAGAAGACAATTATTGACTAAAAAGATGAATCAAGAAATTCAGACGATGCGGCAGGCGTTGGGGTTCTCGTTGCTGAAGTAGTAAGTGTCGTGGCAGCAGTAATGGCAGCTTGTCGGAAGAATAACATAAGTCAGATTCGGTTGTGACACCTCCTGCTTTTTCTCGGGCGGCTTTTTGTCATCGGGCTTTTTCTCGGGCTGCTTTTTGTCATCAGGCTTCTTCTCGGCTTCTTTAGAAGGTCCGACGTTGACCAATTCAGCGAATCCGATTTTTCTGAGACTAGCTGTCACGCACACCGGATCTGCGTCCCCAATTACAGTCATCTTCTTGGCCGTGTCATCAACCGCCACAGAGACCACACCTGCAATGGAGATCCACGGACCTGTTGGGATTTAGCACAAATTATTGCAACCCTAAAGCCCGGAAACCTAACTCCAGTACATAATAAATAAACGGGGACTTCACCTTCAATCCATGCAACTGTCTTCATGGCTCTCCGTTTGCATTTTTCGCAATTTAGCTCCACTTTCAACACCATTTTCTGCAAAATCACAGGCATAATACAGGTCAAATAACTTGTTACAAGATAAAATGAGACATGAATAATTGCTAGCCTACCTGTGACATCTTTGACAGCTGCCAGGAAGTCGTAATACTGGAGACCTTGTCGACAAATCCCTTCACTTTCTGCAAGCACCACTGTCAAAGAGGCCTCAAGAAATTAATCACAGCCCTGGAAACGTGCTCGCGGTGTTACCAAGTCCCTGATGTTCTGGAATGGCAAGGGTGGCCGTTAAAGGGCTGAGGGATTTTATTTTGAGGAACTCTTCCTGAAGCGTAATGGGAAATGTGTCGCACAGTTAATGTGAGCCAGTAATGCTCGGAAGTGCTTCCAAGTTCCTGGAAGGCGAACGACGACACAAAACAATTTCTTTTTGATAACTTTTGTTCCGCGGAAATAAGTATGGCGCCCAATTTTCACGAAGAATCGAAATCTATATTAATATTTCACTATACTCTATTTAATTTATAGTGAAATAATAATATTATAATGAACTTCTATTTTATAGGTCAATTCTAGGTTTAAAAATCCTATATTAAGATGATTGATTGTGGAGTGGGAGGTCAATTCTATGTTAAAATGATTGATTGTGCTTGCTCTTTAACCTAAATAATCATCCACACCCACTGCTATGTTCACTTAATATAAAATTGATTGTACATGTCGTAGTAAACAATTTTCAGGAAGCAAAAAAAAATATTTACTCTCAAATTTCCATTCATAAATGTAAGTAAAAATTCTCATAAACTTAAATAAAAATTCTCAGAGTTTTATCATAGTGCATTCAATAAAGACGTTGATGTTCTATCAAAAGAGGGTCTCTCTATTCCACCTGGGGTGATTCTTTATATGGCATATATGTTCTCAGCGCTGAATGTGCTTCAATATAGTTTCTTTCTTTGTTACTAGAAACGAGAAACGGGAAATAGAACGGAAACGGGAACGGTACGAGAAACGAAGTTTGGAGGTTTCGCATATAAGAAACGAAGAGAGAGAAAAACACAATATTAAAGGTTTCTGCTTATGAAATTGTAAAAAAACAATTGTAAATACTGATTTAGTTTTAAGAAAGAAGTGATAATTTTGTAGATCCAAAAATTTAGCCATCATTAATTCCAAGAAAATAGCAAACATTGATAAGAATAAGAGATTTGAAATATAAATAATAAAATTTTTACTTTTGGATATATATGTATCTCTAAAGTCACTTCTAACAATTCATATCAAAATGCAAGTAAACCTAATAATTTAGATTTTGAAGCTCATTTTTTGGAATAGTTGTTGAGCTTGAGCCAATTCCAAAAGAATTATTTTGGTCAATAGATTTCATGGTATCATCAAGCATGTCTTCAGCGTTGTCTTGTAACACATCAAGTGGAAGCTCATCATTTTCATCATCTTGTGAACTACCATAATCCCACATTCTCGTGGGTCCAGTGTTGTATTCTAGTTGTTGTTGAGATAACAAACGTAGATTTGAGTGTACAAACTCTAAATCTTGTGCCCTTTTTGTGCCTAGGCGATTCCTCTTCGTTGAATGGATGAAAGCATATTCACTCCAATTTTTTTCACATGCAGAGGAACTAGTCACCTGTAAAATAAAATTAAAATTATGTTAGCCATAGTGAGTGGAAATCTTATAAGATAAATAATCCAAAATGAACTTTAGAATTAATGTTTCAATGATAAATCAATACATTAATGGTATTTGTTATTAACAATACCTGTGAAAGCAAATGGATAGCCAAATGATGAAGCAAGGGGGTCCCTGTACCATATTGTATGCAGGAGTCGATGGGTCCAAGTTGTTGTCTGTTGTATGCACAATCTTCATTTGCAAAGTGGTCTTCTGATCTCAAATACTTTCCTAACTCAAATCGTAAAGTAGTGCGATCCTCACGATCGTAGCACCTACTTATAAAAAGTGTTCCAGTTTTGCATAACCTCTACATCTGACGATGGTTTCTTATGAAACCATTTAGGATTGAGTAAGAATACAATTGAATGAAGAGGGCTATGAAGCATTTTCCACCTTGTGAGACTAAGTTCCCACACTTCATTTCTGGTGTCTTTGTCGATCCTAGAATTTTCATCTTCCATTATGTCATGAATCTTCTCTCTCATTTGATCCATGCTCTCAAAGACATCCCCTAAGCATGGTTGATCACTATCAAATATGCGAAGGGTGGAAACAATAGGTGTAATAAGGGTGACAAAATCGTCCACTCTCCTCCAAAAATTCTCTGAAGAAAGACCAATAATAATGTCCTCAACTTTTAGGCCATCCCCAGTATGAGAACACTTCCACCTTTGCCAATCCATTGATACCACCATCTCTCTCAAAGATTGATGAATTTTAATAAGGCGTTGAAGCATAATGAAAGCATATGTAAATCTAGTCTCGGCACATCGAAGAAGCAGAAGTTTTGCATATTTCCTATAAATTGCTATGGATGTTGCATGATTAATAATAAAGTGTTGTAGCATCTTTGCTTCAGTTATAGTTTTATCAACCCATGCAATGTTATTAATATCTTTCAGGAGCAAATTCAAGCAGTGCATAGAGCAAGGAGTCCAAAAAGTTGTTGGATATTCATCCTCAATCAACCCACCAGCAAGGACATTGTTTGAGGCACTATCTGTAACAATTTGGACCACGTTTTCTCTACCAACCTCCTCTATTGCCTCTTTGAAGAGACCCGTTAGATATGAACCATCTTTTTTCTTTCCTGTAGTATCATAGGATTTTAAAAACATAACTCCTTTTGGGCTAGAAACCAAAATATTGATAAGGGGATGATGGTTAACATCTATCCAACCATCTGAGACAATGGAGACCCCAGATTCCTTCCAACTATCTTTAATTTCTTGAAGTCTATCTTCAACCTGAGCCCTCTCTTCAGATAACACGGTTGTCCTCATCTTTTCATAACTAGGGGGCTTGTAACCTTTAGGAGAATTGTTAACTAGATCTCTTACCATTTCCTTCCAATAAGGAGATCTACAAATATTGAAAGATATGTCGTTTGCGAAAAAAATCATCCAATGGATGCATCAAGATTTCCCCTCCCTTTTACATCCCATAAGTTTTGAAGGTGAGAAACATAAACTTGATGTTGAGAACAAGAGTGTGGACAACTAATTGTCAATCCACTAAGATTGTTGTTAGTTTGAACTAAACCTTCAACAATATGTCTAAGCTTTTCAAGTTCATTAAATTGCTTAATTAGAGAAGCTTTCTTTGTTTTAGGTACACTGTCACAAAAAGCTGAATGTTCTTTTTTTCCCATTCCAAATAAATGCCATTGAACTCTTCCTACATTCCATGATTTTTATTTTTTACAATAAGAGCACAACCAAACCTTTGAACCAGATGATCCACTTGATCCTCCACTATAAGAATGAGTGCATTTCACAGCTGCCCATAACCTTGTCTCAAAGGCTTTTTTTGCTTCTTGATATTCTTTTCTTTGGATTTTTTTGGATGCCTCTATGCAAGATTTCTGTTGGGAAAGGGGTGGTCTACTTTGTGACATTGATGAACTTTCTTCCATTGCAATGAGAAATGAGTGGAATAAAAAATAGATCCGCAACCAATTTTAATCTACACAATTTATATTGAAGAAAATTAGTTACAGAAAATAAAATAAAAAATTGACACCTAATTAGAAAAATATAATTAACTAAAAATTTGAAGAGATAAATTTATTCACATGTATAATTTGATGTACTATATGATGAATGGTTTCTGAAAATTTTCCATTGGTTGTTTTAGGCAACTGTATTTCACCGAGGTACCATGTGTGCCTATCCTGGCATAGATGGCATAGAAAGAGAGATATCTATTTCTTGAACTCTCCCCATCCCTATTGTAAAAATATTCTATATAAAGTATAACAGAGAACATCTTGATTGTTATTGAGTCTTTTAATAAATCAATATAATATTTTTAATGTACTTGACACTTATTTAATGGTTTTCACATTCATATCATATTAGGTTTTCAATTAGCTGTATTAATAGCCTACCCCTCATTTTGAATGGCTAGATTGAGAATTGCATTGCATATTATACTTTTTTCGATACTCCTTTGCTCCTTCTCTTGTCCATGCTTCCACCTATCTTTCTACTTATAATATTTTATTTTTTTGCATAATTCATTCCCGCATAAAAAATTGATTCCCTGTAATGTAATGCCACATTTACATTTTAACATGTAATATGTGTGAGTGCTTCAACCTCTTCTAAATTAACTACGGTTTATGAAGTATATTAAAAGCTTTACATATTTTCTATCATCCTCACAGAGTGACATTGTCCACTAGTTATGAGAAAGATGAACTTATTTGAAATATGCTACATGAATCCACACATTGATCAATTACGTGTTTCTTATTATTTTACAATAACTCGTTTTGAACCCTATACAAATTGGTGTGTGCAAGGTGATCCAGGTTTTGGGGGTTTTTCAACCCAAACGCCCCATATGGCTCAATGCTCTAAAACCTTTTTCTTCGTGCCAAAGCGTGAAGGATTCAACTCTGTGGCTCTCCTGGACTCAACTGTAAATGATTCTAGGCTCACATAAAAGGAATTCTTGGTAAATTGCTATAATGATATTGAACCTGAGTTGTAGAGGTACCATTGCAAGTTGGAATTAGTTGTTGAATGAAACTAAACCAAACTGGACCATATCACAAGTATATGATAAATAGACTCTTAGTTACAAATCGTGTAAGCAACCTTCCTTGGTACATTCAATATTAGACCTAAACATGTGGGATCTGGGACAAATTTATCCATTGAGCTTCTAGGCATGCATAAGAGCTGCGGCCTCATTCCTCAGATTTGTCACGGCATGAAAAACACTGGTATGAAAAACCAGAATTTTCCTCTATTGCATAAAGACGCAGGATGAAAAAAGCTGGTACGAAAAATGCTTGTCAATCAGAGGCTCACACCATGATTTGACCTTATCGACCTTACTTGCTACAAATGTCCAGGACGCAGTACCTAAGAACACACATAAAGCTAAACAGACAACAATTTGTCATTATTTTCCACCTGTAATGAAATTATGGCTCATGGATCTCACTATTTTTGACAATGACGAGAATAGGTATATGCAGTATTTATACTTTTCCCATATTTCCCATACTCTGCGTTGGATGTACTCTCGAGAATTGAACTCCGTAGTTTAAATTTTAATATTTCGTAAGAACAACTCTGGTGAAACTTACATTCAAACCATATATACCTAACCAAGCAAGTTTGATTTATGTTATGTGAATTAAAATATCACTGAAGTGGTATGAGTTATAGAAAATCTCACAGCAGTCAGAATCACTTTAATGGAGTACATATACATGCATTGATATGGAAGATAGAACAGAAGTTTCATTAAATTAGGCTAAAAGAGGATATTACAGGACTGAACACAGGTATAGCCCATTACGATATGAACAATTGATCCCAGCGAACCTCACCTACCCAAATCTTGAGAGAATTATGTGGTCTGGAATCAGCATTCATAAAAAAAAACCAGAGATTGAAGTTTGTAGGAAGTACCTTTTGACAATAGAATTGACAATGCTGTTAAAGAAAACTCGATGGGGGCGTGAAGTTGCTTGGCTCTAATCTGTGTCTTGCTTGCATCTGACGAGTGATGGGTTTTCTCTCCTCTTCTGATTAAATCCTTGAAAAAACATGAGCAACTGCACAACTAAAAAAAACCACTGGTTTGCATGGATCACTACCCAGTTAAAAAAAATATAACTACTATCTGAATAAATAAAAATTTCTGAGACATAATAATAATGTTATTCAACTGGAGTCTAAAACTAGAATTTAATGGCAACTAGTGTTTTTATTTGGCAACTCTTTCACAATACCCTGCATTCTCTCAACAATACAGCTAGTTCTTTCTTCAGCTGCTCGCTCACAATACCCTAGAGTGCTCTCACTTTGTATGTTTAATTTCTAGAAAACTAACAGTCAACTACAACAGACTAACAGTCAACTGTAAATTAAACTGGACTTAACCCTCTGTATGTGTAACTTTCAGAAAACTAAAAATCAATTGCTAATTAAACTCTATTTAACCTGTGGTTTGAAAAAATTAAATTTAACCAGAGTCCGAAAAAATAAATTTAACTGCAAATCTATCCAAAAACAGAGAATTCGTTTTCGAGAAGAAACTGTTTTGTTTCGCGGAAAACTGTTTCTTGCCAGTGAAAAAGAAAACAGCCGTTGCAGACGACGTTTCTAGTATGGTTGGGTTTCTCTGAAGGTTTCTGCCAGAAATGGCAGACATCATCCCATTTCTGGTAACTAGGGCTTCTTTGAATTAAAGAAGTTGCAACCACATGACTCAACCACTGCCACTCTAGATGTGCAGGGTCATCCTGTCAGGATTGAACTCGTGACCATACGTACTGGGGTACTCGAATGAGTAAGTAATTTCAAAATTTATGGATGGTTACGTGTTCCTCTTAAAAGCTCTGTGAAGGGATAACAACGGCAAATTGTGGTATTGTGGGATATAGTACATGATTAAGTTGTGGTATTAATGCAGTATATTATAAGGATTATCTTATGATATTAAGAATTTATTGTTTTATTAATAAATAAATAAAACAATTTTAAATATGAAAAAATTAATATATAAGAATGTGTTGTTTTAGAAATTTAATAATATAAATTTTATTTGATATTTCTGGATGTATTATGATTGATCCAACAAAAATTTATCAAATTCCAACTAAAATTTTCAAAACATCTAGGCTTTAGACAACCCATTAAAAATATTTATAAATATATAAAATAAAAATAATAATACACTTTTAAGATTAAGATCAACCTATATATCATTATTTTTTTAAACAATGACGACATATAGACTTAATTGTTTTAGAAACACATTTTCTTAACGGTTAAAAAATTTTAAATTATAATTATTATGATTATTGTATGGTTAAAAATTACATTATTAAATAAGAAGCACCATATTAATAAATATTAAGAAATATTTAAAAAAAAATTATAAATATATAAAATTATGTTGAAAAATCTCACAAATTTAAAACAGAGTACATTCCCAATTTTTATTAACTTAACCTCCCTATATCGCATAATCATAATCACGTGGATAAGGAAATCCAAGTTTCTTGCTAATTGATAATGTCAAATCTTATGTGTGTGTGGTTGCTTGAGGGTGGAAATTTTGTTGGATTCAATAAAAAGGTGTGAGGTATAATTATGGATATTTACATATGTATTGCTGAATAAAAATTTCATTGACTAATAAACAAACACAAGTTTTAAATGTAATTGGTTGTTATTAATATTATAGGAATTTGGATAATGTATATGTGTTTAGCTGGAATGTATTAAATAATTAAATGTATTTAATATGTTATTGAGAATTGTTTAAACATTTTTTTAACTATTTTGAAAGAAATAGAATTATATAATTATATAAGAGAATAATGAAAAAACTCTTTTCATTATATTACATACATATTATAATATGTTAGCAAAATAACCTCTATTGATATGAATTTGAAATAACCTCTATTGATCCGAATTGAATCCTAAAGAACTCTCTAAGTTTTCATAACTCTGTAAAATTCATGCCAAAGTGTCAAAGGCTTACAAAGGTCGAGCTTATCAGAAATATCCTCAAACAGTTGTAATTTGTGAGCAGCGCCAAGCAACGAGGGCCCTCGGTCAAGCACGCAGACCATTGGCCCATGGTAACGCGCACTGTCACGAAACAACAAAACGGAAAGACTTTTTGAGAAACAGGGAAGGTTTCTGATATGCGATTAGCAATAAGTCACTAATTTCATATCGCCGAGCAAACCCCTCAAAGATGGAAAAGCCCCGAGCAACCCAGACCGGAAAAGTCAAAAATGGTATGAAATTTGCCAATTCCTCCAGAGGCGGGTCCCACATGAAAACCGACAGGATATCGAAAGGGCTTCGAGCGGTAAGCGGTTTCAACCAAGTCCCACTTGATGCCACACACTGGGTGCCATGCATTCGGCGAAAGAGAGAGAAAACCGCTCACGTCGGATGGGTAAACGTCATGCAACTTACCTGCCATATGGATGGACACCGTAGGATCTGGAGGCTCTAGATCGATGATGGATATGCAATCCGATGGATGACCAAATTCAACGGGGTAAACCAGCCGAGTTGTATAAAGGTTGAAGTCTGGCATGAATGATGATTTGGCAAAGGAATCATGTTCGCAGGAAATCTGGGAGTTAAACGGAAATAACGACCATTCAAACGTTTCCAAGGGAACTGACACTCGATTCATTATGAAACAGGTGGCCACCTCCTTGTAACACGTTACACAGTGATGATGACGCAGAACAGAGGAATTCAAACAGGCAGAGGCAGGAGAACCAGAGCGTTGAGAAGTGGAAACGAATAGTCAGAGAGCAGACTGGCTTTAAAGCCATGAATTGACAAAAACAAAGAAAGCAGTGAGAAAAGTGAGTTAAGAAAGCAGAGAACAGAGGGAAGAAGCCGAGCTGACCTGAAGGCAGCGACGTGCCACACAGAGCCAAAGAGAGTCAGAGAGTCTGTGTACTCCAAAGAAGGCTTGAGAGGTTCAAGCGAACTCCTCTGTACATGCCTGTCATGTATGAGTCTCAGATTGGGCTCATACTACTGTGACCAATAGAGGTCGAGTTTTAGTAAGGAGAGTTTGTGTACTCCAGATGCTTGGGGGATCCAAGTCCAGTCCTACTGATTTATATCTGTTAAGTGAGACTGAAATTGATCTCACTATTGTAAAACTCTGCTTTGAAAACATAATAGAGAGGCCACCACTGAAGACTGGACTAGGTGACGTAGCCCAGGAGCATGGGGTGAACTCCTTATTAAACTTGTTGTGTTTACATTTTTGCCTCTTATGTTTTCTCTAACTTCTTTAGTGTCTATGTATTTCACAATCTTATCGATCCGCTGCATAAAGTAACATAGGCATATCCATGCACATGAGTCTGTAATACCTTTAATTCTTTGTCAAGGATAAATTCCAGATTAAGTGGTATGAGAGCTCTAGTTTACTAAGGTTAGACAAGCTTGTGCTGGATTTTGTTGTTGAATGCTAACTAGATCAAAGCTTAAATTAGGAGAAGGAGAATTGGTTGAAACTAACCCTGAAATTGGAAGAGTCTATCCTAAGAGGAAAATGTCAGAAGAAAGTCCCTTGGAATCAGACCCTCAGTTCATGGATAGTTTCATGACCATGAGAGCCATGGTAGAGGAAATGTATAGAGAATTTAAGAAAGGTAGAGAGGAAGATTCATCAAACTCCAAACGAGATAAAGGAGCAGAAGAATCTCTCCTCCATGACCACTCTAAAGGCAAAGGGAAAGAAGAAAAACTTCCCACACCTCCTAGTAGCCCTGAAAACAAAAAGAAGACATCTTTTATTAAATTAGATGTTAAATTTGATTTACCAATATATGAGGGAGAGTTGAATGCATAGAAGTTGGATAATTGGATTAGACAGATTGATGTTTATTTCAGGGTGCAAAGCATTGATTTAGATAGTTGTAAGATTCAGCTAGCAAACCTACGCCTTGGAGACACTACCATGGTATGGTGGGAAGGCAGGACACAAGCTGACATGAAGAAGCATGGTAAAATTCTTTCTGTCTGGAGTGAATTTGTTTCTGCAATTAAAAAATAGTTCTATCCACTAGCTTATATGCAACAAGCCATGATGAGTTGGCAAACTCTTCGACAATTAAAAGGGCAAAGTGTACAAAGTTACACTCAAGAATTTAGGAAAAGAGCTTTGATTCAGGCTACACATCTAGAGGCTAGAGGTCAGAATGTGAACCCAAAAGTTGGGGGATAATCAAAACCCACTGCAAGCAAGAATAAGGAGAAAAGAAAACAGAAATGGAAAGAGAGGAAGATAAATATTGTACAAAAGACCAAATCTTCATGCACTCACTATAAGAAGGATGGGCATGATGATGAACATTGTTGGATTCTGCATCTGGAGCTGAAACCCAAGAAGTACAATGGAAGAAAGAAGAAGACTACTACAGTTATTCAAAAGGATTTGGGGTCAAATTCAGGAGATGAAACAACAATTGCAGCCATAGGTATAAAAGGTAAAAATTCTGAAGCATCTAGTAGTAATTCTGTACAATCTACTGACAATAAAGAAAATGAGAGGAAAATACATGAGATTTTTCATATTCGAGCTGTTTCCAAGCATAAAAAAATCGATACTTTGTTTGATAGTGGCTGACAAGTAAATTTAATTTCTGAAGAAATTGTAAAGAAGTTGGGATTACTAACCACACCTCACAAAAATCCATATCCATTAGGTTGGTTATGTGATAAAGCACAGCTACAAGTGACTAGAAAATGTAAACTTAGGTTTTATTTTGGGTTAGCATTTGTAGATGAGGTTGAGTTAAATATTGTTCCCTTGGATATATGTGGAATTATTTTAGGAAGTCCTTACTTGTATGATAGGAAAGCTATTTTCTATAGAGCTGAAAACAAGTATCAACTCGTTAAAGATGGAATCAAATATATTGTAAGAGCTCATAAACTCAAGAATAATTATACTCTCATAAACTCAGGGTAGATGAAAAGAATTGTAAATTCATGCAAACAATTTTTACTGATGGTTGTAAAGGAAAAGAAACCTGATAAAACTAATGTATTTGAGGGTTGTAATGCTAAACAACAAGCTGATTTAGAAAAAGTTGTTTTAGAATATGATATACTATTTCAAGAACCTAAAGGTCTGCCACCCAAAAAGGAAATAGTACATGATATTAGTTTGTAGCAAGATGCTCCATTGCCTAACATCGGAATGTACAGGTTGTTCGCTTTAGAGAATGCAGAAATCACGAAGCAGGTACATGAGCTACTAGAGAAAGGGTTCATAAGACCTAACACATCGCCTTGTGGGTCTCCAATTGTCTTGGTGAGAAAGAAAGATGGCTCGTAGAGAATGTGCATTGGTTACCGAGCACTGAATAAGATAATGATCAAAAATCATTATCCCCTTCCTCGCATAGATGATCTATTAGATCAGTTGAAAGAAGCTGTTTATTTTTCCAATTTGAACTTGCATAGTGGCTATCATCAGGTCAGAGTTGCAAAGCAACATGCATGGAAGACTACTTTCAAAACAAAGCAGGGATTGTATAAGTGGTTGGTTATTCCTTTCGACTTAACTAATGCTCCTGCTACTTTCATGAGAATAATGAATGATGTACTCAGACCTTCTATTGATGATTTTGTCATTGTATATTTGGATGACATTCTTATATTTAGTAAAACATGGGAAGAACACTTGAAGCATGTCAAGCAGACTCTAGATGTTCTGAAAAAAAGAGAATCTTTATGTTAAGCTCTCAAAATGTGAATTTGGCAAAACATCTTTGAATTATTTAGGTCATATTGTAGGGGGTGGTGAATTGAAGATAGATCCCTCTAAGGTTGCAATCATTGTAAACTGGCCTAAACAAAAATCTACTACAGAAGTTAGAAGCTTCTTAGGAGCAGCACAGTATTGGAGAAAGTTTATTTCTAACTTTTCCTTGATTGCAACTCCCTTACATGGTTTAACAGGATTGAACAAGGTGTTTCAGTCGGGATGCAAATAGCAGAAAGCCTTCAACACCTTAAAAGAAAAGATTAGTACAACACCAATACTAACACTGCCCAACCCTCAAAGACCATTTGAGATTGAAACGGATGCCAGTCACTATGCTATGGGAGCAGTGTTGATGCCGTTCGGTAAACCCATATGTTATCATTCCGAGACATTTAATTCTGCAGTAGTTAACTATCTCACATATGATAAAGAATTGTATGCGTTAGTACAGAGTGTGAAAAAGTGGAAACATTATTTAATGGGCAAAGAGACAGTTATACATACAGATCATCAACCACTTCAATATTTGCACTCACAAACTAAGTTGCAGCAATCAAGACACTATAGGTGGATTGGTTTTCTACAACAGTTTCATCTTGTCAACAGATATAAAAAGGTCATACAAAATAAAGTTGCAGATATGTTGTCCAGACCAATCATAAATGCATCTACTATACTTAAGCATAATTCAGTATTGCATGAAAGCTACATTGAACAATATGCTCAAGATATAGATTTTAAAGATGTATATGCAACTTTAAGTCATGGAAAACAAGTAGAAGAATTGGATTATCATGTTAATGACCAACTCTTGTATCATTTGGGAAAGTTATGCATTCCTCAAACAAAAAGAGTAAAGATAATTCGAGAAGCACACACTTCTCTAATATCAGGTCACTTTGGTATAAGTAAAACAGTTGCACAACTGCACAGATTTTGTTATTGGCCAAAAATGGATGAGACAGTTTCTAGATGCCCAAGAGGGTGTACCATGTGTGCTAAAAGAAAGCCCAACAATAGAAAACTAGGCTTTTACACTCCATTACCAGTTCCTTCTCATCCTTGGGAAGGTGTTTCTGTGGACTTTGTTGGGGGACTGCCTAAATCTAGAAAATGTCATGACTATTTATATGTTGTTGTGGATAGGTTTAACAAAATGTGTATTTTAATACCTTGTAACAAATAGATTACAGCTGAACAAACTGCAAAGTTGTTCTTTCAGCATGTATGCGTTCATTTTGGATTAACCACTTCCATTATATCTAATCGAGATACCCGATTTGTTGGGAAATTTTGGTCAAGTTTGTGGGAATTGATGGACACCAGACTGAAGAAGAGAAAAGTGTTTCATCCACAAACAGATGGCCAAACAGAAGTGGTCAACAGGACAATGATCTAGTTGCTCAGAGGCTATTGCAGCAAGCATCCCAAGCTTTGGGATGAACATTTATGTTATGTGCAACATGCTTACAACCGAGCTAAACATTCTTCTACATAAAGATCTCCTTTTGAGACATGTTTTGGCTTCACACCAAGGTCTCCCTTGGATTTTGTCTTTGGTAAAGACATAGCAGTTGAGGGACACAGTGATGTGGACAAGGCAACCAAGTTCATCGAAAAAATCCAAGAGATTCTCCAGGTAGTGCAGGAACAGCTGGAAAATATCCAAGCCAAGTACAAGACAAGGCATGATAAGCATCAGTCTGAGCATAGTTTCCAAGTTGGTGATCAAGTCTGGCTATATATCAGCAAAGGCAGAATGCAAGGTGAAGGTAAGAAGCTAAAACCAATAAGGTATGGACCTTTCAAGATACTTGAGAAAATTGGTGAGAATGATTTTCGCCTTGATTTACTAGCTTACATGCACATCTACTCAGTTGTTAATGCAGATAGCTTGAGACTATTTGAACCTTCATTCATTGAAGATCCCGAAGAGCAGAGTCAATTTCCTTCTATTGATGATCTGTTACCTGAATATCTCAATGAGTTGCAGGAAGATATAGTTCTGGACAGGAAGGTGAGAACTACGCGCAGGGGGGATGTTGAGTACCTGAGGATTGGACTCAAAGGTTCAAAACCAAGCATTGCGAAATGGATAGAAATTGGGCAAGCGAGGAATCTGTACCCTCACTTGATTGATGCTTAAAAACCAAATTTTGGTGGTCCAAAAGCTTTTCAGTGGGAAGGTCATGATCCGAATTTGATCCTAAAGAACTCTCTAAGTTTTCATAACTCTGTAAAATTCATGCCAAAGTGTCAAGGACTTACAAAGGTTAAGCTTATCAAAAATATCCTTGAACAGTTGTAATTTGTGAGCAACGCCAAGCAACGAGGACCCTCGGTCAAGCGTGCAGACTGTTGGCCCATGGTAATGTGCGCTGTCACGAAACAACAAAACGAGAAGCCTTTTTGAGAAACAAGGAAGGTTTCTGATATGTGATTAGCAACAAGTCACTAATCGTATATCGTCGGGCAAAACCCTCAAATATGGAAAAGCCTTGAGCGACCTAGACCCGAAAAGTTAAAAACCGTACAGAATTCGTTGATTCCGTCAGAGGCGGGTCCCACACAAAAACCAACAGGATATCGAAAGGGCTTTGAGAAGGAAGCGGTTTCAACCGAGTCCCGCCCGATGCCACAGTGGGTGCCACACATATAGCAGAAGAGAGAGAAAACCTCTCACATCAGACGGGTAAACGTCATGCAAGTTACCCGCCCGATATGGACGAAGACCATAGGATCTGGAGGCTCCAGATCGATGACAGATATGCGATCTGATGGATGACCGGATTCAAAGGGTTGAACAGGCTAACTTATATAAATTTTGAAGTCCAGCATGAATGATGAGTTGGCAGAGGAATCATGTTCGTGGGCAATCTGGGAGTTAAACAGAAATAATGACCATTCAGACATTTCCAAGAGAACTGACACTCAGTTCGTTATGAAACAAGTGGCCACCTCCTTGTAATGCGTTACACAATGATGATGACACAAAACAGAGGAATTCAAACGGACAGAGGCAGGAGTACCAGAGCGCCGGGAAGCGAAAACGAACAGTCAGAAAGAATATTGGCTTTAAAGCCACGAACTGACAGAAACAAAGCAAGCAGTGAGAAAAGTGAGTTAAGAAAGCAGAGAACATAGGGAAGAAGCCGAGCTGACCTGAAGGCAGCATCGAGCCAGAGAGATCCAGAGAGAGTCAGAGAGTCTGTGTACTCTACAGAAGGCTTGAGAGGTTCAAGTGAACTCCTCTGTACATGCCTATCATGTATGAGTCTCAAATTGGGCTCATACTAATGTGACCAATAGAGGTAGAGTTTCAGTAAGGAGAGTCTTTGTACTCTAGAGGCTTGGGGGATCCAAGTCCAATCCTACTGATTTATATCTGTTGAGTGAGACTCAAATTGAGCTCACTATTGTAAAAATCTGCTTTGAAAACATAATAGAGAGGCTACCACTGAAGGCTGGACCAGGAGACGTAGCCTAGGATCATTGGGTGAACTCCTTATTAAACTTGTTGTGTTTACATGTTTGCTTGTTATGTTTTCTGTAACTGCTTCAGTGTCTATGTATTTTGCAATCTTATCGATCCGTTGTATAAAGTAACATAGGCACATCCATGCACATGAGTCTGTAATACCTTTAATTCTTTGTCCTGTATAAATTCCAGATCATCTACGGCTATAACTTGATGATCTATAAGGTGTCATGGGAATTCCACTAAAATAGTTCATCAAAACTAATTTGATAAAATTACTAAAATTTATAGTACGTGAGTTAAATTTTCCTTTATATTACAAATTATTTAATAGCATATTTTTTTGTTAGCTGAAATGTGAGAGATGGATAATATAAGCAAATACAATCATGCCAACCACAATAGACACAAGTTTTTCCTTTGGAAACCCTTATGAGACAAAACCCCTTTACAAGTGAGGCTTGTATGCTCTCTTTTATCTAGTATGGAAAAATGCAAGTACAATGGAATATGTACTCTTTGTGGAATTACCTAAGACATGTGACCTATAAAGTTGTCAGAAAAATTTAACACCCTTTGTTCTTCTATATGTCTTCACACTCTAAGTTTCTTTGCATTCCTAGGGCCTAATATATGACATAAATCAATATCTAACTAGGGGTAATATTTGACACCCTAAACCTTTAGGTAGAGTTATAATTTGGTCCTTCTAGAGTCTTCTTAAAGTCCACATGTGCCTATCCCCATATGTACGAGTAGTTGGGGTTGATGTGGTATCCTCTCATACTATGTTGGTCAACTTGTGGGAAACATATGGTTTTCATATGAAATTTGTTTGGAACAATTGTTACCCTGTTTGCTAGTTATCTAAATGTATAATAATTCCACAGACTCTAGCATAAGTAAGTATTGTAGCATAAAAATCATCATTTAATACGTCAAAATGTCCCTAAAAGGTTTTATACGTCATTTGTACAAACAGGAAACTACCATCAAAATGACCCTACAAGTTGACTCATCCAATTTTTTCAACGATGAAAGCATTGAGATATATGAAAAAATAATATAATGATCCAATCTAGATCATACCTCCTAGAGTATGGAGGCTTTGGTCCCAAAAATATTTACTAAATAAGGAGTGAAAATTTTCCTCTACCTCCTCACTAAAGTATGATTTTGCTTTGTCTTGAATTTTTCCTTTCAACCCAATCTACCAAAGCTAATACTACCCCTTTCTTGTACTTTTGGACCTCTTAAGAAAAATTGTGTCCTATGACAACTCTTCTTGAAAATTTGGTTCTAATTCCTTTATGGAAAGTAGGAATTTCTTCCCCCCTTGATTTGACATGGAAGGCAAATAGACTTTGAGATTCTCCATAATAACTTTTGAGTAAATGTGCATATATGGGGGCAATCTGAATATGTGTGTGTTACATCCCTATTTTCGAATATCTTGAGAGGACAATACAACAAATCATTGATCTTGTTACAAGGATTCTATAATAGTTCCTTATTCAATTGTAACCATATTATGTGTCTATAACGAACAAGGTTTGTATACTTAGAGGAATGATCTGATAACAATTTTATGAACAAGGTTCATATTATGCAGTATCTGAGCATTCCTCTAATTATACGATCCTTACATTGGTATCAATACATTCCTCTCAATATACAAACTTTGTTCATTATAGTCTCCCTTTATGAATGACTTCTTTATTTTGTGTTCATCATTCATAAATTTATATTTTTTAATGACCTCATTTATATTCCATGTATTCTCATGTTTTATATTGTTGATCTATTGTGTATGTGCTAACATTTTTTTTGCAAGAATATACAAATTGGTTCTCTTCATTGCTTGTGGGTCACAGGTAAGATTCAAGAGAAAATATCTCAATGAGATCTTCCCCAAGCTAGCTTCACCAACAAAGACTAAATTCTCACAATAAGAGGTAACTTCTTCACTTTCTCTTTGTGACTTTGAATGCATGGGTTTTCTTTTAGCTTAGTCTCACTTCTTTGCACACACACACTATCGAGGCAAGCCTTCAGCAAAACCTGTTGGATCTAAAGTAAACTGTTACTACAAGTGAAATTTTCCCTTAAGCAACCTTTGACATCAATTTTGGATATAAATTTTATTATGAGCCTTTGTGCACTGAGGATGGGTGACATATCATTAAAACATTATCAAGGAATAAATGCAGGTGTATTCAAACATTATTGAATTTTTTTGAGCTTAAGGGCCTTAATGGAGTCCTCAAATGAACACATGAGATATTTTTAGAGGTTATCCACATGCCTTTGAGTAGGATATATCTGTGATGAATAGGTTTCATGCATTGGAAATGGGTATGGACAATCCCATATAGTCAAGGGGGTAAATAAGGCCCTTAATCGCTAATTAAACCTTTTTAAACTCAACTTTGATGAAAAAACACTATACACAATGGAAGGATCCCTCATTGACCTTTTCCTTGGGGTCATATATAGATGCAATTGAAATGTTTCTCGTAATGCATATGGGTCTTGAGGCCTTGGTCATAGTTATGGTAAATAAGCATGTTCTCAAGTAAAAAACAATGTTTAGCCTTGAACATTGCCTCCTAATTGCTTCGTCATAATAAAAGATTGAAAGGTAATGTCTTGGGATCTTATTGAGTGTTCTTATGATCAAATTCCTTATGCAATAACTTGAACCACATGTACAAAAGCATTGTAGGGGGTGTCTAGCCTCAAAATGAGATATACCTATCATTTGTAGGCTTTGTGCAATAAAAATGGGTGTTGAGGCATAAACATGGTTAGGTGACAATAATGACCTAACATTGCATTGAAGTTTCTCAAGCTTAACCACAATGAACAACATGTAGAAACCATGACACAAACCTTCTCCACAGAGTTCTTAACGTCTAAGTTGAATATGGACACCATTGTGAGGCATTGGACATAATGGGTGGGTGTAAGGTCCATGACCATAGTTTGTAAACGAAAACAAGAAAATTTGACCATAAAACTTGCTTCATATGCCCAAACAGCTTGAATGAATGCTTTAATATTAACATCTAACCTTTGCTAATAATCTCCTCTAATGGTTCTATTAGAACCATCAATAGGTTAGTTATACACCGTAAATGTGTCTAGATATTTGACCAAGTTGAAAAGAGGATAGGAATGAGCATTATTTCCTAAATGATTCGTTTCACACACAATCACCATGAACAACGTCAACTACTCATAAATATTCTATGGTTATAATGTTGAATGCATCCCTCAGTGTCCATATAAAACCCTTGTATGATATATCTAGCCTTCTTGAGGGATTTAGGAACTATCATTAAAATAAAATGGATTCCTTATATGATAATGTGTCTATAACACATACTATGATTATTTTATGGGGAAATTGTCATTTTTTTTAACAATCCAAGTGGGTTATAGTTACCATAAGTAGGTATTTCACTCTAGAAATAGGTTGTAAGGCCTAAACATTGTAGAGGAAAGCAATGGGTTTTGTCTTGAAATGACAATCTAGAGGCTAAGCGGTATAGTAAAGGGAGAAAAAGCCTTGCACCTTAGGCCTTAAACACCTTTTCTTTGATTCAATACCACAAACAACTCCCAAATACAACAATATAAGATCTCTCTAAGGTTCCTTTGGCATCGAACTTGGATATGGATTCCATTACGACTACTTGCACTCTCATGATGTGTTGCAGGGACTTGAACAATGTTTGGGGGGTGGGGGGGAGAGTAGCCTCTACCCTTGCCTTAGGCTCAAGCACCATAAATGAATTTTCAAACCACCACATAAGGTCATTGTTTTACATTAATTACCTCAATGGAAGTTGTAGGCACAATGGCTATGTTATTATTGCATCAAGAATAAGTTTAGAGCTTTAAGCATGGTCATATAAAAGCATAATGATTGTGGGCCCTTGATTATGCATCTCAATATCAATTGCCCTAAAAATCACCCAGATTCAAAATATGTTGCATGTCTTAAGCAATTTTTTATTATGAGTGGTTTAGTAAAGGGAATTATAATATTCTCAATAAAAATAATGGTTTTTGACATCTTGATAAAGGTTAGGGAAGTATAATAAGGTCCTTGGTCATTTAGTAAAGCTTCATGGTGAAGGACATTAAAACATGACATAGGACATTCTAAGGGAATTTTGGTCTCTTAGTGAGATATTACATCCATTAGATTACTTAAGGTATTAATAATGGGTCTAGGGGCATATAACATGGCTAAAAGAAAAAATAAGGGCCTTGGATAGAAAAATGAAGGTTGTAGAACTCAAACACTATGAACATAGGTGTTAAAATAAATGCTAACAATAAAGGCTAGGATTTTTTGTAAAGTGATGAATTTGTCTAATAAAAATGTATCCATGTGAAAAAAAAATGAAAATTTCCCTTCATTTGATTTACGGGAGTTCAATTGCATAAAAAAACATGCACATTTTTCTAGCTACTTATTCTTTTCTCCATTTTAACCACTATATATATATATATATATGCATGCAATTAAAAATTAATATGTATTTTAGAATATGCTACATATACAAATAAAAATAGATAATAAAAAAATCCCCACAAATCCTTAAAATAAAATAAAATTCCCCTTGTGTGGGGATTTATATTTTTTATTGATGTGTGTGTGTGTGTATATATATATATATATGTTATACATATACATATGTATATATATATATATATATATATATATATATATATATATATATATATGGAAATTATACTTTGTTGTTGATTTTTATTTGTACATGTGACATGTTCTAAAATACAAGGGTTTTCTATTTTTGAAGTTTTTTTTTTTGGTGTTGTGCTAGTCAATAATGCACTTTACTGTTCAATCCCAAGGGTTCAATTGATTGAGTACTTATTGTTAAAACATGTTTCTTATCCAGAGATCATGGGTTCAATTCACTCAACACCCTCATGCAAAATATTCAAATGTTATTTACAATTATACGTTTATATTTCAAAAAATTATATTAAATTAGCATCTTTAAATAAACATATTCATTATCTTTTAAATGAAAATTAACATATTAATGTTATATAGAAATATAAATTATTATTTTTTAATATATAAATAAAAATTATATATTTTTGAAATTGGTTTTTTATATTTCATCTTTTTATACTATATATTAATAAATTTTACATTTATTTTTAATAATTCTTAAAAACAATAAATTTTTATTTTATGAAAAATAAACATTAATAATAAGACCAAAAAAATACTAAATAAATTTAATAATATATCTTCAATAAAACTTTGAATAACATATTTTCCATTTTTTTCAATGTATGTTGAATTTTATAGCAGGCTGACACCAAAATCAATTCCGTGTCAACAAAGTCTATTAAATTTTTCAATCATACCAGTGTGAATCCAAAGGTTTCCCATGACATCACAGCCAATTTGTTTCCCATGACATCACAGCCAATTTCCACCTGCATGATGGAACATTTTAACATAGAATTGACCTCCCATTACAAAATCAATCATTTTAACATAGAAGTGACATATATAGTAGAAGTTCACAATGTCTCTGAATCTTCTATCTTCATAATTTACTCAAATTTTATGGAATTCCCGAACAATACATGTGATATATTCTTGAAATAAAAATTTTATTTACATTTTTATTAATGTTTAAGAAAGTCAATTTTTTCGTTTGTTTGTTTTTTAAATCTAAGAGAATCGGTAACTGGTGATAGTTATCTTGAACAGACCCATGATCAAATCTAACTAGCTGCCACTATATACCTAGTCTACGTGCTTGCAAGTTGCACAATAGCAGGAAACTTATGCCTCAACAAGAGCCGAGACGTCCACTATGGGGTCGCCTACTCTTTTAGCCAAGACACAACGGGTCATAAATATACTCAATGAAATTTGTACCCTCATATTGCGAGTTACACCCTGGAAACCGTTGAACCTCATATCACTATATATATAAAAAACGTCAATTTGTTTACCATATATCTTTAGCCAGAATTGGAGGTAACAATATGTGTACGTTTACTTGTGAAATAGCACATAATATTGCATAAACCATTACCATGACGATATTGACATTTTCCAAGTTCAAAGGCTCAATCTCGACACACAACAACCATGAGAATCAAATAATTAATTTTCCATTTAATAAAAATAATATAATAATGAAGTTTTGGGGAAAATCTTTCCATAGTAAGTAGATTGACACGCAACTATCAGAATCAAGTAATTAATATTTGGTTTATAAATAAAAATAATATAATAATGAAGTTGGGGAAGAATGTCTCTATAGTCCGAATAATAAATTATTATCTTTAACATTTATAAATTATTTAAATTCAAATTCAAAAGCTCAATATTCATATACACTAATAATTGAATAATAATTTTTAATTAATATAGATAATTACTTAATAATGAAAAATTTAGTAAAAATGGCTACATAATCTCAATCACTCTAATCAACTCATACACTTGTCACAACCTAGCTAAATATTAAAATAATTACTTAATAATGAAATATTTAGTAAAAATGGCTACATAATCTCAATCACTCTAACCAACTCATACACATGTCACAACCTAGCTAAATATTAAAACAAAACAATAATAGCGAATTCCCAACTTAAACACTCATTCCTAATTCCCAACCAAAATTACAAGATAATGGTACTTGTACTCCTTGATATACGCTCAAGGAACCTCAACTATTTTATTGTCATTGTAGACACCCTCCTTTCCAATGGGGTATCACACGAACATCCCTCTGTATCCTAAAAGGTCCCTTAAGGAGTTTAGACTTATTATTTACGTGTAAGAGGAATTCCAATTCAATTTGTTTGGTTAGGAATAGTGCTAATGGTGAGGCAGTGAGGAAAACAATATTCTCAATTCCATGATTTTTTTAGTAATGCCATGTTTTTCAAAGTTAGCATGAAATTTTTTGTGGTTTTTTTTTTATCATCATGTCAATATGTCAATTAACTTAATGGGGAAATATAATTTTTTATTTTCCTCAAAATGGTGTTAGAAAGAATAAGTAATAAATAAAAGTTTAGTTTAATCTAAAATGATTTGAACTTATTCAACACTCTTTAAAATGGAGAAAATTTGTGTAGTGTAACAATGAATGTTGAAAAAATTTCCCAAAACATATTCTATTTTGTTAAAATGTTTTTATATATCAAAATTTGATATTTTTCACAACCACTAACATATATTTTCAATGCAAATATTTTCTTTTTATTTTTATTTTTTAACATAACATATAATTAAAACAAGAAATGTCTTATTATATGGAAACTCTTTTTTCCCTAATTTTTTTATAACATAAAGACATTTTAAAGAATATTTTTTAGGGGATTTTATTTTCATTTATTAATTGTTAATTCTTTAAATTTTTAATTAGCTAATATTATAATTTCAAAAAAATTATTTATTTTTTTGAAATTAACATTTCAATCCATAAAATTTGGAAAATTAATCCTCTTACTTCTTAAAAAACCAAATTTTAAGATTATATATTAATATATACTTAATTGCTATTAGATTAAAAGATAGTTTTCCACATGCTTTTTGCTTGCTACATTTTAAGGTCTTGTGAAATCCCTAGAGACTTTCACTATGATCACACCAACTAGTTATATGAGACATCTCTTTTTTCTCATGAAATTTGACCAAAACTTAAAATCAATGGGTTGCAGAGTTAAAGATGTGATTTTTGAAAGGGATCATTATCATTATGGACTCACTAAGAGTGCCTTCCAACCACCTCCACTATGTACAATTGTAATCACACTACTAGTACGTTCCAGCCACCATCCTTACGTACTGGAAAGTATTATTTTGTTACACTATGTTGGAAATTGTCAGTTTTTTTTGCTACTTTTCCACGTCAGTACAATCCATGTTTTCACATAACACAGACAACCATCTATAGAGCTTTATAGTTGTCTATAAATTGTTCTATTCATTTTACTTATTTGCAGTGTTATTTGTTCTTTTCCATTTTGAATATGCATAATATGTTGGAATATTAATTCATACTTGTCTTAGTTGTGACTTTCTATGTAAAGAGTCTATTCCTATTCTATATGAGTGGTTTCCCTAGTTTGGTGTGTGGTTGAAATATTCTCTCAACCAACAAATTGTGTGTCCAAGATAGTTTTCCTATCTTGAGACAATACTACTGTATATATGTAATATCATATTTGATTAATTAATGTGAAGATAGTTTGCGCTATCGATTTTTTATCATGGTATCAGAGATCTGAGGACCTAGACCCTCCTGGGCTTGGCCCGTCCTAGGTTGAGGAAATAAAATAATATATTTTTTTGTTTTAATCTTTTGTTTGTCCATCGGATATCTGCCTGTGAGAATCGATCACTTTTCCAGAAAAGACCTGCATTCAAAGTAAGAAGGTTTGTTGATATGTCCTCAGGCGTTGTGATTGCAGCAACAATTAGAATTGTAAAGAGGCAGTGATAAATGGAAGATTCGATATCATTTCCTGTCAGAGTGATGAGGGCTTGTTGAACAACCCAGAAGGTGTGGCGTGGAGTGGAGAGAGGTGGATTTTTTCGCGGGTCCGATACCTGAAACCCAACCACTGCAGTTCAGTTGGCGGATCCTGGTAGATTGTTTAGCCGTAGAGCTCTATTGAGATTGTTACTGATTCCTCCCGCTATTGTGTATTGAATATTGAAGATGGCAAAGACAAACATGCCTTCATTGGCCTCAGATTTATGGAGAGGAACGAGGCTTTCGACTTCAATGGTGCCCTTTTTGATCACGAGAAGTATATCAGGAGGGAGTAGGAGAAGGAGAAGGGCGAAGAGAACAAGGATGGAAAAATTTTAATTCACCTTGTTGTTAACCAGAGGTTAAAGGAAGGTGAGACTATCAATATAAATGTCAAGAATAAAGCATCTATAGGTACAGGCATGCTTTTAGCTGCAGGATTAGTAGGGAGTGTCTCAAGCACGGACAGACAAAAAGCATCTCTTGCCCCTCCGCAGGGGAGTGGGAGAATCAGGTCCCCTCTACCTCCCCCACCTAATGATATAGAATGACAGCCAAAATTAGCTCTACGATGATTTCCAACCCAATTCAAAGCACTGGATCAAAGTTTTCAAGGGACACTTCCAGGCATAATGTTGATCTCTTATTAGATATTTCTCAGCTTGAAGATCTCACCAGATGTATTTCAGCTCAATTCTTATGGAAGAGATCCAAGTTGTTTTGGATGGCCGGGTGAATTCTAGGCCTTCTGTCAATGGGGATGCAACCATGGCACTTCCCGAACCTTGGGAGTTTGTGTTTTTTCTACCTTATGCATAGTGCTATGGAGGCCATCAGTTTGAAATGGGGGCAGGTCAGCTTGGTGATGGACGAGCCATAACACTTGGATCGCAGTTGGGTTCGAGTCTCTTCTGTAATTTATAAATGTTTTGGAATTAGAAGCATTGAGATTATCTAACTCAATGCAGTGTGTCTTTTTCTTGTTAGAATTAGCTACACTAAAAAATCACGCAAGTGAATCCAAGACAATTAAACGAGAAAAAGAAAGAAGAGACCAGAAGTGCAAAAAATATTTATTTTGTACAACGACACTGAAAATTAGGTGATGATGGACAATTAAGTTAAAGTTTGTGTGTGAGTTTATGGAATAGACTCACTAACATGATGTATTATGAGTCACATATATTAATTGTAAGCAAGTCTAGGATGTTTTGTAGCGGTCTTTATAATGCATGTACCTGATAACTCCAAAATTTGGAGTTGTGTTGTAAGCCTTGTAAGGCATGTGTACCCCCATATAGTTCTTGGTAATCTAAAAACCACTTTGTATTTGCAGTGTCGGTTTGTGGTAAGAAAGAAACCACATGCAAGAGTGAAGTGGCATAGACATTCCTGTTGGAATGGTTTACAGTTAGCCTAGAAAACCCTCGGCCTGGTTGAGTCAGGTCTTTGGTGAGCCTTAGTGGCTGGAGTGCCCTAGTGGCAGGTTTGTAGCCTAGAGTGGCTGGAGTGCCCTAGTGGTAGGTTTGTGCCCCAGAGTGGTTGGAGTGCCCTAGTAGCAAGGTTTGTAGCCCAGAGTGGCTAGAGTGCCTTCATGGCTTGGTTGAGCATTCATGGTTGTGTTGAGCCTTGGTGGCATGGTTGAGGGTGATCCATAAAACCCAGATCATGGTAACGGGTAATCCGATAAAACTTATTATGATATTAGAGGGGGATTTACAGGTACAAGTACATGTGTGCAGTTATAATGGTTGATAAAACCATGTATGTGAAGGACATCCTACAAGACTAGCAGTTGCAGCAATTAGCACCCATGCATTTCGGTGGATGGTTACTCTTTTATATGGACATCAACATATTATTTTGGTATGTTTGACCATAACTAGACTTTGCATATTGATATCAAGATAAGTACTCATTAAGGGGGTGTCTTGGAATATTAATTCCTACTTGTTTAAGTTGTGACTTACTATGTAAAAAGTCTGTTCCTGTTCTATATGAGTGATTTCCCTAGTTTGGTGTGTGGTTGAGATATTCTCCCAACCAACAAATTGTATGTCCATGATAGTTTTCCTATTTTTAGACAATACTCCTATATATATGTAATATCATATTTGATTAATTAATATAAAAATGATTTACAATATCAATTTTTATCATAATATTTTTCAATTAATATTTTAAAAATCTAAATTACTCCATTTATTATAAGAAACGAGCCTTAATTATAAAACTTCAAGGTTGTTGAAAGTGCACATCTATCTGCACTTTTACACAAGGATTTCCAGAACTGAGGATATTTAAATTATACCATTTTAAAATGATTAGATGCAAATAAGGTTTCTAAAGGAAGTTAGGGTTAAACATAGTTATGTATTAATATCGTACAAGTCATTTGAAACGAATAGAAGCGCGAAAGGTAATGGAGATACAATCAATAGAGTTTGAAATTTGTTATTCTATAAATACACGTATATGTTCTATGTTTATAAAACTATTTGAAAGTACAATATTTGGAGTTGATGACAACCAGCATATGGATGTGTTTAATTGATAAAACAGACAACTCTATTATTAACCTCCAAACAGAAGAACATAAGATTCAATCTCAAAACGTGATAAACTTATCAGAAAAAATACTTATTTTTTCCGAAGAAAAAAGCAAAACTTTTTATTAAGCATATAAAAAGTTTACATTCTGTTTGAGACTTTGAGCAGACCTGATGGCTCACATGATTGTTGTTTTGTTCTTCTTATAAGACAAGCAAAAATCTCAGTCCTTTTTGACTGATTGTGGATGATATGATATGTCCTGATACTGCTGAAAATAAAACTGACTAGACTTCCTCCCTTCAGGAGGCTTAAGTACAAATTATACTATGCATACTCCGGGGTCTCCTTCAGAGAAAGAAAACAACCCCTTACAAGATTGTATATAAAACTGTGAGACAAGCTGAAAACTGTACAAAAAGATTTTGGGTTTTCTGTTTGAAGTGCTCATGTTAAACGAAAATATAGAGAAAGCTGTAACAGAAAAAAACATTGTGCCCATGAAACTGCTGACAAAAAGAAAAGACGAGCCTCGTTCACTGTGGAGGAGCAAAAGGGGGCTGTTGGGAAGTGGATGACTGCCCCTGTCTGATTTCTACTATTGACCAGCTGCCCATATCTTGCTGTAAACCAGCCTTAGAAAGCTGGTCTGCTTCCTCGTTTTTGTCCCTGTAGATGTGGCAAATGGTAAAACTGTTAAAAGATGACTTTAAAAACATAATTTCTTCTACAAGAGTCTTCAGAATCTGGTTTTGACATGATGCATTCCCATTAACCCATTTTATGACATTCAGAGAGTCTCCGAAGATTTGAATTGTGAAGATGTTTCTTTGAAGTAACCAGCAAAGGAGAAGGCGCAAGGCAGACAGCTCAGCATAATTGTTTGTACCAGGTCCTAGCCCTACAGATGCTTTTAAAGAGTGATCAGGATTCAAGTGAATGCACAGTCCTGCTCCAGCCTTGTTATTCTGGGATGCTCCGTCAAAATAGGCCCAAGGAATGCCCTCCAAGATAGTAACAGGCTTTTGATTCTTTTGAGGATTTTTAGCTTCAGGGATCGGGATGGCAGAGTATATGGCAGCACAATTGATAGCTATGGCGGATGTGGGAGTGTCCTTGTCTTGAAACAAGCTTTTGTTTCTTGCTAACCATACACCCCAAAAGAATATAAGAGGCAGATTTCTCATGTTTCCCTCCGGATAGTTTTGCCACCATTTCCTCCAAGCTTCTTCCAAAGGATCTAGTCCCCACTGTACCTTTACATTAAGCAAGCAGGTTAACTCCTCCCAAATTTTTAGAGAGACTACACAAGCTGTAAAGAGATGGCTTATTGATTCCTCTTCAGACTTGCATAAGGGGCACCTCCCAGGCCCAACTAAGTATCTGGCTTGTAAAATGTCCCAAGTTGGGACTTTTCTTTTTAGCATGCACCATAGGAAAATCCTGGCCTTAGCTGGGCATTTTAATTTCCATATGTTTTTCGCCCACCAATCTGGTATTCCCCAACCTTTCTTTTTCATTAAGAAGGTATATCCATCTTTTGGGGAATATTCACCTGTTTTTCCTTGCGCCCAAATCAACAGATCAGGTTCGTTTTTAAGCCTGACATTTGAACGATGCAGTTCTTGGATGTAAGAAACCCATTCGTTCTTCCATCTGATATTTATTCCTAAGTCTTCATCATTCTTCCAAGCCTGACCCCATATGGTAGAGTGGCCTACTTTCTCCACCTGATTTAAAGTTGAAATTCCTTTACTATCAAGATGTCTGAGAAAGCCAGGTGACAAGGCAAAAGCTTCATTACAACCTACCCAGGGGTCCCTACCAATTCTAATATGTCTTCCATCTCCCACTTTCCATGCCAAACCTTGTTCAATCACAGAGAAAGCCTCCACCGTGGCCTTCCAGATGACTGAGATATTCTTCTTTTTCTTATCTTGGCTCCGAATCCAATCTTCCAAAGGAACTGGATCAATGTACTTCCTTTTAACCACCCTTGTCCAAAGATTCTCCATCGAGATTAATCTCCAGCCTGATTTAGCTGCCAGGGAAAGACTGAACTCAGGGAGCCTTTTTATTCCCCATCCTCCCCAATCTTTTGGTCTGGCCACCTTATCCCATGCCACCCAGGGTAAGACGGAGGATTCTTTTGATCCTGCCCATAGAAATCTGCAGCAGATTCTTCTGATTTTCTCCATCACTCCTTTGGGGACCCAGGTTAAAGCTGCCCAGTATACTGGAATGGCTAACAATACAGATTTGATGAGGGTCAATCTGCCAGCTCTGGAGAGCCACTTGAAACTCCAATGAGAAATTCTGGCTTCTAGCTTTGCTATGAGCCAGTTCCAATCCTCTTTCTTATAAGCTGCCGGCTTTAGCCAAAACCCCAGATATTTGAAAGGGGAGTCCAGTGGCTGATGGTGGAAGGGAAAAAGATTAGTCATCATGGATCTTTCTCTTCTGTCAAGATCTGCCACACAAACTTGAGATTTCCTAGAGTTTATCTGCATTCCAGTAGCTTTCAGAAATAGATCGAAAATGCATTTTAACTCCTTAAGTTCATTATAAGATCCATTAGTGAAAATCAAAATATCATCGACAAAAAGCAGGTGAGTGATAAAAAGATTAATTGCTACCTCTATACCTTTTACCTTCTCCTCTCTTCTAGCTTTGTGAATCAATCTGCTTAGCCCTTCTGCCACTAGAAGAAACAGGAGAGGAGATAAAGGACAGCCTTGCCTGAGGCCTCTTTGGCTATTGAAAAAAGGGGAGGCTGCTCCATTGATCAGAACAACAAAACTGACATTTGTGATACAGCCCATTATCCAGCTGATAAAAGAATAGTTGAAGCCCAAATGTGTAAGCAGCATCCGGAGATAGAGCCAGTTAATTCGTTCATATGCTTTGGAGAGATCTATTTTAAGTACCGCACCCTTCTTTTTCTTTTGTCTGACACTGTGAATTACCTCCTGGGCTACTCCAATGGCTTCATGAATTTGTCTTCCATCCAAAAAACCAAATTGTTCCATTGAGATGTTTCTTGACAGGATAGGAACAATTCTGATAGCTATCACCTTAGCAATGATTTTATAAATACAATTACACAAGGAGATCGGTCTGAAGTCTTCAAAGTTCTCCGGATCATCCTTCTTTGGTATGAGAGCAATAAAAGTTGAATTAAAAGGCCTGTAGACTTCTCCTTTCTGTCTTGATTCTTCTACTACATCAGTAATTTCAGAGCCTATTTGGTCAAAGAAGGAGAGAAAGAGTTCAATAGTCCAGCCATCAGGTCCTGGACTTTTGTCTTTGGCCATATGTTTCATAGCAGCTTCAACCTCCTCCTTGGAAACAGGGATTGATAGCTCTTCTGCTTCTTCCTCCTCAACGAATCTTGGGAAACATTGAGCTGTTCTAATGACTTCTGCTATGGTGGCCTCTCCCGGATCTGAGAAAATTTTCTGGAAGTGTCTCTGTCCTAAACCAGAGAGATCTGAGAAAGAACTGGCCTCCCTTCCTTCTTCATCTTTAAGGCTCCAAATGGTATTTACAGATTTTCTTCCTTTTGCATAGTTGTGAAAAAAACTAGTATTTTCATCTCCTGATTTTAGCCATATTGCCCTACTCTTAAGCCTCCATTCTTCTTCCTTGTCCAAGAGGATTTGGTTTTGAAGCTTCTCCAGATGAAGGATTCTGTCCTTTGAAGCCTGCGAGATATATCCATCTTCCTCAATGCTCTCCAAATTCTTCAACTCCTCCCTGATTCTAAACAGCTCTTCATTCTGTTTCAATTTCCTGTCCTTTGCCTAGGATATTGTCGCTTTCTTCAATCTTTTGAGATTCTCCATGAACAGGAAGCTCTTTTCCTCTCTTGCATTTCTGTCCGGATGGATCCACGTTTCCTTAAAGAGATTATTGAAAGATGGATCTTGAAGCCATGAGGAATTGAATTTAAAGGGGGCAGGAGGCTTAGGGGGAGGGAAAGAGAGATCCAAAAAAATAGGGAAGTGATCTGAGTTGCCTATCTCCTCAACCCACTGCCTGAGTATAGGAGCTTTAGAGATTAGGTCCTCAGATAGAAGAAAACGATCTAATCTTTTGGCGATCCGATCCTCCCCTGCTCTTCTGTTCCTCCAGGTTGGCTTGAGTTTGATCGGGGAAGGATCTATGAGGTTGTTTTCCAAGAGGAGATTGAGGAAGAAATCCGACAGAGGGTCTTCCCTAGCTGATGGACCCCATGCCTCTGCTCTGCCTATAGAGAAGTTTAGATCACCCCCCACAATCGACAGAGAAGACTTCATCAAAGATTTTGTCATCAAATCATCCCAGAAAATCTCCCTTCCTTGACAAGGGCCATAAATGTTTACAATTGAAATGGGGTGGGAGAAATCAGGAGAAATAACCTCCATGCCCATAACTTGCTTCATCCCCCATTGATTAATGACCTTAATTCGTCCTTCTTTAAACCCAATTGCTAGACCCCCCGAGTGGCCTGATGAATCTATTGCGGAAAAGGTCCATCCTGGCAGGAGAGCCTTTAGCATTGTTTCTACCTCAGTAGCTTTCCCCAACGTTTCTTGCAGAAAAAGAATGTCAGCTTTTGAATTAAGGATCCAATCTCTCAGGGCCAATTTTTTAGGTTTACTGGCCAAACCTCTACAGTTCCAGGATGACATAATCATTTGATAACAAAATCAGGGGTCTGCACTGCTCTAAGAACCCCGGGGATAGAGTATTGTTTTCCATCAGCTACGTCCAACTTGGCTTTAAGTTTTGCCTTAGAAAGGTCCGATTTTCTACCTCTCTTGTTTTTGGCATAACCCTGAGAGGTCGACTGTCCTAAGCCTCCAACTACATCCGACATCCCAGACTTTCCTCCCATAGATCTAAGGTTATAGGGGCACGGGGTGTGAGGAACTGGGGGAGCAAGAGGGGGCCACATATCTTCACAATTCAAATCAAGAGACGACATGGCAGCCGAAATAGAGTCTACATCAGGAGAGGTCTTTGCAGGGACCATGTTCTCGTTTATGCCTATGTTATGAGAGGGATTGTTTGAAGGCGAAACATGCAAAGAAACTGAATCATGCTCAGGAATTTTAAGAGAAGAAAGAGGGGGACCTGAGCACATACCCTTTTCAGGATCGCTGAGAGGATTTTGTTCCGCGGATGCGACCTTTGCGTTCTCCTCCTCTGCTTCCGCCGTATGCGATTCAGGGATCTGTGCCGCCTCTTGGATATGGGGGTCTTCAGACACTGGCTCTTTCAGAGTCTCCTCAATCTCCATTTCTTCTGTTGCCTGCTTCACCATGTCTTCTTTCTCCTGAGGAGCTTGAGTGTGATTGAAAACTGGTTCTCTGAAAACTGAGGTCCTCCGAAAGCGTCTCCTTCTCCTGAACAGCGGACAATCCTTTGCAAGGTGCCCATACTCATGACAGCGGTGGCATCTAAAGGGCAAGTGCTCGTAATCCAAAATCTGTTCGAACACATAATCTTTGTATTGTAAATTGATTTTTTGGGCCAGACCTCTGCTCGGATTGAGGCTTACCAGAATGCGGGCCATCGCTCTGTTCTTCGTCTCCAGAAATGACATATCTGCTTCCAAGAAGGACCCCAGTCTGTTTCCGATGGCTTTGAACACAGCTTCTGTCCATAGAAACGAGGGGAGACCCGGGGCTCTCACCCATACCGGAAACACATCAGTTTTCTCTTTGATAGCATCAAAAAGGGGGCTCCATTTTTTCAACAGAACCGGAATGTTCCCTATATTCCAGTTTCGTTCAAGCACCCACTCTGCCGCCTCCTTATCCTCGAACCGGAACTTGAACCACCCTTTCGCTAAGCATTGAGCCTCGAACCGAAGAGGTCTGTCAGAGACGAAACGATGTTCACCCCAAGCTTGAAGAAATTCCGACGAAAGTTTCTTACCTCTCGCCCTTCCGACTAGGGTGCATTCTGCAACTGCTAGGGTTTCTTCTATAGAGACCTCCATACCTAAGACTAAGTTCCCTTCAAGCTCCTGAGATCCAATTGGCCTTTGGGGTTTTCGTTTCTCCCCTTTTTTCCTTAACTCTTCCGCAGAGGCCCTAGTTTCCCCGCGACCATCGATCCATTTTGGTTCCTCTTGTGTCGTATCCGCAGGGAAATCTACCTCCGGCTGTGTCTGAACATGAGCAGAGAAAACGGGATCGGGGGTTCCTGAAAAAAGATGACCAGTCGTCGCACCATCGAGACCTCCCCGCTCTCCCACTAGGCTGTCAGATTGGCCTACGAAACCTCCTGCAGAGCTTTCTTTTGGAAAAGGGGATTCTCTTTGCAAAGAAACCCTAGAAAGCGGAGGAAACCCTCCAGAACCCCTTGTTATGCCGAAGCCTGAAGAGAGCCCCAAATTTGCAATGTCTTCAAAACCCTTTGATGGAAAATTCTGGCTTGTTACTGATTTTCCCTTTGTATCAGAAGAAAGAGCACCTACTGTCGACCCATCCGCCGCATTCTCCCTAACCACCTGCTTGTAAGAAGCCGGGTTTCGAAATCTAGAGGCTTCTCTGCCGGAATCCTTGCTTTGATGCTGAAGGGATGGTTTTACCTCCTGTGAAAAAGACTCCAGCCTCGACAACTCGAATGCTCCAAAATACTGCTCCACATTTTGAACTGTGGGTTCCTTCCCCCACATTGAGAGAATATCTTCCAATTCCGGGTCCAGATCCACCAATTCGTTGGGATTAACCATGGTTAGGGGAGCCGTTCCGAGAAAAGCGACAGCAAACAGTCAAAGTGACAGGCGCCCTTACCCTAATCTCTTGAAAACGAAATAAACGGAAGTTTTGCAGCTTCTGTGATGGTATTTTCTCCTAACTAATCGCTTAAGCCAAACAACGCCAACCTCCAGCTGCCAGTCATCTGGGATATGCTTTCCTGCGCCTTCACCTGTTCACGGAAAACGACTGCAAACTTCCTACCCGTGACCTGAACGCGGTTCCGCCCGTAACCCTCGCCTCCAAACCCTAGCCATCTCCAATGTTTAACACATTCAAAGGTTCAACTTTGTATTTGTTGCAAGCACATTTTCCACCTAAAATAATCAATGACATGCATTTCAGAAAAAATACTTATGCGTCAAACTAAATTTTAAATATATTACATTATGATCTTTTGCTGGTAAATATATATTTACATTGATAGGAGACCGCTATTAGAGCTATTAGAAACCTCTACTAAATGTTTGTAAATTAATATTTTTTAATTAAAAAATATATTTTATGCTTTAATATTAAAGATAATGATTTATTTTCATCACCTCTTTTATATTAATGAATATAATTTTATTAATAATTTCTTTTTTTCTAAATCCATATTTTATATTTTCACATTTATCTAAAATTATTCTACAACTTATCACCAGTTCAATAAAAAAATACAACACTATAATTAAACATTTCCCAACTAGATTTAGAACATAAATAAAGATCAAAATAAATAAAAATCATGGTCTATATGTAATATCAAATTACGACAACCACGTGTTCAATTTCATGTACATTATTTGAATCTGTTTCGACTTAACAAGGTGTTCCGATTCGTTTACTAGTGTGCAGATTACCAGGTTTGCCTTTAATGCCAAATGTGTGCATTGTCTAAGTTTAAATTTAATACCCATGTGGATGGATTACCATGTGGGTGGATTAGTAGCAAAATCCAAGTAACCTTATCTTTATTGGTTTGGTTTAGTTTGGTTTGTCTTTTTGGTTTTTTTACTATCACGATTAGTATATGACTGTAAAATAAATATATAATTAGAAATATAATCTACAATTTAGGTGGCCAAAAACACAAGTAGACACATAAAACAAGTAAAATACTTGGACCAAAATACTAGTAGACACATAAAGCAAGTAAAACATCTATAACTATGCTCGTCATCCGAAGTAGTGGAAGGAGGAGGAAGAGGATGGAAGGAATACTCGACGCGTTCTTCGAAGTGGGCCATCCATGACTCCAACTTCTCCACCTTCTCGGATAATGGATTTTGGCCTCGCTAGACCACCACTACGCGCTCTCGGACATGGCACCAAAAATAATGCATTTTGTTAAATGTGGAAATAAGCTTTGCATGCTCCTCCTTCCGCACCCGCCACGAGGTTTCTAGGCATTCTAGTACTGACTGAATCAAATCTCAACAGTTTTCCAAACAACATTGATGTTCTTGTCTATGTCTGCGCTTTGAACAAATCATCTCCCTCCGTCTACATGTGCCTCTATTGCACATCCCTCCACCCCACTACTGAGTCTACGAGTTGCAACGCCCACGACATGTCGCCGAGCCACCATGACCACAACCACCGTGAGCCCCCTAGACCACCTGACCCAAACTACCAACATTTCTACCGCCCCGGGCAAAGCCAGTGGTTGCCACTTCCACCTGCGAGGGAGACTCCTAGCCCCCCTGACCATCCGACTTGTGTGTCGATTAGGAATAAGAATGGGCAATGTGAGGTACTAGGGGCATTACGATAGAACTGACACCACCGTGAAGGGAAAAAGCTAACCAGCAAAATACTACACCAACTAAAACTTCAACTGCAAAGAATCGCCCCATCCATGTTGGCAGGATCACAGACAACCAACCCAGGAGAAGATCAGGGAACCACAATTTCCAACTGACCACAGGGAGCTGGACCCACAATTCGTCGTCCCCGACCATTTGTAAGATGACCACTGACCATACCACCCAAACTCCAACACACTCATGCCACAGACGCTGCTTAACCTCGCAGAACCCCGAGAAAGAACTGTTGAGGTGGCGAACCAAATTTTTCCCCGACGTAGAGGAGAACCCACCCACCAACAAGAGGACCTTCAAATGAGTTTCGGAACTAGAGACCCAAATCCTCTCCTGCTAAAAAAAACCAAAGACAACACACTAACAAGGAAATTACATAAGTTACTGCCTCAGAAGCTAGGGAGAGGATGTCAGCAATGAAGTCGCCACCTTTCCGAGACAAGGTGCCCTCTACACTGTCTAATCATGTGCCCAAAACTCGAGCTGCTATCTATAAAACGATACCATGCCCATACTGCTTGGTAGAAGACCACACCACCCTCTATAAACTTTCAACGATCACCTCCTCCGGCTCGCTTCGAGATTGACAGAGGTTTCATAGAAATAATAATAACGCCTCCCGTACACAAAATGTCGTGAGAAGACGAGGAAGTCGATCCTTAATCATATTTCAATTTAATGTATTTTAAGTTTTAATTATTAGTTAATTATTTTTAAAGATATAAGCACTAACCCTAATTAATTTTAGATTTTATTAAATATTTGGATTATCATCATTTAATTTAACTAAATTGATTTAAACCAGTTATAAATATTTATTAATATTAATATGTTAGTTTTAATTATTAAAATCATTCATATTGATATATATATATAGACACATTCGTAATCATTAAACCCCATGAAAATTAATGTAAATGTGTATGTGACTTTTCTACTTAAAACATTACACATTCTTGATTATTAAACCACTTAACCGATTCCAACAATTACTCAAAATAATTGTATAATTTTGCAACAACATGCTTGTACATGATTTGATTTGATAGAGATTGATTTTATGATATTTGGAAGTTATGAAATATCGTTTATTAAAGCTCGGAAAATTAATCACCACTCTATAGAAAACCTACGAATTCGAAGAAAACAAATCAAAGGGATGGAGCCCTTTATTTTATTAAATTAGTAAGAAAATCGTGACAACGAATTAAAAATTAAAAGTAAAATTTATTTAGTCGTGTCCACAGATTAAAAGTAAAATTTATTTAGTCATGTCCACAGGACCGAATCAATCATGTACTATATCTGAATTTGACAATGATCCCTGCCCCACCCAAAAAGAATTGTCAGGTCCCGTCTCGTGGACCAACTGCATAGCATAATTGAATGCTATTAAAATAAAATAAGATAAAAAAAATTTAATGATTCTTTAAAAGTGGTGCGACTTTTTGGAGATTCCGGTGACGGAATCCGGCGGAAGAAATTGAGATTAAATCATGATTTGTTTTCGTTAAAATGGTTTTTTAACTGCATATTTGGATTCAGCGCCCTGAAAAACCCCTGGGACGCTTTGATTGTGCAGAAACTAGCTATCAAACTTGGGATTCCAATAAATCGCTACCAGATTTTCACTGGAAAAACCCGCCGGAAAAGCTTTCAAAAAGTCGCGTTATAGACAACTGGGACAATTTTTAGCCCACCCAAAAAGAATTGTCAGGTCCCGTCTCCTGGACCAACTGCATAACATAATTGAATGCTATTAAAATAAGATAAAAAAATATTTAATGATTCTTTAAAAGTTGTGCGACAATTTTTAGCCCAAGGATCCTCAAAATAATTTATTAACAATATTGAAATAGCAGATTTTGACTTTTATCGAGGGTATCTTGAAAATATTTTCCTCATAATATATAAGATGATATAATTCAGCTTTGGTCTATTCTTCTAAGTTCATACCAAAAAACGAAAAAACAATTCAAATCAGATTATATTTATAAAAACCATTATTAAATTTTTTAACATTGACTATGAGTATGAGTATGAATTTTAATGATCAATATTTGGTATTTTTTAAAGTGGAAATGAAGCTGCTTTTTTTTTTTTTATACATATCAGGTTTATGAGAGGAGTTTTCAGTAAAAATTATATCATATTTTATTTGTTTTTTTTAAATCATAAATTTAAAAATTATTTAAAATAAAATATACATATTTCTATAGATTTTAGTAATCAAATCATATTATTAGTATTACAATTATTTTTATTATTATTAACAATGATAAATTATTTCTCTCACATTTTTACAAACTTTTACAAATTTCTCTTAAATTTCTATGTAAAATGGATCCCATGTCTAGAAATAGTAATGTAGTAATGTCAAATGCAGAACACACACAGGATGCCTTTATTGTTTTAGAACCTGGCACATATTATCATTTATGGTAGGAGGGTTGCAATAGCACAAACAAAACAACAGGGCATAAGTTATAACACTTTGGGATATTTGCTAAATACTTAGGGTGGGAGGATTCACATGTCCATGGTGATGTGAAGAGCATCATTAACTGAGTTAAAGAATTTTCCCATTTCAATCCACCTATCTTATCCATCTGGATACGGTGCATAAAGACTCTATTAAGGACTTTCTAAAACATCTCATTTCAGCACATATACAGAGAATAAAATCAAATTGTTGATCTCCTTTTTAAGAGGGGTATTTCTAAAAATCCAAATAAATTCTTATTTACTAGCTATTTTAAAGATATTCTTGTAAATATTAGATGTATAAATTTTACATAGAAAGAATATCCAATTCTCTCCCAGAAATTTATTTTGAAAACTTTTGAATTTGATAGAATCCACAAGTCAAACAGATGGTGGGTATAGCTGTAACACCTATGTTGTTTGATAATGGATGTATAGAGTTCTAAGGTTTTATATGGGATGTATAGAGTTCTAAGGGATAGAGACAGTTAATATAAATGCTCTTAGAATAAAGCTTTAACAACATATGTATAGAGTGGGAAATACAGAAAAGGCACAGAATCGGGAGCAAACATGTTTAAATTACAGTTGAGATATAATGAATCTATGAGCTATATCTCGGAATATGTATTGTTATTATATTATCATGAAAAAAACACATTTTTTCCCTCTGAAAAATAAACCCAAAAAATTAAGCTTCATACAACATTTTAATTAATCAAACAAAAGTTATCTTCATCCCAAACAAATAAAATCCTAGATTTTAATTTATGCGTGCAAAGAGAGCTCAATCTGCATCCGAGGAGGCTACAAATCCATATGCATATATCCTTGATCTCATTCATTTTTCTCCGATATAGAAATGACAGAACTTACTAAATCATTCCTGGTTCTTGCGGAGATTGCGGGAAACCTTGGTGAGAGCTATCCAAACAAAGTCAAGGCAAATTCAAAGCGATTTACACATGCAGATCAGATGAATACTACTACGTCACAGGAGATCAAGAAATTCAGACGATGCGGCAGGCGTTGGGGTTCTCGTCGCTGAAGTAGTAAGTGTCGTGGCAGCAGTGATGGCAGCTTGTCGGAAGAATAACATAAGTCAGATTCGGTTGTGACGCCTCCTGCTTTTTTTCGGGCGGTTTTTTGTCATCGGGCTTTTTCTCGGGCTGCTTTTTGTCATCAGGCTTCTTCTCGGGTTCTTTAGAAGGTCCGACGCTGACCAATTCAGCGAATCCGATTTTTCTGAGACTAGCTGTCACGCACACCGGATCTGCGTCCCCAATTACAGTCATCTTCTTGTCCGTGTCATCAACCGCCACAGAGACCACACCTGCAATGGAGATCCACGGACCTGTTGGGATTTAGCACAAATTATTGCAACCCTAAAGCCCGGAAACCTAACTCCAGTACATAATAAATAAACGGGGACTTCACCTTGAATCCCTGCAACTGTCTTCATGGCTCTCCGTTTGCATTTTTCGCAATTTAGCTCCACTTTCAACACCATTTTCTGCAAAATCACAGGCATAATACAGGTCAAATAACTTGTTACAAGATAAAATGAGACATGAATAATTGCTAGCCTACCTGTGACATCTTTGACAGCTGCCGGGAAGTCGTAATACTGGAAACCTTGTCGACAAATCCCTTCACTTTCTGCAAGCGCCACTGTCAAAGAGGCCTCAAGAAATTAATCGCAGACCTGGAAACTCGCTCGCGATGTTAGCAAGTCCCTGATGTTCTGGAATGACAAGGGTGGCCGTTAAAGGGCTGAGGGATTTTATTTTGAGGAACTCTTCCTGAAGCGTAATGGGAAACGTGTCGCGCAGTTAATGTGAGCCAGTAATGCTCGGAAGCGCTTCCAAGTTCCTGGAAGGCGAACGGCGACACAAAACAATTTCTTTTTGATACCTTTTGTTTCGCGGAAATAAGTATAGCGCCCAATTTTCACGAAGAATCGAAATCTATATAAATATTTCACTATACTTTATTTAATTTATAGTGAAATAATAATATTATAATGAACTTCTATTTTATAGGTCAATTCTAGGTTTAAAATCCTATATTAAGATGATTGATTGTGGAATGGGAGGTCAATTCTATGTTAAAATGATTGATTGCGCAGTGGGCTGAGAGACCCATGTAAATCATGAGTGTGGAAATTGGCTATGATATAGGAAACCTTTGGATTCACATTTGGTAAATATCCATTAAGAATAATGAAAAATTTAATACATCTTCACATGAAATGGCTTTCGGTTAAAGCATGTTATAGAATCCGACGTACATTGGTGATGCATGGTAGTCAGGAATGGAAAACAGGTTATTATTAAAATATTCATGGAAGATATATTATTAAATCTATTTAGTAATTGAACTTTAACCCATTGTTAATTGACAGATTACATAACATTCAACCTTCATGTTGTGTAAATTATTTATATAAGGTGGTGTTGTTTTATTAAGAATACACATTTCTAGTTAAATTTAGTTAAAAGTTCTTCAATAAAATTGTTTGGTGAAAATGAATTTAGTATCATCAAAGACATTTGAGGCACCAAATATCATGAATCTTAAGGGCTAAAATTTGGATATTTTAAAATTTTCATCAAATTTTTTCAAAATATATCAAAATTTCTAATATTTTTTAAATTATAAATGTTTAAATCATTTTTTAATGATAAAAATAAATTCAACATCATCAAAAATAACTGAGCCACCCAATCTTGAATCTTAACAGGTATAACTTAGATTTTTAAAAATTTCCATCTAATATTTTCCAAAAAAAAAAAATCTAATATTTTTTAAATCAAAATTGTAACCTGATTTTGACCTGTTTAAACTACGCACATATTTGACCAAAATTACCATTCACATTGATTCTTCAATGAATGCTTGACCCATTACCGTGCATCAACTCTGGAACTTGCACTCCACGGAATTACCGCTGGCGTAGTAATTATGTCGGGCTTAGTGTATATTTTCACACGGTAATCCGAATCTCCTCAACCCAGATTCCAAACGCGTGAACGCCGAGGCGTCCAAAGTTGTATCGCTTAAAAAGCGATATCCTAAGAGAGGAGCTGCAGGAGTAGATGGTGATAGGGGTAGATGGTGATAGGGGGAGCTGGGAAGAATCGGTGAGTTTGAGTGGATTGTAGATTTCCAGAATATTTGGGAATCTATGGACATGGGTGCGGTCAAAAAATTGATCATGTCTATGTTCGTGGGATTTTTAAATATTCTAGAAATCTACAATCAACTTAAAAATAACCAAAAAAAACTGTAATTTCTCATAGAAACTCTTCTATGAAATAACTCTTCACTAAATTAACTCTATCGGTCAATTCAAACCAATGAAGGAAATAAAAAGACGGAACAGTGATTTGAGAGTTTTGACATGTGAATACATATAATATTAATTACAATATATTTAATAATTTAAATATATTAATTAGAGTTTATTAGTACATTAATTAAAGCTCATTAGTACTAACAAACCATATATACATTTTCAAATTATTAAATTACAAAAACTAACAAATACGTTTATGTTGTGCCTGCTCTTTAACCTAAATAATCATCCACACCCACTGCTATGTTCACTTAATATAAAATTGATTGTACATGTCGTAGTAAACCGTTTTCAGGAAGCAAAAAAAAAAAAAAATATATATATATATATATATATTTACTCTAATTTCCATTCATAAACGTAAATGAAAATTCTCAGACTTTTATCCAGTGCATTCAATAAAGAAGCTGATGTTCTATCAAAAGAGGGTCTCTCTATTCCAACTGGGGCGATTCTTTACATGCCATATATGTTCTCAGCGCTGAATGCGCTATAGTTTCTTTGAACTAAAGAAGCCGCAACCACATGACTCCACTACTGCCGCTGTAGATGTGCAGGGTCATCCTGTCAGGATCGAACTCGTGACCATACGTAACTGGGGTACTCGGATGAGTAAGTAATTTCGAAATTTATGGATGGTCACGTGTTCCTCTTAAAAGCTGTGTGAGGGGATAACAACCGCAAATTGTGGTATTGTGGGATATGGTACATGATTAAGTTGTGTATTAATGCAGTACAATATAAGGATTATCTTATCATATTAATAATTTATTGTTTTTTTAATAAATAAATAAAACAATTTTAAATATGAAAAAAATTAATATATAAGAATGTGTTGTTTTAGAAATTTAATAATATAATTTTTATTTGATATTTCTAGATTCGTTATGATTAAGTCAACAAAAATTTGTCAAATTCCAACTAAAAATTATTTAAGTGGTTATTACATTTTAAAGACTATTTTTTATTTAGGTGGTTATTACATCTAATCACAATTGACAATAGTTAGTTATGATTCACATTACATACATAATTAAAACATTTAACTAAAATAAATTCACTAATATACAAAAAAAGTAGCCATGTGATCTTGAATCCCAAGAAAAAAGCCATGTTGTTCCCGAACTATTTTTTATTAGTTAAAATTTGACTTTTACACGACCATTAACATTTTTTATCCTTAACAAAATGGAAAATTGTGTAATCCAACAAAAAGATAACATGGTGTTTTCTAGGCAATTTTTTGTTGGCATTATGAATTAGGTGTTATCCTTGATGGCAACCTACCTAATGAGTTGTTTTTATTTGATATTATAAATATATTTGTAGAAACATTATAGCATTAATGTTAAACATAGACCTTAATATAAACATAATTATAGGTTTACTAACATTAATAATCTTGGATTACTCGGATGCGGGTGCCACGCAGCATAAGGATAGCGCTCCACCTGCACCGCATGAGCAGCCTCATGTTTAATCCAGACTTTAACTACCCTCCGCCGCCCTGGATGGCAAGCGTGAGAGCTAAGGAGGGAAAGGATGGCAATTCATTGCCGAGGTCAGGCGCCATTAACCGTCGCAGAGAGGAGTTATGGCTTTCCAGTTTCGAGGCAAGCCAGCACAGTTTAAGTATGGCAGGCATTTGGAAGGTTTTGCATCGAACAAGGTTCGAATTGGGGATTTGGGCTTCAGAGCCTCCGGTTTCTGGGCGCAAAAGCGAGAATTCCCTCTGGTATCTGCAGGTGGAGAGCGAGCATCACAGGGAGGCGAAGTTGGTTTCACTCCATCATCGAACTTCAAGGAAGCCATGCCGCCGAGACAGAGGCTCATTAGTCGTCGAGGCACGGGACGAGGTGGATCCTCACGCCCCCCGGCTGCCAATCCATCTTCAAGGTGCTGCCGCTGTCTGTGCCACCGGGTGGCTGAAGCGAATCCCATCCAGTCGCAGCAATACATGGACGCCAGGACGCCGGATTCAAGTGCTGCTCCGCTACCCGCATTTGGTTCAGCGGTGTTCTCCTTCAGCGGTGCCCAAGGCAATTCCAACATTCAAGCTCACGTCTCAGTCCTATTCCTGGAGGAAGCGAAAGAAGAGATTGCGGAGCAACCCAGCACCCAAATTCACATTGCTGAAAGCTCCAGAGCAGCTGAGCAAAAGGCAGAAGCACAACCTGAGCCAGGGGCCGCTCCACCTTCATCTCAACCAGCGCCCGCTTCAGGCAAGGCTAAGTATGACTGGGGACCTCCCCCAGAAGGCGAATACTGGATTTATCCGGAGGACTCGGACGAATAATTGCCGGCTCAACCAAGCCCCTGCCCTCAGTCAATGTTCAGGTTTTTTTTGTAGACTGTCTCTCTTTTCGCAATTACACAATGTATGCCGTGAATGTTTATGTTTGGTCTCACAATTATGCTGTTTTGTGCATAACCATGCCCCTGTGAGGGATATTGCTGGAAAATTTCTTACTCTCATGCCCCTGCGTGGGTTAGTTAATTTTGTTTTTTCTGATCTTTTGGGCTTCCAGTTTCAGTCACAGAGCCCATGTCTGGGTGAATGGTTTTAATGGTGTCGCCCCTGCGTGGGTTTTCAGTTACTGGTCTCAATGGTGTCACCCTTGCATGGGCTCTCAGTCTAGATGAAGATTACCATCCTTCCAGAGCGCCACCCCTGGCCTCTGACGACTTGTTATCCTGATTGTAACTATTTTTTGCTGATACTGTAAATAATAGAAGTAGCTTAGTCTTTAATGATAAAAAAAAAAACATTAATAATCTTGGATTATAGAGATTGGGTTTAAAACATTGTGGAATTGTGTTCGGTGTTGTAATAATGTTATGATCGCTCATTTGATTTTATACAATGTGTATATGTGACATTTCTCTATGTATGTATGTTACTTTTAATTTTATTCAACATTAAATTGTTTTGTTGATATCAAATGTGTTTTTTTTACTGTTAGGTGATTTCATTGTTTGATCATGGATCCAACTATTTGGAGTTGTCTTCCATTCGAAATTCTTGAAATTGTCTTCCTTTGGCTCCCTTTATCGGTTGTGATAAAGTTTAGCACTGTTTGTTAGAAATGGAAGAATGCTTTGCAAAACTCTTGTTTCTTGTTACATTGCAAGCATGTCTCTACGAATGAATTTGGATTTCTGGTTCATTTCCTCAATAGTGAAGACAATTGTTTTTCTGCTTAATACCTTAATCAGAATGGGAACATATCTCAATTTCATTTGTGATTCATAGATTCAAGATACAGAGTAGAGTCTATTGTTGGAGCAATGGTGGTTTTATCCTTACCAAAAGAATGCTCCCATACACACAACTATTTGTAATTAATCCATTTGCAAAGGCATTTAAAAACATAGGGCCAATACGAATTGGAGACTGAGGATTCTTCTCATTATTGGAAAATGTAAGCAGCGAAAAATATCACTGGGTTGTTCTAAAACATATGTATGACATAATGCAGTGTAAATTTTATGTTTGCAACTACGGGTATGGCAAAGGGTTGCTGTTCCATTTGGTGGCACTTCAACCCCTAAGAATGTAGTGTTTTATAAAAGTAAATTGTTTTGGATTTGTCTAGACAAGGAGTATGAAGATTATCCTCGGTACGGGTATACAATCTACTGGTTTGATGTAATAAAAAATGAATGGGGTTTTTCATTTGTTACAATTGGTGACATATGATCTATGTCGTTAGCAATATACATGGATCAGTGGATATGCCTTGTCAATGATGGCTCCACTTCTGTATGGTCAACTGAAGAATTAGATCATTTCCAATTTGGTCAACCGTGTGTTGAACAAAAAATTGACTACTTCGAAGATGAAAGTTGTTGGAAGAAATTTCTATCGATATAAATAGCAAATGTCCTGGTTATCTTCCATTTCGAATAGTCCATAGTTTGGTTCTTATGTGCAACTCCAATGAAGTTCCTTTTCTATTGTATGACATGATGACTCACATATGTTTTCCATAATTCAACTAATGAACAAATGTCTCAGTTTTCATACCCAATGTTGGAGGATTACAATGATTTGATTGAGTATGGAAATGTTTTTGCAATTGCTCCCCGTATGGATTCTGTTGATGAGATTCCACCATTGGATATGGATATGGATTCTTAGGATATTAGTATTCTTAGGAGTTCCTATAAATATTACCATTCTTGTCTCTATACATACTATGGGTGTTTATGGTAATACTTTAAAATTATGTTTGTATCAATCTTTATGATTTAAAATATTTCATTTGTTTCCCCTAAAGTTTTCTTAATTACATGTAAATGTGTCTCGATGTTACGCATTTTTCTTTGTTTGTATAATTATAATTGCTGAGTTATGTTATACATGTTATTTGTACTTGCTTTTGTCATTGATTCTCAAACAATGTTATATGTTTATGTACATTTTAATATTTGCATTTATATTTTGATAGTACATAGTTCCAAGTCATATAATTCTTAGAGTATTGTGTGCCAATAGTATGGGTTTTCTTTTGATTCTAATATGATACATGTAAATTTAGACTTTTTTTGTTTAAGCCATTTGGATGAATTCATTTATGTTTTTAGCCATTTTGAAAAATTCGTTTTTGCTTTTAGCCATTTGGAAAAATCCTTATACATTTTGATAAGTTTATATGGCTGGAAAAAATAATAGATACACTTTTTATGTTTTTTTACGATTTCCAAAAGAAAACTTGTGCCTTTTTCATTCTTTTGTGTTTGTTTATATTAGATATTTGTTATGTTCCATGTTTATGATTCCATGATGAATATTTTATTATTCAGTGCAGACATGTCATCTAAAGGCACAAGAAAGCATACAAGAAAACAAAATTTGTCACCAGAATCACGTGAGAGGTCTAATGAAAGTCGTCGTTTACGGTATCAACAAAATAAGGATGCCATAAGTGAGCATAGGAGAGCTACATATCATAGAAAAACGAGTGAAGCCACTCTTGAAAATGATTTTATAATTCCTCATAATTATCATGCTATAGATGATATAATGGAAAGAACATTTCTTGTTGATAGTTCATTATCAGGATATGATCCTCGCAAGCATAATCTTGTTGTTCAATGCTCTCTTTGAAATGTTCATAACATTGGGGAAACATCTTGCAATCGGGAAGAACGAAATGTCAATAATGTGGATGAAAATGTCCACCCTAACCCTTCTGTGTGTCCAATTGCATGTTTTGATGGCCAAAGGTTGCAAAACATCCATGGTGGAGGTAATGATGACATTGTGTGTGATGATTTGGATGATAGTTTACTTGGCCATTTGTTTGATAATTTGAAGCCAGTTTCTCAAAACATCAGATCTTCCAATCTCGCTTCTCAAAGTAATGTGGTCCCAACAAGAGAATCAGTCATCGTTGATAGCATTTTGCGTGGAACAATGGAGGTAACACAATGATATTTTGAGTTTTTATGCAATAGTGGTTGTTTTATTACATTCCTATATTTACAAATTCTTGTTTACTAAACTTATAAGTTATTTTATTCTCTTGGAATAGGATACAACTCGTTTTAATAGAGGTCTGAAAACTAATTCCCAAACTGTTCCATCTACTAATCTTAGAAGTGAAGATGAAGCATGTCATAACCTTCCTATGCATTCTCCTAAATCAAATTGCCAAACTAATGTAAATTTTCAATTTTTTTGATTTTCTTTTCATTTTTTAAATTTCTAATTGGTTGGACATTGAATTTTATGGAATATTTTTTTTTCTTCAGACATGACACAGGTCATTTCAATAGAGGCATACAAATTAACTTCGTAAATGTTCCATATATTGATGTTAGAATTGAAGAGGAACCATCTCATAACGTTCATCCACATTGCCAAACAAATGTAAATGTTGAGTGCATTTGATATTTTTCTCATTTTAACATTTACTGTTGGTTGGAAATTGTATTTTGTAACCATTTATGGAGAAAACATGATTTCATCTCATTAGGTTGGAGAATTGGAATCCAAAACATCAAATTGTAAAACTAATGTAGATGTTCAATGTATTTGATTTGTTTTCCATTTTTGAATCTTTATTTGTTGGACATTTAGTTTTATAACGTATTTTATTTTTTTGAAACATGAAACAACTCATTTGAATAGAGGCATAGAAACTAACTCCCAAAATGTTCCATCCACTGATGTTAGAAGCCAAGAGAAATCATCTCATAACCCTCATCCACATCAAGACACAAATGTAAATTTTGAATGCATTTGATTCTTTTTCATTTTTTCATTTATAATTAGTTGGAAATTAAATTTTAAAATATTTTATGACAAAGAGACCTTTACATCCTCTCAGGTTCACGAAATGCAGACCATAAATTTGGAAATACCTTGTCATAGATTCATTCCACATGCTTCAAATTTGCGAAGGGAATCTCATGTTCCTGAAGATGAAGTACATTTTAGAAGAAATTTTACTCTTCCAAATGGTTTTCAACATGATATTATATTCATTTTGATGAAAACATGATTGTCGTGCATAAAAGATTTCGAGCAAAGATAGACAGCTTGTTAGTTCTCCAAACGTGTCACATTTGAAAAGAATAATATCCTAGAATCTAGGTTTTGAGAGATTCTCAAGGACCTGTTTAAATACGATGTAAGAGTGAAAGAGGAGACCATCGTTTTTGTCGATTTAATAACATGGATCCTGGTGAGCAACCTCATATTTTAAGAGTCCTTGCTCAAGTTGAATAAATTCTAATAACACGTGTGAATCCTATTTTGCAAGTGACACATGATCGAGGTGGGAAATATAAGTATAGTGGTCATACAATAAGCTTTCCTCAAGATATTTCTACAATTGTACAAAGTCTTCCCCAACATGTTGAAGATATTGAATTTTTAATTGTGAGGAGACATGTCGCTCAATCTAAATATTATGAATGTTATGTCAAAATAGCTCGAGTGATGGCTGCATTACTTTTCAAAATCCAACATGATAAATATTATCGAGATGTTGTAATTGACTATAGCTCAGTGAATTCTTTGCCTGAAAGATCAACAATTGTCTCCTCCGGGCTTAAATTTGTTGATTGTGATATTGAAGAATCTGAGATCAATGAAACTAATAATGAAGGGTTGCCTATTGAGTGTTTTCCCTCTCATCCTTCTTTTATTCCTCGCCTACCAAATGAACGAAGAGAAGTGGAAGAAATTAGAGCATTTCTTGATAATGTTGATTCTTCACATGTTCAAGACATGGATTGGCCAAATATTGGAACCTCTCCAGTGAATGAATATAATACAGAGGGGTTATTAGATATGGCGTTCCCAACATTGTTCCCCACTGGTGATGCTGATTGGTTGCAACCACATATTTGTATTGTTCAACTTCATGAGTATGCATTGCATCTTCTTAGGTGCTATGATCAGAGATTTGGGAGCCATCCTCGCTTTCGATATTACCTATTCAACATGATAATGCAGCATCGAAGCCAAGAAACTATTGTAGTTTTTGTAAAGAAACATTTACATGATAACTCACCTACAACAATTGAAGAGTTATGTCACCAACTATCTGATTTACCAGATAATAATTTGGCTGAGCATCTTATGCGGTTTGGTTCCTCTCTTAGAGGTACAAGGGCATATTGGACTAAGTTTCGAGTTGAATTAACTGACATGATTACTCAATTATGATATCCATCTTTATTTCTTACTTTGAGTGCAGCTGACACAAAGTTGCCAAAGTTGCATAACCTCATGCCCATACTTTCACATTCTCATTCTTTAAATGAGCATCATATGAAAATTGATAATGTTATCCAGTACCCTCATATTTTTGCCACATTTATGCACAATAGATTCAATATTTTTCAAGAGGAAGTTATCCAAAAATATCTTAAAGCTAAAGATTTCTGGTATAGGTTTGTGTTGTTGAATTTGTTTTCTATACTTTGTCAACTTTTATTATGATTCTATATATATTGTTTGTAGTAACTATATCTTCATTTTTTTCAAATATGAGTGACAGCATAGAGTTCTAGCACATATTCCTGGTTTCCTATGGTTAGAAGGCGAACCTGACATGGAAAGACTTGATTGGTCAAATGGTTCTAATGTACATCTTGCAAGGAGATTGTTTGACAAATATGTAACTACATGGAATCCACGTGACATACATCATCGCAACATAATGGTTCCACGAAGCCTCAATGATGACCCTTTCCTATTGAATATTGGTCATATTTTATCTTGAAATCCTCATAATGATTACGAAGAATTGTTAAACTGTGTCCAAAGGCACACAAAGTGTACTGTAGATTCTTGTTTGTGCAAAAAGGGCACTATTTTGACATGTCGGTACAATGCTCCATGGGATCTTTGTGATGAATCAAGATTGTTCATAGATGATCAAGGAAGAAAAAAATATGAGCCAGCAAGAAATGATGACAGACTTAATGTACATAACATTGACCTTCTAACAATGTGGTGTGCAAATGTTGATTGGCATCCAGTGCTTTCTCTCTAGCTGTCTTGAAATATATTGCTAAGTATGCATCAAAAGAAGAAAAAAGGTCTGAAATTTATCATTATATGTTAACTAGAATTTCAAATTCTATTGGCTCTGAGGATCCTGCTTTATGTGCATATGGAAGGTTTCTTTCATAAACGATTATTGACCATGACATTGGAGCACAAGAAACGTGCCATATGTTGCTTAAGCTACCTCTTGTTGTTGTAGTGGGAAATTTGTTTCCTTAAATGTTGGAAGAAAGGTTTTTAGGAAAATCTCAAGGGATGGCTTGCAATGTCCATTTGAAAATACTTTTTTTCAACATTATAAGAAGAGACCTTTTTTGCTTGAACATCTATCTTTGATAGAAACAACAAGATCTTGGACATTTGATAGCAATCATAAACAAGATCCATGGAAGCCTAGAGATGTTCATGTTATTGTTCAGGTCTAACCAAGGTTTTATTCTATCCTTGGTGAGGCTTCAAAGGAATTTGAAACCTTTTGCTAGACATAATTTCTCTTGTACAAGCCATTTCGGGACATTCCTACAGAAATTGACCTTTCAGCTAAAATTATTATTGAAAATTGGAGGAATTTTCGATATCGAGCATGGAATTTTGATCAAAATCTATCAATTATAGACAATATTAAAGATGAAGAAGATGGTGATTTTTCTAACCAAGAAACGAACCTTGAAGATGATTTTCAATAATGGAAGATTTTCTCCGCTTGGTTCCACCAAATGATGTGAATGTTTCTGATATTCTCACCCTTGGTCAAAGGGACATTGATACATCCTTTGACTCGGAAAGTACAACTATTTCTGATGATGTTGCAGAGGAAGCTATTAATTTTATAAGGAATGCAAAATCAAGGGGTGATATTTTTGACCTTTTAAACAGAACATTTCCATCTCCAGATTCTTTTTCAGAAAAACAACGAGATCCTTTTGAAATTGTTTTAAGGTCCTTTGTTGAATATGAGATTCGTGAAGCTCTTCTTATGATTGTTCAGGGCACTGCAGGTACTAGGAAGTCTTTCCTTATCCATTGCATTTTTGAAGCTCTTTCTAATTCGTCATGTAATGGAAGAAGCTCGTTACTTCTTCTTTCTCGAACAAGAATAGATGCTTTTAATATACATGCAAAAACAATACGCTCAGCCCTAAAAATTCTAATTAAAGGTATGAAACCACTATAGGGGCAGTCACTTGCAGTATTCCAAGAAGAAATGTGACATGTTAGATATATATTTATTGATGAAATGAGCTTTCTAGGATCAAGGTTGTTTATGCAGATAGATGCTCGATTACGAGAAGCATTTCCAAAGAGAAATAATTGTCCTTTTGGTGGCAGATTCATCGTCCTTGTGGATGACCTTGGTCAACTGTCTCTTGTGAGAGATAAACCTTTGTATGTAGGTAATACAACAGGGAAAGTCTTGTGGAACAAATTCAACATTGTTGTCACTCTTGACACAATATTTTGCCAACAAGGGAATAATTAGAAACAATCTTATTTTCGTAGAGTCCTCAATAACATAAGAAATGTAGAAATTATTCTTGAAGATCGAAAGTTTCTTATGTCACGGGTTGATATGAGGTTGCATCCTAGAGAAAGAGATTTATTTAATGCAACAATTCACATGTTTCCAACAAATAATTTGGTCTCCTTACATAATAGGCATATGTTAAAATCATTAAATTCTCCAATTGCACGATGTATTGTTGAGCATTCAAGGCATTCAAAAATCATTGGTGTTGATGATGATAGATTGCACCGTGGATTTTTTTTTGTGTCATGGTCAGCGTGTTATGTTGACATGTAATTTATGGGTTGAATTTGGCTTGGTGAATGGTGCACTTGGTTATGTTAAGGATATATTTTATACGCCTACATCTAAGCCACCTCAACTTTCAATGTTCACAACTGTTGTTTTTGATAAGTATGTTGGTGTTCCATTTGATGCAAGCAATCCAAACATTGTGCCTATTAGACCAGTGATAAGAGGAAATAAAAAACAAATTCCTTTGAAGATGGCATGGGCTCTTACAATCCACAAGTCACAGGGATTGACTTTAGAACGAGCATCAATTGATATCGAGAATAAAGAGCAGCAAGGCCTTACCTTCACAACCATATGAAGAGTGAAATCAATATATGGTTTACGCATTGCACCGCCTTTCTCTTTTCAACATTATGCCAAGATGAAATATAGTGCATATGTTACAATTAGGAAGAAAGAAGAGGAGTGATTGAAGTCCATATCGCTATGACATACAACTAATAACATTGTGACCTTCTTTATAGTATGTTTTTTGAATTGATTTTATTGTCCTCTTGATTTACTTTTAATATAATAATCATTTTCATATATTTATGATATTAATAAATTCATCATATTCATAGTAATATTTGAGAAATTTGTTTACATCGTTTTTCATGTTGTTCAATTTACTTTTTTTTTTAATTGCATATTGTTATTTTCTTTGCAACAGACCATTGAGACATAAACAAAGGGTTATATGAACCAATCATTCAAAATCATTTTTATAACTAGTTCATATTGATATTAATATTTTGGATTCATATTACATTATGAAATTCAAAAATGGAGGTTCTGAATATTGGCGATCACCATGGCCAATATTCATTTTTTGAATATTGGTCACTGTTTTATTCGATTTCCACGATTTTTTTGTATTGTATTGTGAAATGAGGCTTATATTTGTAGAAATTTTTATATCATTTGGTTCATGTAACACTAGATTGTTTTTTTTTCATGTAACATTATAACATTAAGTTTTCTAACATAAATACAAATGGGGTGTTATGTTATATATATATATGTGTGTGTGTGTGTGTGTGTGTGTGTGTGTGCGCGCGCGCGCGCACTTATTTATTTGTGCATGTCTTTATTGATTTTTCTTTTGTTTTTTTGTCTTTCAAATGTAGATATGGACAATAATGATGTCATCTATTATTCCAGAACAATGCACAATATTGTTGGAGCTATAAGTTTTCTTTTGTATCTTCGAAACAAGTTTGATAGAAAACATGGGTTCCATCCTGCTTTTATTGATGATCATATTCGTGTGCTAGATGAAATGAACACACATGTAAAATACCTGTTACATGTGCACTAGAGGGAGTCTCGAAAGAGAACAAGAAGGAATTGGTTGGAAAGCGTTAAGTATCATGATCATTATCCTATTGATTTGAAATGGTGCTACTTTTTTCATCGATCTGGTTGTGTTTTGGAAGAGGCCACTCCATAGACGACTTTTGATGGAGTGTTTGAAGTTAAATTTTGTAGTGGAATTATTTGATGTAAAGAAAAAAAAAATATAAAGACTCAATGTTCTTTCTGTGGGTGCAATGTTGGTGAAATTGGATTTTTTTTCTTGTTATTGCTTTTATGTAGAAAAATGTATATCTCTAGTCTTAAAATGTCCTATTACGTTATTCTTCTTTAAATCCAATGTGTGCAATTTAGATGTGTTTTTTGCATTTATGTTCCTTTTCTCTAATGGCAGTGTTACTATTTTTTTTCTCTTGCATTTCTGATTGTTGTGGTCTTTTCCGTGGATCCCTTCACTTTGTTCATGTCTTTCATAAATGAAGATATTGTTTACATTTATAATATTATTGTTGGGCTTTCATGTTCTAGCTATTTATATCAATATTCTTGAGATTTATACTATTAGTACTCATGTATTGATATCAACGTATTTATGGCTTAAAATTTATTTCTTGTTTATAATGTAGTGATATAAATTTGTTATTATTAATGTGACGATGATCTAACATGTTTTAATTATTTATAGTTTACAATGTGGTTCTTATATTGATTGTGGTTTATGTTTTTTATTATTGTTTTGTGTTATAACATTATTTATGTTTATAATATTAATGCCATGGATTTAGGGTTTAGGGGTTTTAAAATATTTAATATGAAATATATTCTCTCATTTTCAAAACCAATCATCGTGAGCGTTGTCAAACATTGCGTTATAACGAAGATTGTCTTAAGATGAAAACGATAATAAAAAATCGTGAATCATGGTCAACCATGGTCCAATGCCGCATTGGAACAAAGATTGTCTCAATATGAAAATCAACGATGGTTAAGGATGGTCATTGATATTTATTTTTCGATTTATAATATTTATCATGGGGTTTAAACAACTTGTATTTATAATATTAATCTATTGGGGTTAAAATATCAATACTTTCCATTTTTAATATTTATCCCTTGCATTTTTTGATCCCTTACGTTTACCCCTTGGGTTTACTAGTTCCTTGGGTTTATAAAATTAATAATCTCTTTGGTTTATTAATCCCTTGAGTTTAAAATATTAATTCTTAGGGTTTATTAATCTCTTTGGTTCTTATATTGGTTTGTTGGTTTTATTAATTCCCCGGGTTTATTAATCTTTTGTGTTTATAATATTATCTTGTTGGGTTTACTATTTCCTTGGGTTTATAATTTATTCCCTTTCATTTATTAATCCCCAATATTAAGGTTTAAATAATAGTCATAAGGTTTAATATTATTCCCTTACTTTTACAATGTTTATCCCTTCAATTTATTAACATGTTGCTTTCATAATATTAACAATCCCTAGGGTTTATTGATCCGTTAGGTTTATAATATTCATAGTCATGTTGGTTGATCAATCCGTTGGGTTTAAAATATTAATTCCTATGTTTTATTAATTCCTTCTATTTTTAATATTGACCTCTCTTCATTTTTTATCCCTTGTGTTTTTAATATTTTTCCTTTGGGTTTATTAATTCCTTAGGTTTATAATATCAAATGCTTGGGTTTCTTCGTTCTTCAAGTTTTTAATATTAATATTTCCTTTGGTTTATCATTTAATCCCTTGGTTTTGTGAATCCTCTGACCTTAAAATATTAATTCCTGGGTGTATTAATCATTTGGATTTTTAATATTAGCTCACTAGTTTTATTGATTCCTTGGGCATATTGATCCCTTGCATTTATTAATCATTTGTTCTTATAATGTTAATGACTTGGGTTTGTAATATTAATGATCCCTTCATTTTATAAAACCCCAATATTAAGGGTTAAATATTTGTCCAAATATTTATGATTATGTCAATATCACAATAGATTAATCTAATATGGAAATCAACCATGGTCAACCATGTCTATTTTAGGGTTTATAATAGGCATGTTAGGGTTTATATGTGTTGGGTTTATAATTTTTATCCCTTAGGTTTATTATTCCCTTGGGTTTATAATATCAATCCTTTCGGTTTATTGATCTAAGGGTTCATATTCCTAGGGTTTAATATTATTCAACAATGGCCAACAATAAACAACCATGTTTGACCATGATCAACAATTGTCCACTATCAATCACTTGGGTTTATTATTCGCCGGTCAATGATGGTTTATTATGAGGTCAACCATGGTCCCAACATGGAATTGTGATAAGGATTGTCTCAATATGAAAAAAAATGATGTTCAATCATGTTTATTTTAGTGTTTATAATATTTGTCTTAAGGTTTATATACGTTGGGTTTATAATATTAGTCCCTTGGATTAAATATTATTCCCTTGGGTTCATAATCCCTTGTGGTTTTAATGTTAATCCCTTGGTTTTGTTATTCCTTTGGGTTTATAATATCAATCCCTTGGGTTTATTATTCCCTTAGGTTTACAATATCAATCATGGTCAACCATTATCAATCATATCCAACCATGGCCAACCATGGTTGAATGTCGCATTGTGACAAGGATTGTCTCACGATGAAAATAAACCATGTTTATTTTAGTGTTTGTAATATGTATATTTGGGTTTACAAATGTTGGGTTTATAATAATTAGTATCTTGGGTTTAACATTATTTCCTTGGGTTCATAATACCTTGGGTTTATTATTAGGTTGGGTTTATAATATCAATCATGGTCAACTTTATTAATCTCTTGTGTTTGTAATATCGATCCCTTGCGCTTTTTGATCCCTTACGTTTTTAATATTTATTCCTTGGGTTCAGTGATTTGTTGGATTTTTAATATTAAACGGTTGGGTTTATTAGTTCCTTTGGTTTATAGTATTAATAATCTCTTTCGTTTATTAATCCCTTGAGTTTAAAATTTTAATTCTTAGGGTTTATTAATTCAACCATGTTTATTTTAGAATTTTTAATATTTATCTCAGGGTTTGTATACCTTGGGTTTATATAATTAGTCCCTTTTGTTTAATATTATTCCCTTAGGTTCATAAACCCTTGGGGTTTTAGTATTAATCCGCTGGGTTGATTGTTCCTTTGTGTTTATAATATCAATCACTTGGGTTTATTATTCCCAAGTCAAACATGATTTATTATTATGTCGACCATGGTGCAACATGGAATTGTGATAAGGATTGCCTCAATATGAAAATCAACGATGGTCAATCATGTTTATTTTAGTGTTTATAATATTTATATTAGGGTTTATATACGTTGGGTTTATAATATTAGTCCCTTGGGTTTAATATTATTCCCTTGGGTTCATAATCCCTTGGGGTTTTAGTATTAATCCCTTCGGTTTACTATTCCTTTGGGTTTCTCATATTAATCCCTTAGGTTTATAATATCAATCATGGTCCATCGTTGTCAATCATAGCCAACAATGGTCAACCATGGTTGAATGTCGCATTGTGACAAGGATTGTCTCACCGTGAAAATAAACCATGTTTATTTTACTGTTTGTAATATTTATATTTGGGTTTACCAATGTTATGTTTATAATATTAGTCCCATGGGTTTAATATTATTCCCTTGGGTTTATAATCTCTTGGTATTTTAATATTAATCCCTTGGGTTAATTATTGCTTTGGGTTTATAATATCAATCCCTTGGGTTTATTAGTCCCTTAGGTTTATAATATCAATCATGGTAAACCATGGTCAATCATAGCCAACTATTGTCAACCATGGTTGAATGTCACAATGTGACAAGGATTATCTCACCATGAAAATAGACCATGTTTATTTTAGTGTTTATAGTATTTATATTTGGGTTTACCAATGTTGGGTTTATAATATTTGGCCCTTGGGTTTAATATTATTCCATTGGTTTCATAATCCCTTGGGGTTTTAGTATTAGTCCCTTGTGTTTATTGTTCCTTTCGGTTTATAATATCAATTCCTTTGCTTTATTACTCCCTTAGGTTTATAATATCAATGATGGTCAGCCATTGTTAATTATAGCCAACCATCGTCAACCATGATTGAATGCTGCATTATGACAAGGATTGTCTCAACATGAAAATAAAACTTATTTATTTTAGTGTTTGTAATACTTATATCTGGGTTTACCAATGATGTGTTTTTAATATTAGTCCCTTCGGTTCATAATCCCTTGAGTTTTAGTATTAATCCCTTCGGTTTATGTTTCCCATGGGTTGATAATATCAATCCCTTGGGTTTATTATTAACCTAGGTTTATTATATCAATAATGGTCAACCATAAGCAACCATGGTCAACTGTGGTCATTCATGGTTCGATTTGACATTATGAAAAAAATTATCTCCATTTAGGGTTTATATACTTTGGGTTTATAATATTAGTCCCTTGGCTTTAATATTATTCCCTTAGGTTCATAATCCATTGGGGCTTTAGTATTAATCCCTTGGGTTTATTGTTCCTTGCGTTTATAATATTAATAATCCTTTTAGTTTATTAATCCCTTGAGTTTAATATATTATTTCTTAAGGTTGATTAATTCAACAATTTTTATTTTAGTATTTTAATATTTATCTTAGGGTTTTTAGACCTTGGGTTTATAATATTAGTCCCTTTTGTTTAATATTAATCCCTCGAGTTCATAGTCCATTGGGATTTTAGTATTAATCCCTTGGGTTTATTATTCTGTGGGTTTATAATATCAATTGCTTGGGTTTATTATTCCCCAGTCAACCATGGTTTATTATGATGTCAACAATAGTCCAGCATAGAATTGTGATAAGGATTGTCTCAATGTGAAAATCAACGATGGTCAATCATGTTTATTTTAGTGTTTATAATATTTATCTTAGGGTTTATATACGTTGGGTTTATAATATTAGTCCCTTAGGTTTAATATTATTCCCTTCAGTTCATAATCCATCAGGGTTTTAGTATTAATATGTTGGGTTTATTATTCATTTGGGTTTTTGATATCAATCTCTTGGATTTATTATTCCCTTAGGTTTATAATATCGATCGTGGTCAACCATTGTGAATCATAGCCAACCATGGTCAACGATTGTTGAATGTCACATTATGAAAAGGATTGTCTCACAATGAAAATAAACCATGTTTATTTTAGTGTTTGTAATATTTATATTTGGGTTTATGAATGTTGGGTTTGGTTGTATTATTCCCTTAGTTTTACAATATCAATCATTGTCAACTATTTTCAATAATAGCCAACCATGGTCAACCATCTTTGAATGTCGCATTGTGACAAGGATTGTCTGACCATCAAAATAAACCATGTTTATTTGAGTGTTTATAGTATTTATATTTGGGTTATCAATGTTGAGTTTATAATATTAGTCCCATGGGTTTAATATTATTCCCTTGTGTTCATAATCCCTTGGGGTTTTAGTATTAATCGCATAGTTTTATTATTCCTTTGGGTTTATAATCAATCCCTTTGGTTTATTTTTCACATAGGTTTATAATATCAATGATGGTCAACTATTGTCAATCATAGCCAACCATGGTCAACCATGGTTGAATGTCGCATTTTGACAAAGATTGTCTCACCATGAAAATAAACCATGTTTATTTTAGTGTTTGAAATATTTATATTTGATTTTACCAATGTTGGGTTTCTAATATTAGTCCCTTGGGTTTAATATGTTTCCCTTGGGTTCATAAACCCTTGGGTTTATGTTTCCCTTGGGTTCATAATATCAATCACTTGGGTTTATTAATAACTTGGTTTATAATATCAATCATGGTCAACCATAACCAACGATGGTCAACTGTTGCCAATCATCGTCCGATCTCACATTATGAAACAAATTGTCTCCAATTAGGGTTTATATACCTTGGGTTTTTAATATTAGCCCCTTGATTTTAATTCTATTCCCTTAGGTTCATAATCCGTTAGGGTTTTAGTATTAATCCCTTGGGTTTATTGTTCCTTTGGGTTTATAATATCAATCGCTTGTGTTTATTATTCCGTAGTCAACCATGGTTTATTATGAAGTTAACCATGGTCCAACATGGAATTGTGATAACGATTTTCTCAATATGAAAATAAATGATGGTCAATCATGTTTATTTTAGTGTTTATAATATTTATCTTAGGGTTTATATACGCTGGGTTTATAATATTAGTCCCTTGGGTTTAATATTATTACCTGAGGTTGATTATCCCTTGAGGTTTTAGTATTAATCCCTCGGGCTTATTATTCCTTTGGGTTTATAATATCAATCACTTGGGTTTATTATTCCCTTAGGTTTATAATATCAATCATGGTCAACCATTGACAATCATAGCCAGCCATGGTTAGCCATGTTTGAATGTCACATTGTGACAAGGATTGTCTCACCATGAAAATAAACCATGTTTATTTTAGTCTTTCTAATATTTATATTAGGGTTTACCAATGTTGGGTTTATAATATTAGTCCCTTGGGTCTTGTGTTATTTCCTTGGGTTCATAATCCCTTAGGGTTTTAGTATTAATCCTTGGAGTTTATTATTAACTTGGTTTTATGATATTAATCATGGTGAGATTTATTAATCTCTTGTGTTTGTAATATCAATCCCTTGCGCTTCTTGATCCCTTAGGTTTTTAATATTTATCCCTTGGGTTCACTAATTCCTTGGGTTTATAATATTAAACGGTTGGGTTTATTAGTTCCTTGGGTTTATAATATTAGTCCCTTTTGTTTAATATTATTCCCTCAGGTTCATAATCCCTTGGGAGTTTAGTATTAATCCCTTGGGTAATAATGTATAATATTATTATAATAATAATAATATAATAAATATATCATATTATTATAATAATAATACAATATAATTATTATTATCATTATTATTATAATATAATATATTTATTATATTATTATTATAATAATAATTACTATTATTATTCCGCAATCAACCATGGTTTATTATGAAGTCAAACATATTTAGCCATGGTCCAACATGGAATTGTAATAACTATTGTCTCAATATGAAAATCAATGATGGTCAATCATGTTTATTTTAGTGTTTATAATATTTATCTTAGGGTTTATATACATTGGGTTTATAATATTAGTCCCTTAGGTTTAATATTATTCCTTTAGGTTTATAATATCAATTGCTTGGGTTTATTATTCCCTTAGGTTTATAATATCAATCGTCGTCAACCATTGACAATCATAGCCAGCCATGGTTAGCCATGTTTGAATGTCACATTGTGACAATGATTGTCTCGCCATGAAAATAAACCATGTTTATTTTAGTCTTTCTAATATTTATATTAGGGTTTACCAATGTTGGGTTTATAATATTAGTCCCTTGGGTTTAATATTACTTCCTTGGGTTCCGAATCCCTTGTGGTTTTAGTATTAATCCTTTGGGTTTATTATTAACTTGGGTTTATAATATCAATCACGGTGAACTTTATTAATCTCTTGTGTTTGTAATATCAATCCCTTGCACTTCTTGATCCCTTAGGAGGCGTATATTTATCGCTTGGGTTCACTAATTCCTTGGGTTTAAATATTAAATGGTCAGGTTTATTGTTCCTCGAGTTTATAATATTAGTCCCTTTTGTTTAATATTATTCCCTCGGGTTCATAATCCCTTGGGAGTTTATTATTAATCCCTGGGGTAATAATATATAATATTATTATTATAATAATAATATAATAAATATATTATATTATTATAATAATAATAATAATTATTATTATTATTATAATGTAATATATTTATTATATTATTATTATTATTATAATATTATATTATATTATTCTTACCCAAGGGATTAATACTAAAATATGAAGAGATTATGAATCCGAGGGAATAATATTAAACAAAATGGACTAATACTATAAACCCAAAGTATACAAACCTTCAAATAAATATTAAAAATACTAAAATAAACATGGTTGAATTAATAAATCCTAAGAAGAATAATAATAATAATAATAATAAGGAGTTTATATTATTATAATAATATTAATATAATAATCGTTGTTATTATTTATATAATTATTAATGATCATAAATAATTAGTCCTTAACAAATTACACATAACAATTCTAATTATTATTGGATCATGTGTGTTATTATGAGTTAATATTATTATTATAATAATAATTTAATATAATTGTGATTATTATTATTATTATTTTATATTATTGTTATAATAATATAATAATAAACATAATATATTATTATAATAATAATAAAATAATATAATATCAATAATAATTATTAATTAATAGCTATTATATTATTATATAATATAATAATAATCTAATATTATTATGAGTTATTCTTATTATTAACTAATATTACTGATATTATTATGAGTTTATATTATTATTATAATATTAAAATAATAATCCTATAATAATATATATAAATAATATGGTTGTTATTATTTATATAGTTATAATAATCATAAATAGTTGGTGTTTAAAAAAATACTCATAATAATTACTAATGTGGTTGATATACTCTTATTGGCCAATATTAACCATATTGGAAAATATAGTTGTATATATATTTTATGTGACCCTATGGGTGTATATCAACCACATTGGTAAATATGATTGTGCTATATATATATATATATATATATAACATTCCACATTAATTAATCTTATTACATCTAAAACACAATTTTATTAATTGTTATTAGATTAAAAAATAATTTTCCATATGTTTTTGGCCCGCTAGCTTGATTTTGACGTTGTGTCAAATCCATAGAAACTTTCATTGTGATCACAACAACTAGCCCAACGAGACAACTATTTTTTCTCATGAATTTCGACCAAAACTTATAATCAACGGGTTGCAGAGTTAAACATGATTTTTGAAGCCGATAATTATCATTATAGACTCACTATGAGTGCCTTCCAACCACCTCCCCTCTGTAAAGTTGTAATCACACTACCAGTGCCTTCCAGCCACCATCCTTAAGTACTGATCCAAGCAGAAAAATCTTATTTTGTTACACTATGTTTGAAAATGTTAACCAATGTGCAGTTTCTCCTGCTACTTTTCCACACCAGTACAATCCATGGTTTTTTGTAAAATGAAGGGGGTAAAGACTTTTCCACACCAGTACAATCCATGGTTTTTTGTAAAATGAAGGGGGTAAAGACCCTTAGAAGAAGCATTATATTAACCCCATATATACAATATTCACAATGACCAAATGATTACAATAAGCTGTGTCAATGACAGCAACGCAAAATGTGCTGAGGGTCGATCCCGGGTGGGGTGGCTATAAGCGTGCCGACCCGACCACGCGGGATATTGCCCACAATCCATGCTTTTACATAACATAGGCAATCATCTCGAGAGCATTATAGGTCTATAAATTGTTTTATTCATTGCACTTATTTGTAATGTTATTTGTTTTTTTCCATTTTAGCTATGCATAATATGTTTTCAATTAATATTTTGAAAATCTAAATGACTACATTTATTATCTATCGAATCATTTTACTATACAAAATATATATATGATTAAGAGACGAGCCTAATTATAAAAAGGCATGTCATAATCTTCGGTGATTACAAGGTTTTTGAAAGTGCACATATATCTGTATTTTAAGTATCCCACAATTATGGATGAAAGACAATTAAACAATTGAATATAAATTAATAAAATAAATTTTATTTCTAAAACGTTCAAGTAACAAATATAACTTTAATATTCTATAGAGGTGTTTCATTTCATTTACTAGTTTGCAGATTATCAGGTTTGGCTTTAATACGAAATGTGTGAATCGCCAAGTTTAAATCTAACACCCATGTGCATGGATTACCAAGTTTAAATTTAGTGCCTAAGTGTGAGTTATCAGGTTTGGATTTTCCACAGCTAATGGATTACTAGTTTTAATTTAGTGCCATAGTGTGTGGATTATGTGGTTTGGATTTTTGACAGCGAATCGATTTCAGCGTTAAATTTGAAGTTTTAGGAAATGTGGGGATTAGCGGGTTTTGATTTCGATTATGAGAGGTTATCTTTTTTTAGCAAGAAAAAATAGTTTGTTTTAATATTATGGATAAAACAGTACATTTTTATGATGGACATATTATCCTCATAAATCTTGAGAAAAATTCACAACATGACTATATTGGGAAGAAGCTTCTCCACTTACATCTATTTGAACTATTATCTAATAGTTACAACACAATGATACTATTTACTCTCAGCCATTTTTGTAATTTACATAGAGTCTAACATATGGATCAGATCATTTGCATTTCTGTGGATCACAAACTTTATGTAGTCTTTTCTTATATGATTTCTATACAAAATGAGATTCAAAAATCGATACAAAACACAAAACAAAAAGAAACAAGGATTTTATATGGACTTATCTGCATAGAAGTTTTGCCTTTTTGAGCTCTCTTCAGTGATCAATCCCGAAACTTTTATATTATCTACTTTTGTCTCCTCTGCTCCCTTTTTCTGTGTCCTCCTGTAGTCCCTTTTTCGATAATTCATCCGCAGATTTGCTATGTGCCTTACTGATGTGCTCAATGGATGAATTCTGGAAGGATATCCACATAATTTTTATATGTCTCACCCAACCTTGTAGGGAAGTTTGCTGAATGTTGTTCTTCCCTTTAACATTATCTATTATACATTTGGAATCCCCAAAAATTTGTACTTGAGGGATATCCAAGAACTTGATAAACCATAACAGACCCCATAAAACAACAGTTTCTTCTTTCATACTTGTTCCTTCTCCCACATACCAGTGAATCTGAAATTCCTACTCTTATGTCAATTTTAAGCAAAAGCCACTACTACATCCTCCTCCTTGAGCAGCTCCATCAAAAACCCCTATTGGATATTTGGAGAATTGAACTCTCCTCTTTTTTGTCTTCTTCTTTTTATTTTTCTTGGTGTCCTCATTCTGATCTAATACCATCCACTTTTATATGGATTCATAGATTAAGTTTCCCCCCCTTTGCTGAGACCAAAAATCAGATGATTCCAAGCTTTCCAGATTCCCAAAAAATGACCAAAGCTAGCAATCTCCTGCTTTTACTCTGAGTGCTCCACCATTTTAAACACTTCTCAATTGTATTAAACTGAGTGAATGGAATCTGCCTCTTGTTTGTGAAATGTTTCCAAATGCTAACAGATTTATGACAATGTAAAAATAAGTGCTCATTGTCCTCAAAATTATTCCTACATTGATAGCATATCCTAGGGCCATATTGGTTCTTCTTTTGTAAGTTTGCCCATGTCAGATTTTTGTTCTGCCATGTTAGCCAGAGGAATATTACAATTTTAATATCCTAGGGCCATATTGATTCTTCTTTTGTAAGTTTTCCCATGTCAGAGTTTTGTTCTGCCATGTTAGCCAGAGGAATATTACAATTTTAATTGGAATGTTTATTTTCCAAAAACTGTGAAACCAACAATATTAAACATTTTGAATTTCCTTCATGCAAATTTTGAGATAACAGTCTGCCACCTCTACTTCTCCGGAAATCTTTGTCTTTCCAGCCCATGTCATACAATCCCATTTGTTGTCATAACTTATCCCTACCTCCTTTAATGTTTTTACCAACTGTAAGCAATCCTATTTATACTGGTCAATGAGATTCAATTGGGAGAAGTTGGGCCATATTGGAATATTTCCATTCCAACCACTGATCAACTGACTTAGGACATAAATCGCTCTTCTATTTAGATGCATTATTAATTCTACTGTCCCTGGTACGCCCTCACTTACTCCTACAATGCAATCCTTACCCAGCGTATTATAAGACATGTTATCATAATTCACTATAATGGATTTTAGGTTTCAATTTCTAGTTAATTGATTCCATTTTATGAATTGTTTGGGTTCCCCAAATATGCAGTTCTCAGTTTTCAATTTAATGGATTTTAGGTTTTAATTATTAGTTAATTGTTTTTAAGATATAAGTAAGAGCCCTAATGGATTTTAGATTTTATTAGGTGTTTATATTATCAGATTTTAACTTAACTGAGTTGGTTTAAACCGCACTTTGTAAATATTTATTAACATTAATCTATGAATTTTAATTATTAAACTTTTATAGCATATAAATTCAAATTATTATTAAGGATTATATATATATATATATATATATATATATATATATTTTTTTTTTTAATTATTAAATTTGTTTAATTTATTGGAATAATTTTTTTGTATAATTTTATGACAACATGTGTATATGATTTGATTTGATAACCAGCATAGATTCATCTTAATCGTGGATCTTACATGAGCCCAGAGATTACATAACATGTGCATTGACCCATTTTATAAGGCACATTAAATTGGTATTTTTGTTATTAATGTATTTTTAAGTATAAGTGAATATTAATTCATATTAAAATATTTTTTTCATAACCATTCCATACAACTTAAAGTATTTTTTGTAACATTTTTTTATATATAGATATATATGAAGTTGGTATCAAGTGTTAAAAATCTTACTCTCATATATATATATATATATATATATATATATATTCTAATTATTTTACATAAAATTATATTAGGTCATGTAGATTACAACTAACTAAATATACATGATACATTTTTTTTCTCTTTTTCTTATAACAGACATTGGTTTTCTATTTAGAAAATGATTTTTTTTTTGTTTTAATAGAGATAAATATAATTTCATATTACCTTTATGCTCAACAACAAAATAAACCTCTAAACTCTACAATAGATATATATATATATATATATATATATATATATATATATATATATATATATATATATATATATATATATATACACTTTTCTACTTAAAACATTACACGTTCCTAATCATTAAACCCACTTAACCTATTCCAATAACTAATGAGTATAATTGCATAGTTTTACAAAACCATGGGGTACATGATTTGATTTGATAAAGATTGATTTTATGATTAGTTCTCAGAAAATTAATCACCACTCGATAGAAAACCTAAGAATTCGGAGAAAACGTCCACATGACCGAATCTGTAAGGACCTGCAGTCCATGCGACGGGCAGGGCGACTCCACCGTGCGAAGGACTTGTGCGAAATGTGAAGTAAATGAACCTTGGATGAGTTTATAAGGTGTTGGGCGAGTTGAGGGGGCAGTCCCACAAGCTGGGCAGGCCGACCCTCCTCTTGGGCGAGACAACACATTGTAAACGAGTCGGCTTGGGCATTGGGCATAGGTCGGTCGGGTGACATAACCAGCCACCCGCCCATATATATTGGCGTGTGTTTGTGGAGGAAAAGGCATCATTCGATCATCACGAGTTCAATCAAAGGAGTTCTGTAGTGCATGGATGAACTTGCACTTCGGGCGAAACTCAGGTGAAAAAATCGTGCAGAAAACTCGGGAAGAAAACTCGTGCAGAAAAATCGGGCAGAAAACTCGGGCGAAAAACTCGTGCAGGAAACTCGTGCAGAAAACTCGGGCGAGGTCATCAGGCAGAACTCGGGCAAGGTCGTTCAGGCAGAACTTGGGCGAGGTCGTTCAGGGAGAACTCGGGTGAGGTCATCGGGCAAGAAACTCGGGCGACGTCGTTCGCGCGAACCGGGTGAGGTCGTTCGGGCGAGCCGAGTGAGGTCGTCGGGCGACCCAGGTGAAGTCGTTCGGGTGAGCCGGGTGAGGTCATTGGGCGACCCGGGTGAAGTCGTTCGAGCGAGCCGGGTGAAGTCGTGTGGCGACCCGAGTGAGGTCATTCGGGCGAATTGGGTGAAGTCCTGTGGCGACCCGGGTGAAGTCGTGTGGTGACTCGGGTGAAGTTGTGTAGGTGAACGAGTTTGGGTGAATGGGTGGACATGCGGACGGGCGGCCGGGTGAGGGCGTACTATGCATGACAAAACAAAGAATCGTGTGGATGGGCGACCTGGGTAGGACGCGCCGTGCACGATGAAATGGTGGAAAGGGTGAAGTGTTGGAGTTGTGAACAGAGGTGTGACTCGTGCGGAGGCACCCATGTGTGGTGCCCTGGTTACGACGAGGCGCGCCCAAGTTGGGCAAACAACATGATCGTGCGACGAGGTGAACAAAGGGTTGGTGAGTCGTGCGACGACCGTGTGGAGGCACCAACGAGCTGGGCAATCGAGTTTGCCAAAGTTGGAAATTTGGCTAAGTGTAAATTTGGGGTTTCTGAAGATTTAACTTGTACTTATAAAAGAAGATTATATATATTGATTCGGGCAGACTCATATTGCAGGGAGTTTCCCTCCTTTTATACTATGTGCATTTCTCTTGTATAATGCTGTTTATGTGAATGTTATGGGATTTCACTGTATAAAGGACAAAGATAATACTTGGTAATGAAAAATAAACTAAGTATGGAATGTTAAGCATAGTCTACAATCGTAAGTATTGGTGAAAAGAAAACGGTTGGTAGTGACACACCTCGCTATAGTGCGGTTGGAAGAGTACCGCCAGTGTAGGGGCATGACAAGTGGTATTAGAGTTGGTGAAGTGCAAAGGGGATTTGCTGTAGAAGCTGATCCCACTGTCACTTCGTGAGAGGTGGTATTGGAGCTGATGATCAGGAAGTTGATCGGGTTGATGATGAGCGCTGATCCCACTGCACTATTGTGACAGGTGGTATCAATGCTCGTCCAAGTTTTGCAAGAATCTTGGTGAACTAAATCAATGAGCTGATTATATGAAGACCGAAGACTTGGCAGGAAGCTCAAGTTTTGCAGGTGATAGGTGGAATATCAGGGTGATTCAGGTGAATGGTGAAACAAGTTTAGCAGAGGTGAAGCTTAGTGCTTGGGCTAAGCTGAACGACAAAGCATTGCAAGTTTGGAAGAATGCAAAGGGAAGCTCTTGCTTACCTTATACAGGTTGAAGTGGTTGAAAGAAGAGAACCTCCGGATTCAAGAGGAACTTTAAGTCTTGGAAAGGAATGTTGAAGACGAACTTCTTCAACTTGGTTGGACAATGGAGCAGGATGAAGTTGTAGATTGTGTTGACAAGGAAGAGGAAGCCATGATGATTGAAGATGTTGCAAATGTTACAACGATGGAGGATGAACTTGAGATTGCCCAAGTTGGACCAGGATCGTGGAGTTTGCAAACATGGATGGATGAGGATACTCACATGAAGGAGCCTCACGATGATTATGTAAGTATTATTGATACTTGTGTTTCATTTTAGCATTTGGTAGATGGACCGTATGCAGGGAAGGGCAAAGTCAATTTTCCGATGCAAGCGGGCATCTTACCATGGATGTCTATGATGAGACCTTGTATGGAGAAGCAAGGAGTGTTGATTGTTACAGGACTTGTTTGGGTTGTTTGTGACCTTATGGTAGAAGGTGCAAAGGCCCGTGAGAAGGGAGGAACATGATGATCGTTACAGAGGATTGGGTCATGCTTTAGCCACACGGAGAATTAACTAAGTGCCCGACATGACTCATGGACAAATTGGAGGAGGGCACACACTTGAGGTATGATGATACTTGGGTGGACTTCTCATGGCCGAGACCAAGAGATAGTCTTGGTGGAACCTTTAGTGGGGGAGCTATGATGGAGAGACTCATGTGATGATGATATGGTTGGGTGACTGAGTTCACTAAGACCGAAGATTGCAGGCTTGGATGAGGATGACCGATTGTAGTGATGGGTCTACTTGGTTGACTACATGGGAAACTTAGTCATGGACATCAGGTTGGAGACATGGAGCATGGCAGTCTATGCAAGGACATTATGCAGTAGCACTTGTAGAGGTGTCACTTATGGGCATCCAACGAGGAGTGCCAAGGCAGGGATGTTGTGCAGGTGGATTTGCTGGTGTGACATGGAGACTTATTATTTATGAGCCGATGGAGAGGTTGTGCACTCTTGTACAACAAGGCTATGGACTTGGATGGGGTTGTGAGTAGACTATGGAGAATTCATACTACATGGAGAGCTGAGGCATCTTGCAGAGACCTTTGGGCCGAGACTTGTATGCTTGCTGAGATGTTGGTTGGAGATGACTCATGGAGCTCATAATGACATGAGATTGTGACTTTTGAAGACGTCATATGGTGGACTTGGAGGATCTGATGCATTGAGGAGCTGAGGTCAGAGACTTTGATGCAGGATGGGATGCATACTTTCAAATACATGTATGGGTGTGGCTTGGAAGAGTGACTTGATGTGGAGGATCAATATGAGACACTTTGGAGTGATGGAGTTACAACGTTGATGATGCCTTGGTGGCAACACTTGGGCATGGGTTGAGCTGAGACTCAACCACTTTTGACACATGGGAGCTAATTGATCTATGATCATGGACAACACATGGATAGATGTGATAGGTGTATACTTTTTTCTATGGCAGACTTGAGGGATGGCACATTACAGATATGATGGAGGTTGCTTCATGGACCTTGATGTGGCACATCGAGAGTTGGAGGTTGATGAGATGATCTCTTCACCTTGAAGAGATGGATGTTTTGCAAATGGATGATGATGTTGGGATAGATGTGGCTGATTTCATGTAGCACATTAGTACCAAACATCATGGAAAACATGTTGCAGATGAGATGAGGACTATTTCATGGACCTGAGCATGGCTTATACTTGTATGGAGATGGATTCTTGATCGAGTTGATGATGTGACAGGATGTTATGAGAAACGACTGATGATGGCATGAGGATGTGCATTCTCATGGTTTGGGCGTGATGGTTGGATTAGCTACCCAACTAGTTCAAACATGGGGGAGCTTAGTGTACAGATATGTGTTAGCATTGGGTCGGCATGATGAAAAAATAGAGATGTGTTAGCATTTGTTGGAGTATCATGGCGACAGTTCACATGATGACGACACATGATGAGGTTGACACGATATGTTGCACGAAGCATGTAGCTTGAGATGGAGGGACCAACCTTCCACGAGGGGGAGCAGCATGTGGAGATTGTGACGAGATGGTTGATAATCATGGATTGAGATGATTTTACAATATATGACATGCCGATGGGGTGTATGCCTTGGTATGGTGATCTTGGTGACAGATGGTTGCTGGGATGAGATATTGTCGAGGACGATAATGACTTCAAGTGGAGGAGGATGTAAGGACCTGCGGTCTGTGCGACGGGCAAGACGACTCCACCGTGCAAAGGACTTGTGCGAAATGTGATGTAAATGGACCTTGGATGAGTTGAGGGGGCGGTCCCACGAGTTGGGCGGGTCGACCCTCCTCCTCGGCGAGACAACACATTGTAAACGAGTCTGCTTGGGCGTTGGGCATAGGTCAGTCGAGTGACATAACCAGCCACCCGCCCATATATATTGGCGTGCGTTTGTGGAGGCAAAGGCATCATTTGATCATCATGAGTTCGATCAAAGGAGTTTTGTAGTGCATGGATGAGCCTGCACTTCGGGTGGAACTCGGGTGAAAAACTTGTGCAGAAAACTCTGGTAGAAAACTCGGGCGAAAAACTCGTGCAGAAAACTCGGGCAGAAAACTCGGGCGAAAAACTCGTGCGAAAAACTCGGGCAGAAAACTCAGGGTGAAAAACTCATGTAGGAAACTCGTGTAGAAAACTCGGGCGAGGTTGTTGGGCAGAACTCGGGCGAGGTCATTCAGGCGGAACTCGGGTGAGGTCGTTCAGGCAGAACTCGGGCGAGGTCTTCGGGCAGGAAACTCGGGCGAGGTCGTTCGGGCGAATCGGGTGAGGTTGTTCGGGCGAGTCGGGTGAGGTCATTGAGCGACCCGGGTGAAGTCGTTCGGGCGAGCCGGGTGAGGTCGTTGGGCGACCCGGGTGAAGTCGTTCTGGCGAGCCAGGTGAAGTTGTGTGGCGACCCGGGTGAGGTCGTTCGGGCAAACCGGGTGAAGTCGCATGGCAGCCCGGGTGAAGTCGTGTGGCGACTCGAGTGAAGTTGTTCGGGTGAACGAGTTAGGGTGAACCGGTGGTGGACGGGCGGCCGAGTGAGGGCGCGCCGCGAACGACGAAATGAAGAATCGTGTGGACGGGTGACTTGGGTAGGGTGCGTCATGCACGACAAAACGGTGGAAACGGTGAAGTGTTGGAGTTGTGAACGGAGGTGTGACTTGTGTGGAGGCGCCCGTGTGTGGCGACTTGGTTACAACGAGGCGCACCCAAGTCGGGCAAACAACATGATCATGCGACGAGGTGAACGAAGGGTTGGTGAGTCATGCGGCGACCGTGTGGAGGCACCGATGCACTGGGCAACCGAGTTTGCCGAAGTTGGAAATTTGGCTAAGTGTAAATTTAGGGTTTCCCAAGATTTAACTTGTACTTATAAAAGAAGATTATATATATTGATTCGGGCAAAGTCATATTGCAGGGAGTTGCCCCTCCCTTTACACTGTTGTGCATTTCTCTTGTATAATGTTGTTTATGTGAATGTTATGGGCTTTCACTATATAAAGGACAAATATAATACTTGGTAATGAAAAATAAACTAAGTATGGAATGTTAGGCGTAGTCTACAATCGTAAGTATTGGTGAAAAGAAAATGGTTAGTAGTGTCGCACCTCGCTATAATGTGGTTGGAAGAGTACCGCCAGTGTAGGGGCGTGACAGAATCAATCATGCACCGTATTTGAATTTGACAATGATTCCCCACCGAAAAAAATTGTCAGGTATCCCAGACCAACTGCGTCACACAATTGAATGCTACTAAAATAATAAAAATTATTTTACAATTCTTTAAAAGTGGTGCGACAATTTTTTGTCGTCAAGGGTGTGGATTTTTTTCCCTCAAAACAGGAAAATATTTACGATAGTCGAAAGTTAGAGATTTTGGCTTTTGGATTTTTATTAAGGATATATTGAAATTATTTTCTTCATAATACATAAGACGATATGATTCAACTTTTCCCCATTTCTTTTAAGTTCATACCAAAAACTGAAAAAACAATTCAAATGAAAGTAGTATCTATAAAAATCATTACTAAAATTACATTTTAATATTGAATATTAGTATTGTGAGTTTAATTGTCAAGAGTACTTGTTTTTTTTCAAAAAATACAGTATTTATGTTTTCATAGATATGAAAGCTCAAATTATATTATTATTTTTAATAATTATATTAATATTCTTATTATTAACCATGATAAATTATTTTTCTCAAATTTTTACTCACTTTTACAAATAATAATCTCAAATGTGGAGGGATCAAGTATAGGATGGAGATCAAGTGATCATGTATAAGAATCTCTAGGATGATCTTCCTCCAGGCTTTTTTTCGAAGGGGTATGTCAGCAGAGAAAATGCGGATGTGGTTTCTTTATTATTTTGAAAGTAGGCAAATATTATCATTTTGGGATGGTGGAAATGGCACAAACAAAAGGGAAAAAGTTATAGCATTTTGGGGTATTCTCTTATTTCCTAAATGGTTGGGGTTGGAAGATTTGCATGTCTATACTGATGCAAAGAGCATCATTAAATGGGTTAAGGACTTTTTGTAGTTCAATCCACTTATCTTATCCCACTGTCAAGCATAAGGACCTTGGTAAGGACTTTCTAGAACATTTCCTTTAACCACATATACAAAGAACAAAATCCTTCACCACATATACAAAGAACAAAATCAGGTTATTGATCTCCTTTATAAGTGAGGCATTGCAAAAAAATCTGAATAGGTTCTTTGTTACCTACATTCAAAATATTCTCATGAATATTGGATGTATAAATTTTGTATAGGAAGCACATCCAATTTGATGAAAGAAATTTATTTTGGTGAAAATTTTTGAATTGGATAGAATCTACAAGTCAAACAAATGGTGGGTATAGCTATAACACCTATGTTATTTTGTATTGGATGTATTGGACGTATAGAGTTCAGAATGTTATTTTAGCTGTTAAAATAAAACTTTAACATATGTGTGGAATTGGAAATACTGAAAAGATACAAATTTGGGAACAACCTATTTAAATTACAATTGAGATATCATAAATTTATGAGATATATCTCAGAATATGTACTCTTTCTAAATTATTAGTGAAAAGAAAATGTTTTTCTCCTCTGAAAATTATCTCAAAATACAATTAAACTTCTTACAACATTTTAATTAACCAAACAAAATTTAACTTCATCCCTAACAAATAAAATCCAAGATTTAAGTTAATGCGTGCAAAGAGAGCTGAAATCTGCGTCAGACGAGGCCACAAATCCATATGCATATATCCTTGATCTCATTCATTTTTCTCTAAAATAGAAATGAAAAAACTTACTAAATCTAAATCGTTCCTAGTTCTTGTGGAGATTGCGGGAAACCTTGGTGAGTTCTATCCATACAAAGTCAAGGAAAATTCAAGGTGATGTGCACATGCAAATCAGATGAGTACTACTAAGTCACAGAAGACAATTATTGACTAAAAGGATGCATCAATAATTTCAAACGATGCGGTCGACGTTGAGGTTCTCGTCATTGCAGTCATGGAAGCTTGTCGGAAGATTAACATAAGTCAGCTTCTGTTGCGACGCATCCTGCTTCTTGTCGAGCGGCTTTTTGTCATCAGGATTCTTCTATGGTTTTTTAGAAAGTCCGACGCTCACCAATTCAGCGAATCCCAATATTCTGAGACTAGCCATCATGCACACCGGATCTGCATCCCCAATTACAGTCATCTTCTTATTCGTGTCGCCACAGAGACGACACCTGCAATGGATCCACGGACCTGCTATAACTTAGCAGAAGGTATTGCAACCCTGAAAGATCGGGTAAGGATACATAATAAATAAGCGGGACTTCACCTTGATTCCCTGCAAGCAACTGTCATCATGGTTCTCTCTTTTCATTTTTCGCAATTTATCTCCACTTTCAACACGATTTTCATTCAAACAAGAATAATCAAAATAAGGTCAATAATAAAAGTCCTATTAAACAAATAACAAATTACTAAAAGTAAGAACGAATAAGATGGTAAAATACTTAAGAAAACACTAAAGATTAAAAAAAAATTGTAATAAAAAATATTATAAAAAAGACGTAAATGCTTACATAGATTAAAAAAAAAAAAAAAATCCAAAAAAAAAAATCTAAAAAATGATGACACTACAGGCACCCAATTTTTATTAATATTTCAACCATCGTCTCTATTCAAAATTATGGGGTATTTTTTCAATTTTTAGGGTCTCCCTCAATTTACGATGATGGAAATGACTAACCCTAACAACGACTTGGGCCTCCTCAATGCAGATGTGATGCTTAGATTTATTTGCGTGCTCTATGAATCTTTTGATTAATCGCGCGACCAATCTCACCAATGTAGGAAGTCCCACAAGAGCATCAAAGAACATAAACACTCTTCATATTCTTGGAGAAGCCTAAATTTTAAAGCCACCTTATACTTCCTTAAATAAAAAAAAAAATAAACAAAAAAAATCAATCTTTAGTATCTTTATTAGCACTAAAACCTTTCTCCGCGCTGAGAAAATCCTTAATACATTAATGTCTACTATTATTAAAGAAAATACTCAAAAGATGTTAATATCAACCACGAATGCTCGGAAGCACTTCATCGAAGAATAATGGCAACAACAAAACAATTGCTTTTTCATATTTTTGTTTCGCAGAAATAAGTATAGCGCCCAATTTCCACGAAGAATAAAATCTGGTAATCAAATGTTTCTCCACGTCATAATCGAGACTACTACTAATTATAACTAATTACGACAATTTCTTTGTGATATTTTTTTTTCGCAGAAATAAGTATAGCGCCCAATTTCCAGGAAGAATAAAATCTGGTAATCCAATGTTTCTACCCATCATAATCAAGCTTACTACTACTTAGAACTAATTACGATGACCCCTTCACACAATTTCCAGGAAGAATAAAATCGGGTAATCCAATGTTTCTACCCATCATAATCAAGCTTACTACTAATTAGAACTAATTACGATGACCCCTTCACACACTTGTGAAGCCCCTTTCCCTCTTGAAGTGCAGAAATGATTTTTAATTGAATATGATGTAGATGTTTCAAAATTTGACGAATCGATTTGTGTTAAAAGAATGAAATCACAAAAATCTCTCTTTTATGAGCATAGAGCTAGATTTGTTGAGTGCTCTTTTCATTTTCGTTTGGAGTAAATAGACACAAGAGGAAGTAGAATATTGAGATAATATTACAGTTAGAAGTTAAAAAAATATTACAGAGAACACTACTACATCAAGGGCATTTATAAGACATTTTTATAAGACAAAAGAAATCTTTTGTTTTAAAAAGTCTATTGTTATTTTAGTTATTTTATATTAAAATTTAATATCAATTAAATTGTCTTGAATATGAAATTTAAACAAACACAATTTAAAACAAAAATATTTAAAGACAAAACTTTATATTTAAGACAAAAACAGTTTGAGACAAAAATATTTTAAGACAAAACTTTGTATTTAAGACAAATAGTTTAAGAGAAACTTTAATTTTAAGACAAAAATATTTAAGAGAAACTTTATATTTAAGACAAAAATATTTTAAGACAAAAATAGTTTGAGACAAAATTATTTTAAGTCAAAAATTTATATTTGAGACAAAATTATTTTAAGAGAAAAACAGTTTGAGACAAAAATATTTTAAGACAACTTTATATTTAAGACAATGACCATTTAAGACAAAACCCATTTAAGACAATTAACAATTAAGACAAACAAATATCAATTTAAGAATTGACTATGAGAATACCTTTGCTCATGTAGCAAGGTACTCATCTATTAGATCAATTCTTTCTTTGGCTATGCAAATGGGGTGGAAGATCCGCTAGATGGACGTAAAAATAACATTTCTCAATAAGGTTATTAAGGAGGAGGTGTACATCGAGCCACCAGAAGATTTTGAGACATTTCAACAAGAGTCTCATGTGTGAAAACTTAAGCGAGCGTTGTATGGTTTCAAACAAGCACCTTGTGCTTGGTACACCAGGATTGATAGTCATCTCATCGGTTTGGGCTTCAGCAAATTTGAAGCGGATGCAAACCTTAATCACATCTTGGTAGAAGGTAAATTTTTTATTATTGTCTTATATGTTGTTGATTTGATTATAACTAATGATGAGAAGCTGATCGGATCTTGCAAGGAGGACCTTGCACGGTTATTTTAAATGCAGGACGTGGGTATCATGCAGCACTTCCTTTGGTTGGAAGTATAGGAAGACTACAAGGAATTGTTTGTTTCTCAAGGCAAGTATCCAAATGAGATACTACAAAGATTATGCATGGATAGATGTAAACCCATGGAGACACCTCTAGCAAACAACTGGAGGAAGGAGCATGTCACTTCAAGTGAAGAAGTGGATGCTACCATTTATCAACAACTAGTGGGCTCACTCATGTATCTTGTGAACACATGACCATATATGTGCTATGTAGTAAACCAGCTAAGCCAAGTTATAGTTAGGCCAACCAAATTATTTTGGAAGGTAGTTAAGCATGTTTTACGGTACCTCAGAGGCACTACCCAGTTTGGACTATGGTATAGACAGGCAAAGGGAGTGAAGTTGTGTGGCTTCATAGATGCAGATTGGGTGCAAAGTCCATCAGACCGAAAGAGTACATCAGGTGGAATTTTCAGTGTTGGGTTTTCAGTTATTTCTTGGTACAACATGAAGCAAAGCTATGTGGCGCTAGGCTCGGAAGAAGTAAAATACATGGCTACAATTCAAGCAACATGTGAGGCGATATGGAGGAGTAAGATACTTGTTGGACTGTTTGGTCAGATGATGGATCCAACTATGATCTACTGTGATAATCAGAGTTGCATCAAACTCTCTGAGAATCTTGTATTTCATGATTGATCCAAGCATATAGATATTTAGTATCACCATTTATGGGAATGTGTGCAAAGACAGATAATGTTGCTACACTACATTCCAATAGAAGAAAAAGATGCTGGCATTTTGAACAAAACTTTGTCAAGAGGGAAGTTTGAGTTCCACAGGTGCAGGATAGGGGTGGTTGATAATCCCTTTCTTTTTAGGATCAAGGTTGTTTATGAACAAGGTTCGTACTATGCAGTATCTGAGCATTCCTCTAATTATATGAACCTTGTTCGTTACATTGGTATTAGTGCATTCCTCTAAATATACAAACTTTGTTCATTATAGTCTCCCTTTATGAATGACTTCTTTATTTTGTGTTCATCATTCATAAATTTATATTTTTTTATGACCTCATTTTTATTCCATGTATTCTCATGTTTTATATCGTTGATCTATTGTGTGTGTGCTAACATTTTTTTGCAAGAATATACAAATTGGTTCTCTTCATTGTTTGTGGGTCACAGTGAATATTGAAGAGAAAATATCTCAATGAGATCTTCCCCAAGCTAGCTTCACCAACAAAGACTAGATTCTCACAGTAAGAGGTAACTTCTTCACTTTCTCTTTGTGACTTTGAATGCATGGGTTTTCTTTTAGCTTAGTATCACTTATCTACACACACACACTATCTAGGAAAGCCTTCAGCAAAGATTGCTGGATCTAAAGTAAACTATTACTACAAGTGAAATTTTCCCTTAAGCAACCTTTGACATCACTTTTGGACATAAATTTTATTATGAGCCTTTGTGCACTGAGTACGGGTGACATATCATTAGAACATTATCAAGGAATAAATACAGGTGTATTCAAACTTTATTGAATTTTTTTGAGCTTAAGGGCCTTAATGGAGTCCTCAAATGAACACATGAGATATTTTTAAAGGTTATCCACATGCCTTTGAGTAGGATATATCTGTGATGAATATGTTTCATGCATTGGAAATGGGTATGGACAATCCCATATAGTCAAGGGGGTAAATAAGGCCCTTAATCCCTAATTAAACCTTTTTCAACTTAAGCGTGATGAAAAAACACTATACACAATGGAAGGATCCCTCACTAAATGACCTTTTCCTTGGGAGTCATATATAGATGCAATTGAAATGTTTCTCATTATGCATATGGGTCTTTAGGCCTTGGTCATAGTTATGGTAAATAAGCATGTTCTCAAGTAAAAAACAATGTTTAGCCTTGAACATTGCTTCCTAATTCCTTCATCATAATCAAAGATGGAAAAATAGTGTCTTGGGATCTCATTGAGTGTTCTTATGATCAAATTCCTTATGCAATTTAATCATTGTATGGGTTGTATAGCCTCAAACTAAGATATACCTATCATGTGTAGGCTTTGTGCAATAAAAATGTTTGTTGAGGCATACACATGGTTAGGTGATAGTAATGACCTAACGTTGCATTGAAGTTTCTCAAACTTAACCACAATGAACAACATGTAGAAACCATGACACAAACCTTCTCCATGGAGTTCTTAGCATCTAAGTTGACTATGGGCACCATTGTGAGGCATTGGACATAATGGGTGGGTGTAAGGTCCATGACCATAGTTTGTAAACGAAAACAAGAAAATTTGACCGTAAAACTTGCTTCATATGCCCAAACAGCTTGAATGAATGCTTTAATATTAACATCTAAGCTTTGTTAATAATCTCCTCTAATGGCTCTATTAGAACCATCAATAGGTTAGTTATACACCATAAATGTGTCTAGATATTTGACCAAGTTCACAAGAGGATAGGAATGAGCCTTATTTCCTAAATTATTCTTTTCACACACAATCGACATGAACAACGTCAACTACTCATAAATATTCTATGGTTATAATGTTGAATGCATCCCTCAGTGTCCATATAAAACCCTTGTATGATATCTCTAGCCTTCTCAAGGCATTTAGGAACTATCATTAAAATAAAATGGATTCCCTAAAAGATAATGGGTCTATAACACATACTATGATTATTTTATGGGGAAATTGTCAATTTGTTTTAACAATCCAAGTGGGTTATAGTTACCATAAGTAGGTTTTGCGCTCTAGAAATAGGTTTTAAGGCCTAAACATTGTTAGAGGAAAGCAATGGATTTTGTCCCCGAAATGACATTTTAGAGGCTAAGCGGTATAGTAAAGGGAGAAAAATCCTTGCACCTTAGGCCTTAAACACCATTTCCTTGATTCAATACCACAAACAACTCCCAAATACAACAATATAAGCTCTCTCTAAGGTTCCTTTGGCATCAAACTTGGATATGGATTCCATTACAATTATATGCACTCTAAGGATGTGTTTCAGGGACTTGAACAATGTTCGGGGGGTTGGGGGGGAGGGGGGAGAGTAGCCTCTACCCTAACCTTTTCTTCTTAGGTTCTAACACCATAAATGAATCTTTGAACCACCACATAAGGTCATTGTTTTATATTAATTACCTCAATGGAAGTTGTAGGTACAATGGTTATGTTATTATTGCATCAAGAATAAGTTTAGAGCTTTAAGTATGTTCATATAAAAGCATAATGATTATGGGCCCTTGATTATGCATCTCAATATCAATTGCCCTAAAAATCACCCCAAATTCAAAATAAGTTGCATGTCTTAAGCAATTTTTTATTATGAGTGGTTTAGTAAAGGGAATTATAATATTTGCAATAAAAATAATGGGTTTTGACATCTTGATAAAGGTTAGGGAAGTATAATAATGTCCTTGGTAATTTAGTAAAGCTTCATGGTGAAGGACATTAAAACATGACATAGGACATTCTAAGGGAATTTTGGCTTCTTAGTGAGATATTACATCCATTACATTACTTAAGGTATTAATAATGGGTCTAGGGGCATATACCATGGCTAAAATAAAAAATAAGGGCCTTGGATACAAAAATGAAGCTTGTAGAACTGAAACACTATGAAACATAGGTGTTGTAAAGTGACGAATTTATCTAATAAAAATGTATCCATGTGAAAAAAAATGAAAATTTCCCTTCATTTGATTTATGTGAGTTCAATTCCATAAAAAAACATGCACATTTTTCTGGCTACTTATTCTTTTCTCCATTTTAACCATGTCTATATATATATATATATATATATATATATATATATATATATATTAATGCAATTAAAAATTATATCAAAAATATGTATTTTAGAATATGCTACATATACAAATAAAAAAATCCCCACAAATCCTTAAAATAAAATAAAATCCCCCCTTGTGTGGGGATATATATATATATATATATATATATATATATATATATATAAAGAGGGAAATTCTATTTTTTTGTTGATTTTTATTTGTACATGTGACATGTTCTAAAATACAATGGTTTTCTATTTTTGGAGTATTTTTTATTTATTTTTGCTAGTCAATAATGAACTTTACTGTTCAATCCCAAGGGTTCAATTGATTGAGTACTTATTGTTAAAACATGTTTCTTATCCAAAAATCATGGGTTCAATTCACTCAACAAGCTCCTGCAAAATATTCAAATGTTATTTACAATTATACATTTATATTTCAAAAAATTATACTAAATTAACATCTTTAAATAAAGATATTCATTATCTTTTAAATGAAAAATAACATATTAATGATATATACAAATTTAAATTATTATTTTTTAAATATATAAACAAAAATTATATATTTTTGAAATTGGTTTTTTATATTTCATCTTTTTATACTATATATTAATAAATTTTACATTTATTTTTAATAATTCTTAAAAACAATAAATTTTATTTTATGAAAAATAAACATTAATAAAAAAAAAAAAATACTAAATAAATTTAATAATATATCTTCAATAAAACTTTAAATAACATATTTTCCATTTTCTCCAATGTAGGTTGAATTTTATAGGAATGGGTTTAATTCTTCAGGTAGATGCATGCATTGGGAGATCGCTCTGAAGCAAGGATGGCTAGGGATTACATGGGGGCCGCCATCACAGTGCGCTGCGAGGAGGCAGAGACAACAACGGATCCCTGGAGATTGAACGCCGGACTGCTCGAACTGTATGCGCCGATCTGGATAGGGTATTGCAGATGACAAGAACACAAACCCCCTGCAACAAATCAAGCCTTAGATGAAGAATGGTCAGCTCACAGGTCATGTTCTTTTTCTCATTTACTGAATAAGGGTTATTTTCACGGTAAAACTCTTGCCCATCCTGTAACAGATCACGGCCAGGATGAAATAGATCGCCAATGTTCAGATCCGCATTTGATAGCGCAACCCCGCCTTGATCCGCACCCTTTGATTGCGATTAAGGGTAAGTATGGAGCGCTGAGGCCGGAGTTTCGCTAATGTACAGATACGCATCTGATAACGCAACTCCACCTTGATTCGCACCCTCTGATCGCGTTAAAGGGTAAGTATGGAACGGAGTGGCTGGAATGGGCCGCGCAAGCAGGGGCCACACAGAATATCGCCCCCCCATTTCCAGGCGGAAGAAGAAGGAGCGGCCCAGACCCGATATCAGAGAGCCCTGGTGCCATATTTCCGACAGATCTAGCTTATAAACCTGTGAATCAGGGACTATTCCTCACCAACATAGATCTGCTCCGGATCTTCATTAAATCTATTGAAGGCAAACATTTTTGCATAAGACTCAGTAAAGGGACGAGCGTACACGAATTAAAGAAGAGGATCCAGGGGCACCTTGGAACCCCAGCTCAATATCAAAACCTTATATATTCTGGGTACAGTTTACAGGATAGCCAAACACTCCAGCACTACGGTATTACCAACGATTCAACCATCATTCTTAATCTGCGACTGTGTGGTGGAAGCAGCGGCTCCAGCTCAAAAAACACCAGCTCTTTTCTGGATGCAGTGAAAGGGAAAAAAATGGAAAACAAAACAGCACCACCATCAGAGCTGCCAGGTCCATACATCGTTGAACAAAAGCCAAAATCACCAACCCTACAAGTTACTATGCCAGAGGTAAATAACATATATACCGATTTATCCAATACTGCAGTTATTTGTAGATTCAATGGCTTCTGGCCTAAATCAGATGCCCTGCATCAATGGATCTACTCAACATGGTCACCTAACTGTGAAATTTATCTCTGCCCTAAGGGGTTTTTCATAGTTAGATTTAATACAGAACAGGAAAGAGACAGCATTATCAATCAGGGCCCTTGGTTCTGGGGCAGTGCCGGCCTCTTCACCACCCCCTGGTTCTCGGACTTCGATGCTACAACAATGATAGTCTCAAAAATTCCTGTATGGGTGAGGCTACATGGACTCCCACTACACTTCTGGCATCACAAAGTGTTAATTGCCATTGGGAATTCCCTAGGGAAATTCCTAAAAATGGATGAAGAAAGAGCTATCAGGGGAATCTTCACATTTGCCAGAATATGTGTAGAAGTGGACTTGAATGAGGGGCTACCTGACCACATCACGCTGAACTTTAATAATACTCAATGGATACAGCAGCTTGACTATGAAAACACAACATTCCGATGCAGGACTTGTTTGCAGACAGGGCACCTTCAAAATAACTGCCCATTAGCCCGAAAGGACCCCAGGAAAACTAAGAAACAACCAAAAAAGCCCAAAGGCTGGCAGAACACAGACCCATTAGAAGAAGAGGACATAAATGAGGAACCCACAGAGAACCTGACGGAACCAGCCACTCAAATGGGACAGAAACAAACACAGGCAACGAATACCCCTTCCACTCATGCAGGGCCGATCACAAATCTGCATCAGGAGTTACAAATGGAAGTAAGTTGCATAAAGAGAACCCACAGCTCAGAGGGCTCAGAATCAGACAAAGAACCACAAATGATCACAATGGATAACCAGCTAGCTATCATTACACCCACTGCTGACTCAGGAGGATGGCGTCGGGTGGAAAAGAAGAAGGGAAGAAAAGTATAGGCTCGCTGGAACATACAATTTTCTTTTTACTGTTACTCTGTTGTTTCATGTCTTTACAGGAATAATTTCTCTTGCTACCTAGTGTTATTGTCTTTTTTTCGCTGCCTGTCATCACAGGATCAGCCATTTGCATATGCCTTGGCATCTACAAAATGTAATTTTATCAATTTATGAATAAAATTACGATTTTTTCCTAGGGGAAAAAAAGGTTAATTTTATAGCAGGCTGATACCGAAAGTCGTTCCGTGTCAAGAAAGTCTATTAAATTTTTCAATCATACTAGTGTGAATCCAAAGGTTTCCCATGACATCACAGCCAATTTCCACATGCATGATGTAACATTTTAACATCGTGCTGAAAAAAACATTTTAACATGGAATTGACCTCCCATTACACAATCAATCATTTTAACATAGAATTGACATATATAATAGAAGTTCACAATGTCTCTAAATTTTCTTTCTTCATAATTTACTCAAACTTAATGGAATTCCCCAAATGAAAATCTTATTCACATTTTCACTAATGTCCAAAACGTCAATGTGTTACAATATGTGTACGTTTACTTGTGAATAATATTATGTGTACGTTTACGTGCACATAATATTCCAAGTTCAAAGGCTCAATCTCGACACACAACAACCATGAGAATCAAATAATTAATTTTCGATTTATATATAACTAGCAATTGTCCCAAAAGGTACAAAGAGAGGCCGATATGATTATTAAATTAGAAATGTTGAATTTCTCTTAAAGAGATGTTGGTTCAAGCCTCGAAGGAGCAAAGAGATTTCATGTTTGGAGTTCTATTTTTTTTGGACACCATATTCCTTTAAATACAACTTAATTTTTTAGAAAAGTTCAAGCCCAATGCAGTTTGCCATGCAGACATACACTTAAATCACTACTGGGCTTATGATATTTACTAATTCAAAGTAAACTGGTATACAAGAGAATGTATCAAGCTAAACCACAAGTTACACATCTTCAGACCTGAAAAAGTACATAACAATGGTTTGGCAAATCAATAGCGATATCATAATTGCTTTTCCTTCTACATACATACAATTGCTCCAAAGGGGAGTGCAAAAGCAATCTCCTATAAAAATGGACCTATATATCTAAAAACAAGATCTTAGCCATGAGGGAAAAGAATAGAAAGGTCTGAGGACCATAAAGGCACAACCATGAGGATATCATAGCCTACTGGTGCTGTCTGATGAATGAACCATGAAGGGGGAAAGCTCTGGTCCGTGACAACTGCTTTCTTTCACACAACTACCGAAGGGAGAAGAGAAGCAAACAGGACATCTAGAATAAGGCTGGAAAGAAGAACTCAGATCAGCTCTGTGTATTAAGACAGCAGCAAAATCTTACCACCAAAACCTGCTAACAGAGCCTTTTGATATCTCAAATCCCGATAACAGAGTAAACATGGGTCCTCGTCCAGGAAGAACTGAGATCAGTTGTGTACCCAATGGAAATTGGTAAGGGCCCCAGGCCTGTTGGTTTCCCTATTGATTTCTACCAAAAACTGTGGCACATTATTAGTAGGGACCTTTTAGTAGCTGCTGACTAAACATGGGTCCTTGTCCAGGAAGAACTGAGATCAGTTGTGTACTCAATGGAAATTGGTAAGGGCCCCAGGCCTGTTGGTTTCCCTATTGATTTCTACCAAAAACTGTGGCACATTATTAGTAGGGACCTTTTAGCAGCTGCTGAGGAATCTAGGGTGTCTGGAAAGATACTGAAGGATATCAATTCACCTTTTTCTACACACTCAAAAGTAGAAAGTAGAAATGGGGAAAGATTTTATTTAGGTTCATCCAAAAATAAAATAACAAAGGGGATTCAGGCAAGAACCCTCCATACAAAACAGTACCCAGAAGAACAAATGTGTAAGGAAAACAGTCAAGGTTTTGAATTCAGTTTCAAATTTTAGAATAGAGAAAACAAAATAACTTATGAGTTCACTTGACCTTCACTGCCAATTTTGGTTAAGAAGTAATTCAGCGCCCAAAGATCATCCAATTGTACATAGTCTCTCGTATAATTGTCTACAACCTCTAAAGTTCTCCTAATTGGATAGTGGTACCGGTGTCTAAGAAGAGTGACACCCTTGCATTTCTCATGAAAATGATCAAGCTGTCTTAACACAGAGAAAAACTACAAAACAACCATCATGTGACTTGCTTAACAGACATGAAACTTACATCAGAGATTGATGGGTTTTCACATATCACTTTCACTGAAATAGAGAAGAGATGGTGAGAAAGACTTGATATTATGTATTTTTTTTTTTTCAATAAGTATGATCAGCCTTTTTTTCCTTAGTTAATGTCCATGTGGATAACAATACTAAACTTCACTGTGGCTATCCTATTATGTATCCTTTTTTTACTTCATTTCATGTTATTTTAGATTGAACTTTGGATCCATGTTCTTGAGAACCATGTTGTGACAACTCGCGATAATATCATCATTACGAACCACTTCCCGTGGTATTTCTGTTCCCTCTTCATGAAGACTGAGACTACGAGGATGTCCTAGAAGAGGAGACGCTGCCCCAATATTTTTCTGAAACCTCTGCATGTGCAATGGGATCCATGTTCTTGAGAACCATGTTGTGACAACTCGCAATAACCTCATCATTACGAACCACGATCGCACCAAAAGGCCCACCATGGCCACAATTAACTGCATTGTGTGCTTCTTCAACAGCCTTGGTCAAGAATTTCATATCTCTGTCTTGAACAGCTGAGAAACAACAACGAAAAACAGGAAATTCAGGAAGCAGATACGAGACTCATTTGAAGAGCTGCTAAAAAAATTGTCCACTTGAAAAGATGCTAAATAATTTTCCCCATCCATGCCTCGTGGCTTTTTCTATTGTGGATTAGATTTCAAATCACAGAATTCATCTTTGAAAAACAAAAGTTTGTCTAAAAATCTGTAAAAGAACATCACTCTGCAAATTATATGCAGATTTCTTCACCGATCTTCATGATCCCAAATAGAACAAATCCATTGAAAAGTAGCATAAAATATTGTTATCAAGCATAACCTAGCAAAATCTGACCTTCATGATGACCTGTATATGCCGATGCTGCAGAAATGGTCCCATCCTTGGATTCTACAACTGCATCAGAAAACATATGATAAATTGTCATAACAAGGTCCTCCTATTTCCTCATTTCTTGTATTGAAACACACTGTTTTCAGTTTAAAGAATGGGTATTTGCATATTATATGTGTTTGGGTTTGTACGTATATCTCGTCTAATAAGGCGCTGATGGGTGTGTGCACACATGCCCATCACATAAACAAGCTCGAAAACCAGAAACGAAAAATTATGTCGGAATAAATTAACTTTCAGCTAAATAAAAAGGCAAGAACCAGAATTTCCATATCAATGATCCAGGTGACCAAGAAATCAAATTGAACTATAGATTCCAGACAAAATAAAAACTGGGTCGCTAGATTATCAATGCAGGAAGCCCAAAAAGCTATACTGCAACAACGCTTTAGTTTTCCACATTTACCCAAATCTGCACACTCACAGACACCCAAAACAGTTTGATCCCCCACAACTTGCACTCGCATTCCTTATAGACGTATTAGCCGTCTTCTCTACCTACCCCAATTGGAAAAATTGCGTTCAGAAACACAGAGGATAATGCATAGTAAAAAATAGGATTGTAATGGGTCCACCGAATCCCAGTTTCAGATACGACCCACTGAAAATAAAATGGAAAAGCTCCTGAAAACAAGTGTCCCACTAATAAAACTTATATGAAATATGAGAATGGGATCAGAGAATCTTACCTACCAAAATCAACAAAGGGACCTGAAACATGAATTGAATTGATGGTCTAATACGGACTGAGTCTGTCATGTATAAAAAGTTCGTGTGGAATTAAAGCGACTCGCAAGGAGGACAGTACAAGATGAGAAGAAGATTGGAACTTTTTTCCTTCTACGATATGTCTTGTCCTGTCCTCACCTCTCAGCTGCTCCTATATAGTGGGTATGGAACCCCAACGACCATCACCGACCAAGGGTGACCACCTCTTTTTCCCTTAGTAGTAAACAACGGGTGCGCCAAATTCCAATCGCAATTCCAAGGCTTGCACCGCTTCTGCTGCATGAATCCCATGGAGATCTAACTTCCAAATGTCCTTATGTTTTTCATTTCTAATTTGAAGAATATCTGCAGCTGCCTTAGCATTTAGTTTATCTGCAGCCAAATGTTCCTCTTTTGATTTTAGAGAAATATTCCTAGCAGTGCTGTGATCGCCTCGCAAATAAGCTCTTTCAGCTTCCCTTGAATGTTGATTTGCAGCCCTGCTTGAAAACAAGCGATGATAATATATGTTCATGCCTTCCCAATTATCAGTAATGATCACCTTAAAAAAATTCAATGGACTTCATGGAAATAGGCTGGCAAAATATACCTGAGCATCCACAATGCTTCCTTTGGATGTTTCAAATATACATCATCTTCCTCCCATTCTGGCTCAGGGGGAGCAGTTGGCATGTGTCCTCTTGAAACTGTCACATGTAAATTTTCAAAACCCAAGGACTCAGGCAATAGAGGGCCACTTCCTTCAGAACTCTGATCAGGTAGAGAATTCTCAACAGCTTCAGATGCATCAGAGGGATCTGAATTCTCCGGCAACGTCATCACAGCCATAGACTCCAGGGAAGCAGAGGCTTGTTCAAGCTCATAATTAACAGCCACTAAAACATCCTCTATCAGGCTCTCATCAGCCCAACCATACAAGGCCTTCAGTTTCTCTACTGCAACCTTTTTCTGATTTGCATCATCTGTCACGCCCTGCAGCATAACAGTGCTAGCCAGGGTTGTATTAGGATAAGGATCAATAAATTTCTCTGGCCTAACAGCAACTTTTTCTATTAATTGAGAAAATCCTTTCCAGGGTTTGCCTCTAGAATCTCTCAAGCCATCAATGAGGGACTTAACCTTCCCGTGGTATTTCTGTTCCCTCTTCATGAAGACTGAGACTGCGGGGATGTCCTATAAGAGGAGACGCTGCCCCAATATTTTTCCGAAACCTCTGCATGTGCCACGTGTCAAAACAATAAACTTAACACCCTCATCTAGCAATATACTGATGGTTGGTTTGAAAATTTCATAGATTGCTTCAACATTCATTTTCTTGCCATCATTCTCCAGGGTTTGAAGAGATTGAGACAAATTTAAAGAAGATATTGAATCTTCCATAGCAATAAGTTCAGACTCATTAGGTGAAACAAAAGTGACCTGCACAGCAATTCAAGCAATGAGTTAGGGCATACTAAATATTTCCTCGAAGATGCAAATCTGCAGGAGGCACAAAAGGAAAATAGATGGGCTGCAACAACCTCAATGAAAGACAATTTGCAATACATAAAATTACTCATTACTTACTAAATATTTCCTCGAAGATGAAAATCTGCAGCAGGCACAAAAGGAAAATAGATGGGCTGCAACAACCTCAACGAAACAGAATTTGCAATACATAAAATTACTCATTACTTACATATTTTACAATACTTCTGACTCTAGCTGATTTGGCAAATGATACAGGCTCAAACCAAACAGGTGTATTTGATTCCTTGGCCACTGCAAATCAAGAGAAATCTGATGCATAAGATCACTGTTGCCCATATAGATGTAAGTACAACAGCATCAAAGTCTGTAAACTTACAATTGCAAACTGCCTCAAGGGCCAGAGGATGTAAATTTGCATCAATCATCAACAAAGGTGCAGAGCCAAAATAGCTCCTAAACTGATTTATCCATTCTGCTGTCAAGGATTCTTCCTATCATCTCAAACGGTCATGAAAAACATGAATTATGAAATTTAACAGTACACTCTTTCTGGCATTCTCCCAAACCGCTTTAGAGAGGATGTCTACGAAAAGAATTATTTTCCATGGTCAGTTGTAACTTAAAACTGCCTGCACGTCTGCAACAGCGGATGTTATTTCTCCTGCACTGTCAAATATGTTTGATACAATAGGGGTTGCTACATTCTTACACTTGCGGATTCCTGAAATTCCAATACAAAATAACATGTTTGGACTACTACTTGCAGTGCCAAAAGTGATCGCATAAATGAAAATGACCGTAGTAGCAACTTGTTATTCTTAATGTGAATACGTATAACGAAATCAAAAAACTCTTGGGTTCAATCCCCATGATCTTAAGTAACTAATATAATACACAAATAGATACAAGAAAGATGCAGCTATTGACGTAGAAATGCATCCTCGACCAAATGCATACCAGTTTGTGAACTTAACGCAACTAAGCAAATTAAGGATGAGAGTTAGTTTGAACTTACCATCTATGGACAAACCAAGGGACTTAGAGTTTTCAAGCAATGTTTTTCCTGCACAAGACAATACAGACAGAATCCATAGAACATCTTGAATAAATCGACAAGTTACCAGATAGATGACTAAGCAATACGGAACCAACAACACTGATGATAAAGGGCTTAACTCCGAGTCTTTGCATACACTCAGCGACATTTCTGGATACTCCCCCGCTTAAATATGTGACCTGCAACATATGCCTGAGACTATTGCTGATTCAAACTTCGACAAAACATTCAGAAATGGGCATTACATAAATTTGAAGCTAACTCATTTCTTACAACATATTTTCAGAGAATAATTCAATTTTTTGTCTACTGATTTGAACAAAGTAGGGAAATGCTAAAATTCAAGAAACAGTTTTTTGAAATAAGTGCTTCCTTTAAACTTGAGAAGTATTACAGGTAACTCAGATATGTTAAGCAGCACAAGCAATGTGCATTTTCATAACCATTAATTATAAGAACTTTCCTTCAGCTAAGCTGCCATGACAGGGGCACTTCTCCATCGATATCATTTAGAACATGCAATTTGCCTAACCACTTATTTGCACCTTTGGCAATTTAACCTTAACGGGTGGCCTGATATGCAATGGTCCCTCTAGACCACTACCCCCATTGGAAAAATCAGGAAAATTTAAAAGAATATTAATAATCAAAAAAATTATATATATTCAAACAAATGGATGATTGGATAAAGCAGGAATATTTAAAAGAATATTGATAATCACAGTTATTTTGGACAAATGTCCCCGGAAAGAGGGACGAACCACAATCGCACCAAAAGGCCCACCATGGCCACAATTAACTGCATTGTGTGCTTCTTCAACAGCCTTGGTCAAGAATTTCATATCTCTGTCTTGAACAGCTGAGCAACAACAACGAAAAACAGGAAATTCAGGAAGCAGATACGAGACTCATTTGAGGAGCTGCTAAAAAATTTGTCCACTTGAAAAGCTGCTAAATAATTTTCCCCATCCATGCCTCGTGGCTTTTTCTATTGTGGATTAGATTTCAAATCACAGAATTCATCTTTGAAAAACAAAAGTTTGTATAAAAATCCGTAAAAGAACATCACTCTGCAAATTATATGCAGATTTCTTCACCGATCTTCATGATCCCAAATAGAACAAATCCATTGAAAAGTAGCATAAAATATTGTTATCAAGCATAACCTAGCAAAATCTGACCTTCATGATGACCTGTATATGCCGATGCTGCAGAAATGGTCCCATCCTTGGGTTCTACAACTGCATCAGAAAACATGTGATAAATTGTCATAACAAGGTCCTCCTATTTCCTCATTTCTTGTATTGAAACACACTGTTTTCAGTTTAAAGAATGGGTATTTGCATATTATATGTGTTTGGGGTTTGTACGTATATCTCGTCTAATAAGGCACTGATGGGTGTGTGCACACATGCCCATCACATAAACAAGCTCGAAAACCAGAAACGAAAATTTATGTCGGAATAAATTAACTTTCAGCTAAATAAAAAGGCAAGAACCAGAATGCTTGCTTACCATTGGCTTCTTCCATATCAATGATCGAGGTGACCAAGAAATTAAATTGAACTATAGATTCCAGACAAAATAAAAACTGGGTCGCTAGATTATCAATGCAGGAAGCCCAAAAAGCTATACTGCAACAATGCTTCAGTCTTCCACATTTACCCAAATCTGCACACTCACAGACACCCAAAACAGTTTGATGCCCCCACAACTTGCACTCGCATTCCTTATAGACGTATTAGCCGTCTTCTCTACCTACCCCAATTGGAAAAATAGCGTTCAGAAACACAGAGGATAATGCATATTAAAAAATAGGATTGTGAATGGGTCCACCGGATCCCAGATTCAGATATGACCCACTGAAAATAAAATGGAAAAGCTCCTGAAAACAAGTGTCCCACTAATAAAACCTATATGAAATATGAGAATGGGATCAGAGAATCTTACCTCCCAAAATCAACAGAGGGACCTGAAACACGAATTGAATTGATGGTCTAATACGGACTGAGTCTGTCATGTATAAAAAGTTCGCGTGGAATGAAAGCGACTCGCAAGGAGGACAGTACAAGATGAGAAGAAGATTGGAACTTTTTTCCTTCTACGATATGTCTTGTCCTGTCCTCACCTCTCAGCTGCTCCTATATAGTGGGTATGGAACCCCAACGACCATCACCGACCAAGGGTGACCACCTCTTTTTCCCTTAGTAGTAAACAACGGGTGCACCCAATTCCAATCGCAATTCCAAGGCCTGCACCGCTTCTGCTGCATGAAGCCCATGGAGATCTAACTTCCAAATGTCCTTATGTTTTTCATTTCTAATTTGAAGAATTTTTGCAGCTGCCTTAGCATTTAGTTTATCTGCAGCCAAATGTTCCTCTGTCACGCCCTGCAGCATAACAGTGCTAGCCAGGGTTGTATTAGGATAAGGATCAATAAATTTCTCTGGCCTAACAACAACCTTTTTCTATTAATTGAGAAAATCCTTTCCAGGGTTTGCCTCTAGAATTTGGAGACATAAAGGAAATATTTTCGTGCCGCACCACAGCCGAGACATCATTCTATCTTTCAGATAATTCTTGTCCATAACAGAACCCTGACTTGGCTTTCTCTGCAGATGATTAGAAGAGGACGAGTTTGGAGGAAAAGGTGGGAAAGGGTCCACGTCAGCCTTAGGAACCCCACCCCGCTGTTGGGCATCAAAGAAGCCCATCCTGGAACCTTTAACCCTTTGTCGCGGTGGTCGGATGGACCTCTTGGGAGCACCACTGGTGCCCATCATGGAGCACTTACCTGCCGAGAAAAGTATTGTTGGGTCTGTATAAGGAGATCATGGGATCGAAACCCTTTGGGTTTCCGTTCAAAGCAAGATTAAAAAGGGGGGTCTACCGTTTAGTCCTTCGGCTAAAGATAAAGGGAAACAGATCATTCATTAATGAGGATCTTATGCACAGAATTTCAATGCCGTGCCTGGCTAAAGAACTCTCAAAGCCATCCGTCTGTACTTCCAGAGCTCCCAATACCACGCACGGGATTTCAGAAAAACAGAGTCGTTGGATTGTTGTTGTCGATTTTGCTTTTGTCTGAAGGATTTGATGTACAAAGATCAAGAAAATGCGTTGAACTTGCATTGAGAATTGGATTGAGAATCCATTAACAAATCGCGTGAGCTCTGAGAAATTTTGACCCCCTCAAGAATTGCAGGCTGAGAACAGACCTCTAAACCCTATCGAATGCAGAGGGAGGAGTGAGTTTGTGCAGACAGGTGCATGCACCTAGACTTGCGATTGTGCTGCACCCAAGTGGTGTACGGGAACTCCGGTGTAAAATGGGTAACAACTGACTGTAAAATCGGCTGCAGAAACCACTCCGCCTGATAATCAAGCCTGAACAAATACGAAGCAAATTGCCCATTTCACCAGGTGTCAGCCTGATAATCAAGCCTGAACAAATAAGAAGCAAATTGCCCATTCCGCCCGGTGTCAGCATGAGGAACAAAGAGACGACGAAAGTCTCTTTCAAAGGAAGGCCTATCGGCCTAAAAATAATATAATAAAGAAGTTTCCGGGAAAATGTCTCCATAGTAATTAGATCGACATGCAACCATCAGAATCAAATAATTAATTTTTGTTTTATAAATAAAAATAATATAATAATGAATTTGGGTAAGAATGTCTCCATAGTCCGAATTATAAACATCAACTTGTATAACTGTGTATAACTGCAGCAACATTTTGAAATTCTTATTCTTGATAATGTAGTTATGTTCAGTGGAATTTTCTTACAATCAAATGATTCTTAAAATATATTTAAGAAATAAAAAATTCATTTCCATTTTAAAATATTTAATAAATTTTTAATGTTAATTTGACATAAGTAATATAAATGTATCTTAATTTATATCATAATGGTTTAATGGTATTATATTTAATTATTGATTTTAACAACATTTTATTGCGTGTTTATTCACTTTTCAAATCGTTCACAATATTTAATAAAATATTATCATAAACATTTATAAATTATTTAAATTCAAAGATTCAATATTTATATACACTATTCATGTACACTAATAATCGAATAATAATTTTCAACTTATAAATAATATTAATATAAATAATTATTTAATAATGAAATATTTGGTAAAAATGACGTCAATTATTCTAACCAACTCATACACATGTTACAATCTAGCTAAAAGTTAAAACAATAATAGCGAATTTCCAACTTAAACACTCATTCCTAATTCCCAACCAAAATTACAAGATAATGGAACTTGTACTCCTTGATATACGCTCTAGGAACCTCAACTATTTTATTGTCATTGTAGACACCCTCCTTTCCAATGGGGTATCACACAAACATCCCTCTGTATCCTAAAAGATCCCTTAAGGAGTTTAGACTTCTTACTATTTACGTGTAAGAGGAATTCCAATTCAATTTGTTTGGTTAGAAATAGTGCTAATGGTGAGGCAATGAAGAAAACAATATCCTCAACTCCATGATTTTTAGTAATGCCATGTTTCTCAAAGTTAGTATGAATTTTTTTGTGCATTTTTTTCTATCATCATGTCAATAAGTCAATTAATTGAAATAATGGGAAATATATATATATTTTTTTCTCAAAATGGGTTCAGAAAGAATCAGTGATAAATAAAAGTTTAGTTTAATCTAAAACGATTTGAACTTATTCAACACTCTTTAAAAGGGAGAAAATTTGTGCAGTGTAATGATGAATGTTGAAAAAATTTCCCAAAACATATTCTATTTTGTTAAAATGTTTTTATATACCAAAATTTGATATTTTTCATAACCACTAACATATATTTCGAATGCAAATATTTTCTTTTTATTTTTCCTTTTTAACATTACATATAATTAAAACATGAAATGTCTTATTATATGGAAACTCTTTTTTTCCCTAATTTTTTTATAACATAAAACGTTTTAAATAATATTTCTTTCAGAGGATTTTATTTTCATTTTATTAATTGTTAATTATTTAAATTTTTAATTAGTTAATAAGCAGACAATGTATTCTAGATTTCGGCCCTTGGTTTTGGGAAAAATCAGGCCTATTCATGAAGCCATGGAACCCATCATTCGATCCCTCTACAACAGTCATAACTTCAGCACCAGTTTGGGTGAGATTGCCAAGCCTACCTTTGCATCTTTGGAATCTCTCATTGCTAAAAGCCATTGGAGATGCAATTGGGAAATTTTACTGCAGGTGCCCAGAAACAGAGGAATATGAAAGAACCACCTATGCACGCATCTGTGTGGAAATGGATTTCAGCGTCGGATTCTCAGCTGAAATAAACCTAACAAGTAAAGACTATGTGTGGAACTAGAAACTCGATTACGAAAGTGTCCTCTTCAGATGTCGATCCTGCTTTGAGACAGGGCATCTAGTCAAAAATTGCCCAAAAGCCTCCCAGAAAAATTCTGCTAGAAACAACCACCACAGATCTACATGGTGGGAAGGAGCACAAAAAGAACACTACACTGTCATCAAAGAAGAATACTCTGGAGAAAACTCTGAATCACAAGAAATCGGGCAGGAAAGAAACAACTCTCAAGACAGGCATGGAGAAAGCCCCACCCAACAAATCAACAATTATGAGGATTCGACCGCACAAAATAAGTCTTCATTTAACAGCAAAGCAGATCTCCTAGACCAAAATTCTTCTCCGACTATATTCAAAAGGACGAACACAATAGATTGCGAAGCTAATACACCAATGTCCCAAGAACCAGAAGAGATGAAGGGGATGCAAGATAAAGGAAGTTGGAAGATCGTAGAGAAAAAAAAGAAAGCTACAACACCAATCACGCCAAGAAAGACGAGGAGCTAGATAATTAAAAACTAAGAAAGTTATAGGTCCGATAGACCAATTTGGTCTTAGTGGACGTTAACCACCACCACCACCACCATCATCATCATCATTATAATTTCAAAAAAAATATTAATTTTTCGAAATTAACATTTCAATCTATAAAATTTGTAAAATTAATACTCACTCTTCTTAAAAAAAAACAAATTTTAAGATTACATATTAATATTACTTAATTGCTATTAGATTAAAAAATAGTTTTCCACATGCTTTATGCCTGCTACATTTTAAGGTCTTGTGAAATTCATAGAGACTTTCACTATTATCACACCAACTAGCTATATGGGACAACTCTTTTTTCTCATGAAATTTGACCAAAACTTAAAATCAATGGGTTGAAGAGTTAGAGACATGATTTTTGAAGGGGATCATTATCATTATGGACTCACTAAGAGTGTCTTCCAACCACCTCCACTACGTAAAGTTGTAATCACACTACCAGTGCCTTCCAGCCACCATCCTTACATACTGGAAAAGTCTTATTTTGTTACACTATGTTGAAAATTGTTCACCAGTGAGTAGTTTTTTCTACTGCTTTTCCACGTCAATACAATCCATGTTTTCACATAACACACGCAGCCATCTATAGAGCTTTATAGGTGTATATAAATTGTTTTATTGATTTTACTTATTTGCAGTGTTATTTGTTCTTTTCCATTTTGAATATGCACAATATGTTGGAATATTAATTCCTACTTGTCTTAGTTGTGACTTTCTATGTAAAGAGTTTGTTCCTATTCTATAGGAGTGGTTTCCCTAGTTTGGTGTGTGATTGAGATATTCTCTCAACCAACATATTGTGTGTCCAAGATAGTTTTCCTATCTTGAGACAATCCTCATGTATATATGTAATATCATATTTGATTAATTAATGTGAAGATAGTTATGCACTATCGATTTTTTATCATGGTATCAGAGCCTTGAGGGCCTAGCCCCTCCTGGACTTGGCCCATCCTAGACTGAGGAAATAAGATAATATATTTTTATTTTTTTATTCTTTTGTTTTTCCATCGGATATCTGCCTGTGAGAATCGATCACTTTGTCATAAAAGACCTGCATTCAAAGTAAGAAGGTTTGTTGATATGTCCTCAAGCGTTGTGATTGCAGCGACAATTAGAATTGTAAAGAGGCAGTGATCAATGGAAGATTCGATATCGTTTCCTGTCAGAGTGATGAGGGCTTGTTGAAAAACCCAGAAGGTGTGGAGTGGAGTGGAGAGAGGCGGATTTTTTCGCGGATCCGATACCTGAAACCCCACCACTACAGTTGAGTTGGTGGATCCTGGTAGATTGTTTAGCCATAGAGCTCTATTGAGATTGTTACTGATTCCTCCCACTATTTTGTATTGAATATTAAAGATGGCAAAGACAAACATGCCTTCATTGACCTCAGATTTACAGAGAGGAACGAGGCCTTCGACTTCAATGGTGCCCTTTTTGATCACGAGAAGTATATCAGCAAGGAGTAGGAGAAGGAGAAGGGCGAAGAGAACAAGGATGGAAAAATTTTAATTCACCTTGCTGTTAACCAGAGGTTAAAGGAAGGTGAGACTATTAGTATAAATGTCAAGAATAAAGCATCTGAAGGTACAGGCATGCTTTCAGATGCGGGCTTAGTAGGGAGTGTCTCAAGCACGGGCAGACAAAAAGCATCTCTTGCCCCTCCGTAGGGGAGTGGGAGAATCAGGCCACCTCTACCTCCCCCACCTAATGATACAGAATGATAGCCAAAATTGGCTCTACAATGATTTCCAGCCCAATTCAAAACAGTGGATCAAAGTTTTCAAGGGACACTTCCAGGCATAATGTTGATCCCTTATTAGATAATTCTCAGCTTGAGATGAGCCTGCCTTCAAGCACTTCTTCTGGTTCGTCAAAGACCGCTTCTGCTTCTGGCTGGGAAGCATTCTGAAGAATCTGTTGGAGTTTAAATGTCACCGATTCTTCACTTTCGGCAACCCCTAGGATCTTCTATCGTGATAAATTTCTCGTGGAGTACACGCATAATCGATTAGGCCAGTGGTGCACCATGAAGATCTATTGTGAAGGCATGAGTTTGAGGTGTTGATCATCGAGCTTAGCAGAGGAAGAGCATTGGATTCCCCAATCAGCATGGGGAGTCAAGGCGTTGAAGATCTCACCAGATGTATTTCAGCTCAATTCTTTTGGAAGAGATCCAAGTTTTTTTGGACGACGGGGTGAATTCTAGGCCTCCTGCCAATGGGGATGCGGCCATGACCCTTCCTGGACCTTGGGAGTTTGTTTTTTCTACCTTATGCATAGTGCTATGGAGGCCATCAGTTTGAAATGGGGGTTGGTCATCTTGGTGATGGATGAGCCATAACACTTGGATCGTAGTTGGGTTTGAGTCTCTTCGGTAATTTATAATTTTTTTGGAATTAGAAGCATTGAGATTAGCTAACTCAATGCAGTCTTTTTCTGTTAGAATTAGCTACACTAAAAAATCACGCAATTGAATCCAAGACAATTAAACAAGAAAAAGAAAGAAGAGACCAGAAGTGCAGCGAATATTTATTTTGTGCAATGACACTGAAAATTAGGTGATGATGGACAATTAAGTTAAATTGTGTGTGTGAGTTTATGGAATAGACTCACTAACATGATGTATTATGAGTCACACATATTAATTGTAAGCAAGTCTAGGATGTTTTGTAGTGGTCTTTATAATGCATGTACTTGATAACTCCAAAAGTTGGAGTTGTGTTGTAAGCCTTGTAAGTCATGTGTACCCCATACAGTTCATGGTAATCTAAAAAACACTTTGTATTTGTAGTGTCGGTTTGTGGTAAGAAAGAAACCACATGTAAGAGTGAAGTGGGACAAAGATTCCTGTTGGCATGGTTTAGAGATAACCGAGAAAACCCTCAGCTTGGTTGAGTCAGGGCTTTGGTGAGCCTTAGTGACTAGAGTGCCCTAGTGGAAGGTTTGTAGCCTAGAGTGGCTGGAGTGCCTTAGTGGTAGGTTTGTGGCCCAGAGTGGTTGTAGTGCCCTAGTGGCAAGGTTTGTAGCCCAGAGTGGCTAGAGTGCCTTCGTGGCTGAGTTGAGCCTTCATGGTTGTGTTGAGCCTTGGTGGCATGGTTGAGGGTGATCCGATAAAATCCAGAGCATGGTTACGGGTAATCCGATAAAACTCATTATGATATTGGAGGGGGATTTAGAGGTACAGGTACATGTGTGTAGTTATAATGGTTGACAGAACCATGTATGTGAAGGACATCCTACAAGACTGGCGGTTGCAGCAGTTAGCACCCATGCATTCTGGTGGATGGTTTCTCTTTTATATGGACATCAACATATTCTTTTGGTATGCTTGACCACAACTAGACTTTCCATAGTGATATCGAGATAAGTACTCATTAAGGGGGTGTGTTGGAATATAAATTCCTACTTGTTTAAGTTTTGACTTATTATGTAAAAAGTTTGGTCCTATTCTATAGGAGTGGTTTCCCTAGTTTGGTGTGTGGTTGAGATATTCTTTCAACCAACAGATTGTATGTCCACCATAATTTTCCTATTTTTAGACAATACACAGTATCAATTTTTTATCATAGTATTTTTTCAATTAATATTTTAAAAATCTAAATCAATGCATTTATTATTATGATTTTTATTAAGATTCTTAAATGATTAAGAAACGAGCCTTAATTATAAAACTTCAAGGTTGTTGAAAGTGCACATCTATCTTCACTTTTATACAAGGATTTCCAGAACTGAGGATATTTAAATTATACCATTTTAAAACGATTAGATGCAAATAAGGTTTCTGAAGGAAGTTAGGGTTAAACATAGTTATGTGTCAATATCGTACAAGTCATTTCAAACGAATAGAAGCACGAAAGGTAATGGAGATACAATCAATAGAGTTTGAAATTTGTTAGTCTATAAATACACGTATATGTTCTATGTTTATAAAACTATTTGAAAGTACAATATTTGGAGTATATCCTTCCCGGCTAAAACTACTTTCGTTTTCCTTTATGAGAAATAGATAAGAGGGGAATAAGGAGATCAACCTCTGTCTTGCGCTTGGTTCCTTGTTCGATTCCTCTCCCTTCTAATAGATCTTTGCTACTCACTTCCTTGCCTACCCAGCTTCACAGAGCACCTGTAGAATCAAAGCAACATAACAATATCCAAGAACATAGATCTATTATCATAAACAATATAGGACCAGATATATATTGACCACACAAATGAACATAACATCAATCATACAAGAATGTGGAGGAAAACTTGAATAGCTTTATTGATAATCAAGAAAGAGAAAAGAGGATTACAACCAATTGTTCTGATCCAGCATCATCCTCTCAGCAAGAAAGCCCTTCTTCACCTCATGAAAAGCTTAGATCACCCAACACTAGGATATTGCACCAAGAAACCAACACCACTTCCTTACAAGATACAAAATTCCAGCCTCTGGATATCTTGGATGAGGGATCCATATATAGATGTTTGCAAGGAAGGTGAGTCAGCTTTTGAGAGTTGATTAGTGTCCTCTCTCTGATAGTTCTTGATTCCACTTGGAGATTTATGATCTCTTACTCATCCCTGGGCGAATGCAGAGAGGCAAGTGTCACAGGAGAAGTTTCTAGAAGATTCCATGATGCTCCACCTTGCAGATTGACCTTTCCATTTGTCCACTCTCGCCCATCACACCCCATAGAAGGGAGTTTCAAGATGCATCGCACCTACTGTGTGTACTTAGGTGGGATGCAGCGCACTTTGACCATGGAGCAGGTGAGATGGTCCAGTTTTGACTAGTTCTGAGCAGTTTTTCGTGGAGAACTTATGGGAGAAGATGTAATCATTTGACCTTGTTCTTTTAGAGGTTGGAACAACACTTTTAGGGACTTAAGAGCCCTTGGTTTATGGACATTTATGATTGGGGTTGCAGTGCCCAAAAATGCCTGTAACACACATAAACAATCAATTCCAAAACATTCCACAACAGAGCTAGAATACATGGTAGTTAAAGAATCAATAAAGGAAATTGTGTGATTTAAGAAGTATTTGTATGAGAAATGAGTGAACTATTCTCCTCTTCTAGTTGACAAGATGTATGTGGTCAATTTATCCAATAATTCAAGATTCCATAATCAAACCAGGAATGTTAACATTAAGAATTTGATTCGATATCATGTATAGACCAAGTCAATTCATTTGAGACATTATTCTACAAATGAAAAAATTATGAACATTTTCACCAAAGTGCTAAGAAGTGAAAATTTTGAAAGGTTTAGAATGATGCTCATGCTCATAATAACCCCTTCAACTTATGTGGAGGAATGTTACTAGGTTTTGTCAGAAACCTAGGGAGATTGCTTGTGTATGTACTTGTGATTAGTCCTCATAACACCAGGGTATTGTAATATGTGTCAAGGAGTGCCAAGAAAACAAAAGGAAGAACCAAACTAAAATGCAAGGAAATGAACACATAATAGGGTTAATAAGTCGAGACTTTATCTTTTTCAAAAGGGGCATGCTAGGCACACTAATAGTAGGTTCTAATACATGCCAAGTGCCAATGTGTGTCAAGAGCTAATGTATGTTAATGCATGTACAGGTGTTCCACAGCATGTTAGGGACTATAGGGCATGCCAACACATGCTAGGAGAGTGCTATGCTATGCTATGGCATGTTAAAACTATTTTATACAGTTGCGTATTATACATTATTGTATAATTTCTGGGGCACTCAGATTCTATCAGATTATATCATCTGCATCTTGTGCATCTTGTGGTTCTTAAAAACTCTTAGTTAATGCACTATTTTTTATATGAACCGGACATACATATGAAATATTGTATGTGTAATCTATGTTGCTTAGTTGCTTTATGTCCATGGCTAGATGTGATCCTTGTCTTGGTAAGTTCTTAAGTGGGAAAAGTTGATCTTGGACATGAGTGCCCTAAGATGAGTTATACGAAATTATTAGGTGAACAAGGAACAATCTACTTGTATTAGGTGCAATTGGTCTAATTATTGCAACCGAAGTATACCAATGTCACATGAACTATAGTAGCTAAGGACTTGATTGGCTTCCTAAGCCATGAAAAAATGTAAGGCTAGCTGTGAGGGTGTGAGTGCCAAGGCATGCTAGGGAATGCTAACATGTGCCAGATAATGTGAAGGCATGTCAAATTTGTTAATATGTGCCAAGTGCTAAGGCATGCTAAGATGTGCAAGGGTGTCACAATATATGCCAAGGACTGTTAAGGCAACAAAAAGGAGAAACAAGTTAAACTAAAAGGAAATGAACACATAAGAGGGTTAATAAGTCATCAATTTACCTTTTTCAAGATGGTCATGCTAGGCACACGAACACTAGGTGCCAATAGGTGCCAAGTGTTATAGCATTCTAAGTGCCAAATATTCTTTTATTACTTCTCATTTACTTTCCAATAGTTGATCTCAAATAACTTTAATATTAAACCATTCCAAAGCATACCAAGGCATCTCAACGAATGTTAGACATGATAAGACTTTCCAAGCACCAACATGTCCCAAGTGCCAATATGTGTTAGGGAGTGATACACATATTTCTATGAAGTGGAAGGGCATGTTGAAGAGTGCTAAGGTATGCTAGAGAGAGCTAATGCATGCTGAGGAGTTTTAGGGAGTACTATGGAAACACAATGGAGCACTAGGTCAAAATGAATGGAAGTGAATGAATATGAGGGTGTGCTAGGGTGTGTCAATGAGTGTTAGTTGGCATGCCAAGGAGGGAGTGACAAGGTATGTTGAGCATTGATAAGGCATGCTAGGGAATATCATGGCATGTTAAGAAGTGCCAAAGTGTGTTAAGGAGTTCTAGTGTGTGTTAAAATTTTCCAAATAGTGCCAAGTCATGCCAAGACATGACATATGCTAAGGCATGCTAGGATGTGCAGGGTGTCAGGGTATGCTAATATGTGTCAAGGAGTGTTAAGGAAACATAAGGAAGAACCAAGCTAAAATGCAAGGAAATGAACACATAAGAGGGTTAATAAGTCAGGACTTTATCTTTTTCAAAAGGGGCATGCTAGGCACACTAATAATAGGTTCCAATACATGCCAAGTGCCAATCTGTGTCAAGTGCTAATGTATGTTAATGCATGCCAAATTGTTGCAAGGCATGTTAGAGACTACAGGGCATGTCAACACATGTTAGGAGAGTGCTATGCTATGCTAGGGTATGCCAACATGTGCTTGGGTGTCCTAGTCATGGCAATATTTTCTAGGTACAAAGATGTTCCAAGACATGCGAGGTGCCAAGGAATGTTAGTGTGGGCCAAAACATGTTAAGATGTGCCAAGAGTGTTGAGGAGTAATGGGTATATCTCATTAATATATTTGACAAAGCTTGATTATGTATTAAATAATATATTTCCTACACACACTAATGGAACTTTATCTAAAGGGAATTTGTTAGATAATAAAACTAATAGAGATGAATCATGTGTTGACTCATAGGAAAATTATATTCTCATTACTTGATGACACACTAATTACTTCTTAACAAATTGACTGACTCTAAACACTATGGCCTTGGACACATAATGAAAAAGACTCCACAACAATGGTCTTAAATCATTGTTTTTTGACAAAAAAATATAGTATCATGTACATTGTTTCATCAAAAACTCATTGGAATAATACATGATGACAGAGATTTTGTTGCAATAAAAGCATAGGGTAAATGGATTCAAGATAATCTACCACCTTTGGTAACCAATGAGGCAACTAGCCAAAGGATTCTAGCAGCCATGAATCTAGAGATAGGGATCCTTTCCCTGACAACTTTGGGTCATAAGTGGAAAGGTTACATAGAAAAATGAAAAAGTTAAACAATGATTTAGATTTTGAAAGGATTATCGATAAAGCTAATGATAAGGAGTTAAAGGACTATAAAATAAACTCATTAATATAGAAGGTTCTTCCATTCTTGAAGGTTCCTTGAGGGTTTATTCCTCCATTCTTTAAATCTCATTGAGGGTTTGAACAAAATTGCACCACCCATTGTTCTTCCATTCTTGAAATCTCCTCGATATTTCAAGTGCTTAGACAATGGTGAACATTATAACCATGGCACTCAAAATAGTTTCAGCTATTTGCCTCCACTTTATGATGCCAATGAAGAATCTGCAACCATTGATTTAAAAGATAGTGACAATAATTCACTAAGATATCTGGAGAAAAACCAAAAAAATGAGATCAATATAGCCCAAGAAACATGAGCATAAAATGTGAACAAAGTAATTTAAGATGCAAGAAGTGGAAACAATGATATAACCAATAAATTGAAGATAATAAGCCAAACACTAGGAACAGAGCATTTGTCAACATATAAATTTTTGCACCACCTCATTGTCCACTCTAGGAAGGTCTTTCTTGAAGATATATAAGATTCATTTACATCAAAATATTCCTGCCAAATCATGAATACATTTAGATAGACTTACAAATTTTAATCAAATGATCTAGAATATAAAACATCAGTATGAAAACAATGATCAAATGGGAAAAGGGGTAGATTTTAAATGTGTGTAAGAACCAACTCTTGAGTTCAAAAACCTAGATTGTAGTTATACTCTCTTCCAAGGTTTTCATAGGTGTATCAAGAGGCTATTAGTCTCTTGCCTATAGAATTGGACTATTTTATTTGTAACTCAGAGAAATGGAAAATTTGTGGAGACAAGCCACATTCTTCTTCTTTCACTGGGCCATGACAAATGAATAAAGCAAATAGTATCAACCCCTTGGAAAAGGAAAGTTGAGAAAAAAAAATACCATGAACAAACAAAGAATATAATGAGTTGAAGGGCTAAAAAACATACCACCCATAACAAACCTTTCCATCCAAAGATTATTCTATGTTGGGCCACAACAAAACATTTCGATGGAAAATTCAAGTAGCCTACTACTACAAAGGAAATTCAAACCCCAACTTGTTGTTCCACTTCTAATTTTACCCAAAATTACCTCATATTTAAAGGTATCACCATATCTTAAACCAAAAAAAAGATATCCTTTGGAGAAATAGGATCATCAAACGAAATTGAACCATACATATTAATGAACCTTATTTTATATATTAATACTAGGATGAACCTATTTTTCTATTGGAAAGAGAGAAAATTGCATATACGCTAATAAATCCTTATACATTACGTGCATTCGAATGAGTTAAAAAAAATTAAAGGCACCAAGAGAGCGATGATATTATGTTTTTGGTAGAGATCTTTTATATCTTCCTCCAACATCAAGATTCTTCTTGTTTGTTGCAATAAAAATGGAAATCCCCAATGGAGATCGTTTCCTTCACAAATACTCCATTTCTACTGGTGTCTTGGGCATAAAATTGAACTCTTTCCCACTAGAGCTATTAGATTCCATTTCATTGAGCTACAAGGATAGATGAGATATATACATAGCTCACCAAAGGTGTATCAAGAGGTTATTAGTCTATTGGCTATAGAATTGGACTCTTTTTATTTTTAACTTAGCGAAATGGAAAAGTTGTGGATACAAGCTCCATTCTTCTTCTTTCACTGGGCCATGTAAAATAAATGAAGAAAATAGTATCAAACCCTTAGAGAAGGAAGGTTGAGAACAAAAAATAGCATGAACAAACAAAGAATCCAATGAGCTGAGTCGAGAGGGGTATCCCTTTGTAAACAAGCATCCATAGGCTTGTTAGAGTTATTATGAATCTTTACTAGAAGTTGAGTATTATTCACATCACCAACCACATCCAATGGAAAGGTACAGATCCCTACAATACAAATGATGTCTCCAAATAAGGTGCAGTCAATACCTATAATATCATGTTTTGAATCTATTCTCAAACTTAAATGCCTCGAAATCTGATGCAAAGAGGTCATCATCAACTACAATCATACCAACTAAATCACACGTGTTATTCACTTATTTATTCAAAGCTTCACCATCATCAACAAGGTCTATTGTTGGATTCATCAATTCACAACTCACTTTGTAGTCACCATCCACATGTGTCTCGCTACTGAAGTCCCACTGCACAACTGACCTTCCACTAGATCCTCCAATATTTGGAACTAGTTTAACTGAAAACAACTTGAGATAACTGACTTTGGTTGCTACAAATTAGCAATCCCACATGCTTAACTAAACTCTATCTCCTCCAACTCCAATTTACTGAGTAAACCGGGTGACACAAGCCATGTCACACAAGTTAACTGCATCCAAGTTGTCTATTGATGTGGAAATTCAAATTTTATCAATTTAATCAAGGAAAAATCAAATTGAGAATTTCTTTCTCCATTTTTCAACACTCCCTCTCAGCAAGAAAGGGATTATCAACCACCCCTATCCTACACCTGTGGAACTCAAACTTCCCTCTTGACAAAGTTTTTTTCAAAATGCCAGCATCTTGTTCCTCTATTGGAATGTAGTGTAGCAACATTATCCATCTTTGCACACAGTCCCATAAATGGTGATACTAAATATCTATATGCTTGGATCAATCATGAAATACAAGATTCTCAGAGAGTTTGATGCAACTCTCATTATCACAATAGATCACAGTTGGATCCCTTATCTGACCAAACAGTCCAACAAGTATCTTACTCCTCCATATCGCCTCACATGTTGTTTGAATTGTAGCCATGTATTCTACTTCTTCTGAGCTTAGCGCCACATAGCTTTGCTTCATGTTGTACTAAGAAACAACTGAAAACCCAACACTGAAAATTCCAACTGATGTACTCTTTCGGTCTGATGGACTTTGTGCCCAATCTGCATCTATGAAGCCACACAACTTCACTCCCTCTGCTTGTCTATACCATAGTCCAAACTGGGTAGTGCCTTTGAGGCAACGTAAAACATGCTTAACTACCTTTCAAAATAATTTTGTTGGCCTAACTATAACTTGGCTTAGCTGGTTTACTGCATAGCACATATATAGTCATGTGTTCACAAGATACAAGAGTGAGCCCACTAGTTGTTGATAAATGGTAGCATCTGCTTCTTCACTTGAAGTGACATGCTCCTTCCTCCAGTTGTTTGCTAGACATGTCTCCATGGGTTTACATCTATCCATGCATAATCTCTGTAGTATCTCATTTGATTGCTTGCCTTGAGAAACAAACAATTCCTTATAGTCTTCGTATACTTCCAACCAAAGGAAGTGTTGCATGAGACCCACGTACTGCATTTCAAATAACCTTGCAAGGTCCTCCTTGCAAGATCCAATCAGCTTCTCACCATTAGTTAGAATCAAATCAACAACATATAAGACAATAATAAGAAATTTACCTTCTACCAAGATGTGATTTAGGTTTGCATCCGCTTCAATTTTGGTGAAGCCCAAACCGATGAGATAACTATCGATCCTGATGTACCAAGCACAAGGTGCTTGTTTGAAACCATACAATGCTCGCTTAAGTCTGCACACCATGATACTCTTGTTGAAATGTCTCAAAATCTTATGGTTGCTCGATGTACACCTTGTCCTTAATAACCTTATTGAGAAATGTTATTTTTACATCCATCTGGTGGATCTTCCACCCCATTTGCATAGCCAGAGAAAGAATTGATCTAATAGATGAGTACCTTGCTACATGAGCAAAGGTATCCTCTCTTTTTTTACTAAAGCAAGAGTCGTACCTTCGTAATCATTAGATCGAAGAAATATTTACATAGAATACAACCATCCACAAGGATTCATGGATCTAGCCAAAACTGCTTTCTAAGAAACCAAGGGTCTCGAGTTAAGTGTGAAAACCCCGACCCCTACCCACAGAATAGCACCACCCTCAAAAGCAAATAGTACCAAGGCTACAAAATCTACCCATCAAATCTAGATGGGGGACAAAGCCTTTAATCTCCACCATCCATACTCCTTGCCCAATGCAACGACAGAGTAGGACATCGTTGTGCCAATACTCTTGCTAATTAACATTTTGGACCCACCAATATGCGCGCAGGTTCCTGACCGTAGACCCTCCCAACTTGATCCAATGGTAGAGGAAAATATCACACTGCCTAAAAGTTCACCTTTTAACCATATGGACCCACTAACATGCCCGATGAATCATAGCCGTAGATCCATTGTTCTTGATTCGACAGCCGCAGATCATATCACATGGAGCAAAAGTACTTCTAGTTAACGTGTGATAAGGGTGGCAAACTAACCCACCCATCGGAAATGTGTAGCACGATGAGTGGGATCGCTCCCAAATCTTAAAAACCACTTGCTGCCTGAGAGGCCCCAGATACACCAAAAACCACTCTGCGGGTGGATTTGCGTCCTTGTATAGAGAATTAGGAATATTCCGGTCGCCACTAGAGCCCGAATTCTGGCAGCTTCCGCCTTCTCCTTTGCACCCATTTGTGAGCCCATGTGAAGTAAAACCACATCCCTCCATCCAACTACTCGGGCAACAGAATCCACCGAGCAACTTAAGAAAGAACAAAAATAGGAAAAACTTGCAACTCATAATGAAACCAAATTGATTGGACAGAGCTTCCATGGTTTTGTTATGATACACTATGATATCTTCATCTGCTTGGCTATCGCACTGATCCTTGAGACCATCCTGAGGAAACCCAAGCCAACCCATCGTGACCCTGTTAATGGTACTTTTCACTCCTTGACTGGCCAGTAAATGAGCCAGTTTGTTGGCCTTCCTACGCACATGGTTAAAACTTATCATGCGTTGGCTTCTGGGGTGGAGCTGGATCCTTTGAAAGACCTAGATCAACCTCCAGTCTTTTTAAAACCTTCTCTGACTCTGAGCCCCAACCAATTCTTTTGACTGTGTTGATGATTAACTCAGAGTTAGCTTTGATAATCACATTTTTCCAATTATCGTGCACCAGGAGTTCTAAGCACTGCTCCATAGCCATGGATTCTGCCATATTATTTGTAGCTCTGCCCAAGTGACCATGGAAGATGGAAAGGATATTACCAATGTCATCCCTTAACACCCCTCCAAAGCCCAAAGTGCCCGGGTTTCCTTTTGAGGCCCCATAAATGTTATATTTCAGAAAGCCCCTAGGGTGAGGATGCCAGAAGTCCTGCTCAGTATCCATAACCTTAACCTTTCTGTTCAGGCCCTATGAAATAAGCCCTTGCATGCCCAACTGTCCTAGGATCCTCATGTCAGCATTTGAAGGTGGATTCTTATGGGTATTTCACACAATGGTACCAATCGTCTCCTTAAGTTGTGCCAAGGTTTGCTCAAAAAGACATTTGAAGGGTCTTTTTTCTTTTTTGAAATTTCTCTTGTTCCTTTCTTTCCAAACATTCCAAATAATGAAGCTGGGCATAAGATCCCAAGCTGAGCCAAGAATTTCATAATTTGAAAATTTCCACCTCCAATTGGTTATGGTATTGATGATACTCCCTCTATCCCTGTCGCTCTTTTGGAAGATGTTGGTGAAAGAATCCCACAATCTAGAGGTGAAGATACAATTATTGAGGAGGTGTTCCATGGTTTCTTCTTGGGCCTCACATCGCTGGCATCTAGAAGGCCGGAGAATACCCCTTTTCGTTATGTTATCCCAAGTTAGAATTTTCTTATGATAAAAAAGCCACATGAAGAGTTTAATCTTCATGCAGCCTTGATGCCTCCACAGATTCTGCCAAATTCTATCTGGAGCAAGAGAATCCATCTCAAGGAGTTTGCATTTTGCCTCCTTAAGATTAAAGGTGCCCTTATTATTGTTTCCCCACCTTAACTGGTCATGCCCCCCTGTCACTAGAATCTTCCTTTGCTCCAACATCTGCATAAGGGCCTCTACTTTAGATTTCAAGGGGCTATCTTCCCTTAAACCATGTTCCTCCACTTTCTCCATTTGCCTGCATTATTGTTTTGGTCCCAAAAATCTTTGACCTTTGATAACCCTATGATGTCTATATCTCTCTTGAGGTCCACAAATTCCTCTTTTAGTAGTACTAGTTCTTGTTGCCATTTATCTTCCCAAAAAAGTGCCAGATCCCCCTCTCTGATTTCCCAGAAGCTATTCTTTTGTACTAAGCCTCTATTCTCCTGGGCCTTATTCCAGATGTATGAGCCCTTTATATTTCTAGACATCCTTATATGATCGTTAATTTTCCAAGTGCCGGCATATTTTTCTATCCAGATACTAGCCCACTGAGCCTTTGGTTCTTTGACCCATCTCACCATAATTTAGCCCCTAAAGCCCTGCTTAGAACCTCTAGATCATCCAAACCTAGGCCTCCGTGATTTTTGGGTTTGCAAATATTTTCCCAAGCTACTAAGGCCCATTTCCTTTTTTTCTCCACCTTACCCCAGAGGAAGTCTCTTTGAATGGTTCTGAATTGTTGTAAGACTCCTTTAGGTGCTAGAGTGCTGATAGCATGAAAACTGGGATAGATTGGAGAATTGCCTTTGTAAGCACCAACCTGCCAGCCAAGTTTAGAGATCTAATGGTTGAATTCCTAATTTTATCCTGCATCTTGTTAATCACCGGCTCCCATATGCTCTTATGAAGAGGTTTAGCAGTTAGAGGGACTGCCAAATATTTTGAAGGTAGAGAATCTCTTTGAAAGCCTAGAATTCTGGAGATATTCCTTTGAATGGAAATATCAGTATTAAAGAAAAAGATCTTAGATTTGAAAAGATTAACCTCCATACCTATGGCCATGGAAAAGTCACTTAGAATTTGTTTGTATGCCAAAGCTTCTTTGACTGTAGGGACTCCCTACAGCATGGTATCATCGACAAATTGTTGATGAATCAATGCCTGTCCATTCTTAGAAAGTTGAAGACCCTTGATTTTGCCTTCTTATTCTGCCTGCTTAATCGATCTACCAATTCCTTCCATCATGAATATAAAGAGAAAGGGAGAGAGTGGATCTCCCTGCCTAAGGCCTCTTGAGGGAATAAAAATCTCGGAGGGAGAGCCATTTACCAAAATTGAAAAGCTAGAAGAAGTTACCAAAGCCATGACCCATCTAACCCAATTTTGATCAAACCCAAAAGGAATAAGAACCCTCATTATATAGGTCCATTTCAACTTATCATAGGCTTTGGCTAGGTCCAGCTACATGATCATTCCATCCTTCCTGTTGCTAGTCAGTGAGTGCACCACCTCCTGTGCTTGAATGATGTTGTTGAGAATTTGGCTACCTTCCACATAACCAAATTGCTCCCCAGAAACAAGAGTGGGGAGAAGAAGTTTGAGTCTGTTGGCCACAACCTTAGATATCATCTTATAAACCACATTGCACAATGATATGGGTCTAAACTTATCAGGAGTTACGTAATTATCCTATTTAGGGATCAGAGAAATGAAGGAGGTGTTGAGTGCCTTCAGAATGGTTCTACTCCTCTTGGAATCTTCTACATTCAGAATATCCTGTTTAATAATATTCCAGCAAGCTTTAAAGAAATCCAAATTAAAACCATCAGGGCTCGGTGCTTTACCATTCTGCATTTCCTTGAGAACTTCACTGATTTCCTCTTCAGTTACTGGCTTATTGAGGTTGAAATTATCCTCTCTGGACACTAGTCTTGGTATATGTCTTGTTAGATTCTTAATGTAAGGCTCTTTGTTTGAAATGGTTCCCTTTACAATCCCATGAAAGTGTTGAACTAACATAGCTTCTATTTCTTCGGGGGTGCTGAGCAGTTGCCCTCCCTATTCCTTAATCGAAGAGATTCTATTATGTGCTCTATGGGCCAAGGTTGACCTGTGGAAAAATTTGGTGTTTCGTTCTCCTTATTTTAGCCATTTCACTCTAGAATTTTGTCTCCAAAATATTTCTTCTTCTTTACATAAGTTCTCCCAATCATTCTAGAGTTTGGTGGCTCTATCATTGATGACTTTTTCAAAGCCATCCTTGATAAGGGATTGGTTGAGTATTTGCAATTTATTTTCGACCGCTTTTTTTCCTTCAAAAATATTACCAAATTCATTCTTATTCCAATCTCTTAGCCTGAGCTTGATATGTTTTAGTCTTTTGTGAAGAAGGAACATACTTGTACCTTGAATATGCAAATATTTAGACCACCAACTTGAAATGTTGCTGGTAAAATCTGGATTGGTGAGCCAGATATTCTCAAATCTAAAAGGTCTATTCCTGGGAGTACCAATGCCCCTGATCTCCAGTTTAATTAGCCAGTGATCAGATCCTCCAAAGGGGAGAATCCTTGCTTCCATTCCTTTATCATTGAGTATAAGGTCCTCCGAGATGATAAATCTTTCTAACTTTGAGGCAACAAGAGACACTCCTCCTCTTCTATTTTTCCAAGTAAAGAGACCATTACTTGAATCAATGCAACCAGCTTCATAGTATCCATAAAATATTGAAAAGCTAAGGCATCTTTGTTTAGAGTTCTGGTACCCCCCTTTTTCTCCAATAGTGATTTGATCATGTTGAAGTCCCCACCCATAATCCATGGTATCTCTTATATCTCTCTCTAAGATCCATAAGAGAATCTAGAAACCTGAGTTTGTCGTCCATTCTCTGAGGACCATAAACATTCGTGACCAGATAGGTCTCCCTATCCCCCACCGGTTGAATAACCACTGATAACTAATTTCTAGAAGCCTCAACATCTATTATACCAATCTTTAGGGGATTCCAAAGAGTAAGAATGCCACTTGCTGTATTTTCTGCCTTGACTTCTAGAAACTAAAATTGATTGAGCCATTTTCTATAAAGTTTATTTATTTTCTGATTGGAACATTTAGTTTCCTGGATAAAAATGATATCTGGAGCTTCTTGTTTCATTCTGTTACTAAGTAATCTTTTCTTCATTTTACTATCTAGACGCCTGATGTTCCAAGAAGTAAACTTCATCATTAAAGATTTATGAAAGAGTAACTAGTTAGGTCTTTCATCTTACCTGAATCTATCATTAGCTTTCCACACTCCATCGATAGCTCATTCTGCTTTTTTCTGCCTATTTTCTTTCCTGAACATCTAGGTGCTAATCCTGGTGTGTTTTTTTAGATTTCACACCTTCTTTACCTTCGTTTGCTGTGTTACCTTGCCTGTCCACCCCTTTAGCCTGGGTTTTCCATAATTACAGCTGTTGTACTCCAGAGAACTCTTCTTGAGCTAATAAGTCTAACCCTCCCACGGTTCCCTGTTTCAAGAACCCTTCCAAATCTAGGTGCTCTCTATCCAGAATCTCCTGAAGTTCGTGGTCCTCCATTTCCATTTCGCTCAGAGTCATTTCTTGGTCCATATCCAATTCTACATCGCTCATCATAGCCTCTTTCTTTATATTATTGTTCTTTCTTTGGTCTTTGTCTTCCTCCGTATCCTGCTCCTTTGGACTTCCCTCCATTCCTTGATCTACTTTATCATCTCTTCTACTTCCTTGAGAACTTGGAACCTATTCAGCTTAACTTGAGGCCCTTTTTCTTCATGTTGTTTAAGTCCCCTTTTGCCCCCTTTTCCTCTATGGCTCACTTTTTGAAAGCTTTATGTATCTTTCGTTGTGGAAGCTTTGTTCTTATTCTCTATTTTATTGAGAAGGCAATCTCTAAAAATGTGTCCATGCTCATGGCATCTGCGACATCTAAAGGGATTATGTTTATAACCTACTGTTTGCACCCATTCTTCATCAAAAACTTTCAAGATCACCTCATCCAGTAGAGCTCCGGAGAGATTCATTTCCACACAGATTCGTGTAAATGAAGTGTATTTTCCTCTTCTAGTGGCTTCAGAAGCTTTGACAAAACGTCCTAATTTATTACCCATGGCTGTTAACGATTATGTTTGCCAGTAATCAAGAGGAAGGGAGTAAAGTCTTACCCAAACCGGAACTGATGTGAAAGTCTCCCGCTCCGGAACAAAGCTCATCATCCACGGCCTCATATAGAGTCTAGCAACTGCGTAGAAGTAGGGCCCTCCTTCAAACACTCTGTCTTTATCCTCAATATTAGTGAAGACCAGTAAAGAATCCTTTTGATCCGAGATGTAGGTCAATGCTCCCTTTTGGTTTGCAGTGGTATTTAATCGATGTCTGTAAAGCTTTTTCAGTGGACCATACTCCCATGAAATTACAAATGATAGCATACGTCCGCATGTGGTCCCTGTGGGCCTACAGAGTAGGATCATTCAAAACTACTCTGGGTGTAACTTCAGTTTTGGGTTTACAAGGTCCCTTTTGTGCCTTGGTTTTTGCTCCCTTTTCCTTGTCATTTTCTTCCTTTTCTTTTGTGCTTTTATTCTCCTGATCTTTGACTCCCTCATGCTCTTCTTCCCTACTCTCTTTCCCTTTGTCAGCAAGACCTCTGACCTCTTCTACTGGCTTCTTACCTCGGCTGGCAACAACCTACTTGTCGGAGGGAGTGGAGCTCCCTCCTCCACGCCCTTCCATGGAGTTCGACGCCTGTTGCAAACTTTCAACCCTAGTTGTTCGTCGTGCTTTCGAAGATTCCCGGAGCAAAGGTATCCTCATAGTCAATTATTAAATTGATATTTTTTTGTCTTAATTGTTAATTGTCTTAAATGGGTTTCGTCTTAAATGGCCATTGTCTTAAACATAAAGTTTTGTCTTAAAATATTTTTGTCTCAAAGTGTTTTTCTCTTAAAATAATTTTGTCTTAAATATAAAGTTTGTCTTAAATACAAAGTTTTGTCTTAAATATAAAGTTTTGTCTTTAAATATTTTTGTCTCAAATTGTGTTTATTTAAAGTTCATATTTAAGACAATTCAATTGATATTAAATTTTAATATAAAATAACTAAAATAAAAAAAGACTTTTTAAAACAAAAGATTTCTTTTATCTCATAAAATGTCTTATAAATGCCTTTGGTGTAGTAGTATTTCTTATAATATTTTTTTAAACTTCTGACTATGGTATTATCTCAATATTCTACTTCCTATTGTGTCTATTTACTCCAAACAAAATCGAATAGAGCACTCAACAGATCTAGCTTTGTGCTCATAAAAGAGAGATTTTTGTGATTTCATTCTTTTAACACAAATCGATTCGTCAAATTTTGAAACATCTACATCATTTTCAATTAAAAATAATTTCTACACTCCAAAAGGGAAAGGGGCTTCACAAGTGTGTGAAGGGGTCATCGTAATTAGCTCTAATTAGTAGTAATCTTGATTATGATGAGTGGAAACATTGGATTACCAGATTTTATTCTTCCTGGAAATTGGGCGTTATACTTATTTCTGCGAAACAAAAATATCACAAAGAAATTGTCGTAATTGGTTATCATTAGTAGTAGTCTCGATTTTGACGTGGAGAACCATTGGATTACCAGACTTTATTCTTCGTGGAAATTGGGCGCTATACTTATTTTTGCGAAACAAAAATATGAAAAAGAAATTGTTTTGTTGTTACCGTTATTCTTTGATGAACTTAGGAGTGCTTCCGAGCATTAATGGTTGATATTAACATCTTTTGAGTATTTTCTTTAATAATAATAGACATTAATGTATTAAGGATTTTCTCAGGGTTGAAAAAGTCTTGGTGCTAAGAAAAATATTAAAGATTGATTTTTTGGTGTTTATTTTCTTTTTATCCAATGGATTACTAACAAGATTGTGATAATTTTAAGAAAACATAAGGTGGCTTTAAAATTTAGGCTTTCCAAGAATATGAAGAGTGTTTATGTTGTCTATGCTCTTGTGGGACTCCCTACATTGGTGAGTATGGTCCCTCGATTAATCAAAAGATTTGTGAGTATGCCGCTAACATCAAGCATGGAAGGACCCGCTCCTCTGCTTTCATAGAGCACGTAGATAAATCTAAGCATCACATCTGCATTGAGGAGGCCCAAGTCATTGTTAGGGTTAGTCATTTCCATCATCGTAAATTGAAAGAGGTCTTAGCTGTTTATCTATGTAAATATTTATATTTTTTTTAGTATTTTTTATTAGAATTTTTTTTTATCCTTTATAATCTTATTCGTTCTTAAGTTTTTTTAGTAATTTTTGTTATTTGTTTAATAGGTCTTGGCCCCGTATATTTTATTATTATTGACCTTATTTTGAATATTTTTCTTTGAATGAAATCGTGTTGAAAGTGGAGATGAATTGCAAAAAATGAAGATGACTGTAATTGGGGATGCAGATCCGGTGTGCGTGACGGCTAGTCTCAGAAAATTCGGATTCGCTGAATTGGTAAGCGTTGGACCTTGTAAAGAACCGGAGAAGAAGCCTGGTGACAAAAAACCGCCCGAGAAAACGCAGGAGGCGTCGCAACGGAATCTTACTTAGGTTAATCTTCCGACAAGCTGCCATGACTGCAACGACGAGAACCTCAACGCCTACCGCATCGTTTGAAATTCCTGATGCATCTTTTTAGTCAATATTTGTCTTCTGTGACTTAGTAGGACTCATCTGATTTGCATGTGCACATCACCTTGAATTTGCCTTGACTTTGTATGGATAGCACTCACCAAGGTTTCCCGCAGTCTCCACAAGAACTAGGAACGATTTAGATTTAGTAAGCTTTTTCATTTCCATTTCAGAGAAAAATGAATGAGATCAAGGATATATGCCTATGGATTTGTGGCCTCGTCTGACGCGGATTTCAGCTCTCTTTGAATGCATTAATTTAAATCTTGGACTTTATTTGTTTGGGATGAAGTTAAATTTTGTTTGGTTAATTAAAATGTTGTAAGAAGTTTAATTGTATTGTGAGATAATTTTCCGAGGAGAAAAACATTTTCTTTTCGCTAATAATTTAGAAAAAGAGTACATGTTCCGAGATATATCTCCGAAATTTATGATATCTCCATTGTAATTTAAATAGTTTGTTCCCAAATTTGTATCTTCTCTGTATTTTCAATTCCATACATATGTTAAAGTTTTAAAATGTATTCCAAATTCCATACATTTTATTTTAAAGAGCTAAAAACATTCTGAACTCTATACGTCCATACATCCAATATAAAATAACATAGGTGTTACAGCTATACCCACCATTTGTTTGACTCGTGGATTTTATCAAATTCAAAAATCTTTACCAAAATAAATTTCTTTGATCGAATTGGATGGTCTTCTTATACAAAATTTTCTTTGATCAAATTGGATCGTCTTCTTATACAAAATTTATTCAAGAGAACATTCTGAATGTAGGTAACAAAGAACCTACTCAGGGTTTTAGTAATGCCTCACTTAGAAAGGAGATCAATAACCTGATTTTGTTCTTTGTATATGTGGTGAAAAGAAATGTTCTAGAAAATCTTTATCAAGGTCCTTATGCTTGGCAGTGGGATAAGATAAGTGGATTGAACTACAAAAAGTCCTTAACCCATTTAATGATGCTCTTTGCATCATCATAGACATGCAAATCTTCCAACCCCAAGCATTAAGCATTTAGGAAATAAGAGAATACCCCAAAATGTTATAACTTTTGCCCTATTGTTTGTGCCATTTCCACTCTCCCAAAATGATAATATTTGCCCAGTTCCAAAACAATAAAGAAACCACATCCGCATTTTCTCTGCTGACATACCCCTTCAAAAAAAATTGAAAAAAATAATTTATCATGATTAATAATAAGAATAATAATATAATTATTAAAAATAATAACATAATTTGAGTTTTCATATCTATGAAAACATAAATACTGTATCAATACTAATATTCAATATTAAAAAATAATTTTAGTAATGATTTTTATAGATACTACTTCGATTTGAATTGTTTTGTCAGTTTTTGGTATGAACTTAAAAGAAAAGGGGAAAAGTGGAATCATATCGTCTTATGTATTATGAAGAAAATAATTTCAATGTACCCTTAATAAAAATCCAAAAGCCAAAATCTCTAACTTTTGACTATCGTAAATATTTTCGGAAAAAAATCCACGCCCTTGACGGCAAAAAATTGTCGCACCACTTTTAAAGAATTGTTAAATAATTTTTTTATTTTAGTACCATTCAATTGTGTGACGCGATTGGTCTGGGATACCTGACCATTGTTTTCGGTGGGGAATCATTGTCAAATTCAGATACGGTACATGATTGATTCGGTCCTGTGGATGTTTTCTCCGATTCTTAGGTTTTCTGTCGAGTGGTGATTAATTTTCCGAGCTCTAATAAATGATATTTATAACATCCAAATATCATAAAATCGATCTTTATCAAATCAAATCATTTTCCCCATCGTTTTGTAAAACTATACAATTATACTTCGTGATTATTGGAGTAGGTGGTTAAGTGGGTTTAATGATTAAAAATTGTAATGTTTTAAATAGAAAAGTGAATATATATATATATATATTAGGGTTTAGAGGTTTATTTTGTTGATTAGTGTAAAGGTAATATGAAAGTATATTTATCTCTATTAAAACAAAAATAAAATATTTTCTAAAAAAAATCAATGTTGGTTATAATAAAAAAGAGAAAAAAAATGTATTATGTATATTTAGTTAGTTGTAATCTACATGACCTAATATAATTTTATGTAAAATAATTAGAAGTATGTATATATATATATATATATATATATATATCTGAGAGAGTAAGATTTTTAACACTTGATACCAATTTCATATATATCTATACATAAAAAAATGTTACAAAAAATATTTTAAGTTGTATAGAATGGTTATGAATAAGATATTTTAATATGAATTAATATTGACTTATACTTGAAAATAAATTAATAACAAAAATACCAGTTTAATGTTCCATATAAAATGGGTCAATGCACCTCTATTAAAACACAAAAAAAGGTACGATTTAAATAACGAAAAAATAGACATTGTTTCTTGCACTCTAAAATAAGTTTGCACTGAAGAAATTTGATACCTCTGGGCTCATGTAAGATCCATGATTAAGATAAATCTATGTTGGTCATCAAATTAAATCATATACACAAGCTGTAATAAAATTATACAAAAAAAATATTCCAATAAATTAAACAAATTTAATAATTAAAAATGTATTATATATATATATATATATATCTATATATATATATATATATATATATATATATATATATATATATATATATATATATATATAATCCTTAGTAATAATTTGAATTTATCTGCTATAAAAATTTAATAATTAAAATTCATAGATTAATGTTAATAAATATTTACAAAGTGTCGGTTTAAACCAACTCAGTTAAGTTAAAATCTGATAATATAAACACATAATAAAATCTAAAATCCATTAGGGCTCTTACTTATATCTTAAAAACAATTAACTAATAACTAAAACCTAAAATCCATTAAATTGAAACCTGAGAACTGCATATTCCTGGAATCCACGCAATTCATAAAACTTGAATCAATGAACTAGAAATTAAAACCTAAAATCCATTACAGTGAATTATGATAACGTCTCTCATAATATGTTGGGTAAAGATTGCATTGTAGGAGTAGGTGAGGGTGTACCAGGGACAATAGAATTAAAAATGCATCTGAATAGAAGAGGGATTTATGTCCTAAGTCAGTTGTTCAGTGGTTGGAAGGAAATATTCCAATATGGCCCAACTTCTCCCAACTAAATCTCGTTGACCAGTATAAACATGATTGGTTACAACTGGTAAAAACATTAAAGGAGGCAGGGATAAGTTATGACAACAAAGGGGATTGTATGACATGGGCTAGAAAGACAGATTTCAGGAAAACTAGAGGTGGCAGACTGTTACCTCAAAATTTGCATGAAGGAAATTCAAAATGTTGAATATTGTTGGTTTCACAGTTTTTGGAAAATAAACATTCCAATTAAAATTGTAATGTTCTTCTAGCTAACATGGCAGAACAAAAATCTGACATGGGAAAACTTACAAAAGAAGAACCACTATGGCCCTAGGATATTAAAATTGTAATATTCCTCTGTCTAACATGGCAGAACAAAACTCTGACATGGGAAAAATTACAAAAGAAGAACCACTATAGTCGTAGGATATGCTATCAATATAGCAATAATTTTGAGGACAATGAGCACTTATTTTTACATTGTCATAAATCTATTAGCATTTGGAAACATTTCACAAACAAGAGGAAAGTTCCATTCACTTAGTTTAATACAGTTGAGGAGTGTTTAAAATGGTGGAGAACTCAGAGTAAAAGCAAGAGATTGTTAGCTTTTGTCATTTTCTGGGAATCTAGAAAGCTTGGAAAATCTGATTTTTGGTCTTAGCAATGGCGGGGGGGAACTTAATCTATGAATCCATAGAACAGTGGATGGTATTAGATCAGAATGAGGACACCAAGAAAAATAAAAAGAAGAAGACAGAGAAGAGGAGAGTTCAGTTCTCCAACTATCCAGTGGGGTTTTTTGATGGAGCAGCTCAAGGAGGAAGATGTGGGAGTGGCTTTTGCTTAAAATTAACAGAAGAGCAGGGATTTCAGATTCACTGGTATGTGGGAGAAGGAACTAGTATGAAAACAGAAGTTGTTGCTTTATGGGGTCTATTATGGTTTACATATCCCTCAAGTACAAATTTTTGGGGATTCCAAATGTATAATAGACAATGTTAAAGGGAAGAACAACATTCAGCAAACTTCCCTACAAGGTTGGGTGAGATGTATAAAAATTATGTGGATATCCTTCCAAAATTCATCCATTGAGCACATCAGCAGGGCACATAACAAATCTGCGGATGAATTATCGAAAAAGGGACTACAAGAGGACACAGAAGAAGGGAGTACAGGAGACAAGTAGAAAATATAAAAGTGTCGGGATAGATCACTGAAGAGAGTTCAAAAAGGCAAAACTTCAATGCAGATAAGTCCATATAAAATCCCTGTTTCTCTTTGTGTTGTGTTTTGTATCAATTTTTGAATCTAATTTTGTATAGAAATCATATAAGAAAAGACTACATAAAGTTTGTGATCTACAGAAATGCAATGTTCTAATCCATATGTTTACTCTATGTAAATTACAAAAATGGTTGAGAGTAAATAGTATCATTATGTTATAACTATTAGATAATAGTTCAAATAGATGTAAGTGGAGAAGCTTCTTCCAAATGTGGTCACTTTATGAATTTTTTTCAAAATTTATGAAGATAATATGTCCATCATAAAAAAATATATTTTTTCATCCATAATATTAAAACAAACGATTTTTTCTTACTAAAAAATATAACCTCTCTCATAATCGAAATCAAAACCCGATAGTCCCCACATTTCCTAAAACTTGAAATCTAACGCTAAAATCGATTAGCTGTCGAAAATCCAAACCACATAATCCACACACTATGGCACTAAATTAAAACTAGTAATCCATTAGCTGTCGAAAATCCAAACCTGATAACTCACACTTAGGCATATAATTTAAACTTGATAATCCATGCACATGGGTGTTAGATTTAAACTTGGCAATTCACACATTTGGTATTAAAGCCAAACCTGGTAATCTACACACTAGTAAACAAAACGAAACACCTCTATAGAATATTAAAGTTATATTTGTTACTTGAACGTTTTAGAAAAAAAAAATATTTTATTAATTTATATGCCATTGTTTAATTGTTTTTCATCCATAATCGTAGGATATTTTAAAATACAGATATATGTGCACTTTCAAAAACCTTGTAATCACCGAAATGTTTATTGTGAACTGAAGATTATGACATGCCTTTTTATAATTAAGGCTCGTTTCTTAATCATATATATATTTTGTATAGTCAAATGATTTGATAGATAATAGATGTAGTCATTTAGATTTTCAAAATATTAACTGAAAACATATTATGCATGGCTAAAATGTAAAAAAACAAATAACAATGCAAATAAGTGCAATGAATAAAACAATCTGTAGACCTATAATGCTCTCGAGATAACTGCTTGTGTTATGTAAAGGCATGGATTGTACTGGTGTGGAAAAGTAGCAAGTGAAACTGCTCACTGATTAACATTTTACAACATAGTGTAACAAAATAAGACTTTTTTGCTTGAATCAATACTTAAGGATGGTGGCTGGAAGGTAGTGGTAGTGTGATTACATCTGTAGATAGGGTAGGTGGTTGGAAGGCATTTTTAGTGAGTTTATAATGATAATTATTAGCTTCAAAAATCATGTTTAACTCTGCAACCCATTGATTATAATTTTTGGTCGAAATTAATGAGAAAAAATAGTTCTCTCGTCAGGCTAGTTGTTGTGATCATAGTGAAAGTTTCTATGGATTTGACACGATGTAAAAATCTAGCTAGCGGGCAAAAAACATATGGAAAATTATTTTTTAATTTAATAACAATTAATAAAATCTGTGTTTTAGATGTAATAAGATTAATTAATGTGGAATGTTAGTTTTATATATATATTAGCGCAATCATATTTACCAATGTGGTTGATATACGCCCATAAGGTTACATAAAATATATATACAACCATATTTTCCAATATGATTAATATTGGCCAATAAGCGTATATCAACCACATTAGTAATTATTATGAGTATTTTTTTAAACACCAACTATTTATGATTATTATAACTATATAAATAATAACAACCATATTATTTATATATATTATTATATAATTATTATTTAAATATTATAATAATAATATAAACTCATAATAATATTAGATTATCAGTATATTATTATAATAATAACAAATTATAAAAATAATAATAACAAATATATTGTATTATCATTATAATAATAATATTATATTAATATTAACCATAATAATATTAATTAATTGTAATAATATCTAATAATAATATTATATTCTCACTATATTATTGTAATAATATAAAAATATAAGTATTATTATATTATTATTATAATAATATAATAGCTATTAATTAATAATAATAATAATAATCATTAATTATATATTATTATAATAATAATATATTAGGATTATTATTATATTATTATAACAATAATATAAAATAATATTAATAATCATAATCACAATTATATTAAATTATTATTATAATAATAATATTAACTCATAATAACAAGCATGATCCAATAATAATTAGAACTGTGATAAGAGAATGGTTATGTGTAATTTGTTAAAGACTAATTATTTATGATCATTAATAACTCTATAAATAATAAGAACGATATTCTTATATATTTATATATTTATGATTATTATATTAATATTATTATAATAATATAAACAGCTCCTTCTCATTATTATTATTATTAGGATTTATTAATTCAACCATGTTTATTTTAGTATTTTTAATATTTATCTTAGGGTGTGTATACATTGGGTTTATAATATTAGTCCATTGTGTTCAATATTATTCCCTCGGATTCATAATCTCTTGGGATTTTAGTATTAATCCCTGGGGTAAGAATCATATAATATAATATAATATAATATAATATGATAATAATAATAATAATATAAATATATTATATTATAATTATTATTATTATTATTATTATTATTATATTGTATTTTTTTTTTTCTCGGTAAAGATTAAGTCTATTAAAGGAAAGTAATGTACATCAGGAAATTACAACCAGGAGAAGCAGAAGCACAGGCAGCCGCAAAGGATATGCTATCCACCTCGGCTCCTAGAAGAAGAGAGAAGAAGAAAGAGTTGAGCAGGAATTAACTAGAAGAACCAGGGAGCGAAAGCAAAGAATAGGATTCTACCCAACATGGGCAGAGTCAACTATTCGGCACTTTTTCCCTTTCTTTTTTCCAACTTTGACCCATTCAGGAGGGCAATGCTGAGCTGGCATGGTTTGCAAATTGAGCTGGGTTGACTGAAAGTTTTCCTTATCTGAATCTGAGGTAGAAGATTCATGAATTCTTTTCTGAGAGAATGGCTGGACGAACAAATTTTCGGGCTCAGCCGAAGGCGGATCCTGTGCCATCTTTTCAGCTACTTCCTCCTCATTCTCCTCCTCTTCATCTGAGCTGAAATCAATATCGTCTATGGGTGGAGGGTCATGAGGCTTCCAGCTTTTGGATTTCTGCTTAGGATTGGCTTTCTTTTTTTGGGCTGGCATCGAGGGACAAGAGCTCTGAAGGTGCCCTGTGTGATGGCAGTTGTGGCAGCGGAAGGCTGTGTTCTCGTAGTCCAAGTTCTGAGTCCAGTGGAAGTCTCCAATCTTGAGATTGATCTTGTCCGGGAGACCTTTGCTCATGTCTATTTCTGCACAGGTTCTGGCAAAGGTGTATAGGCCCTTTTCTCCTCTAGACGTGTCTGTGTCTAGAAAGCGGCCTAGAGAGTTACCTATCCTTTGGAACACTGCGAAGTGCCATAGATGTGCCGGGAGGTTAGGTAGTTTGACCCAGATTGGGAGCTTGGTGATGATTGTTGTAGATGGATCGAAGTCTGGGAACCAGGGGGTGAGGAATAGTCCTGTTGAACCCCAGAACCATGGCCATTCTTTTAAGGCCTTTTGGTAGTCCTCATAAAAAGCAAACACTGTAATGAAAAAGCCTTTTGAGCATAACAGAACTTGACAGTCGTTGGTCCAGTTAGAGTGAATCCACTGGTAGAGGTCTGTTGTGCGCGGCCATAGCCCATTGAACCTACATATAATACTGTGCTCTGCATACTTTTGGGTTTGCTCATCCAGTGTTGGATGCCTTATTTCGATTGAGGGGGTTTCCTCCAGTTTGTCCACCAGAAAAGGTTTGGGAGCCTGGACTGGTGGAATTGTTTTTTCCTGATTCTGTGCATGGACAACCTCTTTGTATGAGTATGTCTTGGCTGACGATGATTGTCCTGTAGCTCCCCCTCTAAAACGAAGGGCAATACTAATGTAAGCATTTCTTTTAATACTGTAAAAAGAAAGAGAGTATAGATCCTCAAGTTGTTTACCTTCGTAGAGAAGCCGTTGAGCTGACGAGGGGATCCCCAGCTTGAGATCCAATGCGTGCTTGAGGTCCTGCACTAGATCTGTGGAATTCACCCATTGTAGCAGGGTTTTACCAGAAATGAGCTTGATTTGGGTCTGAAACGAGACAAAAAAATCAGAGCTCCTCTTTCCTCGGCAGATCTGAGACAAGGGGAGGTGGGAGCTTTGCTGGGTATTCTTTTTCTAAATTTTCCTGAAGGGCATGAGAGAAGAGGATGGGGGTAATCCATCTTCATTGAGAATGTTGATGCATCCTGCGCTATCAGGCCTCCATATGGCCCGTCCAGATAGATCCAGGATTCTGAAAAAAAATCTGGTGTTTAAAAACAGAGTGCTGGCTATCTTTGGGAGGCAGAGGAGATGATAGGAAGGTTGAGCAGCCTTCCAGATTATAGAACAACTTCCCGTTTGCCGTCATCTGAGGAAAAGCATTAGAATGATCCACCTGATCATCCTTGGCCTTCCTGTTTGCAGTCAGAGGTAAGCAAAGGATGCCCGAAGCCGCCACGAAGGGCCAAAGTCTGGCAACCCCAGAAATCCGAGCGGAAGCTAGAGAGGAGCGGGAAGCTTTCAGACAAATATTAATAACTGCATTTCAGTGCTTAAAGGGAAAGCCATCGTCCTGTGGCTGAAACGCGCTTTGCCAATAACCTTAGGGCCGAACAGAGGCCAAGCGACGGTCAGAGGAAGAGAGGCGGCATCCAATAAAATAGCGTTCATCGTTCCAGCCTGCAAATCATTGCTTAAGGGGGAAATCAACGTTCTGGGGCTGAAACGCGCTCCGCCGTCCATATCATGGCCGAGCAGGGACCAGGCAGCGGCCAAAGGAAAGGAGGCGACATCTACAAAGCTAGGGTTCATCGTTCCAGAGCTCTCTCAAGATTCTAACGAAGTTATTATATTGTATTATTGTTATAATAATATAATATATTTATTATATATTATTATTATTATTATTATATTATATACTATTACCCAAGGGAATAATATTAAACAAAAGGTACTAATATTATAAACTCAAGGAACAATAAACCCGACAATTTAATATTATAAACCCAAGGAATTAGTGAACCCAAGCGAGAAATATACGACTCCTAAGGGATCAAGAAGTGCAAGGGATTGATATTACAAACACAGGAGATTAATAAAGTTCACCATGATTGATATTATAAACCCAAGTTAATAATAAACCCAAAGGATTAATACTAAAACCACAAGGGATTCGGAACCCAAGGAAGTAATATTAAACCCAAGGGACTAATGTTATAAACCCAACATTGGTAAACCCTAATATAAATATTAGAAAGACTAAAATAAACATGGTTTATTTTCATGGCGAGACAATCCTTGTCACAATGTGACATTCAAACATGGTTAACCATGGCTGGCTATGATTGTCAATGGTTGACCACGATTGATATTATAAACCTAAGGGAATAATAAACCTAAGTGATTGATATTATAAACCCAAAGGAATAATAAACCCGATGGATTAATACTAAAACCCCAAAGGATTATGAACCTAAAGGAATAATATTAAACCCAAGGGACTAATATTATAAACCCAATGTATATAAACCCTAACATAAATATTATAAACACTAAAATAAACATGATTGACCATCATTGATTTTCATATTGAGACAATAGTTATCACAATTCCATGTTGGAGCATGGCTGAATATGGAATAATAATAATAATAATTATTATTATAATAATATAATAAATATATTATATTATAATAATAATAATAATAATTATTATTATTATTATTATAATATAATAATTATTATTATTATTATTATTATAATATAATAAATATATTATATTATTATAATAATAATAACAATTATATTGTATTATTATTATAATAATATGATATATTTTTATATTATTATTATAATAATAATATTATACATTATTACCCAAGGGATTAATATTAAAATCTCTAGGGATTATGAACCTATGGGAATAATATTAAACAAAAGGGACTAATATTATAAACCCAGGGAACTAATAAACCCAACAGTTTAATATTATAAACCCAAGGAATTAGTGAACCCAAGGGATAAATATTATAAACCTAAAGGATCAAGAAGCACAAGGGACTGATATTACAAACACAAGAGATTAATAAAGCTCACCATGATTAATATCACAAACCCAAGTTAATAATAAACTCAAAGGATTAATACTAAAACCCCAAGGGATTATGAACCCAAGGAAATAACACAAGACCCAAGGGACTAATATTATAAACCCAACATTCGTAAACCCTAATATAAATATTAGAAAGACTAAAATAAACGTGGTTTATTTTCATGGTGAGACAATCCTTGTCACAATGTGACATTCAAACATGGCTAACCATGCCTCGCTATGATTGTCAATGATTGACCTTGATTGATATTATAAACCTAAGGGAATAATAAACCCAAGCGATTGATATTAAAAACCCAAAGGAATAATAATCCTGAGGGATTAATACTAAAACCTCAAGGGATAATCAACCTCGGGGAATAATATTAAACCCAAGGGACTAATATTAGAAACCCAATATTGGTAAGACCAAATATAAATATTTCAAACACTAAAATAAACATGGTTTATTTTCATGGTGAGACAATCTTTGTCAAAATGCGACATTCAACCATGGTTGACCATGGTTGGCTATGATTGACAATGGTTGACCATCATTGATATTATAAACCTAAGTTAATAATAAACCCAAGGGATTGATATTATAAACCCAAAGGAATAATAAAACTATGTGATTAATACTAAAACCCCAAGGGATTATGAAGACAAGGGAATAATATTAAACCCATGCGAGTAATATTATAAACTCAACATTGATAAACCCAAATATAAATACTATAAACACTCATATAAACATGGTTTATTTTGATGGTGAGACAATCCTTGTCATAATGCGACATTCAAAGATGGTTGACCATGGTTGGCTATTGTTGACAATGGTTGACAATGATTGATATTGTAAAACTAAGGGAATAATACACCCCAAACCCAACATTCGTAAACCCAAATATAAATATTACAAACACTAAAATAAACATGGTTTATTTTCATTGTGAGACAATCCTTGTCAAAATGTGACATTCATCAATCGTTGACCATGGTTGGCTATGATTCACAATGGTTGACCACGATCAATATTATAAACCTAAGAGAATAATAAATCCAAGGGATTGATATTAGAAACCCAAAGTAATAATAAACCCAACATATTAATACTAAAACCCCAATGCATTATGAACTGAAGGGAATAATATTAAACCCAAGAGACTAATATTATAAATCCAGCGTATATTAACCCTAACATAAATATTATAAACACTAAAATAAACATGATTGACCATCATTGATTTTTATATTGAGACATTCCTTATCACAATTCCATGCTCGACTATTGTTGACATCATAATAAACCATGGTTGGCTAGGGAATAATAAACCCAAGCAATTAATATTATAAACCCACAGAACAATAAACCCAAGGGATTAATACTAAAATCCCAAGGGACTATGAACTAGAGGGAATAATATTAAATAAAAGGGACTAATATTATAAACCCAAGGTATAAAAACCCTAAGATAAATATTAAAAATACTAAAATAAAAATTGTTGAATTAATAAACCTTAAGAAATAATATATTAAACTCAAGGGATTAATAAACCAAAAATATTATTAATATTATAAATGCAAGGAACAATAAACCCAAGGGTTTAATACTAAAGCCCCAATGGATTATGAACCTAAGGGAATAATATTAAATCCAAGGGACTAATATTATAAACCCTAAATGGAGATAATTTTTTCCATAATGTGAGATTGAACCATGATTGACCACAGTTGACCATGGTTGCTTATCGTTGACCATTATTGATATTATAAACCTAAGTTAATAATAAATGCAAGGGATTGATATTATGAACCCATGGGAAACATAAACCCAAGGGATTAATACTAAAACTCAAGGGATTATGAGCCCAAGGGAATAATATTAAACCCAAGGGACTAATATAAAAAACCCAACATTGGTAAACCCAAATATAAGTATTACAAACACTAAAATAAATAAGGTTTATTTTCATGGTGAGACAATCCTTGTCACTATGCGGCATTCAATCATGGTTGACCATGGTTGCCTATAATTCACAATCGTTGACCATCATTGATATTATAAACCTAAGGGAATAATAAACCAAGGGAATTGATATTATAAACCGAAAGGAATAATAAACACAAGGGATTAATACTAAAACCCCAAGGGATTATGAACCCAATGGAATGATATTAAACCCAAGGGCCAAATATTATAAACCCAACATTGGTAAACCCAAATATAAATACTATAAACACTAAAATAAACATGGTCTATTTTCATGGTGAGATAATCCTTATCACAATGTGACATTCAACCATGGTTGACAATGGTTGGCTATGATTGACCATGGTTTACCATGACTGATATTATAAATCTAAGGGAATAATAAACCCAAGGGATTGATATTATAAACCCAAAGCAATAATTAACCCAAGGGATTAATATTAAAATACCAAGAGATTATAAACCCAAGGGAATAATATTAAACCCATGGGACTAATATTATAAACATAACATTGGTAAACCCAAATATAAATATTACAAACAGTAAAATAAACATGGTTTATTTTCATGGGGAGACAATTCTTGTCACAATGCGACATTCAACCATGGTTGACCATTGTTGGCTATGATTGACAATGGTGGACCATGATTGATCTTATAAACCTAAGGGATTAATATGAGAAACCCAAAGGAATAGTAAAACAAGGGATTAATACTAAAACCCCAAGGGATTATGAACCCAAGGGAATAATATTAAACCCAAGGGAATAATATTATAAACCCAACGTATATAAACCCTAATATAAATATCATAAACACTAAAATAAACATGATTGACCATGGTTGATTTTCATATTGAGGCAATCCTTATCACAATTCCATGTTGCACCATGGTCGACATCATAATAAACCATGTTTGACCCAGGAATAATAAACCCAAGTGATTGATATTATAAACACAAAGGAACAATAAACCCAAGGGATTAATACTAAAACCCCAAGTGTTTATGAACCTAAGGGAATAATATTAAACAAAAGGGACTAATTATATAAACCCAAGGTATACAAACCTTGAGATAAATATTAAAAATACTAAAATAAACATGGTTGAATTAATAAACCCTAAGAATTAAAATTTTAAACTCAAGGGATTAATAAACCAAAGAGATTATTAATACTATAAACCAAAGGAACTAATAAACCAAACGATTTAATATTAAAAACCCAACGAATTACTGAACCCAAAGGATAAATATTAAAAACCTAAGCGATCAAAAAGCACAAGGGATCGATATTACAAACGCAAGAGATTAATAAAGCTGACCATGATTGATATTATAAACCCAACCTAATAATAAACCCAAGGTATTATGAACCCAAGGGAATAATATTAAACCCAAGATACTAATATTATAAACCCAACATTTGTAAACCCCAATATACATATTACAAACACTAAAATAAACATGGTTTATTTTCATGGTGAGACAATCCTTGTCACAATGCGACATTCAACCATGGTTGGCCATTTTTGGATATGATTGATAATAGTTGACCATGATTGATATTGTAAACCTAAGGGAATAATAAATCCAAGGGATTGATATTATAAACCCAAAGGAATAATAAACCCAAGGGATTAACAATAAAACCACAAGGGATTATGAACCCAAGGGAATAATATTTAATCCAAGGGACTAATATAATAAACCCAACGTATATAAACCTTAAGACAAATATTATAAACACTAAAATAAACATGACTAAACATCATTATTTTTCATATTGAGACAATCCTTATCACAATTCCATGTTGGACCATGGTTGACCTCATAATAAACCATCATTGATCGGCGAATAATAAACCCAAGTGGTTGATAGTGGACAATTGTTGATCATGGTTGAACATGGTTGTTTATTGTTGGCCATTGTTGAATAATTTATTAAACCCTAGGAATATGAACCCTTAGATCAATAAACCGAAAGGATTGATTGATAATATAAACCTAAGGGAATAATAAACCTAAGGGATAAAAATTATAAACCCAACAAATAGAAACCCTAACATGACTATTATAAACCCTAAAATAGACATGGTTGACCATGGTTGATTTCCATATTAGATTAATCTATTGTGATATTGAAATAATCATAAATATTTGGACAAATATTTAACCCTTAATATTGGGGTTTTATAAAACGAAGGGACTATTAATATTACAAACCCAAGTCATTAATATTATAAAAACAAATGATTAATAAATGCAAGGAATCAATAAAACCAGCGAGCTAATATTAAAAATCCAAACGATTAATAAACGCCAGGAATTAATATTTTAAGGTCACAGGATTAACAAAACCAAGGGATTAAATGATAAACCAAAGGAAATATTAATATTAAAAACTTTAAGAACAAAGAAACCCAAGCATTTAATATTATAAACCTAAGGAATTAATAAACCCAAGGGAAAAATATTAAAAACACACGGGATAAAAATGACGAGAGATCAATATTAAAAACAAAAGGAATTAATAAAACATAGGAATTAATATTTTAAACCCAATGGATTGATCAACTAACATGACTATGAATATTATAAACCTAACGGGTCAATAAACCCTAGGGATTGTTAACATTATGAAAGCAACACGTTAATAAATTGAAGGGATAAACAGTGTAAAAGTAAGGGAATAATATTAAACCTTATAACTGTTATTTAAACCTTAATATTGGGGATTAATAAACCAAAGGGAATAAATTATAAACCCAAGGAATTATTAATAGTACAAACTTAAAGAACAAATAAACCTAATCATTTAATATTATAAACCCAAGGAAATAGTAAACCAAAGGGAAATAGTAAACCCAACAAGATAATATTATAAACACAAAAGATTAATAAACCCGAGGAATTAATAAAACCAACAAACCAATATAAGAACCGAAGAGATTGATAAACCCTAAGAATTAATATTTTAAACTGAAGGGATTAATAAACCAAAGAGATTATTAATTTTATAAACCCAAGGAACTAATAAACCCAAGGGATAAACCTAAGGGATTAAAAAATGCAAGGGATAAATATAAAAAATGGAAAGGATTGATATTTTAACCCCAATGGATTAATATTATAAATCCAAGTTGTTTAAACCCCACGATAAATATTATAAATCGAAAAATAAATATCGATGACCATCCTTAACCATCGTTGATTTTCATATTGAGACATTCTTTGTTACAATGCAGCATTAGACCATGCTTGACAATGATTCACGATTATTGATTATTGTTTTCATCTGAAGACAATCTTCGTTATAACGCAATGTTCGACAACCCTCACGATGATTAGTTTTGAAAATGAGAGAATATATGTCATATTAAATATTTTAAAACCCTTAAACCCTAAATCCATGACATCAATATTATAAACATAAATAATGTTATAACACAAAACAATAATAAAAAACATAAACCACAGTCAATATAAGAACCAAATTGTAAACTATAAGGAATTAAAACTTGATAAATCATTATCAAATTGATAACAACAAATTTATATCACTACATTATAAACAATAAATAAATTTTAGGCCATAAATACGTTGATATCAATACATGAGTACTAATAGTATAAATTTCAAGAATAATGATATAAATAGCTAGAACATGAAAGCCCAACAATAATATTATAAATGTAAACAATATATTCATTTATGAAAGACATGAACAAAGTGAAGGGATCCACACAAAAGACCACAACAATCACAAATGCAAGAGAAAAAAAATAGTAACACTGCCATTAGAGCAAAGGAACATAAATACAAAAAACACATCTAAATTGCACACATTGGATTTAAAGAAGAATAACATAATAGGACATTTTAAGACCAGAGATATACACTTTTCTACATAAAAACAATAACGAGAAAAAAAATTCAATTTCACCAACATTGCACCCACAGAAAGAACATTGAGTCTTTATATTTTTGTTTCCCACTACAAAGTTGAAGTTCAAACACTCCATCAAAAGTTGTCTATGGAGTGGCCTCTTCCAAAACACAACCAGACCAATGAAAAATGTAGCACCATTTCAAATCAATAGGACAATGATCATGATACTTAACGCTTTCAACCAATTCCTTCTTGTTCTCTTTCCAGACTCCCTTTGGTGCACGTGTAATAGGTATTTTACATGTGTGTTCATTTCATCTAACACACGAATATGATCATCAATAAAAGCAGGATGGAACCCATGTTTTCTATCGGACTTGTTCCGAAGATAGAAAAGAAAACTTATAGCTCCAGCAATATTGTGCATCGTTCTGGCATAATAGATGACATCATTATTGCCCATATCTACATTTGAAAAACAAGAAAACAAAAGCAAAATCTATAAAGACATGCACAAATAAATAAGCACACACACACACACACACACATATATATAACATAACACCCCATTTGTATTTATGTTAAAAAACTTAATGTTATAATGTTACATGAAAAAAACAATCGAGTGTTACATGAACCAAATGATATAAAAATTTCTACAAATATAAGCCTCATTTCACAATACAATAGAAAAAATCATGGAAATAGAATAAAACTATGGCCAATATTCAAAAAATGAATATTGGCCATGGTGATTGTCAATATTCAAAACCTCCATTTTTGAATTTCATAATGTAATATGAATCCACAATATTAATATCAATATGAACCAATTATAAAAACGATTTTGAATGATCGGTTCATATAACTCATTTTTTATGTCTGAATGGCCTGTTGCAAAGAAAATAACAATATGAACTTTAAAAAAAAAAGTAAATTGAACAATATGGAAAATGATATAAACAACTTTCTCAAATATTACTATGAATATGATGAATTTATTAATCTCATAAATATATGAAAATTATTATTATATTAAAAGTAAATCAAGAGGACAATAAAATCAATTCAGAAAACATACTATAAAGAAGGTCACAATGTTATTAGTTGTATGTCATAATGATATGGATTTCAATCACTCCTCTTGTTTCTTCCTAATTGTAACATATGCATTATATTTCATCTTGGCATAACGTTCAAAAGAGAAATTCAGTGCAATTCGTAAACCATCTATTGATTTCACTCTTGATATGGCTGTGAAGGTAAGGCCTTGCTGCTCTTTATTCTCGATATCAACTGAGGCTCGTTCTAAAGTCAATCACTGTGACTTGTGGATTGTAAGAGCCCATGCCATCTTCAAAGGAATTTGTTTTTTATTTCCTCTTATCACTGGTCTGATAGGCACACTGTTTGGATTTCTTGCATCAAATGGAACACCAACATGCTTATCAAAAACAACAGTTGTGAACATTGGAAGTTGAGGTGGCTTAGATGTAGGCGTATAAAATATATCCTTAGCATAACCAAGTGCACCATTCACCAAGCCAACTTCAACCCATAAATTACATGTCAACATAACACGCTGACCATGACACAAAAAGCTCACGGTCCAATTTATCATCATCAACACCAATGATTTTTGAATGCCTTGAATGCTCAACAATACATCATGCAATTAGAGAATTTAATGATTTTAAAATATGCCTATTATGTAAGGAAACCAAATTATTTGTTGGAAACATGTGAACTGCTGCATTAAATAAATCTCTTTCTCTAGGATGCAACCTCATATCAGCCCGTGACATATGAAACTCCCAATCTTCAAGAACAATTTCTACATTTCTTATGTCATTGAGGACTCTACGAAAACAAGATTGTTTCTCATTATTCCCTTGTTGGCAAAATATTGTGTCAAGATTGAAAACAATGTTGAATTTGTTCCACAAGACTTTCCCTGTTGTATTACCTACATACAAAGGCTTATCTCTCACAAGAGACGGTTGGCCAAGGTCATCCACAAGGACGATGAATCTGCCACCAAAAGGACAATTATTTCTCTCTGGAAATGCTTCTCGTAATTGAGCATCTATTTTCATAAACAACCTTGATCCTAGAAAGCTATTTCCTCAATAAATATATATCTAACATGTCACATTTCTTCTTGGAATACTGCAAGTGACTGCCCCTATAGTGGCTGCATACATTTAATTAGAATTTTTAGAGTCGAGCGTATTGTTTTTGCATGTATATTAAAAGCATATATTCTTGTCCAGGAAAGAAGAAGTAACGAGCTTCTTCCATTACATGACGAATTAGAAAGAGCTTCAAAAATGCAATGGATAAGGAAAGACTTACCAGTGCCCGTAGTGCCCTGAACAATCATAAGAAGAGCTTCACGAATCTCATATTCAACAAAGTACCTTAAAACAATCTCAAAAGGATGTCGTAGTTTTTCTGAAAAAGAATCTGGAGATGGAAATGTTCTATTTGAAAGGTCAAAAATATCACCCCTTGATTTTTCATTCCTTATAAAATTAATAGCTTCCTCTGCAACATCGTCAGAAATAGTTGTACTTTCGGAGTCAAAGGATATATCAATGTCCCTTTGACCAAGGGTGAGAAGATCATAAACATTCACATCATTTGGTGGAACCAAGTGAGAGAAAATCTTCCATTATTGAAAATCATCTTCAAGATTCGTTTCCTAGTTAGAAAAATCACCATCTTCTTCATCTTTAATATTATCTATAATTGATAGATTTTGATCAACATGCCATGCTCAATATCAAAAATTCCTCCAATTTTCAATAATAATTTCAGCTGAAACATCATTTTCTGCAGGAATGTCACGAAATGGCTTGTACAAGAGAAATTATTTCCAACAAAAGGTTTCAAATTCCTTTGAAGCCTCACCAAGAGTAAAATAAAACCTTGGTCAGACCCGAAAAATAACATGAACATCTCTAGGCTTCAATGGATCTTGTTTATGATTGCTATCAAATGTCCAATATCTTGTTGTTTCTATCAAAGATAGATGTTCAAGCAAAAAAGGTCCCTTCTTATAATGTTGAAAAAAAGTATTTTCAGATGAACATTGCAAGCCATCCCTTAAGATTTTCCTAAAAACCTTTCTTCCAACATTTAAGGAAACAAATTTCCCACTACAAACAACAAGAGGTAGCTTAAGCAACATATGGCACCTTCCTTGTGCTCCAATGTCATGGTGAATAGTCGTTTATGCAAGAAACCTTCCATATGCACATAAACCAGGATCCTGAGAGCCAATAGAATTTGAAATTCTAGTTAACATATAATGATAAATTTCAGACATTTTTTATTCTTTTGATGCTTACTTAGCAATATATTTCAAGACAGCATAGCGAGAAAGCACTAGATGCCAATCAACATTTGCACGCCACATTGTTATAAGGTCAATGTTATGTACATTAAGTCTGTCATCATTTCTTACTGGCTCATATTTTTTTCTTCCTTGATCATCTATGAACAATCTTGATTCATTACAAAGATCCCATGGAGAATTGTACCGACATGTCAGAATAGTGCCCTCTTTGCACAAACAAGAATCTACAATACACTTTGTGTGCCTTTGGACACAATTTAACAATTATTTGTAATCATTATGAGGATTTCAAGAGAAAATATGACCAATATTCAATAGGCAAGGGTCATCATTGAGGCTTCGTGGAACCATTATGTTGCGATGATGTATGTCACGTGGATTCCATGTAGTTACATATTTTTCAAACAATCTCTTTGCACACTGTACATTAGAACCATTTGACTAATCAAGTCTTTCCATGTCAGGAGCGCCTTCTAACCATAGAAAACCATAGATATGTGCTGAACCGCTATGTTGTCACTCATATTTGAAAAAAATGAAGATATAGTTACTACAAACAATATAAATAGAATCATAATAAAAGTTGACAAAGTATAGAAAACAAATTAAACAACACAAACCTATACTAGAAGTCTTTAGCTTTAAGATATTTTTGGATAACTTCCTCTCGAAAAATATTGAATCTATGGTGCATAAATGTGGCAACAATATGAGGGTACTAGATAACATTCCCAATTTTCATATGATTCTCATTTAAAGAACGAGAATGTGAATGTATGGGCATGAGGTTATGCAACTCTGGCAACTTTCTGTCAACTGCACTCAAAGTAAGAAATAAATATGGACATCCTAATTGAGTAATCATGTCAGTCAATGCAACTCAAAAATTAGTCCAGTATGCCCTTGTACCTCTAAGAGAGAAGCCAAACTCCATAAGATGCTCAACCAAATTATTATCTGGTAAATGAAATAGTTGGTGACACAACTCTTCAATTGTTGTAGGTGAGTTATCATGTAAATGTTTCTTTACAAAAACTACAACAATTTCTTGGCTTCGATGTTGCATTATCATGTTGAATAGGTAATATCGAAAGTGAGGATGGCTTCCAAATCTCTGATCATAGCACCTAAGAAGATGCAATGCATACTCATGAAGTTGAAAAATACAAATATGTGGTTGCAACCAATCAGCATCACCAGTGGGGAACAATGTTGAGAATTCCATATCTAATAACCCCTCTGTATTATATTCATTCACTGGAGAGCTTCCAATATTGGGCCAATCCATGTCTTGAACATGTAGAATCAACATTATCAAGAAATGGTCTAATTTCTTCCACTTCTCTTCGTTCGTTTGGTAGGCGAGGAACAAAAGAAGAAGGATGAGAGGGAAAATGCTCAACATGCAACCCTTCATTATTAGTTTCATTGATCTTAGATTCTTCAATATCACAATCAACAAATTTAAGCCCGGAGGAGACATTTGTTGATCTTTCGAGCAAAGAATTCACTGAGTCATAGTCAATTACAACATCTCGATAATATTTATCATGTTGGATTTTGAAAAGAAATGTAGCCATCACTCGAAATATTTTGACATAACATTCATAATATTTAGACTGAGCGACATGTCTCCTCACAATTAGAAAGTCAATATCTTCAACATGTTGGGGAAGACTTTGTACAATTGTAGAAATATCTTGAGGAAAGATTATTGTATGACCACTATACTTATATTTCCCACCTCGATCATGTATCACTTGCAAAATAGGATTCGCACGTGCTATTAGAATTTATCCAACTTGAGTAAGGACTCTTAAAATATGAGGTTGCTCACCAGGATCCATGTTATTAAATCGAAAAAAACGATGGTCTCCTCTTTCACTCTTACATCGTCTGCAAACAGGTCCTTGAGAATGTCTCAAAACCTAGATTCTGGGATATGATTCTTGGCAAATGTGACACATTTGGACAACTAACAAGTTTTCTATCTTTGCTCGAAATATTTTATGCACCGCAATCATGTTTTCATCAAAATGAATATAATATCTATTGGCCGAACCATGTTGAAACCATTTGGAAGAGTAAAATTTCTTCTAAAATGTACTTCATCTTCAGGAACATTAGATTCCCTTCCCAAATTTGAAGCATGTGGAATGGATCTATCACAAGGTATTTCAAAATTTATGGTCTGCATTTCATGAACCTCAGATTATGTAAAGGTCTCTTTGTCATAAAATATTTTAAAATTTAATTTCCAACTAATTATAAATGAAAAAAATGAAAAAGAATCAAATGCATTCAAAATTTACATTTGTGTCTTGATGTGGATGAGGGTTATGAGATGATTCTCTTGGCTTCTAACATCAGTGGATGGGAGATTTTGGGAGTTAGTTTCTATGCCTCTATTCAAATGAGTTGTTTCATGTTTCAAAAAAATAAAATATGTTATAAAATTAAATGTCCAACAAATAAAAATTCAAAAATGGAAAACAAATCAAATACATTGAACATCTACATTATTTTTACAATTTGATGTTTTGGATTCCAATTATCCAACCTAATGAGATGAAATCATGTTTTCTCCATAAATGGTTACAAAATACAATTTCCAACCAACAGTAAATGTTAAAATGAGAAAAATATCAAATGCACTCAACATTTACATTTGTTTGGCAATGTGGATGAACGCTATGAGATGGTTCCTCTTCAATTCTATCCTCAATATATGGAACATATATGAAGTTAATTTGTATGCCTCTATTGAAATGACTTGTGTCATGTCCGAAGAAAATAAAATATGCCATAAAATTCAATGTCCAACCAACTAGAAATTTAAAAAATGAAAATAAAATCAAAAAAATTGAAAATTTACATTAGTTTGGCAATTTGATCGAGGAGAATGCATACGAAGGTCATGCCATGCTTCATCTTCACTTCTAAGATTAGTAGATGGAACGCTTCGAGAATTAATTTCCAGACCTCTATTAAAACGAGTTGTATCCTATTCCAAGAGAATAAAATAATTTATAAGTTTAATAAACAAAAATTTGTAAAGATAGGAATGTAATAAAACAACAACTATTGCATAAAAACTCAAAATATCACTGTGTTGCCTCCATTGTTCCACGCAAAATGCTATCGGTGATGATTGATTCTCTTGTTGGGACCAAATTACTTTGAGAAGCGGGATTGGAAGATCCGATGTTTTGAGCAACTGGCTCCAAATTATCAAACAAATGGCCAAGTAAACTATCATCCAAATCATCACACACAATGTCATAATTACCTACAACATGGATGTTTTGCAACCTTTGGCTATCAAAACATGCAATTGGACACACGGAAGGGTTAGGGTGGACATTTTCATCCACATTATTGACATGTCGTTCTTCCCGATTGCAAGATGTTTCCCCAAGGTTATGAAAATTTTGAGGAGAGCATTAAGCAACAAGATTATGCTTACGAGGAGCATATCCTAATAATGAACTATCAACAAGAAATGTTCTTTCCATTATATCATCTATTGTACGATAATTATGAGGAATTATAAAATCATTTTCAAGAGTGGCTTCACTCGTTTTTCTATGATATGTAGCTCTCTTATGCTCATTTATGGCATCCTTATTTTGTTGATACCGTAAACGACGACTTTCATTAGACCTCTCACGTGATTCTGGTGAAAAATTTTGTTTTCTTGTATGCTTGCTTGTGCCTTCAGATGACATGTCTACAATGAATAATAAAATATTCATTATGGAATCATAAACATGGAACATAACAAATATCTAATATAAACAAACACAAAATAATGAAAAAGGCACAAGTTTTTTTTGGAAATCGTAAAAAAAATAAAAAGTGTATATGTTATTTTTTTCCAACCATATAAACTTATCAAAATGTATAAGGATTTTTCCAAATGGCTAAAAACAAAAACGAATTTTTCAAAATGGCTAAAAACATAAATGAATTCTTCCAAATGGCTTAAACAAAAAATTCTAAATTTACATGTATCATATTACAATCAAAATGAAACCCATACTATTGGCACACAATACTCTAAGAATTATATGACTTGGAAGTATATCTAAAAAATTGGAACTATATACTATCAAAAGATAACTTCAAATATTAAAATGTACATAAACATATAACATTGTTTGAGAATCAATGACAAAAACCAGTACAAATAACATGTATAACATAACTCATAGCAATTATAATTATACAAACAGAGAAAAATGTGTAACATCAAGACACATTTACATGTAATTAAGAAAATTTTAGGGGAAACAATATGAAATATTTTACATCATAAAGATCGATACAAACATAATTTTAAAGTATTACCATAAACACTCATAGTATGTATAGAGACAAGAATGGTAATATTTATAAGATCTCCTAAGAATACTAATATCCTAAGAATCCATATCCATATCCAATGGTGGAATCTCATCAACAGAATCCGTACGGGGAGAAATTGCAAAAACATTTCCATACTCAATCAAATCATTGTAATCCTCCAACGTTGGGTACGAAAACTGAGACATTTGTTCATTAGTTGAATTATCAATATCTATTGGAAAACATATGTGAGTCATCATGTCATATAATAGAAAAGGAACTTCATTGGAGTTGCACATAAGAGCTAAACCATGGACTGTTCGAAATGGAAGATAACTAGGACATTTGCTATTTATATCTATAGAAATTTCTTCCAACAACTTCGATCTGAAACCCCAATCATCTTCGAAGTAGTCAATTCTTCGTTCAACACACGGTTGACCAAATTGGAAATGATCTAGTTCTTCAATTGACCATACAAAAGTGGAGCCATCATTGATAAGGCATATCAACTGATCTATGTACATTTCTAATGACATACACCATATGTCATTGATTGTAACAAATGAAAAACCCCATTCTTTTAAAACCAGTAGATTGCATACCCGTACCGAGGATAATCTTCATACTCCTTGTCCAGATAAAGCCAAAACAATTTACTTTTATAAAACACTACATTCTGAGGGGTTGAAGTGCCACCAAATGGAATAGTAGCCCTTTGCCATAACCTATCAAGACTACTGCAAACATAAAATTTACACTGCATTATGTCATACATATGTTTTAGAACAACCCAGTCATATTTTCCGCTGCTTACATTTTCCAATAATGAAAAGAATCCTCAGTCTCCAATGTGTATTGGCCCTATGTTTTTAAATGCCTTTGTAAATGGATTCATTACAAATAGTTGTGTGTATGGGAGCATTCTGTTGGTAAGGATAAAACCACCATTGGTCCAACAATAGACTCTACTCTGTATCTTGAATCTATGAATCACAAATGAAATTGAGATATGTGCCCATTTTGATTAATGTATTGAGTAGAAAAACAATTGTCTTCACTATTGAGGAAATGAACCAGAAATCCAAATTCATTCGTAGAGACATGCTTGCAACGTAACAGGAAACAAGAGTTTTGCAAAAAATTCTTCCATTTCTTACAAACAGTGCTAAACTTTATCACAACAGATAAAGGGAGTCAGAGGAAGAAAATTTCAAGAATTTCGAAAGGAAGACAACTCCAAATAGTTGGATCCATGATCAAACAATGAAATCACCTAACAGTAAAAAAAAAACACATTTGATATCAACAAAACAATTTAATGTTGAATAAAATTAAAAGTAACATACATACATAGAAAAATGTCACATATACACATTGTATAAAATCAAATGAGCGATCATAACATTATTACAACATCGAACACAATTCCACAATGTTTTAAACCCAATCTCTATAATCCAAGATTATTAATATTAGTAAACCTATAATTATGTTTATATTAAGGTCTATGTTTATTATTGATGCTATAATGTTTCTACAAATATATTTATAATATCAAATAAGAACAACTCATTAGGTAGGTTGCCATCAAGGACAAAACCTAATTCATAATGCCAACAAAAAATTGCCTAGAAAACACCATGTTATCTTTTTGTTGGACTACAAAATTTTCCATTTTGTTAAGCATAAAAAATGTTAATGGTTGTGTAAGAGTCAAATTTTAACTAATAAAAAATAGTTGGGAAACAACTTGGTTTTTTTTCTTGAGATTCAAGATCACATGGCTACTTGTTTTCTATATTAGTGAATTTATTTTAGTTAAACGTTTTAATTATGTATGTAATGTGAATCATAATTAACTATTGTCAATTGTGATTAGATGTAATAACCACCTAAATAAGGAATAGTCTTTAAGGTATAATAACCACCTAAATAATTTTTGGTTGGAATTTGACAAATTTTTGTTGACTCAATCATAACGAATCCAGAAATATCAAATAAAAACTATAATAATAAATTTCTAAAACAACGCATTCTTATATTTTAATTTTTTCATATTTAAAATTAATTTAAAATTGTTTTATTTATTTATTAATAAAACAATAAATTCTTAATATCACAAGATAATCCCTGCATTCATACCACAACTTAATCATGTACTATATCCCACAATACCACAATTTGTCGGAGTTGTCTATAATTCGACTTTTTGGAGATAATCCGGGGAAGGAATTGAGGTTAAATCTTGATTTGTTGCAGTTAAAATGGTTTTTTAACTGCATATTTGGATTCAGCACCCTGAAAAACCCCTGGGACGCTTTCATTGTACAGAAACTAGCTATCAAACTTGTGATTCCAATAAATTCCTGCCGGATTTCGATCGGAAAAACCCGCCGGAAAAGCTTTCAAAAAGTCGCGTTATGACCAACTGCCAATTTGTCGTTGTTATCCCCTCACAGAGCTTTTAAGAGGAACACGTGACCATCCATAAATTTCGAAAGTACAGGTTATATTCTAAAAGCTACCATCCGAGTACCCCAGTTACGTATGGTCACGAGTTCGATCCTGACAAGATGACCCCTGCACATCTACAGCGGCAGTAGTTGAGTCATGTGGTTGCGGCTTCTTTAATTGAAAGAAACTATAGTGAAGCGCGTTCAGCGCTGAGAACATATATGCCATGTAAAGAACCGCACCAGGTGGACCTCCTCCTTTGATAGAGCATCAGCGTCTTTATTGAATGCACTGTGATAACAGTCTCAGAATTTTTATTTAAGTTTATGAGAATTTTTATAAATTTGAGGGTAAATACTTTTTTTTTTTTTTTTTGCTTCCTGAAAACTGTTTACTACGACATGTACAATCAATTTTATATTAAGTGAACATAGCAGTGGGTGTGGATGATTATTTAGGTTAAAGAGCATGCACAACATAAACTGTTTACTACGACATGTACAATCAATTTTATATAAGTGAACATAGCAGTGGGTGTGGATGATTATTTAGGTTAAAGAGCAGGCACAACATAAATGTATTTGTTAGTTTTTGTAATTTAATAATTTGAAAATATATATATGGTTTGTTAGTATTAATGAACTTTAATTAATGTACTAATAAACTCTAATTAATATAAATAAATTAATTAATATATTCACATGTCAAAACTCTCAAATCACTCTTCCGTCTTTTTCTTTCCTTCGTTTGTTCGAATTGACGGATACAGTGAATTCAGTGAAGAGTTACTTCAGAGAAGAGTCTCTATTCCCACTATCACCATCTATTCGTGCAGTCCCTCTTTTAAGATGGCTGTTCCTATTTCGTAGACTATAAAAAAAGTAGATGCTGACTGATATGTCAGGCATTTACTTTTTGTCTTTTTTTTTAGGTTGCTATCTAGATTCACGTGCTGTGAGAGAGAGCGAAAGATAAATGCCTGGCATGTCAGCCAGCATTTACTTTTCTATAGTCTACGAAATAGGAGATTCCTTTTAAAATATCACTTTTTAAGCGATACAACTTTGGAGGCCTCGGCATTCACGCGTTTGGAATCTGGGTTGAGGAGATTGGGATTACCGTGTGAAAATATACACTAAGCCCGACATAATTACTACGCCAGCGGTAATTCCGTGGAGTGCAAGTTCCAGAGTTGATGCACCGTAATGGGTCAAGCATTCATTGAAGAATCAATGTGAATGGTAATTTTGGTCAAATATGTGCCTAGTTTAAACAGGTCAAAATCAGGTTACAATTTTGATTTAGATATATATATATATATATATATATATATATATATATATATATATATATATAGTATTTTGAAAATATTTTGTGGAAATTTTAAAAAATTTAAGTTATAGCTGTTAAGTATCAAGATTGGGTGTTTCAGGTCAAAATCAGGTTACAATTTTGATTTAGAAAATATAAATATATATCTATATATATATTGAAAATATTCTGTGAAAATTTTAAAAATCTAAGTTATAGCTGTTAAGTATCAAGATTGGGTGTTTCAGTTATTTTTGATGATGTTGAATTTATTTTTATCATTAAAAAATGATTACATTTATAATTTAAAAAATATTAGAAATTTTGATATATTTTGAAAAAAATTGATGAAAATTTTAAAATATCCAAATTATACCCAACAAGATTCATGATATTTGGTGCCTAAAAATTCTTTGATGATGCTAAATACATTTTCACCAACACGTTTATAATCAATTTTATTGAAGATTTTTTAACTAAAATTTTTTATTCTTAATAAAACAACGCCACCTTATATAAATAATTTACACAAGGTTGGAAGTTATGTAATCTGTGACCTAACAATGGCTTAAAGTTCAATTACTAAATTTATTTAATAATATATCTTCCATAAATATTTTAATAACCTTTTTTCCATTCCTGACTACCATGCATCACCAATGTACGTCGGATTCTATAACATGCTTAAACCGAAAGCCATTCCATGTGAAGAAGATGTATTAAATTTTTCATTATTCTTAATGGATATTTACCAAATGTGAATCCAGAGGTTTCCTATAACACCATAGCCAATTTCCACACTCATGATTTACAAGGATCTCTCAGCCCACTGCGCAATCAATCATTTTAACATAGAATTGACATCCCATTCCACAATCAACCATCTTAATATAGGATTTTTAAACCTAGAATTGACCTATAAAATAGCAGTTCATTATAATATTGTTATTTCACTATAAATTAAATAAAGTATAGTGAAATATTAATATAGATTTCGATTCTTCGTGAAAATTGGGCGCTATACTTATTTCGATTAAGAAGAAATTGTTTTGTGTCGCCGTTCGCCTTCCAGGAACTTGGAAGCGCTTCTGAGCATCACTGGCTCACATTAACTGCGCGACACGTTTCCCATTACGCTTCAGGAAGAGTTCCTCAAAATAAAATCCCTCAGTCCTTTAACGGCCACCCTTGCCATTCCAGAACATCAGGGACTTGCTAACATCGCGAGCGCGTTTCCAGGGCTGCGATTAATTTCTTGAGGCCTCTTTGACAGTGGCGCTTGCAGAAAGTGAAGGGATTTGTCGACAAGGTTTCCAGTATTACGACTTCCCGGCAGCTGTCAAAGATGTCACAGGTAGGCTAGCAATTATTCATGTCTCATTTTATCTTGTAAGAAGTTATTTGACCTGTATTATGCCTGTGATTTTGCAGAAAATGGTGTTGAAAGTGGAGCTAAATTGCGAAAAATGCAAACGGAGAGCCATGAAGACAGTTGCAGGGATTCAAGGTGAAGTCCCCGTTTATTTATTATGTACTGGAGTTAGGTTTCCGGGCTTTAGGGTTGCAATAGTTTGTGCTAAATCCCAGCAGGTCTGTGGATCTCCATTGCAGGTGTGGTCTCTGTGGCGGTTGATGACACGGACAAGAAGATGACTGTAATTGGGGACGCAGATCCGGTGTGCGTGACAGCTAGTCTCAGAAAAATCGGATTCGCTGAATTGGTCAGCGTCGGACCTTCTAAAGAACCCGAGAAGAAGCCTGATGACAAAAAGCAGCCCGAGAAAAAGCCCGATGACAAAAAGCCGCCCGAGAAAAAGCAGGAGGCGTCACAACCGCATCTGACTTATGTTATTCTTCCGACAAGCTGCCATCACTGCTGCCACGAGACTTACTACTTCAGCGACGAGAACCCCAACGCCTGCCGCATCGTCTGAATTTCTTGACTCATCTTTTTAGTCAATAATTGTCTCCTGTGACTTAGTAGTATTCATCTGATCTGCATGTGTAAATCGCTTTGAATTTGCCTTGACTTTGTTTGGATAGCTCTCACCAAGGTTTCCCGCAATCTCCGCAGGAACCAGGAATGATTTAGTAAGTTCTGTCATTTCTATTTCGGAGAAAAATGAATGAGATCAAGGATATATGCATATGGATTTGTAGCCTCCTCGGATGCAGATTCAGCTCTCTTTGCACGCATAAATTAAAATCTGGGATTTTATTTGTTTGGGATGAAGATCACTTTTGTTTGATTAATTAATTAAAATGTTGTATGAAGCTTAATTTTTTGGGTTTATTTTTCAGAGGGAAAAAATGTGTTTTTTTCATTGATAATATAATAACAATACATATTCTGAGATATAGCTCATAGATTCATTATATCTCAATTGTAATTTAAATTCTGAGATATAGCTCATAGATTCATTATATCTCAATGGTAATTTAAACATGTTTGCTCCAGATTCTGTGCCTTTTCTGTATTTCCCTCTCTATACATATATAAAGCTTTATTCTAAGAGCATTTATATTAACTGTCTCTATCCCTTAGAACTCCATACATCCAATATGAAACAACATAGGTGTTACACCTATACCCACCACTGTTTGACTTGTGGATTCTATCAAATTCAAAAGTTTTCATCAAAATAAATTTCTGAGAGAGAATTGGATATTTTTCCTATGTAAAATTTATGCATTTAACATTTAAAAAACATTTTTAAAATAATTAGTAAATAAGAATTTATCTGGATCTTTAGAAATACCCCTCTTAGAAAGGAGATCAACAATTTGATTTTGTTCCCTGTATATGGGCTGAAATGAGATGTTTTAGAAAGTTCTTAATAGAGTCTTTATGCGCCATATCCAGATCGATAAGATAGGTGGATTGAAATAGGAAAATTCTTTAACTCAGTGAATGATGCTCTTCGCATCACCATGGACATGTGAATCCTCCCACCCCAAGTATTTAGCAAATATCCCAAAGTGTTATACATTATGCCTGTTGTTTTTTTTGTGCTATGTCTACCCTTCCACCATAAATGATAATATCTGCCAGGTTCTAAAACAATAAAGGCATCCTATGTGTTCTGCATTTGAGATTACTATTTATAAACATGGGATCCATTTTACATAGAAATTTGGGAGAAATTTGTAAAAATTTGTAAAAATGTAGGAGAAATAATTTATCATTGTTAAAAATAATAAAAATAATTGTAATAATAATAATATGATTTGGTTACTAAAATTTATAAAAATATGTATATTTTATTTTAAATATTTTTTAAATTTATTATTTAAAAAAACAAATAAAATAGGATGTAATTTTCACTAAAAATTCCTCTCTTAAAACTGATATGTATCACAAAACTTCATTTCAAACCAACAAAAACAAATACTCTTTGATCATTGAAATTCATACTCATACCAATAGTCAATGTCAAAAAATTTAAAAATTTAATAATTGTTTTTATAGATATAATCTGATTTGAATTGTTTTTTCGTTTTTTGGTATGAACTTAAAAGAATAGACCAAAGCTGAATTATATCATCTTATATATTATGAGGAAAATATTTTCAATATACCCTCGATAAAAGTCAAAATTTACCATTTCAATATTGTTAATAAATTATTTTGAGGATCCTTTGAGCAAAAAATTGTCGCACCACTTTTAAAGAATCATTAAATAATCTCTTTTATTTTAATAGCATTCAATTATGTTATGCAGTTGGTCTGGGAGACGGGACCTGATTTTTTTTTGGGTGGGCGAGGGATCATGGTCAAATTCAGATGTGGTACATGATTGATTCGTCCTGTGGACATGACTAAATAAATTTTACTTTTAATTTTTAATTCGTTGTCACGGATTTTCTTACTAATTTAATAAAATAAAGGGCTCCATCCCTTTGATTTGTTTTCTTCGAATTCTTATGTTTTCTGTAGAGTGGTGATTAACTTTCCGAGCTTTAATAAATGATATTTTATAACTTCCAAATGTCATAAAATCAATCCTTATCAAATCAAATCATGTACAAGCATGTTGTTGCAAAATTATACAATTATTTTGACTAATTGTTGGAATCGGTTAAGTGGTTTAATAATCAAGAATGTGTAATGTTTTAAGTAGAAAAGTCACATACACATTTACATTAATTTCATGGGGTTTAATGATTACGAATGCGTCCCCATACATATATATATATATAAATGAGTTTAACCATTAAAACTAATATATTAATATTAATAAATGGTTACAAAGTGCTGGTTTAAATCAATTTAGTTAAATTAAATGATGATAATCCAAATACTTAATAAAATCTAAAATTAATTAAGGTTGGTGCTTATATTTTTAAAAATAATTAACTAATAATTAAAATTTAAAATACATTAAATTGAAATATGATTGAGGATCGACTTCTTCGTCTTCTCACGACATTTTGTGTACAAGAGGCATTATTATTATTTCTGTGAAACCTCTGTCAATCTCGAAGCGAGCGAGAGGAGGTGATCGTTGAAAGAATATAGAGGGTGGTGTCGTCTTCTACCAAGCGGTATGTGCATGGTATCGTTTTATAGATAGCAACTCGAAATTTGGGCACATGATTAGATAGTGTAGAGGGCAACTTCTCTTGGAAAGGTGGTGACTTCATTACCGACGTCCTCTCCCCAGCTTCCGAGGCAGTAACTTATGTAATTTCCTTGGTAGTGTGTTGTCTTTGGTTTTTTTAGCAAGAGAGGGATTGGGGCTCTAGTTCCGAAAGTCATTTTAAGGTCCTCTTGTTGGTGGGTGGGTTCTCCTCTACGTCGAGGCAAAATTTGGTTTGGCGCCTCAATAGTTCTTTCTTGGGGTTCTGCGAGGTTAAGCGGCGTCTGCGGCATGAGTGTGTTGGAGTTCGGGTGGTATGGTCAGTGGTCGTCTTACAAATGGTCGGGTACGACGAATTGTGGGTCCAGCTCCCTGTTGTCGGTTGGAAATTGTGGTTTCCTGCTCTTCTCCTGGGTTGATTGTCCGTGATCCTGCAACGTGGGTGGGGAAATTCTCTGCAATTGAAGTTGTAGTTGGTGTAGTATTTTTTTGGTTAGCTTTGTCCCTTCACGGTGGTGTCGGTTCTATCGTAATGCCCTGGTACCTCACATTGCCCATTCTTCTTCCTAATCGACACACAATTCAGATGGTGAGGGGGGCTGGGAGTCTCCCTTGCAGGTGGAAGTGGCAACCATTGGTTCTACCTGGGGCGGTAGAAATGCTGGTAGTTTGGATCAGGCAGTCTGGGGGGCTCACAGTGGTTGTGGTCATGGTGGCGCGACGACATGCCGTGGGGTTGCACCTCGTAGACTCAATAGTGGGGTGGAGGGATGTGCCATAGAGGCACGGGTAGACGGGGGGAGAGGATTTTTTCAGGGCGCAAATAGAGACAAGAACATCAATGTTGTTTGGAAAACTGTTGATATTTGATTCAATGGATACTGGAATGCCTAGAAACCTCGTGGCGGGTGTGGAAGGAGGAGCATACAAAGCTTATTTCCACATTTAACAAAATGCATTACCTCTAGTGCCATGTCTGAGAGTGCGTAGTAGTAGTCTGGCGAGGCAAAAATCCATTATTCGAGAAGGTGGAGAAGTTGGAGTCATGGATGGCCCACTTCGAAGAACGCGTCGAGTATTCCTTCCATCCTCTTCCTCCTCCTTCCACTACTTCGGATGACTAGTATGGTTACAGGTGTTTTACTTGTTTTATGTGTCTACTAGTATTTTTGGTCCAAGTATTTTACTTGTTTTATGTGTCTACTTGTATTTTTGGCCACCTAAATTGTAGATTATATTTCTAATTGTATATTTATTTTATAGTCATATATTAATCGTGATAGTCAAAGAAAAAAACAAACAAACAAACAAAACAAATCAAAACAAATGAAGATAAAATTACCTTCATTTTCCTACTAATCCACTAACATAGGGATTAAATTTAAACTTAGACAATCCACACATTTGGCATTAAAGACAACCCTGATAATCTGCACACTAGTAAAAGAATTAGAACGCCTTCTTAAGTCGAAACAGTGGAAACGATTCGAAAAATGTACATGAAATTGAACACGTGGTGATTGTAATTTGATATTACATATAGACCATGATTTTTATTTATTTTGATCTTTATTGATGTTCTAAATCTAGATCTTTATTTATGTTCTAAATCTAGTTGGGAAATGTTTAATTATAGTGTTGTATTTTTTTATTGAACTGGTGATAAGTTGTAGAATAATTTCAGATAAATGTGAAAATATAAATATTCATTTAGAGAAAAAAAAAATTATTAATAAAATTTCTATTCATTAATATAAAAGAGATGATGAAAATAAATCGTTATCTTTAATATTAAACCATAAAATATATTTTTTAATTAAAAAAATATTAATTTACAAACATTTAGTAGAGGTTTCTAATAGCTATAATAGAGGACTCCTATCAATGTAAATATATATTTACCAGCAAAAGATCACAATGTAAAATATTTAAAATTTAGCTTGATGCATAAGTATTTTTTCTGATAAGTTTATCACGTTTTGAGATTGAATCTTATGTTCCTCTGTTTGGAGGTTAACAATAGAGTTCCCTGTTTTATCAATTAAACACATCCATATGCTGGTTGTCATCAAACTCTTTGTTTTATTCTAATATTACATTGTTGGGAAAGATATACTCCAAATATTGTACTTTCAAATAGTTTTATAAACATAGAACATATACATGTATTTATAGAATAACAAATTTCAAACTCTATTGATTGTATCTCCATTACCTTTCGCACTTCTATTCGTTTGAAATGACTTGTAAGATATTGACACATAACTATGCTTAACCCTAACTTCTTTCAGAAACCTTATTTGCATCTAATCATTTTAAAATGGTATAATTTAAATATCCTCAGTTCTGGAAATCCTTGTGTAAAAGTGCAAATAGATGTGCACTTTCAACAACCTTGAAGTTTTATAGTTAAGGCTCGTTTCTTAATCATTTAAGAATCTTAATAAAATTCATAATAATAAATGCACTGATTTAGATTTTTAAAATCTTAAGAAGTTGATGGATGCCTTCCATTTCTTGATATTCTTATTTTTAAGAATAATGATGGTTCCCTTGCCCATCAAGTTTTTCGGAAGAAAACTCATACAGAGCAGTATTTTCATGCCAGTTCCCACCATTTCCCGGCTCAAAAGATGGGTGTTCTCAATACCCATGCTACTCGAGCCCTAAGGATCTCGGACAAGAAGAGCTTTGAGAAAGAAAAATCCCATCTGTTTGATGTCTTTGTTGAGAATGGTTATAGTAGATACATGGGTCAGAGGGCTTTCCTTAAAGCTTCCAAGAATTCTCTGACCAAAAGGGAACCAAAGGAACAAATTCTAGGTGTCCATCTTCCGTATGTTCAGGGGACCACTAATAGAATTGGAAGGATTATCAGGAAGCATAGTATCCCTGTGACCTTTAGGCCCCTGAACACCATTCGTTTGTCCCTCAGATCAGTGAAGGATCCTATCGACCCTAAGGATATGAAAGGTGTTTATATGATCCCTTGTTCCTGTGGGACACCCTATATTGGGGAGACTGGTCGCTCCATTAATCAAAGGATTAGCGAGCACGCATCAGACCTTAAGCATAGGAGAGCTAAGTCTTCCGCTTTAGTTGAACATGCTTAGAAAACCAATCATCATGTTTGTATTGAGGAGGCTAGTGTTATTGCTAGGGTTTCGCATTTCCATCATCGAAAATTTAGGGAAGCGCTTGAGATTGAAAAGAGGCCAAGCAATCTCAATAGAGAGGATGGCTGGAAAATAGTAGGTGTCGGGTCCCAGCACTCTCTTCCTAATCGTTTTTTCCGCCCTCCTCTTAAGGTTTTTTTTTTTATTATTATTATTTTAATTTAATTTATTTTATTGTTATTTATTTATTTATTTTTATTTTTATTTTTATTATTATTATTTTTCCTCTTCATTATTTTCTCATTTCATTTATTTATTTAATTATTTTTTAGAGTTAATTTTTTCATTTCTTATAGTCCTTTAATTTTCCATGTGATTTCTAATTAGCTTTTAATTTTAATAATACTTCTGAATAATCACCCATTTCAATTATATATATATATATATATATATATATATATATATATTATAAGGTCCCTTATATAACTAATTTTCCATTTAAATTCTAATCAACTTATATTTTTAACTAATTTTCTAACTAACCTAACATCCTTATGATTTTACTTTATTTTATTATAAGGTCCTTTATGTAACTAATTTTCCATTTAATTATTAATTAACTTTTTACTTTATATATTTGTTTTTAGGCATTTAATTTATTCATATATTATAAGGTCCTTTATCTAACTAAATTTCCTTTTAAATACTATTTAACTTATAATTTTAATAATATTTTTTGAACTAAATACCCATTAAAAATATTTTTTATATTTTTAAGGGATTGGTCCTAAATATTACTAATTAAATTAATAAAATAATTTTGACCCTGGTCTTATAGTCAAACTAGCCGTTGGAGGCTCTGCTCAGACTATTTAACTTGCTAAGCTGGATCTGTTTCTTCAACTTGTCCTGACGATGAACCACACTAGTTGGTTCGAAACGCGTCGACAAATGGTATCCCATGTGATTTTCGCCGAAAAATCTCTCACAAACTTGATATGGATCACAGAAGCCTGAAATCTATAATTGAATCCCTGCACAGAAAAGCAATTGCAACCAAGGTTCATCATTTTGAACGGGCTCGCTTGCAGGTTTCAAGGTTGAAGTCAGATCTAGCTTTTCTTAAACGATGCAGAGACTCCTCCATCATTCCTATCTTTGCCTGGATTAAGCACCACCTTCACACTCCCCAAAACCATCAGGTTTTCCTTAAGGCGAGTTTGGCATTAATAAGGGCGGAAATCAGTAGGGTCAGAAAATCCTTGAATCAGCTTTCTCGGGTTCTTTTAGATTTGCATCTAGATCTTGGAAACTTATTTTCGGCCTCCCTTTGGGCCAGAATAGATGCCTGTTCGGCTCTGAAGTCTCTTCGGTTAGAGGAGATTCGGAAGCAGAATCAAGCTTCTAAGTTTCTAAGGCTAGCTGGGAATTCTGTGTTTCTTGATAGAGCTGTGGGAGCAGCGTCCCGTAGCCGTGTCTCTTCTGGGAAAATCTCTGTGCTGAATGATTGGTTATCTGGCTGCTCAGGGGGGGTCTCTGGTTCACCGTCACTGGATAACTCAGCTCACTTTGATGGAGCCGTTTTTGTCTCTTCAGACCTGCATTCATCTATAGTGGGTTCTGTTTTACCGGAAGGGAGTAACCAGGGTCATCTCTGCGCAGAGGAAGGGAGTAACCAGGGTCATCTTTGCGCAGAGGAAGAAATGGAGTTTGCTTCTCAGGGGATCGTTCGTCCTGATGTTGCGGGAAATCACTCTGAGGTTATCAAATGCTCCCATCCTATGGCCAGTGATCCTGAACGCATTCTTTCTCCCGGCGCAAGACGGTTTTCTTTTAACAGCAGCCGAGTTGTGACAGATTTCAGCATTTCTGGTTCATCTGCGCTGTCGTCCAATGAATTCTCTGCCTCCCCGGGCATCAAGGGTTCCGATCCGGTGGTTTTAAGTCAGGGTGCTCCTTCCGATAGCCCCGATTCCGCAGCGCGTAGAAGGATATCAACTGGCGATTCGGCAGGCAGTTTTGGTATGATCAGCATGGCGAATTCGTTGTCTGATAACTCCTCATCCCCGTTGCCTAACAAGACCGTGATTCCTGAAAATTATGTGGTTGGAATGTTTGGAGAGGTCAGCATCCCCGTTCCCCGTTCTTCGTTCAGCATTGGAAATCCCGCAGGTTTTGCAGCGCCTCAGGACAATATCGGTATGGTTAATATGAATCATAATAATAACATTATGTTTAATCGTAACGGCTTTATTAATAAGAGTTATGATAACAATATATACGGTAATGGTAGCATTAATATGTTTAATAATAATGATTTTATTAATAATAATATTAATAATTATAATAATAATACTTATAATAATAATAAGAGTTATAATAACAATATAAACGTTAATGGTAACGTTAATATGTTTAATAATAATGATTTTATTAATAATAATATTAATAATTATAGTAATAATACTTATAATAATAATAATAACATTAATAACTATAATAATAGTAATATGAATTATTATAATAACAATGTTAATAAGTATAATAATAATAATGACATTACTAATTATAATAGTAATAGCAATATTTATTGTAATAATAATAATAATAATAATAATAATAATAATAATATTATTTATAATAATAATAAATTCATCCATAATAATAATAATAAGAATTGGATGGACAAGATTGACACAAACATCTTTAACATGAAAAATAATAAGAATAATAGGACTTCTGGTATTAATAATCTTCTCCCTTCTTCTCTTTCTAGTAACAGGGTTGTTAATCTTTCCAATTTTGATTTTCCCCCTTCTGTTTTTAAAGTTCTGGGCAAAGGGTTAAATTTTGCCTTAGCCCCTAGGAAAATCCCCGTGGGGGATATTATTTGTGATATTGTGTTTGGGATCAGAGGTTTACCTAATAGGATCAAGGATACTATTAGGCAGGATTGTGCAGTTACCTTGAGAAAGGCTAGGTCGCCTAAGAGCAACCTTAGCAAGGAAGAATCTTTAGCTCTCAGATCCTTGAACCAGAACAAAGATATCATTGTTCTTAAGGCAGACAAGGGTGGTGCTGCCATCATTCTTAACAGGGTTGATTACCGTAGCAAGATGTTGGATCATCTTCATAATAGTGGTAGCTACAAAAAGCTTCCCAAAAATCCTTTGAAGAAGGTTGCTAGGAATGTGGCTTTGGCCATTAAATCCATTAGCTCAATGAGTTCCTTGCACCATAAACTCATTGAAAGCAACCCTATTACTCCTAGAATCTATGGTCTCCCCAAGATTCACAAGGAAGGAGCCCCCTTAAGGCCCATCGTCAACACCATTGGAGGTCCTACCTACCTTCTTGCGAAGTTCCTTGCGTTAAAGCTTAAGCCCTTAGTTGGTCGTACGGAGTCCTTTGTAAAAGACTCTGCTTCCTTTATTGAGGAACTCAAGGACATTAAGCTTGAGCCTGGGGACATTCTTGTTAGTTTTGATGTTGTCTCCCTATTCACTTGCATCCCTATTAATGAGGCCATGGAGGTGATAAACCGCCTAACAGATCCTGACACGGCCAGGTTAGTTGAGATCTGTCTCACTTCCACCTTCTTCAGTTTTGAGGGAGAGTTCTTCGAGCAAACCTGTGGGGTTGCGATGGGCTCACCCCTTTCCCCTGTCGTTGCTAATCTGTTTATGGAAGATTTTGAGTCCAAGGCTCTTAACTCTTCCCGGCTCTTTGCCAAAGCTGTCGAAAAGGTATATGGATGACACCAATGCCATCTGGTCTCATGGCCAAGATGAGCTTGATCTCTTCTTTGATCATCTCAACAATCAATCCTCAGTCATTAAGTTCACTAAGGAGCAGGAAGTTGATGGATGCCTTCCATTCCTTGATATTCTTATTTCTAAGAATAGTGATGGTTCCCTTGCCCATTAAGTTTTTCGGAAGAAAACTCATACAGAGCATTATCTTCATGCCAGTTCCCACCATTTCCCGGCTCAAAATATGGGTGTTCTCAATACCCTTGCTACTCGGGCCCTAAGGATCTCGGACAAGAAGAGCTTTGAGAAAGAAAAATCCCATCTGCTTGATGTCTTTGTTGAGAATGGTTATAGTAGATACATGGGTCAGAGGGCTTTCCTTAAAGCTTCCAAGAATTCTCTGACCAAAAGGGAACCGAAGAAAAGAATTCCAGGTGTCCATCTTCCGTATGTTCAGGGGACCACTGATAGAATTGGAAGGATTCTCAAAAAGCATAGTATCCCTGTGACCTTTAGGCCCCTGAACACCATTCGTATATCCCTTAGATCAGTGAAGGATCCTATCGACCCTAAGGATATGAAAGTGTTTATATGATCCCTTGTTCCTGTGGGACACCCTATATTGGGGAGATTGGTCACTCCATTAATCAAAGGATTAGCGAGCACGTAGCGGACCTTAAGCATAGGAGAGCTAAGCCTTCCGCTTTAGCTGAACATGCTGAGAAAACCAATCATCATGTTTGTATTGAGGAGGCTAGTGTTATTGCTAGGGTTTCGCATTTCCATCATCGAAAATTTAGGGAAGCACTTGAGATTGAAAAGAGGCCAAGAAATCTCAATAGAGAGGATGGCTGGAAAATCAGTAGGTGTTGGGTCCCAGCACTCTCTTCCTAATCGTTTTTTCCGCCCTCCTCTTAAGGTTTTTATTATTATTATTATTGTTATTATTATTAATTTAATTTAATTTAATTTATTTATTTATTTTTATTTTTATTATTAATATTTTTTTTCTCTTCATTATTTTCTCCTTTCATTTATTTATTTAATTATTTTTTAGAGTTAATTTTTTCATTTCTTATAGTCCTTTAATTTTCCATGTGATTTCTAATTAGCTTTTAATTTTAATAATACTTCTGAATAATCACCCATTTCAATTATATATATATATATATATATATATATATATATATGATATTATTTATTATAAGGTCCCTTATATAACTAATTTTCCATTTAAATTCTAATCAACTTATAATTTTTAACTATGATTTTACTTTAATTATAAGGTCCTTTATGTAACTAATTTTCCATTTAATTATTAATTACTGTTTACTTTATATATTTGTTTTTAGGCATTTAATTTATTCATATATTATAAGGTCCTTTATCTAACTAAATTTCCTTTTAAATACTATTTAACTTATAATTTTAATAATATTTTTTGAACTAAATACCCATTAAAAATATTTTTTTATATTTTTAAGGGATTGGTCCTAAATATTACTAATTAAATTAATAAAATAATTTTGACTCTGGTCCTATAGTCAAACTAGCCGTTGGTCAAGTTAGCCGTTGGAAGCTCTACTCACACTATTTAACTTGCTAAGATGGATCTGTTTCTTCAACTTGTCCTGACGATGAACCACACTAGTTGGTTCGAAACGCGTCGACAAATGGTATCCCATGTGATTTTCACCGAAAAATCTCTCACAAACTTGAAAAAATATTATGATAAAAAATCGATACTGTAAATTATTATTATATTAATTAATCAAATATGATATTATATATATACAGGAGTATTGTCTAAAAATAAGAAAATTATGGTGGACATACAATTTTTTGGTTGAGAGAATATCTCAACCACACACCAAATTAGGGAAACCACTCCTATGGAATAGAAACAAATTTTTTATATAATAAGTCAAAACTTAAACAAGTAGGAATTATTAAGGAATTTAGACTTCTGTGATCCATAACTTGTTTAGATAATCTTCGGCAAAATCACATAATGAATCATTTGTCGACGCGTTTCGAACCAACCAGTGTGGTTCATCGTCAGGACAAGTTGAAGAACTAATCCGGCTTAGCTTGATTAAATAGAGGTGCAGATACTCCAACGGTTATAATGTCAACAGCTAATTTTGACCAATAACCCTAGTCAAATCAATAATTAGTATTCCTAGAAAAGGTAAGTAAATGAATTTCGCTTGTTTATTTAGAAATAAATATATCTAATATTAACTATTAAGAAAATTCATAGAGTAATAACCATATTTTAGTTATAAAGGTCATTAGTAAATTATATCTTGTATAAAATACATATTTATTAGATAGGCCCTGGAAATTGAGAAAAGGCCGAATAATCTTAATAGGGATGATGGCTGGAAGATTAGCCGTTGTTGGGTCCTAGCCTTGTCTTCCTAGCTTCCTCATTCCCCTTTGTGGTAGGTCTTTAGGTTTCTGTCTTCCCCCTCCTTTTATTTTTCTTTTGGCAGATTTGTCCTATTGTGGAGTGTTTAAGTCTTTATTAAGTTATAAATTAGTTTCGGGCTTCCGGGTGCATGATTCTATTAGGCATATTATAATTAGATTTGATTTCATTTTTATTTCTATTATATTCTTAGAATCGTGTTTACCTTTAACTTTTGTCTAAAAAACCCCTTTTTTAATATATTTTGACATAATTAACCTTAATTTATTTTTAATGGAATAAATAAATTAATATGGATTATTAATGAATAAAAAATTTAACCATTAAGGTTAAATTAAGATATACCAATAATATCAGGGATACCATTTTCAATAAACATGAACTTTATCAACCCTAGACTTTACCTTATAAGTAATTTTATAATGACTTAGTTAAACTTAAAATATTAAATTAATATTGATTATTTAACCATAAGGTTTAAAGGATAATTATTGCCAATAATATTAGTTATTCTATGTACCTAATGGAACTAATTCCTAGGAATAGTAATGACTTAACAATTTGTTTGGAATTATGAATTATTAAGTAGATATAGATTACTATTAAACATTCATTACTTATTATTTTGAAGACCATTATATTAAAATAATAGATAAAAATAATATAATTTAAAGATCTAACTTACCAATGAACCATTAATAATTATTACACATTACCTAAAAATAATAATGGTTTATCACCTTTTAGTTGTATTTAAACAATATGGGGATAATTACTAATATAAATTATCTAATAAATATGTACTTTATACAAGATATAATTTACTAATGACCTTTATAACTAAAATATGGTTATTACTCTATGAATTTTCTTAATAGTTAATATTAGATATATTTATTTCTAAATAAACAAGCGAAATTCATTTACTTACCTTTTCTAGGAATACTAATTATTGATTTGACTAGGGTTATTGGTCAAAATTAGCCGTTGACATTATAACCGTTGGAGTCTCTGCACCTCTATTTAATCAAGCTAAGCCGGATTGGTTCTTCAACTTGTCCTGACGATGAACCACACTGGTTGGTTCGAAACGCGTCGACAAACGATTCATTATGTGATTTTGCCGAAGATTATCTAAACAAGTAGGAATTAATATTCCAACACACCCCCTTAATGAGTACTTATCTCGATATCAATATGCAAAGTCTAGTTGTGGTCAAGCATAACAAAAGAATATGTTGATGTCCATATAAAAGAGCAACCATCCACCAGAATGCATGGGTGCTAACTGCTGCAACCGCTAGTTTTGTAGGATGTCCTTCACATACATGGTTTTGTCAACCATTATAACTACACACATGTACTTGTACCTGTAAATCCCCCTCCAATATCATAATGAGTTTTATCGGATTACCCATAACCATGCTCTGGGTTTTATTGGATCACCCTCAACCATGCCACTAAGGCTCAACACAACCATGAAGGCTCAACACAACCATGAAGGCTCAACTCAGCCACGAAGGCACTCTAGCCACTCTGGGCCACAAACCTTGCCACTAGGGGCACTACAGCCACTCTGGGCCACAAACCTACCACTAGGGCACTCTAGCCACTCTAGGCTACAAACCTTCCACTAGGGCACTCTAGCCACTAAGGCTCACCAAAGACCTGACTCAACCAGGCTGAGGGTTTTCTCGGCTATCTCTAAACCATGCCAACAGAAATCTTTGTCCCACTTCACTCTTACATGTGGTTTCTTTCTTACCACAAACTGACACTGCAAATACAAAGTGTTTTTTAGATTACCATGAACTGTATGAGGGTACACATGCCTTACAAGGCTTACAACACAACTCCAACTTTTGGAGTTATCAAGTACATGCATTATAAAGACCACTACAAAACATCCTAAACTTTCCTACAATTAATATGTGTGACTCATAATACATCATGTTAGTGAGTCTATTCCATAAACTCACACACAAACTTTAACTTAATTGTCCATCATCACCTAATTTTCAATGTCGTTGCACAAAATAAATATTCACTGCACTTCTGGTCTCTTCTTTCTTTTTCTCGTTTAATTGTCTTGGATTCACTTGCATGATTTTTTAGTGTAGTTAATTCTAACAGAAAAACACTGCATTGAGTTAGCTAATCTCAATGCTTGTAATTCCAAAACATTTATAAATTATCGAAGAGACTCGAACCCAACTGCGATCCAAGTGTTATGGCTCATCCATCACCAAGCTGACCAACCCCCATTTCGAACTGATGACCTCCATAGCACTATGCATAAGGTAAAAAAAACAAACTCCCAAGGTCCAGGAAGGGCCATGGCCGCATCCCCATTGGCAGGAGGCTTAGAATTCACCCCGTCGTCCAAAAACACTTGGATCTCTTGCAAAAGAATTGAGCTGAAATACATCTGGTGAGATCTTCAACGCTCTGACTCCCCATGTTGATCGGGGAATCGAATGATCTTCCTCTGCAAAGCTCGATGTTCAACGCCTCAAACTCATGCCTTCACAACAAATCTTCATGGTGCACCACTGGCCTAATCGATTATGCGTGTACTCCACAAGAAATTTATCACTATAGAAGAGCCTAGGGGTTGCCGAAAGTGAAGAATCGATGGCATTTAAACTCCAACAGATTCTTCAGAATGCTTCCCAGCCAAAAGCAGAAGCGGTCTTTGATGAACCAGAAGAAGTGCTTGAAGGCAGGCTCATCTCAAGCTGAGAAATATCTAATAAGGGATCAACATTATGCTTGGAAGTGTCCCTTGAAAACTTTGATCCAGTGCTTTGAATTGGGCTGGAAATCATCGTAGAGCCAATTTTGGCTATCACTGTATCATTAGGTGGGGGAGGTAGAGGGGACCTGATTCTCCCACTCCCCTGGGGAGGGGCAAGAGATGCTTTTTATCTGCCCGTGCTTGAGACACTCCCTACTAAGCTTGCAGCTGAAAGCATGCCTGTACCTTCAGATGCTTTATTCTTGACATTTATACTAATAGTCTCACCTTCCTTTAACCTCTGGTTAACATCAAGGTGAATTAAAATTTTTCCATCTTTGTTCTCTTCGCCCTTCTCCTTATCCTACTCCCTCCTGATATACTTCTCGTGATCAGAAAGGGCACCATTGAAGTCGAAGGCCCCGTTCCTCTCCGTAAATCTGAGGCCAATGAAGGCATGTTTGTCTTTTCCATATTCAATCTTCAATACAAAATAGTGGGAGGAATCAGTAACAATCTCAATAGAGCTCTACGGCTAAACAATCTACCAGGATCCACCAACTCAACTGCAGCGGTGGGGTTTCAGGTATCGGATCCGCAAAAAAATCCGCCTCTCTCCACTCCACGCCACACCTTCTGGGTTGTTCAACAAGCCCTCATCACTCTGACAGGAAACGATATCGAATCTTCCTTTGATCACTGCCTCTTTACAATTCGAATTGTCGTTGCAATCACAGCGCCTGAGGATATATCAATAAACCTTCTTACTTTGAATGCAGGTCTTTTATGGCAAAGTGATCGATTCTCATAGGCAGATATTCGATGGACAAACAAAAGAATAAAAAAATAAAAAATATATTATCTTATTTCCTCAGTCTAGGACGGGCCAAGTCCAGGAGGGGCTAGGCCCTCAGGGCTCTAATACCATGATAAAAAATTGATAGTGCAAACTATCTTCACATTAATTATTCAAATATGATATTACATATATACATGAGGATTGTCTCAAGATAGGAAAACTATTTTGGACACACAATCTATTGGTTGAGAGAATATCTCAATCATACACCAAACTAGGGAAACCACTCCTATAGAATAGGAACAAACTCTTTACATATAAAGTCACAATTGAGACAAGTAGGAATTAATATTCCAACATATTATGCATATTCAAAATGGAAAAGAACAAATAACACTGCAAATAAGTAAAATGAATAAAACAATCTATATACACCTATAAAGCTCTATAGATGGCTGCGTGTGTTATGTGAAAACATGGATTGTATTGACGTGGAAAAGCCGTAGAAAAAACTACTCACTCGTGAACAATTTCCAACATAGTGTAACAAAATAATACTTTTCCAATACGTAAGGATGGTGGCTGGAAGGCACTGGTAGTGTGATTACAACTGTACGTAGTGGAGGTGGTTGGAAGACACTCTTAGTGAGTCCATAATGATAATGATCCCCTTCAAAAATCATGTCTCTAACTCTTCAACCCATTGATTTTAAGTTTTGGTCAAATTTCATGAGAAAAAAGACTTGTCCCATATAGCTAGTTGGTGTGATCATAGTGAAAGTCTCTATGGATTTCACAAGACCTTAAAATGTAGCAGGCATAAAGCATGTGGAAAACTATTTTTTAATCTAATAGCAATTAAGTAATATTAATATATAATCTTAAAATTTGTTTTTTTTAAGAAGTAAGAGTATTAATTTTACAAATTTTATGGATTGAAATGTTACTTTCGAAAATAAATATTCTTTTTGAAATTATAATATTAACTAATTAAAAATTTAAATAATTAACAATTAATAAAATGAAAATAAAATCCTCTGAAAGAAATATTATTTAAAACGTTTTTATGTTATAAAAAAATTAGGGAAAAAAGAGTTTCCATATTTTTTTTTTCTAGATAAGACTATTCTATTATTCACATTAAAGGTGTACAATTACAACATGACGAGCAAAAAGAACCAGCTGTCCAGAAGGATAGGCAGCATGAAACAGAAAGTGTCCAGAACATAGAGGTTGGACAAGACCGTGTTTTGCAGTCCCTCGCAGGGGATCCATAGGAACACAATTTAGCCTTTCTAAGCTTACCAGTTTTACAAAAAAGACACACATGATTGACCTCGACACAACAGCAGATACAAAAAATTGTCAGTATTGACAAAAAGCCCTAGCTATTGGGCAACATAACCTGAAAAGAAGTTGCATGGCTTGGATTAAGCTTCAGGAGTCTCCTCCACGATCTTGCACCATCCACCATCTGCCAGGTCCAGAGCTTGGGCCTCCTCGTTCGTAGTCGAACCAGGGGGCGCATGCTCCATCATTGTGTCATTGACGTTGTTGGCTGACGTTTACATGTCTCACGAGGGACTTTCAATTGGCATTGAAACTGTTCCCTGGTCCTCCTGAAGAACACTAGATTCACCCTCTTCTTGGGCTTCCTCGAGAAAGAGCACAGATACATGGGCAATGATCCGGGGACGGTTCAGGGAGCAGTTGAATGTGAAGATTGCAGAACGAAGGAGGGCGAGGAGGAGGAACCTGGAGAGCTAGGTTCAAGAAATTGACTGGGCCTCAGAATGCTCCCTCTTCCGCTGCGAGTGCGAGGGTGCTGACTGGAAGTAGCATCACCAGAAGAAGGTCGAGAAGGCGCACCTCGAGAGGTGCCTCTGCGGCTTAGCATTCTTTGGCGGGGCCGAGGCATGACAGCAGAGATAGCACCTTTTTGAATTACAGAACAGACCATCGAAGAGATATGATTAAGAGCATACATAGAGACTATCAGAGGGGAGCCCAAAGCAGCAACGGGGGTTGGGGAAATAGACAGAGGCTTCGAGCTAGCTGAGCTAGAGCCCAACCAACACAACACAAGGGATAGCAGAAGAAACCCATGGCGGAGTCTGGTTATTATGCACCTTCACCTGTGTAAGGACCTCCGGAACCACAGTGCAATGAGCGTTGGGCGAGTCATGCACGAGGGCGCGGGCAGGCGCGCGGACGGGCGCACGGGCGCGCGGAACGACAGAAATGCGACGAAAGCAGAAATGAAATGCGATGATACCTAGACAACACTTGAACGAAGTGCGTGGGAATGATAATGGTTTATACCACGACTTGGAGGGGACTTGCACTACGGCAGGGCCGACTCATAAAAGGTGTTTAAGGGTGTGTTGAAGGCAGTTTGGGGGGTCGGCCAAGGGGCTACCACCCACGTATGAAACCAAGTTAGAAAGCATATTAATATGACATGCATTGATGTCATTTGAACACACTTCGCACTTGGAGCTCACGCAAGGAAGAAGGGTAAAAACAGTGCGCAGAAATAAGAGGTACTACGCATACCTCATGCGTAGGTCTTAAAGGTGCGCTTGTAGTATCTCTTGAAGCCGGTTGTGGGTTGGGCAAGGTGTGCCCAGGTTAGTGCGGTTGTGCAGTTTTGTGTAGGACTTGGCTAAGGGATCTTGGGTGGCTCGGGTGAGCACCTCCCTTCGTGCAAGGGTGCACATGTATTGTAAAAGGCAGGTGGTCTGTCTATTGTAAAATTTGGTTAAGTGTGAGACTTGGTTCGGCCAAGACACGCTTGTATTGTAATCTGATTATTCTTAATAAAATTGTCGGGCAGACTCACATTACGGGGAGTTGCCCCTCCCCTTTATATTTGTTGCAATTGTTGTTCTCGGTTTAATTGCATGATGATAATGAATGAGTATGGGCTTCATTAAGTATAAAGGATAATTGCTTTTACTTAGTTGTGAAACACAAGCTAAGTATGTTAATGTGAAAGTAGGCGTAGTCCACGAATGTTATTATTGGTAAAAAGAACGCGTTCGGTGGTGCCGCACCTTGCTATAAGCGGTTGGAAGACTACCGCAGGTGTAGGGGCGTGACAGTTGGTATCAGAGCTCGGTTGGAGCTGTTAAGCAATGTTTTCTCGTGAAGTTTTGAAGTTGATAACAGGTGATATTGAGACTTGAACAAGGTTCAGGTGTTGAAGCATTTGAAGGTAGTTTCAAGACTCGGTTTGAGCAGGGTTTCTCGTGACAGTGGAAGCAGGTTTAGCATAGGTGAAGCTTAGTGCTTGGGCCAAGCTGGACGACAAGATGGCAAGTTTTGGAGAAGGTGGAAGGAAGCTCTTGCTTACCTTGGGCAGGTTGAAGGAAGAGAGGCCCCGAATCTGGAAAGAACTTGAAGTCTTGGGAAGGAATGTTGAAGAAGAGCTTCTTCAACTTGGTTGGACAATGGAGCAAGATGAAGTTGCGGATTGTGATAACAAGGAAGAGGAAGCCGTGATGGTTGAAGATGTTGCAGACATGGCCATGATGGAGGATGAACTTGAGGATGATCAAGTTGGACCAGAATCGTGCAGTTTGGGACATGGATGAATGAGGAAGAGCCTCATGATGATGAAGTAAGTATTGATACTTGTGTTTCATTTGGGCATTTGGTAGATGGATCGTATGCAGGGAGAGGCAAAGCCAGTTTGCCTATGCGATGGAAGATCTTGCCATGGATGACTAGGATGAGACCTTGTATGGAGAAGCCAGGATTGTTGGCTGTTGCAGGACTTGTTGGGGTTGTTTGTGACCTTATGGTAGAAGGTACAAAGGCCCTTGACAAGGGTGGGACTTGGTGATTGTTGTGGATGATTGGGTCATGCTTTAGCCACATGGCTAAGTTCCCAGCATGACTCATGGACAGATTGGAGGGCACACTCTTGGGTGGACTTCTCATGGTCGAGACCAAGAAAGAGTCTTGGTGGACACTTTGGTGGGGGAGCTATGATGAAGGGACTCATGACATGATGATATGGTTGAGTGACCGAGTTCACTAAACCGAAGATTGCAGACTTGGATGAGGATGACCGATTATTGTGATGAGTCTGCTTGGTGGAACTACATGGACAAGTTAGTCATCGACATCAGGTTGAAGACATGGAGCATGGCAGCCTTATGCGGGGACATTATGTGGGACCACTTATAGAGGTGTCATGGAAATCCAATGAGGAGTGCCAAGACAGAGATGTTGTGCAGGTGGATTTGCTGGTGTGACATGGAGACTTATTACTTATGAGTTGATGGAGAGGTTGTGCAATCTTGTACAACAAAGCCATGGACTTGGATGGTGTTGTGAGCAGATTATGGAGCATTCCTGCTACATGGAGATGTTGGTTGGAGATGACTCATGGAGCTCATGATGACATGAGGTTGTGACTTTTAGGGACTTCATATATGGTGGACTTAGAGGATTTGATGCATTGAGGAGCTGAGGTCAAGAGACTTTGATGCAGTATGGGATGCATACTTTCAAAGTACATGTATGGGCATGGCTTGGAAGAGTGACTTGATGTAGAGGATTGATATGAGACACTTTGGAGTGATGGAGTTACGATGATGATGATGCCTTGGTGGCTGCACTTGGGCATGGGTTGAGCCGAGACTCAACTACTTTGACACATGGATAGATGAGACAAGTGCATACTTGTTTCTATGGTAGGCTTGAGGGATGACACATTGTAGATGTGATGGAGATTGCTTCATGGACCTAGATGTGGCACATTGAGAGTCGGTTTGAGGAGATGATCTCTTCATATGGAGGAGACACACACAAACATGATGATGTTGGGATAGATGTGACTAATTTCATGTAGCACATTGACACCAAACATCATGGACAACATGTTGCAGATGAGGTGGATGGAGTTCCATGGACCTGAGCATGGATTATGGAGATAGATTCTTGATGAGTCGAGGATGTGGCAGGATGTTTTGAGAAACGACTGATGGTGGCATGAGGATATTCACTCTCATGGATTGAGCGTGGCAGTTGGACTGGCCATCCGACTAGTTCAAGACATGAGGGCATGCAGTGGGCAGAGATGTGTTGGCATTGTGTTGGAGTATCATGGCAGCAGTTCACATGAGGACACATGATGAAGACAGGAGGTCAGTAATCATGGATCAAGATGACATCTGATGGAGAGCATACCTTGGTATGGTGAGCTTGGTGGCAGTGGTCATTAAGCTGGGACATAGTGGAGAAGAGTCTCTACATATGTTGCAGGGATGTTTGCCTTGTGTGGAAAGGTCGACATCGTGGATGATGATGATCTTGGTGGATGGCTATCGGGATGGTATGTTGTCGAGGACGACAACGATTTCAGGTGGAGGAGGATGTAAGGACCTCCGGAACCACAGAAATGCGACGAAAGCAGAAATGAAATGCGACGATACTTGGACAACACTTGAACGAAGTGTGTGGGAATGATAATGGTTTATACCACGACTTGGAGGGGACTTGCACTACGGCAGGGCTGACTCATAAAAGGTGTTTAAGGGTGTGTTGAAGGCGGTTTGGGGGGTCGGCCAAGGGGCTACCACCCACGTATGAAACCAAGTTAGAAAGCATATTAATATGACATGCGTTGATGTCATTTGAACACACTTCGCACTTGGAGCTCACGCAAGGAAGAAGGGTAAAAACAGTGCGCAGAAATAAGAGGTACTACGCATACCTCATGCGTAGGTCTTAAAGGTGTGCTTGTAGTATCTCTTGAAGCCGGTTATGGGTTGGGCAAGGTGTGCCCGGGTTAGTGCAGTTGTGCAGTTTTGTGTAGGACTTGGCTAAGGGATCTTGGGTGGCTCGGGTGAGCACCTCCCTTTGTGCAAGGGTGCACATGTATTGTAAAAGGCAGGTGGCATGTCTACTGTAAAATTTGGTTAAGTGTGGAACTTGGTTCGGCCAAGACACGCTTGTATTGTAATCTGATTATTCTTAATAAAATTGTCGGGCAGACTCACATTACGGTGAGTTGCCCCTCCCCTTTATACTTGTTGCAATTGTTGTTCTCGGTTTAATTGCATGATGATAATGAATGAGTATGGGCTTCATTAAGTATAAAGGATAATTGCTTTTACTTAGTTGCGAAACACAAGCTAAGTATGTTAATGTGAAAGTAGGCGTAGTCCACGAATGTTAGTATTGGTAAAAAGAACACGTTCGGTGGTGCCGCACCTTGCTACAAGCGGTTGGAAGACTACCGCAGGTGTAGGGGCGTGACACCGTGCCTCGAGACGCTCCCTGTGGCATTCATGGGAGCTGAGAACCAAAACAAGACAGCGCGTGCGGAGGTGAACAGAGTATTAATGTAGCCATCATACATTTCTTTAAACTAAGTGAAACCCACCTGCTTGTGACCCTCCCTCCACATGGATTCAGCTCCGTTGTACATGGCTGGCAGGTGGCGGCTCTTTTCAGCCCACTCCAGTCCCATCACATTGAAAACGGCCTTAGACACCCGCATCCGGGGAAAAGAGTTTCCATATAATAAGACATTTCATGTTTTAATTATATGTAATGTTAAAAAAGAAAAATAAAAAGAAAATATTTGCATTCAAAATATATGTTAGTGGTTATGAAAAATATCAAATTTTGATATATAAAAACATTTTAACAAAATAGAATATGTTTTGGGAAATGTTTTCAACATTCATCATTACACTACACAAATTTTCTCCATTTTAAAGAGTGTTGAATAAGTTCAAATCGTTTTAGATTAAACTAAACTTTTATTTTTTACTGATTCTTTCTAAACCCATCTTGAGAAAAAAAAAATTATATTTCCTCATTATTTCAGTTAATCGACATATTGACATGATGATAGAAAAAAATGCACAAAAAAATTCATGCTAACTTTGAGAAACATGGCATTACTAAAAATCATGGAGTTGAGAATATTGTTTTCCTCATTGCCTCACCATTAGCACTATTTCTAACCAAACAAATTGAATTGGAATTCCTCTTACACGTAAATAGTAAGAAGTCTAAACTCCTTAACAGACCTTTTAGGATACAAAGAGATGTTTGTGTGATACCCCATTGGAAAGGAGGGTGTCTACAATGACAATAAAATAGTTGAGGTTCCTAGAGCATATATCAAGGAGTACAAGTTCCATTATCTTGTAATTTTGGTTGGGAATTAGGAATGAGTGTTTAAGTTGGAAATTCACTATTATTGTTTTAATTTTTAGTCAGGTTGTGACATGTGTATGAGTCGGTTAGAATGATTGAGATTATGTAGTCATTTTTACTAAGTATTTCATTATTAAATAATTACTTATATTAATATTATTTATAAATTAAAAATTATTATTCGATTATTAGTATATATGAATATTGAGTTTTTGAATTTGAATAATTTATAAATATTCATGATAATATTTTATTAAATATTATAAACGGTTTGAAAAATAAAAGGACACAGTAAAATGTTGTTAAAATCACTAATTAAATATAATATAATTAAATCACTATGATGTAAATTAAAATGCATTTATATTACTTATGTCAAATTGACATTAAAAAATTATTAAATAGTTTAAAATGATAGTGAATTTTTTATTTCTTAAATATATTTTATAAATCACTTCACTGTAAGAAAAATCCATTGGACATAACTACATTATCAAGAATAAGAATTTTGAAAATGCTGCTGCAGGTATACAAGTTGATGTTTATAATTCGGACTATGGAGACATTCTTCCCAAAACTTTATTATTATATTATTTTTATTTATAAACCAAAAATTAATTATTTGATTATGATGGTTGCGTGTCAATCTACTTATTATGATTTGATTCCCATGGTTGTTGTGTGTCGAGATTGAGCCTTTGAACTTATCGTCATGGTAATGGTTATGGTTTATGGAATATTATGTGCTATTTCACAAGTAAACGTACACATATTGTTACATCCAATTCTGGCTAAAGATATATGGTAACAAATTGACGTTTTGGACATTAGTGAAAATGTGAATAAGATTTTTATTTCGGGAATATATCACATGTGTTGTCGGAAATTCCACTAAGTTTGAGTAAATTATGAAGAAAGGAAAAATAGAGACATTGTGTTAAATGATTGATTGTGTAATGGGAGGTCAATTCTATGTTAAAATGTTACATCATGCATGTGGAAATTGGCTGTGATGTCAAGGGAAACCTTTGGATTTACACTGGTATGATTGAAAAATTTAATAGACTTTCTTGACACGGAATGGATTTCGGCGTCAGCCTGCTATAAAATTCAACGTACATCGGAAAAAATGGGAAATATCTTATTTAAAGTTTTATTAAAGATATATTATTAAATTTATTTAGTATTTTTTGTCTTGTTATTAATGTTTATTTTTCATAAAATAAAATTTATTGTTGTGAAGAATTATTAAAAATAAAGGTAAAATTTATTAATATATAGTATAAAAAGATGAAATATAAAAAACCAATTTCAAAAATATATAATTTTTATTTATATATTTAAAAAATAATAATTTATATTTTTATATAACATTAATATTTTATTTTTCATTTAAAAGATAATGAATATGTTTATTTAAAGATGTTAATTTAGTATACTTTTTTGAAATATAAATGTATAATTTCAAATAACATTTGAATATTTTGTAAGAGGTGTTGAATGAATTGAACCCATGATTTCTGGATAAGAAACATGTTTTAACAATAAGTACTCAATCAGTTGAACCCTTGGGATTGAACAGGAAAGTGCATTATTGACTATCAAAAAAAAAATACTAACAAAAAGAAATACTCCAAAAACAGAAAACCATTGTATTTTAGAACATGTCACATGTAGAAATAAAAATCAACAACAAAGTAGAATTTCCCTCTTTATATATATATATATATATATATATATATATAGACACACACACACATCAATAAAAAATATAAATCCACACACAAGGGGAATTTTATTTTATTTTAAGGATTTGTGGGGATTTTTTTTTTAATCTTTTTTATTTGTATATGTAGCATATTCTAAAATACATATCTTTAATGTAATTTTTAATTATATATATATATATATATATATATATAGATATAGATATATATATATATATATATATATATATATATATGTCATGTTTTAATGTCCTTCACCATGAAGCTTTACTAAATGACCAAGGACATTATTATACTTCCCTAACCATTGTCAAGATGTCAAAACCCATTATTTTTATTGCAAATATTATAATTCCCTTAACTAAACCACTCATAATAAAAAAGCAACTTATTTTCAATTTGGGGTGATTTTTAGGGCAATTGATATTGAGATGCATAATCAAGGGCCCACAATCATTATGCTTTTATATGACCATGCTTAAAGCTCTAAACTTACTCTTGATGCAATAATAACATAACCATTGTACCTACAACTTCCATTGAGGTAATTAATATAAAACAATGACCTTATGTGGTGGTTCGAAGATTCATTTATGGTGTTAGAACCTAAGAAGAAAAGGTTAGGGTAGAGGCTACTCCCCCCCCCCACCGCACACCCCTCGAACATTGTTCAAGTATGTGCAACACATCCTTAGAGTGCAAATAATCGTAATGGAATCCATATCCAAGTTTGATGCCAAAGGAACCTTAGAGAGAGCTTATATTGTTGTATTTGGGAGTTGTTTGTGGTATTGAATCAAGGAAATGGTGTTTAAGGCCTAAGGTGCAAGGATTTTTCTCCCTTTACTATACCGCTTAGCCTCTAAATTGTCATTTCAGGACAAAATCCATTGCTTTCCTCTAACAATTTTTATGCCTTAAAACCTATTTCTAGAGCGCAAAACCTACTTATGGTAACTATAATCCACATGGATTGTTAAAAAAAATTGACAGTTTCCCCATAAAATAATCATTGTGTGTGTTATAGACACATTATCATTTAGGGAATCCATTTTATTTTAATGATAGTTTCTAAATCCCTTGAGAAGGCTAGAGATATCATACAAGGGTTTTATATGGACACTGAGGGATGCATTCAACATTAAAACCATAGAATATTTATGAGTAGTTGACGTTGTTCATGGCAATTGTGTGTGAAAATAATCATTTAGGAAATAAGGCTCATTCCTATACTCTTGTGAACTTGATCAAATATCTAGACACATTTATGGTGTATAACTAACCTATTGATGGTTCTAATAGAACCATTAGAGGAGATTATTAACAAAGGTTAGATGTTAATATTAAAGCATTCATTCAAGCTGTTTGGGCATATGAAGCAAGTTTTAGGGTCAAATTTTCTTGTTTTCATTTACAAACTATGGTCATGGACCTTACACCCACCCATTATGTCCAATGCCTCACAATGGTGCCCATAGTCAACTTAGATGTTAAGAACTCCATGGAGAAGGTTTGTGTCATGGTTTCTACATGTTGTTCATTGTGGTTAAGCTTGAGAAACTTCAATGCAACGTTAGGTCATTACTATCACCTAACCATGTGTATGCCTCAACAAACATTTTTATTGCACAAAGCCTACACATGATAGGCATATCTCAGTTTGAGACTAGACACCCCATACAATGCTTTTGTACATGTGGTTCAAGTTATTGCATAAGGAATTTGATCATAAGAACACTCAATAAGATCCCAAGACACTACTTTTCAATCTTTGATTATGACGAAGCAATTATGAAGCAATGTTCAAGGATAAACATTGTTTTTTACTTGAGAACATGCTTATTTACCATAACTATGACCAAGGCCTCAAGACCCATTTCCGATGCATGAAACATATTCATCATAGATATATCCTACTCAAAGGCACGTGGATAACCTTTAAAAATATTTCATGTGTTCAATTGAGGACTCCATTAAGGCCCTTAAGCTCAAAAAAATTCAATAATGTTTGAATACACTTGTATTTATTCCTTGATAATGTTTTAATGATATGTCACCCGTCCTCAGTGCACAAAGGCTCATAATAAAATTACGTCCAAAATTGATGTCAAAGGTTGCTTAACGGAAAATTTCACTTCTAGTAACAATTTACTTTAGATCTAACAATATTCATTGAAGGATTTCCTAAATAGTGTGTGTGTGTGTAGAGAAGTGATACTAAGCTAAAAGAAAACCCATGCATTCAAATTCACAAAGAGAAAGTGAAGAAGTTACCTCTTACTGTGAGAATCTAGTCTTTGTTGGTGAAGCTAGTTTGGGGAAGATCTCATTGAGATATTTTCTCTCCAATCTGCCCTGTGACCCATAAACAATGAAGAGAACCAATTTGTATATTCTTGCAAAAAAATGTTAGCACACACACAATAGATCAACAATATAAAACATAAGAATACATGGAATATAAATGAGATCATAAAAAAATATAAATTTATGAATGATGAACTCAAAATAAAGAAGTCATTCATAAAGGGAGACTATAATGAACAAAGTTTGTATATTTAGAGGAATGCACTGATACCAATGTAACTAACAAGGTTTGTATAATTAGAGGAATGCTCAGATACTGCATAGTATGAACCTTGTTCATAAATGTTGGGTCCCTATAATACTAGTGATTACCCCATTACTATTGTAGTTATACCCCTTATTTATATTGTTGTGACCCTATTACCCCCATGTTGCTATTTCTGTGCCCCATAGAATCCCTCTATTGTTATTTTTGTGGCTTTATATTATTATTGTTAGGTCGGCTGAATTATATTGTGACTCCTTAGACTCCTATATATAAAAAGGAGGGTTTGTCATTTGTATCATCCAAGAATTGTTCATTTATGTAATGTAGAGGAGGTTTCCTCCTCAAAGAGGTTGAATTCTAAGGCGTTGATCTATCTTTTCTTGAGCTGGTTTCATAACATTTGGTATCAGAGCTTTGGATTCTAGGGTTTCCCTGCTCCAAACAGGTCATCGTGGAATTTTCGCTATAACTTTTTTTTGTGACGTTTCAGAAGTTGCAAAAAAAACCCATTTGAGAAGAAATCGCGCTGAACATTGGGTCTGAATTTCAGAATGTTTCGTGCGATATTTGCAGAGATATGATCTGAGGAAGTTGGTCTTTTTGCAGACTCCTGAATTACCTTCAAAACAGGTGACCAGGGGAAAATCGTCATAACTCTCTCTTTGGGGATTGGATTGAAATTTCGTAAGAAGGTACAGAAAGAGGACGAACTGTAGCTTCTTGTATGTGTGTTTTAGATCCAAATATTGAAACAGTGACTCGTGGCACATCGTACAAGTTCACTCTACTGAACTAGTCTAAAAGCAAGTCACTGTGGGAGATTTCACATAACTCTTCCTTGGAGAATCCAATTTGGGTCAGACTTGTGGAATTGGAAAGAGGAAGTAGAAGGCTACTACAAGTCACAATTTTAGAACTGGATGATCCGAAATTACAGAGATACATCAGATTCAATATCAAGCTTCTATAAAGTGAAAAAAGGTGTGTAGTTTTTTTTAAATTTTTGTGTAAGCTTGGTTTAACGGAATTCAAAGGGCATAGTAAAGCATTATTATCGATAACTGATGCCCCGAGGAAAGAAAATGCAAACACCTAGCAAGGAACCTAAAAGCTCTAGCATGACTCATGAAGAAGAGGAAGAAATGCTACATGATATATCAAAATTACAAGAAAAAGTGCAACAAATGTCACGCTCACAAAAGCTAACAGAAGCTAAGATAAATGGCGTGGAATCTAAGATAAAGGGCATGGAAGCTAAGATGGATGATTCAAAGACAGATTTGAAGAGATACATGGCAGATTTGAAGATAGACATGGCAGATTTGAAGACAGATTTGAAGACAGACATGGCAGATTTGAAGACAGATTTGACAAATTTTCTACAAGAAATACTTACTAATGGTGAAAAGGTTGTAAAGGAAACTCATGAGGTGAAAAAAAGTAATGTTAATCATGATTCCATAGACTCTAATGTTGGATTGAATACCCACCATATTCCAAAAATTGATATGAGGAAGTTTGATGGCAAGGATCCCGCCACATGGATATTACAGATGGAGCAGTTATTTGATCTCAATAATGTGCAAAACACACAAAAGGTACGTATGGCAACTGTATATTTGGAACTAAATCAGTTTGTATGGTATCAATCGCTTTGCTCTCGTAAACAATTTATCACTTGGGCAATTTTTAGGGAAGAATTGATAGCACATTATGAAGATACAAAAAGCAACACTTTTTTAGCCAATTGATAAGTCTCAAACAAAAGGGTTCAGTAATGGAGCACATTGAGGAGTTCCAAAAAACGAACACAAGGGTAAAAGATATTCCAGAGGAGCATAGGATTGATGTGTTCATAGGGTATTTAAAGGATAATATCCAACATGATGTTCACCTTTGGGAACCTGATTCATTAGAGAAGGCATTCAGGTTAGCAAGAAAAATGGAAATAAAAATTATGGCAACCAGGAAGCATACCACTCACAAATATAAATACGGAAGTGTTGTTGCCCCTAGTCTTCCACAACCTATAAGGTTGACACCACAACAATTGGAAGAAAAAAGAGCAAAAGGGATTTTTTACAGTTGTGATAGCAAATACACTAAAGGTCATAAGTGTGCTGAGAAGAAATTATTCTACATAGATTTTGAAGAGGAAGAAGAAAAGGAGCAAGAAAGGTCAAAAGAAGAAGATATACTCCAGGAAAAAAGCCTAGATTAAGAACAAATAAATCCGACCATATCTTGTAATTCATTGGCGGGAATTACCACTCCTCAAACCATCAAGATAGAAGGACAATTCAAGAAGAAAAAGGTAATAGTGTTGATTGATTCAGGAAGCACCCACAATTATATTCATTGTAGGATAGCAAAAGAATTGAATTGCTTCCTATATCTAGAACCAGAGTGTCAAGTGATGATTGCAAATGGAGGAACAATAAATTGCTCTGGAAGGTGCCATAATATCAAGCTATCCATGGGAGAATAGGTATTGACTAGCCCAATGCTTTCCATTCCAATGGGAGGTGCTGATGTTGTACTAAGAGTCCAATGGCTACAATCCTTGGGTACAATAGCTTTTAATTTTCAAGAACTTTTCTTCAAATTTTCTACGGAAGGAAAGGAAGTTGAATTAAGGGGTATTGCAAGCAAACCAGGAAAGGTAATTAGCTCTAATGGTATGACAAAGCTTCTAAAAAAGGAGAAAAGAGGTGTAATTACACAATTATGTTCGCTAGATGTTTCCACATCGGAATCATCTATTTCTCCAGATCTCCAAAAAGTCATGAACAATAATTCCAAGGTATTTGAGACTCCCAAAGGTCTCCCACCTATACGTGATCATGATCATGCTATTCATCTGATTCCAGGAAGTGTTCCTCCAAACATCAGGCCGTACAGATATCCCTATGTCCAAAAAAGTGAAATTGAACGTATGATTGCAGAAATGCTAGAGGCTGGTATAATTCAACCAAGTCAAAGTTATTTCTCTGCTCCAGTAGTATCGGTGCACAAGAAGGATGGATCATGGCGCATGTGTCTGGATTACAGGGAGCTCAACATGCTCACTATTAAAGATAAGTTCCCCATTCCTGTCATTGATGAATTACTAGATGAATTGCATGGATCAATTTACTTCACCAAGTTGGATCTTCGTTCGGGATATCATCAAATCAGAATGAAGATTGAAGACATTCCGAAAACGGCATTTAGAACTCATGAGGGTCATTATGAATTTTTGGTCATGCCTTTTGGCCTTACCAATGCACCTTCAACATTTCAAGGTTTGATGAATTCAATTTTCAAACCATTCCTTAGAAAATTTGTGTTAGTATTTTTTGATGATATACTAATCTACAACAAGTCTTGGAAGGATCATGTTGAACATGTTGACAGGGTGCTACAACTATTGGAGGAGAAACAATTATATGCAAAAATATCCAAATGTTTCTTTGGAGTCCAGGAGGTGGAATATTTGGGTCATATTGTATCTCATGAAGGAGTTAAGGTAGACCCTAGAAAAATTAAAGCCATTAAGGAATGGAAAATCCCCACATCCATAAAGCATCTGCGAGGATTTCTTGGGTTGACAGGGTATTATCGCAAGTTTGTTAAGAATTATGGGAGAATAGCAACACCTCTAACAACATTATTGAAGAAAGATGCATTTTCATGGACTCCGGAAGCAACAAAGGCCTTTGAACATCTTAAAGAGGCAATGTGCCAAGCACCGGTCTTAGCTACACCGGACTTCACAAAAACCTTTATTGTGGAATGTGATGCTTCAGGAAATGGAATTGGTGCTATTCTAATGCAAGATGAAAGACCCATTGCTTTTGAAAGTCGTCCAATCAAGGGAAAGTTTTTAAGCAAAGCTATTTATGAGAAGGAAATGTTGGCAATACTCCATGCACTTAAGAAATGGTGACCCTACCTAATGGGAAGACACTTAAAGGTAAAAACGGATCATGATAGCCTTAAATACTTTTTAGAACAAAGATTATCCTCTGAAGAGCAACAAAAGTGGGTCACAAAGATGTTGGGTTATGACTTTGAAATCATCTACAAAAAATGGAAGCAAAATGTGGTGGCAGATGCACTCTCAATAAAGGATGAGGATGTGGAAGCATTGTTGTGCGCCATTTCTATTATCCAACCAGATTGGATAAACGAAGCAAGGGAGGAATGGAAGAATGATGAAGAAGTGTGGGCACTTATTTGAAAGCTACAACAAGATTCCAGTACGTCTGATACATTTAGCTGGCAAAATGATTCATTATGGTACAAAGATCGCTTATACCTCTGTAAGAATTCCCAGCTAAAACAAAAGATTCTTATGGAATTGCACACTTCTCCCTTAGGAGGGCACTCAGGATTTTTAAAAACTTACCACAGGGTTAAGAAGGAATTTTTTTGGGATGGCCTTAAATCAGATATTCAAAAGTTTGTGGTAGAATGTTTGGTTTGCCAACAAAATAAAGTTGAAAGAATTAAGACACCGGGTCTATTACAACCTTTATCCATTCCAAGCCAACGTTGGGAGGAGGTTTCAATGGATTTTATCACAGGTTTACCCAAGTCTGAGGGAAAGAGTGTCATCATGGTGGTAGTTGATAGACTTACCAAGTATGCACACTTTTGTGCATTATCACATCCATTTAAAGCCAGTACAGTTTCTACTGCATTTATGGAAACAATTCAAAAGCTACATGGAAACCCAAAGATTATTGTAAGTGACAGAGATCCCATTTTCACTGGAAATTTTTGGACAGAATTATTTTCTTGTCTTGGTACTCAGTTAGCTCATAGCTCATCTTATCATCCTCAATCTGATGAGAAAACTGAGATAGTAAACAAATATTTGGAAGGATATCTTCGTTGCTTTGTATCTGATAAACAGACACAATGGGTCAAATAGTTGCCTCTGGCTGAATGGTGGTATACACTTCCTTCCATACAGCAACAAAAATGACCCCATTTATGGCACTTTATGGGTATCAACCACCATCCATCACATCATATTTAAGAGAAAATCCTAAGGTTTAGGCAGTGGAACATCACATCGAACATCAACAACAAGTCCTCTAACTCTTAAAGGATAACCTCGTGTTGGCACAAAATAGAATGAAACAACAAGCATATCAACATCGCAGTGAAAGAAATTTTGATGTAGGTGATTGGGTATTCCTACGGCTACAACCATATAAGAAAATGTCCCTAAAGCAAGCTAAGAAGGATAATAAATTATCACCAAAGTATTATGGTCTGTACAAGGTGTTGCAAAAGATTGGTACTATGGCACACAAATTGGAGCTTCCTGCAGCTTCTAGATTACACCCTGTTTTCCATGTTTCATGTTTAAAGAAGGTTATAGGCGACAAGCTCCCAGTTCAAACAATATTGCCAGAACTTGACGAGGAAGGAAAAATTATATTGGAACCGGAAGCAGTCATAGAAACAAGAACTCGACAGCTACGAAATCAATCAATTTCAGAGTATCTTATCAAGTGGAAGAACTTATCCGCTGAAGATTCCACATGGGAGGATGAGAATTTTATGCAGAAGTATCCAGAACTACTCAAGCGTTGAGGACAACACTTTTTTGAAGGAGAGGGGCATGTTGGGTCCCTATAATACTAGTGATTACCCCATTACTATTGTAGTTATACCCATTATTTATATTGTTGTGCCCCTATTACCCCCATGTTGTTATTTCTGTGCCCCATAGAATCCCTCTATTGTTATTTTTGTGGCTTTATATTATTATTGTTAGGTCGGCTGGATTATATTGTGACTCCTTAGACTCCTATATATATAAAGGAGGTTTTGTTATTTGTATCATCCAAGAATTGTTCATTTATGTAATGTAAAGGAGGTTTCCCCCTCGAAGAGGCTGAATTCTAAGGCGTTGATTTATCTTTTCTATCCTTTCTTGAGCTGGTTTCATAACAATAAACAACCTTGATCCTAGAAAGAAAGGGATTATCAACCACCCCTATCTTGCACCTGTGGAACTCAAACTTCCCTCTTGAAAAAGTTTTGTTCAAAATGCCAGCATCTTGTTCTTCTATTGGAATGTAGAGTAGCAACATTATCTGTCTTTGGACACAGTCCCATAAATGGTGATACTAAATATCTATATGCTTGGATCAATCATGGAATACAAGATTCTGAGAGAGTTTGATGCAACTCTCATTATCACAATAGATCACAGTTGGATCCATCATCTGACCAAACAGTCCAACAAGTATCTTAATCCTCCATATCGCCTCACATGTTGCTTGAATTGTAGCCATGTATTATACTTCTTCCGAGCTTAGCGCCACATAGCTTTGCTCATGTTGTACTAAGAAACAACTAAAAACCCAACACTGAAAATTCCAACTGATGTACTTTCGGTCTGATGGACTTTGCATCCAATCTGCATCTATGAAGCCACACAAATTCACTCCCTCTACCTATCTATACCATAGTCCAAACTGGGTAGTGCCTCTGAGGCAACATAAAACATGCTTAACTAACTTTCAAAATAATCTGGTTGGCCTAACTATAACTTCGCTTAGCTGGTTTACTGCATAGCACATATATACTCATGTGTTCACAAGATACATGAGTGAGCCCACTAGTTGTTGATAAATGGTAGCATCCACTTCTTCACTTGAAGTGACATGCTCCTTCCTCCAGTTTTTTGCTAGAGGTGTCTCCATGGGTTTACATCTATCCATGCATAATATCTGTAGCATCTCATTTGGATACTTACCTTAAGAAACAAACAATTCCTTGTAGTCTTCCTATACTTCCAACCAAAGGAAGTGTTGCATGAGACCCACGTCCTGCATTTCAAATAACCTTGCAAGGACGAGCAAGATTCGATCAGCTTCTCATCATTAGTTAGAATCAAATCAACAACATATAAGACAATAATAAAAAATTTACCTTTTACCAAGATGTGATTGAGGTTTGCATCCGCTTCAAATTTGGTGAAGCCCAAACCGATGAGATAACTATCGATCCTGGTGTACCAAGCACAACGTGCTTGTTTGAAACCATACAACGCTCGCTTAAGTTTGCACACATGAGACTCTTGTTGAAATGTCTCAAAATCTTCTGGTTGCTCGATGTACACCTCCTCCTTAATAACCTTATTGAGAAATGTTATTTTTACATCCATCTGATGGATCTTCCACCCTAGTTGCATAGCCAGAGAAAGAACTGATCTAATAGATGAGTACCTTGCTACATGAGCAAAGGTATCCTCCTAGTCAATTCTTAAATTGATATTTGTTTGTCTTAATTGTTAATTGTCTTAAATGGGTTTCGTCTTAAATGGTTATTGTCTTAAATATAAAATTTTGTCTTAAAATATTTTTGTCTTAAATTGTTTTTCTCTTAAATTAATTGTCTTAAATATAAAGTTTTGTCTTAAAATAATTTTGTCTCAAACTATTTTTGTCTTAAAATATTTTTGTCTTAAATATTTTTGTCTTAAATATAAAGTTTGTCTTAAATATTTTTGTCTTAAACTATTTGTCTTAAATAAAAAATTTTGTCTTAAAATATTTTTGTGTTGAAATATTTGTCTTAAATATAATGTTTTGTCTTAAAATATTTTTGTCTCAAATTGTGTTTGTTTAAAGTTCATATTTGAAACAATTCAATTGATACTAAATTTTAATATAAAATAACTAAAATAAAAAAAGAATTTTTAAAACAAAAGATTTTTTTTGTCTTATAGATGCCCTCGGTGTAGTAGTATTCCTTGTAATATTTTTTTAAACTTCTAACTATAATATTATCTCAATATTCTACTTCCTATTGTGTCTATTTACTCCAAACAAAAATGAATAGAGCACTCAACAAATCTAGCTCTATGCTCATAAAAGAGAGATTTTTGTGATTTCATTCTTTTAACACAAATCGATTCGTCAAATTTTGAAACATCTACATCATTTTCAATTAAAAATAATTTCTACACTTCAAAAGGGAAAGGGGCTTCACAAGTGTGTGAAGGCGTCATCGTAATTAATTCTAATTAGTAGTAAGCTTGATTATGATGGGCAGAAACATTGGATTACCAGATTTTATTCTTCCTAGAAATTGGGGGCTATACTTATTTCTGCGAAACAAAAATATCACAAAGAAATTGTCGTATTTAGTTATAATTAGTAGTAGTCTCGATTATGACGTGGAGAAACATTGGATTACCGGATTTTATTCTTCGTGGAAATTGGGCGCTACTTATTTCTGCGAAACAAAAATATGAAAAGAAATTGTTTTGTTGTTGTCGTTATTCTTCGAAGAACTTGGAAGTGCGTCCGAGCATTAGTGGTTGATATTAATATTTTTGAGTATTTTCTTTAATAATAATAGACATTAAGGATTTTCTCACACTTGAAAAAGGTCTTAGTGCTAAGAAAGATATTAAAGATTGATTAAAGGATCACTGACAAGATTGCGACGATTTTAAGGAAGCATAAGGTGGCTTTAAAATTTAGGCTTCTCCAAGAATATGAAGAGTGTTTATGTTCTCTAATGCTCTTGTGGGACTCCCTACATTGGTGAGATTGGTCGCTCGATTAATCAATAGATTCATGAGCATGCCACTAACATCAAGCGTGGAAGGACCCACTCCTCTGCTTTCATAGAGCATGCAGATAAATCTAAGCATCACCTCTGCATTGAGGAGGCCCAAGTCGTTGTTAGGATTAGTCATTTCCATCATTGTAAATTGATGGAGGACCTAGAAATTGAAAAAAGACCCCATAATTTGAATAGAGACAATGGTAATATTAGTAGAAGTTGGGTCCGTGTCGTGTCATCGTTTTTTAGGTTTCTTTTTGGGATTTATTTTGTTTGTTTGTTTATCTATGTAAGTATTTACGTCTTTTTAGAGTATTTTTTATTTATTCTTTATTACGCCGTAAGGCATTCCCTCTGGAAATAACTCTCCTCGGGTGATTCGTGGATCTCGTTTCCACCGTCAGATGACATGTTAGACGATTAAAGTGTTATTGATCGTTCAATATCACCATATTATTTATTCAGTTAGTTCGTTAGCATTTTGATTTAGGTTTCTATTTCGATGTATGGAAGGGGACAGTGGTGGGAGTCATAGGGCCGAGGGGGAGCAGAAAGTCGACATTCCTAAGGGCACTGAACAGGCTCTGGGAACCGCCCTTCGATTCCGTCTTCGTCTAGAATGACGACATCACCAACCTCAACGTGGTCGCCCTCCTGCACCATGTGGACATGCTCTTCCAAACGCCACCCCGGAAAGTCGACATTCCTAAGGGCACTGAACAGGCTCTACGAACTGCCCTTCGATTCTGTCTTCGTCTAGAATGACGACATCACCAACCTCAACGTGCTCACCCTCCTACGCCATGTGGACATGCTCTTCCAGACGCCACCCCTCTTCGAAGGTCGGTAATCGATTTGCTGCACATTTTTTTGTTCATATTAATGACTTGCTTCGACCTAATTTCTTTGATTCACTGGAAGCGTTCTGGATAACATAAGGTTCTGTATTGTGCTCCGCGGGGAGAAATTGCCGGACAAGAAATTGGTTGAGTATTTGGGCAAGGCGGATTTGGAGTCCTTCTTGTCCAGAGGATTTTGGGGCTTTAAACTCTATTGGTTTATCGAAATCATTCATGAAGGGGTTTTTTCTGCAAATAGCAAAATGATTCAAAACCTAAAGTGATGCTTTCCAACAGGGCCTCGGATCATTGGTCTTGTCAATAGTGTATAATCTGTCTAGCAGTGTTCTATTCTCACTGTGACTTGCACCTCTATGATTGCACAAGCTTCAAAGTGTTCGTGCTTTCATGTATCTGAATTTGGATAAGGAATCGATGATCCAGGCAGACAACTGAGTTGGAAGGCAGCCAAAGCCGCTGCGACTTTTCCCCTATTGAAATCCCTTAATGGAGGAGGACCATCAGGGCTTCGATTCTCCTCATGTTCATTTCCTCTAAAGAATCTTGTTTCAATAATCCTTTTGTCGCCCGTCTCTAGGGGTTTCACTCGAAGGGTTTCAATCCTCTGAAGCCTGTAATCCACTAGTCACTACGACGTGGTTGCTTCAATTGTGCCGAAATTGAAATGCATGGTAGGAAAACAGGTGAGTTTGAAGGCATCCAAAGTTGTTGCGGCTTTTCCCCTATTGAAATCCCCCAATGGAGGAGGACCAATAGGGCTTCGATTCTCCTCATGTTCGTTTCTTCTAAGGAATCCTGTTATGATAAACCCTTTGTCGCCCGTCTCTCGAGGTTTCACTTGAAGGGTTTAAATCCTCTGAAGCCTGCAATTCGCTAGTGAATACGACGTGGCTGCTTCAATTGTTCCGAAATTGAACAGCATGGCAGGTAGAAAGATGAATTTGAAGGTAGCCAAAGCAGTTGCGGCATTTTCCCTATTGAAATCCCTCAATGGAGGAGGTCCAGAAGGGCTTCGATTCTCCTCGTGTTGGTTTCCCCTAAAGAATCTTGTTCTAATAACCCTTTGTCGCTCGTCTCTCGGGGTTTCACTCCAAGTGTTTCAATCCTCTGAAGCCTACAATCTGCCAGTCAGTACGACATCGGGAGAGATAAAATCAGGGACAACGATATTAGCCAAGTGAGATGCTTGGAGCGTTCGATTGTAGTGCGGGTTCCCAATTGTTGGCGGAATATGGAATCACAGAGGATGAGAGGCACGCGTCCTGGGCTTCAGGAGGTCGAGACGCCTCAGACAAAATACAGTGACTATGATACAAAACGTCGGAGCCAAAATGAAAGTCGGCGGTGATGAGGAGGGTTGATGTTGCCAAGCTCGGAATTGATGAAGAAATTATTAATTCTCTCGATAGGCGCGGACCGCGGTATTACTTGATTGTTCCCCATTCACAAAGCAGTGTCGGAACCAGTAATGCAAGTTTGTGACATGATTGGTCGCACTAGGACAGGAACTGGAAAACCTCTTGCCTTTGGAATCCCACTCTTGGAAAAAATCATTCAGCACAACCGTAAGAATGGGCATGGATTATATCCCTTGGCACTCGTCTTCTCTGCAACACGAGAACTTGCACGCCAAGGAATTCCAAGAATCTACTCCAGGCCCACATACTCTTTGATGTTGTGGGGGTGTACCTATAATGAGCCAAATCAATGTTCTTAGAAGGGGTTTAGATGTTGCTGGAACACCTGGTCGCATTATTGATCTAATCAATCGTGGTGCATTAGTCTTGTCAGAAATACAGTTTATTGTTTTGGATGAGGCTGACCAAAGGCCGAATGTGGGCTTTGATGAAGATGTTGAGGTGATTATGGAAAGATGGCTGAAAAGGCGTCAAGAGTATGCTTTTTTCCTGCTACAATTAGAAACCGAGGTTCAAGTGCCAACAATTTATCTAAAATTGCAGAGTAGTACCCTAAGAACCTCTATTCTTTGGGAGAGAGCTTTGTCGCAATCAGTGCCAACCTATGAACGAAATTTCTAGAGTATGACATCTCTGTAACCACCAAGTTAGAAACTGAGGTTCAAGTGGCAAAAATTTATCTAAAATTGCAGAGTAGTACCCTAAGCGCCTCTATTCTTTGGGAGCTAGCTTTGTCGCAATCAGTGCCCACATATGAATGAAATTGCTGGAATATGACATTTGTGTAGCCACCAAGAAAGAGACAGATTTTTGGTTCCACAGGAGATTCACTTTGTTTTTCTTAGTGAGTAATAGCAGTTCTGTATATTCACTTTGTTTTTCTTAGTGAGTAATAGTAGTTCTGTATGGAATGTGTCATTTGAAAAGAAAATGCACTTTGTATTTACTACAAATGAATTGTATCCTTTATATCATATTTTAGTGAAAATTCGTATAGAATATGTTGTTGAAAAAGAAAATGCACATTGCATTTACCAGCAAGTGCAAATGAATTGTATTCTCTATACCATATTTTACTGAAAAGCATAGATACTTTAACTGCTGTGATTTTCGTGCGCAATATATAACTATTGTTGATCTAGGAATATTCAATGCACCTAGTATTGTAGAGTGTATTGGTGATGGATCGATCGCTCTAGGATTACACCTCGTTTTTCTTTGGAAATGTAAAGAAAATTGGGATTCTTTTGCTTAGATTTGACAATTTTATTTACATAGGATTGTGCGCAACTATTGCAGGTGTGCTGGGAGAAATTTTCTGGGCATTTGATCGAGTCTAGTCTTTATTCGAGCATAGCCAAGGCCAAGGATATATAAGCGAATAAGGGAAAATGCTTTCCGTCCATGTCTTCCAAAGGTATTTCCTTTTTGTCCCTCTAAATCGGTACCAAGTTCTTTATTTGAGCGGAGCCAAGGCCAAGGATATATAAGCAAATAAGGGAAAACGCTTTCCATCTATGTCTTCCAAAGGCATTTCCTTTTTGTTTGTAACCTCTAAACAAGTACCAAGTTTTATTTTACTTTGTCCTTAATGTTCACAACACCTTGGACCATGTTTTCAGTTTTCCTACTTTTATAACACAAAGTTTATTAATTTCTTTTCACAATGTTTAGGAAGGAGATACCTTACCTAGTCCCCAAAATCGTGATTCACAGTTTCCTATAATCGTGATCCTCAGTTTCCTATAGTGAAAATTGGTATGGTTATGCTCAACAAAAAATTGTGAAATTTCAGGTGGTTCAAGCTATTATTATATGCCTGAAAATGCATGACCCAACAATTTCTCAGGGGATTTTTTCCATAATGGTTTGTTACCCGAAGATTTTGGATATGGTGAGGATTATCAAATTTTAGTTGGTCACAAGGACCTTCAAAAGTTTCTCCACTGCTAAATGCTTCTAAATGAATTTTCATTTCAGTGATATGGTGAGGATTATCAAATTTCAGTTGGGTCACAAGAACCTTCAAAAGTTTCTCCACTGCTAAATGTTGCTAAATGAATCTAAATGAATTTTCATTTCACATATATGCCATTGGTAATGGACAATTTCAAGGATTTAATAGCTCACATTTATGATTTAAGACTGTTGAATAGCATTTTCTTTACTAATTTTTATCTTCAATGACTTTTTATGTCATGATGCTTCTCCAATTTATGCCTTACAGCGTTCCTTTGCAACATTTGGTGCAATTGCTAGTTAAAGTTTTTTTTTTAATCCTTATTGTTTTGTTAAGTATTTTATCATCTTATTCATTCTTAACTCTTTTACTAATTTTGTTATTTGTTTAATAGCCCTTGCCCCATATATTTTATTATTGAGCTTATTTTGATTATTTTTGTTTGAATGAAAATCGTGTTGAAAGTGGAGATAAATTGCGAAAAATGAAAAGAGAGAACCATGATGACAGTTGCTTGGAGGTATTCAAGGTGAAGTCCCGCTTATTTATTATGTATCCTTACCCGATCTTTCAGGGTCGCAATACTTTCTGCTAAATTATAGCAGGTCCGTGGATCCATTGCAGGTGTCGTCTCTGTGGCGACACGAATAAGAAGATGACTGTAATTGGGGATGCAGATCCGGTGTGCATGATGGCTAGTCTCAGAATATTGGGATTCGTTGAATTGATGAGCGTCGGACCTTCTAAAAAACCAGAGAAGAATCCTGATGACAAAAAGCCGCTCGACAAGAAGCAGGAAGCGTCGCAACAGAAGCTGACTTATGTTAATCTTCCGACAAGCTGCCATGACTGCAACGACGAGAACCTCAACGCCTACCGCATCGTTTGAAATTCTTGATGCATCTTTTTAGTCAATGATTGTCTTCTGTGACTTAGTAGTACTCATCTGATTTGCATGTGCACATCACCTTGAATTTTCCTTGACTTTGTATGGATAGCACTCACCAAGGTTTCCCGCAATCTCCACAAGAAGTAGGAACGATTTAGATTTAGTAAGCTTTTTCATTTCTATTTCAGAGAAAAATGAATGAGATCAAGGATATATGCATATGGATTTGTGGCCTCGTCTGACGCAGATTTCAGCTCTCTTTGCACGCATTAATTTAAATCTTGGATTTTATTTGTTTGGGATGAAGTTAAATTTTGTTTGGTTAATTAAAATGTTTTAAGAAGTTTAATTGTATTTTGAGATAATTTTCACATGAGAAAAACATTTTCTTTTCACTAATAATTTAGAGAAAGAGTACTTATTCTGAGATATATCTCATAAATTTATGATATCTCAATTGTAATTTAAATAGGTTGTTCCCAAATTTGTATCTTCTCTGTATTTCCAATTCCATACATATGTTAAAGTTTTATTTTAACAGTTAAAATAACATTCTGAACTCTATACGTCCGATACATCCAATATAAAACAATATACGTATAGCTATACCCACCATTTGTTTCACTTGTGGATTCTATCCCATTCAAAAATTTTCACCAAAATAAATTTCTTCCATCAAATTGGATGTGCTTCCTATACAAAATTCATACATCCAATATTCGTGAGAACATTCTGAATGTAGGTAACAAAGATTTTTAGTAATGGCTCACTTAGAAAAGAGATCAATAACCTGATTTTGTTTTTTATATGTGGTGAAAGATTTTGTTTTGTTTTGTTTTTTGTTTTTTTTATATGGTGAAAAGAAATGTTCTAGAAAGTCCTTACCAAGGTCTTTATGCTTGGCAGTGGGATAAGATAAGTGGATTGAACTGCAAAATGTCCTTAACCTATTTAATGATGCTCTTTGCATCACCATAAACATGTAAATCTTCCAATCCCAACCATTTAGGAAATAAGAGAATACCCCAAAATGCTATAACTTTTTCCCTGTTGTTTGTGCCATTTCCACCCTCCCGAAATGATAATATTTGCCCAGTTCGAAAACAATAAAGAAACCACATCCCCATTTTCTCTCTTTGAAAAAAATCTTGGAAGAAGATCATCCTAGATATTCTTATACTTGATCACTTGATCTCCCTCTTATACTTGATCCCTCCACATTTGAGATTATTATTTCTAAAAGTGAGTAAAAAATTGAGAAAAATAATTTATTATGGTTAATAATAAGAATATTAATATAATTATTAAAAATAATAATATAATTTGACTTTTCATATATATGAAAACATAAATACTGTATTTTTTTGAAAAAACAAGTACTCTTGACCATTAAACTCACAATACTAATATTCAATATTAAAAAGTAATTTTAAAGTAATTTTAGTAATGATTTTTATAGATACTACTTTGATTTGAATTGTTTTTTCAGTTTTTGGTATGAACTTAAAAGAAATGGGGAAAAGTTGAATTATATCGTCTTAGGTATTATGAAGAAAATAATTTCAATATACCCTTAATAAAAATCCAAAAGCCAAAATCTCTGACTTTTGAATATTTCCCTGTTCTGAGGGAAAAAAATCCACACCCTTGACGGCAAAAAATTGTCGCACCACTTTTAAAGAATTGTTAAATAACTTTTTATTACATCGAAGGTTTTCTCTTTTGAAAGAGCTCACCACCAACTTTCGTCTACCTTTTTATTTTTTTCCGTTGATTTGAACAACACCTGTGATTATTTTTCACCATTGATTTGACTCCATTTAATGAATACATGGGCAAGGCCAGAATATTATGCAATCGACATTTGTCCCTGATCGTTGAAGCTTCGTCGTTTCTGCCAGATGTCGGAGTCTAGGATACTGATCACCACATCGGAGCCATAATTGGATTCCGCCCATAGGCCTCTTCCATTCGGTGTGTCAATGTCGAGGAAGCTCGGTGACTACATTGTGTGCCGCTGGTGTGTACGATCTAAGATGAAGGTGAGAATGCCCAACGTTTTTTTCATCTTAGAGATTTCTTTCTATGTTAGCCTTGCCGAGAAGCGATGCAACACCGAGTTATAAACCTACAGCAATGCACACGCTTGTTCTGCATCCATCTCAGTGCCCGATTCTGCTTCAAGAGTGTCCTTGGTAGCAACCAAAACTGTTAATTTGTACCAGTGGTCGGGAATCGAACAATGAATGTCTTGCGGCCATCGCTAGGAGATCCCACCACTAATTCTTGACACAGACACAACACCAATAACAACAAGGACCTTGAAATTGCCCTTGAAACCATTGCAACATTCCTTTTTACTCAATGTAAAAAGGGAAAATAATATAAATAATATTTAAGAAAATCCCACAGTAAAATTTGGCGTGTCAATATAAAAGTGCTGAAACTTCAGCCAAATCAAAAATGATACTTCCATATTGGACAAAATAACTAATCCTCATCCAAATTTGAATTAAATGTAATCTTTATAGCCGTTGGATTCTTTCAGTGCTTTAATCTAAAGATTGAAATTGAATTTTCTTGATCAAATTTGTATTGAATGTAATTTTCTTAATCAGTGCTTTAGAATCCGAGGTGCAACATAATATTCCATCTATAAATTGATTGTCACACTGACAAGAAATGTTATGGGTTGTTTTGGTTCAACATCTGTATGTCCTCTGCTATTTCTCTCTTCACAGCAGTGTGGACTTCATTGGCATTGTTTGTTATCTATGCATGTTATTTTTTTTGTCATTAATTGTATGAGGTAATGTATGTTTATATGTGTCTCTGTGTGGGTGTTTATATGTTTGAGAGATGATCAGAGAAGAGGGAATGAAGGAGAGGAATATGTACATGTATACCTGGATGAGAAAACTCATGGAAAGGAAAGAAGAGTTCCTCATTTTGTTTTGATCTTGGAATTATATGTGATTTACTTTTTGAACCCGCTTACCATCTAGAGCATCCATCCAAATCTATAGTAAGTTTTCCATATAACACTGTGTTTCTGGAGGGTTGTAGATAAATCTGTAAATTGAATAAGGATGTTTTTTATTTGGTTTTATCTCTAACTTAGTATGATATGAGATCTATGTCCTTAGATTCGAACATGCCCAAATTGCTTACTCAAAACATACAGATTAAGCATCTATCTGAGGCTTGCCCATCGAAACCTACGGTATGTGTCATCTTTATAACTTTTCTTTTTCACCATCATTCCGTTAGATCTATCTGTTTCCTTCTATTCCTTTTTCATTGAGTTCGTGCAATATTCGTTATTCCTCCATTGATCATAACGATTTTTTATGTTCATTAATTTTGGCAGGAGCCAAAGGAATGATTACTAGTAAGTGGGTATATCAAACATGGCGAAAGAATGAGAGAAGAATCTAGCTCAGGCGTTTCTTCATGATGAACAAGAAGGTTTATTTCTCTTTTTCTAATTTAATTAATTCCAAAATAATCAAAATCCAGAATTGGTAGATTAGATTACAATGTTTGATTGTTTGTAAGGGCCTTCATAAATACATATCACAAAATTTGTCAAGCAATAAGGTTTCATATCAATGTGGTTTATGTATCTCATAAGAATTTGAACTTGCCCAAATCGCTCATGCAGGATGAATAGATTAGGCATCTACGAAGGTTTGCAAGTAATTAGAGTTCTTAGTGCCCATCAAAATTTGTCGTATGTTTAGTCTTTATACATTTTCTTTTTCATTCATCGATCTGCTGGATTTATTTTTTTCCTTGCCTTTCTTTTATTTATGTATTATGTATGATGCAATATTTGTCATTCTTCCATTGTGGGACAGATATTTGATAATGTACCACATATTTGATAATTAATTTTGGTTGGTTACTAGCATACACAGTTAATATGGCAGAATAAATATTCCATTACGGGACAGATCTCTGATAATGTCCCACATATCTAATAATTAATTTTGGTTGGTTACTAGCATGCACAGTTAATATGGCAGAATAAAAAGAGAAAAACTAAGTAAATTCAAATTTTTAATGAAGATGTAAATTTTTTTATTTATTTTTTTAAATAACTAAATTTCAACTCGATAGAAATGTAGATTCATATTTTTAATGAGTACATAGTTTTTTTTTTTCGTCTAAAATAACTCTAGTTGAACCAGATAGAAATCTAAGTCTCTTTGTTTTTTTTTCAAATTATTTGGCATTTAATAAAATATAAATAAATAAATAATACTTAGTTTATACTGATGGTTTGTAATAAATTTAGTAGCTTCTTTCCTCTTCAACAAAATAGATAGCACAAAAGTCATAATAAGGTTACGACAATATTGTTCTCATATAGCCATCTTCATAGGAAATCTTGAATAGGTATCCCCTGCCATTCCTATATATAAATCGTATAGGATTAGAATATTGTTCTCATATAACCATCCTCGTAAGAAATCTTGAATGGGTATCCTCTTCCATTCCTATACATAAATCCTCATAAGAAATATTCAATGGGTATCCTCTAGCATTCCTATACATAAATAATATAGGATTGTTAATTATAGCTAGTAATCATAGAATAAGATTTCTAATGTTACATTCACACTGCTGCACATGAACCCTATAAGCTAATTTCAAAGGAAGGACTGGATCCACGAGGTCCAATATCTTCATATGACTCTCGTGACACTTTCAACTTGGGTTAAGGACCGACTTATGTCAACAATCACAATAATTAATACGAGTAGACACGTAAATAATGTACTGAGTATTAAGGTTAGGTAACCAATATTTAACACGTTATAGGTCTATTAGCGGTTTGAATGTATATGTTTATCCAGTCATAGGTCCATGAATGTGGTCGGGTTGTATATTTTAAACTCTATATTTTGAATGTAAGATTTAGAATTTTTTTTATTACAAATTTTTGCTATTAAAAAGTTAATTCCATTAGAAACCATGATATTATCGGATACCTCAGACCCATCAAGGCTGAGGCTGAATTTGTTGATCGTAAGAACTGTATTCCACAGCCTCCAACCCACAAAGTTGACAGCTGAGTCAAAAGTCTGAACAAATGGGGCAAAGATTTCAATTCTGGGCAATCACAAACCCACAACTTCTTCAAGCTTCTCAGGTGACCTAGAGAACAGGGTAGCATTTCCAACAAAGCATTTCCCAAAGAAAATTTCTTCCAAACTGCTTAGGTTTCCAATATCCCCAGGAAATTCTTTTAAATTTGTCTCTGACAGGACTAATATTTCCAGGGACATTTGATGTGCAACTTGGCGAGGCAACACTTCCACACTCTTGCAGTCCGAAAGGTTTAGATATTCAAGCGTCTTGATATTTGCAAATGTTTCCTCCAACAAGGTCAAATCGGAGCAATATTCCAAATTCAGATATTTAAGTCGAATTAAATTCTCGAAGGAATTTGGAAACCCGTGCAAACTCCGGCGGCGAGAGGGATTGAGGTGCTGGAGATTTGTTAAGAACCCAAAAGAATCAAGTAGCGACTTCATATCTGGGCATCTTAGGTGCAGGTATTGTAGTGAGGACAAATGACAGAATTCCTCTGGTAAAGTTTTGAGATGAATCAAATCTGACATACAAGTCACCACAATCTTTTCAATGTGCTTCATCCATTCAATGGACTTTGGGAACATTGGAAGAGGAGCATAAACATGTAGCTCCCGCAACTCTAGAGGTACCTGGCACGTAATATTCATATTTCAACAGTAAGAAAAATATAGAGATGATAGCCTTTATCTACAAAGCCCTTCCAATGCATTCGAGAGCCTATGCTAGTATAGCAATTGCAGCAACAATCTACCATAAATTAGGGCGGCAAAGTAAAAAAAGAGAATAAATACAAAATTGTCTTTAGCCCTAATCTGAGATTCTGCTTGCCACAGTTTTTTCAATTTGGTTCATACCACTTCTAAAACCCTTATATTCTTCATCGGAATCCAAGGAGGAAGGCAAGAGAAGGGACAGTTGTTCCAGCGTAGCCATATTAGATTTGGTGACTCTACCCTCCTCAGCATGCTTTCTAAATGACGATCTTCAGTTGCAACAAGTTGTAACTTACTGAAACGATATGGTTTAGGGTCGATTAAATTCCTCAAACAGTTTCCCAAAACCTCATCACACCAATTTTTGAACCATGTGACTTCTTCGCCTGATTCTACTTCCCGAATGTCATAGAAATAACTAAGGACACGAACCATCCTAATTCCCCGTACTTCGGTTATTACCTGCAGATTCTTTACGAACAAACTGTCAAACAGCAAATAAAGAAAATAGATCGACGAGTTTTTCTCTTTCAAGTAGAAAAAAACTAAAACAGAGCAACAGGTTAATGTTATAATGATTCAAGTACTTACTGGCAATTGTTGCCACAAATCATCAATGTCGTTGGTCGTGAGCAGAGCTCCTCTAGGCACACAGAAGGCAAATGAGGCGAGAATGTGGTTAGGTGTAAGGTGGTTACGGCCATAACTAACCCAAGCTGATGAGAAACCCAGAATAATGATGCATGTGGGAAACAGATGTCAAGCGGAAAGAGGACAATTAGTGCCAGATGTCAAACATCAGAAAATCCAGATGTCAATCAGAGAATGAAAGTGTAGACGACTATGTTCATTCATAGGAAGGCTTCCAATTGTGTGACACAGTTGGTCTGGGATACTTGACAATTGTTTTCGGTGGGGAAACATTGTCAAATTCAGATACGGTACATGATTGATTCGGTCCTGTGGACGTTTTCTCCGAATTCTTAAGTTTTCTGTCGAGTGGTGATTAATTTTCCGAGCTCTAATAAATGATATTTTATAACATCCAAATATCATAAAATCAATCTTTATCAAATCAAATCACGTAACCCATGGTTTTGTAAAACTATACAATTATACTCAGTAATTATTGGAATAGGTTAATTGGGTTTAATGATTACGAACGTGTAATGTTTTAAGTAGAAAAGTGATATATATATATATATATATATATATATATATATATTGTAGTGTTTAGAGGTTTATTCTGTTGTTGAGTGTAAAGGTAATATGAAAGTATATTTATCTCTATTAAAACAAAAATAAAATATTTTCTAAATAGAAAATCAATGTCTGTTATAATAAAAAAGAGAAAAAAATGTATTATGTATATTGCGGGTTGGGAATTTAAAAGTCTCTCTCTGGCAGGTAGATTTATTTTAACTCAAACGGTTCTGGTTCAGTTATTGGTCTATTGGGCACACCTTTTCTATATCCCTGCTAAGATTATCCATAAATTGAACCGGAGCACGGCTAATTTCATTTGGGGAGCAAACAGGCATCATAAAAAATTCCATTTGTCAAAGCTAGCGAACCTATCTCGGCCTAAAGCCCTCAGGGGGTGGGGTATTCTGGATTTAAACTTATTCAGTATTGCACTTCTTTGCAAATCATTGTGGAAGGTAGTTTTCGGGATCAGTATTTGGAGCAACATTATCAAGGCTAAATATTTGGATAACAGAGATATTTCATTTTGGTTTAGACAGGGTTCTTTTGGTCCTCCTAAAGGTTCTGCCATATGGCATAGTTTTCATAAAATTGAGGGTTATTTTCTAAAAAACCTGGCATGGAATTTCCAATCAGGCAAAAAGATCCTAATTGGCTTGGATCCATTGGTGGGTGAGGCTTCAGATTATAATATTCCTCAACAACTGCTTCTCTATCTTCAGCATATGGGATTTTTTTATTGGGATCAGGTCATAGACAAATGGGTGGGCTCTATTCCTATATGGAAGTCTGCTGAAATGATAGGACTATATGGTTCACAGTCTTCTCAATGGGACAAGATCATATCATATATGCACAGCAGGGGTATCTTTAAATCATCAGAGGAAGATTATCTTATATGGAATGGACCTAAGGGGCGATCAATTGTTTATGTAAAAGACATCTATAACATGCTTCAGATGGAGAATCCTACTTCCCCTGACAACATTTTCCCCACTGTTTTCTGGAAAACAAACTGCCCTACCAAGATGATTTTATTTGCATGGCTGGTCTTTAACAACAAGAATCTGACGTGGGACAATTTACAAAAAAGAAATTGGCATGGGCCAGCAATTTGTCCCATTTGCAAAGCAAATGAAGAATCTAACTATCATATTTTTCTGGTCTGTCCTCTTGCTATTATGATATGGAAATCATTGGCTGATCAATTTGGGCTGAATAGGATTTCTTTCTCATCAATAAGAGAGGCTTTTCATTGGTGGAGCAAAATGAGACCTGATTGGAGGCCTATTCCATTGATCACTATCTGGTCCATTTGGAAATGGAGAAATAAGGCATTGTTTCAAGAAAGAAAGATATGTTTTGCTCTTGTTTTAGATTCTATCTTAGCTCTCCTTCCCACCAGCAGGTCTCCTCAAAATCAACAAAATGTCAAGAAACAAACAGGGTGCTCGATGGACCTTTCTGTTCTTCCTCGCGCTTTTTTTGACGGGGCAGCCTCGAATGGAATCTATGCTTGTGGGGTTTACATTATTCCTCATGTGGATCAGTGTATTAAAATCTCATGGAATGGTGGGAAGGGATCGAATAACAAAGCGGAGGCAATGGCCTTGGCTGGTCTCCTGAGTTTTTGTGACTTCCTAAACATCCAAGGTCTGCACATTTTTGGTGATTCCAAGGTGATCATAGATCACATGAGATCTGCTCATTTCATTCAGAATATCAATCTCTTGGGGTGGCTGGAAAGAATCGCATCTATATGGAAGGCTCACAAGGATTATTCTATTCATCACATTGGAAGGTCATTCAACAAGGAGGCAGATGCGCTGTCCAAAGAAGGTCTTTCCTCTCCAAACGAATTTTGGCAGGTTTCCATCACTGTTGGAGAAATTCGGCACAACATTCAGGAATTCTGCCTCCCCGGTACATAGCATAAGTAATTCTCTTCTCATATCTGGTACGTTGTATGAACTTGCTTCTTCAATAATTTTGATCCCTCATATATGGTACGTAGCATGAACCTGTTATATTCTATATTTCCTCTATGTTTCATCATGTTCCTATCATCTTCATCTATTTCAGATGTTATTATTCAGCAGATCGTTATATTATTTTGATATGTCCAGAGACGGTATCTATCATATTCTGATCTGATATGGATCTATATCATCCCTCTGTCTTGTATGTTTTTGGGATCTTATAGTTTTTTCTCATGATCTTTCTTCATGAGCTATTTGGGATATCTCCAGCTATCTGCCATATGATGTATATTCCAGAATATCTATGAATATAATACAACTTTTTTTCTTACTTAAAAAAATAAATAAATAAATAAATAAATAAAAAATCTACATGACCTAATATAATTTTATGTAAAATAATTAGAAGTAAAAAAAAATATATGTGAGTAAGATTTTTAACACTTGATACCAACTTCATATATATCTATATATAAAAAAATGTTACAAAAATATTTTAAGTTGTATACAATGGTTATGAATAAAATATTTTAATATGAATTAATATTGACTTATAGTTAAAAATACATTAATAATAAAAAACCAGTTTAATGTGCCTTACAAAATGGGTCAATGCACACGTTATGTAATCTCTATAACAAAAAAAAAAGAGTACAATTTAAATAACAAAAAAACAGACATTGTTGTTTGCACTCTAAAATAAGTTTGCACTGAAGAAATTTGATACCTCTGGGCTCATGTAAGATCCACGATTAAGATGAATCTATGTTGGTTATCAAATCAAATCATATACACATGTTGTCATAAAATTATACAAAAAAATTATTCCAATAAATTAAACAAATTTAATATATATCTATATATATATATATATATATATATATATATATATATATATATATATATATATATATATATATATAATAATTTGAATTTATCTACTATAAAAGTTTAATAATTAAAATTCATATATTAATGTTAATAAATATTTACAAAGTGTCGGTTTAAACCAACTCAATTAAGTTAAAATATGATAATATAAACACCTAATAAAATCTAAAATCCATTAGGGCTCTTACTTATATCTTAAAAACAATTAACTAATAATTAAAACCTAAAATCCATTAAATTGAAACCTGAGAACTGCATATTCTAGGAATCCACGCAATTCATAAAACTGGAATCAATTAACTAGAAATTGAAACCTAAAATCCATTACAATGAATTATGATAATGTGTCTCATAATATGCTGGGTAAAGATTGCATTGTAGGAGTAGGTGAGGGTGTACCAAGGACAGTAGAACTGATAATGCATCTGAATAGAAGAGGCATTTATGTCCTAAGTCAGTTGATCAGTGATTGGAATGGAAATATTCCAATATGGCCCGACTTCTCCCAACTGAATCTCGTTGATCAGTATAAACAGGATAGGTTACAGCTGGTAAAACATTAAAGGAGGCAGGGATAAGTTATGACAACAAAGGGGATTGTATGACATGGGCTGGAAAGACAAAGATTTTAGGAGAAGTAGACGCGGCAGACTGTTACCTCAGAATTTGGATGAAGGAAATTCAAAATGTTGAATATTGTTGGTTTCATAGTTTTTGGAAAATAAACATTCCAATTAAAATTGTAATATTCCTCTGGCTAACATGGCAAAACAAAAATCTGACATGGGCAAACTTACAAAAGAAGAACCACTATGGCCCTAGGATGTTAAAAATTGTAATATTCCTCTAGCTAACATGGCAGAACAAAAATCTGACATGGGAAAACTTACAAAAGAAGAACCGCTATGGCCCTAGGATATGCTATCAATGCAAGAATAATTTTGAGTACAATGAGCACTTATTTTTACATTGTCATAGATCTGTTAGCATTTGGAAACATTTCACAAACAAGAGGCAGATTCCATTCACTCAGTTTAATATAGTTGAGGAGTGTTTAAAATGGTGGAGAACTCAGAGTAAAAGCAAGATATTGTTAGCTTTGGTCATTTTCTGGGAATCCGGAAAGCTCGGAATCATCTGAGTTTTGGTCTCAGTAAGGGGGGGGAATACTTAATTTATGAATCCATAGAATAATGGATGGTATTAGATCAGAATGAGGACACCAAGAAAAATAAAAGGAAGAAGACAAAGAAGACGAGAGTTCAGTTCTCCAACTATCCTGTGGGGTTTTTTGATGGAGCGGCTCAAGGAGGAGGATGTGGAAGTGGATTTTGATTAAAATTGACAGAAGAGCAGGAATTTCAGATTCACTGCTATGTGGGAGAAGGAACAAGTATGAAAGCAGAAGCTGTTTCTTTATGGGGTCTATTATGGTTTATCAAGTTCTTTGATATCCCTCAAGTACAAATTTTTGGGGATTCCAAATGTATAATAGACAATGTTAAAGGGAAGAGCAACATTCAGCAAACTTCCCTACAAGGTTGGGTGAGACGTATAAAAAGTATGTGGATATCCTTCCAGAATTCATCCATTAAGCACATCAATAGGGCACATAACAAATCTGCAGATGAATTATCGAAAAAGGGACTACAGGAGGACAAAGAAGAAGCGAGCAGAGGAGACAGAAGTAGAAAATATAAAACTGCCAGGATAGATCACTGAAGAGAGCTCAAAAAGGCAAAACTTCAATGCAGATAAGTCCATATAAATTCCATGTTTCTTTTTGTTTTGTGTTTTGTATCAATTTTTGAATATGATTTTGTATAGAAATAATATAAGAAAAGACTACATAAAGTCTGTGATCTACAGAAATGCAAATGATCTGATCCATATGTTAGACTCTGTGTAAATTACAAAAATGGCTGAGAGTAAATAGTATCATTATGTTGTAACTATTAAATAATAGCTCAAATGAATGTAAATGGAGAAGCTTCTTCCCAATGTAGTCACATTGAAGCTTCTTCCCAATGTAGTCACATTGTAAATTTTTCTCAAAATTTATAAAGATAATATTTCCATCACAAGAATGTACTTTTTTATCCATAATATCAAAACAAATGATTTTTCCTAACTAAAAAATAACCTCTCTCAAAATCAAAACCCGATAGTCCCCACATTTCCTAAAACTTGAAATCTAGAGCTGAAATGGATTAGCTGTCAAAAATCCAAACCACATAATCCACACACTATGGCACTAAATTAAAACTAGTAATCCATTAGCTGTCGAAAACCCAAACCTGATAACTCACACTTAGGCACTAAATTTAAACTTGGTAATCCATGCACATGGGTGTTAGATTTAAACTTGGCAATTCACACATTCGGTATTAAAGCCAAACTTGGTAATTTGCACACTAGTAAACGAAACGAAACACCTCTATAGAATATTAAAGTCATATTTGTTACTTGAACGTTTTGAGAAATAAAATTTGTTTTATTCATTTATATTCAATTGTTTAATTGTTTTTCATCCATAATCGTAGGATATTTTAAAATACGGATATATGTGCACTTTCAAAAACCTTTTAAACACTGAAATGTTTATTGTGAACTGAAGATCATGACATGCCTTTTTATAATTAAGGCTCATTTCTTAATCATATATATATTTTGTATAGTAAAATGATTTGATAGATAATAAATGTAGTGATTTAGATTTTCAAAATATTAACTGAAAACATATTATGCATAGCTAAAATGGAAAAAAAACAAATAACACTGTAAATAAGTGCAATGAATAAAATAATTTATAGACTTATAATGCTCTCAAGATGACTGCCTGTGTTATGTAAAAACATGGATTGTACTGGTGTGAAAAAGCAGCCAGAGAAACTGCTCACTGGTTAACATTTTCTAACACACTGTAACAAAATAAGACTTTTCTGCTTGGATCAGTACTTAAGGATGGTGGCTCGAAGGCACTAGTAGTGTGATTACCACTGTACATAGGGGAGGTGGTTGGAAGGCACTCGTAGTGAGTCCATAATGAAAATTATCGGCTTCAAAAATCATGTTTAACTCTGTGACCCGTTGATTATAAGTTTTGGTCGAAATTCATGAGAAAAAATAGTTGTTTCATCGGGCTAGTTACTGTGATCATAGTGAAAGTTTCTATGGATTTGATACGTCAAAATCTAGCTAGCGGGCAAAAAACATATGGAAAATTATTTTTTAATCTAATAACAATTAATAAAATTTGTGTTTTAGATATAATAAGATTAATTAATGTGGAATGTCATATATATATATATATATATATATATTAGCACAATCATATTTACCAATGTGGTTGATATACGTCTATAGAGTTACATAAAATATATATACAACCATATTTTCCAATATAGTTAATATTGTGTATATCAACCGCATTAATAATTATTATGAATATTTTTTTAAACACTAACTATTTATGATTATTATAACTATATAAATAATAACAACCATATTATTTATATATATTATTATATGATTATTATTTTAATATTATAATAATAATAATATAAACTCTAATATTAATTAATAATAAGAATAACTCATAATAATATTAGATTATCATTATATTATTATAATAATATAAAATTATAAAAATAATAATAACAAATATATTGTATTATCATTATAATACTAATATTATATTATAATTATTATATTAATATTAATCATAATAATATTAATTAATAATAATAATATCTGATATTATATTATATTATCACTGTATTATTATAATAATATATAATAATATAAATATATAAATATTATTATATATATTATAATAATAATATAATATAATAATAATAATAATAATAATAATAATAATAATAATAATAATAATAATAATAATACATTATTTTATTATTATTATAATAATATATTAGGTTTATTATTATAACAATAATATAAAATAATATTCATAATAATAATCACAATTATATTAAATTATTAATATAATAATAATATTAACTCATAATAACATCATGATCCAATAATAATTAGAATTGTGATAAGAGAATTGTTATGTGTAATTTGTTAAAGACTAATTATTTATGATCATTAATAACTATATAAATAATAACAACAATATTATTATATATTTATGATTATTATATTAATATTATTATAATAATATAAACTTATTATTATTATTAGGATTTATTAATTCATTTTAATATTTATATTAGGGGTTGTATACTTTGGGCTGATAATATTAGTCCATTTTGTTTAATATTATTCCCTTGGATTTATAATCTCTTGGGATTTTAGTATTAATCCTTGAGTAAGAATAATATAATATAATATAATAATATAATAATAATAATATAATAAATATGTTATATTATTAATAATATAATATATTTATTATATTATTATTATAATAATAATATTATATATAATTACCCAAGGGATTAATAATAAACTCCCAAGGGATTATGAATCGAGGGAATAATATTAAACAAAAGGGACTAATATTATAAACTCAAGGAACAATAAACCCAACCATTTAATATTATAAACCCAAGGAATTAGTGAACCCAAGGGATAAATATTAAAAACCTTCAAGGGATTGATATTACAAACAAAAGAGATTAATAAAGCTCACCATGATTAATATTATAAACCCAAGTTAATAATAAACTCAAAAGATTAATGCTAAAACCCCAAGGGATTATGAACCTAAGGGAATAGTATTAAACTCAAGGGGCTAATATTAAAAACCCAAGGTATATAAACTCTAAGTGGAGACAATTTGTTTCATAATGTGAGATCGGATGATGATTGGCAACAGTTGACCACAGTTAGTTATGGTTGACCATGACTGATATTATAAACCAAGTTATTAATAAACCCAAGTGATTAATATTATGAACCCAAGGGAAACATAAACCCAAGGGATTATGAACCCAAGGGAATAATATTAAACCCAAGGGACTGATATTAGAAACCCAACATTGGTAAAACCAAATATAAATATTTCAAACACTAAAATAAACATGGTTATTTTCATGGTGAGACAATCTTTGTCAAAATGCGACATTCAACAAGAGAAATTATGTCCAACAAAAGGTTTCAAATTCCTTTGAAGCCTCACCAGGAATAGAATAAAACCTTGGTTAGACCCGAACAATAACATGAACATCTCTAGGCTTCCATAGATCTTGTTTATGATTGCTATCAAATGTCCAAGATCTTGTTGTTTCTATAAAAAATAGATGTTCAAGCAAAAAAGGTCTCTTCTTATAATGTTGAAAAAAAGTATTTTTAGATGAACATTGCAAGCCATCCCTTGAGATTTTCCTAAAAACTTTTCTTCCAACATTTAAGGAAACAAATTTCTCACTACAAACAACAAGAGGTAGCTTAAGCACCATATGGCACGTTTCTTGTGCTCCAATGTCATGGTCAATAATTGTTTATGCAAGAAACCTTCCATATGCACATAAAGCAGGATCCTCATGGCCAATAGACTTTGAAATTTTAGTTAACATATAATGGTAAATTTCAGACCTTTTTTCTTCTTTTGATACATACTTAGCAATATATTTCAAGACAACATAGCGAGAAAGCACTGGATTCCAATCAACATTTGCACGCCACATTATTAGAAGGTCAATGTTATGTACATTAAGTCTGTCATCATTTCTTGATGGCTCATATTTTTTTCTTCCTTGATCATCTATGAACAATCTTGATTCATCACAAAGATCCCATGGAGCATTATACCGACATGTCAAAATAGTGCCCTTTTTGCACAAACAAGAATCTACAGTACACTTTGTGTGTCGTTGGACACAATTTAACAATTCTTCGTAATCATTATGAGGATTTCAAGAGAAAATATGACCAATATTCAATAGGCAAGGGTCATCATTGAGGCTTCGTGGAACCATTATGTTGCGATGATGTATGTCACATGGATTCCATGCAGTTAGATATTTGTCAAACAATCTCTTTGCAAGTTGTACATTAGAACCATTTGACCAATCAAGTCTTTCCATGTAAGGAGCACCTTCTAACCATAGGAAACCACGGATATGTATTAAACCTATATTTTTTCACTCATATTTGAGAAAAATGAAGTTATAGTTACTACAAACAATATAAATAGAATCATAATAAAAGTTGACAAAGTATAGAAAACAAATTCAACAACACAAACCTATACTAGAAGTCTTTAGCTTTAAGATATTTTTGGATAACTTCCTCTCGAAAAATATTGAATCTATTGTGCATAAATGTGGCAACAATATGAGGGTACTGGATAACATTCCCAATTTTCATATGATGCTCATTTAAAGAACGAGAATGCGAATGTATGGGCATGAGGTTATGCAACTCTGGCAACTTTGTGTCAGCTGCACTCAAAGTAAGAAATAAAGATGGACATCCTAATTGAGTAATCATGTCAGTCAATTCAACTCGAGACTTAGTTCAGTATGCCCTTCTACCTCTAAGAGAGGAACCAAACCGCATTAGATGCTCAGCCAAATTATTATCTGGTAAATCAGATAGTTGGTGACACAACTATTCAGTTGTTGTAGGTGAGTTATCATGTAAATGTTTCTTTACAAAAACTACAACAGTTTCTTGGCTTCAATGTTGCATTATCATGTTGAATAGGTAATATCGAAAGTGAGGATGGCTTCCAAATCTCTGATCATATCACCTAAGAAGATCGAATGCATACTCATGAAGTTGAACAATACAAATATGTGGTTGCAACCAATCAAAATCACCAGTGGGGAACAATGTTGGGAATGCCATATCTAATAACCCCTCTATATTATATTTGTTCACTGGAGAAGTTCCAATATTGGGCCAATCCATGTCTTGAACATGCGAAGAATCAACATTACCAAGAAATGCTCTAATTTCTTCCACTTCTCTTCATTCGTTTAGTAGGTGAGGAACAAAAGAAGAAGGATGAGAGGGAAAACGTTCCACATGAAACCTTTCATTATTAGCTTCATTGATCTAAAATTCTTCAATATCACAATCAACAAATTTAAGCCCGGAGGAGATATTTGTTGATCTTTCGGGCAGAGAATTCACTGAGTCATAGTCAATTACAACATCTCGATAATATTTATCATGTTTGATTTTGAAAAGAAATGCAGCCATCACTCGAGATATTTTTACATAACATTCATAATATTTAGACTGAGCGACATGTCTCCTCACAATTAGAAAGTCAATATCTTCAACATGTTGGGGAAGTCTTTGTACAATTGTAGAAATATCTTGAGGAAAGCTTATTGTATGACCACTATACTTATATTTCCCACCTCGATCATGTGTCACTTGCAAAATAGGATTCACATGTGCTATTAGAATTTATTCAACTTGATTAAGGACTCTTAAAATATGAGGTTTCTCACCAGGATCCATGTTATTAAAGCGACAAAAAATATGGTCTCCTCTTTCACTCTTACATCGTCTGCAAACAAGTCCTTGAGAATGTCTCAAAACCTATATTCTGGGATATGATTCTTGGCAAATGTGACACGTTTGGACAACTAACAAGCTGTCTATATTTTCTCGAAATCTTTTATGCACCACAATCATGTTTTCATCAAAATGAATATAATATATATTGATTGAACCATGTTGAAAACCATTTGGAAGAGTAAAATTTCTTCTTAAATGTACTTTATCTTTAGGAACATGAGATTCCCTTCGCAAATTTGAAGCATGTGTAATGGATCTATGACAAGGTATTTCCAAATTTATGGTCTGCATTTCGTGAACCTCAGAGGATGTAAAGGTCTCTTTGTCATAATATATTTTAAAATTCAATTTCCAACTAATTATAAATGAAAAAAATGAAAAAGAATCAAATGCATTCAAAAGTTACATTTGTGTCTTGATGTGTATGAGGGTTATGAGATGATTGCTCTTGGCTTCTAACATCAATGGATGGGACATTTTGGGAGTTAGTTTCTATGCCTCTATTCAAATGAGTTGTTTCATGTTTTTAAAAAATAAAATACGTTATAAAACTAAATGTCCAACAAATAAAGATTCAAAAATGGAAAACAAATCAAATACATTGAACATCTACATTAGTTTTACAATTTGATGTTTTGGATTCCAATTCTCAAACCTAATGAGATGAAATCATGTTTTCTCCATAAATGGTTGCAAAATACAATTTATAACCAACAGTAAATGTTAAAATGAGAAAAATATCAAATGCACTCAACATTTACATTTGTTTGGCAATGTGGATGAATGTTATAAGATGGTTCCTCTTCAATTCTAACATCAATATGTGGAACATCTATGAAGTTAATTTGTACGCCTCTATTGAAATGACTTGTGTCATGTTTGAAGAAAATAAAATATGCCATAAAATTTAATGTCCAACCAACTAGAAATTTAAAAAATGAAAAGAAAATAAAAAAAATTGGAAATTTACATTAGTTTGGAAATTTGATCGAGGAGAATGCATAGAAAGGTTATGACATGCTTCATCTTCACTTCTAAGATTAGTAGATGGAACGCTTTGGGAATTAATTTCCAAATATCTATTAAAATGAGTTGTAACCTATTCCAATAGAATAAAATAACTTATAAGTTTAGTAAACAAAAATCTGTAAATATAGGAATGTAATAAAACAACCACTATTGCATAAAAACTCAAAATATCATTGTGTTACCTCCATTGATCCACGCGAAATGCTATCAGCGATGACTGATTCTCTTGTTGGGACCACATTACTTTGAGAAGCGGGATTGGAAGATCCGATGTTTCGAGCAACTAGCTCCAAATTATCAAACAAATGGCCAAGTAAACTATCATCCAAATCATCACACACAATGTCATCATTACCTCCACCATGGATGTTTTGCAACCTTTGGCCACCAAAACATGCAATTGGACACACGGAAGGGTTAGGGTGGACAGTTTCATCCACATTATTGACATGTCGTTCTTCCCGATTGCAAGGTGTTTCCCCAATGTTATGAAAATTTTGAAGAGAGCATTGAACAACAAGATTATGCTTACGAGGAGCATATCCTGATAATGAACTATCAACACGAAATGTTCTTTCCATTATATCATCTATAGTACGATAATTATGAGGAATTATAAAATCATTTTCACTTAGAGTGGCTTCACTCGGATTTCTATGATATGTAGCTCTCCTATGCTCATTTATGGCATCCTTATTTTGTTGATACATTAAACGACAACTTCATTAGACCTCTCACATGATTTTGGTGACAAATTTCGTTTTCTTGTATGCTTTCTTGTGCCTTCAGATGACATGTCTACAATGAATAATAAAATATTCATTATGGAATCATAAACATGGAACATAACAAATATCTAATATAAACAAACACAAAAGAATGAAAAAGGCATAAGTTTTTTTTTTTGGAAATCGTAAAAAAACATAAAAAGTGTATATGTTATTTTTTCCAACCATATAAACTTATCAAAATGTATAAGGCTTTTTCCAAATGGCTAAAAACAAAAACGAATTTTTCAAAATGGCTGAAAACATAAATGAATTCTTCCAAATGGCTTAAACAAAAAGGTCTAAATTTACATTTATCATATTAGAATCAAAATGAAACCCATAGTATTGGCACACAATACTCTATGAATTATATGACTTGGAAGTATATCTAAAAAATTGGAACTATATACTATCAAAATATAAATGCAAATATTAAAATGTACATAAACATATAACATTGTTTGAGAATCAATGACAAAAACCAGTGCAAATAACATGTATAACATAACTCATAGCAATTATAATTATACAAAAAAAGAAAAATGTGTAACATCAAGACACATTTACACGTAATTAAGAAAACTTTAGGGGAAACAATATGAAATATTTTAAATCATAAAGATCGATACAAACATAATTTTAAAGTATTACCATAAACACCCATAATATGTATAGAGACAAGAATGGTAATATTTATAGGAACTCCTAAGAATACTAATATCCTAAGAATCCATATCCATATCCAATGGTGGAATCTCATCAACAGAATCCATACGGGGAGCAATTGTAAAAGCATTTCCATACTCAATCAAATCATTGTAATCCTCCAACGTTGGGTACGAAAACTAAGACATTTGTTCATTAGTTGAATTATCAATATCTATTGGAAAAAATATGTGAGTCATCATGTCATATAATAGAAAAGGAACTTCATTGGAGTTGCACATAAGAACCAAACCATGGATTGTTCTAAATGGAAGATAACCAGGACATTTGCTATTTATATCTACATAAATTTCTTCCAACAACTTTAATTTGAAACCCCAATCATCTTCGAAGTATTCAATTCTTCATTCAACACATGGTTGACCAAATTGGAAACGATCTAATTCTTCAATTGACCATACATAAGTGGAGCCATCATTGACAAGGTATATCAATTGATCCATGTATATTGCTAATGACATACACTGTATGTCACTGATTGTAACAAATGAAAAACCCCATTCATTTTTTATTACATCGCACCAGTAGATTATATACCCATACCGAGGATAATCTTCACACTCCTTGTCGAGATAAAGCCAAAACAATTTATTTTTATAAAACACTACATTCTTAGGGGTTGAAGTGCCACCAAATGGAATAGCAGCCCTTTGCCATACCCTATCAAGAATATTGCAAACATAAAATTTACACTGCATTATGTCATACATATGTTTTAGAACAACCTAGTCATATTTTATGTTGCTTACATTTTCCAATAATGAAAAGAATCCTTAGTCTCCAATTTGTATTGGCCCTATGTTTTTAAATAACTTTGTAAATGGATTCATTACAAATCGTTGTGTGTATGGGAGCATTCTGCTGGTAAGGATAAAACCACCATTGGTCCAACAATATACTCTACTCTGAATCTTGAATCTATGAATCACAAATGAAATTGAGATATGTATCCATTCTGATTAAGGTATTGAGTAGAAAAACAATTGTCTTCACTATTGAGAAAATAAACCAGAAATCTAAATTCATTCGTAGAGACATGCTTGCAACATAACAAGAAACAAGAGTTTTGCAAAACATTCTTCTATTTCTTACAAACAGTGCTAAGCATTATGACAACCAATAAAGGGAGTCAGAGGAAGACAATTGCAAAAATTTCGAATGGAAGACAAATCCAAATAGTTGGATCCATGATCAAACAATGAAATCACCTAACAATAAAAAAAACAGATTTGATAACAACAAAACAATTTAACGTTGAATAAAATTAAAAGTAACATACATACAGAGAAAAATGTCACATATACACATTGTATAAAATCAAATGAGAGATCATAACATTATTACAACACCGAACACAATTCCACAATGTTCTAAACCCAATCTCTATAATCCAAGACTACTAATGTTATTAAACCTATAATTATGTTTATATTAAGTTCTATGTTTAATATTGATGCTATAATGTTTTTACAAATATTTTTGTAATATCAAATAAGAACAACTCATTAGGTAGGTTGCCATCAAGGACAACACCTAATTCATAATACCAACAAAAAATTGCCTAAAAAACACCATGTTATCTTTTTTTGGACTACACAATTTTCCATTTTGTTAAGGATAAAAAATGTTAATGGTTGTGTAAGAGTCAAATTTTAACTAATAAAAAATAGTTGGGGAACAACTTGGTTTTTTTTCTTGAGATTCAAGATCACATGGCTACTTGTTTTGTATATTAATGAATTTATTTTAGTTAAATGTTTTAATTATGTATGTAATGTGATTCATAATTAACTATTGTCAATTGTGATTAAATGTAATAACCACCTAAATAAAGTGTAATAACCACCTAAATAATTTTTAATTAAATTTTGACAAATTTTAACTCAATCATAATGAATCCAAAAATATAAGATAAAAATTATAATATTAAATTTCTACAACAAACACATTTTTATATATTATTTTTTTCATATTTAAAATTAATTTAAAATTGTTTTATTTGTCTATTAATAAAACAATAAATTCTTAATATCATAAGATAATCTTAAGATAATCTTTATAATGTACTGCATTAATCCCACAAATATCATAACCCTATAATGTACTATATCCCACCATACATAACATAATCCTTATAATGTACTATATCCCACCATACCACAATTTGCCGTTGTTATCCCCTCACAGAGCTTTTAAGAGGAACACGTGACCATCCATAAATTTCGAAATTACTTACTCATCCGAGTACCCCAGTTACTTATGGTCACGAGTTCGATCCTGACAGGATGATCCTGCACATCTACAGCGGCAGTAGTTGAGTCATGTGGTTGCGGCTTCTTTAATTCAAAGAACATTCAGCGCTGAGAACATATATGCCATGTAAAGAACTTTGGACGCCTCGGCATTCACGCGTTTGGAATCTGGGTCGAGGAGATTCGGATTACCGTGTGAAAATATACACTAAGCCCGACATAATTACAACGCCAGCGGTAAATCCGTGGAGTGCAAGTTCCAGAGTTGATGCACGGTAATGGGTCAAGCTTCAATGAAGAATCAATGTGAATGGTAATTCTGGTAAAATATGTGCGTAGTTTAAACGGGTCAAAATCAGGTTACAATTTTGATTTAAAAATATTAGAATTTATTTATTTATTGATTTTTATATATTTTGAAAATATTGGTTGGAAATTTTAAAAAATCTAAGTTATAGCAGTTAAGATTCAAGATTGGGTGTCAGTTAGTTATTTTTTTTGATGATGTTTAATTTATTTTTATCATTAAAAAATGATTTAAATATTTATAATTTAAAAAATATTAGAAGTTTGATATATTTTGAAAAAGATTAATTAAAATTTTAAAATATCCAAATTATAGTTGTCAAAAATTCATGATATTTGATGCCTCAAATGTTTTTAATGATGTTAAATCCATTTTCATCAACATTTTTATAATCAATTTTATTAAAGATTTTTTAACTAAATTTAACTAAAATTTATATTCTTAATAAAACCAAGACCACCTTATACCAATAATTTACACAACATGAAGGTTGAATGTTATATAATCGGTCAAACAACACCACCTTATATATATAATTACACAACATGAAGGTTGAATGTTATGTAATCTGTCAATTAACAATGGCTTAAAGTTCAATTACTAAATAAATTTAATAATATCTTCCATAAATATTTTAATAACCTTTTTTCCGTTCCTGACTACCATGCATCACCAATGTACGTCGGATTCTATAACATGCTTAAACCGAAAGCCATTCCATGTGAAGAAGATGCATTAAATTTTTCATTATTCTTAATTGATATTTACCAAATGTGAATCCAGAGGTTTCCTATAACATCATAGCCAATTTCCACACTCATGATTTACTTATAGCCAATTTCCACACTCATGATTTACGTGGGTCTCTCAGCCCACTGCGCAATCAATCATTTTAACATAGAATTGACCTCCCATTCCACAATCAATCATCTCAATATAGGATTTTTAAACCTAGAATTGACCTATAAAATAGAAGTTCATTATAATATTATTATTTCACTATAAATTAAATAAAGTATAGTGAAATATTAATATAGATTTCGATTCTTCGTGAAAATTGGGCGCTATACTTATTTCCGCGAAACAAAAGGTATCAAAAAGAAATTGTTTTGTGTCGCCGTTCGCCTTCCAGGAACTTGGAAGCGCTTCCGATCATTACTGGCTCACATTTACTGCGCGACACGTTTCCCATTACGCTTCAGGAAGAGTTCCTCAAAATAAAATCCCTCAGCCCTTTAACGGCCACCCTTGTCATTTCAGAACATCAGGGACTTGCTAACATCGCGAGCGCGTTTCCAGGGCTGCGATTACTTTCTTGAGGCCTCTTTGACAGTGGCGCTTGCAGAAAGTGAAGGGATTTGTCGACAAGGTTTCCAGTATTACGACTTCCCGGCAGCTGTCAAAGATGTCACAGGTAGGCTAGCAATTATTCATGTCTCATTTTATCTTGTAGGAAGTTATTTGACCTGTATTATGCCTGTGATTTTGCAGAAAATGGTGTTGAAAGTGGAGCTAAACTGCGAAAAATGCAAACGGAGAGCCATGAAGACAGTTGCAGGGATTCAAGGTGAAGTCCCCGTTTATTTATTATGTACTGGAGTTAGGTTTCCGGGCTTTAGGGTTGCAATAATTTGTGCTAAATCCCAGCAGGTCCGTGGATCTCCATCGCAGGTGTGGTCTCTGTGGCGGTTGACGACACGGCCAAGAAGATGACTGTAATTGGGGACGCAGATCCGGTGTGCGTGACAGCTAGTCTCAGAAAAATCGGATTCGCTGAATTGGTCAGCGTCGGACCTTCTAAAGAAGCCGAGAAGAAGCCTGATGACAAAAAGCAGCCCGAGAAAAAGCCCGATGACAAAAAGCCGCCCGAGAAAAAGCAGGAGGCGTCACAACCGATTCCGACAAGCTGCCATCACTGCTGCCACGACACTTACTACTTCAGCGACGAGAACCCCAACGCCTGCCGCATCGTCTGAATTTCTTGATTCATCTTTTTAGTCAATAATTGTCTTCTGTGACTTAGTAGTATTCATCTGATCTGCATGTGTAAATCGCTTTGAATTTGCCTTGACTTTGTTTGGATAGCTCTCACCAAGGTTTCCCGCAATCTCCGCAAGAACCAGGAATGATTTAGTAAGTTCTGTCATTTCTATTTTGGAGAAAAATGAATCAGATCAAGGATATATGCATATGGAATTGTAGCCTCCTCGGATGCAGATTCAGCTCTCTTTGCACGCATAAATTAAAATCTTGGATTTTATTTGTTTGGGATGAAGATAACTTTTGTTTGATTAATTAAAATGTTGTATGAAGCTTAATTTTTCGGGTTTATTTTTCAGAGGGAAAAAATGTGTTTTTTCATTTATAATATAATAACAATACATATTCTGAGATATAGCTCATAGATTCATTATATCTCAATTGTAATTTAAACATGTTTGCTCCAGATTCTGTGCCTTTTTTGTATTTCCCCGTCTATACATATGTTGTTAAAGCTTTATTCTAAGAGCATTAACTGTCGCTATCCCTTAGAACTCTATACATCCAATATGAATCCTTAGAACTCTATACATCCAATATGAAACAACATAGGTGTTACAGCTATACCCACCATCTGTTTGACTTGTGGATTCTATCAAATTCAAAAGCTTTCATCAAAATAAATTTCTGGCAGAGAATTGGATATTCTTTCCATGTAAAATTTATGCATCTAACATTTGAAAGAACATCTTTAAAATAGCTAGTAAATAAGAATTTATCTGGGTTTTTAAATACCCCTTTTAGAAAGGAGATCAACAATTTGATTTTGTTCTCTGTATATGCACTGAAATGAGATGTTTTAGAAAGTCCTTAATAGTGTCTTTATGCGCCATATCCAGATGGATAAGATAGGTGGATTGAAATAGGAAAATTCTTTAACTCAGTTAATGATGCTCTTCGCATCACCATGGACATGTGAATCCTCCCACCCTAAGTATTTAGCAAATATCCCAAAGTGTTATAACTTATGCCCTGTTGTTTTGTTTGTGCTATGTCTACCCTCCTACCATAAATGATAATATCTGCCAGGTTCTAAAACAATAAAGGCATCCTGTGTGTGTTTTGTATTTGAGATTACTATTTATAAACATAGAATCCATTTTACATAGAAATTTGGGAGAAATTTGTAAAAGTTTGTAAAATGTAGGAGAAATAATTTATCATTGTTAATAATAATAAAAATAATTGTAATAATAATAATATGATTTGATTACTAAAATCTATAAAATATGTATATTTTATTCTAAATAATTTTTAAATTTATGATTTAAAAAAAAAAAAATATGATGTAATTTTCACTGAAAACTCCTCTCATAAAACTGATATGTATCACAAAAACTTCATTTCAACCAAAAAAAACAAAAACAAGTGTAATATGTATCACAAAAACTTCATTTCAACCCAAAAAAAAACAAAAACAAGTACTCTTTGATCATTAAAATTCATACTCATACCAATAGTCAATGTCAAAAAATTTAATAATTGTTTTTTAGATATACTCTGATTTGAATTGTTTTTTCGTTTTTTTGGTATGAACTTAAAAGAATAGACCAAAGCTGAATTATATCATCTGATGTATTATGAGGAAAATATTTTCAATATACCCTCGATAAAAGTCAAAATCTACCATTTCAATATTGTTAATAATTATTTTGAGGATTCTTTGGGCAAAAAATTGTCGCACCACTTTTAAAGAATCATTAAATAATTTCTTTTATTTTAATAGCATTCAATTATGTTATGCAGTTGCTCTGGGAGACGGGACCTGACAATTTTTTTTTGGGTGGGGAGGGATCATGGTCAAATTCAGATATGGTACATGATTGATTCGTCCTGTGGACATGACTAAATAAATTTTACTTTTAATTTTTAATTCGTTGTCACGATTTTTCTTACTAATTTAATAAAATAAAGGGCTCCATCCCTTTGATTTGTTTTCTTCGAATTCTTAGGTTTTGTATGGATTGGTGATTAACTTTCCGAGCTTTAAAAATGATATTTTATAACTTCCAAATATCATAAAATCAATCATTATCAAATCAAATCATGTACAAGCATGTTGTTGCAAAATTATACAATTATTTTGAGTAATGGTTGGAATCGGTTAAGTGGTTTAATAATCAAGAATGTGTAATGTTTTAAGTAGAAAAGTCACACACATTTACATTAATTTTCATGGGGTTTAATGATTACGAATGTGTTCCCATACATATATATATGAGTTTAATAATTAAAACTAACATATTAATATTAATAAATGGTTACAAAGTGTGGGTTTAAATCAATTTAGTTAAATTAAATGATGATAATCCAAATACTTAATAAAATCTAAAATTAATTAGGGTTAGTGTTTATATCTTTAAAAATAATTAACTAATAATTAAAATTTAAAATCCATTAAATTGAAATATGATTGAGGACCGACTTCTTTGTCTTCTCACGAAATTTTGTGTACAGGAGGCATTATTATTATTTTTGTGAAACCTCTGTCAATCTCGAAGCGAGCGGGAGGAGGCGATCGTTGAAAGTTTATAGAGGGTGGTGTGGTTTTCTACCAAGTGGTATGGGCATGGTATCGTTTTATAGATAGCAGCTCGAGTTTTGGGCACATGATTAGACATTGTAGAGGACACCTTGTCTCGGAAAGGTGTTGACTTCATTACCGACATCCTCTCCCCAGCTTCCGAGGCAGTAACTTATGTAATTTCCTTGGTAGTGTGTTGTCTTTGGTTTTTTTTAGCAGGAGAGGATTTGGGGCTCTAGTCCCGAAACTCATTTGAAGGTCCTCTTGTTGGTGGGTGGGTTCTCCTCTACATCGGGGCAGAATTTGGTTCGCCGCCTCAATAGTTCTTTCTTGGGGTTCTGTAAGGTTAAGCGGCGTCTGTGGCATGAGTGTGTTGGAGTTCGGGTGGTATGGTCAGTGGTCGTATTACAAATGGTCGGGGACGACGAATTGTGAGTCCAACTCCCTGTTGTCGGCTGGAAATTGTGGTTCCTTGCTCTTCTCCTCGGTTGGTTGTCTATGATCCTGCCAACGTGGGTGGGGCAATTCTCTGCAATTGAAATTGTAGTTGGTGTAGTATTTTGCTGGTTAGCTTTGTTCCTTCACGGTGGTGTCGGTTCTATCGTAATGCCCTTGGTACCTCACATTGCCCATTCTTCTTCCTAATCGACGCACAAGTCGGATGGTCAGGGGGGCTGGGAGTCTCCCTTGTAGGTGGAAGTGGCAACCACTAGCTCTACTTGGGGCGGTAGAAATGCTGGTAGTTTGGGTTAGGCGGTTTGGGGGCTCACAGTGGTGGTGGTCGTGGTGGCTCAACGCCATGCCGTGGGGGTTGCACCTCGTAGACTCAGTACTGGGGTGGAGGGATGTGGCATAGAGGCACGGGTAGACGGGGGGAGATGATTTGTTCAGGGCACAAACAGAGACAAGAACATCAATGTTGTTTGGAAAACTGTTGAAATTTGATTCAGTCAATACTGGAATGCCTAGAAACCTCGTGACGGGTGCGGAAGGAGGAGCATACAAAGCTTATTTCCACATTTAACAAAATGCATTACTTCTAGTGCCATGTCCGAGAGTGCGTAGTAGTGGTCTAGCGAGGCCAGAATCCATTATCCGAGAAGGTGGAGAAGTTGGATTCATGGATGGCCGACTTCGAAGAACACGTCGAGTATTCCTTCCATCCTCTTCCTCCTCCTTCCACCACTTCGGATGACTAGTATGGTTATAGGTGTTTTACTTGTTTTATGTGTCTACTAGTATTTTTGGTCCAAGTATTTTACTTGTTTTATGTGTCTACTTGTATTTTTGGCCACCTAAATTGTAGATTATATTTCGAATTGTATATTTATTTTATAGTCATATACTAATCGTGATAGTCAAAGAAAAAAACAAACAAACAAAACAAATGAAGATAAAGTTACCTGCATTTTGCTACTAATCCACTCACATGGGCATTAAATTTAAACTTAGACAATCCACACATTTGGCATTAAAGGCAACCTTGGTAATCTGCACACTAGTAAACAAATCGGAACACCTTGTTAAGTCGAAACAATGGAAACGATTCAAATAATGTACATGAAATTGAACACGTGGTGATTGTAATTTGATATTACATATAGGCCATGATTTTTATTTATTTTGATCTTTATTTATGTTCTAAATCTAGTTGGGAAATGTTTAATTATAGTGTTGTATTTTTTAATTGAACTGGTGATAAGTTGTAGAATAATTTCAGATAAATGTGAAAATATAAAATATGGATTTAGAGAAAAAGAAATTATTAATAAAATTTCTATTCATTAATATAAAAGAGATGATGAAAATAAATCGTTATCTTTAATATTAAACCATAAAATATATTTTTTAATTAAAAAAATATTAATTTACAAACAATTAGTAGAGGTTTCTAATAGCTGTAATAGAGGACTCCTATCAATGTAAATATAATTTACCAGCAAAAGATCATAATGTAAAATATTTAAAATTTAGCTTGACGCATAAGTATTTTTTCTGATAAGTTTATCACGTTTTGAGATTGAATCTTATGTTCTTTTGTTTGGAGGTTAACAATAGAGTTGCCTGTTTTATCAATTAAACACATCCATATGTTGGTTGTCATCAAACTCTAAGGTAGCTACCAGCCTTAGTGGGACTAGCAGCTTTGTATAGACACTAGTTTTCCCGATAACAAAATGGCGACTCCAGTGGGGAGTGAATAGATTGTTTGTTTATCTGCATTTGTTTACTTTATAAACTTACAGACGGAGCCTAAAGTTAAGCCAGCTAGCCTTCGAACTGCATTTGCTATGTAAGTGCAAAGTAGATCAATGCTGCTTCAGTCTATCTCCGGGTTTTGTTTATGAACTGAAAAATTGATTTACAAGCTCTCTAATTGCCCTTGTGGTGGCTCTAGTAACCTCTTTAGATCTACCCCTATGATTGATTTACTGATTACCACTTGCTTGGCCTAAATCCCTGAACTGAGCTACAAACTGTGACCCGGAACCCAGTTAAAGTCTCGTCCCTGGTCCAGCGCACTATCTCTTCTGTGAATTCTAGATGCATCACACTTCCCGAGTGTAGTAGGTGCGCTGCATCTCTAGTTCACTGTGTTACAGGTGCGCTGATCAGACAAGGCCTTTCCTGCTCCTAGATTTGGTTTCTGTGTTCACTCTTTTCAGCTCTATTCAAGAGTTTTGCTGCCTGTAGTCAGTACACCTCTGTTGAAACCCCCTTCCTTGCCATTATTCCGCCTCCATTGTGCAAAGGACTGTAAATGTTTTTATGTATTTTGAGCCATTTTCAGTTCTCTTTTACAAAGAAGTAGCGTAATCATACTGTCGTTTCTTGATTTGAAAGTGTCGCAAGTGTCGTTTTCAGTCATAGAAGAGAATCTGATTATTCTTGATAGTCGATTACACTGTTACTCTTGTATTTGATTTGAATTAGTAGTTTTTCAAGTGTCAAAAGCAAGTTTTCATTTCCAAATCGCAAAGTGTCGTCATTGTCCTCGTTTTGTCCTGAAAAGAAACTTGTTAGTAACGTCGCTTTGAAAAATAATTCAGATTTGCGCTTGGCTTTCTTTTTATCATTCACACATTAAGAAGGCTGAAAACAAATACATGCACGTGCATTTGCATTTAGAGTGTTTGTTGGTTTGATTTAGGACAGTGAATATAGTGTGTGCTCTCTGCTCTATGTTGAAATAACGCCATCTCTCTTTCCTTAGTAGCTAGGATTTTCATTGCAAAAAGAAGATTAAACGACTATTTATCATCTTAGATTGCATTTTATGAATTGTACATCTACATCACGCGGTGAACCTGAAAGGCAAATTTCTTAAGCAAGATCAACTGTAAAATAAATTTAATGAATCTAAAAACGCTTTGGAACCTAATGCACAACATCTAGAAGTCTAGGCTAGAGACGTATTCCGGCATCGTAAAGCCTGGTAACTATTGTTTTCATTGTTGGTTGGGTGATTCCTCCACTTTGAGACGATAAGTGTCAGTACAGACTTGTGCTCCCACGTACCGTCGAGTATATATTGGGAGACCACAATAGGCTTTATCCTTTATCCATAGGAAGCCGTGTCTGCCGCCCTATCGATCGCAATGCACTGAACACAGCATTCGGGAAGATTGACTGCCGTACTGTAAAAAGTATTCTGCATTTTTGTGATTGGTTTGGCAATCCCTCTGTCTAGATTTCCAGAGCAGTCTCTTTCGTTCCTTTTCAGACTCCTTAAAGGAAAAGGTCCATCTGAGCACTTGTCACTTCAGGCTCATTAAAAATCGAAGGCGACTAGAGTCATCTTTTGTTTTTTCTCGACTCTTAAAAATTGAAAAAACAAGTTGTGTCAAAGCGTCTAAAATTTATTTTAAACGGAATAAATATCACCTTTCCTACGTTGGTCTTAGGTTGAGAAAAATGGAGTCCACCAACCAAGGAATTCCCCTTGGAGGAAATCCTAGTCCCTTCTCCTCTTGGGGAGATGTTGGTGTGCCCCATATTGCCACACTGTCACTTCCAGGACTGACAATCGGCTTGCCCGTATGGCTCTTCTCAACCTCTGTCGTTCAGAACACCGTGATTCCTGAACAATCAAGTCAGCAACTAAACGATACCAGAGTTACCCCCCAACCTTCTACTTCGTCCAATTCTTCCTCTCCTCCTTCCTCTTCGCTTGATGAAGCTGGTAAAGCCAAAAATCAAGTAACTGAGAAGAAGAAGGAGAAGAAGAAGAAAGAGAAGAAGAAGAAGGAGCCAAAGGTGAAAAGGGGCGACTAGGCATCGTCTAGCGAAAATCCACACACTGCACCATCCAGGCCTAAATCGCCATGTGTCATTTGCAAAGGAGATCACTATCATCGAGATTGTCCTTGCATCCCTTGGATCTTAAGGGACTGGTCTCCTCATTTGCACAATCCGGTGTCGTCAACCTTTGATGATCATGTTGAAGGTACACCGTCAACTAGTGAAAGTGAAGCCCCTGGACAAAAAGGAAGATGTAAATTTCCTTGTAAATTGTGTGAAGGCGATCACGCCGTCCACCGTTGTCCCTTCTTAGATGAGGCTAAAAGAGTTTTGGACGACCATCCGATTTCACTGTTACGACTTCCTCCTGGATATAAGAAGCTCTTGCCAAGTCCGTCACTAGTTGAAAATCTGGCTGACACGCCCTTGTGGTCAGCCGAAGCGTCTATCATTGAAGATAAACCATCTGAATCCACACCAGAAGAAAGTCAAAAGGTCGAGACGGCAGTTGACCCAGTCTTGCCTTCAGAGGATCCATCTTCAGATGATACAGTCACCGAAGAGAACAAGGATGACGCCGTCCAAATTCTTTTCGTAAGCACAGACTCCGATGAACATGGGGGCAATCTACCCGTTCCTTTATCGTAGGAAGGAAGTTCGTCAAAGTCGTATCCAGCCGTCTATTCGGTCCCACCTCCAACCAACCTAGTTTTTTCCTTCGATTGGAATCTACTAGGCAGACCCCGCTTACCGGCTAGTGTACCATTTCGAATCATTGCTCAAATATATAGAATGGTCATGGCCGGTACCATCATAGATGAAGGGGCTTCTGTGAGTATCCTTTCCTCAACTGCTTGGAAAGCGCTTGGTTCGCCATTGCTTTTGCTTGAGATGAGAAATCTAACAGGCTTTGACAAAGGAACCAGTCGACTGTTAGGGATCCTTCCCAATGTGCCGATAACGTTGAGAAGGAAAATCGTTCACATGAACGTGATGGTAGTCTAAGGACCCTTGGATTATAATCTACTCCTTGGACGAGACTATATTTATTGCATGGGAGCCATTGTCTCCTCACTCTTTAGAGTAATGTGTTTTCCACATGAAGGAAGAGTGGTCAAGCTCGTAGACCAGCTTTCATTCCCCTATTCACACATAGAAAATAGTCATATACCAACCCTGAACGGTCTTTTCACGCAAGGAATGTCTCATCAATCCCCAGACCGTCCTCCTGACGAGCGCCAGTGATTCGGAGGATATGACTGAAACCCAAGGGGCATGCACCCTGGCCTGTTTCGACAGGAAAACCTTGGGTATAGGGTAGGTTTCCGTAGAGGATATATGACTGGCTGACACACCCGTCCATTTTGGAAAATGGGATTAGATCGGAATAAGATACTTCTGTTAAGGTAGGCCTTTCCTAATAGAACAAATGTTTTGTCTGCAAATTGAGGGGTAACCTGGAAAAGGTAGGTCTTTCCCGATAAAACAAATGTTTTGTCTGCAAATTGAGGGGTAACCTGGAAACTCTACTTCGCTATACCTGGGGGCATGCAAACCTTTTGGCATGCAAGCAAAGAGCGACCATTTATTTTTTTAAATTTATAGGTCCTCTAACCCTTTAAACTCGTAGGATTGGTCGTTTCCTAACTTGCATAAAGAAAGGATGCAGGGCAAAGCTTTGAAAAAATTCCGTTTAAATATGAGACATCCTTATTATACGAATGGATTAATCGAGCAGTTTTAACGTGGAATTCAAGCTCGTTAAAAAATAAACATAAGCAATGAGCAAATGTTCCCCCAGAGTTTAAGCTCATTAAAAAATGAACCATTCTCTGGTAAATAACCATTGTGAATGTATTACCATCAGCCTTTGAAGCCTTGGTCGTGTTCTCATCATCACCTCCACTTTGTTTTGGCCGATCATTCACCTCCATTTGATTGTTTACCCTTTTGAGGAACAGTTGCGAAGAGTGATCCTGTTAGCCATCCTTGTGACACTGCCGTGATTGGAAAATTCCAAACCTTACCTGGAATCAGCTGCTACCCATATTTATCACTCGTTCCTCAAAAAACGAGTCTCCTTTAAGCTCTTTTCAACTGACTCGTAAAATATGAAAAGATTGCCGAGCCATTGGCCTCTCCATCTCGTTAAAGGGACCGGAAGTGCTATCCCTCCTTTAGATTTTAATCTTTTTGGACTTGAGGGATTATTACACAAAAATATCGAGCGCTTGTTTTGTTCGGCTCATTAAAAGTACCAAAAATTCATCCCTTTTGTATTGTTTTATACCTTTTCGGACTCAAGGGATTAGATGACGAAAAAATATTATTGGAGTTTTCTTTACGTCCCTTTTTCAGACTCTCTAAAATTGAAAAGGACCGAGTTATCCTTGTCGTTAAACTCGTTAAAACCGAATAGCGACAAACTTGTCCATACAGACAAGAACGAGTTTCACTATCGCTAGGCTCATTAAAACATAGTGATGGGTTTGCCCGAAGGGCAAATTATAGAACAAGCATATGTTATCCTCCTCAAGCTTGACAAAAATAAAGAGGTACTAGTCAGCAATGACTGGGGAAAAATTGGGAAGAAAACTTGAAGAAAATTTATCGGTAGCAAGTCACTCTTGAACATGACACTTTCACTCCGCATCCGAGTTGGGTTGGGTTGTTCCATTCACTAGTCACATCACCATGGTTTCGTCACACCATCCATATTTGGGGTTAATGCTACCAATCCATCATGTCAGTGTCGCCAATATGTTCAAGAGAAGTCGCTTAGAGAATTCACCTGTGTCTCACCCACTGCAATACATTCACGCTCCATTCTTTCATGACCGCCACCCTGAACCTTATATCACCAGATCGTTTTCACCTCCATTAAAATCACTTGCTCCATTAAGTGTCATTGATGTGGGATTCACTAAGGCCCTCCTATGACGGATCGCTTCTTGTCGACATCAGCTCATTATCCAAGAAGTTGATCTAGGAAAAACCCTTTCAGTACTTTGAAGCTTGCGTGCCTTAATGGCAAGTTTCTCACTTCCGGCGACAGGTTTACATCAATGGCCTTCGACCAAAAGATTTTGCGTGGTGTTCAACACCAAGTCCCTTATTCACACCACGTGAATTGTACTGTAGTACCTTGAGGGTCATCATCATTATTGGTGATTCCTCTCGCGCCTGTTAACAACTTACATCATTGGCTGGTAATCAGGCGATGTATTTCAATGTTCAACTCCAGAACATCTCTCACATGGATCGACTTGTACTTCGAGTGAAGATCAAACGAGATTGAAGACCCCGGATCTATTTTCATCCATCCGGGCTGCGATATATATTCAGGAAAATAAAGACATCAAATGTACATCATTACTGTACAGATAATCATCCAACCTAAGGGATGATGGCTATACCAGAATCATCAGTCTACACTCAGACGATTGTCTGTCTTATGTACATGAAAATGAATTTATAAAGCTGAGCATGGGAATGCCCGCCTCAGCTAGATCATGAAAATATTATCAAGATAATGTATTGTATTGTATCTTATTACAGGTCGCCTTCAAGCTTGAAAGAACTTCAGATCCTCATGATAAAGCATTTCACCCGACATCAACAGATTAACAACCTCATGCTTTATGGGGCAATTGTTATAGACATTTTTGGGCACTGCAACCCCAATCATAAATGTCCATAAACCAAGGGCTCTTAAGTTCCTAAAAGTGTTGTTCCAACCTCTAAAAGAACAAGGTCAACTGATTACATCTTCTCCCAGATGTTCTCCACGAAAAACTGCTCAGAACTGGTCAAAACTGGACCATCTCACCTGCTCCATGGTCAAAGTGCGCTGCATCCCACCTAAGTACACACAGTAGGTGTGGTGCATCTTGAAAAGCCCTTCTGTGGGGTACGATGGGCGAGACTGGACAAATGGCAGGGTCAATCTGCAAGGTGGAGGATCATGGAATCTTCTAGAAACTTCTCCTGTGACACTTGCCTCTCTGCATTTGCCCAGGGATGAGTAAGAGATCATCAATCTCCAAGTGGAATCAAGAACTATCAGAGAGAGGACACTAATCAACTCTCAAAAGCTGACTCACCTTCCTTGCAAACATATATATATGGATCCCTCATCCCAGAGATCCAGAGGCTGGAATTTTGTATCTTGTAAGGAAGTGCTACTGGTTTCTTGGTGCAATATCCTAGTGTTGGGTGATCTAAGCTTTTCATGAGGTGAAGAAGGGCTTTCTTGCTGAGAGGATGATGCTGGGCCAGAAAATTTGGTTGTAATCCTCTTTGCTCTTTCTTGATTATCAATAAAGCTATTCAAGTTTTCCTCCACATTCTTGTATGATTGATGTTATGTGCATTTGTGTGGTCAATATATATCTGGTCCTATATTGTTTATGATAATAGATCTATGTTCTTGGATAGTGTTATGCTACTTTGATTCTACAGGTGCTCTGTGAAGCTGGGTAGACAAGGAAGCAAGTAGCAAAGATCCATCAGAAGGGAGAGGAATCAAACAAGGAACCAAGCGCAAGACAGAGGTTGGTCTCCTTATTCCCCTCTTATATATTTCTCATAAAGGAAAACAAAAGTAGTTTTAGTTTGTTTGTTTCTAAGGTAGCTACCAGCCTTAGTGGGACTAGCGGCTCTGTATAGACACTAGTTTTCCCAATAACAATGTGACCCCATGACAGAATTGTTGATCTAAGAATCATGAGCTAACCTAAAATTCAACACTCCATTTTTTTTATCATCAACAAAGTATAGATAATAATATCCAATCAAGATGAATTCATCCACCTTGATATAATTTAGTCCAAAATATTGAGACCCCTTTAAGAATTTCAAAACGTTTTTTACAACAAACCAATGTAATTTATAATGAGTTTTCATAAACCGAGAAATTATCCTAACAACAAATGAAATGTATAATTTGGTGGTGCTAAGGAAGATAAGACTTCTAACAAGTTGTATGTACTTGGTTACATCCTTAAATTTATTCCGTTTTTTTGATGTGAACTTTAAATTATTTCCATTAGAGTAGAATGAGGGTTACATTCAACCATGCCAAAGCTATAAAATAATTCTCCAATGCACTTATTTTAGGAGATGAATATGTACTTTGGATATTGGGTCACTTCAATGCCCAAGTGGTAGTGAAGATGTTCCAAACCTAGAAATTATCCCAACAAATGAAATGTATAATTTGGTGGTGCTAAGGAAGATAAGACTTCTAACAAGTTGTATGTACTTGGTTACATCCTTAAATTCATTTCCTTTTTTTGACATGAACTTTAAATTATTTTCGTTAGAGTAGAATGAGGTTTACATTCAACCATGCCAAAGCATACACAACAAGATACGCAACAATTTTGACAACTTTCTTGTCAAACATAGTTGCATCATCAAGATTAAAGTGTTTGAAATTCAATTTTAGAAGATGTTCAATTAACTTTTCATACCATGCTTGTGGTTCTTATTTTATGCCATATAAGGATTTAATGAGTTTTCACACTTTTTATTCTCTTTCCTTCATAAAAAATCCTTTTGGTTGATACATGATGACATTATATTTCAAGTCTCTGTCTAAGAAAGTATCGTTTGCATCCATTTGATGGGATTCCCATCTATTTTGTGTTTCCAAGGAAAAGAGAGTGTACATGGTGGCTCATTTTGTTGTGGATGAAAAATTCTCTTCATAATCAATGCTTTCTTTCTATGCAAATCAATTTTCAATGAGCCTTACTTTGCACTTTTTAACTGAGTCATCTAATTTGTACTTGTTTTTGTAGACCCACTCATAGCCAGTTGGTTTGGTTTCAAATGGAGGGTCCATCAACTTCCAAGTTCCATTCTTGATGATATCTAACATCACCTAAAGTGTCATGTTGACCATGATAGGGATATCCTTCTCAATATTCATGTTTATACATGTTATATGTTAGTATTTCTATCTCATGGTTTTGAACCAAAACCTTTACAATGAAATGACATTAGCAACCCCTCTTTTTCACAAATGAGGGTCTCCATTTCATTTTTTTTCTCCTCTTCTGTCCTCTAGGTTGTATGAGGAAGCATAACTACATAAAAAATATTAAAATGTCAATACATATGACCAATGAAAAAATCCTATTAATACCAATGAAAGAACATCAAGTTTTTGAGTTCATTTTTTCTCCTCTAATAAATTCAGGAAGTTTATGTAAAGGAATATATATATATATATATATATATATATATATATTTATATATATATATATATATATATATATATATAATCATTTCGATGAATATTCATGTTCATTCCATATACTTCAGACCAAACTAAATATTTACTAGAAAATAGGTTCTTGTCTTTAAGGTTTTGCACGATAGGTTACTAGAAAATAGGTTTTGCTCATGATAGTTTGCCATTTGCCTTGATTTTCCATTTTATATCAATGCCTACAAACAATGTGGGAACACATTAGCAAGAGATCCATCCACATTTGAAAAAGAACAATATCATCATTTTACTATTTTTAAATGTTGCAAAATTTCTATTGCTTAATTTTGAGTTGAGTGGTGTTTGGGAAGATTTCTTATTTATAGTGAAGTACTCGGTTTAAAGAGAGTTTGCATGCATGTGTTTAAGCCTAATATATCTAATATAGACTAGGAAGGGGTTCCTTGCTTGAGGGCCTTTTGCTATTTTAACACACCTTATCCTTTGTTATTTTAGTCGCTAGGCATCATACTATTTTAGAGAAAATAAACCTTTATTCCCACACCTTGCATGTGATCCTCTTCTTGGAAACTCCTCATGATGCAATTCAACCTAGCCATATATGCAAGGTTTCTTTTCTTCGTGAAGTTGAATTAGACCTACATTCATCCACACATGCTAATTATTACAATGAGAAAGGCAAAGATTGAGAGGTGATGTAATTAAAAGGGATTATTATTGGCAACTTTCGTGTTTCAACCATGAAAACAGTGAACAATCTTGGAGAGGGTGTGCTCAAGGAGGATCATTCTAGGCAATGTTTGTATTTCATCCATACAAAAAACAATCAATAGATATATATGGTTACTAAAGGAAAACAACAAGTTATTACAAAGGGGGCACCATATTGAACTATTTCCAGTAGGTTGGAACTTCATAATAAGAAAAAAATAGATATTGTGGAGAAGTAGTGCCATAGTGTTGTGTTGACTTGTTGCTCATACATTTAATGCATTATCATGAGTATTACGTGCTAAAATAACACATATTTTAGAAGACATGCGCCTCACTAAAGATACTTTCAACATATTTGTCAATTAAAGGAAAAACATTAGCTACAAAGTGTTTTGAGCAAGTGTGTACTTTCAACAAACCTAGTTTTGAAAGAGAGAAAATTCACTGGAGAGGAATTGTGACATCCAAAATGATCTAGCACATAGGCCTTTAACCATAATTTGATCCTCTTCTCTTTCTTCAACTACATTCTCTCTCCTCCTATTCTGTTCTATAAAGGAGAGGTGTAAGTCCTCATTCTAGAGGGTGGATTTACTTATATAGGTGTCAAGAGCTTCTCATCATCTACCCTCATCCATTTCAGACTTGATAACACTTCCACTACTGCATGTAAGAGCTTGATAGGGTAGCCCATGGTATAATGTCTCTATGGTTTACTTTCTAACACTTCATTCACATATAAAATGGATTCTAATATGCTTATTTTATATCTCTTCGAGTTCATGCAGTTGTTTTGTATATGTTATCATGCTACAAGGATTGTGTTGTCATTACAATGCACTTATTTAAATTTTACTTTCATATATGGTGCATATTCTTCGTTACTTTTCCATCTAATCAATATAGGAAATTTAATTAAGAAACTCATCATGACCCTCTATAATTTAATTTATATTTTAATCTCTTTCCTCTTTAGAGCACTCAAGGGTAGCATTATCTGTTGAATTATTTTAGTTACAAATAGGTCAAATGAGGAGCAGGAGGTTGACTGGTCGACTCTTCCGACAAAAGCATTTTTTCATTGTTTTCCCTCTTGAATTATAGGGACAGGTCCAACCTCACCTCCTATTGCAGGGGTTTTTATAGGGCTAGCCTCGCCTCCTTTTGCAAGGGTTTTGATAGGGCTAGCCTCTCCTCCATTTGTAGCGGCTTTTTGGCTCTTCATCATGCATATGGACTCTACCACTACATCTAACAAATTGCGGAGCGTAAGCTTCTAGGGAGATAGTGCTAGGAATGTGGTCATAAACCTGGAGGCATAGGAACTCCAGGAGATGAATGCGATGAATGCGGGGCATCACTTTCCATCTAGCAACTTGCCTCTAGTGGTTTAAGAGCCTACAGCTAGGGCCAGATTTATGCGATAAAATCACGAGTGATGTGATATGATGTTGTGGCCCTCTATTTCCCAAGGCTTAAGCAGCTCTAGATGTTAGGGTTGGGGGATGTGAACAGGGTTGCTATCAGGGAACTTGTCAAGCATTGTCGCAATATTTTAGAGCTTAGATCCTTCGATTGGATGAATGCTGATGAGACGACGCTAGAAAATGCAATGTCTCTTCGGTTTTGTCTGTGGCAGGTTCTCGGAACATCAAGTGGACAATGGATTCGCAACTCTGGGTTAGTCTTCCGAAATTGGTTGTGGTGGATGTATCATGCAGGGATATAACCCTAGATGTGACTTTCAGGTCGTTTCTTTTGGAGAGCTTAAAGGTTCTGTGTGCATTGAATTATGGAGAGCAGTCACTGCACTTGCGATGTTTGTGGTGATTGATGATGAGACTGTAATTGTTGATCCTGCTAGGGCAGAAGTTGCAATGCATGAAGGCAGTATTGGGTTCTGTTGGATCTTGTAAAGTCGTGTTAAGAGGGGTACAACGAGAAGCAACAAAGGTACATTGCCCTTTGCATGAATTTCTCAATATTACTTGTTCATAAGTGATCCTGTTAAACAAAAATTCCCAATTTATAGGTCAGTAGGTCTCTTTTTTCCTTGCAATACATTGCCCTTTGCATGAATTTCTCAATCTTATTTGTTCATAAGTGATCCTGTGAAACAAACATTCACAATTTATAGGTCAGTCGGTCTCATTTTGCCTTGCATTCTAATTCTCAATTTACTTTTCCATGGATGATTCTATGAAATGAATCATCGCTATTAGCTGCACTTGTTAGTTGTGTGCAGTTGGAGAGTCAGTTTGCTTCAACACTTCTCCAATTACATGTTGAAAGGCTCAATCAGGCTGTCCACAAGTGAATTTTATGTGTTCTTCTACAAGGCATAGCAAATTTATTAGTCAATGTAGATGTTGCTAAAGCGATCAATGCATATGTTGCCAAAGTTGTTGCTATGGAAGGGGGCATTAGCATTTTCATAGTCTTTTGTTAGGTCCCCTAATAGATGGGTTGTTGAGGAGGCTATGGGGGACTGTCGAACCTGTCTGTAGGAGAAGAGCACAAGGTGTTGACTATATTCTCTTTGTTTATTTTTTAATCTAAAAACTAAAAATTAAAAGTGAATCTTTATTTTCCCCTTTATCAAGCACCATGCCTTCATTGTGCATGTTGGTGGTGTTGCCTACTCATTGTATGCATTGGAAGTGCAATGTAAATTATAGTTGTCATTATTGATTGGAAAAACTAGGATGTTTGACTAAATACTAATTCATTTTGCTATCATCCAAATAATAACAAGTTTTCTTCCTTCTTTCCAAATAACACATGAAGCTGATGTTTTTTTCTTTGGCTCAGGGTGCTATTGCAAAGGTAGGTGGCATAAGGAAATTGGTGGATCTTGTATTCAAATGGCCTTCTGGCAGGAAAAGGGTTATGGTGAGCTACAAACTTTGATTTCCAGAACTTGACACATAAAACTCTGAAACTAACAATGATTTGTATCTTTAAGAGTTCTCTTTTATGATAATAGAGCCATGGTAAATCATTCTAGCAGATAGATAGGTATTTTTTTTTGTCTCGTCTTTGCACAAAAAGTGTGCAAATAAACCTCATAGTCTTGAATGATGTCTTGATGGAAGATGTATTTTCTCTACTTTTGTTTGAGAAACAAATATTACTTACTTTGTATAAGATTCAATCTCTAAATAGATTTTGAAGAGAAATGAAAAGTAAGCTAGACTATTTGAATTCATTTTAGAGACACTCTTTGTAGAATGTATCTATCATTACTCCTTTTAGGTTTTGAGTCATTAAGGATTGGAGTAGGGAAAAAATAGGAGTATGGAAAAAAAAGGAACAAAAACCTAGGTAATGCAAGGAGAGAGTTAGCAGCTGAGGAATCGGTTGTACAAGGGTGGGAGCCTGGTCTTGTCGAGACAACATAAGGAGGGATACAACAAAGCATATATATCTATATCTATATATATATATATATCTATATATATATATATATATATATATATATATATATATATATATATATATATATATATATATATATATATATATATATATATATATATATATATATATATATATATATATATATATATATATATATATATATATATATATATTGCCACAGGTCAGTGTCAAAAACCTATAGAAAATTTAGGGCAATAAAATCTCTCTGTTATTGTTGTCTTTGTGTGTTGTTGTAGGCAAGGATTTTAGCAATAAGTTTGTAACTAGTTCCCTTGTTGTTGCATATCTGTTACTATTTTCATAACCGATTGTGTGGGGTTAATTAAACCTATGCTACAATGTTTTACTATTTTCATATCGAATTGTGTGGGGGGAGATAACTCCTGGCCTCAGCAATAGGATGCACCAATAAACTTTCCATGCACATGCATGTGCAAGGCTTCACAACATAAAAGAATCATTCGAAACCATCCATGTCAAAACAGAAAGAGCTATGCGCACAAAAGCATATCCCCCGTAGGTAATGAGCTCTAAAATTTGAAGTCCATATAATGACAAATGTAATAGCCAACCGAGGACTGAATACTCAATGCTTCGGGACTGAACTTCCCAAGTGGACCTGTCTACTCATCACACTAGGTTACACTTCGTTTTAGGATCATCACTTATACTAGGTGATGTTCTACCCATGGGATTAATTATCTTAGTTATCTTCTTGAATATGAAATCCAACTACCCATAAGTGTCTATCAAACCATATCCTTGTCTCTAATCTAGGAGAAAGCCCATAGACATTCATATCTATCATCAGAGCTAGTAGAGGCTGATCATAGTAATAGAAATCCAAACATTTCATCGATCTCCTTTGTCCAGAAATTGTGGGATAATTTTGAGGAACATATTTCTTATGGTACCCTCATGCAAACTAGGGGGTAACATCTTGCTCCTATTGGGAACACACGTCCTTCTTGGAATCACTTGAGAATCCCAAACTCTCAAGATAAAGCTTCCAAAGTGATGTCCATAATCCAAAGTAACCAATTCATCATCTCCATATTGCAATATCCATTTCTGCTATGTTTGATCATTGTTGAAAGTAGAGACACATTAAAATCCAAATAAAAATATGTTGGGATCCCCATCACCTCTGGATTGAATGGTCCATTTTCAACAACTCTCGTATTCCCAACAATTTCATCGTATGTAACAACATCTTGAGAATGTCCATTTCTTCCACAGAGAAGAGAGATGGCAACCAATATTTCAGGGTCTCTTTGAGCAATTTCAGTGGACTATTTGATTAAACAGTCTGCTCCTCACTAAAATTTCCAATAATCTTTGTTGTTAGAGTTCATTCCAAGACAAATGGGATATATGATATGTTGGAATTATGTGATACTGTAAGTTTGTAACTTGTATATTCTTTGAAAAATCCCACAATTTCATTATCATGGTATTATAACTATTTATAGAATATGCTTTTAGTTCTGTTCTAGGACTTCTTTCATGTTATAAAATCATTGCATTTAAAAAGAAAAAAAAATTGTTAACTAACTAAAATCAATTTCCAGAGCTAAAATTTCAATGCCCTTTCATATGTGCACTTGCTTGTACATTTTTATTTGTTTTCCTGTGTGGCATCTAAGATCACCATAGAGGTTGAGAACATTTCATGCCAACTGAATCTTTGGTTCAGAGATGCCAAGTCTACATTTTCCATGCTGATTCTAATGCATTGATATATTCACATCCTATTCATTCTACTTACTGGTATATGTACTTCCTGTCATGCAGCTGAAAAGTATGTTAAGAAGAAACAAACTGGAACAAGCACTTGTATAATCAAGAAATCTAGCCTTATATGAAAATTCTGATGGTTAAAGAGAGGATGATATTTATTAGGTTGTCAGTCCAGTTCATGGTTTGTAAGAGGCTCAATGCATAGAAATTTTGTTTTTGAGCATTTGAATTGTGATGTACAATAACTGATATCTTCAATAGCATGTACTGAGGATTTCCTTCCTGTTTTACTCTGCTGCAGAGGTTATTTGAGCTTGACTTTGCTACCTTCTTCTGATCTACGCCTTTCATTTGTTGGAGATGATGGTGTTGTGGAGAGGTTGGTTGTTTTGAGTCCTGGTAATGAGAACTCAAGTGTCGTTATTGAAGGGATTTCATCAGATACTTCTAGATTTGAAAATTGACATGTTTAATTAGTATCCACACCAATTCAATAAGGTTTAGCCAATTAATTTGTTGTTCAATGCAATTGTCATTTATTAATTAATTTCAACTTTGGTTCTAAGAATTGTTGCATATGGTGATGCATATATATTTACCTATGCAATAGTTCATATGTATCCTTACAGGTTCTTTGTATTGAATATTGACATTACTAGAATGGTTTCCATTGCCACAATGCCTTGCTCATTAGTGCATGGATGGAATCTCTTGGAATGATTGGAAACATGCCTTGGCTCTCTTCCCACTAGCCAAGGGACACATTACCCAATGGACTGAGGTAATGAGGTTGTTGGTATATGCAAAATGTTATGATGTGATTAACTCATGAATTGATTTTCTAGTTTTAATTTGATATCACCATTATCAAATTATATAAAATAAAAAAAATGTATGCTCATTAGTGCATGAATGGAATGTCTTGGAATGATTGGAAAGATTCCCTTGGCTCTCTTCCCACTCTCCAAGTGACACATTACCCAATGGAATGAGGTAATGAGGTTGCTGGTATATGTAAAATGTTATGATGTGATTAACACATGGATTGATTTGCTAGTTTTAATTTGATATCATAGTTACAAAATGATCTGCCTTCATGCCCTACTCCATGACCGAAACAAGAGGGCAACCCTAATGAGCCAACAATGGAATTGGGAGAGATTTGAGCCTTTCCTTGTTGAACTGTCGACAGGTCTTCTGCATGACCATCCACGTTCCCCACGAGAGCCCCCAAAAATGCCCCTGAAATCTGCAGTTCTTGGCAGAAGACCACTATGTTTGCCTGAAGGCTCTGAACATTAGAGTCGATGCTGACAAGTTCAAAAGTTTGTAATGGGCTGCTAGGGTTTAAGCAGGCCTCGATGAAATTTAGGGCCTCAATCAAGAAACTTGGTGAAAGAGATAGTTGTTCGGTCAAATCTGTTGATATTGCTATCAGGATCTCAGATGGCACCTCCTTATGTTGCAGGGAGGAGGCAGACTCATTGGTTCCAGAAAAGTACGGGGAAAAGGAATCCCTTCCGTGATATTTTCCAGTGATGTGAATTTTTTGAGTTTGGTGTCACTTTTGCCTCCATTCCAAGCTACTAAGGTGGAGGGTTTGTCTAGATGGAGATATTCTCTATCAGGTCTTCCAAGTAATTTATCAATTCCTCCTCCATAACTATATCTGCTAGACACTATCAAGCCTTTCAAGGGAGTAAAAAATAAAACCTTCATAGCAAAATACCTTAACCTATGGACACAATGCAAACCCTAACCCCCACCTAGCTACAATGCACGACATTAACTCCTTGATCCATTAGGGAGGACCACCGACTGGGGCTTCTAGATGCAACTGCTTGAAGAGGTCCGACATCATTCCAACACTTATCTTATTCTTGTTGTGGCTATAGTCATGGTGAAGAGCACCAGAATACCTCGAAATCCGTTAGAGAAGACCGCATACCAACTGCTTTGTATGCATAAATAGGTCTATTTTCATCACGTGCAAGAAAACCCAAACCCTATCTAAAACCTTTGATTTCAACAGTGGCAGTGATGCTAACCAATGAACTTGAGATATTTAAAACATTAATTTAAGACGGAATAATAATTTTGTATTAAAATTATCATTTTTGTCTTAAGTCTTATTTTTTTCTTAAAATTATTTTATGTTAAGCCCTTTTTTCAAAGCCACCTGTGTTTGACGCTTTTCAAAGCCTTTTTTTCTTAAAATTTTATCATATCCTGACTCTTCTTGCCTTTGGTGCACCCATGCAAGTTTGAGTCTTCTATTATATGTGGTGTAGGGCCTTGAGAAATTTTGGGTTCCTCTTCTCTATCCTCTATGTGGTCTAGGGTATTGAGGTGCCGCGGCAAGAGGAAGCTCTGCATCAAGCCACCCTTGAACACTCTGCAATGAAAATGCTCCACATCGAGCCACCCTTGAGCACTGTGATGCAGCAGCCGAGAGGTGCTATGGCAAGAGCACTCTGCAATGAAAATTCTCCACATCGAGCCACGCTTGAGCACTCTGATGCAGCATCTGAGAGGTGTGGGGCAAGAGGAAGCTCTGCTTTGAGTCACCCTTGAGCACTCTGCAACGTAACCACGCCTCAAGTGCTTCTACTACCTAGGTATGTTCAACACCCTCTCTGGATTAGGGGAAGTGGGTAGGAGAGAAACTTCATAGCCCTGGTGCCCATGTGGGAATCCTTTGTTTTTTAAATAAAAAATTCAAGGTATTGATTTTTACAACTCTTTGGGCTGTAGACATGTACTGAATGTGTATTCCTTGGGAGGTGGAGCTCCAGAGTACCCCTGACAAGTAGTATGATGTAGAGAGCAGAAATAAGCCATGGAGAAATTTGTATCAAGGATCGTGGGTTGGTTACGCCTTAGCACACTGGTTGGGATTAACAAGTGAGGCAACCGCTACTTCACCAGAACAATGAATGTGGATGGAGCTTGTAAGTACTATTTTTTCTCTCTTCGTATTAATTCTTAGTTGTAAGCATCTTGTTCATATGAAATTCATGTATATTGGCTTCAGAAACAAAACAATACTGTATGGAAATAATGAGAGACTAAATTTTGAACACACGGTTTGCAAAATTAATATTTATTGGATTACTTCAATTAGGAAAACAACTGCATGTTGACATGGAAAATTTTCGCTATACCAACAAAGGGAACTAACCCGATCACAGACCCTAATTAGGCCTGTTTTCATTTGGAATGGCTAGTTCCAATGGGTTTTAAGGGACCCCATGAACTGTAATAGGCGTTGAAATATTGCTTCTGGGAAGAAGACTTCAATAAAATCAACAGAATAAAATAGCTAGCCACTATGTATTAAATCCTATGTACACTACTTATAACTACTCTAATCTAGTCCTAATTATCCTAATCTATCCCGCAGGAGCAAAACATAAGGAGGTTAAAAATCATATATAAATCCCAAGTCAAAATGAATCAATTACTGGTCCACATAAGAACAAGGTTGTATAAATCCTAATCACAATGCAATTACTTATACAGGAATATACATTCCTTTCCATACAAATAACACTTGCAACTGATGTTTAACAAAGTCTGGAATCAGCAGCCTTTCGTGAATTATCAATGCTATTGAATTACATTCAAATAACCAATAATAACCATGAACTGCAAGTTATAAATATGCATAAAGAAAATCACATTTGTTTTTATACTAGCAACAACACACTGATCCTAAACATATGAGAGAAAGGGGAAACAAATTTGAAATGACAAGCTCCTTCTTGGAACAAACAGTCCTGTTTATTCACAATAAATCAAAGTTGTTTTTCTCCAAACAAAAATCCCTTCTCTCCTACCTGGAGGTAATACTTATGCAGCCCTGAATGACCCTCAGTCTTCCATGACCTTTCATTTCCCCTCTTTTCATTACACAGATCAACATATACAGATGAGAACGGTCGATGAAACTGCTGACAAGCTGAGGTTACCTTTGGTGGAGCGTTCTACGTCCTGGGGGAATGAATGGATGCCTTTGGAACAGAGAAGGATTGTGTATCATTTCTTTACACATGTGTGGAGTGGCTATCATTCTCTGTCATTTCCTGAAGGAAACTGAAGATTTTGCGCTCATCATCCCACATCTGGCATGCTTTGTGATGTATTTGGCAATGATGACATCTTGATGGAATGATGCTGTCATGAGTACTTCTACTGAACTGAGGGAGTGCTTTCATTGTGCACTATGGAAGTTCGTATTCCCTTTTGCAGAGTGTGTTTTGCAGTATTGACACTAGTGGTGCAGATGTGTCATCGTGATATAATTTACCTTTATCTGTTACCTGGTTTGTTCGAATTTGCCTGCAGAGATATTTCACATCAGCTATGATTATGAAAATATGATAAAAATGCTTAAAAAACACAAATCTTGCCTTTAGGAAGCGCTTATAACATCAAAAGGAACAATTTTGAGAGAATCGCCCCTTGGTTTTTAACCCCATGCATTGATTAAGTCTCGCAAGAGAAAATCCACTTTACACTGAAAATCATTCCATAAAAAAGGACCGGGTGGTATTTCGGAAAGGGTTTGAGTGGTAACTGGTATTGCGAGGAAGGCCCCGATTACATTCTTCAAGTGACACATCGCAGCTAGGGGGGAAAGAGGATATCGCATTTCGGGCGGGTATTCGTCGAGCAACTTGTTCACTCGAAATCTGCATGGACCGTTGGATCCACGAGGGGTACATCAATGATGGAGGGGCTTAACACAGGAAAACATAGAAAACCCCATGGCTAGGCAATACGACTGGACTTGAAACATTATATATGGGAACCTATATCATATCAGGTCTGCCATATGGGTTTTTACATTAAAAATCACGACCGCAATGTTTTATCAAATACATAGGGATATATGTGAAAACCCGCAGCCAGGCCATACAACCAGACTTCAAAATTTATGTACCAGAGCCTATAATCTATTGGGTCCACCATATCACATCGCATCATGCCAGGTGTTTGGGATTAAAGCTATGACGATTGCACCTCGCGATTGGTTGGACCTGACATACATATATGTCGTAGTTCATAATCCTTTTGGGTCTGCTGCATAAGACTCCTTCTTTGAAAAACCCCAACCCAATCATATTATCAAAGAACATGGGAGAACATGGGAAAACCTGAGTCTAGTTGTTGGGCTGGACTTGAAAATTTATATGCCGGCCTCTATAATCATTGATGGGTTCAGGCGATTACAGTGTGCCATATATATTGACCCTGGACCCTGCCAATAGCGATAAGCGATGGGTCCCGAACGCGAAACATATATATATCGTGTTTAATAAAACCATCGGGTCTGATAACAGTGGCATGTCTTTATATATATAAGAGTTGGGCTTGGCCGATAGCGATATGCGATATAGCTCTGGACCTGATATATATAGAATACGGTTAATAATGCCGTTGGGTCGAGAGGATAGTGGCACGCCATATATATATAAACCTTCGGACCTCCCTGATTGTGATATGCGATATAGCTTCTGGACCCAAAATATATGAATTTGGGTTAATACTGCCGTCAGATCTGGAAGGTAACAGTGAACAATAAGTATTAGTGTTGATTGAGATAAGAAGAAAAGGGGATTTATGCATGTTTTTGAGCATTTATGCTATAAACAGCTATGACGAGAAAAATGATGTGATGGAAGGTTTTGAGGGTTAAATAAAACCCAATGAGCATATGAATAAAGGGATTAAACAAGGTTATATGTGAGGGATTTATTAAGGGGGCTTTAACCATTTGGGAATTGAAGATTTGACTCTCTAGAGAGCTAAATCCCTCAGGTAAAACAGATCATTCGGAGAGATGCAAGATTAACTTCTAGGGGCCCATCCAAAATTGTTGCCAACGCAAGTTTTGATAGGGTGGTGGTTGTGGCCACAACAAATGGCGAACGGCGGGTGAACCAGTCATCTTTGTTTCCAAATAAACCTCAGATCAATAAAAAATCAGGGTGTTAAGATAAACTTGAAATGCAAACTGTACAGATGAACAGGCATGGGTTCCACTTCAACATTAATTGTATCAGGCGGGATAAAGACAAATATCTTCTTCTTACTGGTAAGGTTTTGACAGGCATTCTCTAATGGCGATTTTATGATATTTATTGACCTTCCTTTACCTGTTTCCTACTTTCAAAAATCCTTTCGGGGCCATCACTGGTCTGCCAATACCTATTTAGCTGTGTACCTCAGCTCTTTATTGCTCATCAAACTTGATGTAGATATGTTTATCTGCACTTTATATGATAATTTTAGTGCTATATTTTCATTGATTGAATGGGGCGCAGTCATGGATCGTGCCATTTTTTTAAACTGGTTAAGTAAGGTTGGTGTTGCTATGTCTACTAGTACTTTGAGCCTAGCAACAGTCCTTACTCTAATAAGCTTCCCAAACAACTTGTCCTTCTAGATTGGCACAAGGACTTGACATTTTATTTTCTTTTAAATAAGTCCTTCCAGTTTCAAGCACAAGGAATAGAGCATAATTGGATTTGCCACATGGTATATGATAGTGATTTTAGCCCATGAAAGGAGATTTACTTGTAGATAACAGGTATTGGACAATTTAGTGTGGTGGATGGGACCAATGGAGAATGACTACAAACCTTACAGACAAGTCTAGACTAGGTTTGAGTGGGATTTATTTAAAATGCAGGGTCCCTCCATGCCAATCTAGCTGTAGTTACACATTTTTTGTTTTATAGAGATGCCCCTACATGCTCCAGATATCCAAGTTATTAATAGATCTTACCCAGTTCTCAACAGATGCCAATGAGTGGCTTGGTTTTAATTCCATAGCTGATTTTCAAGTTCTCATGGGCTCATTGAAAGTTTGTTTGATTTGCAAAGTAATGATGGATTGAGGAACATTAGAAACATCAGTAGGTTAATGGGGAAGGCAAAGGCTGAAGGTGGTGAATGAGGGCAAATATGAAAGGTAAAAATGAGACTGGAGGACCGAAATCAAATGGCTGAAAAGGAATGCAATTCAAAACAGAAGGGAAATAAAATTGCAGAAAACAAGAAAGGAAAAGACTGAAATGTAACTAAACTAACAACAAAAAATAAAATGAATTATAACCTATTCAGGAGGTAACCACCATGTGGTGGCTACTGGAATTATCTCTTTAGATGTTGTCCATTAACAGGGAGTTTTTCAGTTTGTCCTTGTAAAGTTTTCAACCTGTAAGTTCCTTGACCAATTTTTTCCACAACTTGGAATGGGCCTAGCCATAAGTGTTGGAATTTCGTGTGTTTACCTTTTGGCTCATTTAACTTGTCCCATTCAGGACTAGCTCTCCTACTTGGTAATCTTTATCTCCTGCCAAATGGCGATCAAACCACCTCTTCACAATCATTTGGTGATGTTTGAATTTAATTCTCGCTTTATCTCTCAATTCCTCCAACCTCATCAGTTGGTTGATCCTTTCTTGAAGCAAGGCTGAAGGGGTTCCTCTTGAAGCTTGGGAGAGCTGTAAAGAGGGTAGGGTAATGTTTGGAGGCAAGATGGCTTCCTATCCATAAACGAGGAAGTATGGGGAGTTTCCTAAGGCCACTTTAGGGGTGACCCTATCGGCCCAAAGGGCATTAGTTAGAGCGTTGTGCCAGTTCCTCTAGTTGTCAGCGACGGATTTACATATTATGTGTATGGGGTTCTTATTTGAGGACTCCGCGACTCCATTTCCCTGGGGGTAATAGTTTGAGGCATACCTTATGTGAATTGATTTATCAATAGCAAATTCAGTCAATTTCAATGAAGAAAAATAAGAAGCATTATCAAATATAAGAGCGTCAGGAATGCCATACCTGTTGATAATGAATTTCTCAATAAATGAAATTACCTCATCCTCATTCACCTTCTGAAGTGGGATGGCTTCGGTCCATCTGGTGACGTAGTCGGTCGCCGTGAGTATATATTTATGCTTCTGTGAGGAGTTTGGAGTGATATCACCTATGATATCTAGGCCTGGCCTCACTACTGGAATGGGTGATAAATCATAACTAGCTTGAGGGGAACAACTGGATTTCTTTTTCATCCTGTAGCGGTTTGACACACTTTGCATTTCCAAGCATAAGCATGTTAGTCTCTAAACACTATGGGCCAATAATATCCAGCTCTTAATATTTTGTGAGCAGTGGTATCTTTGCCAAAGTGACCACCTGTTGGGTCGTCGTGCATTTCTTTCAATACATGGTCGACATCATCCTTTTCCAAACACCTCAGCCAGATTCCATCATAATTTTTTCTGTATAATGTGTCGTTGGCCAAGTGATACTGATTAGATTTCAATATGAGCGTTCTCCTCTGTGATGCATCCATGTGTTCAGTACATGATCCCTGTGTGAGATAGAAGTGTATGTCGTAATACCATGACTCAGGATCCAAAAGGGCTTTTGACACTTCATGTTCATATATCAGTGCTTCATTGATCCACAGGGGCTCCTCCCTGTGTTCTACTTGTTCATTTTTCATGCTCTATGCTTCTGGTTCTTCAGATGCCCCTTCTCTATCCGCCAAGGCTTCTGCTGCTAGCCTGCACAACCCCTGCCCTCGAACTATCTTTGCTAGCTTAATCTCGAGGTCGAATTCTTGAAGTGTGGTGATCCAATTCCCTCTCCATTCACCCATTTCTTTCTACATGAAGAGGGCTCTCATAGTAGGATGACGAACGATTACTTTAGTCCTGGCCTTTAATAAATAAGGGTGGAAATGTTTTATGGCCTTAAAGACCGCAAAGCCTTGTTTCTCCATGTCTGGGTAGTTTAGTTCTACTCCTTGGAGATTAGAACTCATATAAGAAATAGGGACTTCATTGCCATCATCATTTTTTTGAGTGAGAATAGTGGCATATGAAAGATCAGAAGTAAAAAGTGTACAAGAAGAATTCTTTGTCGAAATTGGGGCTGACCAATGTAGGAGCTTCTGCGATGGCTTCCTTGATTTGCTGAAACGATTTCTTAGCTTCATCGCTCCACTTATAGACAACGTCTTTCTTCATCATTAGTTGCATGGGGCATACTATTTCCATTAAACCCAAGACAAATTTTCTATCGAAATTGATCTTCCCAAAGAAATATTGCATGGCCCTTTTATTTGTAGGGGGTTGTATTCTCATGATGGTCTCTATTATTTCAAGATCAATAACAATCCCTTATTTAGAGAGGATATGACCCAGTAGTTTCCCTTTTGTGACTGTGAAGATGCTCTTCTTGCGATTCAATGATATTCCATACCTTCGACATCTTTCAAAAAATTGTCTCAGGTGATAGATATGATCCCTCCTGTGATATGAATACACAGTGATGTCATCCATGTAAACCACTACTGATCTGTTAATCAACCCTTGGAAAGCTATGTTAATAGCTCTCTTGAATGTGGTTCCTGCATTAATAAGTCCAAAAGGCATTTTACGATATGTGTAGGTGCCCCATTTATTGTTGAAGGTTGTCTTTAGCTGATCCCCACTAGATACCAACACTTGATTATATCTTGAAAGCCCATCTAATAGGGATAACATTTCAGACCCAGAAACGCATTGAAGGATGTGTTCGATAGAGGGGGCAGGATAGTTATCCTTTTGCGATGCTTTGTTTAGGTTTCTAAAATCGATACACAACCTTATCTCTCCATTTTTTTCCTTACTCGCATGAGATTGGCTACCCAGCGGGTGTTTCTGACCAGGAAAATGATTTTAGAATCCAGCATTTTGTTCAATTCTTTCTTCACCAATGATTCCAGGCTTGGATGCATCTTGAAAAGTTTTTATTGGTGGGGATTAACCTCCTTTTCTAAAGGAATTACATGTTGCATAACACTGGTATCAAAGTTTTTTATTCCTCCATATGTCCATGCAAAGATGTCCTTGCATTCTTTGAATAGCTTGAAAAATGCAGTCTTTTCTTGTGGGGAACACCCCAAGCCCAAATTAACAGTTTTTGGGTCTTCTTTGGTCCCAAGGTTGACTGATTCGTACTTCATGGATGAGCTATGCATTTTTCAATTAGTTGGCTTCTTGAATTTACTACGAAGGTCATATAAGTGCTCCATCTTGACAACTGACTTGGGAATTGTATTGAACTGATCCTTTTCCTCATCTTCCCTCTCGTTCATAAGCTTGTCATGCTCATTTTCATCAATGACTGCATTCTTGAATGTCTTCTTGCAATGCAAGAACTTAAGGATTTGCTCGTCATCTTCGAACAACTGCTAGTTTGAGATGTTATCAGGCGCGGATGGTCTGAAAATCAACTCAACATAACATTTATTCTTCTTCAATCTAAAATCAGGAAAAAGTTTAGTAGCCATACTAGCCATCATATCGGCATCTTGGTTTTGCCCTCGAGGTATATATGTGTTATTAAAAGAATCAAAATTGTAAATTAAGCCCCATACCTCATGCTGGTACCTTACTAGGTGTGGTGAATTGCATTGTATCCTCTTCCTTATCTTATCTATCACTATCTCTGAGTCACCATAAAATTTAAGATTTCTCACCTTCAAATCAAAGGCTTTCTTCAGGCCCTGCAGCAAGCCTTGATACTTTGTCGTGTTGTTGGTGCACGTGAACTACAAACGGCTGGCCATCAGATTTTGGTTCCCTTGTGGATCAACGAGAATGCTCCCAGCACCTGCACCTTGAAGGCAGTTAGAGCCATCAAAATAGTGTGTCCAAAATATAGAGTCTAGTGTTACATCAATTGAATTGCTTCCTACAAAACTAGTTCTATTATCTACTATATTACAAGGTGGTTCATTAGTTGGATTACAGGGGAGAGCTTCCAACTGTGTGTTTGTTGCAGTTTCTTCAGTTGTTTCTGCATGGAATTCTCCAAAACAGGTTTCTATGGCACAAACATTGAAACTATAATTCCCAAGGATAGAGTTGGTAAACATCACAGGTTCGTTGGGACCGTTTAGCTCCATCACTACATACTTCATGTATCTTTCTCAATCAACTCTCAGCATATCACCTGTCCCCTTTTGAGGCAGCAAGATATGGGACCAATCGGTTGAGAAGTATCCATTCAGTTTTGCTAACCAATCCCTGCTAAGCAGCATTCCATAAGCCTCAGGTATATCGACTACCACTATATCAATGACTTGTGTGTATTGTGGTTTAGCAGTCATCCGAATCAATACATCTTTCAATTCCCCAATTACTTTCACATTTGTCTTGTCTAATTGCATGATTTGAGTTCCATTTTTCTTAGGTATCGCATGAAATCTTTTAGCAACAGCGTAAGGCATCACAGTGGACGAGGCACCTGAGTCTACCAAGAAGTTATGTACATTCATATTGAAGATTTCGAATGTGATAAGGAAAGGGGGGTCATGGATTTAGATTTCCTTTCTATCATGGCTACACTGACATCTTTGGGGCTTCGATTCATTTTTGATAGGGTGGCTTCCATGGTTGCTGGCTTTTGGGCTGTGTTGGGAGTACTAATATGTCTGAAGACTGAATTTTGGGTTTGGCTACTCGGGATGGTGGGAGTTTTGCAGTTCTGCTCATTCATATCTTTCAAGAGCAAATCTCTTCGCTGCGTTAATTTCAGCAAATCCAAGTATGTGATATTATCCCTAGATTTCTTAAGATCATCCACAATATTGTATTCAATGTTATAAACAGGATAGGGTAGAGTAAACATATCGGTTTTGCCATTCTTAGGTGGGAATTTACCATTTTGAGCAGCCTTCGTTGCAGTGGGAGATGCATTTTCTTTCTCTAGATGGTTTGCAACTGGAGTATTCTTGGACTAACCACTAGGTCTACTCTTCTCAATAGGGACATTGGGAGTGGGTGCCTTCACAGGGCGAACATCTTTCTCGGTCAGATCTAGAGGCTTCATCACACCTGCAAGTGGCCCCTTGCTTCGTGTGTGGATTTCATTAGTGTGGATCTCCACGATACTGTATCCTTGGTCATCATCATTCTCATTTGTATAGAAATCCCACAATACGTTGATTTGAGATTCTTCTTCCAGGGGCTCTTCTACTTGATATTCTTCCTCATCTTCTTGTTCTAGCTCTAGCTCCACTATAAGGTCTTCTTAGTTAAGGAGCAATCTGATAAGAGCCAGCTCTTCTATATTTAAATTCCCTTCATTGGTTGGAGCAGGTAGTGAAAGTGGACCATGACCACCTTATGCCTTCTTACGATAGAAATGTTTGAAAGGTTTTCTGTTGTTATACTCTCCTCCACTCCCACTTGTACTCTCTCCGGAATTCCTTTTCATATCGATGACTGTATTTTTCAGATTCTTAATGATTCGATGCAAACCTTATACATCTGTGGTATCCTTTTCTTTGGTTTCAGCCCCTTTGTTATCACTTCCATTATTCTTCTTGGATGCTTGAGAGGATTTCTTTTCTCTAGTTGTATGATGACATGCTGTGAGACTAAGCATTTCATTCTCGACTTTTACCGCTTCATCGATTTCACCCTGAAAAGTTTGTGTGTTACTCCTTTTGACCCACATCACAGTAGGGACAGGGGGAGCAGTGACGTAGAATTCCATGAGCACCTCCTCAGTCGGTCTAGTGGTGGCCAGGATTCTGTTGAACAAGGTGTTGAAACGGATGTTAAAATCCTTAACCTTTTCTTTAGTTTCCATTTTCAAATGGGATAGTTCTAAAACTAAGGCCGCAAGGGTTTTTTCATCGCCATACTTGTCTAAAAATGCCTGTTGAAAGGCAGCCCACGAGGTGATCGATCCGGTTCTTAAGCTAAAGTACCATGTGGAAGTTGCACCAATCAAGGTAAAAGGGAATAGGCAGCATACTATATCTTCATCGGCTACCTCGAACATGTGCACGACCAAGAAAAAAGAGTGGATATGGTTATCAGTGGTGTCTCCCTTCCCAGGGTCGAATTTAGGTAGTACCCTTTCTGCATTCTTGGGTAAGGGATGCTGCTGCCCAGGTACCACTACGGCGTCTTGAGTGAGCTAGGGAGGAAGTGCTCCTGGAGGAGGTGGGAGTTGGTTTCCACCCGGTAGAGGAGTGTTAGCCATATTGTGGATAAGGATGTTCTGGTTGAGGGTTTCCTTGTTAGATTTTCCAAATCAGGTCAGGGATTACCTTCAGAAGGGGAATCCTCAGGAATTTCTTTCCAAGGAGAGTCGATACTCTACAAAGAATCAAGCACTATGTCTTGAAGAGAAGGCGCTGCATATGTCTCTTCGTTTATGTGATAGACCCTTGGGTTTCTTTTTGTTGTCGGAGGTAAAGACTGAAAGATAGGGAGCGGTGATAGGGAACGAGTGTAAGCCCGAGTAAGTCATTTGATTGGTTGTTCCTGAGTGACAGGATACTCCCACAGTGTCTCCTCTTCGAAATGAGGCTTTTCCAAATGAGAGGAAGGGTCTTTTCGACATTCATAATCCATGCATTAATATTTTTGAATCCATGCATGGCACTTATAGATGAAATCTTGAAAAGATGTGGACGACGGTTCATGCCCTCTTTCTAGCGCCAATTTGTTGACAAGGCGAATTTTCGCTATACCAACAAGGGGAACTAACCCAGTCACATACCCCAATTAGGTCTGTTTTTGTTTGGAATGGCTAATTCCAATGGGTTTTAAGGGACCCCGTGAACTGTAATAGGTGTTGAAATATTTCTTATGGGAAGAATACTTCAATTAAATCAACATAATAAAATAACTAATCACTATGTATTAAATCCTATCTACACTACTTCTAACTACTCTAATCTAGTCCTAATTATTCTAATTTATCCTGTAGGAGCAAAACATAAGGAGGTTAAACATCATATATAAATCCCAAGTCCAAATGAATCAGTTTACTAGTCCACATATGAACAAGGCTATATTAAATCCTAATCGCAATGCAATTACTTATACAGGAATATACATTCCTTTCCATATAAATAACACCTGCAATTGATGTTTAACAAATTCTGAAATCAACAGCCTTTTATGAATTATCAATGATATTGAATTACATTCAAATAACCAATAACAACCATGAACTGCAAGTTATCAATATGCATAAAGCAAATCACATTTGTTTTTATACTACTGATCCTAAACATATGAGAGAAAGGGGAAACAAATTTGAAACAACAAGCACCTTCTTGAACCAAACAATCCTCTTTATTCACAATAAATCAAAGCTATTTTTCTCCAAACAAAAAGCCCTTCTCTACTATCCAGAGGTAATACTTATGCAGCCCTGAATGACCCTTGGTCTTCCTAGACCTTTCATTTCAACTATTTTCATTACATAGATCAGCATATACAGATCAGAACGGTCGATGAAACTGCTGACATGCCGAGGTTACCTTTGGTGGAGTGTTCTACTTCCTAGGGGAATGAATGGATGCCTTTGGAACATAGAAGGATTGCGTATCATTTCTTTGCACCTATGTGGAGTGGCTATCATTCTCTGTCATTTCTTGAAGGAAACTGAAAATGTTGTGCTCATAATCCCACATCTGGTATGCTTTGTGATGTATTTGGCAGTGATGACATCTTGATGGAACGACGCTGTCATGAGTACTTCTACTGAACTTGAAGGTTTTAACCCCATACAAAAATTACCTGCGTACTAATTCTGAAACAGATAAAATAAACAATGTGAGAGCATAACACATAAAACACATATACACAGAGATTTTCCCCTGGATCCCAAAACCAGGACTACTAGCTTGATTTTTCATTATGTTCCTTTCAATGTTACAATAGATATTTATACATTTTTAAGCATCCAATACCATGGACCGAAAACAATCGCGTCCAAAACCATGGACCGAAAACCATCGCGTCCAAAAACATGTGCGAAAATCATGCACAAAACCATAGGTGGGTCCGCCCAACCTAACATAGGTTCCAAAACCAAAATTTTCCAGGGCACTGCCTTGGACCCCATAGAGTGGGGTTACCTGCACCTTGAAAACCCCCTATGACTCCCCCGATGCGCAATCAGAGCAATGAGGGAGGGGCTCTGCCCCCCCTCTAATCCCCCGGTTAACTATGTGGGCTAGTCCTGGAAAGAATATAACACAACCCAACATTCTCCCACTTGTTGTTTTCATTCCATAGGGACAAGAGAGCTTAGTCATTTATCCAGCCCTGCAACACCCATTGTTTCTCTACACCAAGAGAACTTCTCAGAGCTCATAGATTTTGTCAATGCATTTGTAGTATTCTTCAAAGTGTCCACCTTTACCAACAACATCTTTTTGTCTTCTATCATATCCCTCACAAAGTGATACTGAACATAAATGTGCTTTGTCTTTGAATGATATGCAGGGTTCTTTGCCAAGAAAATTGCACTTTGACTGTCACAGACTATCCTTATAGCTCCCTCTACTAACCCCATATTTGAACACAATCTCTGCAACCAAACTGCTTCATTGCTTGCATGAGTGGCTACCATGTATTCTGCCTTTGTAGTTAATAGTGCCACTACATAATGTTTCTTACTCATCCAACTGACTGCACCTACAAATAGGTTAAACACATACCCACTTGTTGATCTTCTCTGATCTAGATCTCCAGCCTAGTCTACATCAAGAAAGCCACAAATATGCAGCACTCTATCCAATCCTGGTCTTCCTTGGTAGCACAAACCGTAATCACTAGTGCCATGCAAATACTTGAAAACTCGCTTCACTGCTATCCAATGCTCCTTTCTTGGTTTTGACATAAACTTGCTCAATACTCCCATTGCATGTGCAATGTCTGGTCTAGTACAAACCATTGCATACATCAGGCTACCGACTGCACTTGCATATGGAACATGGAACATGTCCTCTTCCTCTTCTTGTGTCTTGGGACACTGTTCAATAGATAACTTTACACCTACAAGAATAGGAACCTTCACCGGTTTACTATCCTGCATATTAAATCTCTGCAATATTGTCTCAACATACTTCCTCTGGTTTAACCAGAGCTTCTTCTTTGCCCGATCTCTTTTAATTTCCATGCCCAAAATATAGTTTGCAACACCAAGATCTTTCATGTCGAATTTGGAGGACAATCGGGTCTTCAAATCCTGGATAATTTCTTTGTCATTTCCAACCAGAAACATATCATCCACGTACAAGACCAAATAAATAACATGGTCACCAATTAATTTAAAATACACACAATGATCTGCTTTGCTTATGTTGAAGCCAAGTCCCCGTATAAATATATCAAATTTCTGATACCACATCCTTGGTGACTATTTTAACCCATACAAAGACTTCTTTAACTTGCATACCAGTTCTTTCTTACCCTTCACTGCAAAGCCTTCAGGTTGCTTCATGTAGATTTCCTCTTCCAAATCCCCATGAAGAAATGTTGTCTTCACATCCATCTGTTCTACCTCAAAATCAAAAGTAGTAGCAACAGATAAAAGTAATCTAATAGAATTTACCTTGGCAACAGGAGAAAAAATATCACCAAAATCAATTCCCGACACCTGGGAATAAACTTTTTCTACCAACTGAGCTTTGTATTTCTCCACCTTTCCTTCTGCATTTGTCTTCTTCTTGAACACCCATTTGCTGCCAATGGGTTTCCTTCTAGCCGGCAAATCCACCAGATCCCAAGCCTCATTTTTGTGCAAAGATGCCATTTCATCAACCATGGCCTCTTTCCAGAGTTTTCCATCCTCTGAATCTACTACTTCCTTCATAGCTCTGGGATCATCATCAATAATAGATAAAGCAAAATTTGAACAGAAAGCAGATGGAATATACCTTTCTAGTTGCCTTCTTTCTCGAACTGATCTTCTCACACCCGGATTTTGTGGATCTTCATCTTTTGATTCCTCCTCTGTGGTAGAGTTTGATTCTTCCTCCTTTAGCTCAAACTCTATCTTCTCAGGTTCCTTTGCTTGGAATTCATGTTTAATAACATATTTCACCTCTCTGAACACCACATCTCGACTGTACTGGGTTCCAAAGCTTATAACCCTTTAAACCATCCTTATACACAATAAAGATGCACTTTTCAGATTTACTATCCAACTTGGTTTGTTTCTCCTTTGGAATATGTACATATGCATCACATCTGAATACCCACAGATGTGAAAGAGAGGGTTTCTTACCAGTCCATACCTCTTGTGGAGTTTTATCCTCCAACGCTGATGAAGGTGATCTGTTGACCAGGTGACATGCTGTCTGTACCACCTCTGCCTAGAATTCCTATCCTAACCCGACAACACTGAGCATGCTTCTTGCCCTTTCCATTAACGTCTTGTTCATTCTTTTTGCAACTCCATTTTGTTGAGGTGTATATGGAGTAGTCTCCCGCTGTGCTATACCACACTTCTTACGAAATTCTTCAAATTCCTTACTACAAAACTCTCCATCGTTATCTATCCTCAACACCTTTATCTTCTTCTCTGTCTAGTTTTCCACCATAGCCTTGAATTCTTTAAACCTATCAAAGACTTCAGATTTATTCTTAAGGAAATATATCCATGTATTCCTTGAGAAGTCATCTATAAATGATACATAGTACACAAACTTACCCAGTGATGGAACCTTCACAGTTCCAAACACATCACTATGCACAAGCTCTAATATATGTTTCACCCTCTTAGCAGCAGAGGGGAAACTCACCTGATTCTGCTTCCCATATACACAATTTTCATAGAAATCAAAATCCAGAGAGCTATTACTCATACCTTCTACCATACCTTTACCATGAAGTATTCGAATGCCCTTCTCTCCAATATGTCCAAGCCTTTGATGCCACAATATGGTCTTCTCTTTAGAGACCACTATATTTTCTGCTCCACTTTCAGGAACCACAGAACTGTTGCACCCATCAACAACCATGCTACCTTGCAGCTTGTATAGAGTTCCAATCCGAACTCCCCACATCAATACCAGTGCTCCCCGAACCATCTTATAGGTGTCCTTCTCGAACATTGTTTTTACACCTGCATCATCCAACTTGCTTACAGAAATTAGATTTCTGGCCAATGTAGGAATATGCAAGACACCCGGAAGTGTTCTAACCCTTCCACCTTGCAACTTCAACTTTACTTTTTCGTGACCAACGATTCTAGCCTTCCTATCATCCCCTAAGAAGACATCACCACCATCGTATTTCTCATACTCGCAAAACCACTCTCTATGGGGAGTGAAGTGAAAGGATGCACCTGAGTCAATCAACCATGCTTCATGATTTACATGTGTACTTGAAGAAGCCAAGTACACATCCCCACCTTCATCTGAGGTGGTTTTCGCCTTTGCAGAAGGAGAATCATCAGATCCCTTTCCTTTATCAGGAGCTTTAGATTTACAGTCCTTTTTGTAGTGCCCTTCCTTTCCACATTTCCAGCACACCACCTTTCTAGGTTTTCCTGGAGATTTAGATCTCCCTCTACATTTAGATCTTCCACTCGATGACTTATTTTTGTTTCTATTCTGGTACCGTCCTTGTACAGGCAAGGCATCACCATTCTGGCTTTACATATTTTTCCATCTCATCTCCTCTGTCAGCAAGGATGAGACTATTTCATCAAATTGCAAGGTAGTTGCATTGCTACCTATTGCAATAACCAAACTATCCCACAAATCTAGTAGAGAACACAATAAATTGATGCACTTATCTTCATTTTAAATTTTAATATCAACAGATACTAACTAACTTACCATAGTATTAAATGCGTTCAGATGCTCTGTCACCAAGTCTCCATCTTCCATCCTCAGGTTATACAGCTCTTTCCGCAGGAATAGTTTATTCACCAGAGACTTAGATTGGTAAAAAGTCCCTAACTAGTTCCACAAAGCCTTCATCATAGCTTCCCCTGATACATTCAACAATACTGAATCTGAGACACACAATTGTATTGTGCTCTTTGCCTTTTGATCCAACTTATTCCATTCTTCATCGGACACTCTTATTGGTTTAGAACCTAGATCTACCGTGATCCACTGATCTTTATCCACCAACAGATCCTCCGTCTTGAGTTTCCACAACTCAAAAATCTGACCATTAAATTTCCCAATCTCCATCTTTCCATTGCTCGCCATCTTCTTTCACCACCAGAATCGATCTCGCAGATCTCCCATTGAAGAGGATCTACCACAGGCCCGAGCGAAAACCCTCAGCAACAAAGGCGTCCCCTTGAAGCCAAAACAGATCTAATACCAAATGTAGGTTTTAACCTCGTATAGAAATTACCTACATATGAATTCTAAAACACATAAAATAAACAATGCGAGAGCATAACATATAAAACACATATACACAGAGATTTTCCCTTGGATCCCAAAATCGGGACTACCAGCTTGATTTTTCATTATGTTCCTTTCAATGTTACAATACATATTTATACATGCCGAAGCATCCAATACCATAGACCGAAAACCATCCTATCCAAAAACATGTACAAAAATCATGCACAAAACCATAGGTGGGTCCGTCCAACCTAACATACGTTCCAAAACCAAAATTTTCTGACGCGCTACCCCGGACCTCATAGAGTGGGGTTACCTACGCCCCTCAAACCCCCTGTGACCCCCCTACTGCGCAATCGGTGCAATGAAAGGGGGGCTCCACCCCCCCTCTAACCCCCCGGTTAACTACCTGGGCTAGTCGTGCAAAGAATATAACACAACCCAACAGAACTGAGGGAGTGATTTCATTGTGCACTATGGTGGTTTGTATACCCTTTTGCAAAGTGTGTTTTGCAATATCGACACCGGTGGTGCAGAAGTGTCATCGTGATATAATTTACCTTTATCTGTTACCTGGTTTGTTCGAATTTTCCTGCAAAGATATTTCACATCAGCTATGATTATGCAAATATGATAAAAAAGCTTAAAAAACACAAATCTTGCATTCAGGAAGCACTTGTAACATCAAAAGGAACAATTGTGAGAGAATAGCCCCTTGGTTTTTAACCCCATGCATTGATTAATTCCTGCAAGTGAAAATCCACGTTACACTGAAAATCATTGCATAACAACGGACCAGGTGGTATTTCGAAAAGGGTTTGAGTGGTAACCGGTATTGCGAGGAAGGTCCTGATTCCATTCTTCAAGTGACAGGTAACAACTAGGGGCAAAGAGGATATTGCCTTTCGGGGAGGTATCCTCGAGCAACTCATTCACCCGAAATCCGCGTGGACCGTTGGATCCAAGAAGGGTAGATCAACGGTGGAGGGGCTTAACACAACAAAACACAGAAAAACCCATGGCCGGGCCATACGGCTGGACTTGAAACATTATAGATAGGAACATATATCATATCGGGTGTGCCATATGGGTTTTTACATTAAAAATCGTGACTACAACGTTTTATCGAATACATAGGGATATACATGAAAACCCGCAACCGGGTCGTATAGCTAGACTTCAAAATCTATATACTGGATCCTATATTCTATCGGGTCTGCCATATCGCATCACATCGTGCCATGTGTTTGGGCTTGAAGCTATGCCAATTGCGCCTTTCAATTGGCCAGACCCAACATACATATGTGTCGTGGTTCATAATCCTTTCGGGTCCGCTACATACGACTCCTTCTTTGAAAAACCCCGACCCCAACATATTATCAAAGAACACGGGAAAACATGGGAAAAATTGAGTCTGGCTATTTGGCCGGACTTGAAAATATATATGCCCAGCTCTATAATCATCGGTGGTTTCGGGTAATTATGGTGTGCCATATATATAGACCTTGGACCCCACCGATAGCGATAAGCGATGGGTCCCAAACCTGAAACATATATATATTGTGTTTAATAAAACCATCGAGTTCGATAACAGTGGCGTGTCTTTATATATATATATATATAAGAGTTTGGCTTGGCTGATAGCGATATGCGATATACCTCCGGATTCGATATATATAGAATACGATTAATAATGCCGTCAAGTCTGGAGGATAGTGGCGCACCATATATATATATATAAACCCCAGGACCCCGCTGATTGTGAGATGCGATATAGTTTCTAGACCCAAAATTTATGAATTTGAGTTAATACTGTCGTTGGGTCCGGAAGGTAATGGTGAACACTAAGTCTTAGTGTTGATTGCGATAGGCAGAAAAGGGGATTTATGCATGTTTTTGAGCATTTTTGCTATAAAGAGCTATGACGGGAATAATGATGCGATGGAAGGTTTTGAGGGGTAAATAAATCCCGATGAGCATATGAATGAAGGACTTAAACAAGGTTATATGCGAGGGATTCATTAAGGGGGCTTTAACCATTTGTGAATTGAAGATTTGACTCTACAGAGAGCTAAATCCCTCAGGTAAAATAGATCATTCGGAGAGATGCAAGATTAACTTCTAGGGGACCCATCCAAAATTGTTGCCAAGGAAAGTTTTGATAGGGTGGTGGTTGTGGCCACAACACTACCACAAGCTGAATATCATTGTTGAATTTAAACTTTCATGGCTTCGCCCTGGTTCTTGGATCATAAAAGGAATTTTATTGATGTACATTGAACAGGAACCTAAAATAGGGTTTCGTTATATTTCCATGGGAGCAACTTAGCCTCCCAAAATGGTATCCTGATATTTGCCTATACATGTGAAAATACCACATTTTCTAATTTAGATGTCAAAGGTTAAGGCCTAAACTTGACTCCAACCTTGGCATAGGAGTCCCTCCACTGAAATATTTCTTCCATTCCTACTGCTAAAACAAAGGAAAATTATCATCACGTAGTCGGTAGCAGAGACAGAGCATGCAAATGGGCTATTGGTGGATAATTCTTCCGAGATTCACATGGAAAATCATCGGTTAGGGTTGACACTTTTTGTTCTAAAAAGAATCCTTTCAACCCTACAAATCATCATGCTAAGATTAAGTGAAAGGCCAAAACTGGTAAGGTTTCCAAGAAGTCGAGGCAAGTCAATCTCTCCAGGCAAAAAGCTCACAAAATTTCTAAGTTCTCTCTTTATGGCTGGTGGTACCAAGAAGGAAAAGTGTTCATCACCTCCTTCTGTAAGTGACTCCAATTCATATGATTCTTCTGCAATAAAACCATCCTTTTTTTATTCATATTATTCTTCAGTCCAATCCAAGCCATGTTTGAGTAAAACATCCAAAGGGTACTCGAACAAAAGGAGTGGGATGGGTCAAAAGTCCGTCACATTCTGCTAGACAAGTGAAAATGTGGATTGGGACTTTCACCCATATGGGGAGAAGTGTCTCCACAGAATGGAAGGGTTTGATAAGATGGAGAAGATGTAATTAAGCCATTATTCATGTGTCATAATTACTGTGAAGGAAAATTTCAGAATATGCAAGAATACACAAGAAATGACAAAAAATGCATGACATGGGATGTGTTGTTAAGGGATGATAGTGGTATCAAGAATGAAAGATCAATAATGATGTATTCACCAGATAGTCAAGTTCCCAAGGCCTTGATGGCACAATGAATCATGAGACAACAACAAACTGGACAAAACAATGAAACTGTGAGGTCACATGGTTGATTTTCATTATGAATTAATATTCTCTATGACAAAATCCTCTTATCAGTGCTCTGGGATTAATAATCACTTGAAAGCGAGTCTTTTGTAGCTTATCTCTTGCTCAAGGGTTCTCGGATGATCATTTAATGGTGGATAGAGAAATACACTATCGAGATAAAGGTTAGAGGGTGGGAGGCTATGAAATTAGTTATGTTTGGAACTCGGCCCTGATATATATGGATTTGCAATGTGCCACCAACTTTTGCAGTGGTATCATGAATATGAAACAATTTACAAGGAATAATAAGAGGAGAGATCAGAAAGATGACAGTGCTTTCTAGAAACTTATGTGAATTCTGCCCAAATATCTACCTCAGATTCACAATCAAGTGAAAGTTGCAATAATTTGTTTAATCACTTTCTGATACAAGTCCTAATGCTACTACTAGCATGGAGAGAATTTCTCCTGACAATCTATCCAAAATAGATGATGTGAAATAGGGTATGGAAAACCATAAAACTAAAACATGGTCACATATAAGACCATCTCTATACGCCATAGAATAGAATTTGAGTTTCCATGTTAGGAAGAGGAAAATTTCTTAAGTCATTAACAAGGAATCCAACAGTGGAAACAAAAGTCATTCTTTGTGGGAGCCCAAGCTATTAAAATATGGTAATATTGTCTCTTTAGAGGATTCGTAGGAAGAGTTCTATGATGTGGAGTGATCCAATCTAGGATGCATCCACAAATGATAGCATAGTGTTTGGTTCTACTGCAAATTCTGCTCAGAGCTCATATGCAGAGTCATGTGTTTGGAAAGAATAATTAGAGAGCCTTGTTTGTGGAAGTGTCCCCATGGATCTTAGAAAAGAGCCTCAACAAGATTTTGTTGGAACTCGAACACAAAGGATAGAAAATTTTTATAAGAAGTTACTTATTCTAGGAGGTGATCAAGGGTTTGAGAAAACAAAAGCTGGTGGTATTCTAAGCAGTACCACCATGAATGTTATCTTTGAAACATGTGTTGCTAAGAAATGGAAAAGCTAGATTGAGAAGGATTTGCCTCGAACCTTTCCAGGTCATCTGGCATTGGGTGAAGATGGTCAAAATGCTTTGATATGTCTTTTGACTAAATATGCAGGCCATAATCTACCAATAAGATGGTGGAAGCTTAGGTGGACCAACTTGTTATTTTCAAAGGAATAACATATGAATATGTGACAAAATTTGTAAGAAGAAATATATGTTTACGTTTTGGGATATATATCAAGAGGACCCATGAAAGGTTTATACAATTGAAGTTTACTTGAACTATATTATATTGGATGGAGAAATAGGATTCTTGATTAATGATGTGAGGTTGGAAATGGTTTTCATGGATATCATAAAGTTACATGATGGAACTCTATGGAATTTTCTAATAAGGCAAAAATATTGAAATCTGAACCATAAATTTGACAGTGGCATATAGTATGATGAAGATGATTGTGAGTTTGTTTTTTCACAGTGCATGAGAACCTCAATGATTTTAATTTTTATTTAAATGTCTCAGTACTAAATGGTTTCTCATATTCTCAAAAGGAGAAATGGTTTTGTGATTTACCATAATCTATTGTGACATTGAGTTGATGAGGCAAGTTATTAATCCCAGAGCACTGATAAGAGGATTTTTTCATAGGGAATATTAATGCATCATGAAAATCAACCGTGTGACCTCACGGTTTCAACGTTTTGTCCAGTTTGTTGTTGTCTCATGATTCATTGTGCCATCAAGGCCTTGGGAACTTGACTATCTGGTGAATACATCATTATTGATCTTTCATTCTTGATACCACTATCATTCCTTAGCAACACATCCTATGTCATGCATTTTTTGTCATTTGATGCATTTTTTGTCACAACAAATAGGCATGGTCCCCTATTCAAACCCAATATCTTTGCATAATTTCTTCAATCAAATGAATTCCTTGGTTTTTTAAGAAACTGCAATGTTCTCTACCTCAATACTTGATTGGGAAACCACTCATTTCCTCTTACTCCAACTCAAAACTCCTTCAAAACAAGATAAATAGATAAGAACATGTAGAATTTCCATTGTGCATATCATCTACCCAGTCAGCATCAAAAAACCCATGCAACTGAAGGTTTTTACCTCCATCTTCCTCATAGAAAATAACATAGTCATTAGTGCCCCATATGTACCTATAGATCCCCTTGATGCTTGTCTAGTGATATGTTTGAGGGCAAGATCTTTTCTGAGCTGATGGACGTGAGGCCATGTGGATTACCTTTTCCTTGACCTCAAAAGATGTTGCTTGTAATTCTGGTATTTTTTTTTTTTCTTACACAATAGCTATTTTCTACAGCATGGAATGGTTCTAGAGTTACCGAGTTGGTCATCTGAGGAGAGATCAGAAAGATGACAATTCTTTCTAGAAACTTATGTGAATTCTGCCCAAATATCTACCTCAGATTCACTATCAAGTGAAAGTTGCAATCATTTGTTTAATCATTTTATGATACAAGTCCTAATGCTACTACTAGCATGGAGAGAATTTCTCCTGACAAGCTATCCAAAATACATGATGTGAAGTAGGATATGCAAAACCATAAAACTAAAACATTGTCACAAATAAGAGCATCTCTAGATGCCATTGAATAGAATTTGAGTTTCCACGTTAGGAAGAGGAAAATTTCTTAAGTCATTAACAAGGAACCCAACAATGGAAGCAAACGTCTTTCTTTGTGGGAGCCCAGGCTATTAAAAGATGGCAATATTGTCTCTTTAGAGGATTCATAAGAAGAGTTCTATGATGTAGAGCAATCCAATCTAGGATCCATCCACAAATTATAGCATAGTGGGTGATTTTGCTGCAAATTCTACTTTGGGCTCATATGTAGAGAACGTGGAAAGAAGAATTAGAGAGCATTGTTTGTGGAGGTGTCTCCATGGATCTTAGAAAAGAGCCTTGGCAAGATTTTGTTGCAACTCAAACACAAAAGATAGAGAAATGTTATAAAAAATTACTTATTCTACGAGGTGATCAAGGGTTTGAGAGAACAAAAGCTGGTGGTATTCTAAGCAGTACCGCCATGAATGTTATTTTTGAAACATGTGTTGCTAAGAAATGGAAAAGCTATATTGAGAAGGATTTTCCTCGAACCTTTCCAGGTCATCTGACACTGGACGAAGATGGTCAAAATGCTTTGAGATGACTATTGAGTGAATATGCAGGCCATAATCTACCAATAAGATGGTGGAATCTCAGGTGGACCAACTTGTTATTTTCAAAGGAATAACTGATGAAGATGTGACAAAAGTTGTGAGAAGAAATATATGATCCAGGTGGATATTGGTGGCCACCTGCCAAGTCCACCTGGACCCCCACCATTGTCCTTCTCAGCATATTGGTGGCCACCTGCCAAGTCCACCTGGACCCCCACCATTGTCCTTCTCAGCATTTTCAGTTTCCTTAATTGTAGCACAACTTACTATTTTTAGCAGTTTTTCGGGTCCTGAACTTCCGGAGCCGTTTTGAGGCCCTAAATGACGTTTTTTGGGGAATCTAGGGGCAACATGGGTCCAACAATGGTAGTGCTCGGATAGATCTTTCTAACGAGCTATTGTATGCGTCAAACGGAGATCACATGCCAAAGTTACGACCCCGGGAAGTTGATGTACCAATTTACCCCAAACGGGGCCCACAGTTTGGCGTTTCATCTCCTAGGGTTAGGTTTTGGAAAGTTAAGGGTTTTCCATTGTTTCTCAACAATAAATAGGCCTTCGAGCCTCATTGTAACACAGTTCAGAGGCATGTAGCCATCACATCTCTTCTAAGAGATAAGCTACCATCGCCCTAACTAGTTTATTTCCATTTCTGGTTGTAAGCATATTTCAGTATTTTCCATTAATGAAATGAAGTATTATTTCCGCTGCATATTTGTGTATATGGTTATCTCTGTAATTTGTTGCGTTCCTGTTTAAATCCGGATCAGTGGTATCAGAGCGGTCTGCTTTTTCTCTGTTTTTCTTTGCATGTCCCCAACAAGGTCGGGATATAAGGAGTTAGGGCTTGAACTGGTTGAACCTTTGCAAGACCAGCCTCGCAAATCCCGACGGCCTCCCATGGCGGACGAGAAGAAAGACGAGGGGGCAGGAGATCCCATCAAAATCTTTCTCGAAGAAGCCCTCAAGCGACAAAGGAACGCGATGATGGACAGCTTTGCCCAGATCCTTCAGAGGCTACCCAGAAGCAACGCATCGGCTTCCAGCAGCTACTCTGGAAATGCCACACCCTTTAAGGTATAAGTTAATTTTGAAATCCCCATATTCGAGGGTCAGATAGACGCAGATGCCGTAGATAAATGGTTAAATCTGCTAGAGGGTTATTTTTCTGTTCATGATTTTTCGAGTCGGGAAAAGATTGTTTTTGCTCTTCTCAAAGCAGCCCCCCACGTCAAGGACTGGTGGGAAACCTACTGCGAGCAAAAGGATGAAAGTACTGGCTCACTATTTTCAGCCGCACCCACCTGGGATTCATTCCGGGATGCCGTCAAGGAGCAGTACTACCCTGTTGGAAGCTATGAGGATGAATACATAAAGTGGACCACGCTGCGGCAGGGAAGGGACCAAGACGTGCCGGAGTTCACCAATCTTTTCCATACCCTTCGCACAAAGTTGGGTATCAAGGATTCGGAGCAACATTTGATACTCAAATACCGTGGCTGCCTGCACAAGTACATCCAGGAAGAAATACAATTCCTAAACATCCCCTCGCTCGGCGCAGCATACCGATATGCCGTCAAGGTCGAGCAGAAGTTGAAGCAAAAGAAGCGAGATTTTGGATCTGCGAATCCAAAGCAGGGGAAAGGTGCCCCGAAACCACAGAACAAAGGACAAAGCCAAGGCGGGACAACCCAAGACAACCAGCCGAAGCTGCAAGCAAAGAATAGCGCCGCGAAGCCGAGAAAGGACATTGAAAAATGGTGCGAGTTCCATAAGAGCTCCACTCACAACACAAGTGAGTGTCGGGCCAAGCAGTCACTGGTGGCTGAGCTAAAGGTTTCAGAATCAGATGCATGTTCCGACTCCGAGTCAGAACCCGATAAGGGGTATGAAAAAGGGAAGCAGATCATTGATGTGGATCCCAGCGCCACTGTTGCTACCGCAAAGATCCAGAAAAATGAACCCGAAGATCCAGAGGAGGAGGAGCGTCTCTTCCACTCTCAGATGTGGGTAAAGGGCTCCCCGATACAATTCATTGTTGATAGCGGGAGTCAAAAGAACCTCATTTCGGCATAGGTCGTGAAGCGGTTGGGCTTACCGACCACAGCACATCCACAACCATACACCATTGGGTGGCTGCACCAAGGACGAGATCTTCGCGTGAGCCAGCAGTGTCGCCTTCCATACAACATCAAGCCCTTCACGGATGAGGTATTGTGTGACATTGCTCCCCTTGAAGTTTGTGATGTATTACTAGGACAACCATACTTGTGGAAGTGACATGCTGTGTATGAATCAAGACCCCGTGCTGTTATTATTACATTGGGAAATAAGTTTTTCAGGATACCAGAGGTAGCACCACCTGCCGCCATCTCTTTGATTACTGCAAAACAATGCAGTAAGATCATTTCCAAAACCAGGAAATTTGTTTTCCTGATGATACGCCCTCAAGGAAAGAAGAAGACAGTGGTCGCGGCCTCCAGACGGGGTCCCTCTGCACGACAACTATAGATGGACAAGATTGTGGAGGAGTACGAGTACATCTTCACCTCTCCAGCAGGAGTTCCTCTGCACTGTCAAGTCAAGCACTCCATCGATCTGACCCCAGGTGCGCCGCTACCCAATGGACCAATTTATCGGCGCTCCATTCTGAAGAACAATGAAATCAAGACGCAGATTCAGGAGCTCCTGCAGAAAGGTCACATCCATCCGAGTTCATCGCCCTGTGGGAGCCCGATCGTGTTGGTACAGAAGAAGGATGGGACGTGGAGACTCTGTATTGACTATCGGGCGCTGAACAAGATCACTGTCCGTAATAGGTACCCGATCCCGCGGATTGATGACCTCCTAGACCAACTAAAGGGGGCGAAATATTTCAGCAAGATCGATTTGAAGTCAGGATATCACCAGGTACCAATCGAACCCTCTGATGTGTGGAAGACTGCCTTCAAATCCAAGGAGGGCCTCTTCGAATGGTTGGTCATGCCTTTCGGATTAACGAATGCTCCTGCAACCTTTATGAGGCTAATGGATGACATCTTGCGTCCATTCACCAACTCCTTTGTAGTAGTATACTTGGATGACATGCTGATCTTCAGCCAGAGTTGGGAAGAGCACCTCCACCACATCCGACAGGTTCTCCAAACACTGCGGCAACACAAGCTATGTGCCAATTTGGAGAAATGCACTTTTGGCATGACCCAGGTTCAGTATCTGGGATACATCATTGATGAACAGGGGGTGCATGTCGATCCAGCCAAGGTCCAAGTCATTCGGGATTGGCCCTCTCCAACCACTCTAACAGAGCTCCGCAGCTTTCTAGGTCTTGCCAACTTCTACCGCAGGTTTGTGTTGGGGTTTTCTCATATTTCTTGGCCCTTGAGTCAGGTCACCAAGGGAGGGGCGAAAGCAAGATTCTTTTGGTCTAAATCTCAATAGAAGGTATTCATGGAGTTGAAGGATCGCCTCTGCACGGCACCAGTGCTCGCGTTACCAGATTTACAACAACCATTTGAGGTCGAGACAGATGCCTTTGACTATGCTATTGGGGCAGTCCTTACTCAACATGGACACCCAGTGGCATACCACAGTGAAACACTTTCAGACATAGTCCAAAAGTACCCCACTTATGATAAAGAGATGTATTCCATTGTACAGGCCTGCCGACAATGGAAGCATTACATTTTGGGGAAGGAAATGGTCATCCACATAGACCACCGACCCCTGTAGTTCATACAGACCCAAGGGAAATTGCAGAATGATCGCCATCAGAAGTGGTCTACATACTTGCAACAGTTCCACTTGAATATCAAGTATAAGAAGGGCAGCACCAACAATGTTGCAGATTGCCTCAGTCGACCACCGATCATGGCGTTAACCACCGTGCTCAACTCTTGTGGGCACGAGACTTCTGATTGGCCACTTCTCTACAAGAGCGACCCAGAATTCGGCCACACATACCAGACACTCTTGGAGTGTCGGCGTGTTGCAGATTTTCACCTCTAGGATGCCCTATTATGTCACCTCGGTCACCTTTGTGTTCCTTCAAGCGAGCGTGCCAAGATGATTTGGGAAGCACACTACAGTCGGGCTGCTGGGCATTTCGGGGTCGAGAAAACAGTGGCAGTACTGCAAAATTATTTCTATTGGCCGAATCTTCGACAGGATGTTGGGAAGTACATCAGATCATGTACTGCCTGTGCCATTGCCAAACCGACCATTAAGAAGCACGGCCTCTATACCCCGTTGCCTACCCCTAGTCGACCTTGGGAATCCATCTCCATGGATTACATGTCAGGCCTTCCTTCCACTAAGCATGGAAATGACTGTGTTTTTGTGCTCGTCGACAGGTTCTCGAAGATGGCCATTATGGTGGCCTACAAGAAGAATATCACAGCAGAATCCACTGCTAAACTCTTCTTTGAACGAGTGTGGGTGCACTTTGGGATCCCACAGTCTATCATCTCAGATCGGGACAGTCGGTTTCTCAGCACATTTTGGTCCAGTCTCTGGTCAATGCTGGACACCAAACTCACGAAGTCCACAGCCTTCCATCCTCAAACTGATGGCCAGACAGAGGTTGTCAATAGGATGATCGTGCACATTCTGCGCATGTATAACTCAAAGCATCCACGCACATGGGACGAGAGCCTCCCCTATGTTCAGCACAGCTACAACCGAGCTCTTCACAGCTCCACTGGCCATAGCCCTTTTCAGGTGGGTTTGGGATTCCAGCCACTATGCCCCATTGATGTGGCCATGCCACTTGCAGCTACTCACATGAATTCAGCTCATGTCCAGTCCGAAACAGATAAGGCCACCAGCTTCATTGAGCGCATCCAACATATTCGCCAGCAGGTCCATGACATTCTTGAGAAATCAAATGCCAATTACAAGCAGCGACATGATCAACATCGGGTGCCACACAAGTTTCAGGTGGGCGACAAAGTCTGGTTGCATTTGCAAAAGGAACGCCTTACTGGAGCCTATCGGAAATTGAGACCACTCCGATATGGTCCTTACACCATTACTAAGGCTATGGGAGACAATGCATTTGAGCTCAGCATTCCCCCATTCCTTGGCCTGCACCCAGTGTTCAATGTGGACCGCCTTCGGCCATACTTTCCACCATTGTTAGACACATCCGACATTGCAGAACAGCTCAAACCCACAGAATTAAATCCAGATTGCATGGAACAAGCTGCAACTGATCGGATCATGGACACACAGATCGCCAACAGAATATCCAACTGTATCGAGTTGTCAAAGCAGGCCAACTCCTTCAGCAGGGCAAGTGGCTCACCAGGGAACAAGTTCAGCAAAAGTTTCCTCATCTCATGGAGGAGCTCAACGCAATGGGGACCATTGCTTCCTAAGGGGGGAGGAATGATCCAGGTGGATATTGGTGGCCACCTGCAATGTCCACCTGGACCCCCACCATTGTCCTTCTCAGCATATTGGTGGCCACCTGCCAAGTCCACCTGGACCCCCACCATTGTCCTTCTCAGCATTTCAATTTCCTTAATTGTAGCACAACTTACTATTTTTAGCAGTTTTTCGGGTCCTGAACTTCCGGAGCCGTTTTGAGGCCCTAAACGACGTTTTTTTGGGAATCCGGGGGCAACATGGGTCCATGGAATGGACCATGTTGCCCGTTCCAACAATGGTAGTGCTCGGATAGATCTTTCTAACGAGCTATTGTATGCGTCAAACGGAGATCACATGCCAAAGTTACGACCCCGGGAAGTTGATGTACCAATTTACCCCAAACGGGGCCCACAGTTTGGCGTTTTATCTCCTAGGGTTAGGTTTTGGAATGTTAAGGGTTTTCCATTGTTTCTCAACAATAAATAGGCCTTCGAGCCTCATTGTAACACAGTTCAGAGGCATGTAGCCATCACATCTCTTCTCAGAGATAAGCTACCATCGCCCTAGCTGGTTTATTTCCATTTCTGGTTGTAAGCATATTTCAGTATTTTCCATTAATGAAATGAAGTATTATTTCTGCTGCATCTTTGTGTATATGGTTATCTTTGTAATTTGTTGCGTTCCTGTTTAAATCCGAATCAATATATGTCTACATTTAGGGATAAATATCAAGAGGACCCAAGAAAGGTTTCTACAATTAAAGTTGACTTGAATTATGTTATATTGGATGGAGAAATAGGATTCTTGATTAATGATGTGAGGTTGGCAATGGTTTTCATGGATATCATAAAGTTACATGATGGAACTTCAGAATTTTCTAATAAGACAAAATATTGAAATCTGAACATAGATAACAACCACAAACCAAATAGGGCCCACAAGGCATGACACCATAACCACTTAGTGATGTTAATGACAGAGTGAAGGAGAATGCTATAACATTGGGGACTTGCACTCCAAAGGAATGGAATCCCAACATGGGAATGTGCCACTTTGGTAATGAGACTTGAAACTATTACAAACCCCATATATATAGTCATTATTATTAATTTTTTGAAGGAAATCTCATGGAAAATCCAAGGGATGCTTCCCCACATTTGTGGATGATATCCCTTGTAAGCCTGTTGACATAGACTTGTTTGTTTAACCTAGGGGAATTTGGTTTGAAGCTTCAGAAGCAAATAAGAAACTATTGAAATAGCTCATTTTAGGAATTTTGAGCATTTTCAAGGGAGTGGAGGCATAGTGCTTTCTCTTTCTTTTTCTTTGTAGAATCATGTGATTTCTTGTGGTTTGGATTTAGTAGGCATTTGTGTTTGGGTCATGCTCTTGATTTAGGACCACGTGATACATTTTTCTATTTTGTATGCCCCTATCCTTAGCTTTGAGCAAGAATAGTTGAGGAATTGGATGGCCTCTTCTTTGTTGACAACTTAATGCATCTTTAAGGGGGACTTGACCATGTTCATGTGCGAAGGTGACAAGTATGGAGGTGGGGTTTTATATATGGACTTTAGATATTATACATATGTATCAGTGGTATCCCTTGTTCTACATTTTCTCTTTTTGCCTTGACAAATAGTGCGGGTGTTGCCCAAGATGCTTATTGCATGATAATCCTTTACAAGGTCACTATTGGGGACAATGATATGTTCGTTCAAGATATTATGAGATGTGATTTATGTGCTTCCTTTAATTCAAAACCGTCAATCCAAAACATCCAAAACCACTAATCCCAGTGAACATCCAAAATCATCAATCCCAACGTCCTCGTTATTCTCTCCAGTTTGAGCTACGACACTGATCTAAGTTTCTTGAGGTCAAATCCAATGTCCGCATTGTCGTTCAATAAAAATATAGTCCCCATTTACACTTTACACTTTTCATTCGATTGATGTAATTAGGACATTATTCATGTGTCATAATTACTATGAAGGAAAATTTCAGAATATGCAAGAAGACACAAGAAATGACAAAAAATGCATGACATGGGATGTGTTGTTAAGGAATGACAGTGGTATCAAGAATGAAAGATCAATAATGATGTATTCACTAGATAGTCAAGTTCCCAAGGCCTTGATGGCACAATGAATCATGAGACAACAACAAATTGGACAAAACGGTGAAATCGTGAGGTCACATGGTTGATTTTCATTATGCATTAATATTCCCTATGACAAAATCCTCTTATCAGTGCTCTGGGATTAATAATCACGTGAAAGAGAGTCTTTTTGTAGCTTATCTCTTGCTCAAGGGTTCTCAGATGATCATGTAATGGTGGATAGAGAAATACACTATTGAGATAAAGGGTAGAGGGTGGGAGGCTATGCAATTAGTTAAGTTTGGAACTCGGCCCTGATATATATGGATTTGCAATGTGCCACCAACTTTTGCAGTGGTATCATGAATATGAAACAATTTACAAGGAATAATAAGAGGAGATATCAAAAAGATGACAGTGCTTTCTAGAAACTTATGTGAATTCTGCCCAAATATCTACCTCAGATTCACAATCAAGTGAAAGTTACAATAATTTGTTTAATCACTTTCTGATACAAGTCCTAATGCTACTACTAGCATGGAGAGAAGTTCTCTTCACAAGCTATCCAAAATAGATGATGTGAAGTAGGATATGGAAAACCATAAAACTAAAACATGGTCACAAATAAGACCATCTCTAGATGCCATAGAATAGAATTTGAGTTTCCATGTTAGGAAGAGGAAAATTGCTTAAGTCATTAACAAGGAACCCAACAGTGGAAGCAAAAGTCTTTCTTTGTGGGAGCCCAGGCTATTAAAATATGAAAATATTGTCTCTTTAGAGGATTCGTAGGAAGAGTTCTATGATGTGGAGTGATCCAATCTAGGATGCATCCACAAATGATAACATAGTGTTTGGTTCTGCTGCAAATTCTGCTCAGAGCTCATATGTAGAGTCATGTGTTTGGAAAGAAGAATTAGAGAGCCTTGTTTGTGGAGGTGTCCCCATGGCTCTTAGAAAAGAGCCTTGACAAGATTTTGTTGGAACTCGAACACAAAGGATAGAGAAATGTTATAAGAAGTTACTTATTCTAGGAGGTGATCAAGGGTTTCAGAGAACAAAAGCTGGTGGTATTCTAAGCAGTACCACCATGAATGTTATTTTTGAAACATGTGTTGCTAAGAAATGGAAAAGCTAGATTGAGAAGGATTTGCCTCGAACCTTTCCAGGTCATCTGGCACTGGGCGAAGATGGTCAAAATGCTTTGATATGTCTGTTGACTGAATATGCAGGCCATAATCTACCAATAAGATGGTGGAAGCTCAGGTGGACCAACTTGTTATTTTCAAAGGAATAACAGATGAATATGTGACAAAAGTTGTAAGAAGAAATATATGTTTACGTTTTGGGATATATATCAAGAGGACCCAAGCAAGGTTTCTACAATTGAAGTTGACTTGAACTATATTATATTGGATGGAGAAATAGGATTCTTGATTAATGATGTGAGGTTGGAAATGGTTTTCATGGATATCATAAAATTACATGATAGAACTCTATGGAATTTTCTAATAAGGCAAAAATATTGAAATGTGAACCATAAATTTGATAGTGGCATATAGTATGATGAAGATGATTGTGAGTTTGTTTTTTCACAGTGCATGAGAACCTCAATGATTTTAATTTTTATTTAAATGTCTCAGTACTAAATGGTTTCTCATATTCTCAAAAGGAGAAATGGTTTTGTGATTTACCATAATATGTTGTGACATTGAGTTGATGAGGCAAGTTATTAATCCCAGAGCACTGATAAGAGGATTTTGTCATAGGGAATATCAATGCATCATCAAAATAAACCATGTAATCTCACGGTTTCAGTGTTTTGTCCAGTTTTTTTGTCTCATGATTCATTGTCCCATTAAGGCCTTGGAAACTTGGCTATCTGGTGAATACATCATTATTGATATTTCATTCTTGATACCACTATCATTCCTTAGCAACACATCCTATGTCATGAATTTTTTGTCACAAAAAATAGGAATGGTTCCCTATTCAAACCCAATATATCTGCATAATTTCTTCAATCAAATGACTTCCTTGGTTGTTTAAGAAACTGCAATGTTCTCTACCTCAATACTTGATTGGGAAACCACTCATTTCCTCTTACTCCAACTCAAAACTCCTTCAAAACAAGATAAATAGATAAGCACAGGTAGAATTTCCATTGTGCATATCATCTTCCTAGTCAGCATCAACAAACCCATGCAACTAAAGGTTTTTACCTCCATCTTCCTCATAGAAAATAACATAGTCATTAGTGCCCCATATGTACCTATAGATCCCCTTGACACCTGTCCAATGATATGTTTGAGGGAAAGATATTTTCTGAGCTGATGGACGTGAGGCCATGTGGATTCCCTTTTCCTTTACCTCAAAAGATGTTGGTTTTAATTCTGGCATATTTTTTTTCTTACACAATAGCTATTTTCTATAGCATGGAATGGTTCTAGAGTTCCCGAGTTGGTCATTTGAGGAGAGATCAAAAAGATGACAGTTATTTCTAGAAACTTATGTGAATTCTACCCAAATATCTACCTCAGATTCACTATCAAGTGAAAGTTGCAATCATTTGTTTAATCATTTTATGATACAAGTCCTAATGCTACTACTAGCATGGAGAGAAGTTCTCCTGACAAGCTATCCAAAATACATGATGTGAAGTAGGATATGGAAAACCATAAAACTAAAACATGGTCACAAATAAGACCATCTCTATATGCCATAGAATAGAATCTGAGTTTCCATGTTAGGAAGAGGAAAATTGCTTAAGTCATTAACAAGGAATCCAATAGTGGAAGCAAACGTCTTTCTTTGTGGGAGCCCAGGCTATTAAAAGATGGAAATATTGTCTCTTTAGAGGATTCATAAGAAAATTTTTATGATGTAGAGCGATCCAATCTAGGATGCATCCAGAAATGATAGCATAGTGGGTGATTTTGCTGCAAATTCTGCCATGGGCTCATATGTAGAGTCATGTGTTTGGAAAGAAGAATTAGAGAGCCTTGTTTGTGGAGGTGTCTCCATGGATCTTAGAAAAGAGCCTTGGCAAGATTTTGTTGGAACTCAAACACAAAGGATAGAGAAATGTTATAAAAATTTACTTATTCTAGGAGGTGATCAAGGGTTTGAGAGAAAAAAAGCTGGTGGTATTCTAAGTAGTACCACCATGAATGCTATTTTTGAAACATGTGTTACTAAGAAATGGAAAATCTATATTGAGAAGGATTTGCCTCGAACCTTTCCAGGTCATCTGACATTGGATGAAGATGGTCAAAATGCTTTGAGATGACTATTGAGTGAATATGCAGGCCATAATCTACCAATAAGATGGTGGAAGCTCAGGTGGACCAACTTGTTATTTTCAAAGGAATAACAGATGAAGATGTGACAAAAGTTGTGAGAAGAAATATATGTTTACGTTTAGGGATAAATATCAAGAGGACCCAAGCAAGGTTTCTACAATTGAAGTTGACTTGAACTATATTATATTGGATGGAGAAATAGGATTCTTGATTAATGATGTGAGGTTGGCAATGGTTTTCATGGATATCATAAAGTTACATGATGGAACTTAGGAATTTTCTAATAAGACAAAAATATTGAAATCTGAACATAGATAACAACCACAAACCAAAGAGGGCCCACAAGGCATGATACCAAAACCACTTAGTGATGTTAATGACAGAGTGAAGGAGGATGCTATAACATTGGGGACCTACACTCCAAAGGAATGGAATCCCAACATGGGAATGTGCCACTTTGGTAATGAGACTTGAAACTATTACAAACCCCATATATATAGTCATTATTATTAATTTTTTGAAGGAAAATCTCATGGAAAATCCAAGGGATGCTTCCCCACATTTGTGGATGATATCCCTTGTAAACCTGTTGACATAGACTTGTTTGTTTAACCTAGGGGGATTTGGTTTGGAGATTCAGAAGCAAATGAGAAACTGTTGGAATAGCCCATTTTAGGAATTTTGAGCATTTTCAAGGGAGTGGAGGCATAGTGCTTTCTTTTTTTTTGTCTTTGCAGAATCATGTGATTTCTTGTGGTTTGGATTCAGTAGGCATGTGTGTTTGGGTCACACTCTTGATTTAGGACCTCGTGATACATTTTTCTGTTTTGTATGCCCCTATCCTTAGCTTTGAGCAAGAATAGTTGTGGAATTGGATGGCCTCTTCTTTGTTGACAACTTAATGTATCTTTGGGGGGGGACTTGACCATGTTTGAGTGCAAAGGAGACAAGTGTGGAGGTGGGGTTTTATATATGGACTTTAGATATTATACATATGTATCAGTGGTATCCCTTGTTCTACATTTTCTCTTTTTTCTTTGAAAAATAGTGCGGGTGTTGCCCAAGATGCTTATTACATGATAATCCTTTGCAAGGTCACTATTGGGGAAAATGATATATTGGTTTAGGATATTATGAAATGTGATTTATGTGATTCATTTTGTTGGGTGTGGAGCCTGATTATCTTTTGTAATCAAAGGTATCATTGCATTGGACCCCAGCTCGTGATGGGGTAGCAACGACGCCCGTAAAATATTTGCTGCAAGGGGGGGGGGGGACTGCGACCTTTGGGAAGCCAACAATAGATGTAAAATTGCCTTGTAAAATGTTGTAATTTCATAGTCAACCTGGGCTGTTCATTAGGCAGAGATATGATGGTAGAAGATATGTTTAATTTAGGGTTTTTTGCCCTATAAGGTAACCCCTCGCTATATATGAGGGAATTGTATTGCGTCTATGTATATTGGTATTTTGGGTGTGGAAGAGAGAGGAGATTGAGAGCAAAGAGGGAATTACAATGGATCTACTGTATGTTGTATCTCTTCAGTTTGATGGATAATATAAAATGAAGGACTCGTTGTTTCTTCGTGGACGTTGCCCAAACTGGGTGAACCACGTATATCTGTGTCTCTCTTGTTTTATGCATTTTCTGTGTTTATATTTCCGTATTCTTTTATGTGTTCCATTGCTATGTAATATATAATTCTCTAAAACGTTTAATTCAAAACCGCCAATCCAAAACATCCAAGCCGCCAATCCCAACAAACATACAAAGTCACCAATCCCAACGTCCTCGTTATTCTCTCTAGTTTGAGCTACGACATTTATCTGAGTTTCTTGAAGTCGAATCCAGTGTCTGTGTTTCCATTCAATAAAAAGATAGTCCCCATTTACACTTTACACTTTTCATTCAATTTATTTTCTAGGACATTGTCGGTCTTCTCCGATTTTACATACACAAGATAGCTCAGGTTATTCTCATAGAAACTCGTAAACAATGGTGAAGTAGTGGCAATAAATTGGAAGTCGAGACATCTATACCGATGTAAGGATGTCAGTCGCTCGGATGAAAATTGGGGTGAAAATGACTCATAGATTTTTCCCTTTGAATGTTGTGGATTGGCCTCATATTTGTATAGTCCCTTCAAGCCCTTGTTGCCACCACAGGTATGCCCATGCCCAAAAGCTTTCGATGTGTATATTTTTTCACTGAACTATGATTATTTTTAAAACTTTATACTAGAGATCATGAGTTTGAAACTTTTAAATCTATAATGTACTAAATCGCACATTATTCGGAAATTCTTTATAGCGATCTGGGTTCAATCTTCGGAGTTCAGTCTGTTACAGTTATCTTTACTGTGAAAACTTTAATTGATCTGATCTTTACATTAATACAACTCATGGCCTGTGAAAACTTTAATTGATCTGATATTACATTAATACAACTCATGTCATGTTATTATGGCAGAAAATATTCTGAAAAATGGAAATGAGGGCTTTCTCAAATATGTTTTTTTAATTATTTCACCTTAAATCTTTGGCAAGTATTGGATTTTGCTAAGATATTTGGGGGTTGAAACATTAAAAGATCTCATATTTAGGAAGAGTATGGAAAACACCTGGAAAATAATCACACTTAGATGTTTCTGTTTGAGTTGGAGATATAGATTATTTGAAATTTGGACCTACGTGGCATTAAGTTGCTTTTCTTGTGAATTCTGGATGCCCGGATGGGCAGGGCCTGCATTTTCTTCAAGGTATGCAGGGACACTAATGAGCTTTGACCGTTCACTTTCTCCTTTGAGTGATTGGGATGGTGGCCCGCGTCACTTTACAAATTGTGTTATGCATCATACAATATGTCTCCAGTCCAAACCTTACATTGGACCTTGCATCTTCCCTTGAAATTGGATCAGTAGGAGCTCGAACATCTGTTGATTATGGTGGAAACTCTGGAAACCTCAGATCAGTATTGACAATTGCTTTCTAGTTCACTTTTGAGAACCATTTACGGGAGAATGTTGCATCCATGGCTCGTCAATATGTGTGTGGTGTTGTAGGATCCGTGCAGAGGATTACCATTGCCCTAGCCCCTTCTTGATTTGGTCCCCATATTAGGGTGAGGCTACCTCCTAGAACCCCAAAATCACTTACCCTCGCACATTGGGTTTGTCAGAATTACAGGTAAAGTAAAAGCCTGACATGTAAGATGACTTTTCTTCAAGGGTTATCGATATTTTTCATTGGCAAGATATCATTTTGCCAGATTCCATTTGGGGGTAGAGCTTCTTAGACATAATTCTGAGGTCAATGAATCTTTGTTGAAAACAGTTTGGCACCACTCTGATGCCATCATGTGTTGCTCCTTGAAATGAAAAGTGTTTGAATGGTTTTTCCATTTCAAACCACTAATAAAATTTTCAGAACTATTTTTACTTTCCAGCCAATGCTTCAATCATTTTGAATCGATCCATGTCCCTCTATTTCCACTATTGAGCACCTGAACGAATGAAGAGGTTGTTTGCCTTCTGTCTGTGTGATTCATTTTACATTTGTGCATATTCACTGAATATCTAATGTCACTGCAAACCTTTTCCAAATTAATATACAGCCGTAGAAAGATATAGTACTCTTGTGATGCATTCAGTTTTTGCCCAGATTACATTTTGTTGTACATTTTATTCATAGAAACCACCATAATGGATAGGGACACATTTTATTTTCTGGCCATTGTATTAATCAGGACTTCTAGGTGTTGCAAAGATTATCAGTCTTCGAAATTTAAATTTATAGTGCATTTTATACTGTGACATTTTTTTCTTAGCATGGTTGTGTACATTGGCTACTTCTCTTCCTCTTTCTTTAAAAGGGTGAAATTTTGTACAAGGCAGAAAAATATTGTGTCATTGAAATCTAATGAACTAGAACCAAAATTTGGTGACATGTACCTTTAGATATGCATAGTTTGGAGAATCACATATAAATACATATCGAAAACCAAACTTAAACTATTTCTAATTGTATAAAAATGCAGAATCAAATAGAGCTCTTGGTTCCCTTTTCTTTGGTATCTAACTTCACTTTATATGACTTGATTTCATCCCCATGATCATTAAGGTTAGCATTAGAATGCACCTTGTGAGCCATGTTAGTGTGCATCTTAAATTCTATCATCGGATTCCATAATACACCTGGAGATTCCCCTTCAGAATTACATTCAACATGTGCAACTCATCAAGTTCATATATATCGGTAACTACCAATTGGATTTTCCCTTCTGTCTGTGATTCATTTTACATTTGTGCATATTCACTAAATATCTAATGTCATTGCAAACCTTTTCCAAATTAATATACAACCATAGAAAGATATAGTACTCTTGTGATGCATTCAGTTTTTGCCCAGATTACATTGTGTTGCAGATTTTATTGATAGACACCACCACAATGGATAGGGACACATTGTCTTTTCTAGCCATTGTATCAATCAGGACTTCTGGGTGTTGCAAAGATTATCAGTCTTCAGAATTTAAATTTATAGTGCCTTTCATACTGTAGCATTTTTTTCTTAGCATGGTTGTGTACATTGGCTACTTCTCTTCTTGTTTCTTTAAAAGGGTGAAATTTTGTACAAGGCAGAAAAATATTGTGCCATTGAAATCTAATGAACCAGAACCAAAATTTGGTGACATGTACCTTCAGATATGCATAGTTTGGAGAGTCACATATAAAAACATATCGAAAATCAAACTTAAACTACTTCTAATTGTATAAAAACACAAAATCAAATAGAGCTCTTGGTTCCCTTTCCTTTAGTGTCTAACTTCACTTTATATGACTTGATTTCATCCCCAAGATCATTAAGGTTAGCATTATAATGCAACTTGTGAGCCATGTTCGTGTGCATCTTAAAGTCTATCATCAGATTCAACAATACACATGGATATTCCCCTTCAGAATTACATTCAACATGTGCAACTCAACAAGTTCATATATATCGATAACTACCAATTGGATTTTCCCTAGAATAGATATTTATCATTCAAGTTGGGTGATAACTAAAATTAAAACTCCATAGAATCGCCATTTCAAGCATTCATAAGAAATACTAATTGCATAGTTTGACCTTCAGATATGCATATTTTGGAGAGTCTAGATTTGGTAGTTTGAGTTCATAGGATTCATCATTTTTTAATCTAATTTTGAGTTATCGGAAAGTGTTCTTAAAAGTCCATATAATGAGCGATACAAGACACACAAAAGAAAGTTTAATGGGTGTCCATACTTTATAAAGCATGATTATGGACAATACCTTGAGGGGCTTGTAACTTCAACACGTTTGCTAACAAATTGCTTCTTTGTACCATTCTGAGTGCATAATAGATTTTTGTATCAAAGTAGTTGCTTGGTCTTTAATCCCCTAATGTGATCGTATTACATCCTAGAGAACAATGAGAGCTATCCATTGTTTCTTGAGATCTAAATGCACAGGGAAACTGATTCCAGACAAAATTCTAGAAAGTGCTATAATAATAGTCTCATATGTTTCATGTAAAGGTCAAAATAAAATTGTTTTGAAGTTGTTTTCCATTTCCAGCTTCCATATTGTTGAGGTTGATTTCCATATTAAGGGTCAAAACTTGCTGTCAAATTATTTTTGTGTTTCCATCTGCCAGAGTGTGGCATGTTGTTGCAGTTGATTTGGGGATTGAATGTCAACCAACTTGAAGTTGAAAGGCCAAAAGGCCTCAAGAAAATGAATACTCTTGATGGTTGGATTTCCAAGGTAGCTCATTAATAGACAATGTTTCTTTATGCAAAAGCAATGAAGATAGAGATGGAGATGAAACGAAGAAAAAGGGAAATAGCAAGAAAAAAACTTAGGAAGAAAATCTCGCTTGAAGATTGGAGGAGGAAGAAACAATTGAGATTTTCCACGCATGAGGAGTTGCAATCGTTGTCAGACATTAACATTACATGAAATCTCAATGTACATCTTATTCTTTGCAAGAATTTCCAAAGAAAAATAAAGTTTCCAACAAATTTTTGTTTTTCAATTTGGGTTCTTGAAGTAAAAATCTATTGTCTCTATGTTAGTATCTATCTGAATGAGTTTGGTTGTGTAATAGCTTCAATTTTTTGTGAATTTTTCTATATAAAACTACGTATGACAACACTTTTGCATTTAATTACCTATAGCCGTATATTATTCTAACACCCACACCATTGGATTCCCTATTCTCTTGTTAGTTAATTTGATGCAATGTTGAATCACAATGTTATCTTCAATTCGTAATATCGCTAAGGTTAAGTGAATGCACAACCAGCCTTGTTATTTGAATGGGAATTCTACTTATTAATTCGTTAAGTGATGAGAGTCAAATAGTCCTCAAATTTGGTGTATTTATGTGGAAACTTCAAATCGTTTCCCTTAGCAATAGTCATCCACATTGGGCTTTAACTCATTGTTTTATTTCTTGGTTTAATGCCATCACACTCCCAGTGTTTCATCCATTCGTGGTATGATGGTTATGGTATATTCCTCTGAGTAATAGTTGTAAATCATACTACAACACTAAAAGCTTTTAGTTGGTTCATTGACTAGTACAGGCATCATTTCAACGATATCATACCTATAAATTCACTAGAATATTATACCTACAGTTCATATATATTCTTGTGGGATTTGCTGTTGTGGGAAAAGCTTCTGCTTTGTTTCCAAAGTTAATAACCAACACACCATTGTGTACTTTTGGCATCAAAGGCCAAGGCATGAGCATGGGTGCTCGTGAACAGCCATTCATATTTAAATCTATGGGGGTGAATTCACAAATTATATTGTGTTCTGTTGGGTAAGCTAGGATGAATGTTATTATATTGTGTTGGTTCTCCCATAAAAGTAGAATGCATTGGTCTGTAAGAGAAACTCATGAGGTTGGAATTCATCTAGCTCCCAGTAAGAATAACTGCACCAAGAACAAGGGGTTGGACTTGGTGAACACCTCCAGTAGAGTCTGGGAAAGATGGCCTAGAAGAAGGCTGCCCTGGTTGAATCCCTCCAACTGGATGATGTTGAGGCCTCAAGCAAGTCTATGAGTGTAGAGTTTTCTCGAATGGATCATGAAAATTCTTAGCAGGAGGTTGTTGCCAAGAGTAGATCCCTTGGGCTTGATCATATACTGGCATAGAATGAACAACACTTATTGGATTTGCCATAAATTTACTATCACAAACATGTCACCAACAATAAGAGGCTAGGTAGGACACATCCCTTTAGTAGCATCTTGATTGGGCTTTGTATGGAATGCTCCCCAAGGAGGAGGTTTTCTTGCAAACGTAATCAAACCTCGAATTTGTTCTCTAGTGTATGCCAACAGAGTTCTAAGTGGTATTAACTAAAGGTAAATTATTGAAATTAAAAAATATGCAACCTCAAGCTTGGTGACTATGCTTTAGCTTGGCAACCTTGAAGGTTCATATTAGGCTCACTTGGAAACCTTGGGGTGCATATCAGAACTGGGTTCATATTGTTCTGTTATAGTATTAATTTAGCCATCTTTTGTCTATTTTTGCGAAATAAGAGTGTAAGTATAGAAACCTGTATTGTTTAAGATGAGGATGGTGGTTGGATTTCTCTTAGGCTATGACTGTCGTGATGCTACATATTTTTCTAGAAGCCTTAATAGCTATTTAGTGTGTTAGTTACATGTGTTTTTTGTTACTTTGGTGTTCATGTTTGCAAAATAATAACTAATATGAAGATATTGTAATTATCTATTCAGAATAAGGGAAGATGGCATATGCTATGGGTAGTATGACAACAATTGCCACTTCTGTCTCCCTGGGTAACATTGGAAAGGAGAGGAAGTTGGGTGCAATATCTGACAAAAATGCCAGGCAATTGTCTTCTCTTGTTGCTTTTTCACCCATCTCCTTCAATTTCTTAAGCAAAATACGGACCACAAGATTATGTAATAGATAGCAGGTAGTCAACCAAAGAGCTGTGGCAAAGGAGTTGTACTCTAACAAAGATGGGCCAGCAACAAAAAAATTGTAGGTCAGAGAAAAAAAAGTCCATCTAAAGGAAGGTTCTTTTCACATAAAACTTTATTGTGGTAGATATTTCTTTGTCCATATACATTTGATGTTAATGTGTGGTTTGTATGTAGGTTTGGTATGACATATATTCCAGCATTTCATTGTGCATCTATTGAAAATATTTTCAAATTTTCTTGCATTCAAGTGTCAACAAGCTTGTTGATCTTGTCAGAGTCACCCTTGGACCAAAGGGCAGAAATGTTGTTTTGGAAAGAAAGTATGGTTCTTCGAAGATTGTCAATGATGGTGTGACAATAGCTAAGGACATAAATTGTAGATGTGGGTTGTAAATTTTTTATATTCTATATTAGTTTTCCTTGCCTAAATGTCTTACTATCTTATACCTGGGAGGAAAATTTCTCATAAGTCATAGACAACATATTTCTCTTTTGATGATGTACCTGGTCTATGGAGTAGCCATAGTAGAGTAATGAATCAAGCTTTAAACAATTGAAAAAAAATACTTGTGTGCCAGATGTTGATGAGTCAAGGTCAATTGTTATTACCAGTCTAGTTAATGCATTTCAATGTTGCACCCTACTTCTGACAGGTTGAATTAGAGGACCCAATTGAAAATATTTTGGCCAAGTTGGTAAGACAGGATGCAACAAAGATAAATGATTTATATGGTGATTGAGATCACATGGATACACACCCACACAGGTGGCCATAGATCTAGTGATTGCGGCATAGGTGTAGTAGAGATACAACCAGTTTAGGCCATGAAACACTATGGCACAGATATAGCTTTGTTGGGTACAATGCTAGTAGCTAAGGACATGAATATTATCTAGCTAAGGAGAGATAAGGAGAGCCTACAGACCGATCTAAGGTGATATAAGGAGGCTAGTAGGTAAGGTAGGAAGAGGTCAGGGACATCACAGACAGTGAGCAGTGCTAGAGTTATGAGAGTGAGGACCACCACCTCACAGATGACCCTATGAGGCATGGGATATAGATGCAGATAGGGCTTGCAGTAGATACTGACAAATGATCCTCTTGAGGGAGAGGGCCAGAGTCAGAGTTATACTCCTCTTCTGATGTACTGTGTATACATGATGTATCCACGACACACCTATGATGTATTCCATGCGATCTTTTCACTCAACCATCACTTTTTTTAATGCAGCTAGCCTCGGGGGTGTGGGTAAGCAGTGGTACACTGATACTATGCACTCATGACTGATGACATAGATATATATATTGATGCAAAAATAGAATAGATCCTATACTTTCTTTCTGTACTACCTTAGTATTGGATGCTTAGCTTGACATTGTTTTTTCACCTGATTGATATATAGCTCGGAATCACCCACAATCTTCAACATTTTCATTCCTATCTTCCTAGCAGTCTTAAGACCCAACACCATGGCTTCATACTCAGCCACATTGTTGGTACATTAAAACTCCAATCTGAAGGAAAAAGGATGATGAGTACCCATAGGAGAAACCAGAAAAACACCTACCCCAAAACAATCTTTAGAAGAATCCATATCAAAACTAATATTCCATAGACTAGCAGGCTTAGGTCTCTCATCCTCGTTCATCAAATCCTTAGAAATTTCCACAAGCTCAACATTAAGACTCATTACATATTCACCCATCTCATTAGTTGTATACATGAGAGAATTTGTGTAATTGGTAGGGTTCCCTCTATAATCTACAGGTTCTCCCTCTGAACACAAGGATTGTGGCATATTACAAGTCAAACTTAATATTTTCCCCCAAAGGAGTACCCTAGCTATGTGACATCAACAAACCATAAGTAGGATGGACATTTACGATGACTGATTCACTACATCCATCATTACATGCTTTCATGGCATCTGTACCAGCTTAACCACTAGATATTTAATATTTAATCATTCTTTAAAGTGTGCTAGCTCAATGGAAGAGCGTTTGCCTTACAAGCAAGAGGTTGGTGGTTCGATTCCACTATGCACTAACATGAATTAATCAACAATTTTGTAATTTATTTTAATTAAATGTTTTTTATATCGATTTATTTCACGGTGAGATATTTTTGGATGCATTGTTTTATATTGTCTCTAAAGAGACAAAAGTGATATTTAAATAATTTGTTTATCGTCTATAGAGAGACAATAGGTAGTATTAAAGACATATTGTCTCTAATCCGAGTGTTGTCTCTAGAGAGACAAAAATGAAATTGTCTCCTAAGAGACAATAATGCTTGTGTTATATATTGTCTTAACAGAGACAATAATCTTTAAGACAAAAATTTTGAAGACAATATTTTTTAAGACAATAATCCTTAAGAAAATATTTTTTAAGACAATTTTTGAGACACTCGCTTAAAAACAATCTTTAATACAATACACAAGTCTTTTTTGTCTTAAGTTTAGACAATTTACCCAAAATTTTTCCCAAAAATTGTCTTAAAACCCTCCTTTATGTAGTAATGGAAAAACATAAGCTAGATAGATCCGTAAAAGTAGACCCAATATCAAGAAGAAGTTAAGAAGTTAAAACAATAGTATAAGGAGAAAGATGAGACTATTAGAAAAAATTGATAAAGGTATATTGAAATTTTAAAGTAGATATAAATGAATTTAAGGTGTAATAAACAATAAGTATTAGATATTATAGTGATAATGATGATTATTTGCGACTTGTAAAGTTTCAATGTTGTCATATTTCGGATTAACTAAGAAATATAGTGGAATTGAGAAAAATATGTCAATGTGAAACGTTATTAACATTTAAAAAAATGAAGTGTGATGTCATTGATGTTATTTCCTATAAAAAGCTACTATTAGTAGATAAAAAAACAAGTTACTATTAGTAGATAAAAAGAATTATAAAGGATTGTAAATTTTTAAAAACATGTGATTGAAGAGTACAGATAGTTGTAGAAATCAAGTTTTATTATGATGTTAGAATACTTAGAAGTGAGGTTCCTTCATAAGAGACACTCTTTTATACATTTCTTCACAATAATGGATCAAGATGTTTAGTGATTTAATAATACCCCACTAAAATGTAAAATATTGAAGGAAAGTGCATCCATCATTGCTCCAAAAATTTATACTTGTATTTTTACTGAGAGAAACAATAGAATAATTTAATTGTTGTTAGCTTTACTCTTCCCACTAAAATGCTTGTGGTCGTCCATTGGCGAAGCTCTTTTAGGTCCTTGATCCGAATAGGATAATTATATTGTTTTTCATACATCTCGATGCATTCAGAGTAGAAAAAGTGGAGGAATAAACTAATGGGACCTTTTTTATGGGCATGACCCAATTTGGCATAACATCGTCTGAAACCTTTCGCGGGTGATTTGAGGAATCAAATGATGGTTTTTGGGGTAAATATTTGTTGCTTTAGCACCACACATTTTCATGTTATTCTACACACATAGATCTTTCCAATGGCATAAGAATCACATCAATGAGAGTCTATATGTGAAAGTTATATCACTCAGAAGTTGACCTTCTTATTTTCACCACCATAGTTCGAGAGTGTTAGCCTCCTGTTGCAATAGGGTTTCATTTTTCATGATTGACATTTTTACATGCCAAATATGTCATACTTGGCAAGCTGCAGTGTTCCATATTTCCAGAAGATACCATGAGAGTGTGCTAGTCCAAATGCCACTACTGAGGTTCCATTTTGATGAGTTGTTCTAGTTTTGAAGAGTTTTCATTTAAGGGAGGTCCAAACAGTCTAATCTTGGTCTCCCTAGGTTTCAATTTCCTGTTGTAGAATATAGAGAATGCATCTGTCCAAACAGTTTAATCTTGGTCAGATTTGTAGATAGGTAGAGAACCAAAGGGACCCAACTGTTTAATCTGGGCCCTGGCAGAAATAAGTGCAGATTTAGATAGGAAACATTCAAAAGAAAAATTGTAATTCCGGGTCTGCAAGTCTAAGTGCACCCTACTCAGAAAAGAAGAAAAAATGTTAGGACAATAGGCTGGGTAGGTAGCTGTTTGGTGGCAGAATGATGACTGATGATAAATTTTGTGTCTCGCAATGTCTTATCTTTTCAGATCACAATTATCAGGCAGTTTTATTTCAAAGGAGGTACTCAAGCTGGATTTCACTAACCTCCCCTTCTTCTCATTTCCCCCAAGTCACTTACTAACATCCCCCAAGAGGTCAAGATCTCCTTGAGCCTCTCAGTTTCATCATCTCCATGACATTCGCCTTGGTGAGGATCTGCTTCACCCAAGGATTGCTCACTCATCTTCTGTGAGCCTTCTTTTCCCAACAAAGCCTAAGGTCTCATACCTTAGCGCCCTCTGTTCATCTCCATATTAACTACTAACTTTATTATATAACTCCCTATCAGTTTTTCCCTTCCCCTATTAAAATCATGTATATAAAACTCCCTTATGTAAATACTCCCTCCCGGGCATTATAGCCATAATTCTACTGAGTCCGGGAAATCACAGTCCATCTGGGGCTGTCTTTAGCCTATCCGAGTCATTAAGGAGCTAGTTTGACATCTGGTCAGCTAGTAACCTCTCCCCTAGCCCAAAAACCCATTAAAAACCTTAAAAAAACCCATTTTTGCACCTGTTCCCTACGTTCTGTACATAAAATATTAACCCCGCTTGTCAAGAAACCCATATTCCACCCTTGTCCCTAAGTCCGAATGTAAATATATCAACCCGCGCCTTTTTAACACATAAAAACCCCATTTCTTAAGTTTAAACCCACCCGCGCAAAAAATTAAAGGAATATTCCTGCGCATATGCCGCCCCTTATCCCTCCGTCATATCACACTCCCCGCCAGCCGTTGGATCGCCCGCCCCACAGATCAACGGTGGGCGGGCCGTCCCATCCCCGACCTGCCCGACGTTTAGCGTCCGGGAGATGGGCGGTATTACCACCGTACCTCCCGCCATGCGTCAAGCGTTGGGCTGTGGCGGAGCCCTCTCCCCCGAAACCACCGTCGTCCATAAGCGGTGCGCCCCAAAACCGCTTACCGCCCGTGACATCACATCCCACGTCACCCCCCGCCCAGTCACTATGTCGAGTCACCTGCCTGCGTGGCCTCCTGCCACGTCACTGCCACGTATCCCTGCCACCGTACCTGCCACGTCACCATCTGTACATGATGACGTCATGTTGATGTCATCCTGCCACATCGTCCTGCTGACGTCACGCTGACGTCACCCGCCGTACAATGTCACATCATGCTGACATCATCAGCACTTTTTGGGCGCAAAGGCGCGAAAATTGCACTTCGGAGCCCCGGAATCCGATTCTGAGGCAGTTTTTGACATCGCAGGATTTTTCAGGCTGAAATGGAGAATCTTCAAGGAATCTTCAGGGAATCTTTCGTTACACAGTCCCCACGAAGCCCGAAAGGCCATAAAATGATCCATTTTCTTCGCAGAGCATACCGAAAGGAGCAGAAACAATTTCAGGGGATACAAAGGCCGAACAGCGGCCATCAATGCGTGATTAGACCTGCAGCACATCGGAATAGCAGTCCAGATTTTGTCAAAGAGTATCAGAAGGAAGAAAAGACGTCAAAGAGTATCAGCAAAGATTTTTTAGGGGCTCGGAGCACCTGTATATTAATGAAGCCCCAGAAAGTCAAATCAGGCATCATCAACCCATCCTTACCCTCAAATCACCATTAAGGCATTCAAAGCACAGGACAGCAAAAAAGCAGAAACCCATGCACATTTATTTCAAAAGATACTGCACCAAGGACTACATAAGTTATTCAGTTTTGATATGGCCGCCCCCAGCGCAGCCCGAGTTATTGCATGCATTTATTTCTGGTAGAGTTAGGTCAGTTAATTATGACCTGATTAGGTCAATATGTAATAAATAACTCTGTAGATAGAGTTATTCTATATATACCACCCTCAACATTATTTTAAGGGTTGGTGAATTGAGAATTTTCACTAGAGACCCGCACTGTATACCTGACTGTTTCTATAATCAAAGATTGCAGAAATCTTGGAGAAAAAACTGTTTGTTGTAAATGAATGTTTTGGAGACTGAAGATGGAATTCTTGTGCTGCAGCCTAAAACAATAAGTGCATCTTACCTCTGTTTTATTGTTATCACTATCTAAATGGCAGAAAGAAAGAATAGCTTAGAACTAGTTTAAATACTCTCTATGCTCAATTTCTGCTATTTCTTTATGTTTTCCTCTGAATGAATTGGTTATGAATATGAATTCCTTCTGGCTCATGTTTACCCCGATTCACCTGTGTTTGCCAATTATCTAGGGATTCTTAACTGCCCCTAGGTAGTGCTCTGTTACTTCCCATTGTTAAGTTGATTGAGAGATTCTTAACTGCCCCTCATCGCTTAGCATTTCTCTCCATCACTTAGACCTGAAACATTGTTTCCTGTGCATCTGTCTTGCTCCATTTTCCCTCTGTTGTGAACAAGTGAAAGCACTAACAGTCACACTCCTTGACTCCACGCCCAATGGTTTGAAACTTCCAGAATATGCCTTGCCTCTCTGTCTGAAAACATCAATTTTCCCACCAAAAACAAAACAAAAAACCCTCTGAACTCGAGACCTAGCCTAAATCATTTTCAACAAAGCTAAATCCTTAAAGAGAGAGCCCTCTCTGATTGTAGGTTGGCTAGAACCTGCATTCCAAAGTTGGTCTGTGGTTACCTCGGCCGTATCCTTTTTTAGAGCTTAAGGACAACCTGAGTGATAACAGAGAGGATGCCACGTTAGCCCCCATTATTCATGGAAATGAGGCTAGCTATGTGATTATGATGTAGAAGACTCTAGAAGAGTCAATATTGTAACCCGGGTTAAAAATTGAGGTATTCAAACCTAGCCACTAGTGGGCTATCAGGTGGTGTTATAACCGAGCCACCATGAGGAAAATGCACTTCATTCTTCAAGTGAATTTGTTTCATAATTGAGAAAAAATAGCTAAGAGGGATAGGAGGTATATCACATGGAGAGGATTTATGCATTGTAGCAGCCCACATGCCATAGGTCATGCTTCTTTGTACTCGCCTCCATATTTTCAGACAGAGAAAGAGAGCAGAGCGACCTCACGTTCCAATTGGATTTTTCTCCCGAAATGGTTTCCCAAAGAAAATCTTGTGTCTAATATGTCTGTGAGCTTTTATTTTTCCTTTATCTATTGTATCTATAATTTTCATTCATGCATGAACTATTTAGAGTAAATATACAGATCTAGAAATCTAGTAATACTATAAAAGTGTAAAATTTCATATTTTAAAAATAATATTATTAGATCTACTCTGATGAAATGTCCAATGGAATATCCACAATAGTTTACAGATCATATTGGTATCAGAGCAAGTTTATTTGGGTATTTTATGGATATTTGAAGCGGATCTAGATCAGTGGGACCAAAAACTATAAAACCCTAATCATGGCTGACGAATCTGTGAAGGACCCTTGTGATCCTCAAGAGGTGAGGTTTTTGTGGCTAGAACAACAACTCACATATATAAATGACAATGTAAACCTCCTCATTTCAGCCCTGAGCAATAAGCTTGGGATATTTGGAGAAGATGCCATCCAAACTTATGCAGGAACACAACAAAATATAGATATACACATAAACACAGAGATGCATCAGAAATAAAACTTCATTTCGTTATTATCAAAGAACTAAAATATGCTTACATACAGAATGGAAATAAACTATCTCGGGTGACGGTAACTTATCTCTGAGAAGAGATTTGGTTGTTACATTCCTCTCAACTATGTTACAATGAGGCTCAAGGGCCTTTTTATTATTTACAAACAAGGTAAAACCATAAAAAACCAAAACCCTAATCCCAAGAGATTAAACACCAAGAGCTTGTGGGCCCCATTGGGGTTAGTTGGGAAGTCAACTTCTCAGGGTCGTAACTTGGTGATATCATCTTTGTTTGGCTTGTATGATACCTCGTTGGAAATATCTCTCTTAGTACTATAGTATTAACTGTAGGACCTCCCTTATGGGTTTGAGTCTTCTCAGACCTCAAAAAAATGTTGTTTAGGGGGTCACAACAGCTTTGGAAGTTGAGGACCTGAAAAAATTCTAAAAATAGTAAATGCTGCTATAATTAAGGAAACAGACGAAACTGGATAGAGGTCTATGTGGAATACGTGGGTGGCCACCAATATCCACCTAGATCAGTCCTCCCTTCTTAGGAATCAATGGTCCCTGTTGCATGTAGAGCCTCCATGAGGTGAAGAAATTTCTGTTGAGCCTGGTCCATGGTCAGCCACTTGCCCTGATGAAGGATTTGGCATGCTTTGAAAACTCAATATTGCTAGATCCTTTGTTGGCGAGTGTTGTTAATCAGTGTTTCCATGATCCTGTCAGTTGTGGCCTGCTCAATGCAAGTTGGGTTGAGCTCTGTTGGTGTCAAATGCTCCGCGACGTCGGATGTATACAACAACGGAGGAAAGTATGGCCACAACCAATCCACATTGAATACTAGGTGTAGAGAAAGGAATGGTGGAATGTTGAGATTTAAGGCATTGTCCCCTATAACCTTGGTGATGGTGTACGACCCGTATCGGAGCGGGAGAAGCTTGTTGTGGGGTCCAACAAGGCACTCCTTCTGCAAATGTAACCAGACTTTGTCGCCCACCTTGAACTTGTGCGGCACTCGATGTTGATCATGACATTGTTTGTACTTATCATTGACTCTGTTGAATATGTCATGGACCTATTGATGGATGTGTTGAATGTGCTCAATGAAGCTATTAGCCAAGTCAACTTTAGACTGGACATGAGCTGAATCTACTTGAGTAGCTGCAAATGGTATGACCACATCAATGGGACAGAGTGGTTGAAATCCCAACCCCATCTAAAAAGGGTTGTGGCTAGTTGAGCTATTGAGAGCTCTGTTTTAGCTTTGTTGGACATAGGGGAGGCTTTCATCCCATGTGCGTGGATGCTTTGAGTTGTATGTGCACAAAATATGCACGATTGTCGTACTCACAACCTCTATTTGGCCATTAGTTTGGGGGTGGAAGTTTGTGGACTTAGTGAGCTTCATATCTAGAATTGACTAGAGGCTTGACCAAAATGTACTCAAGAATATGTTGTCCTGATCTGAGATAATGGGTTGTAGGATCACAAAGTGTACCCACACCCATTCGAAGAAGATATTAATAGTGGATTATTTTGTGATACTCTTCTTGCAAGCCACCATAATGGCCACCTTAGATAATTTGTCGACGACCACAGACACGCAGTAGTTTCCATGCTTATTAGAAGGAATTATCAACATGTAATCCATGAAGATGGATTCCTAAGGCTAAATAGGACTAAGAAGAGGAGTATATAGGCCTTTCTTCTTGATTGTTGGTTTGGAAATGGCACAGATAGTGCAAGATCTCATTTACTTACCAACATCCTATCGAAGGATTGGCCAATAAAAATACTTCTATAGCACTGCCATTTTTTTTCTATCCCCAAGTGTCCAACGACTTAACTATATTTTTCTTCCCAAACCAACTTGGCAGAGCCACTTGTAGGAACATATAGGTCTCCCATGTGGCATAATAGTGCACCCTGGAGATGAAAATATGGAAATTGCTTAGCTTCCAGGCGCATCTGGTAGGTGTTGCTAAATTTTGGATCTCTCTTGTAAATATGTGGGCACCTCGAAGTCTCGTGTCCACAAGAGTCGATCACAGTGGTGAGAACCATGACTAGTGGTTAGCTGAGACAATCTGCAATAGTATTAGTGTTAACCTTTTTGTACCTGATGTTCAAATGGAACTGCTGAAGATATGTGGACCATTTTTTATGGCAATCGTTCTACAACTTCCCTTGTGTCTTTATGAACTATAGGGGTCGGTGATTTGTGTGGATGACCGTTTCCTTCCCCAAAATGTAATGTTTCCATTGTTGACATACTTGGACAAAAGAATACATCTCTTTGTCATAAGAGGGATACTTTTAGATTGTATCTGAAAGTGTCTCATTGTGAGATGCCACCGAACGCCCCTGTTAGGTAAGAATTGCACCAATAGCATAGTCGGAGGCATCTATCTCAATTTTAAATGGTTGTTGTAGGTTTAGTAATGTGAGCGCTAGTGCAAAGCATAGGCGATGCTTCAACTCAAAAAACACCTTATGTTGGGATTCAAACCAAAAGAACTTTGTTTTCTCTCAACCCTTGGTGACTTGACTCAAAGGCCAAGTGATATGAGAGAAGACCAACATGAACCTGTAATAGAAATAAGCAAGACCTAGAAAGTGGCGCAGCTTTGTTAGAGAGGTTGGGGTTGGCCAACCTTGAATAACTTGTATCTTGGTTGGGTCCACATGCACACCCTACTCATTAATGATGTACCCCAGATATTGAACCTCGGTCATACCAAAAGTGCATTTCTCCAAATTGGCACACAATTTGTCTTGTCATAGGGTTTGGAGGACCTGTCGGATGTGGTGTATGTGCTCATCCCAACTTCAGATGAAGATCAGGATGTTTTCTAGGTACACTACCATGAACAATTTGGTAAAGGGCCACAAGATGTCATCCATGCATTGCATGAAGGTTGTGAGGGAATTCATCAACCTGAAAAGCATGACCATCCATTCAAAAATGCCCTCCTTGGATTTGAAGGTAGTCTTCCACACATCAGAGGGTTCAATTTATACCTGATGATACCCAGACTTCAATTCAATCTTGCTAAAATATTTGGTGCTCTTTAGTTGGTCCAGAAGGTTATCAATATGTGGGATTAGATATATATATTATGAAAAATGATCTTATTTAGCACCTTATAGTTAATACATAGTCTCCAGGTGCCATATTTCTCCTATACCAACACAATCAGGCTTCCACAAGGTGTTAAACTTGGCTTGATGTGCCCTTTCTGCAACAACTCCTGAATATGCCTCTTAATTTCATCGTTCTCCATAACATAGCATCAGTAGATTGGTTTGTTCAGTAGCAACGCACCCAGGATCAGATCGGTGGTGTTCTTGACCTGATAGTGTAGGGGTACCCCTTTGGGTGAGGTGAATATGCCCCTGTACTCTTCCATGACCTTGTCCATCTGCTCCTACCGTGCAAATAAGCCCTCTCTGGAGGTTGTGCATGTGGCCACACTCTTCTTCTTTCCTTGAGGATGAATCATAAGGAAGAAAAATTTCCCAGTCTAGGAAATGGTCCTACTGCATTGCTTCATAAAGATCAAAGAGGTAGCATTAGGATGTGCTACCTCCCTTATCTTGTATAACATATTGCCCAAATAAATAATGACAGTGCAAGGCTAAACTCATACATATCATGGTGCTTCCACAAGTATGGTTGGCCTAATTATACATCACAAACTTCAAGAGGAGAAACATCACACAATACCTCATCTATTAAGGGCTTGATGTTATAGGGAAGGTGACACTGTTGGTTGACATAGATATCTCGCCCTTGGTGAAGCCACTGGATGGTGTATGGATGCGAGTGTGGTGTGGTCATTTGGACCAACTACTTCATGACCTCTATTGAAATGGGGTTCTTTTTACTCCCGCTATCGAAAATGAACTATAGTGGAGAACCCTTCACCCACATATGTGAGTGGAAGATATACCCCCTCTCATCTGGATTTTCAGGCTCCACTGTCTTGATCTGGTAGTGGCAACACTGGCATTAGGTTGCACATCGATAATCTACTTCCCTTTGTCATTTCCCTTGTCAGTTTCTGATTCAGAGTTGGATAATTCATCTGATTCAGAAGCCTTGGGCATGTCCAGGAATTGCATCTCATCCTGGATGTACTTGTGTAAACAACCACAATACTTGAGTAACAAATGTTACTCCGAATCCTTGATACCTAGCTTCATGCAAAGGGTATGGAACATATTTGTGAACTTTGGCACATCTTGGTCCCTTCCATGCCATAGTGTGGTCCACTTCATAGCTCCCAACAAGGTAATATTGTTCCTTGATGATGTCTTGGAAACAATTCCAAGTGGGTGAGGCTAAAAAGAGTGAGGATTCCCTCTTTTCCTTTTGTTCATTGTAGGTTTCCCACTAGCCCTTGACATGTGGGGTGACTTTGAGGAGTGCAAAAGTAATATTTTCCTGATTAGAAAAGTCATAAACCAAAAAATATCCTTCCAATAGATTTAACCATCTATCTATGGCATATACATATATTTGTCCTTCCAATATGGGAATGTCAAATTTAACTTGTACCTTAAAAGAAGTGGCACCTCTAGAGTGGTTGTTGGATGAAAATGTGTTGCATGTGGGTCGCCGACGAAGGATCTAGGAAAACTTATCCATCTTCGTGTTCCTCTGTCACTCGAGGGCTTCCTCGAGAAATATTTTGAAAGGATCTCCTGCCCCCTTGTATTTTTCTTCTTTCTCCATGGGAGGTCGTTAGGGTTTGCGACACTGGTCTTGCAAAGTTTCAACCATTTCAGGACCTAACTCCTTATACCCTGACCTCATTGGGGACATGCAAAGAAATATAGAGAAAGAAAATACTGCTCTAATACCACTGATATGGACTTATGCAGGAACACAACAAAATACAGATATACACATAAACACATAGATGCAGTAGAAATGAAACTTCATTTCATTAATATCAAAGAACTAAAATATGCTTACATACATAATGGAAATAAGCTAGCTGGGAAAATGGTAACTTATCTTTGAGAAGAGATGTGGTGGCCACATGCCTCTAAACTATGTTACAATGAGGCTTAAGGGCCTTTTTATTATTGAAAAATAAGGGAAAACCATAAAAAAACAAAAACCTAACCCCGAGAGATGAAACGCCAAGAATTTGTGGGCCCTGTTGGGGTTAGTTGGGTAGCCAACTTCCCTGGGTCGTAACTTGGTCATATGATCTTCGCTTGGTGCGTACGATACCTCATTGGAAAGATATCTTTGATTACTACAGGATTTGTATAGGTTCCTTCCCATGACAACAGGTCTGCCATGGACCTAAAAATATGTTGTTTAAAGGGTCAAAACAACTTTAGTATTTCAAGACCCAAAAAATTGCTAAAAATAGTGAATGCTGCTATAATTAAGAAAACAGAAAAAACTCACTAGAGGTCTAGGTGGAATAGGCGGGTGGCCACCAATATCCACCTGGATTAAGATGGGGGTTCAAATGTAAAGGAAAAATCAAAGGGGGGATCGAGAGATCAAGAAGAAATAGAGAACCAGTCAAGGAAAGAGCCCGAAAAAATCAGCCAAGTTCAAGTCTCATGAACCAATCACATTCTATGTTTAAAATGGAACAAAAAGTTGATATGAGGCCATACCACAATGAGATCAATGCTCTAAAGCTGAATAATTGGTTTCAGTAACTGGAAGCTTATTTTAGTGTTCATCAAGTTGAGGAAGGACAAAATATTTCACTTGCGTGGCTGAAATTAGAAGGCCATGCACTGACTTGGTAGGAGAGCCACACAGAGACCCTAAGGTTGGAGGGAGACCCTCCAACAACTAAGTGTAAGGACTTGAAAACTCTCATTAAGTCATAGTTTTACCCTATTAAGTATGTAGAGGACCAGTGGATCTGGTGGCTCTACTTCAAGCAAAAGCCAGGCCAAACTGTGAAAGAGTACACCACAGAGATCAGAAAGATGACCAAAATGTTGGATATCTCTCTAAAGAGCCCGTATTTACTCCTCAAGTATTTGGGGGGTTTTCACAACCATCTTCTTGATTAAGTGTTGTTTTTCTAGCCCAAATCAGCAAACAATGCTTGTGTACAGGCATAATACCTCGAGAACATATGCCTGAAGAGAGTGAAATAAAGTGGATCAAATGAGAAGGATAAACATGATGCCTCTAAGGAGGGGAAGAAGAAGAAAAAAGGTGGAAAGGATAAAAATATGACAAGATGAACACACTAGTGCAAATATCCCAGCAACCACTACAACCACTACAACATTAATGGCCATATGGAGAAGAAGTTGGAAGTTGCATCTAGACTTGAACCAAAAGAAAAAAATAAAGATAATAAGATGAAGAATCTCATGGCCGCTTATTTTAGCAATCAAGATGAAATAAACTCACATGTGGATGAGAAGATCATATGTACATATGTGTAGAGTGAGGTGAACTTGAGTAGCCTTTAGCAAAAGGAAGAGAGAAAAATGACTAAACTCTTCAATATAAATATATAGGCCAAGAAAACAAGGATTAATCCTCTATTTGACTCAATATCATAAGGGAATCTAATTTCAATAGAGTTGGTCAAGAAATTGGGATTGGAAGTTCGTGATCATAAAAACCCATATCCACTGGGATGGGTAAATAAGGATGTAGAGTTGAAGGTAACAAAACAATGCAAAATTAGATTTGCCATCATTATTGATCTTTTTGATGAAGTAGAATTAGATGTGGTTCCCCTTGATGTATGTGGAGAAATGTGTGAGAGTCTCTATATATACATGCAAGATGCAATATTCATGCGGAGAGATAACCAATATTGGCTCATCAATGATGGAAAATCATTCATCATCAATGTGAACAAAGGAAAGTCAAAAAATTTGTTGGTAAGTGTCAACCAAGCTAAGAAATTTATTAGTTTTAGCAATAAGTATGTTTTATTATTTTTAAGAGAAAATCAATTTGTAGGTGAGTCAGTAAGAGGCGAGGAATCATTGGAGGGGTGTATTAAGAAATGGAAACAACATATGGAAGGCTTTCTATAGGCATATGTGGATTTGTTTTGAGACCCTAAAGGACTACCACCTAAGAGGGAAGTGGAACACAAGATCTAGCTTTTACTAGACTCCCCATTCCCAAACATTGGGTTATACATGCAATTTGTTATATAAGTGAGGTGAAGAAATAATTGCAACAAGTACTGGAACAGGGCATCATTCGACCAAGTAAATCACCATTTGGGTTACCCATCCTCATTATGCAAAATAAGGATGAGACTTGGCTTATGTGTATAGATTATAGGGCATTGAAAAAAATCATGCTTAAGAATAGATACCCCTTGCCCAAGACAAATCATCTGCTGGATTAGTTGCAACAAGAAAAATAATTCACCAGATAGACTTAAAGTCTGGATATCACCAAGTTCGAGTAAAAGAAAAAGATACCTAGAAGAATGCCTTCAAAACTAGGCAATATTTGTATAAGTGGTTAGTCATGTCATTTGGCCTATGTAATGCACCAGTTGCGTTTATGAGTTTGATGAATGGTGTAATATGCCATTTTATAGATTCATTTTTTATTTCATATTTGGATGATATACTAGTGTACAATTGTACCTGGGAGGAGCACATCTCTCGTTTGAAGCATGTACTAGAGACATTAAAGAAGCACCAACTACTAGAAAATTTCAAGAAGCGTGAGTTTGCATGGTAGTCTTTGGTGTATTTGGGGTATGTGATAGGTCGAGGAGAGTTTAAGATAGATACTGCCAAGATGGAGGTCATCATGAAATGGTCAATGCTTACTATTTTTTTAAGAGAATAAGTTTCATTAAGGCAACAAAATAACTAAGGAAATTCATATCCTGATTTTCAATGGTAGAAACATCGCTCCACACCATAACAAGTGGTAAGATTTTTCAGTGGGGAAAGGATCAACATAGGGCTTTCAAGGAGCTAAAGAAGAAAATCAGTGAAGCACTAGTTCTGGCATTACCAAACTTGTAGCGGCCCTTTGAAGTGGATACAAATGTGAGTGGGTATGTCACATGAGTTGTCTTGATGCACGGAGGAAGGCCTGTATGCTACCATTCTGAAGTATTTTAGGGGACAATTCATAACTACCCTACCTATGATAAGGAGCTCTATGCCTTGGTACAATATGTGAAGAAGTGGAAGCACTATCCCATGGGAAAATAAGAAATAATCCACACAGATAACCAGCCATTAAAGTACTCGAGGGCCTAGAGTAAGCTACAATAGACCAACCATTACAATTGGATGGGGTTTTTACAATAGTTTCATTTTGTGATGAAGTACAACAAGGGTGGCACAAACAGGTTAGTTGACATTCTTTTTAGCTCACCCACATCAAAGATCACAAATTTGGAGAATCTTCTGCATATGGATCTATTCATCTATGATGCATACAAAGAGGCATATTCATAGGATGAGGACTTCAAGTAGGTGTATCAGTAGTTGTAGAGTGACAGTCACATGCATGATGGAGACAACACCATTGACTACCATCTCCAAGATGGGTTACTATACAGGCTAGATAAGCTATGTGTTCTTAAATGTGTGTTATTGAAGCTAATTAGAGAGTCTTACACCTCGAAGGTTGCAGGGCACTTTGGTGTAGGGAAGAATGTGGCCAGCTTACAGAGGTATGTGTATTAGCCCAAGATCTAAGAGTAGGTAGCTAGGTTCAAAAGAGGATGCATGATTTAATTTACTATCAAGCCTAACAACAAGAAATAGGGTCTATATCATTCCTTACCTATACCCACTCGTCATTGGAAAAGCATTTCAATGGAATTTGTGGGAGGTTTACCAACAACCAGGAAGGGACATGACTACCTGTTCATGGTAATTGACAGGTTTTTCAAGATGTGTGTTCTGATGCCCTATAGAAAGACCATCAGTGGATAATAAGTAATGAACTTGTTCTTTGGATAAGTATGGATGCACTTACAAAGGAGGATCCTTTCATATAAGGATATAAGATTTCTCAGTGCATTATGGACTACATTGTGGAAGAAGATGAAGATATAGTTGAAGAGATCTACAACATTCCATCCATAGATAAATGGACAAAAAGAAGTAGTCAACATGACTTTGGTGCGGATTTTGGGGGGATACAACTAGAAGCATCCAAAGACCTAGGATGAAAATTTGGTATTTATACAACATTCTTACAACCGAGTAATCCACACTTCTATTGGAAAGTACCCATTTGAGACCTTTTATGGATATTTATCACCTTCACCAGTGGATATTGCATATGGATAGCAAGGAAGAGTGAGGGACGATATTAATGGAGATGCCTTGGGGATACAATTTTTATAGAGAATATCAAGCACATCCATCTATAGGTACAAGAACAAAATTTGCATGAGAATATAAGACTAGGAATGATCAGCGTAGAACACAGAAATAGTTCAAGGTGGGAGACAGAGTATGTCTACAATTGAACAAGGAGAGGTTGCAGGGGCTTGGTATGAAAATCAAGGCTATGAGGTATGGGCTCATTGAGATACTAGAAAAGGTAGGTGATAATTCCTATTGACTCAGTTTACCACCATATATGTGCATTTACTTAGTTGTAAATGTAGATAATTTTAAACTCTATGAGCCTTCCATGCTAGATCATGAAGATGAATAGGTGTTACCTTCTATGGATATTTGGTACCAGATTCTCATGTAGAGTCGACATAAGATACATTTTTTCATAAGAGGTCCAAAACAACAAGATAGGGACAACATGACGTTTTGTAGATTGAGTTAAAATGACAACTTCTTAGAAAAGCTAAATCCAAAATTATAATTAAATAAATCAAGTCTTGAGAATTAGGAGTTAGTTCCTCAAACTAGGGAGTTTAGTTAGGATAAGAGATTCTCTCCAACTAGTTAGGCTTCTAGATTAGTGTGTTGTTGAGATATTTTCTCAACCAAGTTTGTTCAAGATAGACGCACTATCTTGAGACAAACTTCCTCATGTATTTATTTGTACTATTATCATTCTTTGTACATTGGATTGGAATGAGAATGAGAATGTGAGGAATGTTGTAAGGCTAAGGCCTTTTGATCCATGTCTAGTTTTTCTATATTTCTGCTATTTATTGTATGAGTGGTTTATTATTAGTTTCTTAAATTTCTTCCATTGGTATCAAAGAAAATTTGATTTTTTTGGAGCCTGTGTAAGGAAGAGTGGGAGAAGTGAAAGAATTGTAAGAAGCACACATGAATTGAAGCAGAGTGGAGAGCCTCGGGATGAGATGTAATTTGTAACTGAACCATGGGAATCATGTCGTATGTAATTTTGAATACAGTGCACAAATTATGACAAAGAAGTATGTGGCACGTGAGCAAAGGTAGAGAGATGCCTCAGAGGTGAGGGAATTATCTTCAGTATTTGTCGAGTACAAGAACAAGCTGGAGACCTGGAATTCCGTGTTGCACCTTAACCTTGTCCTTCTCCTTCTCGTCGTTTCTCCTCCCTCCTGTGATTCTGAATTTTACTACCCCATCACTTCCAACATCCCAACTTCTACTCATGTCCTCTATTCTAGTCACAGCGCTGCTTTGCTCTAAGTTTAATATCCCTGTAGAGGAATAATGCATAATTGTTGCACCTACCAAGTTGGGTTCCATACCCTTAACTTTGATGGCCGAGATAACCCTAACAAAATGATCAATGCGCAACATTGTGACATCTTCAAACCATCAGTTTTGTGGAGCTGATTGACCCTTGTTATTGTTATAAAATTCGTGATGATCTTTGATTTCATCCCAAATATGAGGAGGCTCGGTACTTAGGTGAATGTTCCTGTTGGTAATTGCAGAGGTATAAGGCTAGTTTATGCCCCTTGGATCTGTGCACGCCTTCCATGCTATTGAATCGCAACTCCTTCTCACTAACTAAAGATTTTCCGCCCATGGAGAAAGTTGCTCGCAGCTTTTCAACACAAGTATAGAGTCTTTCCATGACGACCACACTGCAAGGCCAGAAAGATCTCAGTTTTGGAAATAATATTACCTTCCTCCAGATCTTCTATCATTTCCAGGAATATCATCCAGCTTTATACAATCTTGATGTGCTGACCCACTACAGACTAGTAATTGATTCAGTCATCGACTTCTTGATAGCAGAGGGAACTTGTGCAGATAAAAGCTCCAACCATTGATCCCCATAGTTAGATTGCTCTCCAGGTCTAGCTCTACAAACCAGGTCTGACCCTTGAATCGGAATCCTTGTTCTTTCATTACAGCCCTGGAACACTCGATGAAGCTTTGGGAGTCAGGGTGCTCATAATTTTCTTCGATCTCTGACCTAGTGTTTAGAGTATTGTTTGAGATCCTCATAGCAACAACTGGGCCTGTAAATAAGCTGGGTTTCCTACAAGTCTGGCTTACACATCTTACTGATAAATTCAGAGAAACAATATTATGTCGTATCTAGATGAGAATAATTGAAGTACAGAGCAAATTCTGTCCACTAAAGGGCCGAAGGGATGGATACTGACTTCGGTCTTGTCTCCGAACAACATTTTCTTCAATGAAATTTCAAGTTGAAGGAGCCCTTGAAATTCAATATTACCAGTTCTGGTGAATGTTTTTTCAATGATATTATGAAGATCCAATATCACCAGCAAATAGGTTTTCTTGCAGCTACATCCAGTAAAATGAATGTTGACCTGAATTCATGGTACAAGTCTCACTCCAGTTTCTTTTCCAGCACGCAAACGTTAAGAGGACACCGAGTGCTTTCAATTTGAAAGAGGCCTTGAGTATTTTGGAAGGGCGAATTTGAAAGATCGAGAGTGTGGACACTGTTCAAAGTATACCGTCGAGAATATTTTGAAAAGACACGTATGGTATGTTTTTTTTGGTACGTATGTTTTTATATGCATAAAGGGAATGGTGCATATACCTTTACATACATAAGCTATAAAGTTTAAAAGGAAATGTGACTTCAAGTGAAATCATAAAGTTCTAATAATTATTTTAATGAGAAGTCTGTAAAGGAACCTTTTAAAGAGTGATAATAAAGTATTTTAATAGAGGGATAAGGTATTATTTTTAAATTGTAAAACTTTTTTGGAGTGATAAGGTTTTTGGAGTGAGAAGTAAGAAGTGATTTTTGTATATTTTGGAGGGATAAGGAGTATTTCAGATTCTTTATGTAATGGTGTAATATGTGATTTTGTGGAGTCATAAGGTGCATATTTTGTAAATTTGGAGCAATAAGTGAATTTGTTTGAGTGAAAGTCATTATTGTAATTCAAAGTGATATTTTACTTTGAGAGCGATTGAGTCAGTGCAGGTAGTTTTTGAAGACAATTTGCTTCCAAAGTTTGCAAGTGTGACATTCTCTTTGAGAAGTTTCGAAGACAAAGTTGTGAAATTGAGGAGTGATGTTCTCTAGTAATTAATAAAAGCATAATTTTTGTGGTGCTTGTGTCCTAGATCCGCCCGAAATTGAGTAAGGGGATCTTAGGTACACCATGTGTAATGAATGCGTGTTCATGACTTGTATTCAGATTCGCAAAATGCTCTCTTCGTATTATGCTTAAACAACTACATGCACATATGCAAGCTTAAGTATAAGCACGCTTAGTCAAGCTCCTGAAATAAAATTTAAGTACACAAGCACAAAGCGTTACATAATCAACTTGATAAGATGATTTTCCAAGCAAGCACATTTCACATCATGTGATCAAAGAAATTAAGTTAAGGATGCTACAAAATAAAGCATTTCAATCCAAGACAACATCAACATCATCAAGACGTTTTGTATCACTTGCAAATAAACATTTTTTAACTGAATTGTACGGGTGCATTCTCGGTTGTAACTGACACCCTAATTTGAATTGTTAAGGTGAATACATTAAGTCATGTAAGTCTTCAACTGAGTCATCAAGATTGAACTTGTTATTTGTCTCTTGGGTTCATTTTCGATAGTGTTCGACACCCATCCTTTTTTAAAATCAGTACATTTAGTGAGTACATTCAACAAAACATAGTGTATCAGTAATCAATCAAGCAAGTTCAAGCAAGCCATCTAGCAAGAAATCATCATCAAACAAGTACGAATTATAGTGAGCATCAAATCAAGCCAGTGTTTAACGCAAGTGTAATAAACAACAAAGAAAGCGAGCGTGTCATTCAAACAACCAAGCAAGTGAGCATGTCAAAATCAAGTCCGAAAGTTCAAAGCACGACATCTACAACAGCCGAGCTAATGTGAAGTTGATTGAAGCATTTACAAAGTGTCAGTGAATCATTCAAGCAAAGCGATAGTCATCAAGCGAGCGTGAAATCAAGAGTTCAAGCAACCAAGTTATAAAACTCTAGAAAGTGTTTAAAGCATTAGCAATACGCAACAGTATAAGCGAGCCTAAATTCATAGTGAGCATGCTACAATGGCGACACACATTCAACTGTCCCAAATTCTTAACAATTTTATTTTATCATTAGCCGGTGACATGGTGAACGTCAACAAAACAACTCTTGCTAATACTCAAGTGCATCTTCAAAATGCACATAAAATGATTGAGTTCCTTCAACTAGAGTCGCAACTACAAAGAGATGAGTTGCAATAGAACAATGATGCTTCCAAGTCATTCAACCATACAAGTGAAGGTAAAGATGTTGATTCCAAATCACTCATCCAAACAACTTCAAGTGTAGAAGTTGTTCATGCTAAAATTGAACTTGCTTCTTCCAAACCAATCATCAAGACGTGGGAAGAACTTCAAAGTAACAAAAATCGACAAGGATTAGGATATGAAAAAGATGAAAATAACTTGCATATCCCGGTTTATTCAAGGCCCATTAATTTTGTCAGTGGAGGGTTTCTTGCACAAATCACATTGACTAGTTTTGAGAAAGTTGACGACAAACAGAAATACATGCAAACTGAAGTTGCAATCAAACCAAAATGCCTTCTTTGTCAAATAACCAGTAATCTTGAAGATTAGTGTTATGATCTCCATCCTTGTCACCATTGTGGCAACTCAAACCATTCATCAACACAATGCAGCAAACAACAACAATCAACCAGATTGAAGATCAATTATTCATGGACTAATCCCTGGAAATGGTCATCCACGGTCAGAAGATTGTATAAGTTCTACAATCGAATTCACTCACACATATTGCAGCCAACAGTAAAAATGAAGATGGTACTCTCATGCAGTTGAATGGGGGAGCAAAATAGTGAAAGTCTCCTACACCTGAAGGGGGGGAGTTCAGAAATCAAATGCAAATGATTGTCTCTCCTTTCAGCTGACAAAGGGGGGAAAATGTCAATAAAATTGATAGTGGTTGTCAGACTGAAAGTCTCAACAACATCAGTGAAGCAGCCAGTGGGCATTTTCATCAGCGAGTCAGCATCAACAAATTCTCCAGTGGGCGATCGACAACAAAGTCAGCAGTGAACAGTTTTCAAACACAACAAAAGAAATAGTGAGTAATTTTTCAACGTCATCATCTAGTGGGCAATCATCATCTCCTCAAATTCGCCAATGGGCATTCATCAACTTTTGTCAGTGGACAAACAAATACGCCAGTGGGCATTCATCAAATTTTTTCAGTGCACACAGGAAGCTGATTTCAAGCAAAGGACAGCTGGATCCTTTTGCAGCTTGGCACATGATGGAGTTGTCAAGCGACATTGAGAGATGAATCAGACATGCAGCTGAGTCATGTTCTCTTCATATTTTAGTTTCTTCAACATCTAGCTTTGGTGGTTTTTCAGGAAAATGTTTTTTGATGATCAACTTGAGAACTTGGAAGAGGGTTCTGTTAGCGCTTGAAATTTCACCTCAGGCTAAGAAAGGCAAACTTCAAGGCAACATCAAACCACTTAGCCTCATAGCTAGCCCTACGGGGCAGGAGAGGGCTCTCTCCGATCTATCTCGGTAAAGATATTCAACGGGCGAGATAACCAATAAGGAAACACTGATTTTAGGCTAGTAAACTGATAAAAAGAGTTTGTTTTGGGATTTTTTGGATTTTGGTGGAAAATCGTGGAAAGGCAATTTTGGGTGCGGGGATTGGACACAGTTTTTGCAGGGGGTTCTTTGGGGCAAGGTAGGAGACTGTATTGATGCCTTTAAATTAAGTGAATGGGTAGGAATGACCGGTGAGGAGCTAAGGAGAGCAAGCAATCACCTTGAGTTCTCCTTAAACAGATGAAACATTGATATTAAGCAAATTTAAAAGCAGAGCATGGAAATCATGAATTCTACTTTAACACTTCATTTGCCTAATTTCAGAAGAAAAAGAAAGAGGATGATTTCACATAACACACTTACAAGTACAAAGAGAAGCACACCATCAATACATGTAACCACAAGAATCCCAAAAAGGACTGCAAAACCCTGGTCTTTCTTCCTTTGCCAAAATTGCAGAGATACAATGAATAATACAATAGAGCTTTCTCCCTCAAGAGTCCAACCATGAAAATGACCAAGAAAGTACATAATATAGGCAATCTAACATCTTTCCTTGCCTCTAGGGGTCGAGCTCATCCTTCTAGGAGCTGTTTCAACCAATTCTAAACTGAGCACTAAAATTTAGGCAGTCAAAACAACTTGCCTCTATAAGCTAGGAAACCAATTCATTCATTAAATGTTTGCTATTTCATGAATGAATCTTCTAGAATAGGTAAATAAGTGTCATATCAACATGAAAATACATTAATTACATCAAAGATGGTGAAAAATCCCATCCCAAGTCAAAACTGGCCAAAGCTGGGCGAATTCCTGAGCTGTAGGTGAAAAATTATGAAAATTGCCTCATAGGTCGCGCCCTAATCCTGATAGGTCACGCTTCTTTGGAGCTCCGTTTGAGGCACTTCCAGGTGTCCAAATGAGGAAAACGTGGGCTTGTTGGAAAGGTCTGGATGTCTACTTTCCAACCCAACTAGAATTTCTGAATTTGGTGGCCATTTGCCCCTCCAAAATTGCAATCTCCCAAGACTGCTCCCTGTTTGTCAAAATGGTGGCAGAAAGTAAATTTTTGCAGGTTTTTTGACCTTCTGGAGGCTCAAAACTTGATGAAATCTCTTGGTAATTGCTGAGCAGGTGTATCTTTGCATGAAAAATCCAGAAATGCTGAGTTTTCCCAAAATGAAGTTGCCCATCGAATAGGTCGCGCGCGGCGCGCGACCTATCAAGGAGAAAAACCTGTTTTTTGCCCAAAAATTCATAAGTGACCAAAAATGCTCAAATTTTTTTGAAATTTGTGCTGTAGTGAGGTCATTTAATATCATGCTCCTTCAAGGAAGCCTCAGCCAAGATGTGAAGGGGATCGGGCCTTTTTCGTCGTTTTAGTGCCTTGGCCAACCGCCCTTGAATCACCTTCATTTTCGCCTTGCATACGTGCATTCGGGCCCAATAGTGGTTTTTCATATTTCGGAGCAGGTCCTTATCTTTGTTGGCCTTAGCCAGCAGCCTCTCCAAATGAGCATTGACCCGGAGAAGCATAGCCTCTCGCTCAACGGGTACCAAATCACCGGGTCTCTTTCGAGCCAAATTGCGGTCCTCATGAATCCTCCGCAACTCATCAAGAGTGTGCTCATCCTCCAACTGCTTGTTGCGCTGCTCTAAATATGTGATCGTCCATTGTGCTCCTTCCAATCTTCGCTGCAATGAATCATTTTCAGCTCTTAGGTGCTGAATGATCTCCTTTGATTCTAGGCTAGGAGAACTGATATCAAGGTCAACAATCTCTATGTCTGGAACACCTGATGGCCCCTCATCAATCCTGGGCTGTTTGCCCCTCTCTGATACCTGTGCTATTGTCGGCGACGAGGCCACTTCCACCTGGTGTGGAGATAACACTCGTGGTGCTGATGAAGAAGGCGAGACCCCTTCCACCTGGTGTGGAGATAATACTCGCCTAGCTGATGCAAATAAGGCTCTGTGGCCTCTCTTGTTGTCATTTTGGCACAGGTGTGGCGCTTTGATACAGGTGTTGTCCTTGATGGCAACTCTCCTTGATGACAGATCTCTGTTCAGATTACAGAATGAAGAAGAAATCTCATATACGCAGGTTAATCAAGTCCAAGTTGCGTATACACGCAGTATATATGCATACTAAGTCGCGTATACGCAGGTTATATATATACGGAGGCGCGTATGCACGCAGATATATGAACATAAAGGAGCGTATATGTCGGGAAGCTTCCCTTTGGTCCATGGTAGTTAGTCCTCGGTACTTGAGCCTATGTATTTGGACCAAAGTATCTCGACAGACGTGTTGATCCCTAGTTTCTAAGTTGATGGTATTGGATTTCTATGGTTTGGCCCTTGGTATTGAGCAAGGCCTAAGGCTATATAAGGAGGGGAAGATCATTAGGCAAATCATCTTGTAAAGGCTTGAATATCTGAAGAAGGAAGAGATCTGGTATGCAGGTTCTGGGTTGCTTGATCTAAGCTAAGGAGAGATTACTTCGGTTGATGAAAGACTAGATCTAAGGATAGATCAGGATCTAATGATTTGAAATGCACTATTATGATATGGTTGATTATGCGTATTTCTAGATCTGCATACTGACGCAATGTTATGTTCTGGGTCTAACTGATGTCTGGTACAGCTGCAAGTTGATAGAATTTATTTTTAGATCTGTACGCAGGTTGGCTTCGGTAAAAGCGCGTGTATACGCGGGTTTCTCTCATTGAAGTAGCGTATATATTTTGGAGCTTGATTTTTGAGTTACAGTTGGGTCTGACTGTTATTGCAGAGTTCTGTAGTCTGCTCTATGTTCTGGTAACTGGTGATTGACAGGGTTCAGTGGTTCAGTGATTCAAAGTTTGATGATGCTAGTATTGGTTGTTTTATGCTTCAATGATCTGTTGTGAAAGTTAAATGAATTGTGGTCTACAGATTGTAATGTTGTGCTTCAGGAATATCCAGTCTGAAAATGTATGAAAGGTGGTACCTGAAAGAAAGAAGATTGTAGGTCAGCACCTACGTACTAGTATCTTAGCTAGTACAAGAGCAAAGGGGGTTGGAGCTCCCTTCCAAGGAAGTTTGGAGAACGAGAGAAGGTTGTAGCCTTCTGCAGGTTGTAGCCTGCGTACTGGTATAAGGCTGCACCAGTACAAAAAGATTGTAAACTGAAGTTTCATATTAAAGAAAGATAGAGACGACTTGCAGCAGGTGGTTTTCACCCACATTGGGTTTCCACCTTATATCTTGGTGTTCATGTGTGTGGTTTCTGTGTGATCTGTTCTACTGCATCTGTTTACTCTTAATATGGTGAATAATGTCCTCATGCACTTAACTGAAGATAAACTGACTGAATTATAAGATTTCTAGTTATACGTTGTTTTCTTTATTCACAGTTGCGTGTACACGCTGGTTAACTTAACTAAAGTAGCGTATATGTTTCTGAGCATTGAAAAAGTTTTATAGTTCTGATAATACTGATTCACCCCCCCCCCCCTCTTAGTATTATTTCCAACAATTGGTATCAGAGCAGGTCCTTCAGAGAAGCTTGATCGCTTGAAGGTAGATCGTTCATCATGAGCAACTACGAGAGAGAAGCATCAATCAGGCCACCCGTTTTCGATGGAACAAACTTCAATTATTGGAAGGTAAGAGTTACTGCATATCTTCAATCTCTTGGTACAGAAGTTTGGGACATTGTAGAAACAGGCTATGCTTTTCCTTCAGCTACTCCTACAGATCCAGCTGAGAAAAAGAAGTATGAAACAAATGCAAAAGCAGTCAGTACTCTATTAGGAAGTATATCCCAAACGGAATTCATGAAGGTAATGCACTTCAAATCCGCAAAAGAGATATGGGACAAAATGGTCACAAGCTATGAAGGAGATGAACAGGTAAAGCGTGCTAAACTTCAAACTCTCAGGATTCAGTATGAGACTCTCAAGATGTATAATGATGAAAGTGTGGCTAATTATTTTCTTCGGGTAGATGAGATTGTTAATTGTATGAAAAATTTGGGTGAAGAAATAAAAGAGGCTATAGTTGTTGAAAAGGTTCTAAGATCATTGTCTCCCAAGTTTGAATCTAAAGTATCTGCAATAGAAGAAAAGGAAAATCTCTGAATTCTCACTATGTCTCAGCTTCATGGAATTCTAACCGCTTATGAAATGAGAAAGGGAGGTCCATCAGATAGAAGAGAAGCTGCCTTCAAAGCTTCAGGCAAAGAAGATTATTATGAAGCAAATCATGTGCCAGAAGATGAAGAAGAAGAATCAAATTTTGTCAGAAATCTTCAAAGGGGTTCTGGAAGGTTCAGAGGTAAGTTACCTTTTAAATGTTTTGCTTGTGGAAGAGTAGGTCATTATGCTGCCAAATGTCCTCACAAAGATAAGAATGACAAGGGAAAGGAACCTGTTAGATGGAACAAGAAACATAATGAAAAGAAGAAAAGCTATTACACTCATGAGGATAGTGATGGTCTTTCAAATAGTGATGAAGATGAACAAGGTAATAGATATAAACTTTTAATGGCTTTTGAAGATGATGACTACATGGATGCTATAGATGTAGAAGGCTTTTATGAAGAAATGAAAGATCTCAAAGTTTGTTTAGAAGAGAAGAGCGCTATTATTGATTCTCTACAATGTCAACTAGCTGAAAAGGAAAAACATCTTGAAAAATTGGAATGTGAGATTGTTTGTCTTAGAAAGGAGATTGAGAAAACCAAAGCAATTAATCTTAAGTTTGTTAAAGGATATGAAACCTTGGATGAGATTATCAATGTGCAGAGATCTCCTCTGATCAAGACAGGTCTTGGATATAATGGAGAAACATCTCAAGCCTCTACCTCTAAAAGTTATCTTGATGCAGCAAGGAGAAGCGAGCAAAGGCCAAATAAAAGTCATCAGGTGAATCAGAGACAATTTACCTCAAGAACAAATAAAGACCATCAAGAAATTCGGGGACAAGCTGCCTTAAACAGAAGCTACAATCAGCCACAGGTAAAATCTTCCCAATTTGCTCCAAGTATGAATAGAAGCTACAACCGGTTGGATGATAGATCTGATTATCGCAGAAGTTTCTTTAATGGCCAATGCTTTTCTTGCCATAACTTCGGTCACAAAGCAGCTCAATGTGTTGCCTACAAAACGATCATGACTAGAGAAGCTCAAAAGCAAGGGAGAATGACTGAAACCATGAAAAGGACTTATAACAATTTTTCGGTTCTTGAAAATGAAGTTGAATGCTCTATTTGTAATAACTTTGGTCATGAAGACTCTGAATGCAGGAGCAGGTTCCGGAAGACAACTCAGAAGGAACAAACCTCAAATGTTAGAACATGGAGAATAAAAGAATCACAACCAGAAAGATGTGGGATAGCCTTTTATGCAGAAGGTCAAGAAAGTCTATGGTACATTGACAGCGGATGTTCGAAGCATATGACAGGGGACAAAGAAAAGCTTGAGTCATATACCGCATTAGAAAAGGGGAAGAAAGTTTCTTTCGGGAACGATATCTCTGCAGCTATAAAAGGAAAAGGTGTTGCTCCGTTGAAAGAGGAAGTCAAAGCAGGAAATGTTTTATATGTTGATGGATTGAAGCATAATCTTCTCAGTGTCAGTCAGATGTGCGATCAAGGAACTGAGGTAATATTTAGATCAAATGGATGTTGTGTTCGCGATCTTGATACAGGTAAAACAGTGATCAAAGGAAGAAGGACTCCAAATAATCTATATATATTTGAGGAAAGACAACAATGCTACTTAAGCAAGGATGATGAACATTGGCTATGGCATCGGAGGTTGGGGCATCTAAGCTTTTCACAAATAAGGAAAGCATGCAAATATCAGGCAGTTCGTGGTCTTCCAGATATCAAAATTCCAGACAATACCATATGCAAATCTTGTCAATTTGGAAAGCAAACCAGAACTAACTTTCCAGAGAAGGAAGGATCAGCTAGCAAGCCTCTCGAGCTAGTCCATACAGATGTATGTGGTCCATTTAGGAAGAGGACACCTCGAGGAGAAGAATATCTGATATTATTCATTGATGATTTCTCCAGATTTGTTTGGTTAGGGCTCATGAAGCACAAAGATGAAGCATTCAAAAAATTCAAATCCTTCAAAGCCTTGGTTGAAAATGAATCAGGACACAAAATTAAGTGCCTCAGATCTGACAGAGGTGGGGAGTTTACCTCAAACGAGTTTTTCGATTTCTGTGAAGAACATGGGATAAGAAGAGAATTCTCTACAGCTAGAACTCCTCAGCAAAATGGGGTTGTGGAAAGAATGAACAGAACAATCCAACAAATGGCTCGTGCTATGCTTGATGAATCAGGTACTCCCGCAACCTTCTGGGGTGAAGCTGCACATGCTGCGGTTATTATTCTTAACAAAACAAATGTCCGAGTAAACAGCACTCAAACACCTCATGAGCTCTGGAGTGGTGAGACTCCTTCGGTAAAGCACTTCAAAATCTTTGGGAGCAAATGTTATATTAAAAATACTGATGAGCAACTTGGCAAACTTGAACCAAGAGCAGATGAGGGCATTCTTCTTGGTTATTCTCCACATAGCAAAGCATACAAGTGCTACAATAAAAGACTTGGCAAAATTGTTGACAGCATTGATGTAGTGGTTGATGAGAAGGGATATATTCCTAGGCAAGTTCATCATGAAGACATTGAAGAAGATGAAGGCTACCCTCAAAGACGGAATGATGAAGAAGAAGAACCTCAAGAAGAAGAAGAATCTCAAGAAGAACCAGAGGAGCAGACAAGAATAGAAGAGAAGACTCCATCCAGATATGTTCAAAAGAATCATCCGGAATCTCAGATTGTGGGGCAGAAAGAAGCAGGAGTACAAACAAGAAGGACACTTGCAGAAGCTTCAAGCTATTTGGCATTACTCTCCTCCACTGAACCACAAAATGTGAAAGAGGCATGCAAAGATGAAAGTTGGGTCAAAGCAATGGATGAAGAACTTGAGCAGATCGAAAAGAACAACACTTGGGAATTAGTTCCTAGACCAAAAGATAAAAATGTAATAGGAACAAAATGGGTCTTCAAGAATAAATTGAATGAAAATGGAGAAGTAATTAGGAACAAGGCCAGACTTGTTTGTAAAGGGTATGCACAGCAAGAAGGAATAGATTTTGAAGAGACCTTTGCTCCTGTGGCAAGACTTGAGGCTATCCGAATGTTCCTTGCTCTCTCAAGCTTTCAAAACTTCAAGGTATTTCAAATGGATGTGAAATCAGCCTTTCTGAATGGAGACTTAGAAGAAGAAGTATATATTGAGCAGCCAGATGGTTTCATTCTTGGGAATGATCCAAACCTTGTATGCAGATTGAAAAAGGCTCTCTATGGACTCAAACAAGCTCCAAGGGCTTGGTACTATCGGTTGGACAAATATCTTCACCAACAAGGCTTTTCAAAAGGATCAGCAGATAGCAATCTCTATATAAAAGTTGAAAATAACAAATTGCTAATTCTTGTTGTTTATGTAGATGATATTATCTTTGGCAGCAATGAAGAGACTATGAGTCAAAACTTTGCCTCGGTTATGCAGAAAGAATTCGAAATGTCACTACTTGGAGAATTGACATATTTTCTTGGATTGCAAATTCAACAAAATGAAGGAGGTATCTTCTTGTCTCAAACCAAATACCTCAAGCAGATCTTGAAGAAGTATGGCATGGAAGAGTCAAAGCCAGTATGTACACCCATGGTTACAGGATGCAGCCTCAGTGCAAATGATGAATCAGCAGCAGTTCACCAACCCACTTATAGATCCATGATTGGGAGTTTGCTCTATTTGACAGGTACCCGACCAGATATTACACATGCAGTAGGAATTGTTGGAAGATTTCAAGCCAACCCAAAGGAAACTAATCTTCAGGCAGTCAAAAGAATCTTCAAGTATCTTCAAGGGACCCAAAACTATGGCTTATGGTATCCTAGAAATACAGATCTCACTCTTCATGCTTACACAGATGCAGATTGGGCTGGAAGTGTGGATGATAGGAAAAGCACAAGTGGTGGTGCTTTCTTCATGGGTTCCAGATTAGTATCTTGGTTCAGCAAGAAACAGAGTTCGATTGCCTTATCTACAGCTGAAGCAGAATATGTGGCTGCGGCATCTTGTTTCACACAACTTCTTTGGATGATGCAGACCTTGCAGGACTTTCAAATCACTTGCACTCCACCAGTCTCTATCTTATGTGATAATACAAGTGCAATCAACATTTCAAAGAATCCAGTCATGCACTCAAAGACCAAGCACATACCTATCAAGTACCATTTTCTCCGGGAACAAGTGCTTGAGCAGAAGGTCAAGTTGGAGTATGTTCCTTCTAAGGAACAAGTTGCTGATATTCTCACAAAACCACTGCCCAGGGAAACTTTTGAATATCTCAGACAAAAGCTGGGAGTAGTTGATGCTTCATCCTGCTGTTGAAGCTTGTCTGTTCTACAGAAAAGTTGGTATACGCAAGTTACGTAAGGTATATACGCGTATACACGCCGATTTACGCTGAGAAAGTCGCGTGTATGGTGTACGCTTGTTGCAGAGAGTATATCCGCGTCCATACGCCGGTTTGTGCAGGATAAATCGCGTATATGGAGTTCTGAGCAGCAAGGGCAAACTCTGGTTTGAAAAGGTCTGAGATGGGTATGTCAGAATCCTTCAGACACAGTTTCAGGAGGTGCAGCAGGCACAGGTTCAGGGGGAGCAGCTTAAAAGTCTCATAAAGCATTGTTGGCATTTAGATGTTTTGGTTATTGGTTTCAGGAGAAGGAGCTCAGAAAGAAATCCTGGTTGCTGATCTAAAAGATGTTTATCAGATGCTGCTGGTGACTTTCATAAGTCTTGGTCTAGATCTGTTGTCTCTATGTCATGTATTTATTTTGTGATATCTCTTTTATGGTGTTAAGGTCATGTAACGACCTATGTTGGTTTCCCCACTATGCCTGGGATGAATGATGTAATATAATTGGTTGTTTCTGATGTGTCCCCTCTTGGTAGGGAGTATGGATGTATGTATTGAGTCTTTTGGTGATAGGAAGGTCCCTTATGGTGTATAAGTCTTGGTTCTTGTTGAAGAACATCTTTTGCAGATCTGGCCTACAGTCAGGGGGAGCATGATTCAGCACAGCCAAGCAGAGGTATCAGCATGTACTCAGGGGGAGCACAGCCCTTTGCCCTTGATGACAAAGGGGGAGAATGATTCTAAGGATCTTGAGGTTGCCATCAAGTCCAAAGGGGGAGATTGTTGGCATTTTGGCACAGGTGTGGCGCTTTGATACAGGTGTTGTCCTTGATGGCAACTCTCCTTGATGACAGATCTCTGTTCAGATTACAGAATGAAGAAGAAATCTCATATACGCAGGTTAATCAAGTCCAAGTTGCGTATACACGCAGTATATATGCATACTAAGTCGCGTATACGCAGGTTATATATATACGGAGGCGCGTATGCACGCAGATATATGAACATAAAAGAGCGTATATGTCGGGAAGCTTCCCTTTGGTCCATGGTAGTTAGTCCTCGGTACTTGAGCCTATGTATTTGGACCAAAGTATCTCGACAGACGTGTTGATCCCTAGTTTCTAAGTTGATGGTATTGGATTTCTATGGTTTGGCCCTTGGTATTGAGCAAGGCCTAAGGCTATATAAGGAGGGGAAGATCATTAGGCAAATCATCTTGTAAAGGCTTGAATATCTGAAGAAGAAAGAGATCTGGTATGCAGGTTCTGGGTTGCTTGATCTAAGCTAAGGAGAGATCACCTCGGTTGATGAAAGACTAGATCTAAGGATAGATCGGGATCTAATGATTTGAAATGCACTATTATGATATGGTTGATTATGCGTATTTCTAGATCTGCATACTGACGCAATGTTATGTTCTGGGTCTAACTGATGTCTGGTACAGCTGCAAGTTGATAGAATTTATTTTTAGATCTGTATGCAGGTTGGCTTCGGTAAAAGCGCGTGTATACGCGGGTTTCTCTCATTGAAGTAGCGTATATATTTTGGAGCTTGATTTTTGAGTTACAGTTGGGTCTGACTGTTATTGCAGAGTTCTGTAGTCTGCTCTGTGTTCTGGTAACTGGTGATTGACAGGGTTCAGTGGTTCAGTGATTCAAAGTTTGATGATGCTAGTATTGGTTATTTTATGCTTCAATGATCTGTTGTGAAAGTTGAATGAATTGTGGTCTACAGATTGTAATGTTGTGCTTCAGGAATATCCAGTCTGAAAATGTATGAAAGGTGGTACCTGAAAGAAAGAAGATTGTAGGTCAGCACCTACGTACTAGTATCTTAGCTAGTACAAGAGCAAAGGGGGTTGGAGCTCCCTTCCAAGGAAGTTTGGAGAACGAGAGAAGGTTGTAGCCTTATGCAGGTTGTAGCCTGCGTACTGGTATAAGGCTGCACCAGTACAAAAAGATTGTAAACTGAAGTTTCATATTAAAGAAAGATAGAGACGACTTGCAGCAGGTGGTTTTCACCCACATTGGGTTTCCACCTTATATCTTGGTGTTCATGTGTGTGGTTTATGTGTGATCTATTCTACTGCATCTGTTTACTCTTAATATGGTGAATAATGTCCTCATGCACTTAACTGAAGATAAACTGACTGAATTATAAGATTTCTAGTTATACGTTGTTTTCTTTATTCACAGTTGCGTGTACACGCTGGTTAACTTAACTAAAGTAGCGTATATGTTTCTGAGCATTGAAAAAGTTTTATAGTTCTGATAATACTGATTCACCCCCCCCCCCCCCTCTCAGTATTATTTCCAACATCTCTGATAAGTGACCAATGGAGGAGAGCTGACATGTCTGGTCTCAGGACTATCATGCTGTTGTGAAGGCCCTCCCTCCTCATGAACAACCTCAGGGGGAGATGATGCTGATGTTGTGGAAAAATCTCGAGAGATAAAATCCTCCCATGGGATACCCTGCTGAGCCAACTGATGCATGACCACAAGCTGGATCAAACCATAATGATAAATGCTCCTCTGTTGCTGTGCTGGGCTCCTTCTGTGCTTGTCCACTCTTCTCCCACATTTGGTATTCCTGTTGCTTGAGCAATACTTTCAGATGACAATATAAAATCCACCCCTGCAAGATTTACATGCCCATTATGCAAATGCAAAACAAACAAGCGAGCCAATTCCCTATGATGCTGAATTTGAGAAATCCTCTCACAAAATTCATAACATGAGAGGTAGCGGAAACATGTGACCGCAAGTGGACAAGCCTGCAAATCGGTCAAAGAGGTGGGCTCCTCTCTCTTATGGTGACCACTCTTACCACCCCTGTGAGGCCTCCTTTGTATCTCAATTTCTGGTGTTGACTCATGGTCATCACTTTGCTCATAGTCGGTTACAGTTTCTGACATGGTTTCAGGAGCAAAGTGGCTGAAATGTACTGCTGCTTTTGCTCAAATGACCTGCTGTTTTTTCCTGTTTGTAATGCTGTTTCAAGGGGACAAATAGCACAAGGGAAATGTTAGGGAAGGGAGACTTTGAAGGGAAATTGGGAAAAATATATGAAATAGGGAAATAGGGAGTTAAGGGGAAGAATCATGACATACATATCATCATACAATTTCATTTGCAAGGATGTTATGGGAAGTAGGGTTTAGGGTTTGATTCTTGATTTTTAGGAATAGGGGTAGGGTTTTAGGGGCTTTTGATATTTTGGTAGGGAGATTAGGTAGAAATGATATAGGAGGTGGTAAAGAGAAGTGGGGAAAAAGTGGGGTGACAAGGATGACCTTGAAACAACAAAACAAACCATAGTTCTACAAGCATTTTGACATTTTTAAAGCAAATATACATGAACCTCTCATTTCAATTTGATGGCATTAAAACACCTTTTCCATGCTCATTTTTCTTTATCAAGTAAAACACTTTGATGATCAGAGACCTACCTGCAATCTTGAAGAATTTTGGGGTCGTTTGGGAGTTTACTGGCGATTTTTGTAGATGAATTCCCAACAGGTCGCGCGCAGGTGCTGATAGGTCGCGCGCGCTCAACAGGTCACGCCAGTGTATTTTTTTAACAGGATGAACCCCCCTGATAGGTTGCGCCGGCCCAACAGGTCGCGCGCAAGTGTTGACAATTCGCGCGCGGGCTCTGCTTGCAAATTTTGCTCAATTTCTCTCCAAATCACCCAAATCGCTCTTCACTATTGCTTTGAGGCAAATGATGCTCAAATAGAAGGAGAGAGGGGCTTTATAGGCTTGATTTAAATTAATTTCTCCACAAACCCTCTTTCTAATGTTTTTAACTTGACACTTTTTCAAAATTTAAATACTCCTGACTTTATGGTTTCCTTTTGTCCTGAAATTGTTTGAACTGATGCTTTGTCTTGAAAATTTTTGTAGGGATAGCTTCTGAGGAATCTTGGCAAAGGGGACCAGGGCTGCATGCTGTCTTTTGAAAACTTTTGAATTTTTACAATTTTTTACAAAAATGAGAAAAAAGACCTTGTCTTTAAAAACAAGGTTTTTAAATCCAAGGTTAAAATTAGCTGTACAAGATGAAATCTTTGAAGAAATCTTTGAAGAAAAACTTTGATAGTCATCCCTCTGGCCTGCTGGGCATTTATTGACCTTTAAAGACATAACCTCAAAGACAAATTGGACCTAAACCCTAGATCTAGGACTTTGACAAGACAAGGAACCTTGAAAGAATTTATAGACTGAAACAACTTGATCCAGCAGTGCCAAGAGGGGAATAAAGACACCAGCTCCTCCATCAGGGTTATGGCATGCCTAATGGAATGCAATGAAATGACATTGATGAGACACCTACTTATGCAAATGCAAAGAGTTTTGATCGCTGATGGAGGGCTACTAGACCGACTCTAACATTGGCTCCAATGGGGATGGTAGCTCCTTGGAGGTACCAAGAACCTTAGACCTCTGGGAGAGCAGACCAGTGCCTTTCGATCATTGGGCAATGGAGTCATTATTTACATATGTGACCCAAAACGGGACAGCTTTATTGACTTTAACAACTGACTGAAAATTGGACTAACTTTGACCCAAACTAACTCAACTTTTGGACAAAAAATGGACTGATAAAAACAACATAAAACCTCACACCAACTAATCTCCATCTCCAGAATTATAGCCTTCACCGCGGGCCCCAGACTAAAGATGAAAGATCAGTTCTCACTTGCAGCAGAATGAAAGCAAAATGGTAATTACAATGATAATGACTAGAACAGAAAATGCTCAAACATGATACCTTTTGAGCAGCCGACCATTGACCGACCCTCCGAGACAATCATCACCGTTCATTTCTTTGATAAGAAAGGCATTTGGACCACGGTATGCTGCAATTTTATACGGACCTTTCCATAAGTTATCAAACTTTCCATGTTTCCCTTTGTCTTCATTTCGGGCATCCCACCTCAAAACAACATCATCTATCTGAAAGTCATCCGGCTTTGCTTTTCTGTCATAGATTTTCTTTATGCGCTCTTGCAACTTGAGAGTATTCTGGAGAACGTCCTCCCGTGTCTGCTGTAAATGAATCATTTGACTAATCCGCCTTTGCATTGAATCTTCCTCACCACCAATTTCTTGAAGCAACCTTGCTATCGTAATACTAAGTGAAGTAGGAAACAGTGCATCTGTCCCGTAAACCAGTTCAAAAGGTGACATCCCAATTGACCTTTTTTGACTTACACGATCAGCCCATAATGCATTTACTAACTTTTTGTGCCAGCTCTTCTTGTTGATTTCCAGCAATTTCTTTATGATGTTTACCAAGGATTTATTTGAAGATTCTGCCAGCCCATTTCCTTGCGGATGATAGGCGGATGAATGCCCCAAACTGATATTATATTTGTAGCAAAAATCAATCATCTTCTTTGATTTAAACGTTGCTGCATTATCTGTAATCAACTTATGTGGACAGCCGAAACGTGACAATATGTTATTTTCAAGGAAAGAAATAATTACCAAGTCCGTGGCCTGCCGGGTTGGAATGGCCTCAATCCATTTTGTGAAGTAATCGGTGGCTGTCAATATCCATCGATGTTGTCCGGAAGATGCTGGATGAATTTCGCCGATGAAGTCCAAGCCCCACTGCTGAAATGGTGCACTGACTTCAATGGGCTTGAGAGGCAAAGGCTGTAATTTCTGCTTTCCTTGAAAAATTTGACATTCATGACAACTTTTGACTGCTTTATATACATCTGAAAACAATGAAGGCCAATAGAAACCTGCCCTTAGGATCTTGTTTGCCGTAGTCTTCCAAAACAAGTGGCCCCCGCAGTCACCTTTGTGGAAATCCTCAACAGCTCTCTTAGCTTCTTCCTCGACTAAACAATTCAGCAATATGCCACTGGGGTCTTTCCAATAAAGTGCAGATTTGATGATGCAAAATTTGGCAGCTTTTAATTTCAATGTCCTAGCTTTATTTCGAGGCATTCCGGGAGGTGAAGACAAGTTTTGAAGCACATATACAATATCAGCATACCAAGGAGAGGAAACAAAGATATCGGAGACCTGTAGCGCTGAATTTTCTTCATCTTCGTCGGACAAGGCAGCAATCAAATTAATGTCTAAGACATGGAGATTTGTTTCAGCCATCAATTTAGCGAGACCTTGGCCCTTGATCAGCTTAGTAGGCTTGATTTCCACATCATACTCCAACAGTGCACCAATCCACTTACCTCGTTTTCCTTCCGGCTCTGCTTGTACCAAAACATCTTTAACAGCCGCATTAGGAACATATGCCAAAATATGAGAATTCAATATGTACACACGGAAATCTTTCAAAGCTTTTACTAGCGCCAATGCTTGTTTTTCAATGATATTATACTTCAGCGCTCCATCCCTTATAATACGACTGAAAAAAGCTATGGGCTTCTCAACTCCATCTCGTTTTTGCATGAGCACAGCTGCCAATGTATGCTCAGAAGCAAATGAAAATAAAATAAAATCTTGTGTGTAATCCGGGCTGATTAGAGTTGGGGCTGAAGATAAAATTAATTTTACCAAATTGAAAGATTTTACCGCCTCTTCGGTCCACTTGAGCTGGCTGTCCTTTTTGAGCATGTTAGTGATTTCTCTGAGGTGTTCGGCAAGATTCGGGATGAAGCGACGCAGAAAATTCAACTTGCCATTAAAGGACTGAATCTCCTTCTTGTTTCGGGGCTGCTCTAATTGTTGAATTGCTTCCACACGTGCAGGATCTATACGAATGCCATCTTTGGAAATGATGTGGCCCAACAGCTTGCCTTCACTCATGGCGAAAAGGCTCTTCTTCGGATTCAATGAGATACCATATTTTCTGCACTTTTCAAACACCACTGTCAAATGATACAAATGTTCCTCATCAGATCTAGAAAACACAGTTAAATCATCAAGATAAACGACCAAAAAGACATCCTTCTCATTAGCAAAGGCCATGTCCATCGCCCGCTGAAAGGTAGCACCTGCGTTCTTCAATCCAAATGGCATCTTGGCATAATGAAATGTTCCCCATGGAGTAGTGAATGCAGTCTTGTCGCGGTCATCCTCATGCACCAAAATCTGATTGTACCCGGAATAACCATCAAGTAGAGACATCCTTGATGCCCCAACTACCCACTGCAATATATGATCCATCTTGGGCAGCGGATAATTGTCCTTTAGCGACACCTTATTGAGATTTCTGAAGTCTATACACAAGCGGATCTCACCGGTCTTCTTTCTCACGGGCACCAAGTTGGAAATCTAGTCGGAAAATCTGATTGGCACTATAATTCCAGATTTATACAACCGGTTGACTTCCTTCTCAATCAATGGTAGCAGCTTAGGATTAATTCTTCTCAACTTTTGTTGGAAAGGCTTTTGATTTGGCTTTATGGGAATGGTATGCTGAATGATACTTGTGTCATAAGTTTTCAAATCTGAATAATCCCATGCAAAAACATTAGAAAATGAAGACAACAATCTGATATACTCTTTCTTTACCTTAGGCGACAATGCTTTCGATAGTTTCACCATCTTTGGATTTTCAGCTGTTCCGAGATTCACTTCTTCGACACCTTCTTCCGTTGGCCTCAAGGTTGGTTTGCGAGCCACGTCATCTTGATCAAACAGCTCCTCCAAAGGAATTAATCCTTTAGGAATGAAATTATCCTTAAGCTGCAATACATCCATTTGATTTACTTCCTCAGGTTCTGTATCTATGGAAATGTCTTTGAACTCCCCTTCAACTTGCAGAAAATCCTTGATTTCTTCATCATCTTGGAAAACTTGCCAACATCTTTGATTGTCTGGGACTGTAGGACGGTGCTTCACATAAATCTCAAACTTATTGCTGGAATTCATGGGGATTTTTAGATTACTCGCTGCCTTAGCCAATGCATCCGCAACACCATTTTGGATACGGGGCACACATGTCAAAGTATGTTCAGAAAACAACTTTAAGATATCTAGGACAGCATTTCGATATGCTCGCATACGAGGATGCTTGGCCTGAAACTCACCTTTCACTTGCTTTATAACCAACTCGGAGTCGCCATATACTGCTATCTTCTTTGCCTTCAACTTCCGAAGGATTTTCAGACCAGCAATGAGAGCCTCATATTCTGCCTCATTGTTTGAACAATCAAATGCCAGTTTGTAAGAGCATACTCGTACCTTGCTTGGGACTTTGTTTCGGACAGAAAATGGACTTCGAATCCACACACCTATACCAGCACCATCGCTGCCCACAGCACCATCAAAATCCATGGTCCAAAGACCATCCTCATCATCCTCTAAATGCTGAAAATGTGATGTCTCTACATTTTCTGTTTGCTGCCCATTGATCTCAGCTGTTGGCTTCATGACAGCGGACCTTTCTTCACTTTCCTTTCTCAAAATTTCTCTGAAATTTTCTGAAATGTCTGGTATATCTTCTACTTGAACTAACTGACTATCTATCTCATTAAAATTCTCCGCAAACAAAACAAATGACTCTAAATTTGTATGTACATAATTTACAGGATGATTAACTGGCTTTTCTTTACTAGTGATCATGTATCTCATCTTTTTGTTCCCTATATAACTTCCTCATCTGACCAAAAACCGGGATTGTAGCATAAGAAAAATCAAGCTGAATTGTACCTTTGAGCTTCGCTCCCCAAGATCTAGAAAGTAACATCCCAAATCGTGGAGGAATATTCGCCACCACCACATCCATCAAAAAATTCTTTGCTGGGATTTGATCTAAGCTCACCACCAAGTCCTTGATCAAACCAATACATTTTACCCGACTGGAATCAAATGAATACAAATCATGATATTTCCTTGTGATGTCTAGTCCTAGCTTTTCCATAATTGCTTTCGGCATCAAATTATGTGAAGCTCCCGAGTCAAACATGGCATTATGTAAAACATATTCATGCAATCGCAGACTGATATAGAATGGAGGAACATCACTTTCGGGAGACTCACCATTTAAAGCAGGCCCAAAAATCAATTCCGGCTGATCATCTTCTACATTCACCGTGTCTAGCATTGGATCAAAATTCAGCATCTTGGAAATTTGGCTGCGGTAAGTGTTGTTCTTCATGATTTCCGTCAAAGGAATGGACACTTTCAACTTTGAAATTTCATTCTCCAAACTGAAAACTGAAACCTTCTCACCTTCTTTAGCCGGAACCTCTCTTTTGTCAATTTTATCTTTCGGTGTGTTTGATGGCTGATCTATCTTGCTTGCTGATGATGATTGACTTGTTGAAGGATCAATTATGTCTTTTCCTTTTGTGTGTGGGGGAGCCGAATCATTCTTTGCTGAAGTATCTTTCCTTTTCTGAATGGGATTTATGGGAACAGCTCGGTTTCTTAATTGTCTCTGCTGAGCGGATAAAGCATTTAGGTACCCTCTTTGATACTCTTCCGATTCTTCTTCAAGTGCTGCATCATTTGACAAGATATAGTGTTCATCCTGAGGGATGATGGAGTGACTTACCAACTCTTCTTCTTCTGTAACATAAGTAGGCAGATCATCAGGAGTGAAGAAGTGGTTTTCCTCTCCCACCATATCACCTTCATCCTCTAATTCTTGGCTAACAAAATTCTGCTGAAAAGGAGGTTTAATTTGCTGCTGAACTGCTGCCTCTTGTGCCTTTGTTTCACGCTGCTTGATTCTATATTGTGGCTGCTGTGCACCTCAGAAATTAGGATTACGCATCTGCGGTTCCGGCTTGTTGAGATGAGTATTTTCGAGCATTGTTACTACCTTGCGAAGAAGCTGATCGGATGTAGAAGCTTCCTCTTTGATTGTGACTCGCTTTTCTGCCTTCATCCTTGCTCTTTTATCATTCAAATTCGCTTCAACACTAACAACAATTTTCTGCATATCCTCCAAGGTAGGCGGATCTCTATCTCGCAATGAATAAGCCATCTCCGGATCAAAACCATCCGGGAATTTGAGAAGTGCTGATTTTCTAGATGGCCTCAAATCATCTGGAATAGCATTGTAAACTGTGTTAAACCTGATAATGTAGTCTTGGACCGACTCACCATGATTACATTTGAGATTGTTGTACTCAGCATTGATCTGAAGTGGATCCTTTCTGATTTCCCATCGATCTAGAAACTGGCTCTGAAGTGCTTCCAAGGTGGGAATACTTCTAGCTGTCAAACCTCTGAACCATTTTCTTACTTCGCCATCAAATGTTTGTGCAAACAAACGCATAGTTACATCCTCTTCATCTATCTCATATAGATCAAAGAAAGTCGTCATTTTGTCAATATGTTGTTGAGCAGAGATACTTTGTGGAGTGCCATCAAACATGGGAATTTTACTCTGATAATCGGCTGGCATATCATGTAGATTTTGGGGAAGAGCAAGAGGAGAAAATCGGGCAGCCATTGCTTTAGGTAGATTAGGTCTAGGAGTAGCAGGTGGAGTAGGTGTAGCTGTAGTATGAGGTGTATGAGGAGGAGAAGTGGTATGGGATGTAGAAGGCGAACCAATTGTAGATGCGGGATAAGTGATTATGGGAGAAACAGAAATAAAAGGAGGATTGGACTGCTCATGCGTCGTGATAGTAGATCCAATATGACCAGATATAGTTTCAACGAACTCGGCAAGATTGGTAGCGTGAATATCCGAATGAAGAGATCTTAGGATGAAATTGTCAACCAATTTATTGTGTCTCTCAATTTCAAGAGCAGCTGCAAAATCAGGATTGAGAACTAGGGAATCAAGTGCACTTTCATATTTAGTTTTGAACAAGGACAACTCGAAACTCTCGTCAAAATCAATGTCTTCAAGATACTCAAAAACAGCTGGACATGAATGAGATTTGAATATACGACCAGAATTGGAAGCCAGTTTGGAAATCAAGGAAGCTAGTTTGGAAATCAAGGAACAAATAACCAATCAGCCTGTGAAAACTCTTAACTAATCATCCAAAAGTTCAGAGTTTACAAATGAACTGGGGTAAAATGCAATTGAAGTGTTGTATTCACAAGCTCACGGAGATTGACTGAAGCAGCGTTTATCTACTTCCACTTATGCAAAGCAAAAGCGTTTCGAAGGCTACCTGGCATAACTTCAGGCTCCGTCTAAGACTTATGAAGCAAACACATCAATCAACAGACAAGTTGTTCTCCCTAGTATGGTCGCCAATATGTTAGCGATTGAAATTTCACCTCAGGCTGAGAAAGGCAAACTTCAAGGCAACATCAAACCACTTAGCCTCGTAGCTAGCCCTATGGGGCAGGAGAGGGCTCTCTCCGATGTATCTCGGTAAAGATATTCAACAGGCGAGATAACCAATAAGGAAACACTGATTTTAGGCTAGCAAACTGATAAAAAGAGTTTGTTTTGGGATTTTTTGGATTTTGTTGGAAAATCGGGGAAAGGCAATTTTGGGTGCGGGGATTGGACACAGTTTTTGCAGGGGGTTCTTTGGGGCAAGGTAGGAGATTGTATTGATGCCTTTAAATTAAGTGAATGGGTAGGAATGACCAGTGAGGAGCTAAGGAGAGCAAGCAATCACCTTGAGTTCTCCTTAAATAGATGAAAACATTGATATTAAGCAAATTTAAAAGCAGAGCATGGAAATCATGAATTCTACTTTAACACTTCATTTGCCTAATTTCAGAAGAAAAAGAAAGAGGATGATTTCACATAACACACTTACAAGTACAAAGAGAAACACACCATCAATACATGTAACCACAAGAATCCCAAAAAGGACTGCAAAACCCTGGTCTTTCTTCCTTTGCCAAAATTGCAGAGATACAATGAATAATACAATAGAGCTTTCTCCCTCAAGAGTCCAACCATGAAAATGACCAAGAAAGTACATAATATAGGCAATCTAACATCTTTCCTTGCCTCTAGGGGTCTAGCTCATCCTTCTAGGAGCTGTTTCAACCAATTCTAAACTGAGCACTAAAATTTAGGCAGTCAAAACAACTTGCCTCTATAAGCTAGGAAACCAATTCATTCATTAAATGTTTGCTATTTCATGAATGAATCTTCTAGAATAGGTAAATAAGTGTCATATCAACATGAAAATACATTAATTACATCAAAGAGGGTGAAAAATCCCATCCCAAGTCAAAACTGGCCAAAGCTGGGCGAATTCCTGAGCTGTAGGTGAAAAATTATGAAAATTGCCTCATAGGTCGCGCCCTAATCCTGATAGGTCGCGCTTCTTTGGAGCTCCGTTTGAGGCACTTCGAGGTGTCCAAATGAGGCAAAAGTGGACTCGTTGGAAAGGTATGGATGTCTACTTTCCAACCCAACTAGAATTTCTGAATATGGTGGCCATTTGCCCCTCCAAAATTTCAATCTCCCAAGACTGCTCCCTGTTTGTCAAAAAGGTGGCAGAAAGTCAATTTTTGCATGTTTTTTGACCTTCTGGAGGCTCAAAACTTGATGAAATCTCTTGGTAATTGCTGAGCAGGTGTATCTTTGCATGAAAAATCCAGAAATGCTGAGTTTTTCCAAAATGAAGTTGCCCATCGAATAGGTCGTGCGCGGCGCGCGACCTATCAAGGAGAAAAACCTGTTTTTTGCCCAAAAATTCATAAGTGACCAAAAATGCTCAAATTTTTTTGAAATTTGTGCTGTAGTGAGGTCATTTAATATCATTCTCCTTCAAGGAAGCCTCAGCCAAGATGTGAAGGGGATCGGGCCGTTTTCGTCGTTTTAGTGCCTTGGCCAACCGCCCTTGAATCACCTTCATTTTCGCCTTGCATACGTGCATTCGGGCCCAATAGTGGTTTTTCATATTTCGGAGTAGGTCCTTATCTTTGTTGGCCTTAGCCAGCAGCCTCTCCAAATGAGCATTGACCTGGAGAAACATAGCCTCTCGCTCAACGGGTACCAAATCACCGGGTCTCTTTCGAGCCAAATTGCGGTCCTCATGAATCCTCCGCAACTCATCAAGAGTGTGCTCATCCTCCAACTGCTTGTTGCGCTGCTCTAAATATGTGATCATCCATTGTGCTCCTTCCAATCTTCGCTGCAATGAATCATTTTCAGCTCTTAGGTGCTGAATGATCTCCTTTGATTCTAGGCTAGGAGAACTGATATCAAGGTCAACAATCTCTATGTCTGGAACACCTGATGGCCCCTCATCAATCCTGGGCTGTTTTCCCCTCTCTGATACCTGTGCTGCTGTCGGCGACGAGGCCCCTTCCACCTGGTGTGGAGATAACACTCGTGGTGCTGATGAAGAAGGAGAGACCCCTTCCACCTGGTGTGGAGATAATACTCGCCTAGCTGATGCAAATAAGGCTCTGTGGCCTCTCTGATAAGTGACCAATGGAGGAGAGCTGACATGTCTGGTCTCAGGACTATCATGCTGCTGTGAAGGCCCTCCCTCCTCATGAACAACCTCAGGGGGAGATGATGCCAATGCTGTGAAAAAACCCCGAGAGATAAAATCCTCCCATGGGATACCCTGCTGAGCCAACTGATGCATGACAACAAGCTGGATCAAACCATAATGATAAATGCTCCTGTGTTGCTGTGTTGGGCTCCTTCTCAGTTATGGACCTCATGTAGGCAGGTTTAACGAAGGGCTCATAATGAAATCTGTCCAACACTTTGCGTTTGTTCCACTCTTCTCCCACATTTGGTATTCCTGTTGCTTGAGCAATACTTTCAGATGACAATATAAAATCCACCCCTGCAAGATTTACATGCCCATTATGCAAATGCAAAACAAACAAGTGAGCCAATTCCCTATGATGCTGAATTTGAGAAATCCTCTCGCAAAATTCATAACATGAGAGGTAGCGGAAACATGTGACCGCAAGTGGACAAGCCTGCAAATCGGTCAAAGAGGTGGGCTCCTCTCTCTTATGGTGACCACTCTTACCACCCCTGTGAGGCCTCCTTTGTATCTCAATTTCTAGTGTTGACTCATGGTCATCACTTTGCTCATAGTCGGTTTCGGTTTCTGACATGGTTTCAGGAGCAAAGTGGCTGAAATGTACTGCTGCTTTTGCTCAAATGACCTGCTGTTTTTTCCTGTTTGTAATGCTGTTTCAAGGGGACAAATAGCACAAGGGAAATGTTAGGGAAGGGAGACTTTGAAGGGAAATTGGGAAAAATATATGAAATAGGGAAATAGGGAGTTAAGGGGAAGAATCATGACATACATATCATCATACAATTTCATTTGCAAGGATGTTATGGGAAGTAGGGTTTAGGGTTTGATTCTTGATTTTTAGGAATAGGGGTAGGGTTTTAGGGGCTTTTGATATTTTGGTAGGGAGATTAGGTAGAAATGATATAGGAGGTGGTAAAGAGAAGTGGGGAAAAAGTGGGGTGACAAGGATGACCTTGAAACAACAAAACAAACCATAGTTCTACAAGCATTTTGACATTTTTAAAGAAAATATACATGAACCTCTCATTTCAATTTGATGGCATTAAAACACCTTTTCCATGCTCATTTTTCTTTATCAAGTAAAACACTTTGATGATTAGAGGCCTACCTGCAATCTTGAAGAATTTTGGGGTCGTTTGGGAGTTTACTGGCGATTTTTGTAGATGAATTCCCAACAGGTCGCGCGCAGGTGCTGATAGGTCGCGCGCGCTCAACAGGTCGCGCCAGTGTATTTTTTTAACTGGATGAACCCCCCTGATAGGTCGCGCCGGCCCAACAGGTCGCGCGCAAGTGTTGACAGGTCGCGCGCGGGCTCTGCTTGCAAATTTTGCTCAATTTCTCTCCAAATCGCTCTTCACTATTGCTTTGAGGCAAATGATGCTCAAATAGAAGGAGAGAGGGGCTTTATAGGCTTGATTTAAATTAATTTCTCCACAAACCCTCTTTCTAATGTTTTTAACTTGACACTTTTTCAAAATTTAAATACTCCTGACTTTATGGTTTCCTTTTGTCCTGAAATTGTTTGAACTAATGCTTTGTCTTGAAAATTTTTGTAGGGATAGCTTCTGAGGAATCTTGGCAAAGGGGACCAGGGCTGCATGTTGTCTTTTGAAAACTTTTTGAATTTTTACATTTTTTTACAAAAATGAGAAAAAAGACCTTGTCTTTAAAAACAAGGTTTTTAAATCCAAGGTTAAAATTAGCTATACAAGATGAAATCTTTGAAGAAATCTTTGAAGAAAAACTTTGATAGTCATCCCTTTGGCCTGCTGGGCATTTATTGACCTTTAAAGACATAACCTCAAAGACAAATTGGACCTAAACCCTAGACCTAGGACTTTGACAAGACAAGGAACCTTGAAAGAATTTATAGACTGAAACAACTTGATCCAGCAGTGCCAAGAGGGGAATAAAGACACCAGCTCCTCCATCAAGGTTATGGCATGCCTAATGGAATGCAATGAAATGACACTGATGAGACACCTACTTATGCAAATGCAAAGAGTTTTGATCGCTGATGGAGGGCTACTAGACCGACTCTAACAGGTTCCTTGTTCTTATTTTGGATTTATCATTGAGGGGGGGAATGTTAGCCTCACTCTCATGATAAAACAATTATAAATCCAAAATTATAATTAAATAAATCAAATCTTGAGAATTAGGAGTTAGTTCCTCAAGCTAGGGAGTTTAGTTAGGATGAGAGATTCTCTCCAACTAGTTAGGCTCCTAGATTAGTGTGTTGTTGAGATATTTTCTCAACCAAGTTTGTTCAAGATAGACGTGCTATCTTGAGACAAACTTCCTCATGTATTTATTTGTACTATTATCATTCTTTGTACATTGGATTCAAATGAGAATGAGAATGTGAGGAATGTTGTAAGGCTGAGGCCTTTTCCACCATGTCTAGTTTTTCTATATTTCTACTATTTATTATTTGAGTGGTTTATTATTAGTTTCTTAAATTTCTTCGGGTACACCAGACAGAAGGTGGAGAAAAAATTTCCTCACCTCGTCCAATACAAGCTTTTCAGGGACCAAAAGACTCTAATAATGGGGAGGCTTTATCTAGATTGGATCATTATATTATTTTTCATCCATCTCAATGCATTTAGAGTGGAAAAAGTTGAGGAATGAACTCACTGGACAATTTTTACCAGCAGGACCTAGTTTGGAAAAATAGGGTTTGAAACCTTCCAAGAGCATATTGAGGCATCAAATGATATTTTTTGGGGGTAAAAATTTGGTGCTTAAGCACCAAATCTTTTCATACTATTCTACACACAAATATTTTTCCAATGGCTCAAGAATCACGCCAATCAAAGTCGATATGTGAAAGTTATGTCACTTAGAAATTGATCTTCCTATTTTCACCACCATAGTTTGAGAGGATTCCACATTAAACCCCACTATTCATGAAAAAGTGGATAGAAATGTGATTATTATGTAGAAGACTCTAGAAGAGTCAATATTGTAACTCTGGTTAAGAGTTTAGGTACTCAAAACTAACCACTAATGGGCTATCACGTTATGTTATATCCCAATGTTATAGCGGTTGCAACACCCTACAAAAGTTTGGCCTGCATCCAATTTTAGAGCCTTCCCTAGTTTTTCCTTATTTATTGCAAACACTTGGCTCATTCTACGAGCTTGTGTTGAGTCTTTACACCCTCTTTGCTTGATCATTCACTAATGTTATTTTTACATGTTGGTTGCAATGTCATGCTTGTATTCTTGTTCTAGCTATGTTCAAGGACTGTCTTCATGTGTACAAGTTGTGTTCACTACGTAAGCATATGTCCCACTCACACATGAAGTTCTATGCAATTTCACACAATTGTCGTCATGGTCATTCAACGATCTATCTCAAGTGTCGCACTTGTCGCTCGCACCCTTTAATCATTCACATTGAGCATGTTGTCTGGTTGGTTTGAGGTGTCTTGTCGTCGAGTCATGTTGCGTGTGTGTTCACAAGGTCATGTATACATGAGTTCACTCTCTCACAGAATTAACCATTTTTCCAAATATCTGTTGACCGTGTTAGTGTCAGTCTTTGCAGCCTTCCTTCAGCGATCAAATATGCTCTTTCAAAGTGATTTTGAAGTGTCAAGGTCAAATTTTGTCATTTCAAAGAGTTTTCAAGCAAAATTTGGTCACTAAGCATTAGGTCTAGGGTTTGCTTTCACTCTGTTTAAAGTTGCCCAAATGTCAGTCCATGTCATCATTCAGCTGAGTTTATCATCATTCATAGGGTTGTCATTATCATGTCAGTGTCAAATGAGTCATTTTACACTTTGTTCATGCTTCATGTTGCGTCCAGGCAAGGTCATTTCCCTCTCCTAGGGTTTTGAAGGCAATTTCTCTTGGATGGTCAAATCACTGGCAAAAATTGTTTCCAGATGTTCATACACCTTCCCCTACCCTTCACCTACCTTATCAAACACTTCCCAACACTCAGATCCCCCAAATTCCTCATTTTTGCACAAACCCTAGTTTCTAGCTACAACCTGGCAATTTTCTAGGTTTGGCCTGTGTTTTGTCCTTTTCGACCCCTTCCCCTCACTCAATCTCTGAGATTCCACTTTCCCCTGCTTCTTAACATCCCTCCCCACTCCCAAAAATTTTCCCAAGAATTTAGAAGCCCTCTATCCCCTTCATTTCGCTCCATTTCGACAAAATCCCTTGTTTCACACATCGGGACAAGTTTCACTCAAAAGCTGTTTCTGAGCAATCAAAGATGAATTTTGCAAAACTGAGAGAGGTTTTTGTCCACAACATGCCAAGGAAGAAAAACCTCTTTCACTTTTTACACAGGTGTCATGGTTTGAGAGAAATGTCAAAAATACCGGCGAGAACGAAGGTGCTCCAAGGACGGTTGGCCAAAGCACAAAAACGAAGGAAAACGCCCGATCCACTCCAAACTTTGGCCAAAGCCTCTTTGACTGAGCATGGTACTTGATTGGGGACTCCCAGCCCAAATTTCAAGAAATTTGGAGAAAATTTTGTCATTTGTGAATTTTTTGTGCAATTTACAGGTTTAGGCCATTGGAATGGTCTCACCCCGGGTGAGACCATTTTGGAGGACTCCTCGGAATTTTGAAAACTTGGCATTTTTGGAAAGGGCATGCAAAGAGAAAAATTACCAATACTTGGGAGAAGCCTAATTTTGAGATTTGAGCCTCCAAAAGCTCAAAATACATCAAAAAAATGACTTTCTGCCCACTTTTTGAGTTGCAGAAAGTGACCTTGGGAGAATTGATTTTTGAGGGGTCAAATCAACTCCAAATCCAGAAATTCCACTTGGGATGGAAAGTAGACAGATCAAGATTTCCAATGAACCATCTTGCACCTGATTTGGACCAGTGGAACCCACTCAAAAACAGCTGTGAAGGTGCGCGACTAGAACTTCCAGGGGTGCGACCAGAACTTCCAGATTTGCCAGAATTCACATTTTTGGTCAAAAAACACTGTTTTGACTATGGTTGACTATTATTACTTGTAGATGATGGATAAATGTAATATTTTCATGGCACTTTGGTAGATTTTATCTTTCTTTACCCTTCTAGAAGCTTCCATGATGTAAAAAGTGAGAAATTAATGCATGGATGAGTTAGCTAAGTAATAGAGGCAAGTTGTTTGGCTGCCTATTTTCTAGTTCTTAGTTTAGAATTTGTTCAAACTACTCCTAGGAAGCTGAGCTCGACCCCTAGAGGTGGGGAAAGGAGTTAGATGGTCTAGATGGTCTATATTATGCTCTCTCCTTCTCATTTTGATGGTTGGACTCTTGTGTAAGGAAGCTTTATTGTATATTGTGCATCTATTTCTGCAATTGAAGGCAAGGAAAGCCAGGGTTTTACAGACATCTTTGAGGATTCTTGTGGATCTGATTGTTGATGGTGTGTTCTCTACATGTTCTTGTAAGTTTGTTTATGTGTTTCACATCTCTCTTATGCTTCTAAATTGGACAGATGAAGTGGTAAAGTTTGAACTCATGTTTTGACATGCTCAGCTTTTTAGTTTGTTCAATTTTAATGTTTTCTACTATCTAGAGAGGATTCGAATTGTGTGTTTGCCCTCTTTAGATTCTCCTCTATCATCTCTGATCATCCATCTCAGATTAAGACATCAGCACTCATTCCTACCTTGCCCCTTAGATCCCCTTGTGAAAACTGTGCTCAATCCCCGCACTTTGAATTGCACTTCCACCAATTGCCACAAAACCCCCACAAATCATCAAATCAAACCCCTTATCAATTTACTAGCCTAAAATCTTTATTCTTAATTGGTCAGCCTAATCCTATTGAAAGATCTATCAAATCTGACCCGAGAGAGCCTTCTCATACCTCGTAGGGCTAGCTACGAGGTGAAATGGTTTGATGTAGCCTTGAGAGTTTGTCTATCTCAGCCTAGGTGAATTCCAAGCGCTAACATATTGGCGACCATACTGGGGAGAACATATTAATCGTTTGCTCATTGTCGTGTTATTTCATAAGTCTTAGACGGAGCCTGAAGTTACGCCAGAAGCCTTCGAAAACGCTCTTGTTTTACATCAGCGCAAGTAGATAAACGCTGCTTCAGTCTATCTCCGTGGGATTTGTGAACATAGCGCTTCATTGACACTTTACCCCAGTACATATATCAAGTTCAGATCTGATTGTTGATGGTGAACAACGATCAGACACTTGAAAGGCTGAAATCATTCACTGGCGACTCCTTCACTGAAAACTCCAGAGATCGATGTTTCATGGTGACTTCACTGCAGATAGATCAGTGGCTTTGAGATTTTCAAGATGGATCATATTGCAAGAAGATATGCTCCATTGAGCCGAGATCACATTCCAGGTTTTCCGAATAAAATTCCGAAGGTAGATTGGTCAAGGAATTTGCCTACATTTAAAGATGATGGTCGGAAGGACGCTGCTCTACATCTGGTCAGATTTCACATGCATATTCGCAAATTCAAGATCGATTTTCCTGAAGATTGCTTGATGAAGATATTCTTGGCCACTTTGGAAGGTGAAGCCCAATCATGGTATGAAAGTTTGCCGCTTGCTTGTATTTATTGTTTAAAGGATTTTCATGTTATGTTCATTGAGCGATATAAGGACTCTTATCCATCATTAAATTTAGTTCAAGACTGTTGCAAGCATGCACATAATTTTATTGAAAGCCTTGAAAAGTTTTATGAAGATGACAATTTCATGGATGAAGAGATCATGGAAGCCTTGTATGAAAATCCGTTTCAGCAGCACACAGAAATCTTAGATACTTGTCAAGATCAGCAGGTTGAAAATGGCCATATGGCTGAAAATGATGAAAGAGAAGAGCTTGTTTCAGATCTGCTCACGGAAGAGGACAACATGCATATTGGAGAATGTGGGACAGCTACTTCAGTTCTGGATTCAGATTGTGATAACCAAGCATACCTTGTGTTGAATCCGGAAAGTTTTGTTGTTGAGGTCATCCGGAATAAAGAAGACAAAGTTTTTGATCCAAATGTTCTCATGCCATTAGAACAGAGCCTGCATGAGGAGGTAATCCAGTCAGTTCATGAGAAGCAAGATGACATCTTCATTCAAGTAAGTGAAACAGTTCCTTTGGATGAATTTATGATAGATGATAGAACTGTCATTTTTGCACCTCAAGAATCAGCTGAAGTTTCTTTCCTTATGATTGAAGAATGTAATGAGAATCCGGCTGTCATATCATATGAAGATCACCTACCATATTGTCTGACCACCGAAGATTATAGCATACAGGATTACCTTTCAGATTCTTCATATGTTTCATGTACTGAAATGTTTTTCCAAGAAGAGATCTGCTCATCCATTTGTTCGGAGTTTTTTGAAGCCCATGAGCATACTTGTATCGAAGCACATGATGAAGGAAGATCAGAGTTTGAAGCAAAAGACACCTTGATCTTTCAGCAGGAGGTGGCAGCGGCAAATCTTCATGTTTTTCACAATCCTCTAGTAAGTTTGTTGCAGCCAGCAGTGATAGTGTTTATTGCAGTATTCAGTGATGAAGGAGAATATGGTCAGCTATGTTTTTGGATGCTCAGTTATAGGTTTATATTGTTGACCAGAAGATCTGATAGAAAGAATCAATCAAGAAGGCATCTGCTTGAATGGTTGCATTGGCATTTTGATATAGTTTGATGGTATTTTGTCTTGTAAGAAACACAGGTGGTTGTCATCATGATTTCAAATCTTGATGGACTGCTGCCCTTCATAAGCTTTGTAAGTTTTGTTTTAAGTCAAGTCATGAGTCATTTGTGTTTGGTCTGTTGAGTAAGTTTTTCAAGTTATTTCAGTTTGCCATCGAGTCAGTTTGAGTCAAGCATCAGTTAAGTTTCCGCTTATAGTCAAAGTCAAATAAAGTCTTTTTGAGTTGGTTATTTTTTCTATTAGTTGACTCCATTGCCCAATGGCTGAAGGCACTGGTCTGCTCTCCCAAGAGGTCTGAGGTTCTTGGCACCTCCAAGGAGCTACCATCCCCATTGGATCCAATGTTAGTGTCAGTCTTTGCAGCCTTCCTTCAGCGATCAAATATGCTCTTTCAAAGTGATTTTGAAGTGTCAAGGTCAAATTTTGTCATTTCAAAGAGTTTTCAAGCAAAATTTGGTCACTAAGCATTAGGTCTAGGGTTTGCTTTCACTCTGTTTAAAGTTGCCCAAATGTCAGTCCATGTCATCATTCAGCTGAGTTTATCATCATTCATAGGGTTGTCGTTATCATGTCAGTGTCAAATGAGTCATTTTACACTTTGTTCATGCTTCATGTTGCGTCCAGGCAAGGTCATTTCCCTCTCCTAGGGTTTTGAAGGCAATTTCTCTTGGATGGTCAAATCACCGGCAAAAATTGTTTCCAGATGTTCATACACCTTCCCCTACCCTTCACCTACCTTATCAAACACTTCCCAACACTCAGATCCCCCAAATTCCTCATTTTTGCACAAACCCTAGTTTCTAGCTACAACCTGGCAATTTTCTAGGTTTGGCCTGTGTTTTGTCCTTTTCGACCCCTTCCCCTCACTCAATCTCTGAGATTCCACTTTCCCCTGCTTCTTAACATCCCTCCCCACTCCCAAAAATTTTCCCAAGAATTTAGAAGCCCTCTATCCCCTTCATTTCGCTCCATTTCGACAAAATCCCTTGTTTCACACATCGGGACAAGTTTCACTCAAAAGCTGTTTCTGAGCAATCAAAGATGAATTTTGCAAAACTGAGAGAGGTTTTTGTCCAAAACATGCCAAGGAAGAAAAACCTCTTTCACTTTTTACACAGGTGTCATGGTTTGAGAGAAATGTCAAAAATACCGGCGAGAACGAAGGTGCTCCAAGGACGGTTGGCCAAAGCACAAAAACGAAGGAAAACGCCCGATCCACTCCAAACTTTGGCCAAAGCCTCTTTGACTGAGCATGGTACTTGATTGGGGACTCCCAGCCCAAATTTCAAGAAATTTGGAGAAAATTTTGTCATTTGTGAATTTTTTGTGCAATTTACAGGGTTAGGCCATTGGAATGGTCTCACCCCGGGTGAGACCATTTTGGAGGACTGCTCGGAATTTTGAAAACTTGGCATTTTTGGAAAGGGCATGCAAAGAGAAAAATTACCAATACTTGGGAGAAGCCTAATTTTGAGATTTGAGCCTCCAAAAGCTCAAAATACATCAAAAAAATGACTTTCTGCCCACTTTTTGAGTTGCAGAAAGTGACCTTGGGAGAATTGATTTTTGAGGGGTCAAATCAACTCCAAATCCAGAAATTCCACTTGGGATGGAAAGTAGACAGATCAAGATTTCCAATGAGCCATCTTGCACCTGATTTGGACCAGTGGAACCCACTCAAAAACAGCTGTGAAGGTGCGCGACTAGAACTTCCAGGGGCGCGACCAGAACTTCCAGATTTGCCAGAATTCACATTTTTGGTCAAAAAACACTGTTTTGACTATGGTTGACTATTATTACTTGTAGATGATGGATAAATGTAATATTTTCATGGCACTTTGGTAGATTTTATCTTTCTTTACCCTTCTAGAAGCTTCCATGATGTAAAAAGTGAAAAATTAATGCATGGATGAGTTAGCTAAGTAATAGAGGCAAGTTGTTTGGCTGCCTATTTTCTAGTTCTTAGTTTAGAATTTGTTCAAACTGCTCCTAGGAAGCTGAGCTCGACCCCTAGAGGTGGGGAAAGGAGTTAGATGGTCTAGATGGTCTATATTATGCTCTCTCCTTCTCATTTTGATGGTTGGACTCTTGTGTAAGGAAGCTTTATTGTATATTGTGCATCTATTTCTGCAATTGAAGGCAAGGAAAGCCAGGGTTTTACAGACATCTTTGAGGATTCTTGTGGATCTGATTGTTGATGGTGTGTTCTCTACATGTTCTTGTAAGTTTGTTTATGTGTTTCACATCTCTCTTATGCTTCTAAATTGGACAGATGAAGTGGTAAAGTTTGAACTCATGTTTTGACATGCTCAGCTTTTTAGTTTGTTCAATTTTAATGTTTTCTACTATCTAGAGAGGATTCGAATTGTGTGTTTGCCCTCTTTAGCTTCTCCTCTATCATCTCTGATCATCCAGCTCAGATTAAGACATCAGCACTCATTCCTACCTTGCCCCTTAGATCCCCCTGTGAAAACTGTGCTCAATCCCCGCACTTTGAATTGCACTTCCACCAATTGCCACAAAACCCCCACAAATCATCAAATCAAACCCCTTATCAATTTACTAGCCTAAAATCTTTATTCTTAATTGGTCAGCCTAATCCTATTGAAAGATCTATCAAATCTGACCCGAGAGAGCCTTCTCATACCTCGTAGGGCTAGCTACGAGGTGAAATGGTTTGATGTAGCCTTGAGAGTTTGTCTATCTCAGCCTAGGTGAATTCCAAGCGCTAACAGACCGGACCACCCTCCATCAACTGAACCTCAACTAAGCTACACTGCGCAGTATCAACCCTTAGTGACCAAGCACTGCTACCCAGAGATTGAGGCTGCGTCCCAGTCAATATGCACTCTGCAATACTTGAATCAGCCTATTTGATTGTCACCAAGAACAACGCAAAAGTTTTCTAAGGAGCCATCTCAGTTTGTGCTTCCCGCAAACCTATCCATTAAGCCTCCCACTGGTCAACTGGAGAAATTGACTCGGTAGTGACCCCAAGCTTCAGTCCTCCCAAAAATTGTGAAGAAGATGTCAGCATACATGCCTGCACTGACTAAAGAAATTACGTAGACATGAGGGATAGGCACCCGCTTCCTGTCACTGCACTGTCTCTGGAAATTGCACAATTTTTCCAGTTAATCTCCTTGTCGGCCTACCTGCCACTCCTCCTGGAAATTGCAATTTTTCTTGGACAGTCCACCTGCTCCCTGACACCCTTCTTAGCCCGGAAACTGAACAAACATGTCTTGCATGACTACCTCCTAGATCTGTGTAGTTTTGGCTAGCATGCTCTGACAGCCCGCTCCCGGCCTCCTCTGAAAATCTACACAATTTTCACTTCCAGTGCTTCTTATTGCCCGCATTGCCTTCCTAAGAAAAATTATGCAATTCTGCCTCCCAGTTGAGCCAAGTCCTGAAGATTTTATTGTTGTACCAGAATGCTCAACCCAGCCTCTCAGTGACCTCTGCACAGTTTTTCCCGACAATGTCCCGGAGCCTCGCATCCTGGCCTGAAATTTGCTCTGCGTAGTTTCAGAGCCTTGTCCTCTCTCCCAGTCACCTGAACCCAAAAGTGAAAGATGATGCATAATAGTAGACTAGGGGATTTCTGGATTTGATGTTGTCTCATCATCAGTGATTGTAGAGATAGGTACATGGATGAGACATGGGGCAATGACAAATGGGATGAATAAGGAGTGCATGCTAGGAGACTTATTCACGAATGGATGAACACATGAAGCATGCCAAGTACCAGCAAAGGGGAGACATACACATGCAACATAAAGAGAACACCAAGACCATCAAAGACTCCACACACATTTTCATGCAGAGATGAAGATATGATACACCAAGAGCACACTCACCACTCAACAACACTATAGCTCGACATGGACATCACCATCAGAACAAATATACCAGCACTGTCATGTCGAGTCATGTCATGAGTCATCCCGGCCACATCACTACTATGGGCCATACTACTGTAATCAATGTAATGTAATGTGGAAGTCCAAGAGCCCCACATACGAAGTTCAAGAGTCATGTTAGTTGAAGAGTTATGTAAGTCAAATAGTCATGAGGGAAGTCGAAGAGCCACAAGGGTCAAGTTCACCCTTGGCTATATATACCCCTCATTTGTACATGAAAATGACTTTTCACCTTGGCTCCTCCCACATAGGCTTGAGAGCCTGTAGTCTTTTCTTTAAGGAGAGAGCAATGGCTCCAACACCCAACTATCGGGGTTAGTGATGTATGGTGTACATATGTGTCTTGTAACTTTCACTTAATTCATAAGCCTGTTAACAGGCCAACATTTTTTCACACATGTATTGTATTCATTTGTAGGACTATTCTTTTGACACTTGTAATGCATGTTTCTTTAACCTGTACTAAGATAATTAAACTATTTCGGTTTTTTTATGGCATATGTTGTTGGAAATGTGTTGTATCAGTTGTTATCGTTGTCCTTCCCGTGTGGACTACTCCGCCAGGCACTAGATAAATTCATTCTTGTAAACTTGTTATAACGACTGCCACACTCGTGTGGACTACTCCATTGGGCATTGTACATGTCATCTGTTCACGTTATGTTTGTGACTTCCCCATCCATGTGGAATACTCCATCGGAAGTTGTGCATGTCCTTCTATGTTGTGTGTATCTAATTGAGTTGGGACTATTCCCTTTCGACTTGAGACTCACTCTCACCCTCTCCCTCTGCAGTGAAAGAACTTAGACACAAGTTACACTAAGCACTCACCAGACACACCAACCAAGCTGTTTGAAGACTAAGTATACCACTCATGTGCTAGCAAGCAAGAGTTAAGGCATATCTTTAATACAATGGTAATCGGGCCATCATAACGGATGGGACTCCTACACCAAGCAATGTGAGGTCTAGTTGGGACTTCATACTGAGGAGATCCCTTTAATGTTGGTAGGTCTAGCATCATCAACATGGGCCACTAGGAGGAAAAGACATTCCATTCTTTTGAGTGCATTTGTTCCATAGTTGAGAAAAAATAGTCAAGAGGGATATGAGGTATAGCACACAGAGAGGATTTTTGCACTGTAGTAGCCCATAGGCCATACTTCTTTGTACACACAGACATATTTCTAAATAGAGAAAGAGAGTAGAGTGGCCTCACCTTCCACCTGGGTTTCTCTCTCGAAAGGGTTTTCTAGAGAAAATATTGTGTGTAATATGTGTGAGATTTTATTTTTCTATTCTATATTTTCTACATAATTTTCGTTTTCATGCATGCACTATTTATAGTAAAATAGACAAAATTAGAAATATAATAAAACTGTAATAGTGTGAAATTTCATATTTTAAAGAAAATATTATCAAATATGTTGTGACGAACTGTATAGTGGAATATCCATGACAGTTTCTGGATCATTCTCCCTCCCACCATCCTCATAATGAAGCCCAAGCCTCAAAGACAACAATGAACTTCTATTAGAATTCCATTACAATGAAGAAACTTGCCACTTAATGGATTGTTAGAAACATGTACTAGATTCATATTGTTAAGCCACATATATAGAAATCATTAGTGAAAGTACTCACCACAGTAGAATGAGAATTAGTTTGTAAATTTAAAGGTGTTTGGTCTCTCCCTCATGTTGTGGAATAGAGATGACAAAAAAGATATATCTCATTGATCAAGGTTGTAGTATTGCATTGTTTGTATCTTCTAGGATTTATCTCTTTCTTAGTTGGATTAAAACATGATTGTTCTCTAAAGTAGCTCTTAATTCATTGGGTTAAGAGGCATGTAATTAATCCAATTGTAACTAGATTTTGATTTAGAAGTTGAAATATCCTCTATGGCTATAGATTGATGAGCTATAAGGTGTCATGGGCATTCCACTAGAATAGTTCATCACAACTAATTTGATAAAATTACTAAAAGTTATACCATGCGAGTTAACTTTTCCTTTATATTTAAAATTATTTAATAGCATATTTTTTTGGTTGGATGAAATGTGAAAGATAGATAATATAAGGAAATACACTCATGCCAAACATAATAGACACAAGTTTTTTCTTTGGATACCCTTACGATACAAAACCCCTTTACAAAGTGAGGCTTGTATGCTCTCTTTTATCTAGTATGGAAATATGCAAGTACAAAGGAAGATGTACTCTTTATGGACTTACCTAAGACATTTGACCTATAAAGTTGTTAGGAAAATTTAACACCCTTTGTTCTTATTATGTCTTCACAGTCTAAGTTGCTTTGCACTCCTACGGCCTAATATGTGACGTAAATCAATATCCAACTAGAGGTAATATTTTAGACCCTAAACCTTTAGGTAGAGTTATAATTTGGTCCTTCTAGATTCTTCTTAAAAGTCCACATGTGGCTATCCCCATATGTACGAGTAGTTGGGGTTGATGTGGTATCCTCTCATACTATTTTGGTCAACTTGTGGGAAGCATAACATTTTCATATGAAATTTTTTTGGGACAATTGTTAACCTGTTTGGTAGGTATCTAAATGTAGAATAATTCCAAAGAGTCTAGCATAAGTGAGTGTTTTAGCATAAAAATCATCATTTAATACCTCAAAATGTCCCTAAAAGGTTTTATACTTCATTTCTACAAACTGGAAACTACCATCAAAGTGACCCTTTTGGTCCCAAAAATATTTACTAAATAAGGAGTGGAAAAATTTCCTCTACCTCCTCCTCAAAGTACCATTTTGCTTTGTCTAGAAGTTTTCCTTTCAACCCAATCTACCAAAGGTAATGCTACCCCTGTCTTGTACTTTTGGACCTCTTATGCAAAATTGTGTCCTATGAAAACTCTTCTTAAGCATTTGGTGCTAATTCCTTTATGGAAGGTAGGAGTTTCTCCTCTGCTTGATTTGACATGTAAGGAAAATAGACTATGAGATTCTCCATAATCACTTTTGAGTAAATGTGCATGTATGGGGGCAATCTGAAAATGTATGTGTTACATCCCTATTTTCCAATAGCTTGAAAGGACAATACAATAGATCCTTGATCTTGTTACAAGGATTCTATAATAGTTCCTTATTCAATTGTAACCATATTATGTCTTTGTAGCAAACAAGGTTTGTATACTTAGAGGAATGCTCTGATACCAATTTTATGAACAAGGTTCATACTATGCAGTATCTGAGCATTCCTCTAAGTATATGAACCTTGTATGTTACATTGGTATCAGTGCATTCCTCTCAATATACAAACTTTGTTCGTTATAGTCTCCCTCTATGAATGACTCCTTTATTTTGTGTTCATCATTCCTAAATTTATATTTTTTTATGACCTCATTTGTATTCCATGTATTCTCATGTTTTATAGTGTTGATCTATTGTGTATGTACTAACATTTTTTTTGCAAGAAGATACGAATTGGTTCTCTTCATTCTTTGTGGGTCACAGGGAATATTGAAGAGAAAATACCTCAATGATATCTCCACCAAGCTAGCTTCACCAACAAAGACTAGATTATCGCAATAAGAGGTAACTTCTTCACTTTCTCTTTATGACTTAGAATGCATGGGTTTTGTTTAGCTTAGTATCACTTCTCTACACACATACACTATCTAGGCAAGCCTTCAGCGAAGCCTGCTGGATCTAAAGTAAGTTGTTACTATAAGTGAAATTTTCTCTTAAGCAATCTTTGACATCAATTTTGGATATAAATTTTATTATGAGCCTTTGTGCATTGAGGATGGTGACATATCATTAAAACATTATCAAGAAATAAATGCAGGTGCATTCAAACATTGTTGATTTTTTTTTGAGATTAAGGGCCTTAATGGAGTCCTCAAATGAATACATGAGATATTTTTAGAGGTTATTCACATGCCTTCAAGTAGGATATATCTCTGATGAATATTTTTCATGCATTGGAAATGGGTATGGACAATCCCATATAGTCAAGGGGGTAAATAAGGCCCTTAATCCCTAATTAAACATTTTTAAACTCAAGTGTGACGAAGAAACGCTATACACAATGGACATATCCCTCACTAAATGACCTTTTCCTTGGGAGTCATATATAGATTCAATTAAAATGATTCTCGTATTGCATATGGGTCTTGAGGCCTTGGTCATAGTTATGGTGAATAAGCATGTTCTCAAGTAAAAAACATTGTTTGGCCTTGAACATTGCTTCCTAATTCCTTCGTCATAATCAAAGATTGAAAAGTAGTGTCTTGGGATCTTATTCAATGTTCTTATGATCAAATTCCATATGCAATAACTTGAACCACATGCACAAAATCATTGTAGGGGGTGTCTAGCCTCAAACGGAGATATACCTATCATGTGTAGGCTTTGTGCAATAAAAATGTGTGTTGATGAATAAACATGGTTAGGTGAAAATAATGACCTAACGTTGCATTGAAGTTTCTCAAGGTTAACCACAATGAACAACATCTAGAAACCATGAAACAGACCTTCTCTGGGGAGTTCTTAACATCTAAGTTGAATATGGGCACCATTGTAAGGCATTGGACATAATGTGTGGGTCTAAGGTCCATGACCATAGTTTGTAAACAAAAACAAGAAGATTTTACCCTAAACCTTGCTTCATATGCTCAAACAACTTGAAAGAATTCTTTAATATTAACATCTAACCTTTGTTAATAATATCCTCTAATGGTTCAATTAGAACCATCAATAGGTTAGTTATACACCGTAAATGTCTATAGATATTTGACCAAGTTAAAAAGAGGATAGGAATGAGCCTTGTTTCCTAAATGGTGCTTCTCACACACAATCACCATGAACAACATCAACTACTCATAAATATGTTATGGTTATGATGTTGAATGCATCCTTCAGTGTCCATATAGAACCATTGTATGATATCTCTAGCCTTCTTGAGGGACTTATGAACTATCATTGAAATAAAATGGATTCCCTAAATGATAATGTGTCTATAACACATACTATGATTGTTTTATGGGGAAATTTTCAAGTTTTTTAACAATTCAACTGGGTTGTTGTTACCATAAATAGGTCTTGCGCACTAGAAATAAGTTTTAAGGCCTAAACATGGTTAGAGAAAAGAAATGGGTTTTCTCCTGAAATGAAAATTTAGAGTCTAAGTGGTATGGTAAAGGGAGAAAAAGAATTGCACCTTAGGCCTTAAACACCAACAAACAACTCCCAAAAACCACAATATAAGCTCTCTCTAAGGTTCCTTTGGCATCAAACTTGGATATGGGTTCCATTACGACCATTTGCACTCTAAGGATGTGTTGCACAGACTTGACCAATGTTCAATTGGTGGGAGGGGAGAGTAGCCTCTACCCTAACCTTTTTCTTCTTAGGCTCAAGCACCATAAATGAATCCTCGAAGCACCATAAATGAATCCTCGAACCCCAGATTCAAAATAAGTTGCATGTCTTATGAATTTTTTTATTATGAGTGGTTTACTAAAGGGAATTATAATATTTGCAATAATAATAATGATTTTTGGCATCTTGATAATGGTTAGGGAAGTATAATAGGGTCCTTGGTCATTTAGTAAATCTTCATGGTGAAGGACATTAAAACATGACATAGAACATTCTAAATTTTTGCCTCTTAGTGAGATATTACATCAATTACATTACTTAAGGTATTAATAATGGATCTAGAGGCGGCTAAAAGAGAAAATAAGGGCCTTGGATAGAAAAATGAAGATTGTAGAACTCAAACACTATGAAACATTGGTGTCAAAATAAGTCCTAACACTAAAGGCTAGGAATTTTTGTAAAGTGATGAATTTATCTAATAAAAATGTATCCATGTGAAAAAAAATGAAAATTTCCATTTTAACCATGTTTATATATATATATATAAATATATATATATTTCACATGTGGTTCACAGACACTCGCGATCACTGGGTGGCCGCTACGTCTACGGAACGGTCACTGGGTGGCTTCTACATCCACGAAAATATCCGAGCTTGATCAAGGGTATCAAGCACCACGACCAATAGCTAGGCCTAACCCCAAGGGCTTCAGGGAGAATTGACCATGTGACCTCTCGAATGGTGAGGCACTTATTTGACCAGTTGAGCTAACCCTTGGGGCTTTTATATATATATATATAAACCAATTAAAAATATTATTTTAAAATATGGTGTATATACAAATAAAAATCAATAAAAAAAATCCCCACAAATCAACAAAATAAAATAAAATTCCCCCACAAATACATGTGTGGGGGATATATATATATATATATATATATATATATATATATATATATAGATAAAGAGGGGAATTCTATTTTGTTGTTGATTTTCATTTGTACAAGTGACATGTTCTAAAATACGAAGGTTTTCTATTTTTGGAGTAATTTTTTCACTATGTTGTGTTGGGTTCAATTCACTCAACACCCTGCTACAAAAGATTCACGTATCAAGAGATCATGGGTTTAATTCACTCAACACTCTCCGCAAAGAATTCTAATATTATTTACAATTATACATTTATATTTCAAAAAATTATACTACATTAACATCTTTAAATTAACATATCCATTATCTTTTAGATGAAAAATAACATATTAATATTATATAAAAATATGAATAATTATTTTTTAGATATATAAATAAAAATTAATATTTAAAAAATTGATTTTTTTATATTTCATCTTTTTATACCATATATTAATAAATATTTTACATTTATTTTTAATGGAAACAAAAAAATTAATAATATATCTTCAATAAAGCTTTAAATAACATGTTTTCCATTTTTCCAATGTACGTCGAATTCTATAACAGGCTCACACCGAAGGCCATTCCAAGAAAGTCTATTAAAATTTTCAATCATACGATAGTGTGAACCCAAAGTTTTCCCATGACATCATAGCCAATTTCCACATGCATGATTTAACATTTTAACATAGAATTGTCATCTCATGACACCATCAATCATTTTAACATAGAATTGACATATATAATAGGAGTTCACAATATCTCTAAATTTTCTTTCTTCATAATTTACTCAAACTTAATGGAATTCCCCAACAACACATGTGATATATTCCATAAATATAAATCTTATTCACATTTTCAGTAACGTCCAAAATGTAAATTTTTTTTTTTTTTTTTTTTTTTTTCAGAAGAAAAAGCGTAATATATTCATATAAGAAGATTACATAGAGCAAATGCAAGAAGCATATGCAGAAACAGTCATATAAGAAGATTACATAGAGCAAATGCATGAAGCATATGCAGAAACGTGGACCGAGCCACATGCAAATCTGCTAAAACAGATCCCAAATAAAGCCCCGAAGGGCAAATAATGCCCCCCAGACAAGGCAACCCATCTATAAGGTGCAGAAGAGGCACCAGAAAACCAAGCAGAACAACATCTGAAGAAAGAGCAACAAGATCTGTCCGCCCAATATGGAAGGAGAGGCACGAAATGAGGAAGAGAGCAGCAAAAGAAGCCACTCCTTCCCCGCCCCCTCAAACTCTCCACCCGAATCAGATGAGAAACAGAGGAAGAACGCTGCCACAATCATCCGCATCTGCCTTCAGAAAAGACCCACGAAGACCTCCATGGAAGCGGCACGAAACAGGGCAGAAGCACCGCTATTCCCTCAACGCTCCAAAGGGGATGGGCCAGAACAAACCTAACTGCCGCCGAGAAGGAGAAGAGCCATCGGAGCAGAGGCGTCACCGGGGGCAAAGGCGACAAGGGGAGCCACCTCGCCCCCGCTTAGAGAAAACTAAAAGACTAGAAGATGAAGCGAGCCAGAACAAACCTAACTACGCTCCTCCCCTGCTCGCCGCTCCTGCTCATGCTCCTCCCCTGCTCGCCACTCCTGCTCCTGCACTCTGCCCCTTCCGCTTCTGCGCTCCTCCCCTGCTCGCCGCTGCTGTTCGCCCTCCTGCGCTCAAACCCCTGCTCGCCTTCTTGCTCCTGCTCGTGCTCGCCCTCCTGCTCGTGCTCGTGCTCCGCCCCTTCCACTTCTACGCTCCTCCCCTGCTCGCCGCTGTTGTTCGCCCTCCTACACTCAAACCCCTGCTCGCCCTCCCGCTCGTGCTCCTGCTCCGCCCCTTCCGCTTCTACACTCCTCCCCTGCACGCCGCTGCTCGCTGCTCCTGCTCACGCTCCTCCCCTGCTCCGAAGAGTTTCAGGTTTGCTGGAAGAGCTTTCTCTGTGAACCGGAGCTTAAACAAACTGCAAAACGTCCAGCCTGTAGCGAGGGTTCTCTCCACGCTCGCCCTCCTGCGCTCAAACCCCTGCTCGCCCTCCTGCTCGCCCTCCCGCTCGTGCTCCTGCTCCGCCCCTTCCGCTTCTACACTCCTCCCCTGCTCGCCGCTCCTGCTCACGCTCCTCCCCTGCTCCGAAGAGTTTCAGCTTTCCAAAATGTCAATTTGTTACGTGTACGTTTACTTGTGAAATAGCACATAATATTCCACAAAGCATTACCATGACGATATTGACATTTGCCATGTTCACAGGCTCAATCTCGACACACAACGACCATGAGAATCAAATAATTAATTTTCGATTTATAAATAAAAATAATATAATAATGAAGTTTTGGGAAAATGTCTGAATAGTAAATTTTTGGTTTACAAATAAAAATAATATAATAATGAAGTTTGGGGAAGATTGTCTCCATAGTCCAAATTATAGACATCAGCTTGTATAACTGCAACAACATTTTCAAATTCTTATTCTTCATAATGTAGTTATGTCCAATAGATTTTTCTTACAATTAAGTGATTTATAAAATATATTTAAGAAATAAAAAAATAATTATCATTTTAAAATATTTAATAATATTTTAATATCAATTTGACATAAATAATATAAATGTATCTTAATTTACATCGTAACTGTTCAACTATATATATTCAATTGTTAATTTTAACAATATTTTATTTTGTATTATATTCATTTTTCAAACGGTTCATAATAATTAATAAAATATTATCATGCGTTCATAAAGTATTCAAATTCAAAAGACTTTATATTCATATATATACTAATAATTGAATAATAATTCTCAACTTATAAATAATATTAATATAAGTACTTATTTAATAATGAGCATTCCGTGAAAACAATTACATAATTTCAATCATTATAACAAACTCATGCACATGTCACAACTTTGCTAAAGGTTGAAACAATAATAAATTTCTAACTTGAACACTCATTCCTAGTTCCAAACAAGATAATGGAACTTGTACTCCTTATATACGCTCTAAGAACCTCAACCAATATATTATCATTGTAGACACCCCTCCTTTCCAATGGGTGTCACACAAACATCCCTATGTATGCTAAAAGGTCCCTTAAGGAGTTTAGTCTTCTTACTATTTAAGGAGTTTAGTCTTCTTACTATTTATGTGTAAGAGGAATTCCTATTCAATTTATTTGGTTAGAAATAGTGTTAATGGTGAGGCAATGAGGAAAACAATATTCTCAACTCTATGATTTTTAGTAATGACATGTTTTTGAAATTTAGCATGAAATTCTTTGTGCATTTCTTTTTATCATCATGTCAATTAACTAAAATAATGGGGGAATATAATTTATACTATTCCTCAAAATAGTTTTAAAAAGAAAGAGTAATAAATAAAAGTTTACTCTGATCTAGAATGATTTGAACTTATTCAACACTCTTTAAAATGGAGAAAATTTGTGTAATGTAAAGATAAATGTTGAAGAAATTTGCCAAAACTTATTCTATTCTGTTAAAATGTTTTTATATATAAAAATTAAATATTTTTCATAACCACTGACATATAAGTTGAATACAAAGTTTTTCTTTTTATTTTTCTTTTTCATCATTATATATAATTAAAACATGAAATGTCTTATTATATGCCAACTCTTTTTTCCCTAATTTTGTCATAACATCTTTTTCAGTCGGCTCTGCTCCCGTCCGTCTTCCTCGCGCGCCCCTGACCTAGCCCCCGGGCTCTGCCTGGTCGGGCCTCTGCGCTCTGCCTGCCGTTGTCGCTCTGCGCAGTCCCTCTCGGGGCCAGCTCCCCATCGCTTTGTCCTTTTGTGGCTCTCAGCGGGCCTGCAATGGCAGGATCCGCTTCCCCCCTCCCCGACTCAGGGACCCCTGAAGAAATCTTTGAATCTCTACTGTCTGCTTCTTCCGATCCCAGGCCCCGCCCCTCCCAAACTAAGTTCATTAAAAAGCTAGATGAAATGCCAGAAGTGATTCTTCCCCCCTCTCTGCCAAGGAAGTCAGCAATAGCTCTTGCGGAAAGAGGCCTCGTTGGCCAGTTCACTGGGCTCTGGCCATCGCCAAGAACCGTGCAAAAATGGGTGGAGCGCAACTGGAGCTCTATGATTCAAGGAAAGTTTGCCATCAGATTCGTTGGACGTGGGTACTACACATTTCTATTTGAGACAAAAGACGACAAGAACCTCATTTTCCGAAATGGTCCCTATTTCATGGACACAAGAGGACTCTATTTGAACAAATGGACACCGGACTTCGATCCGGAAATGGACATCCCAAACGCAGTTCCCGTCTGGGTGCGCCTCCCCCACTTGCCGCTCCACTGCTGGGGGGACGAATCCGTCAGAGCCATAGGCAATGCACTTGGAAAATATATAGACAGATCAGAACCGAGAGAAAATATGCATGCATGCGCAAGAATATGTGTTGAGGTCGACTTAGGTAAAGGACTACCAGAAGCCATCAAAATCAAGGTAGACAAATGGATGCACATTCAGCAGCTGGACTACGAACAGCTACCCTTCAAATGCAAGGTATGTCATGAGTATGGTCATTTTGCAAATAGATGTAGCAAGTTAAAAGCAAAAGAAGTAGAAAACAATGAGGAATCTGCAGAGGGTGCTTGGGAACAAGTCAAACGGAAAAAATCTTCTTCTACCCAGGGCCCCAGCCCCTCAGCTCCTCAACCCTCGAGCTTCCCTCCTCCCCCTCCTCCTCCCCCTCCTCCCTCTTCCTTCCCCTCATCTTCGAACCCCTTTGAATCCTTAGAAGCTGAAACCCCCCCCTCTCCCCCCCAGTCCCCCCGCCCTGCCTCTCCTCGCTCTTCCCCTCCCCCCTCTCCTCCCCCCACCATAGAAAGAATCCTCACCCGAAACAAAGCCAAAGAAGCCAACCAGCCTTCTGATCCCCCGAGAAAAGTAGGCAGGAAATCGAACAAAGAACTCAGGGACGAGACAGCAGCAAAGGAGATGGCAACCGGAACCCAGCAGCCGATGGACTCTTATTTAGGCAAGGTAAAAGGAAGTGGAGAAAAAATCAGGGAGAAGTCAGGATCACACCCCACAGCTGGTAAATAATGAATTTGGTCTCTTGGAACTGTAGGGGGATGGGCTCTTCCTCAAAACTAAAAGAACTCAAGGATCTTTTAAATCAAGAACAACCGGACATCCTTCTTCTTCAAGAGACCAAAATCACTGAGCAGGAATTTCTTCACCAGACACAACGTTTCAAAAGTTTTTCAGGCCTATCAAAAGGATCAGACGGGGCATCTGGAGGAATTGGAACACTGTGGAACAAAAACAAATGGGAAATCATCAACTCACATCATTTCTCATGGTGGATTAGGACAGACTTTAAGTGCAAAAGCACGCAGGAAACTTATCATATCTTCAACATCTATGCACCCAACCAGTACAGGGACAAAGCTAACTGTTGGAACTCTATAGAACAGGACATCAATGCTCTACAAAGTAACAATTTAATCCTCGGGGGAGACATGAACCTCATAAGGAACATGGAAGAAAAATATGGTGGAAGCTACCACGCAGACCCCTCAAGAGATAAGTTAGAAACCATTATTCAGCTTTTTAATTTATTAGACACCCCTCTGTCAAACGGGAAATACACATGGTCCAATAAAAGAACAGGAATACACAACATTTAAGAGAGGCTGGATAGGATCCTTATCCAGGAAAGCATTGCAAGTAACTTCCACTCAATCAGGAGCCAGGTCATCCATGGCACTGCCTCGGATCACAAGCCAGTGATTATTAAGCTGGAAAAAGGTGTAAACCTTGGTCCTCTTCCTTTCAAATACAACAAAAGATGGGATCACAATGAAGAATTTCGCTCTCTGGTTCAGACCCAATGGGCTAAAGAAGTAATTGGGTCACCTTATTTCGTGTGGGAAACTAAGCTGAAACAGCTCCGGGTAGTTCTAAAGCAGTGGGCAAGGGATCAGGCAGCACTAGACAGGCAAAAGAAAAAGGATCTGACAGAAGAGATGGAACGTTGGCACAAGGAAAAAGAACAAATGCAATACACAGCTGAGGATCTTGAGAAGGAGAAAAACCTGTATAAGGAGTTATACAGGCAAAATCGCGCTGAGGAAGAGGATCAAAGACAAAGGTCCCGTTGCTTGTGGCTGAAGGCGGGGGACAAAAACACTTCTTTTTACCACAACAACATTAAGATCAGAAGAGCCATTAACCAAATTGACAAAATCGAAGTGGAGGGGAGCGAACTGAAAGGGCAAGAAGAACTAAAACAGGCAGCCTTTAACCATTTTAAAGATCTCCTTACAGCTGATCCTCAACCTCACAACAGCGAGGAATTCCTCAATATAATAGAGAGCAAAATAACAGAGATCCACAACAAGGAGCTAGAACAAGACCCCACGGAAGAAGAAATCAAGGAAGCTATCTTCAACATGCAGCAAGATAAGGCTCCAGGGCCGGATGGCTTCACAATTGCTTTCTACAGGCAGTTTTGGGAAACTATAAAAAAGGATTTGGTGAGAATGATAAAGAATGCCTTCAGAAATCATAAGTTGGGGGAAAACACAAAATCCTCTCACATAGCTTTGATCCCCAAGGAGGCCAACCCAAAAACTTTTGACAGATTTCGTCCCATCTCGCTCTGCAATGTCTCTTACAAGATAATCACAAAAATGCTAGCTAATAGATTAAAGAAACTCCTCCCCCTTCTAATCGCTGAAAATCAGGGAGGCTTCGTCCCAAGCAGGCAAATCATAGACAATGTCATCATAGTCCAGGAAGCTATTCACAGCAGTCTCAATAGAGGAGAGAGGGGTATGATTATCAAACTGGATATGGCTAATGCATTTGATAGGGTGGACCACTCATTCCTAAGAGCAGTTCTCAAAAAATTTGGCTTCTCTTCCAACTTCATCAGCATCATCTGTGGGTGTATATCCAACACTTGGACAGCTCCTTTGGTCAATGGCCGCCCCAGTAATTACTTCAGAAGCACCAGAGGGCTAAGGCAGGGCTGCCCCCTCTCCCCCTTCCTTTTCATTCTCATAGCTGAGACCCTTAGTGTTCATCTAGAAAACCTTCGTCAGAAAAAAGAAATTACAGGCATCCGCATTGAAAGGGGAATCAAGGAGATAAATCATTCGCTCTTCGCGGATGACACCTTGCTCATTGGGGGAGCCTCTAGTCTGATGGCAAGGAGGTTCAAAAGAGTCCTGGACGATTTTCTTCTAGCATCCGGAGGCAAGCTAAACAACAGGAAATGCAAAATTTATACTTGGAATGTCCCCCTCCTGATACAACAAAGAATCTCTCAGATTCTTGACATTCCTCTTCAAAGAAACTGGAGTTCCTTTACTTACCTAGGCTTACCCTTGGCAAAAGAACACATCAAAGGTGAAGTTTGGACAAAACATATAGAAAAAATGAGGGGTCTCCTCCAGAGCTGGGGTGTCTCTTGGTTGAATCTTGCTGGCAGAACTGTTCTTATAAAGGCCATCCTTTCAGGCCTCCCAACTTATCAATATGCAGTAATTATGGCTCCTGCTAGCATACATAAACATATGGAGCTCATCATGAGAAGCTTTCTTTGGCAAGGTGGGAAACAGGACACAAAGAAATTTAGCCTTGTCAATTGGGAGCAAGTCACTTTGCCTTATGATAAAGGGGGTCTGTCCATTAAAATTCCAAGCCTCTTTAATCAGGCTCTGGGTCTCAAACTGATCTGGAAGATCCTCACAGGAAATGGCTCTTGGTGGGTGGAGACCATCAAAAGAAAATATTTGAACGGCCCAACCTCCAACATTCTTAACGATCAAATTGCAGATCGGCCCTGCACCCCAGTTTGGCGATTGATTAAAAAAGTCCTACCCCATTTCCGAGAAAATGTCTCCAAAATCCCAGGCAGTGGAAGGAGCACAAAAATATGGTCTGATAGAATTATGGGGGCCAGCACACGAAATTCGCAACAAGAATTCAGCCCTTTACAAGAATGGATGGAAGAACGAAACATAACCACCTTGTTTGACATCTCCTCTTGGACTCAAAACAGATGGAGTGACTGGAGAGAGCTAAATCTTCCTCAGGATCTCAGAGACCTTTGGCACAATTTGAAGCTTTCTCTCTCTGGCTCTGCCCCAATCAATAAAGAGATGGAGGATAGATATGTTTGGGACACCTATGGGGGCAACTTCACAGTGAAAGAGGGATACAAATCATTGCAAAATAAGACTCCCACAGTCAAGTGGCATCTGCACTCAGCAGCCTGGAAGAATGAATGCATTCCTAAAGTAAAACACTTCAACTGGGCTCTCTTAAAAGGAAAGATCTTAACAGCGGAAAACTTGAGAAAAAGAGGCATCCAAGGCCCCTCGATTTGCTGTTTCTGTAGAGCAGAGGAGGAGTCAATTCATCACTCCTTCCTTCGCTGTCCTTTCGCACAAAGCTGTTGGAACCAATTAATCAGCCCTTTGGAACGGAGGGGAAACTATGAGCAGGTACATAATCTCCAGCAAAACTGGAAGAAAGACTACCCTCTGCCCAGAAAAGGCAAGACTAACCTTATCAGAATTTGGAATTGCATCCCGGCTACTCTAAGCTGGAATATTTGGTTAGCTAGGAATCATCATGTTTTCGAAAATGGGCAGCCAAAGATGGATCAGATTGTTGCTAAGACCATAGCAGGTATCGCTGAAACTCTAAGCGCAAACCATATAACTCCCCCAGATCAGCAAGGTTGGACCCAGGAAGAACAGGATTGGTACAACAGATTCAATATTAGCCACTCCCAAGGTCTCCCCCCTCAGCTCAAAACAACGCAGTGCCACCACAACTGGAAGCTTAGAGGAGAAAAGACGGAGATAAATAAGTGGATCCTCGCTCAGAATCGCCCCCTCCTCTTCTTCGACGGAGCTTCAAAAAACAATCCTGGGATTGCCGGAGCAGGTGGACTAATCAAAGACAACAAGGGGACCCTCATAAGCAAATATGAATGGGGTCTCGGGAACACCTCCAACAACGCCGCGGAAGCTTACAGTCTGTTCTTAGGGACCGAAATTCTCCACAGGTTAGATATGAGGAACGCCATGATCATTGGAGACTCGGCCATTATTATTGCTTCCATGATCACAGGCAAGGAGTTTACAAAGGCAAGCCTCAACAGCATCAGAATGAGGATAAATGACAACATAAGAAACCTGGGACAAGTCACCTTCATGCACGTGCTAAGGGAGAGCAATGCTGAGGCTGATATCTTAGCCAACAGGGCAGTTAAAAGACCGCAAGGACAAGTCTGCGAAAATGGCAGAGTTTTTGAAAAGGCAATTCCGTAAGGGGCTGAATTGGCAGCTCATGCATCAGAAATGCTCCACCCAATCTAGTCACAATCGTCATATTCATCATTCCCCCTCAGGTTCCCGGTCCCTCGATTATCCTCTCCCCTCCCCTCCGCCGTCGTTCACCTTGTTCCTCGATCCCAGCTCCCTGCTGCATCATCCTCCTCGTGATCTCTCCCCCGTCTTGGCGGGTTTCAGTCCCCTCCGCACCTTTGAATCTTGCTCAAATCTGCAGGAGGATCCAGCCTCAGGCATTTTTAAAATGCTCCCTCATCATGGCAGGCAGCCCTCGTTCCTTTATATCCCCCCTCAGGTCCCTCCTTTCCTCAGAACATCTTGGAAGTCTCAGAAACATTTGGGCAAAGCAGGGAGTCTCGAGACAGGCAGCTCGGTTATCTCACAGCATCTCCATACTCCGGTTTCCAGAATCTGCAATCAGTGGGATCATCCGATCCTCCCCTCAGTGAACAGGTATAAAACATTTCGTGTCATTATCTTTAGTTCTCTAACTTGTGCTCCCTCAGTCATGGCAGAAAATAGACAACAGAACGAGGCACAGGGAGGCGAGGCGCGCCGTGAAAACCCGTTGGACAGGGTGTTAGGCAATAACAACTGCTCTGTCTGCAAGGATCATTGCTTTCTGATTGCCCGCTTCGTCAAGCATCATAATGAACTGCGTGAGGATTTCATCGCGGACAGCAGATCCAAGCGCAAGAAGCTGGAGAAACGAAAAAGGGAAATCGAGGCTCTCAAGGAAAAGTGCGAGCATCTGGAAGAGGTCGTCAAGCACATTCAAAGCCTCACGGAGAGCATGCAGGCTGAGGCCTCCACAAAGGATAGTCAGAAGGAAGAGCAAAAGGAGGACCAGATGGAGGACACTGTAAACCAGTTCTGGTGTTAATCTCATGAATAGCAAATTTTGCCTTATAGCCGGCCTGTTTGTTAGACAATATAGTAGATATCTCTTTCAAATTACTTTACTTCAGTTAGAATCACAGAAGGCAAGGGCTGCGTCCCTTATTTTGGACTTCTTACCCACCTACTTCTCATGCACCTTATGTATCTTTCCCTGCCTTGTGCAGTTTTTTTAATATATAAGTAGACGATCTTGTTAAAAAAAAAAAAATTTTTTTTTTTTAATTTTATAATTTCAAAAATATTATTTATTTTTTGAAATTATATATATATATATAAATATATAAATAATAAAATAAGATTTCAATCTTTAAAATTTGAAAAATTAATCCTCTTCTTAAAAAACAAATTTTAAAATTATATTTAATATATATTTAATTATTATTAAATTAAAAATAATTTTCCAGACAACTTTTTTTTCCATGAATTTTGATCCAAACTTATAATCAATAGCTTGCAGAGTTAAAGATGTGATTTTTGAAGGGGACCATTATCCTTATGGACTCACTACAAGTGCCTTCCAGTACTAGAAATGTCTTATTTTGTTTCACACTACTAGTGCCTTCCAGACATGTCTTATTTTGTTACACTAGGTTGGAAATTGTTAACTAGTGAAAAGTGTTTTTCCTGTTACTTTTCCACAACAGTACAATACATGTTTTCACATAACATAGGCAGCCATCTACAAAACTTTATAGGTGTCTATAAATTGTTTTATTCATTGCACTTATTTGCAGTATTATTTGTTCTTTTTCATTTTGGATATGTATAATATTTTTTCAATTAATATTTGGAAAATCTAAATTACTATATTTATTATCTATCAAATCATTTGTTCAAAATAAACTTTTCAGTGATTACAAGGTTGTTAAAAGTGCACATCTATCTGCATTTTCGAATATCTTATATTTTAAGATTATTGATAAAAAACAATTAAACGATTAAATATAAATTAATAAAATAAATTGTATTTCTAAAAAATGGAAGTAACCAATATAACTTTAAAATTTTATAGAAAATTTTATAAACCACCCCCACATAAAAAGTGTTACACAAGGATTTCCAGAACTGAGGACATTTAAATTATACCATTTTAAAATGATTAGATGCAAATAAGGCTTTTGAAGGAAGTTAGGGTTAAACATAGTTATGTGTCAATATCGTACAAGTCATTTCACACGAATAGAAACGCGAAAGGTAATGTAGATACAATCAATAAAGTTTGAAATTTGCTATTCTCTAAATGGGTACAAGTATATGTTCTATGTTTATAGAACTATTTGAAAGTACCATATTTATATGTTCTATGTTTATAGAACTATTTGAAAGTGCAATATTTGGAGTATGTCCTTCCAGCAATGTAATATTATAATAAAACAATGAGTTGATGACAACCAGCATATGGATGTGTTTAATTGATAAAACAGCAACTCTATTATTAACCTCCAAACAGAAGAACATAAGATTTAATCTCAAAACGTGATAAACTTATCAGAAAAAATACTTATGCGTCACACTAAATTTTAAATATGTTACATTATGATCTTTTGCTGGTAAATATATATTTACATTGATAGGAGTCCTTTATTAGAGCTATTAGAAACCTCTATTAAATGTTTGTAAATTAATATATTTTTTAATTAAAAGATATGTTTTATGGTTTAGTATTAAACATGATGATTTATTTTTATCATCTCTTCTATATTAATGAATAGATTTTTTACTAATAATTTCTTTATCTCTAAATCTATATTTATATTTTCACATTTATTTAAAATTAATCCTGAATTAATCTATAACTTATCACCAGTTTAATAAAAAAGTACAGTACTATAATTAAACATTTCCCAACTAGATTTAGAACATAAATAAATATCAAAATAAATAAAAATCATGTTCTATATGTAATATAGAAATACAATCACCATAGGGCCTGGAGTATGCCCTAAAACTGCTTCTGCTTGGCTAAGAGCTCGTCTTCCTCGGACGTAAGGAAACAGGTTAACGGCCCAAGACCCAGAGGCATCTGCCAAGAGTGAAAGCCTGCTCCCTTACGGACCACCAGCGGGTTATTTCAGGTGGCGTGGTTTTCCTTGATAACAGTGATGTGTCAACTGACATTCGCGCGGATAGCAGCCAGAGATGGCTGTCCTCACTGTTGGTTTGACAAACTGAGTTTGATAGGTTTTTCCACCTTTTGAAAAAAAAAAAAAGAAATACAATCACCACGTGTTCAATTTCATGTACATTATTCGAATCGTTTCCACTGTTTCGACTTAACAAGGTGTTCGGATTCGTTTACTAGTGTGCAGAGTACCAGGTCTGCCTTTCATGCCAAATGTGTGGATTGTCTAAGTTTAAATCTAACGCGCACGTGGATGGATTACCAAGTTTTAATTTAGTGCCTTAGTGTGTGGAATATCAGGTTTGGATTTTCGACAGCTAATGGATTATTAAGTTTGTTTTGGTTTTTTTTTTTCCAGGATGAAAAAGCTAGATATTGTATTATATGAGAAATATGACCCATAACTCAAGATTAATATAGATAAAGCGTGGAAGCATATCTCAGAAAACAAAAAAGATAGTCCCAGAGTGTGTGGATTATGTGGTTTGGATTTTCGACACCTAATCGATTTCAGCTATAAATTTCAATATTCACGAAATGCGGAATTATCTGGTTTTGTTTTTGATTATTGTTTTTTTTATTTTAAATTAAGATTTTATTCATTCATAAAAAAATATATTAGTAGCAAAATGCACGCAGTTTTATTTTGATTGGTTTTTTTTTACTATCACGATTAGTATATGACTATAAAATAGAAATACAATTATAGATATAATCCACAATTTAGGTGGCCAGAAACCATAGTTACCAAATTCGGCCGAATCGGCTTGAAAAATTCGAATATTCGGCAGTTCGATTCGGTTCGGTGATTAATACAGTTAAATTCGATTCGAGGGAAATATATTAGCTTTGGTTTCTTCTCCCAAATAATAGAACTGACGTGGATGGACTTGGTATTATTAAGGAGGGTGAGACTCGTAGTATTTCCACCGATTAGAGAACATTTCTAATTTCCCTTGCTCGAATAGAGAAAACAAAAATTGAAAATATCAGTGAAATTAGGAAAAATCTGTTTTTTCAATCTTCAATTTAGAAAAGAAACAGAAAATAAGTGAAAGTAGCTTATTCTTTCTTTGTTATAAGATTCTATGAATAGAAATAAATAGAGTTTAGATGGCATATATATAAAGAAGAAAAATACAAAGTTAAAAAGGCAGAAAATAAGTGAAAGTAGCTTATTCTTTCTTTGTTATAAGATTCTATGAATAGAAATAAATAGAGTTTAGATGGCATATATAAAGAAGAAAAATAAAAAGTTAAAAAGGCAGAACAAAATAGAAGGTAAAATTGATATTAGAAAATTTCTGTTTTTTCAATCTTGGAAACCGAAATGTGTGAAGTAACTTAATTTTAAGTAATTAGTTTTTATTTATGGAAGGATTGATGTTTTGGAGAGAAAAGATGAATAGTAAATTTTTTAGATAATTTTATTTCTAAGATTGTTATATTATTTAAAATTAATAAAAAATATTCATAATTCAAAATAAATTGAGAAAAATTTAATAAAAAAAATGTTTTTATGATGTCTATTATCGAATTTTTTGCGAATTGAAATTTTTTCATTCGAATTTTTATCATATCGAATCGAATTCGAATTCGAATTTGAATTCGAACTTGGTAACTATGCCAGAAACACAAGTAGACACATAAAACAAGTAAAACACTTGGACCAAAAACACTAGTATATACAAAAAACAAGTAAAACACCTGTAACCATGCTAGTCATCCGAAGTAATGGAAGCTGGAGCTGGGTTGTCCAAGAGGAGGAAGAGGATGGAAGGAATACTCGACGTGTTTTTCGAAGTGGGCCATCCATGACTCCAACTTCTCCACCTTCTCGGATAACGGATTCTGGGCTCGCCAGACCACCACTACGCTCTCTTGGACATGGCACCAGAAGTAATGCATTTTGTTAAATGTGGAAATAATCTTTGCATTCTCCTCCCGCCGCACTCGCCACGAGGTTTCTAGGCATTCCAGTACCGATTGAATCAAATCCAAACAGTTTTCCAAACAACATTGACATTCTTGTCTCTTATCGTGCCCCGAATGAATCATCTTCCTCTGTCTACCGTCCCTGTGTGGCACATCCCTCCACCCCACCACTAAGTCTACGAGGTGTGAGCCCCTCGGTCTATCGCTAAGCCACCACGACCACGACCACCGTGAGCCCCACAGATCTCCCGACCCAAACTACCAACATTTCTACCGCCGCGGGAGGAGCTAGTGGTTTCCACTGCCACTTGCAAGGGAGACTCCAAGGCCGCTTGGCCATCTGACTTGTGCGTCCACTAGGAAGAAGAACGGGCAATGCGAGGCACTAGGCGCATTACGGTAGAACCGACACCGGTCAGAAGGGACAAAGATAACTAGCAAAATACTACACCGATTACAACTTCAACCGCAGAGAATCGCCCCACCCAAGTTGGCAAGACCACAGACAACCAACACAAGAGAAGAGCAGGGAACCACAATTTGCAATCGGAAACATGGAGCTGGACTCGCAATTCGTTGTCCCCAACCATTTGTAAGACGACCACTGACCATACCACCCAGCCTCCAACACACTCGTGCTATAGAAGCGACTTAACCTCGCATAACCCCAAGAAAGAATCACTGAGGCGGCGAACCAAATTCTGCCCCGACGTAGAGGAGAATCCACCCACCAACAAGAGGCCCTTCGAATGAGTTTCAAAACTAGAGGCCCAAATCCTCTTGCGCTAAAAAAAGCTAAAGACCACACACCAACAAGGAAATTACATAAGTTACTGCCCTAGAAGCTGGGGAGGGGACGTCAGCGAGGAAGTTGCTACCTTTCCCACATAAGGTGCCCTCTATATTGTCCAATCTCATGCCCAGGACTCGAGCTGCTCTCTATAAAATGATACCATGCCCATACTACTTGGCAAAAGACCACACCACCCTCCATAAACCTTCGACGATCATCTCCACCTGCTTGCTTCGAGGTTCACGAAGGTTTCACACAAACAATAATAACGCCTCCCGTACACAAGATGTCATGAAAAGATGAGGAGGTCGGTCCTTGATCATGTTTCAATTTAATAGATTTTAAGTTTTAATTATCAGTTAATTGTTCTTAAAGATATAAGCACTAACCCTAATTAATTTTATATTCTATTAAGTATTTAAATTATCATCTTTTAATTTAACTGAATTTGTTTAAACCAACACTTTGTAAATATTTATTAATATTAATATGTTAATTTTAATTATTAAACTCATTCATACTAATATATTCAATATATAAATATAAGTATAAGGACAAGGACACATTCGTAATCATTAAACCCGATGAAAATTAATGTAAATGTGTATGTATGAATTGACTTTTCTACTTAAAACATTACACTTGATTATTAAACCACTTAACCGATTCCAACAATTACTCAATATAATCGTATAGTTTTACAACACCATGGTGTACATGATTTGATTTGATAAAGATTGATTTTATGATATTTGGAAGTTATAAAATATCATTTATTAAAGCTCGAAAAATTAATCACTACTCTAGAAAACCTAAGAATTCGAAGAAAACAAATGAAAGGGATGGGCCCTTTATTTTATTAAATTAGTAAGAAAAATCGTAACAACGAATTAAAAATTAAAAGTAAAATTCAGGACCAAATCAATCATGTACCATATCTGAATTTGACAATGATCCCTTGCCCACCCAAAAAAAATTGTCAGGTCCCGTCTCCCAGACCAACGGCATCACAAAATTGAATGCTATTACTATAAAATAAAATAAAAAATATTTAATAATTCTTTAAAGTAATATTAAAAAATATTTAATAATACTTAATCCCTGTTGCACACTATCTTCTCTAGGCTTACATGAATAGGGGGAAGTGATGCACCTCGACGATGAAGATGCTGGGGGAATTTCTGTCCAAAGGCCAGCCTATAGAAAATCTTCAATGGGTTGCCGCAATGCATGTGAAGCGACAGTCACGTACGGTAAATTGTTATGGTTTATCACATACAAAATCCCACTTCCAAATTTTATATGATTAGTTTGCAAGGAAGGTTGAAGAAGAAAGATCACAGGAAATTGATTGTTATTGTTTTTATATATAAAATTTCATTTTCAAATTTTATGTTAGTAGTTTGTAAGGGTTTTTTACTTGGCTATAATCTTAAAATTAGATAATAATAATAAATATAGATTTTATTAATAAAAAAATTAAAATATTTTTTACGGATCATAGTCTCTATATTTAAATGATTTATTATTATTAATATATATATTTAATACAAGTCAATATTACTTAAATATTTTATTATCACAAAAAAATATTATTTGAATGACACATAACAATTTTATATTAAGAAATGAATAAATTACACATCTCCCTCTTATTAGGGAGTTACTGAATTATTTCACGTTTAATTATTTCTTAGTTTTGGATATTGAAATATTTTACTAGTGTCAAACATATATAGAGAGAGTTCATACTAAAATGTATTGGTTAATATAGATATTCAATCTTAGTTTATAGAAATATTTTATTTATGGGTTTAAGAGTCAAACTAAAATGTTTTTATGATCTCTTTCATACTCGGTTGTAATATTAATAGCAAATAGTGGTGCATAATCAAAGTGAGATTATTAGTGTTTTATAATGTTTTTATTATAGATGACATTGTTTTTCTATTTAGAGTAATTTTTTTTTTTGTCTAAAAGGGACATGCGTAAACTAGATGTTGAGCACAAAAATAATCAAGAAGCTACAAACTGAGCACAATGTGAATGAGATTACTTATGTTCAAACATATGTTTTCATTTTATTTTTTTTATTATAGTCGACATTATTTTTTATTCAGAGAATGTTTTATTTTTATTACAGATCTCCAACATAATGAGCTCTAAAATGCTCCTCTTATCATGCAATTAACTAAACCCAAGTAGAGACCCTTAGTATTTGCTAATATCAAAATAATTAACATGTTGATATATATATATATATATATATATATATATATATATATATATATATATATATATATAATATATATATATATATATATATATATATATATATATATATATATATATATATATATATATTCAATGTGGTTCACGGGCACTGAGTGGCCGCTACGTCCACGTAGAGAAGCGGGGCAGTTCCACCCGAAGGGATCTGCCGGTCGGCCATATCAGGCCTAACCCCGAGGGCGTCGAGGAGATTTGACCCCGTGACCTCCCAACCGGGAAAGTGCTTAGCAACGGGAACTCGACCATTTAAGCTATCCCTCGGGGCTATTAACATGTTGATATATATATATATATATATATATATATATATATATATATATATATATATATATAACATTTTTATTAGTGGAAGAAGGTTAACCAAATACAATAAACTATATATAAATAATTTTAAAATATATATAAAAACAATTATGTTAAATGGAATTAACTATATCATGCCTAAATCTTGGTATGATAATGAATGTAAAATTGTTAGAAAAAATCTTTAGAGATTCTTTTAATGAGTATTTAAAACTCAATATGATGAATAGATAGAAATCCTTATTAAAATAATAAAATGTACTATATAAATAGAAACCAAGAGAAGTTGTTCCACTTTTCTAAATTGGATCCTAGAAAGTATTTTTGGAAAATTCTATTTCATAAAGCTAAAGATAACAATATGATTCCTTTGAAGGAATGGAGTTCCTATCTTTAAAAACATTATGAATCCTCTAATTTCATGGACACCAATTTAAATATTCATATAGAGGGTGATATATTTTGTTTTGAAGACACAAATTTTGGGGTTAAGTAGGTCACAATGGAGAAATTTGAGGACATAGAAAATTACCAACAGAAATTTTTAAAATCTAATGGTCTATCTTCATCTCTGAGATTCACAAGATTTTTAATATGGAAGTGATCCAAGGGTTCCATAAACCATAGGAAAAAAATTATCATTGTCACTATATTTAAAAGTGGGGATAAATGCTTCCATCTAATTAGAGAACCTTTATTATTAGCCTCATTTTAGCCAAGTTATAGAAATTTATTTTAAAAAATAAGTTTATCCTTATTCTAGAAAGCCATGAAGAAAAAGCTAAAGGTGAACTTGAGTTTAGGTCATATAATTCAATTGTGGACCATCTTGTTACTCTTAGGATCATTGTGGAGGAGTAATTCAATAATAAAACCAATATCCTCCATATTGTTACTCTTAGGATAATTGTGGAGGAGTGATTCAATAATAAAACCAATGTCCCTATTTTCTTTTTACTATAGAAAAGGTTTGGAGATTATTCCCTAGACAATGCTCTCAAAGAGATTAGAAGAGTAAAAGGGTCGTTTTGAGTTAAGGGCTATTATGAGAATGTTGTATGGGAATGTTATTCCCAATTTTAGGACTACTAAGTGTTATTCAAATTAAATTGATTGCAATATGAAAGTTAAGAAAGGATAATCATGATCACCCATCCTGATCCCTTTTGGCATATACATTGATAAGTAAGAAAAATGTTTGGAGGAAGGAAGTAGTGTTGCCACATCTCTCACTGATATATGCATCACTATTTTAATTCTTCTTTATGTTAACGATATTTTTCTTTAAGGAAGGTGTCATTCTAACATTGGCAATAAACTAAAGATACCCCAAGTTTCTTAACTTGGAGGAAATGCCTTCTTAGAAATATCTTAGAAGTAAAATCCATCACAATCTCAATTGAAATTATAGTATTAAGAAAATGATTAATGGGGGGTTGTTGGCTTAGTGGGTCCTGACCCAGGTTCAGAGTTAGTTGTGCCAAACAAATCCCTACACTACTGGCCCTTTCGGCATCGATCCGTGGACTGTAGACTGAAGTCTCACCCGAAGCAGTATGGGGAGATGTTGGAACCAAGTTTTTGCACCTAAACATCAGTGTGATTTCATTTTATGCCCTAAATTTACCTTTGCGCAGATCAATAAGCCTTTATGGCTTATCGATATAACTCCCTTTAATCAACCTCTAGACCTCCGTGAAGGTCTACAATTGTCTTTCGCAGACCTTGAACAGACTAATATGCTATTTACGCGCCTCGAATATTACTCTTAACCCAGTAATTACTCAGATCATCTTAAGTGTTTGATAACTTTAACATACAACAAGATAATCTTCGCGTAAACAATTAACATCAGTTGCATTCATATAGCAATATAAATCGTGTAAAGTCATGAATCAATACATTGTTATTTCATAAACCCATCATAACATAAAACAAAACTAAGAGATAACACTAGTATTTCTGCAACAATCTTCTTTATTAATATTCAGTTCAGCTTATAGATTCAAGACCTCTGTGCGCACTCAACTGTAGGGGTCCGCACACTCAGCTGCAGACTCTACTATAGGCCTTTGCACACACAATTATAGATCCTTTCTTCCTACTCTTCTGCACTAATTATCTAGACTTCTCCCATAGACCAACTTCATTACTTTCTTTAGACATCCTAAGACACACCTATTTGTACAAGATCCTCAAAAGGCTGACTCAATTTATATAAAGGAGGGTAAAACCCTTTATGATTCTTTAACTAACTATGCACTCCACAATCACAATTTGAAGAGACTTTACATATTTATACAACAAAACTTGGGCTTTTACCCCAAAACTTGGGTTTTTGCCCCAAAATTGACCCCAGGGGATCCCATCCCAACAGGCCCCCAGCACAAAGATCGTGACTCACCCCCGAGTGAATTAGTTCGTGCAGAGATCATACTGCGAAGATCCCTCAGCTCCACTTGTGCAACTGCTACCTTAGTCGCGGTCTGCATGGTTGCTTGCTTTATCTGTTCCACTAGCTGCTCTATGGTTGGTCCCGCACTGTCCTGCTAGATTTTCTGCTGTGTACTCTGCAAGTTTGCCAATTTCTCCTGAATATTAGCGGAGACGATGTAGGCTTCATCTAACCAGGGCCCCAATCTGGCCTTGAGAATGACCTCTTTCCTTTACGTTGCTTCCACTTGTTTGAGGAACTACTTCACCTCCTGCAGCTTGGCAAGGTGTTGTGTTGTAGCAACAATGTGCGTCATTACCCTCACTTCATCATATTGTTGCTGGAGCTGGCAGACTTCTGTATTTAAGACCTATACGATGGGATGTTCCTACAAGGCCGTGACTACCTTCATCACTTGCTCAAACAGCGCAGTGCAATCCACCACCGTGGTATCCACCGTCACAAATTCATCTTTCACAGTGGCTTCGTGTTGTTCCCTTACCTCTGGCGGGGTTGAAGGTTGCGACTTGAGCTCCAGTTCTGTTATCTTCAGGTTCAACTCAAACTAGACTATAGCCACCTCTTCTTTGGCGTTGCGCATGCCCATGGTAGGTTTTCCGTTCTTCGCCTCCAATGGTGCGTCCTCCAGGATCTGTAATTCTGGCACCGTTCTACATGGTTCTGCCACTACAGTTATCAGCTGAGCACTCTGCACCTAGATTGTGTCCTTGGCCTTTAATGCCTCTGTCTTCTCAATGAACATCTATTTGTTGTTCACACGATACTCACTGATGAGGCTGAGTGTGCGTTTCTCTCGAACTCTGAACTCTGTTGTCACACCTGCTTATAGTGTGGGAAGGTATTCATTGGGGAGCACGGATAGGTTGAGGCTGATATTATTCAAAGAACTTACGATGACATTTTCATCTACTACCTCCATGCTCAAGGCTCCATCTAGCAGTGCGACTGCCCGAAGATCCAGTGATCGAACCATATCTACTGCCTGAGTGGTCCCTGGTGCCAAACTTGTTGATGCAACGCTAATTTGCCCTGTGCCTACCTGGATCCGAGTCATTTGAATCTGTAGCTCATGCAGATCCTTCTGAATAGTACTCAGCACCTACTGTTGCTTCTGCTCGAGCAGTTCTGCAGTGGTATCACACACCTTGTCTCCAATCTCATCAAGCTCGTCATCCGTTAGAGTTATTGGGTCCATCGACGACTTGGTCGCTTTTGATTTATTCTACATCCCTTCCTTTCCTTGTTCCCTATACCTTTTGATCCAAAAGGGGGTGCTCTACTCCTCCTGGCCATCGTCGCCCTCCTCTGACTGCTCCTCCTCCACTGTTTAGGGCGGAGGAGACATACCACTGTGCTAGGAGCCACACTCTTCTTGTTCGGCCTACTGCTTCGTCGCATGCTCTGCTTCCACCCGGACCTTCTCCTTCGTCTCTTTTCTCCGCTTCTCACCCAACTACTGGACCTTTTGCTTTGTTTCTTCCTTCTTCTTCTTTTCTGCAGATTTTTTGGTGTCCACAGCCAGATCAGACAAAGTGTGCCAATCTGTCAGCCAACGCTTCATGACCTCCTCAATAACATCTTCTGTAGCAAGGTAAGGTAGGTCAAACCACTTTTGTTGCGGGTCCTTCCGCGCCTAGATGTATACGCGGTGGAAGTAAGCTTTGAACTCCGCGTACTTTGAAAGTTGGTTAAACACGTTTGGTGAAAACCGTGGCTTCATGTTGATGGCCATGCGAATGCTCGCCTCCATCAGCACCTAGAAGACTTTAGTTTCTATAACGTGCGTGACGTCTTTTGTTGCTGAGAGGGATGCAAACTATGCAGCCTCTGACAAATCCTTCTCCATGGGAGGAAACTGACTATCCCTCGGAAGATCCCAAGCAATGAGCATAATGGAGGGAAACAACCAAAAATAGTGGAATGTTTTATTCTCATCCTGCACTTCTCGACAGTTCGCAAGGAACTCGCTACAAAGGTAGCGTGCCCAGTTGAACTGCACGCTCTCCATGCACTGTGTAGCCAAAGAAATCACTGGCACCAGAACCTCGTCTGCGTGGCATTTCCTCATGAATTTTCCCACAAGGATCTGCATGGAAACCTTCACCGCGGGGTCGGTCAAAGAGGGGATCGAGTACCCACGTGATTTCTTTACTAATTTTAACTTGTCCTTTGTTTTCTCAGCGAGGTCACGCTCGCTCATCTTTCCGCCAAACTCCTTTGTCAGATTCAGCATATTAGTGATAGGGATCAGCACGCTCAGCCACAAACAACTGTCATGCACTAGGGTCAGTAATTGTTTGATACCTACTAGCTTGGTGTTAGAGTGGCGGTAGTGGGGTACCCACAACAGGTTCAACAGCCTTGCGTTATTTACTCCACGAATCCACTCCACAGGGTCCATCGTGGTGACACCCGATTCTTTGTAAAAGACCCTCTTCATATAGTTCTCTGTTGCTAAGTGGGGGAACCTCTCGTGGTCCGCCAGATCCCAATGTCTAGCTTGAGATGGGGAATCCACACAAAGCGTGGACCCTCGAAGGTGAGGTTTTCTAGTAAGAGGGGTGTATTGAGGAGGAATTATCTTGCATCTAGGTCCTTAGGGACCTTCACTTTTCCCTTGCATGGAGGGATATAATCTGCCAAATTGGATATAGGATCCACCCCCTCGGTGTTTATGTCCTCCATGCCCTCTTCGGCCTCCAAATCCACTGCTTTCCCCTTATCCTTAGCGCTCGGTTTGTCTTTCTTCTGGGCCAATGTAGCGGCATGCTTCCTCAGTGACTCACGCACTAGCATGGGCTTCTTCTGCTTGTCCTTCTTAGGTTTGGGCACTTCTCTCACTAGTGTAGGCTTCAGCCTAGGTGACCTCGGTGCCATAGGCACAGGAGTCGGACCCTCCATGCTCATCACCTCTGGAGAAGCTCCCTCAGAGATGACAACTCCTACCATACTAGTAGTCTCTCTTGGTCTGGACATCATGCTGAGAATAAACTGTTGGGTATCCTAGGGTAACTTATCAAACACAGAAGTGGTGACTAAATAAGTGAAAAATTGAGGATTCATAAACAGTCGACAGATCAACACACAAATTCTAACGATGCAAAGTGTTTTTCACTAGATGGCCAAACATAATTTATAGGCGAACTTGAATTCAAATTCGACCGTTCCCCCCAAAATCCATCCATAAATGTTGAATTGGCAGTAGATTTCAAAAGATTTCACTCTTAAATTTAGCCTTAAATGTCTTAGATGCCACCCCCCTACCTCGTAACCATCTCTTGGTAGTCAAATCATGAACAGTTACTGTAACAGTTAACTTTTGGCTACGTTGCGCGGTCTCTCCCCTTAAAGTGCAGCTCCCTTTGCGCTTCTTCTAGTATCGTGACATCATTTGTTTTCATGTAGCCCCCGTGTCGCGTAGCTTTACAAACCGAGCAGTGTAGTTTATAGTCCCATGCCTCCTTGAAGCTGCTTGAAGCACTAAGACTGTGCTATTGTCATGTAGTCATTGGGCCAGACCCCTGGTGTATGGCTTCAATCAGCTTCCATTTTCCCTTCGGGGAAATAGGTCTCCATTCAACTTTGCGAATTGAACTGCTCTGCCATCCGTAATCTCTTCGATAACATATGGCCCCATCGAGCATTTGAAATTTTCCTGGAAACTTATCAAACTTATTGTCATATAATAAAACCAAATCATTCACCTTGAAGGTGCGTAGTTTGATGTGCCGATCGTGCCAAAATTTTTCGCGTTCCTTCGGAACCTGCTGATGGAATCTAGCCAAAAAATTGTCTTCCTCAAGCTCCATTAGCTGCACAAGCCTTTCTTCTAAGGCTTTGTGGTCCACCATTCCTGTGAAAGCCGCGATGCGTAGAATAGGCATGATATATTCCATAGGCATGAAAAATTCCATGCCATAGACCAACCTAAAAGGTGTCTGACCAATAAGATTTTTACAAGTAGTTATGTAAGCCCATAACACTGTTGGTACGCGCACATCCCAATCATTCTGCTGCGTACTGCAAACCTTCATCACCGCATTCTCCAATATCTTATTAAAAGCCTCAACTGTTGCATTGTCCTGAGGGTGATATGGCATACTCTTTTGATGGTAAACCTGAAAATCATCTATTAGCGTGCTGATCGTTTCATTGAGAAAATGCGTACCGCAATCACTCATCAGTACCTTTGGGCAACCAAACCTGGTTAACACATATTCAAATAGAAATTTTTTTGTTGTTGCCACTGTATAGTCCTTCACAGGTTTTGCTTCCACCTATCTGGTCAAATATTCGGTCGCGGTGATGATATATTGCTCACTTATCTTCTTGCCTGGAGGCTGCATCGATCCTACAAAATAAATTTCCCATTTCTCAAATGGCTACAATGATGCTTACGTATTCAAAGGAAACTCATCCCTCCACAATTGTCTACCCGTTCTCTAACATGCATCGCATGCCCTACAATAAGCTTTAGAATCCTTATGTAGCGTCGACCACCACTACCCAGCGCGCAAGATCTTCTGCACTGTTGCTTTTTCTGCATAAATCCGTCTCGCACCTCCTCCACGAGCTTCACTGAGGATACTGTTCTATTCAAAATCAGGCACATAACGTTGAAGTATCTCATGCGACCCCATCTTATACAAATTCCCTATGATTACAGATAAATCTATCACGTGCACCACCAATTCTTTCTTTTCCTAACTGGTGTGTCCTTCGGGAGCCATTCTTGTGGTCAAGAAATGGATAATATCCGCGAAGTGATTATTTGCTCTATGCACTGTGAAGAGATGGGTGTCTGACAACCCTTCCTCAGAATTAGTAGGCTCCTCTCCTATTTCAATGTGCGACAGATGGTCTAGTCCTACATTCAATCACCCTGGCTTCACAATTACCTCGAAATCATATTCTAGGAGCAACAACAGGCATCTGCATATTTTCCTCCCCAACATAGGCTTATTAACTAGATATTTTAATGCATAATGGTCTGTGTACATCTTGAAATGTCCACCTAGTAGGTAATGTCTGAAATTCTAGAGCGCGTACACCATATCCAAGCCTTCGCGCTCTATCGTCGAGTAATTCTTTCCAGCCTTTGACAAGTTCTTGCTTTTAAACGCTATAGGGTGATCTACCTCTCCTTCACCGGCCTGTGTCAGCATTGATCCTAGTGCAATACTCGAGGCATCCACATACACATGAAATTCCTTCTTCCACTCTAGGAAGACTAGGATTGGCGCAGTGACCATTTTCTCCTTTAATACATCGAGGATCCGCTAACATCCTTCATCCCAACAGAATGTAGTGTCCTTCTTCAATAGATTTTCCATAGGTGTGGTAATTTGAGCATGACTTTTGATGAACTTCTGATAATACCCAGTGTGGCCCAGTGCGCAACTATTTAACACTTCTTGGTGCCTCCAGATTAATTGTTATCATGATCTTAGCAGGGTCCACCATAAGTCCTTGCTTGCATACCACATGACCCAACAAGATTTCGAAAGGGATGCAGAACAAGAATTTCTTTAGGTTTAGCGCAATCTGATACCTTCGCCATGTATCCAACATCAAGCGCAAACTGGCTACATGGCGCTTTACTAGCCCAAACACTATCCAATCATCAAAATATACCTCCAAGAACTTGTGAATAAATTCTTTGAACACCGCAATGAATCGAGCAAGAAGATTGTTGATGCATTCTTAAGTCTAAAAGGCATCATTGTATACTGGAAACATCCTCATTCTGTCGTGAAGGTGGTTTTACTCATGTCTTTGGGTGCGATCTTAATCTGATGGTATCTAGAGAATCCATTAGTGAATGAATAGGCCTCCTGCCCTCCAATATTATCCAGTACTTCACCTGTGAACGGAGTTGGAAAAGGATCATAAACGCAAGCATCATTCAGATTCCTGAGATGTATGCAAATCCTTATTTCATCCTTCTGCTTCTTTTCTTGAACTACCATTGGACTCACCTAATCAGATTCCTCCACTGGTTCAATAATACCTACTGCAAGCATCTTGTCCAACTCCAAGCAGAGCTTTCCCTTGTATTTGGGATTAAGGCGATATGGCCCTTTCTTAATGGGCTTCATGTCCGATTTCAAAGTTATTTTCATCACTCCCAAATATCCTATGATACCTTTTAGGTCTGAAGATTTGGTAGGGAATAGATCCTGATATTCACGGAGCATCTCATCGACTTTATCTACGGTAGGATCATCCCAGTAATCTCCAATATTTTGCAAACTTCGGCTCCACCTCTATGCCAATGTTCACTTGTCTAGTCTTTAATGGTGCGGTGATGTCTGAATTCTCTATCTGCGGTCCCTTAACTTTGCGGTAGAGTTCGGCCTCTCGGATGTTAATATCCCTTGGATCCTCATCATCCTCTTCAGTGGTCACAATATAGCACTCTAGCGGATGGCGCAGCTGAGTGCTCCAATCTAGTTGAATCAATTCTAAAGGATCCTGCAATATTCTAAATATTTCTTCCTTAACCTCCTACAACGCTTCGTCGATGCTTTCGAACCCATCCTCAAAGCTGAAGGTCATAAAAAAATCCTTCTCTCAAGATGTCCCACATAGCGGTACGATGGTGGAGCTCCATTTCCATGTACCAAGTTTGACAGAAAATATGTGCCCACTCTCGTTGCGGTTCCGTTCCATAAACCTTAGTTCATTTTTCTAAATGATCACGTGGATCATTTATCTCATCATATTTTTAGTTAGACAAACTTTTGGGTGACCAAACTGCAATTGCATCATTCTTGTGTACTCGCGCCATTCATCAAAATTATCTTTATGTGTACCCCACCACCATGCAGGTGTAGTGCTAAATCCAACGCTTGGAAGCGATGCTTCTTCGGTACTTCCCTTTCAAATGCATCCAGAAATTTATCTACATCACTTAGACCATCACAAGAAGGAAAGCTTCTTACCTTGGATGATACACAGTGCAATGATTTAGTCATCATGATATGGCGCAGCATAGATACTTCGTGCAACCTATTCTGCCAATGTCCCAATTCCTCATTAGAATATGATGTACAGGGACTTTCCCGGTCCCATGCAATACGTCCATCTGCTGTTGGATTAACCCGATCTTTGTCTCGCGCTATGATTTTATAGATCTGGTCCAAATCATCATCGCTTTCTTCATAGTCACGGATTGGTTCAGTATAGCGCAGTCATTCTGCAAGGTCCAATGGTACTACTATGTGGAGCGATTTCCTTTCAAATTATATCGTTCACTTCTTCAAATTGATTACCCCATTCATTTCGATAGCCCAATCAATTCCCAGGAGCGTGGGTTATGGATTGTTGTCATCAACAATCTCTATCACTTCAAAATCACCCAACACACTTGCACCTTCTATATCTACAGTCACTCCATTCAATCTCCCCATTGGGATAATCTTCTGTTGATTTTCCATTCTCAATTGAATCGGAGACCACTGCAGGGAAGGTCTCCCCATTCTTTCCCATGTTTGTTTAGGCAAAATATTCACATCTGACCTGAGATCCGAAATAACTTGATCCATCTCATACTCTCTTATTTTTATGGTAAGCCTCATCTCAAGACATGTTCTTGTCTTGTGTTTTCCTATCTTTTTGACTGCGCAATGTCCTTCAGGATCACCTTCCCTACTAGCACACTTATTTATCAGTTCTTGAATCCCTTTCACCACCTTGCTGTTGCACAACTACTTCATACAAGTCTCCAAGAAAGTGGTAATCATGGAGGGGTCAACTTCTTCAGATAGCTTGTCCTGAATTCCTGAGGTAGAGGCCTCAGTGAAGCTTTTCTTTGCTTCCATGAATGTTTCCTTCGCGTGCTCCAGATCAAACCCAACCTCCTTTTCTAGAGCCTTGCAAACCCACTCACTTTCTTCAGGTTTCTTTCCTTTATCATCACCAGTCATCATTTTGCTTCCTAGCACCATATGCACATCGGGATCCTCTTCGTGGGGCTCGGCCCTCATCATTTGTAGATTCTGGGTAGGCTGCTGAGGTTGGGCCTTCTTCTCCTGCATCTTAGCTATCAGTATAGGGCATTCTTTTATCGCATGGTCAAACTGAGTGTAGTACCGACATGATGGGTGTGTCTAGCTTGTACATTCCTGCACGTAGTGTCCTAGCACTCCGCAGTTGTAGCAAATAACTTATCCTTGAACTCTACCAGGTCCTCTGCCTCCTCGGGCTCATTCACGCCCCTGATATCCTCCATACGCTCCCTCTTATAGCACCTTTTACCACTATTGGTAGATTTGATGCTCTGATTATGGCCTAGGGCAACCCTTCCTTCCAGACTTGGTCCAAAATCTAAAAAACAGTGTATTATTTCCTATACGCAAATTTTCCCTGTGATAAAAGCGTGTACACGCGGGTCAGCATATATCCAACCCACGTACATATGTTAAAACACTTAAAAAAAATAAATTTCCTTAATTATGGGCGGAGTTCACGGGTTTTACCTATTACTCACCTCCAATTGCCCATGGCCGACCTATTTCCCATTTGAAAAAACTAATTTGGAGAAGTATAAATAAACCTCCATGGGAAGTTCTTAAAGGAGAAAGGATGAGATATTGATACTATCATAACATTATCCCTGATCGAGTCTGAAGAATCCCTGTGCCTCCTGCACTCCCCAAAGCTTAAGGAAACACTTGTTTCCTTGATTATAGATATGCCCCATCTTGCTTGAGATATCCTTGTATTGGTGATGGAGGAAGATTGCTAAAGGTTGGGAAAGGACGGATCTAGAGGACGGTTTCGCTTGGAGCTGAAGAAGGACTCATGTCGTATTTCTCCACCTTATTTGTAGCTTGCTTCAATAAAAGGAATGTTGTTCTATTTCCGATATGAAATGTGTTTATGCGTCAAATTATGTTGTAATCATTTATGAATCTTATATTGATGCATAATTAATCATTCATTTATATGGTTTAAACTTAACATCATGAATATGATTTATGTTTCTACTGTCATGTATGAACCATTTGAATAATTTTCAAGTTTCAAGAACATCGGAAGAAGCTGAGGGTTTTCACCCTGCGGGATCTACCCAAACGAAGGACATTCGGGTAAGGACACTCCTACACGATTTAGTAACTCTCCTACACGATTTAGTAGAATAAGCATTTTTGTTGATTTCTTGAGCATTTCTTGTTGTGGTTTTTCCTCTGCTTTGTTGGAGTTCTCAACCCAAATCCCTAGGGTGGTTTCACCCGTAACACAATTGGCGACTCCATTGGGGATAACAATCTTGTTATTCCTGGTTTGGGTAGTTTGTTCTCAATCAGGGTTCAGTTTCTTGATTGCTTTCTTTTACAGTATTGTTTGGTCCATTAGTATCCCAGGCATCAAGTCTGATCTTCTTAATGAGACCTTGATTTTTGTTTTTCCTAATAAAGCTTTGTATACATTGTTTTCTTTGACTATAGTAGCATATATACGTAGATTTCTTTAAAGCAGACTTGCGTATATGCACGTTTCCTGTATTAGAAACATGTGTGCACGCTTCTGTGTCTTTCCATAGTCACTTATGCAATTTTTTGGATTGTTTTTTTAAATCTTTCTGCCCAGTTAGGTCTTTTGCCTGGTGGTTTATGTTGTTGTATGGTCATTTACTGTCTGGAGAATTCATTTTTCCTGCAAGTTTCTTTTCAAAAATCCCCTTCTCACTGAAAAGATTTGGCCTAGGATTGCTTCTTAAGCAAGTTTTTAGTTTGTATCTTGTGTTCAATGCTTTGTTTTGAAGTTCTTGGTTGTTCTGGTCTTCCAGAACAAAAAATTATTTTCAATTTCGTTTCCAACCCGAATTTCAAGTCCCTTTCTTTGCTTCCCCTTGTTTGGTGGCCTTGTTGTGTTTCTTGCTTTTTGAGATTCTTTTTGACAAGTTTTAAAGTATTTCTTTCTTGACCTTTTTGTCAGTTTGTCGAAATCTTTTGCTGCTACAAGTTCATAGTCTTTCTTGTTCAAGTTTTATTCATTTTTGAGTTTATAACTTGCGAGATTGAAAGACTCCTTGTGCCTATTTATTGATCTTTCGAGTTTTAGTAGTACTTTTGTCACCTCAAAAAGTTTTTTTGTTCCCTTTAAAATAAAAAGCTCAAAATACTTTTCTTTTGTTTTTCTTTTTCCAAGTGTTTGGTTTTTGGTTGCTTTTGTTTTAGTGTTGAAAAGCAAATTAAGATCTTTTGCAATTTGTTCCTCTTGCTTTGAAGAGAGATTTATGTTCAAATTTTTTCCCTCTTCATTTTAAGTTGGCTTATTGTCTCTATAAAGAGTTGCATTTGCTTATGAGTGTTGTTTAGGATCTTGCATCATCATTGTAATTTGCATTAGGTTAGTTTGCATTTTAAGGCATTCTTAGTTTTTTTAGTTTTTGGGTGTGTGTGGATTGTTTCAGAAAAGAAAAGAAAAATATGTTGCTTATATATAATTTTTCGTAGAACCCAAGTAGAGATCACTCTTCATCGAAGAAAATGACTGCATTCATATAGTTAGTTTTCTATTGATTTATTTTGCGTCATAAAAACATCATCAGTTTCACTCTCGTAATTCCCCCTGACTTAAAGAACAACTATATAAAATCAAGCGATTAATAAAATGAACTAGAAATTTTATTGTTGTCATTAAAAAAAAACCAACAAGTTTAGGTTCATTAGGGCCTTGGATTAGGTGAGTGGAGAGTTAACTCTCCAAGGCCGCTCAAATTACAAAACGTAGAAGTTAAATAAAGAGCGAAACCCAATATTGTCATAAAGACCGGGAAAGCTTCGTGACTGGGAGTTAAGAATGAGGGAGAGTGAAGACAAGGAAGAGAGATATCCCCTATCCAACTCGTTGAATCCCGCCTCACGAATCTTCTGCACGGCTTTTGATATCAGTTGGTATCCATAGTTGCCTTTCCTAGGGATCACATAGGTTGCTGTGGAGGGGAATCTCGTGGCACTTAAGGCTGACGTTGCATCACGTTCATCAGTAATTCTGGAGGGTGCCCTTGTGAAGCTTGGGTGCTTGCACTGGCAAAGGCTGTTGTCTGGAGGTCAGTGTAACTGCCTCTAATACCTTCGCTAGTGGGCTTGGGGCATAATTACCCTAGTCTATTTTTGAAAGGCCCTTGATTTTGGCTTTCTTGTATTTTGGTGTCTGGTCCTAATCACCCAGAGCAGAAATACTTGAAAGTTATTTGATTTCTTGTGTCTTTAGGGACTTTTAGAGAGTGCTCTTTGCTCCTAGTTGGCCTAGATTTACAACTTCTTTGAGTCTTTAAGTAGATTTCTCAAAAATAATTCAAAGTGGCTGATCGACCAGCTCATTGGTCTAGGAGACTTCGCGGGCTATCATTGCCAGTGGTTTTTAACCAGTGGCATCAGACGCATCGGAGATTGATCCTTCAGTTGGATTCATTGATTCACAAGATAGACTTGGTAGAAGTAGAGAGTTAGAGAGGAACACTCTGGTTGTTTCTCGAATCCTCTTCCAGTGGAAAGATAATATCGAGGTTGAAGAGCTCTCAGAGTCTATTGCAGCCCCTAATTCTCCTCTTCCTCCTGACCATCCGGAAATTTTATTATACCTCGGCACTCTGACCAACAGACCTTTGAGCCCTGGTTTACATCAATCTATTCCTTGAATGACCATTGCTGGAAGCATGGCATCCACGACAAGTGCTATGAGTATGCAGACTCCTGTATCTGTACAAGGAGGAGGAACAATTTCTATACCTTCTATTACTCCTAGCACTATTATATTTGGTTCTACTTCCATTCCATCATCGAGTGGAAGTTCTCAAGCTGTTGCCTCTGGCATTGGTTTTTTCCCTTTTGGAATGCCGACTAGTGTGATTCCTTCAGTTTCGTTGAGTATTCCATCAGCTGCCTCCACATCCATGGTGAGTGGATCAACTTATTTTTAGGGTTTCCCATTTAGGGGTGGTCATATACCACATTCCAACCCAACTGTGGGATCCATGCCTTTTTCCTTTTTAGGTCAAGGTTATAATCCATTTCAAAGTTGGACAAACCCTGTAGTTAGTGGGTTAGGAGCCAGGAATCAATCTTATTTCGGCCAACAGGGGAATATGTCGTATTCTTCTGTCAATTCTTTTCAAAACTTTTCTCCCTATGCTAATGCATGGAATCCTTATCAAGGGCTTTCTACTCCTTTTAACACTTCTTTAGGGGGTAACTTTACTAGTTACAGAGGATTTTCAGTAGTAGTTGGTTAAACTCTGAATTTTGCTGGACGACAAGGGGCTAATTATGGTTCACTTGGGTCTACGAATTACTTCGGGCAACCTGGTGCCTTCACAAATCCAAGTCATTCTTTTCAGAACATTGGGAACTCTGCCCACACCAGGTGGAATCCCTAGGGTCCGCCATGACTCCCTTTTCTGGCAACATTAAACTTGCTAGATATCACTAAATTTACTAATGATCTGATTAGGTATAACCCAGTTTAGGCTCTGGTCCCAACCAAACTTCCCTCTGATATCCCAAAATTCGAGGGGAAGACAAGCGAAGATCCGGGTGACCACGTAACCGCCTTCCACTTATGGTGTTTGTCCAACTCCCTAATAGACGATCCAATCAAGTTGAGATTATTTCAACGTAGCCTAACTGGAAATGTGGCTAAGTGGTACATAGAGCTACCAGGGGCACCTTCACTTCTTTCGGTGATTTGGCTACTATATTTTTGAACCATTTTCAATTGCCTATTCGATATGATGCCGGAACTGAGCTTCTGGCTAATTTCCAACAAGACCAGGTGACTCACATTTCAGATCAAATCCAGGAATGGAGGAGAAGGAAGAGGCTCATAAAATCTAATATCCTATAAGAATTCCTTCTCGAATGGTTTCTTAAATAATTATAGCCTGAGATCTCTAAGGATATGTCCCTCTCCGGTGTTTTCACTGAAGAGCATGCTATTTTCAGGGCCCAAGAGTTAGAACTGATCTATTCTCAGTCTGGGTTTCTTCAAAAAATTCTACCTGACACTCCTAGATCTAAGGTGGATATAACCAAACCAAACCCAGGTCCCCATGCAGATGGGCTAGTTAGATCAATTGATGTAAACACGGTTAACCCGCTAAATCAATTGCAATAGTTGTCTTTACAAACTGCTTCCTCTATGCAAGCATCACCATCCACATCTACACCTTCTCAACCTACGTTTATAAATGTCGTCCAAACTTCTAACCCCAAAGGAAATCAACAATCTGATGGAAAGAAGAAAGGACAAGGCAAGAAGAAGAACTAGGATGGGAAGGGCAATTAAAATAAACCTGTCAATGATGCCAAAGAGGGTAAGAAAGAGTCCAAGAAAAAGGTAAAATTTCCATGCAATTTATGCAATAGGATCATTTGACTCATCTCTGCCCTAATATCTAAGACGCTCAGTGCTTATTAGTGCAGCAGGGGTCTTCTAGCTCCGAGGCTATTCTCACTAACCCTTTTCCCCAAGGGTAGCAATTACTTGCTGGCGCAAATTCTAATGCTGGTACCCTCGCAGGGGGAAACCAAGAAGGGGACAATTTGTCAAATGTCTATATGATGAGCTGACATATCGACGTCACTATACAATTGTGTGATTATGGTGAATCAAAATCATCCAAGGCTAAGTCTTCTTCTGATGCTTCAGAGCGCTCCATATTGAGAGGCCCTTTGTTGAGTCTATACCTCAGATGCCGAAAGGCTCCGCGAAGTGCTCGACCATTAACCCTAATGCTAGGGCAGACCAGAACTACTCGATTGTAGAAGATCTGGCTCAGATTCCTTACGCTATATCAGCATTAGAGGTACCCCAATCACGCCTTGCTCAGAGGAGTGCTTTTCTCTCGGAAATCGGAGCAGTAGATCAAAAAACTTCTCTTCTTCTCACTTTTGATATGTCAAACATCAAAAAGAGACTTCCCCATCATATGGCTTTCTAGATAAACTCTACATATCTAAAGACTAACATCTTTCATATAGATGAGGGAGCTTCCACATGTGTGATGTCCATGTCATGTTGGAAGGCCATTGGATCACCTCAAGTTGTTCCTTCACCGTCTCTATTGACGTCATTTGATGGACATTCTCATAGTCTTCACAAGATTATTCCAGCCTTTCCCATCTGTGTTGGGGGAAAAGTGGTCAATATTGACATAGAAATTGTCGATGCGAACCTGGATTACAACCTCCTCTTAGGTAGGAATTGGATTTACGAGATGGATGCCATAGTTTCATCATTATTGCACATCCTTTGTTTTTCTCATGAGGGAAGGATTGTAAAAGTTGATCAGATGGATTATTCTTCAGGTGATTCTCATGCATCCTATGACTCTATTGTTCCAATAGTGGACAATCCCAGGAAACCTATTAAGAATTTAGGAGTTGGGATGTACTCTTCTTTAATGGTTAGTTTTGATCTCCCTGCTCCTTCAGCTAGAATCAATGCTATTTCATCTTCTATGTGAGCTTCTCGAAGAGAGTTATTTTGAAATCATTATTTTTCGGACCCTTGGCCTTTACCCTCATCTACCACCACATTAGATGGAGGGCAGGTAGGTGGAATGGCATGTCCTATGTCTGCAGCAGAAATTGCTTATCAGTCTATTGTTAACTCTGTAGACTCCCATCCTACTCCTTTCTCACCAGAGGAGTTAGATGGAGATGTGGGTTCAGCCTGGACGCTTGATTCAAATTCAACTCAGGATTGCTTAGATACAGTCTTACCATTTAAGGAAGCAATTCTAGAAGCAATGATGGGTGTTGATAGACCATGGGATGATTTACATTATCGTTCATTTTCCTCCCTTATTTGGGAGAAATTGAGTCAAGTTTGTCCAGTTTGTCTACTAGTGATGTTGATACAATTTTGAACCATTTGGCCCCAGCACAATTTTCTGCCAAAGGTAACATGTTTGTTATCTCATGAACTATACCTGTGAACATCTATAGGAAACCTAACATAATCAAAAATGTCTTCATCGGAGCTGATTGTTCCCCTATAGAAATTCAAATTTACTCTGATCTCTTCAAAGAGTTTCGTGATGTGTTCGCTTGGTCTTATGAGGAAATTCTTGGAATAGATCCAATTATAGTCTAGCATGAGATCAAGACATACGAAAATGCTAAACCTATTCATCAAAAACTTCAATCGGTCAATCCTAGAAAAGCAACAGTTATTAAAGCTAAAGTTGAAAAGCTACTTAAGGCGGGCTTTATATACCCCGTTCCTCTGACTCAGTGGGTCTCTACTCAAGTCCCTGTAGGTAAAAAGCAAGGAACGATCTAAGTATGTATTGAGTTTAGGGACCTAAATAAGGCTTGTCCGAAAGACAATTCCCCCATGCCCTTTATTGATCAAATTATTGATCAATGTGCCGATAATGAATTTTTTTCGTTCATGGATGGAATCTCTAGTTATAATCAAATTACTATCCATCCAAAAGATCAGCAAAAGAAAACCTTTGTTTGTCCTTCAGGTATGTTTGCATACAAAAAGATGCCTTTTGGCCTTAAAAATGTTGGAGCCACTTTTCAATGGGCCATGTCTTATGCTTTTAATGACATCAAACACGTTATCAAAGCATATCTAGATGATTTAGTAGCTCGTTCTCGAAAAAGAATTGATCATACCAAACACCTACAGTTGATCTTTGAATGGTGTCATTTTTATAAAATCTGTTGAATCCAAATAAGTGCATTTTCATCGTCACATTCGGTCGGTTGTTAGGATTCATCGTATTGACAAAAGGGATTCATGTTGATCCCTACAAGGTTGAGGCAATACTTCAGTGGCATCCCCCATCTTCCATTCATCAACTTCAAAGTCTCCAAGGAAAGGAAAATTTCTTGAGGAGATTCATAGCAAATTATGCCGAGATTACAAAAGGATTTATGCATTTTGCTTAAGAAAGGATTCCAATTTTCTTGTGATGATTTCGCGCAATGATCTTTTGATGCTTTGAAAAAAGCATTCACTTCTGCTCCATTATTGAGTCCACCTGATTATAGCAGAGAATTCCTTTTGTATCTCACTGCAACATAATCAACAATTGGTATGGTTATCGTTCAGGAAGATGATGCTTTCTGTGAGCATGTAATCTACTACTTAAGTCGGGGCTTGGTAGGCCCTGAACTATGCTATTCTCCCATCAAGAAATTGGCTTTGACAGCTACCCATGCTATCCAGCGGCTTCGGTATTACATTCTGCTTAGAAAAACGTTCATCTTAGCAACCGCCAATCCATTTCAGTTTGTCGTCAGTAGGCGAGTGATTGGGGGAAAATATAATAGATGGATTGTCATTTTGCAAAAAATTGATCTCGACTTCATGTCGGCCAAATCTAATAAATATTTAGTATTTGCAGAGTTGATATCAGAGCTGCCTTGTGAGGAAGAAATTATTCACGAGGAAAATTTTCCCAATGAACATTTATTTCTCATTTCTTCACAAGATCCTTGGTATGGAGATATCATTATATATCTCCAGACTTCAAAGTTTCCACCCGCTTTCTCGAAATATGAGCGTAGAAAGTTGCATCACCTCGCTAAGAATTATGTTATTATAGGTGACACATTATATTGTCGCGGGATTGATTCAATCCTTAAGCGTTGTTTGACTTTGGAAGAAGATGAGTCAGTTCTTAATGATTGCCACAATGGAGCTTGTGGCGGTCATCTATCAGGGCTTGAAAAAACCCAAAAAAATTGCGATCAGGCTACTTTTAGCCTTCAGTTTTCAAAGATTGTATTGAAGCAGTTAAAAGATGCCATCCTTGTCAAGTCTATACTCAAAAAATGTGCACACATCCAACTCTGCTTTTCCCTGTTATCACCATCGGTCCTTTCACGAAGTGGGGCATTCATTTTACTACTTGTAATCTGCCTTTCGGTAGGGAATCACAAGTACATCATTGTAGCGGTAGACTACTTTACAAAGTGGGTTGAGGCCATGCCTACTTTCAAAAATGACAGTGAAGCAACGGCCTTGTTTCTCTTCAATCAGGTTATTTTACGATTTGGTATCCCTAAAGAGATTGTCACTGACCATGGAAGTCATTTCAAAAATCAACTAATGTCCGAATTGGCTCTCAAGTTGGGTTTCTGGCAGGAGCATTCATATCCATATTATCCTCAAGCCAATGGGTAGCTTGAAGCCGTGAAAAAGTCCTTTGAAATCATCTTGGAAAGGGCGATTGACAAAGCTCGATCCAATTGGCACATCATGTTGTATCCGACACTTTGGGCATACCAAACATCAGTTAAGAATGCCACTGGTTGTACTCCTTTTCAACCAGTTTATGGGTTGGAATCTCTCTTTCCTATTGAATGTGAAATTCCTTCTCTTAAGCTAGTTGTTGAACTTCTTCTAGAGACTTCTAGTCTCAAGGAACGTCTCGTTCATTTGGAGCATCCTGATGAGCAACATCGAGATGTTGCCATAATAAACGAAGCCCATAAAAGGAGGGTAAAAACTGAATATGAAAAAGTTGTCCACTGTTAGAATTTTTCTGAAGGTGACCCTGTCCTAGTCTATAATCAAGACAAAGACGCTCTAGGGGCAGGCAAGTTTAAATCTATGTGGTACAGTCCCTTTATATTCAAGTTCATTTTGAAAAAGCATGCCTATGAATTAATTTACTTCGAAGGAAACAAGTTGGCGGAGCCCAGAAATGGGCTCTACCTTAAGAAGTACTTTTCTTAGGCCTCGGCCGAACACTTGTTTGTATATATTGTATGTTTGTACATATATATCTAGCGGTTTTAGTGATGATGATATTTTTTATCTTCTTTGGGCAGGTATTGATGGATGATTCAGTATATCTAGGATTCATCTACGGTGCGGGTAAGCATACCTGGAACCTTGATTCCACGGCTTGGGTAATTTATTATCCATCTGGCTAGTTGATGATTTCGAGAGGAGTATGTATCGGTCCTCCTTCGAATAATATTGCCAAATATAATGATGTTATTAATTTGCTATCCGAAGCAATATCTCTTGGTATTGGTTTGTTAGTGTTTTATTTAGACTCACAACTGGTGGTATATTAGCTGAATAACACTTATCGGGAATGAGATCCCTATTTGTATCGCCAAATTTTTAGAGTGATATTATTGCAATGATTATTTGTTTATATCACATATGTCCACATTCCACGATCAGAAAATTCATTAGCAGATTCTATTGCTAATCAAGCATTAGATTGGCATATTAATCATTCATCAAATTAAAAAAACATCAAAAATAATCAAAATGTCATCTGAAAATATCATAAAATCACCTATATATAGATAGAGTGTTTGTGTCGAAAATAATATACAAAAATTGGGACAAAATGCCCTACAAAATTTGGGCTTATGCCCATCATCATGTCTGATCATAAAATATATGATCATCTATCTAGTTGGCTCAGGATGAGCAACCAGAAAATAAACAACGGCATTGGCTACATGCCAGAATAGTCGCACCCAATCTCGTGGTACTCCTACCACGCGACGCTGCATCTCCTCGGGTAGATCCTCTATGGATATAATGGGTACTTGGTGAGTCAGCCTCACCAAGTTCCTTTGAACTGCATGGAGAACTCTCTCCGTCTCAGCTGCATCCCCTTTGGCATCTCTCCCGTGATGCCTATGTTTGGGATATCTGTCAGGTCTCACTGGTCCCACATTCGAAACATGATCAATATATTTTGTAAGTGTCTTATCTCATCAAAATTATTTTCAAGTTCATTAAAAAACCAAAAAATCCTTAAAAAATCTCAAAAATTAAAAAATTGTTACCTATGGCACCCCATGCTACATTCGATGGTAACACTAAATCTGGATCTCCTCGGCAATCCATCCCTCCATAGGGGTAGTCATCGACTGCAATGACCTGTTGATCCCACCATGTGAAAAACTCGTTGTCAAAAGTTGTCCTGGGCACATCGCCACCCCCAAGGCATTTCATTAGCTCATCCCATCTACCCATTTTTGGATCTCTAGGGCTATTGATAGTTGATAATACCTTGGGTTGAAGCCCAAGTACTTTCTCAAAGAAGAATGGGCATAAGATTGTGCCATATCCAAAATTATTTGTTTGACCCTTCTAAATGGAGGTCAGTTGGTTCTTCATATTCGTCAGTAGAGGTGACATTCCATTGCTAGACTCATAGATACTCGTGAGGCCTGATGTAAAGTAGCACAGCCATTTACCCTGATAATGGTAAAGAGTAAAATCTTCAAGGACAAGCTCTCTACGTGTTTTATTGGAATTTGACTTCTAATATTTTCAAGATGACGAGGACAGTATATGTGGACATAGACTTCTACAGTAAGACTACCCCTCATCCTGCCAGCTGAATGCACCACCTCTCCCCTTTGAGAAAGACTGGTAATAAAGTATATATCTTCAATATTGATCCTTAGGGGCATCTGATTGATCAATCATGAATGCATCATCCTCTGCACTCCAGTAATGAATCAAAAGCTCAAGTAATCCTGTGTTGGATTTCATATTTGGCATCTTAAAAATTTTTAGCAAGCCACAACCTCTTGAAGCATCCAAAGCATTTTGGTCCTCCATTACTTGATTATCTATAGCACTATGTTCTCTTTCTCGCCAGGTGATGGTCATCCTACCCAAAAAAATGTTTCAAGCCATTAGATTTATGGTATACAGTTTTTACTCGCTCACACATGGGTTTCCTTTTAACATAGTCGCATGTAGGGCCCTCGTATACGCAGGTTACTTGTATTCAACCTGTGTGTACGCAGAGTTGAAAATTTTGACATATTTTCCTACAGTCAAAACTGAAAAAAAACATTTAAAAAGTATCACAAATAATTTCAAGCAGGATATAAACGTTACTTGGAAGTTTTGGAGCGATATGAATAGTTCAATTGGTCGGAGGAAGCTTGTTTGGGTTTTCCTCCACAGCGCCTTGCTAAAAACACAAATGACAAAACTGTGAGTCCAAAAGTCCTTATATAAGTTGAAAAATGAAAATTATTTTTTGAAAAATTGATCTTTGTCTTATGGACTTTTTGACCTGGTGGCTTGGAGTGTCGAGAATGGGGTTTCTTTTCAGGAAATTTTGGATACTTCTTCAAGACATCATTTTGGTCCCATGACCGCAAACCTGTCATGGCAGGTATCGTTTTCTTACTAGCATATAGGTTAGAGAATACCACTTTCCATTGCATTTTTCATACTAGCCTCCATACTGTGATATGTTAGCCATAGGGTTGACCCCATTGTATCTTGATTTGCAAACAATTTTCACTCGCCGAATTTAAAAATCATGATGCGATGGTAGATCCAACCTTTACATGGGCATCTTAGTTAGATCCTCGCTAACATTGGCTACCCATGCTGCTATATTGAGTAGGCTCGAGAGTCCTCTTTAGTCCCACCATGACTTGTGCATTGAAGAATCATTCTCATTCTTCTGCACTACTTTCTGGCCTTATACCCTAGAGGCTCCTTTGTGTTGAGTTGTACTGCTGCATTGCATATTGACTACTTGCACCTTTTGGCCTTGAATCGGCTTCACTTGGACTCGTGTTTAAGCCACTTATCGACCATGTATTATGAAAAATCAACCTTCCAATCACTTAGCCTCTACAACTTGACACACCCTTATACCCATGGAAAGAACATCCCTTTGAGTGTCCTTGACCAGTTTCGCCACCTTGCATTGATCACAAGAATGTTCCCCTCCTAGGAACTAGAGCATCTGCTTCTTCGACACTCGTTCTTTCCACTATACTCTAGCATTATTTTATTCTTTTTCAAACTTCATATAAAAGAAAAAGACAAAAAAATTATATATTCCAAAAAGAATGGGAACGGGATATTATTTCCATATTTTGATGGCAACTAGAGTCAGTCGTGTCGCCCTTGAATAAAGCACTCAAAAGAAAGTCTTTCCTCCATTGGGGTGGGCTTTAGTTTGAAATAGGAGAGCCTTAACCTTGTTATCAAGTGAGTGCTCCTCTGATTGGTTACCTCTTCCAATCATATGGAGAGTTTGCTTATGCCTCCTGCATGACAAACTTATACAAATTTATCATATGTTGCCATGTAGTCACAGTTGAGTCGTGATTTTGTTCAAGGGAAGTAAACCTGAATTGGCCTCTCCGAGTGTCCCTTGACCTATTTTTTAGTCAACCATCCCTGGTTTTAATTGTCATGTTCGTCATCACATCAATTTTATTGGTCCTTTGCTCGTGCCGATTTGAGAAGGTCTTCTTATCGACTACGACAAATTTCTCTGAGGGCAGATCTAGAGCTACACCCTGGCCCTATTTTCATTATGGATAGGTCACCTTGTGCTTAGCATCAATCAATATCATGGGTCTTTGACTAGGTGGTCTCCCTTGCGCTCGACATCAACTTTCATTAACACACATTGGGATTCGTGTAGTGACTTGGTTTCCATTTGACCCTATTGGTGGATTCCTAACCTCTGTGTCAGTTTTCATTATTGGTTGGTTCAAAATGTTTCTATCATGCACTAGCCACATATTCTGTACGCTGGAAACATGCTTTGGTTGGGTTACGACATCTTTGTTTGTTTGATTCCTTCCACATTATTTCCTTACGAGTTACACTCACGCTAGATTGATGAAGGATGCCTTAATGCATTCATTCATGCTTTGGGGGCATGTACCTCGATTTGAGTCATTATGCTGGGGGCATGCGAACTTATAACAAGCATAGCTTTTCATTTCAAGCTTGTGTAAACATGAAACCTAATCCAACCAGAGTTCTCCATGGTTCAAGTTTGTGTAAAAATGAACCCATACCCGATTTACATCTCGTGATTGTCGTTTTTTGCCACCATCTCTCACTGATAATATGCTTTCACTTGGTTGTTTTTCCTTTTCTGAGGGACCACAACGATAAGTGGATTTATTATCCAGCCTCTTAACTATTACATGTTTTGAGCAGTTCCACTATTTCCGAAACCTGTTGCTACCCTTTATACCACTCATTCCTCTAGGATGAGTCTTCTTCCAGCAACATTTCACCTCAAAAATATTAAGCTTCTAACCTCTTCAATAACCAGCCCAATGCTTCTTTTTATAGTGCAGAGGAGGAGGTTAGAGGTCCACCTATGAAGGGGTAGAATCCTCCTTCAAAGGGATAAGCTCCTCACATCAAGGGATTAGCTCCTTAAGGTATGGGGTACATGAACCTTAAAAGAGAGAACTTGCCACCTCAAGATTCCTTCCAAAAGCTTCTAGAAATGACTGAAAGTGAGTTTTTCATAATGTACTCATGCCTTTTTAACTTTTACAGGGGTCTGCACCTTTAACAGAGAGATAGTGCGGTCGGGTGCGCAGGAGACTTGACCATTAGGTGCGGGACCGCAGGTAATACAAAGAGAAAGTGTGGAACCAGAGTTTTAAAGACTTTGAGGGCTTTTATCTTACTTTCAAGGCTTGATATGAGGAATTGATGCTTCAGACTTGCAGAGGGGGAAAGTATGAGTGGTAATGAACTCACACAAATAGCAGAATGTCAAGGTGACAATTTTCAATGCAACAGATTGCCCCCTAAAGTGTGAAGTCTGTAATAGATGAAGATAGAATTTGTCATTTATGAAGAGTGAAGTAATTTATCATTTCAAGGATCATCCTGTGGACACCCCAATCGGAACCTATAAAAACATTCAATGCAAAATATATATATGTAGACATAGCATCGCTGAGGTAGGCATTCCCATACTCAGATCAAAATTGACTAGAAAACTGACTAAATTGTTCTGATACAGGGATGATTTTGTAATAAATCAAGAGTATAGACATGTGTAGACACAGTATGGGCGCAGCCATCTGTTTATGAATAGTCCACTTTATAATGAATAACAAAATTCCTCGCAACGTGGATGATAGAAACTATATCCAGGGTCTTGATTTCCGCTTCTCGAACTAGTACGATTCTATCCATGTGAATGAATGTGTCGAAGTCGAACATGGTAGAAACCACTTGATTACCAGTGAATGATGTGAACTGTTAACAAGTGTGAGAGAAACCTCTAGTAATAACAATGGCTCTCAAAGTACCCAGTACAATCCATGAAATGTGAATAAATGAGCTAAAGTCGAACATGTCATAGAATCATTCAATCAAAGGTCAATGATGCAATGTATTGTCGAAGGCGAGAAAACTGCCATTAGGGCATGTAGTTTTCAAGGTACTGATGATTTCTAGATCAACTTCCTAGATAATGAGCTCAAGTCGATAGAAAGTGATCCATTGTAAGCAAGCCCACAACACGAAATCATAGATCAAGTTTTGAAGAAATATATTGGCAAGGAATGACTCAGGGATGGTCAAAATGGATGGCAGATATCTTGAAATGAATGGTTTGTTTGAACTATTCTCTTGAACACATAACGACACTGCAGATGGCTTGGTGACAATGACCCAAAGCTAATACCCAGAAACAGGCTGAAGACTTTCAATATGGTTTGATTAACTATTAGGCAAAGGATTTTCCCAACCTAGGTGAACAAAAAGTGTCGTGTTCAAGAGTGGCTGACGGCTTTTTACAAAACAAAGTGTAACAAACAGGTTCATTTTTCTCTCTTTTCCCCCACCATTTCTGGCAAGTACCTCTTTATTTTGGACAAGCTTGAGGAGGATAACATTTGCTTGTTTATAAGCTCATCCTTTGGATGAGTCCAACTTAGTTTAAAATTTGAACCCTAAGAAGGAGTGGTTTGTTCCTATTCAAAATTGAACAGGTCCTTTACTGTTAAATTTTAATGAGTCCAGTATAGGAAAAACTCGGTGTTTTTCAATTTTATGGAGTCAGAAGAAAAACTTAAGAAAACTCCATGGGCGTACTTTTTTGCAAAATAATCCCTTAGGTCCAAATAAGGATAAAATAATACAGGAGGGATGACATTTCCAATACTTTAACGAGCTGGAAAAGACAATTTCTCGACAATCTTTTCATATTTAACGAGTCTGAAAAGGGTTTAAAGAGGACTCCATTGACCGTAATTAGTCAACGTGTACCTTTTTCGTAAATAGTCCATTTCAGTCCGTAAAAGGGGTAAACTTATACTAAAGGGATGATTATTCATTTATTTTAACGAGTTCTAACAATCAAGTGCTCAGCAATATTTTCAATGTTTGAGAGTCCGAAAAGAGCTTAAAGAGGACTCCAATGTTTCTCCTTTTTGTAAATTTGTGTCCCTCAAGCGCGAAAAAGTATAAAATAATACTCGAGAGAACCGCTTGACCATTACGATCAAGGAGTACTTTTCATGATTAGTGGCCTTGATCCAAAAAAGTAGAAAAGTGATCGAAGACACGTCGTTTCATAACCAGTATCGAACCTGAAACGACAAAAGTCTGGCGATCTTTTCATGTTTATATGGTCAAAAAAGAGTTGAAAGTGGACTGCCTTTTTAATTCGTTTAACGAGTCAAAAAGGGAAAAACTCAGAAATCTTTTCATATTTTAAGAGTCAGAAAAGAGCTTAAAGAAGACTCGTCCTAGAGGAACGAGTGGTATAAAGGGTAGCAACTGGTTTCGGCAATAGAGGAATTGCTCAAAACATGTAATGGTTAAGAGGTTGGCTAATAAAATGACTTATTGCTGTGGTCCCTCAGGAAAGGAAAAACAACCAAGTGAAAGCATATGATCAGCCAAAGAGATGGTGGCGATGGAATGAAACAACCAAGGCTCATCTGGCAGAATTTAGCAGATAAAAATGTCAATCACGAGATGTAAATCGGGTATGGGTTCATTTTTATACAAGCTTGAACCATGGAGAACTCTGGTTGGATTCGGTTTCATGTTTACACAAGCTTGAAATGAAAAACTATGCTTGTTATAAGTTCGCATGCCCCCAACATAATGACTCAAATCGAGGTACATGCCCCCCAAGCTTCATTGCATTCAATGAGGTGGATGGAATTAAGGTTCACTTTCGAGGGAGTTGTTTCATTTTTTAATGAGGTTGACACAGTAAAAGAACTATCCTCACAACCCTTGTTTCACTTTTTAATGAGGTTGACACAAGATCAAGAACTTTCCTCATAACCCTTGATTCATTTTTTAACGAGCTTGACACAAGACAAGGAACTATGCTCCAGATACCCAGTTTCATTTTTTAACGAGGTTGACATAGGAACAAACTATCCTCGGGACCCCTGGTTTCATTTTTTAACGAGGTTGACAGAGGAACAAACTATCCTCGATGATCCTTGTTTCATCTTTTAATGAGGTTGACACAAGATCAAACTATCCTCGGGACTCCTTGTTTCATTTTTTAACGAGCTTGACACAAGACATGGAACTATGCTCTACACACTTGGTTTCATTTTTTAACGAGGTTGACACAGGAATAGACTATCCTCGAGACTCCTGGTTTCATTTTTTAACGAGGTTGACAAAGGAAAAAACTATCCGCAGGACTCCTGGTTTCATTTTTTAACGAGGTTGACATAGGAACAAACTATCCTCGGGGTTGGTCAGGAATCAGAAAACGACTGTACAGCCTGATATGAAATTTTGAAAGGGACTTAAAGGCATCATGCCATCAAATGAATCCACCTCAGAATCGGAAGGTACAATCCAAGGATCATCAAAAGTATTAGTATTCGATGAAATCATATGAATATTTGCAATAGAAGGCGATACGTTAGGAGGAGGGAAGGAGAAAGTTCCCAGTAAACTAGAATCTTTAATCAAACCTATGCCAACATCCTTTTAATGGATAGTCCTTTTACCAATGTGCTGAATACTATCTGGAGAGGCTGGGTTGGATGAGAAATAAGTCAGCTGGTCTATCATAACGATCTTTCCGTTATGAGGAAACTTGATAAGTCAAAATACTGATGAAAGAATAGCAGTCATAGCATAAGACCAACTATGACCCAGGAGAAGGTTGTAATCTAGAGGGGCATCAACCACTTCCACATCTAGATTTACTGTTTTGCCTTCAACCCCTATAGGTAAATCCTGCAAAATACCAAAAGGATGGAACCCTCGGCCATCAAAAGCCTTTAGAATTGTCGGAAACTAATTGAGTGTGGGAGAACCAAGCGACTTCCAACACTGGATCGACATAATACATGTAGAAGCCCCTTCATCAATCACAGTCTGAAAGAAAGGTCTGTTTTTGACTAAAACTGGAATTTGGAAAGCCATTTGATGAGGTAGGCTGGGTGTACTATTCTCTAAATCGAATATTATTATGTTCGAATCCTGAATATCGACAGCTCCTATAGAAGACAATAGTAATTTACGTTGTGTTGGCCATGATTGCAACACTTCCAAAGCCGACATTGCTGAAGGGGAAATAGCTAAGTCTTCAACAATGTTGTAATTCTGATAGCTCTCGCATGTGGATTGAAAGCTGATTTACGAAGTACACCTTTAGCAGGCAGTTTGATTACTAAGTTAGGGTTGGGTTTCTCAATCTGTAGTGGATCAAAACCAGGAGGAGGTGTAGTTGATGTGTTTGAACTAGAAGATTCTGCTTCTTTACCATCAATAGGATTTTTACTACCATAATCTTGTGATTGCGTTGCAATCCTGACATGAGACATCATCATAATGGGTTCTTCTGAGGCATTCGAGGAAGAAGCAACCATCTTACTATCTTGAGTAGGAAAAGGATCCTTCAAGATAGCAGGTGTTTGAGAACCTTTAACGAATTTTGAAACCTCTGCTCGATGTGGGCATTCTTTGGTAAAATGATCCTCGTCACAAATGAAACAAGGATAGCGAGGTTTCCATTTTTTGTCAGTAGATTCATTTTTATCCATTTTATCTTTTGAATTTTGTTTGTTTTTCTTCTTCCCCTTCTCTTTACTACTGGATTGTGATTTGGTCGTAGATGATTCTACGACATGGATGTCAGCAGAAACTTCAGCGGAAGAATCTCCTTTTGGGGAATTAGGTAAAGTTATTATAGGATAAGAATTCTTTGAAGATTTCTTCTTACTTTTAGTACTAACTGAACCAATCATACCATCACTGGCATGAGACCCTGAAGGAGCTGCAGTGATTTGACTATGTTTTGGAAAATTAGGGATTTTTTCATGTAAAGTACCTAATTGCGTATAGACGAGGTCAAGGTACTAAGCCTGAGCAATGACTTGCTCTTCAGTGACAACTCCTCCCTTAGCTACATCTTCAGTGATTTTGGGTAACAATGATTTAATGAACCATTCTGCTAAAATTTGATCCGGAATGAAAACTTTCACTAAACGCCTTCTACGTCGCCATTCATGAATATGATCAGAAATATATGTGGATGTGGATTGTTTTAGTGAAGTTAACAGTTTCGTGCCATTGTCGTATCTGACAAGCAACTGAAAATGAGTTAAGAAAGCAATGGCTAACTGATTGAAATTACAAAAAGAGCCTCGTGGTAACTCAATGTACCATTTTGCGGCAAGACCAATAAGATTTCATTGAAAAAGATGCAAATGAATTGAATCATCAATGATTGAATTAGATGCACACCAAAGGTGATAAGTCATCACGTGATTTGACGGATCCTCTCCTGACTTACCCTCAAATTTCGGGATATCACTAGGCATTGGCAGCCAATACGGAAGATAGTAAATTGGATCGTTTGTAAGACACGACAAATCAGGTAAATCCAAAGTTGCAATAAATGGTAGCTGATGGTTAGGGTCGCGAAAACCTTGAGTAATGAGACCAGTTCCAGGAGGAGGATATCCAGGATAACCCCAAATCGGATTTGCATTAGGAATGTTATAACCTCCTGGAAAACCAAGATTATCCGGACCAAACTGGGGTTGTGAAGGTTGTTGATAAGTATAGCCAGGATACAGTTGATATTGATAAACTGGATTTTGTATAGAAGGACCGAATTGATACTGTCCCTGGTACGATTGATATGTGAATTGCGGTTGACTTGTGGCAATTGTAGCAATTGTACTAGCTTGTCTTGCAGGCATCTGGACTGAAGTCTGAACTGTAGGTCCTGACTGGGGCACAGAGACTTGAGGAGTTTGCACTAATGCAGGGGTAGTAGAAATCGGAGCTGCAGATACTCCAAAAACAGGTGTTGTAGGTTGAACAGAAGTTGTAGTAGTTACAGCAATTTGAGGCGGAGTACGAGGTGAGCTAGGCCCAGGATGCTATATTGTACCAGATGCAGGGATTTGAATGGTAGGCTGGACAGGTTGCTGGGTTGGACCAAAAACCAAAGGCTGTCCAGGTTGATTAAGTAACTGCACATTAGGTTGCAAAGTCTGTTGAGTTTGAGACGGATCCCACATCATGTTCATTCCGAAATATGGACCCATAAAAGGTTGTGCATATGGAGGACCATAACTTGGTCGAACATAGGGATGATAATTAAGTGGTACATTTCTAGCTCCTTGTAAAAATGATTGACCAAAAGGCGGTTGGAAACCTTGAGTTGGGTACTGACCTTGAGGCTAATAACCCTGAGGCATGTACTGAAACTAGGGTTGACCTTGAGGTATGTACTGAAACTATGGTTGACCTAGGGGTATGTACTGAGTCTGAGGTTGACCTTGGGGTATGTACTGTCCTGAAGGCTGAAAAACTTGAGGAAGCCCTTCAGGTGGTAACTAACTACCTTGGGGTTGCCCCCAAGGGGTAACTGACTACCTTGGGGTTACCCCCCAGGCGGTAACTAACTACCTTGAGGTTGCCCCCCAGGCGGTAATTGACTACCTTAAGGTTGAGGATTTCGAATACTACCAGACATCATAAGGATTTGCTCTGCATTCAACGTTTGAGTTCCATTACTACCAAATGATAACTCTTGTTCAATCGGTCAAGGAGTTGCTCCTAAAAAAGTACCAGAGAGTGACTGGTACCTTGAAGGAACAGAAGGACCGCAAGATAGAAATGTTTCTGGTGATGGGGAAAACATAGATGACTGTCTTGACATGATCGATGAAGGATAATAACCTCTTGGTGCAGGATGAAAAGTAATTCGAGGTGGTGACAAACTAAGACCCGGGTTTTCTAAAAAAATTGTCAATGATAAATACCGAGCGTCACTCCTAAAAGGATTGTAGAATATTGATTCACGCTCCCTAAGATTCAAAATCTGTTGGTTTCAGGAAGGGTTACTTCTTCGTTTGGACTAACAAGTTATTCAATAGAAATGAGGTCAGAAGGAAGATTTTGAGTAATAATATTTCTTACCCTAGGTGAACCAAGACCACTAGAAGTTGGAGAAGCAAATCCTGAAGTTGGAGTAACAGCAAGTTCAGTGTCAGGCTCAGAAATTTCAGGTTCTTCAGCTAATTCACTGGAAGGAGAAATACTACCAGTAACTTCGGAAAATGAAATTGGCTCTTGAATATACTCTGTTGTTTGTATTTGATAATCAGGATGAAAAATTAAAGATGACTCTCCAGCTTCTGGTGATCCAACTCTACTGTCACTAGGTGATACAAGAGCTCGTAGCCCTTCAAGCTGGCTTGGTGTATACCTGGGAGGTTTCCCCTGAAGTCTACAAGATTGTCTTGGTAATTAGGCCATGATTAAATATTAATTAATCACATGCAAACAAAGAAAATCTCAATAAAAACACCTAAAGTCTCTAAAGAAACAAACAACTGAATCACATGCCTAAAAATCTAAGAGTTCAAACCACACACAAATAGTAACTTCCAGTACTAAAAACACTAGTTGGTGATGAAATCCAACTTAGTAGAAGTTTAATACAGAAAGGGCGGTTGGAACAGTTACCCCGACAACTTGCTTAATGAAACAGACTGGCACAAGTTTCTTCACAAAACCATCTCAAGTGAAGAGAACCCCCTAGAGAGTCCAAGTGAGTCTAGTCGACATCTTCTCTAGGTACAGTGAGATCCTTCCTTCACCGTCACCTTAGGAAATAATCTTAAGTTTTATGGGCACTAAGGTTACCAACAACAACAAATACAATTGGGGGAACAGTCTATGATCCGATCTACGTGCAAGGGCAAAGTAACAAAGCTCAATCCCCTTGAAGGCTCCTCGACATGGTCAATTTGAGGTTTACCAACAAGTGACCCTAGCCTCCTCGATAATGGTTAATCCGAGGTTTACCGTTTATAATACGCGCAAATCTTCTATCTTTCCCAATGAAACAAAATCGATTGTCTCAAAGGTTCGGACATGATCTCGTGATTGACTCCTTTAAGAGAAGCTTCCCAGAATGTATCAATTACAATTGGATTTATTTCGTACCACAAGATGTATCTACTTGTTTATTTTAACTATCTTGGAGAGTTAATTATTCCCTACTCCAAGATACTAGCCTAAGCTATATTGGTGATAAGAGCCCTAGAAATAGAAAAGATTACTGGATCAATTTTAAATTAAGCGTTGCTTTTATGGGTTGTTCCTTAAGTCAATAGGTATGGAAATGAAACTTTGATGGTGTGAATACTCGGCTCCAAAAGCACTAAAAAAAATGCACCTAAAATGATAAGAAATTCGTTTTTCTTTCAATGAAATTCTAGCTAAAAGAAAGAGTTCGAGAATGCAATTCTTTAAGAAACAATTCTTTCTTTCAACATGGAAATGGAAAGAAAATCTTTTTGTCTTTTTTAATAAGAACTCAAAATGAGACTAATAATTAATGCTCACAATAAATCCCTTTCCCTTTTCAAAACTCGAAACTACAAAAAACAATTTGCTTCAAAAGAGATCTACAAGTTCTAGAAAAACACTCAAAACTACAAAAACTAATTTTGAGATCTAAAAATTTTAAAAATCTAATTGAATAAAAGCTTCAATTCTTTTTGAGGACATTTTGCTTAGTTGTTCAGTAAACTAAGGATTCATTTGCACAAAATAACAAACCAATCAAAAAACATCCAGATATGTTTTCTTTTGTAAAAATGAAATTCAAAACTTATAACAAAGTTTGTTCAAAGATTTGCAACGAGAAAACTAAATCTATTTCTCACAAAGGATAGATTTCACAACCAAGTCAGACTCATCAAGAAGATGAAAAGACACCAGGGTGATCTAAGGTTTCTCAAGCTTCTGATCTTTGAGTCACTACAAAGACAAAGTGAAAACCACTCCAAGCATGCAAAACTTCTAGAAAATCATCCAAAACAAAAATACTATCGGAACTCACTCACAAGAGATTTTTGACAGGAAAAATACAGATCTGGGTAGACACTAAAAATCCTAAATGAAACCTAAACTTAACTGGAAGAAGATATTTTAGGTTTTTCAAAAAACATTTACAGGGTCCACAGGCTCCAGAAGAAACAAGTGCGGTTCCACTCTGTTTACTAAAGGAAAAGTGCGGAGATGCCCGCACTGTCTATAAAAAGAAAGTGCGGTCCCCTGAAAACTTCGAAAAAAACAAAAAATAATCCAGATTCTAAAAACTACCCAAGCTAGTATACATCAATCAAAAACTAGAAATGAAAACAATTTTCTCAAGTCAAAACAAAGGAAAACCAAAAACCAAATTCATTCCCCAGTGGAGTCACCAATTTGTTGGCCGGATAAATCGATCATGCAGACAAGGCCGATCTCCCTAGTATTAGAATATAGTCTAGCAACAAACAGACAAACAAACCTATCTTTCTCTAGACCTATGTGATTTATAAGTAAATAGTACAAAGGTGTTAAGATCCTACCTTAGATCCAATGCTTGTTCATAGTAGTCATCCTTCAATCGTTTGAAAGAGTTAACCTCCAATCGTTCGAAAGAGTTAACTTTAAAGATCTGAAATCACAAACAAGCAAAAACTAAATAGCACCTGCATAGCAAATATCATAAATCATGTCTATTATGGTGATCAAGGAATCCATAAAATAAACCATGAATCAACAGCTTATTGAGAAAAGCAAATTTATTTGTATTAACTTTGAAGTAGAAGAACCTTACAACCTTTTAAGCCTTGATGTTGAACAAGCTCTTCTTGGGGTCCGAAATAGGAATTTCCTTTACTTTGACAAGCCTTGCACTCCTCCAAATGAGATCTTAGAGGTATGTAATCTCTCCTCATAAAAACTCAACTAAAGAAGACTAAGTTATAGCAGCATTTCACCTCAAAAATATTCAGCTTCTAACCTCCTCAATAACCAGCCCAATGCTTCTTTTTATAGTGCAGAGGAGGAGGTTACAGGTCCACCTATGAAGGGATAGAATCCTCCTTCAAAGGGATAAGCTCCTCACATCAAGAGATTAGCTCCTTAAGGTATGGGGTACATGAACCTTAAAAGAGCGAACTTGCCACCTCAACATTCCTTCTAGAAGCTTCTAGAAATGACTAAAAGTGAGCTTTTTAGAATGTACTTGCACCTTTTTAACTTTTACAGGGGTCCACACCTTTAACACAGAGACAGTGTGGTTAGGTGCAAAGGAGACTTGACCATTAGGTGCGGGACCGCAGGTAATACAAAGAGAAAGTGCGAAACCAGAGTTTTAAAGACTTCGAGGGCTTTTCTCTTACTTTCAAGGCTTGATATGAGGAACTGATGCATCAAACTTGCAGAGGGGGAAAGTATGAGTGGTAATGAACTCACACAGATAGTAGAATGTCAAGGTGACAATTTTCAGTGCAACATTTTCCCATCGACTTCAGCTCATTGCTCTGGGAAAGGGATCTAGAGTCCATTTGGCAATACCTTAGGTTTTGCAGTCATCAATGGTAGATTCCTTTGCTATCGATAGTGGGAAAAAATCATTGTCTCCTGATTGATAGATTCTTTCAAGTGTTCGACTACAGCTCATTTATTCGCACTTGTTAGATTGTACTAGGTACCTTGACTCTCATCATCATTATTAGTGAGTAGTCTCATGTTTGTTAACGGTATACATCAATGACTGGTAATCAAACGATTTCTCACATGGTCGACTTCAGATCATTCATTCCCATTGTGTAGAAATGTACCACAGTGGTTTGTGAAGACCTCGGGTTTGCATCAACATGTCCTGGTTCACTTGTCAGTTGCTCCTATTTTTGCTAGTTGACACCATCCACATTATATGTTGCAGTTTCTTACAACTACATCTTATATGCTGGCACCCGAGTTGCAGTGTATTACCATTTATTCCATCATGTTCACTTTCTATTATTTGGATTAGTTTCTTAGCTTCAGTTATCAGCTTCACACTTCAGCGTCATTGATCAGCGCTTTATATGTGATATTTAGAGATGTACTTTCTTGATTATGATCAGATGATCCATTATTTATTTTCAATTCATTTATACTTGTATGCATATTGGATCCACTTTTGTACTTGACATGCAGACATGCTTTACTATTTCTGAGCATGGGTATGCCTGCCTCAGACAACAGTTTCTTTCTGATCTCTTTCAATGGCTTAGCAGGCTGAATTTTGGTGAACTCCTCCTTGGTCTCGGCATTCTTGCCAACTTATAAAAAAGTTGTGGTGGTCAAGTCCACATGATCGACCTTCCCTAAAAAAGTCTCCTAAAAATACATGGAGAAAATTAAAGTAAAATTAACATAATGGGAGAGAAAAATTATGTTTGTCACGTAGTTGGAGATAAATACTAAGTGGCATGGAATAAAGCACTGTGGTAGAGAAAAATAGGCTTTAGAGAAAAACAAAAGTAGGTTGGCAGACCTTAAAAGCAGGACACTGCTAAAACCTATGGGGAATAAAAATCTATAAAGATAAAAAAAACTCAAGAATCAAGGGGGGATTCTTGATGGTAAGAATATCTAAGCTTGGGGGGAACTGGTGGAGTCAGTCCATGGTTGGGTGGTACGTGCTTAGTTTATGAGTATTCTCCAAATAATGAATCTGGTTAGGCAATTTCTCTTCCTTGACTAATGTGATTTTTTTACTAACTTGTGGATAGGTATCGATAGAATGAAAAAGATTTTATATCCCCATAATCTACTAGAATTATTTTATCAACCAAATTAGCAAGAATATTTTCAACTTGTAGTCAGAGAGTATGAAAATATTCTCATTCCCTCTTTGGTATTGTGTTTGGCTAATAATTTTACATGCATCCACGAAGAAGATAATGGTAGAAACAAAGCTATTCCCAGTAAGATAATTCTGAATGAGTTCTTAATTTAAACATAAGGATAGGGTACATGAAGAGGTTTGAATCGGTGGTAGTTAAGGGATTTTATGTTATTTAATAAAATTGTTCATATACTTAGTAACCTATAGACACATTAATGGCAAAGGTAGGGATGTTTTCAAATACTCTAGGAGGTGGGTTATATCCTGGAGACGCATTAAATTACCTTTCATGATAAAAAGAACAACTTTCCTAAGCATCAATTTGTGATGATATGAATATACCCACTTTGGTAGAGAATCCCTTGAATTAAATTATAAATTTTGTATATTACTCTTCTTAATGTGTTAAATAATGTAATAGTGATGACTAAAGTGGCCTCCAGTAGATAGCATGGAATGTAGAAAAATAATAATATATAAGGAGAAGCTTTGTATGCTTGGTCCATACAAGCGAGAGTTAAGGTGCCAAAGCATAACTCTATATTTAATAAGATGAATACATGCATTCCATTAATCATACAAAAATCATGAAAGTCTCAATCGAGTTGGTATACACTACTTCTCCTTTGACAAAATGGTAGACTACGCCTAATTATAATCCGTAGTTCTAGAAATATATTCACCATAAATAACTTTTTGAAGAGATGGAAAATCTCATCAATATATATGAATTTTTTAAAATGAACAAATTCTAGCGTGCCATATAATAATATTTTTCCTTAAAACATCATACCTTAAACTACAAGTTGCACCTAAGTTCCAATCTTCAAAACACTAGATAATTATAGAAAAAAAAAGAATAATAACACTAGGAGAAAACATAGATAAGGTTCATATATATCTATATATATATATATATATATATATATATATATATATATATATATATATATATATATATATGTATATATATATATATATATGAAGTTTCCCATAACCAAGAGAGTCACAATTGAACTAATATGTGGACTCTCCCTCAGTAATTACAATAGGAAATCCATACAATAGAGTCAATTAGTTTAGAATTCAGATAGTAGGGCTATCACACATATCCTCAAGTAGGAGAGAGGTAGCATAACTCAAACCTAGCCTAGAGAGGCAACATGAGTCATCAACTATATAGTCACAGAGTCAGTTTGATAACAAGTATGGGCCGAGGGTAGGAAGGTACCTATTGGGAACCCAAGAAGAGGGAAGTTAGATAAATCCTGTAGCAATGAGAGCTCAAGGACTGCCCTCAAGAAAAAATAGTCTGTGTGAAGATTATTTATTTTTGTTTCATAAAAGGAAGAAAAAGGGGGTTACTTAAAGGATTTGCGGTATGGATTTCCACCTAACATGATAACCAAAGAAGACGACTTACTATGGAGTAGCTATGTGAAAATGAAATATAAAAGGAGAATGTTTAAATAGAGAAAAGAACTCCCCTGTCTTGAGCAAGGAGTGACCCCGAGCTTTGTGGCCACATGCAAACATTCCAATGCGGTTCAAAGATGAAAATACATGTCCTTTTCAGTAGGCAATGAATAAGATTTAGAAAGTAGACAATGACATTCAATATTACACTGATTAAGCAAATTAATCATGGATAGCGAGAGTAGTACCTAGGAAAAGAGGGTAGGGAAAAAGCGATAGGGGTTACCGAAATTGCACTAGATCAGATCATAAAATAATTATACGATGCATACCCCAAATAGATGCGGGCCAAGATTTCAACCATCATGTAGTATATAGATAAGAGTATGCCCTCACTGAAACTATAAATTAGTGGTGAGATAGGATTTAACCCTGCAAAGAAATGACAATCAACCTAAGTAGCGCGTAACCCATTTTGGCTAAACTAATTTTTAGTCCTGTGCAGAAAGATCGCAATTAACCACACTATAGGAGTATGCATTTAGCTATAATTGACCATCAAATCAAATATGTTTACAAAATAAAGAGGAAAAAAAAATGAAGAGTTAATCCCATCTGATAAGTCTATCAATTTACAAGAGAATTAAGTACAAAGACTCCTTGTATTCTTGGAGTTAGCCGAAGCAGCTTCTTTTAACAAAAAAATTAAGGCATGAAACCATTGCAAAGATAAGTCTTGTTCAAATTCAGTAGAGGGGGGTATTATACCTACCAATTAAATCCATCACTGTACTCCCTCCTATATGCCAAAAAAGACATAATGCTGTCAGTAAGGAAAAGTTACAGGCATACCTCAAAAATCACAGAGTATAGTTACTTCTAGGGCCAAAAACTTAACCTTGAAAACCCTTGAAGTGGAATAACATGAGCATACTAAATCTTAGGGATCATTTGAATAAAAAAAACTAATGGAAATTACAATTGGAAGTTAATCAAATACCAAAAACTCTAGCTAAACTCAATTGTACCAACGTGAAACAAAATGCCACCCTATTGTAGAATGCAGTTTATCATCAACCCTTCCGAAATTAACATTTACACTACATCAAAACCCAAATCAGAGTGTGACAGGGTGAAGAGTTATACATGGAAACCATGAAGGAGAGGAAGCTAGTCCTTAGACCTAGAATAAATCCTGGGAAGACTAGATCTATTACCCATACAATAAAATGGATAAGACGCAACCAGATATATATATGAGAAAATAAGCATATAAAATTTCCAGGTAAGTACATAAAATAAGAACCTCGTCAGGCATAAAATAAAAATAAAAAGAAAAAAGAAAATTCACACCATTTTTCCAGCTCGAAACAAAGGAGCACTGGGGACGCCATGCATTTGGGAAGCAAGAGTTAGCTTCCATCTTTTGGGGTTTCCAAAATAGTGAATTTTTGAAGAGAGAATTTCATGGTTACCCCAAAAACCTAGATTCTAGTCACTTGTGGAAACCCTCGCAGCGATATTAAGTAAATTCAACAATTTTACCAAGAATAAATGAAGAGAAAAACAAAACTAGACAATGTGTAACATGTAAGGGAATAATGCAAGACAATAAGGTTAGGGTTGTGACATGGTCTCTCCACTCTTGGATCGTGAAAGAGCATCTCTACCATACAAGTAACCACAAGCGCAGGGTGTCTTGTGAAGGCCATGTGAAAAAGGAATATGTGGCAGCCTCCAAGTGTAATGTATTGGTGCCAATTCCCAGATAACAGTGCGGCCTTAAATTTCAGATGTATGCCTCACAAAATCGACAGTGGGATGTTTAATTCTTGTCACGGTTATCATATTTTATTACAACCAACAAATAACACCACCTATGGCACGATATTGTGGGAAAATAGGGAGGAAAGTTTGGTTTAAGATGGGGTAGGAACATCTTATATGAACTAATTACATATTCATTAATACATATATATCTCGAGCCCATGTAATGTTTAATAAGGTGAGGATGAAATCTTCCCTAAGGAAAAGAAAAAGAAAAACTCCAGTACACCAAATTCCATATAGTTGGTATTACGCTAATAAGAAGAGGTAGGTTAGTTGGTAGGAATCCAAGTACCTAGATTAATAACGATAATAATATTAAATTATTGATTTCAAACTATTGAGGACTACGAAATTTATGGGTAAACACATATGTTGTGGAATGTTATAAGATATTGTAAGAAAATAACACAACTGTTGTATGAGTGACTGAATATGTAATTAAAAAGAAAATAAATTAAGAACCAGGTATATGGAAATGAGGTACATTACATATGGTATCAGATCCCTAGGTTCAACCCTCAGACCTAATGGTCTCTATTGTGAAACTAAGTTTGATTGCATGTCATTGGTATTATGCTATAGTAGCCTCATCTACAGGGTTTCGTAAGAGAACATTATAGTGCATAGGAATGTGAGTAAATTGTTGGATCTTCATGTATTTATAACATTAGCCTAGGGGATATAGATTTTGGCTAAAGTTTGTTGGGATTTGGGCAATTCCATTGTCCTTTTAAATATTATCACTTGTTATGGAATAGACTTCTCAGCCATTCTGTGTATTGAGTAATTCTTTCGAAGCTAGGGAAATAATTTTAGACAAACATATAGGTGTCAAGGAAAATCTCCTCTTGCCTAGGAAAGCTACAATAAAGAGAACATGAATGACCATAGTTACTATTCAACTATCCATGATTCTACTAGTTTATAAAAAACATGGAAACAACAAAGTTAAAGGAGTGTAGATGGTGTAGTTATTCTGCATCCATTCTGGTTATGTCTAAGAACTTAATCTAGGTGATCTCATTCCATTCCAATAGACTCATCATATGTCTATTTGCTAGAATGTTGTGTGTGAGGATATACACATACCAGTAAAGATAATTTTCCTTTGTTGCACAATGTGCATGAAAGGTTCTGCTCCTTTTTTCTTAAGTTCATACTTCAACTTTGTAGCACAATTTGGATTTCAGAGTACCATTTTCATAGATCTAAATATGGGAGTACTTGAGTTGAGGTTCAAACTATTTATCCACTAGAGCAGTAAGTTAGTCACAATATTTTATTGTGTCAACTGAACTTTAGAATTGAAAGTTCTTATGAAAGTTTCCCTAAAATCAACTACCTTTGGGAAAAGGTCCAAAAAAAAAATATTAGGTACCAATTATTAAGCTAGTAACACTTATGCTTCCACTAGACTCTTCACAAAGTGATCCTTGCTTGCTTAGGGATGGGACATTTAGTACTCTATAAATTTAAAACAAGGAATGAGTGGCACTTTTATCTATGTAGAAACTTCAGGTTTGACTGTGATCTATTATAAGCTTAGTAATCTAGGTAAATGGAAGGTTGTCTCTGATAATCATTCCTTATTTCCACTATGAAATAAGTGGAATTATTCAACCATACCACAACAGTTCCACTAAACATATTTAGTTTGTACCAGTGGATTATGATAATTTTGAAATTACTGGCTACATAAACAGACTACACAGCCTGTGTGTGAATAGGAGTTGGAAAAATAATACTCGCAATCAACAGAATTTCACATCATTGATGTTACTCAAATTTTATTCCCTATCTACGAGATAATATGTTCTATTCTTATGATTCAGGAAAAGTGATGAAGATGAAACCATCATAATAACCCGCTTCTCTAAATAACAAATGGAATTGAAAATTTAATCTGATAGGACAAGGTATACACAAACCTGTAAGACGAATTTTACATGGATGGGTAAAACAATAAAAGTTCCTACTCTATCTAAACATAGTTATTCAAGGTTTGAAGTTATTATATGACAAATTTTCGTACCATGAAGTTGAACAATACAACCTAGAGAATGTAATATAAAGAATCTTCTTTGATTAAGTTAAAGTTCATCTATAGTGTTTTTCATTGGCGAGTGTTGAAAGCAGTGATCAACTTAGCTCCTTCAAGTTGGTGCATATACATACACATGGGGGAGTGTATATAGTGTATAACCGATTTGATCCTTCCTTAATAGTCTTCGAAACAATGTTTTGAAAAGAAAAGATGCCCATTTTTAGTTGGGAAACCAAAATAAGTCGGTTATCAGAGGAATCCTTGCACCTTAAACATGTTCTCGACAATGAGGTAGTCATAATGTTATTAATGGCACCATGAACCATAACCAACAACTAGAAATTTGTACTTGAAGTCCCATAGTGAAATTAGATTCTGATAAGGCAAGGTATTGTGGCCCACCAATAAATAAATAAATTCTATTTGAATAATAAAAGGACTATTGACCTTAGAACATTTAAAAAAATGGGGAGGGATAGTAAATATACGATAGTTTAGTTTAACATCCTTATGAGGAAGAAATTCTCAAAATCTAAACATTGAAGGTGCCAATTTAATAGTTGACTTCAACAAAATACTACAAAATTATAGGAGAGTCATTTTCATTACTTAATGAGGCAAATTTAAAATCCTCATCTCAACAATCCTACTTTTGGAATTCCTTATCAGAGATTAAGTTAGGATACTCTAGGGATAATCTATTGAAAACTGGTTCTGGAAGGGATAATCTTGGAAGGATATCTCATATGAGCAGTCTAGAAGAGTGTGAGGGGAAAATATTTTGAACAAACACATATGTGAGGGATATAATAAGTAGGTGGTACATACAAGGGACAAGATAGAATATGATTCATCGAAAATTGTGCTTATTGGATAAAGAAATCACAAAAATAAGAAAGTATATAGACCAATTATAGAATATCAAGTTGAGAATAGTATTAATATTGGTGTTTTAAGTACTTAAGAAACTAGAAAAACCCAAAGACACTGTAAGAGAGTGAAGAAATGATGAAGAAACCATCAACCTTACACATAAATGAATAAGGGAAAAATGGACCAAAGCTAAAATCCAAACTGGGAACATGATGTCCCTCAAGTGAAATTCAATAGAACCAAAAATTAATAAAATATACAAAAAAAGGGGGCTTGATTGTGCATCAATCTTAGATATAAAGTGGCCTCAAGAAAAAGTTGTGGGATCAGAGATTATTATTGTGGTTTTGTCATAAACTTCACAAATTAGATGTTTATTGAACCATAAATGACTATGAAGTGATGAATGGTAATGATGTCACCAGATAAATTAGGAATCCTAATAAGAACCTGTGGAGAAGCCTAAGGGAGTGGTGGAATGTTAAGATGAAAATTTATAAATGACGAGTGTGAAACTAGACAACTCAAGGGAGTGAATTAAAAGAAAATAGTGGATTAGGTGTAAAAAAGGAAAAGGAGTGTTAAATATTTGTGAAATTTCACTTGTCGCATAAACCATGAAACTTCAGTGTATCAAAATACTCTTTATTTATCTATGTTGGTATTTTTAATTCGTTATTTATGTCCTAATACTCTTATCATTTTATGAAAGGGTATGGAAATAAGTGGCAGAACCATAAGAATGCATGATAGATGTGTATTTGATACAATGGTATCAAAATAAAAAAATAAAATAAAATAATGCAACTATTCCATTAATGATTAGTTCCTTTTTGAAAAAAATATGAAAGGAAAAGTGGCAATTCCATATTTTGAATTTTGCATTCCATAATGCCCATGTCACTTGATATAGCTATGAAAAAATGTGCAAAAAATATATATGGTAGTGTTGTGATGCTATATCGATGTTACTAACCTTGTTTGGATGCATGTGAATAGTTTTCATGGGTGCAAGTGAAATGCAAAAAGCAGATGTTTAGCATGTATGAAAATGTGGTAAGGAAGGAACATGAAATGAAGATAAGATTATGTGTGTCTTAGAGTGGAGGCATCGCTCAAGATAACATGAAGTGGAAACACTTGGTACTGAAGAGACAAGTATAGGAACAAAATACAAGAGACATTTTATTTCCGTCTTAAGACAATATGGAATTGAGGGAACATCAAGGAATATGTTTTATAAAAGGGGCAGAAGATGTAACGCTCCTATGATTTTGCTTTTTAGATAGTTACTAATTTTAAACATTAAACTATTATTGGATTTAATGGCAAGCGAATACATGATAAGACTTAGGTCATGATGTAATTGTATTATTGTTATTGAATTAATAAATAAATTGTTGGGAATATTCAAGAAGAGCACTAGAGTGTATGAGACTTCTATCGATCTTAAAAAAAAGTTGTGTCGGTCAAGTCCACATGATGGACCTTCCCTAAAAATTTCTCCTAAAAATCCCTTGGAGAAAAAAAATATAAAATTAACATAATGGGAGAGAAAAATTATCTTGATAACGTAGTTGGAGATAAATACTAAGTGGTGTGGAATAAAGCACTGTGGGAGAGAAAATCAGGATTTAGATAAAAAGAAAAGTATATATTTTTTCTGAAAAACTAAAACAAAAATGCCTAGGTAAAAAGGTTGGCAGACCTTAAAAGCGAGACACTACTAGAATATGTGGGGAAGAAAAATATATAAAGATAAACCACTCAGGAACCAATGAGGGATTCCAGATGGTAAGAAGATCTTAGCTCATGGGGAATTGATGGAGTCAGTTCATGGTTGGGTGGTACATGCTCAGTTTCTGAGTATTATCCAAACAATGAATATGGTTAGACGATTTCTATTCCTTGACTAATGTGATTTTTTAATAACATGTGGATAGGTATGGATAGAAGGTAAAAGATTTTAATCCCAATAATCCACTAGAGTTATTTTATCAACCAAATAAACATGCATATTTTCAACTTGTAGTCAGACTATATGCAAAGCTTTACATTCCCTCTTTGGTATTGTTCTTTGGCTAGTAATTATACATGCATGCACGAGGAAGAGAATGGTAGAAATAAAGTTAGTACCAGTAAGATAATTTTGAATGAGTTCTTAATTTAAACATAAGGATAGGGTGCGTGAAGAGATTTGAATCGGTGGTAGTTAAGGGATTTTATGTTATTTAATAAAATTGTATAGATACCTTAGTAACCTCTAGACACATTAATGGAATAGGTAGGGATGTTTTCAATTACTCCAAGAGGTGGGCTATATCGTGGAGACTGTATTAAATTACCTTCCATGATGAAAAAGAAAAAAAAAACTCCTACGCTTGAATTTGTGATGATTTGAATATACCCACTTTGGGAGAGAATCCCTTTCTGTGTATTACTCTTCTTACTGTGTTCAATAGTGTAATAGTGATGACTAAAGTGGCCTCCAGTGGATAATACGGAATGTGGAAAAGTAATAATATATAAGGAGAAGCTTCATATGTTTGTTATGTACAAGTGAGAGTTAAGGTTCCAAATCCTAACTGTATATTTAATAAAACGAATACATGCATTCCATTAATACAAAAACTAGGAAAGTCTCAATTGAGGTTGTATACAATACTTCTCCTTTGACAGAATGATAAACTACATTTAATTATAACATGTAGTTCGATAAATATATTCACCATAAATAACTTTTTGAAGAGATAAGAAATATCATAAATATATATGAGTTTTTTAAAATGAGCAAAGTTTAGTCTATCATATACTAATATTTTTCATTATAACATCGTACCCTAAATTACAAGTTCCACCTAGGTTCTAATCTTCAGAACCCTAAATATTATAGAAAAAAGAAAAGAGAAAAATAACACGAGGAGAATGCTTAGATAAACTTCATATATATACATATATATATATGTATGTATATGTATATATATATATATATATATATATATATATATATATATATATATATATATATATATATATATATATATATATATATATATATATATAGATATGGATTTTCTTATAACTCAGAGAATCAGTGTTAAACTAATATGTGGACTCTCACTCAGTAATTACAACAGGAAATCCATACAATAGAGTCAATTAGTTTAAAATCCAAATAGTAGGGTTTTCGCACATATCCTCAAGTGACACAGAGGTAACATAAATCAAACCCAACCTAGAGAGGTAACACGAGGCGTTAGTTTTAGAGTCGCGGATGTTGGAAATGATACTGAGAGGGGGGTGAATCAATATTATCAGATCAATAATTTTATTTCCCAAACAGATTTATATATGCTACTTCAGTGAAGTGAACTAGCATGTACATGCGACTGTGCTTAAAGAAACCAGTGTATGTGTAGAGAACTTGTGATTTAGACAGTTTATCATGTGTTGAGCTTAAACTAGTATATCCAAGATTTATTAGACAGTGCAATAAAAGCAGAATAAAGCATCACACATAAGCAACACACATGAACATCAAGATTTAAGGTGGAAACCCAATGTGGGTAAAAACCACTTGTTGCTGTTGTCTCTGTCTTGTTTTAGTAATAAAAAAATCTATTTAAAATTTTGTACTGGTGCAAACTCATACTAGTACGCAGGCTTCTACCTGTAGAAGGTTACAACTTTCTCTCATTTCCCATCTTCTACTGGAAGGGAGCTACAACACCCTAGCTCTTGTACTAGCCAATATATTTACTAGTACGTAGGTGCCAACCTACAGAAAACTTTACTCTTCCACCAAGGACCACATTTCATGAATTTTCAGACTGGATACTCCTTAATCACAAAACCACAATCTGAAAGCCATGTTTCATCCAATTTTCATACTGGACCCATCAAAGCCTTTTAAATTTAAACTGCATCAACCAATATTTAGTTAATATGAACATTAAGATCACTGACACCAGAACACTATGCTGAACCTAGAACCCTGCATCCTCATCCAGAACCAGCTGTAACCTCAAAAAAAATCATGCATTAGAGTGTATACGCTACTTGGTTGAACCAAACATGCATGTATACGCTACTTCCTTTAACCTAACCTGCGTATATCTCTAAAGATACTGAAGCATAAACTTCTGAACCACAGAATGTACCAATTAGTGACGTTATGAAGATCTACTATCATATTACAGAGTTCAAAATAGATAGCAGCAAGGATCACCCTTCCTTCTCAATCAATCATTCAATCAAACTCAATTTCCTTATACAACAGTTCTACGTTCAGATCTAAGAGGACTTCATTGACAGACAACAGTAAAACAACATAATTTAATCACATAGATTAGTTAAACTTGAGCATAAGCTTTTCTTTTTGTATACGCTACTTGAAAGAGTCGAACTTGTGTGTACACGTGCTTTGGTTGAGACGACCCTGCGTACAGATCTGCAAATTTTGACTCAGAACTTTGCTACAATTTCAGGCTTCAGACAAACCCAGATCATGATAGATAACAAGTAGAACTGGCGCAAAACATCAGATCTGCTCTCAACCAATATCAAATCATTCAAGAATAAGTCATTTAAAGTCTCATGATTCCTGATCCAATGTTGAACTCAAGGTGCACATGAAAATTTCAGATCCAGTCCCAAACATAACCCTCCAACATAATATATACTTTAGATATAAGTATTCCTTAGAATATCATTGTTTGCACACCTTTTCCTAATGATCTTCTCCTCCTTACATACTCTTAGGCCTTTCTCAATACCTTGGACCAAAACCACTTAGGGCCAATACCTTGGACCCAATACCTAGGGTTAATACCTTGGATCAAATGCCTCAGACCAATTACCTTAGACAAAGAATACCTTGGATCAAATACTTTGGACCAAAACTTGGTTTTCCAACATGTACGCGCTTTTTCTCCTGTGAAAGTGCGTGTATATGTTATATGCTACTTTTGTTCTGTTAAATCGCATGTATACACACCTTGGACAAAGTGAACCAGTGTATACCTCTCTTTCTTCATTCTTTGGAGTCTGATATGTAATCCTTTGCTGTTGACGTGCTGCACTATGAACTTTCATCTGAGTGAGTTGCCATCAAGGAAAATACATGTATCATAATGCCAACAATCTCCCCCTTTAGAATTGATGGCAATAACAACACCAAGACACTCTCCCCCTTTGACATCAAGGGCAAAGGGTAGAACAAGATATTCTCTCCCCTATGTTGTTCATGCCCCCCCTGAGTACATGCTAAATTCTCTGATTGAGCTCCCCTTTGTACATGTTGAGATGCACTAAAACTGTCCATGCTCCCCTTGAACACAAGTAGAGTCTGCAAAATATTCCCTAAAAGAATAACATGACTCTATAACTCAACTATGTGAGTATGTCCTTCATATCACCAATGACGCATACATACATCCATCTCCCAACCAAGTGGGGATATACCAAATTTGAGTCATCCACCCAACCAAGTGGGGATATACCAATTGTTTATACATGACAGAAATATAATTACATCATCCATCCCATGCAAAGTGGGGATACAAATTACATCATTTGTCCAATAGGACTAATTCAAATGTATGAGAAGACACATCACACCCTAGACTTTTACATCACTTTAAGCAACAAAAAATATAAATATCTGAAGCCATAGTCGGACTCAGCAACCATAATGCCAACAATGCAGAATGTGAGTGAAGGCTAATGCTCCCCCTAAACCTATGCTACTTGTGCATTGTTAACAAGTCAATGATCAATGCATCTTTGTCAATTATAGAAAAAGTAATGAACAGAGCATATCAATAGACTGTAATAATGAACATCAGACAGAGAACCCATATCAGAGCCTACCCCACTGTTTTTCTTGTTTGAAAAACATATACTCTCCTTGACCCACAGAAACCCCGCATGTGTACGCGACTATACTTCATGAAACACGTGTATAACAACCTTTCTCTAAAAAAATAGATTTAACAGCAAGATGATGTAGCAACTAATCCCAACTTTTGTCTGAGATATTCAAATGTTTCTCTGGGCAGTGGTTTAGTGAATATATCAACAACCCATTCTTTGGAGGGAACATACTCCAATTTGACCTTTTGTTCAATCACTTGTTCATGCAGAAAATGGTATTTGATGGGTATGTTCTTGGCCTTGGAGTGCATGACTGGATCCTTTGAAATATTGATGGCACTTGTATTATCACATAGAATGGAGATGGGTGGAGTATATTTGATCTGAATGTCTTGCAAGGTTTGCATCATCCAAAGTAGTTGTGTGCAGCAAGATGCAGCAGCCACATATTCTGCTTCAGCTATGGATAAAGCAATTGAACTTTGTTTCTTGCTAAACCAAGACACTAACCTGGAACCCATATAGAATGCACCACCACTAGTGCTTTTTCTGTCATCAACACTTCCTACCCAATTTGCATCTGTATATGCATGAAGAGTTATATCTGCATCTCTAGGATACCATAAACCAAAGTCCTAAGTCCCTTGAAGATATTTCAAAATTCTTTTGACTACCTGAAGGTGTGATTCCTTTAGATTTGCTTGAAATATTCCAACTATTCCTACTGCATGCATGATGTCAGGTCGGGTACCTGTTAGATAAAGCAGACTACCAATCATGGATCTATAAGCTAGTTGATGTACTGCTGCTGATCCATCATTTGAGCTGAGACCGAATCCTGTTACCATTGGGGTACATATAGGTTTAGAATCTTCCATTATGTACCTTTTCAATATCTATTTGAGATATTTGGTTTGTGAAAGAAAAATACCATCTTTATTTTGTTGAACTTGTAGACCGAGAAAATAGGTAAGTTCACCAAGCAAGGACATTTCAAATTCTTGTTGCATTACTGAAGCAAAATTCTGACTCATGGATTCTTCATTTCTACCAAAAATGATATCATTAACATAAACAATAATAATTAACAATTTATCAATTTCAATCTTTGTATATAGATTTTTATCTGCTGAACATTTTGGAAAACCTTGTTCGTGTAGATATTTGTCAAGGCAATAATACTAGGCCCTTGGAGCCAGTTTTAGACCATAGAGGGCCTTTTTGAGTCTGCATACAAGTTTTACATCATTTCCAAGAATGAATCCTTATGGTTGTTCAATATAAACTTCTTCTTCTAAATCTCCATTTAGGAAGGTTGATTTTACATCCATTTGGTATACTTTGAATTTTTGAAAGCCAAAAAGAGAAAGAAACATCCTTATGGCTTCAAGTTTGGCAATAGGTGCAAACGTTTCTTCAAAATTTATATCTTCTTGTTGAGCATACCCTTTACAAACAAGTCTGGCCTTGTTTCTAATGACTTCTCCATTTTCATTCAGCTTGTTTTTGAATATCCATTTAGTTCCTATAATATTTTTATCATGAGGTCTAGGAACTAATTCCCAAGTATCATTTTTTTTTTAATTTTCTCAAGTTCTTCATCCATGGCCTTGACCCAAAATTCATCTTTGCATGCTTCTTTTACATTTTGAGGTTCGGTGGAGGATAGTAATTCTAGATAGCTTGAGGTCCCTGTAATAGTTCTTCTTGTCTGTACACCTGCCTCTTTTTCCCCTAAAATTTGATTTTCTGGATCATTTTTCTAAACATACCTGGACGGAGTCTTTTCTTCTACCATTATCTCTTCTTCTGGTGCTTCATTGGTTTCTTCTTCAATATGATTTTGATTTGATGTGGGAAAATAATCCCCATCTTCTTCATTGTCATAATCTTCTGTTGATTTTATCTGTTTTGTATTTTTACATGCTTCATCAACTGCAACATCAATGCTTTCAACAATTTTTCCAAGTCTTTTATTATAACATTTATATCCTTTACTTCTGGAAGAATAACCAAGAACAATACCTTCATCTGCTTTGGGTTCAAACTTAAAGTTTTTCATCAGTCCTTTTGATATAACATTTGCTTCCAAAAACTTTAGAGTATTTTATAGTAGGAGTCTTACCATACCAAAGTTCATGTGGAGTTTAAGTGCTGTTTACCCGAACATTTGCTTGGTTGAGAATAGTTACGTCAGCGAATGCAGCTTCACCCCAGAAGGTTGTAGGAGTTCCAGATCATCTAGCATAGCTTGAGCAATTTTTTGAACTGTTCTGTTCATTCTTTCAACCACACCATTTTGGTGAGGAGTCCTTGTGGTGGAGAATTCCCTTTTTATTCCATGTTGTTCACAAAAGTCAAAGAATACATGCAAGGTAAATTCCCCTCCTCGATCAGATCTGAGGCATTAGATTTTTCAATCTGATTCATTTTCAACCAAAGCTTTGAAGGCTTGGAACTTTTCAAAAGCTTCATCGTTATGCTTTAGAAGATCTATCCAACATATTCTGGAAAAATCATCAATGAAAAAAATAAAGTATTCTTCTCCATGAGGTGAATTTTTCTTTGATGGTCCACATAAATCAGTATGGACAAGTTCAAGAGGCTTACTAGCTGACCCTTCCTTTTCCATGAAGTGAACTCTGGTTTGCTTGCCGATTTGACATGGTTTGCATATTGTATTTTCTAGGATGCTGATATCTGGAAGATCACGAACAACCTTGAATCTGCATGCTTTTCTTATTTGAGAAAAGCTTAGATGTCCTAATCTTCTATGCCACAACTAGTTTTCATCATTTTTGCTTAGATAGCACTATTGTTGTCCTCCCTTGAGTATGTATAAGTTGTTTGGAGTTCTTGTACCTTTGATCACGGTCTCTCCTATATCAAGCTCATGAACAACACATCCGTTTGATCGAAACACCACTTCATTTCCTTGATCACACATTTGACTGACACTCAACAGTTTATGCTTTAAACCATCTACATACATAACATTTCCAGCTTTCACCTTTTCTTTAAAGAAAACAGAGCCTTTACCTTTTATGATAGTAGGAGTTTCATTTCCAAATGAGACATTCTTTTCCTTTTCTAAGGCATTATATGAGTGAAGTTTTTCTTTGTCACTTGTCATGTGTTTTGAGCATCCACTGTCGATGTACCACTGATTTTCTTGTCCTTCTGCATACAAGGCTATACCACATATTTTTGTTTGATATTCTTTCCTTCTCCATATCTTGGGATTTAATGGAGTTTGCTCCTTTTTAGATGTTTGCCGAAATTTTCTCTTGCATTCAGATTCTTCATGACCGAAGTTGTTACAGACTGAGCATTCTATTTCATTTTCAAGAAGAGAAAAGTTATTATAGGAACTTTTCTTGATCCCTGTTACATTCCTTTGATTTCGTGCTTCTCTAGTCATGATGGTTTTGTAAGCAACATATTGAGCAGCTTTGCGTCCAAAATTATGACATGAAAAATATTGCCCATTAAAGAAGTTCCTATGACTATCGAATCTATTGACCTGGTGATTGTAGTTTCTATTGATATTCATCTTTGGAGCAAATTGAGTATGATTTACCTGAGGATAGTTGTGGCTTCTATTCATCCTTGGAGTAAATTGAGTCTGATTTACTTGGTGATCTGCTTTATGCCTTTGCTGACGATTTTCATATTGTTCATTGGTCTTTGCTGAATCAAGATAGCTTTTGGTGGAGGTTGACAGCTTCTGTGATTGAGATACTTCTTCAGTATATCCAAGACCTGTATTTATTAGAGGAGAATGTTGAGATTTGATAATTTCATTTAAATTTTCTAATCCTTTAGCAAATCTAAGATTGAGAGATTTAGTTTTCTCACGATCCTTTCTCAGACGCACAATTTCACATTCTAGTTTTTCATTGTGTTTTTTTTTTTCAGCAAGTTGGTATGTGAAGGTATCTATAATCATATTCTTTTCTTCTAAACAGATTTTGAGTTTAGATATTTCTTCATGAAGGTCTTCCTCTTCTAAAGCATCCCAAAAATTATCATCTTCATAAGCCATGAGAAGTCTATAATCTTTTCTAGTTTTATCTTCATCACTATTAGATAAACCATCGCTATCATCATGAGTATAGTAACTCCTTTTATTCACAACTTGTTTTCTATTCCCTTTTGCATATTCCTTTCCTTTTTCAAATTTATCTTTATGAGGACATCTGGCAGCATAATGACCGACTCTACCACAAGAGAAGCATTTGAAGGGTAACTTACTTCTAAATATTCTAGAACCCTATTGAAGCTTTTTGACAAGGTTCACCTCATCTTCTTCTTCTGAAATATGTCCTGATTCATTGTGTTCTTCCTTTCCTTTTGCTGAAGCTTTGAATGTGGCTTCTCTCATATCTGATGGTCCTCCTTTTCTCATCTCAAAGGCAGTTAAGATTCAGTGAAGTTGCATCATAGTGATATTCCGCAGATCTTTGGCAGACACTTTGGATTCAAATTTAGTAGACAAGGATCTCAAAACTTTCTCAACTAAGGTAACTTCCTTAATTTCTTCACCCAGTTTTTTCATACAATTGAAAACCTCATCTATACCTAGGAAGTAACTAGCTATGCTTTCATCACTATGCATCTTAAGAGTTTCATACTAAATTCTGAGAGTTTGAAGCTTAGCACGTTTTACCTGAGAGTCTCCTTCATAGCTCAGAACAATTTTGTCCCATATTTCTTTGGCTGATTTGAGCTACATGACTTTCACAAACTTTGATTGTGATAGACTTCCCAATAGAGTATTGATAGCTTTGGCATTGGTTTCATATTGCTTTTTACCTGTCGTATCTGTAGGAATTTCTGTTGGAAATGTATATCCTCCTTCCACAATTTCCCAGACATCCATTCCAAGCGATTGTAGATAGGTTGTGGTTCTTATTTTCCAATAAACAAAGTTTCTCCCATCGAAGATTGGTGGTCTGATGGATCCCATGATTTCTTGATTATTCATGATGATGGATCTCCCTTCAAGCGATCAAGCTTCTTTTGAAGGACCTGCTCTAATACCAATTGTTGGAAATAATACTGAGAGGGGGGTGTGTTATAGACATTTTTGGGCCCTACAACCCCAAGCATGAAATGTCCATAAACCAAGGGCTCCTAAGTCCCTAAAAGTGTTGTTCTAACCCCTAAAGGAACAAGGTCAATAGATTACAGCTTCTCCCAGACGTTCTCCATGAGAAACTGCTCATAATTGGTCAAAACAGGATCATTGCAGCTGCTCCACTAGCTAGGTGCGTTGCATCTCACCCAAATACACTGTGAGGGTACGTTGCATTTCAAAAGTCCCTTCTGTGGGGTGTGATGGGTGAGAAATGATAAATGGCAGTGTCATTCCGCGAGGTGGAGAGGCAATGGAAGCTTCCAGAATCTTCTCCTGTGACACTTGCCTCACTGAATTCGACCAAGGATGAGTAAGAGGCCCTCAGTCTCCAAGAGGAAGCAAGAACTATCAGAGAGAAGACACTAATCAAATCACAAGCTGACTCATCCCCCTTACAGATATCTATATATGGATCCCTCATCCCAGAGGTTAGAGGCTGGAATTTTGCATATTGTAAGGAATTTATGTTGGTTTCCTGAGACAAACATCAGATTGTTGGGTGATCTAAGCTTTGTTTGAGGTGAAGAGGGGCTTCTTTGCTGGGAGGTTGATGCTGGGTCAGAACAACCGGTTGTAACTCCTCTTGGCTCTTTTCTTGTTTATCAATAAAAGCTATTTGAGTTTTCCTCCATGCTTTTGTGTCATTGATGCTTGTTACATTTGTATGGTCAATTTACATCTGACCCTAGATTGTTTATGATTATAGATCCATGTCTTTGTATAGTGTCATGCTTCTGTGATCTTACAGGTACTTTGTGAAGCTGGGCGTGCAAGGGAGCAGGTAGCTGAGGACTATCAAAGAGGAGAGGGATCAAATCAGGAGATTGGCACAAGACAGAGGTTGGTCTTTCTGTTCCTCTCTATCTATAATTCATAAAGGAAAAACAAAAGTAGCTTTTCTCTGTTTGTTTCTAAGGCAGCTGTCACACCTTAGTGGGATAGAGTAGTTCTAAATAGACATTTTTCCCTGTAACAAAATGGCGACTCCGCTGGGGAACTAATTAGTTTGTTTGTTTATCATTCTTTGTTGTTTGTTTCATAAACTTAAGATTAGCATTCGAACTGCATTTGCCATAACAAATGCAAAGTAGACAACTGCTACTTCAATCCATCTACTGGATCTGCTTATGATTTAAACAACTGATTCAAAAACTATCTGATTGCCCTTGTGATAGCTCTTAGATCCTCCTTAGATCTACCCCTGATTGCTACATTACTGATTGCTTTTTACTCGGCCAAAACCCAAGAACTAAACTGCAAACTATGACCCGGAACCCGAACAGAGTCTCGTTTCTGGCCCAACGCAGGTACTGTTCAGAAATTCTGAATTTCAGCGCACTTTTCGAGTGGACAGCCTGCGCTGCATTTCAGATTCTCTGTGTTACAGGTGCGCTGATCAGACTAGCTCTGTACTGTTGTGGCTTCTATGATTCATTCTTTCCAGTTCTATTCCTGAATTTTGTTGCCTGTGATCAGTATATGTCTGTTTGAAACCCCTTTTCCTTACTGTTATTCCACCTCCTTTATACAAAAGAACTGTATATGTTTTTGTGTGCTTGTTGAGTCATTTACAGTTCTCCTTTGCAAAAGTAGCGTAATCGTACTGTCGTCCTCTGGTTTGAATCTATCGCAAGTGTCGATTTCAATCGTAGGAAAAAGTTTAATTGCTGTTGATGGTCGATTATCCTGTTACTGTTGCTTTTGGTCTGAATTTGTAATTTTCTAGTGTCAAGAACAAGTATTCATTTCAAAATCGTAAGGTGTTGTAATCGTCTCCATTTTTTGATTTCGAAAGAAGCTTGTTGATATTTGTCGCTTGAAAAGAAATTTAGATTTGTGCATCAACTTTCCTTTTAGCATTCATATACTAAGAAAGTCGAAAACAAATACATGCATGTGCATTTGCATATAGACAGTCTGATTGGCTTGATTTAGGAAAGTGCATTTAGAGTGTGCTCTTTGCTCTTTGTGAAAAGATTTTTTTTTTTTTTTTTTTCCCTAGTAGCTAGGATTTTCATTGCACAAAGAAGATAAAAAGTTTGTTTATCATCTTAGATTGCATTTTAGGAATTACATCTACATCTCACGGTGAACCTGAAAGGCAAACTTCATAAACAAGATCAACTTAAAATAAATTCAATGAATCTAACAACGCTTTGGAACTTAACACACAACATTTAGAAGTCTAGGCTAGAGACGTATTCCGGCATCGTAAAGCCTGGTAACTGTTGTTCTCACTGATGGTTGGGTGATTCCTCCACTTTAGACGATAAGTGCCAGTACGAACTTGTGCTCCCACGTACCGTCGAGTATATTTTTGGAGACCCCAATAGGCTTAATCATTTATCCATAGGAAGTTGTGTCTGCTGCCCTATCGATCGCAATGCACTAAACACAGCATTTGGGAAGATTGACTGCCGTACGGTAAAAAGTATTCTGCAGTTTTGCGATTGGTTTGGTACTCCCTCTACCTAGATTTCCAGAGTAGTCCCTTTCGTTCCTTTTCAGACTCCTTAACGGAAAAGGTCCATTTGAGCACTTGTCACTTCAGGCTCATTAAAAATCGAAGGAGACTAGAGTCATCTTTTGTTTTTTCTCGACTCTTAAAAACTGAAAAAACAAGTTGTGTCAAAGCATCTAAAATTTATTTTAAACAGAATATTCATTACCCTTTCCTACGTTGATCTTGGGTTGAGAAAATGGAATCCACCAACCAAGGAATTCCCCTTGGAGGAAATCCTAGTCCCTTCTCCTCTTGGGGAGATGTTGGTGCACCCCATATGGCCACATTATCGCTTCCAGGACTGACAATTGGTTTGCCTGTATGGCTCTTCTCAACCTCTGTCGTTCAGAACACCACAATTCCCGAACAATCGAATCAGCAATTAGACGAGTCCAGAGTTACCCGCCAACCTTCTACTTCCTCTAATTCTTCCTCTCCTCCTTCCTCTTCACTTGATGGGGCTGGTAAAGCCAAAATTCAAGTGCCTAAGGAGAAGAAGGAAAAGAAGAAGAAAGAGAAGAAGAAGAAGGAGCCAAAAGCAAATGGGGGCAAACGCGTGTCGTCTAGCGAAAATCCACACACTGCACCGACCAGGCCTAAATCGCCATGTGTCATTTGCAAGGGAGACCACTATCACAGAGATTGTCCTTGCATCCCTCGGATCTTAAGGGACTGGTCTCCTCGTTTGCACAACCCGGTGTCGTCAACCTCTGATGATCATGTTGAAAACACACCGTCAACTAGTGAAAGTAAAGCCCCAGGACAAAAAGGAAAATATAGATTTCCTTGTAAACTGTGCGAAGGCGATCATGCCGTCCACCATTGTCCCTTCTTAGACGAAGCTAAAAGAGTTTTGGACGATTGTCCGGTTTCACCGTTACGACTTCCTCCTGGATATAAAAAACTCTTGCCGAGTCCGTCACTAGTTGAAAACCCGGCTGGCCCGCTCAGGTGGTCGGCTGAAGCATCTATCATTGAAGATAAATCATCTGAATCCATACCAGACGAGAGTCAAAGGGTCGAGGCGGCAGTTGACCCGGTCTTGCCTTCAGAGGTTCCATCTTCAGATGATACAATCATTGAAGAGAACAAGGATGACACCGTCCAAATTCTTTTCATAAGCACAGACTCCAACGAACATGGGGGCAATTTACATGTTCCTTTACCGCAGGAAGGAAGTTCGTCAGAGTCGTACCCGGCCATCTATTCGGTCCCACCTCCAAGCAACCTAGTTGTCTCCTTCGACTGGAATCAACTAGGCAGACCCCGCTTACCGGCTAGTGTACCATTCCGAATCATTGTTCAAATATATAGAATGGTTATGGCTGGTACCATCATAGATTAAGGGGCTTCTGTGAGTATCCTTTCCTCAATTGCTTGGAAAGCGCTTGGTTCGCCATCGCTTTTTCCTGAGATGAGAAATCTAACAGGTTTTGATAAAGGAACCAGTCGACCGTTAGGGATCCTTCCCAATGTGCCCATAACATTGAGAGGGAAAACCGTTCACATGAATGTAATGGTAGTTCAAGGACCCCTGGATTACAATCTACTCCTTGGACGAGACTATATTTATTGCATGGGAGCAATTGTCTCCTCACTCTTTAGAGTAATGTGTTTTCCGCACGAAGGAAGAGTGGTCAAGCTCATAGACCAGCTTTCATTTCCCGGATCACGCATAGCAAATAGTCATATACCATCCCTGAATGGTCTTTTTACGCAAGAAATGTCTCAATCTCCAGTCCGTCCTCCCGATGAGAGCGAGTGATTCGGGGGGACATGACTGAAACCCAGGGGGCTTGCACCCTGGTCTGCTTCGGTAGAAAAACTTCGGGTATAGGGTAGGTTTCCGCGAGAGAATATGACTAGTTTGTACCCTCGTCCGTGATTGGAAGAGGGGGTTATTCTAGAACAAGATTCTCTTGTCAAAGTTATGTGAGTGGAGTAGCCTCCTTCACTCACCTTTGTCTATTTCGGTAGACATCGCCGAGGAAGTGTTTTGTTTGCGCTGTAAATGGAACAATCTTTGGTAACCTGTAAGAGGTAGGCCTCTCTCGGTAAAACAAATGTTTTAACGGACTAAAGAAGGGGTAACCTTGAAACTCTGTTTTATACCTGGGGGCATGCAAGCCTTTTGGCGTGCAAGCGAAGAGCGACTATTTATTTTTTAAATTTGTAGGACCTCTAACCCTTTAAACTCGTAGGATTGGTCATCTCCTAACTTGCATAAAGAAAGGATGTGGGGCAAAACTCTAAAAGTTGCCGTTTTATATGAGACATTCTTATCACACGACTGGATTAATCGAGCAGTTTTAGCACATAGTTCAAGCTCGTTAAAAAATAAACATAAGACATGAGCAAATGTTCCCCCCCGCGTTTAAGCTCGTTAAAAAATGAACTATTCCCCGGTAAATAACCATCGTGAATGTAGTACTTCAGCTGTTAAAGCCTTGGTCGTGTTTGCACCGTCACCTCCACTTTTTCATTGGCCGATCATTCACCTCCATTTGATTGTTTACCCATTTTGAGGAACAGCTGCGAAGAGTGATTTCACTAGCCATCCTTGTGACACTGCCGTGATTGGAAAATTCCAAACCTTACCCGGAATCAGCTGTTACCCGTTTTATCACTCGTTCCTCAAAAGACGAGTCTCCTTTAAGCTCTTTTCAACTGACTCGTAAAATATGAAAAGATTGCCGAGCCATTGGCCTCTCCAGCTCGTTAAAGGGACAGGAAGTGCTATCCCTCCTCTAGATTTTAATCTTTTCGGACCTGAGGGATTATTACACAAAAAGATCGAGCGCTTGTTTTGTTCGGCTCGTTAAAAGTATCGAAAATTCATCCCTTCTGTATTGTTTTATACTTTTTCGGACTTAAGGGATTAGATGACGAAAAAGGAATTTTGGAGTTACCTTTGCGTCCCTTTTCAGACTCTCTAAAATTGAAAAGGACCGAGTTATCTTTGTCGTTAAACTCGTTAAAAAGATTAATAGCGACAAACTTGTCTATAGATGAGAACGAGTTTCACTATCGCTAGGCTTGTTAAAACATAGCGATGGGTTTGCCCGAAGGGAAAATTATAGATCAAGCATATGTTATCCTCCTCAAGCTTGACAAAAATAAAGAGGTACTGGTCAGCAATGACTGGGGAAAATTGGGAAGAAAACTTGAAGAAACTTTGTTGGTAGCAAGTCGCTCTTGAACATGACACTTCCACTCCGTGTCCGAGTCGGGTTGGGTTGTTTCATTCACCGGTCACATCACCATGGTCACGCCATGCCATCCACATTTGGGGCTAATGCTACCAATCCATCACATCAGTGTCGCTGATATGTTCAAGAGAAGTCATTCGGAGAATTCACCTGTGTCTCACCCACTACCATACATTATACTCCATTCTTTCATGACCGCCACCCTGAACATTATATCACCAGATTGTTTTCACCTCCATTAAAATCATTTGCTCCGTTCCGTGTCATTGATGTGGGATTCATTAAGGCCCTCCTGTGATGGATCACTTCTTGTCGACATCAACTCATTATCCAAGAAGTTGATCTAGGAACACCCCATTCAGTACTTTGAAGCTTGCATGCCTCAATGGAAAGTTTCTCACTTCCGGTGACAGGTTTACAGCAATGGCCTTCGACTGAAAGATTTTGCATGGTGTTCGATGCCAAGTCCTTTATTCACACCACGTGAATTGTACTGCAGTACCTTGAGGGTCATTATCATTATCGGTGATTCCTCTCGCGCTTGTTAACAGTTTACATCATTGACTGGTAATCAAGCGATGTCTTTCCATGTTCGACTTCAGAACATTTCTCACATGGATCGACTTGTACTTCGAGGGAAGATCGGACGAGATTGAAGACCCCAGATCTAGTTTCATCCATCCGGGCTGCGATATATATTCAGGGAAATAAAGACATTAAATGTACATCATTGCTGCATAAATAATCATCCACTCAAAAGGATAATGGCTCTATCAGAATCATCAGTCTACACTCAGACGATTGTCTGTCATATGTACATGAAAATGAATTTAGAAAGCTGAGCATGGGAATGCTCGCCTCAGCTAGATCATGAAAATAGTATGAAGATAATGTATTGTATTGTATCTTATTATAGGTCTCCTCCCAGCATTGAAAGAACTTCGGATCCTCATAATAAAGCATTTCACCCGACACCAAAAGATTAACGGCCTCATACTTTAGGGGACAACTGTTATAGACATTTTTGGGCCCTACAACCTCAAGCATGAAATGTCCATAAACCAAGGGCTCCTAAGTCCCTAAAAGTGTTGTTCTAACCCCTAAAGGAACAAGGTCAACAGATTACAGCTTCTCCCAGAAGTTCTCCATGAGAAACTGCTCAGAATTGGTCAAAACAGGATCATTGCAGCTGCTCCACTGGCTAGGTGCGTTGCATCTCACCCAAATACACTATGAGGGTGCATTGCATTTCAAAAGTCCCTTCTGTGGGGTGCGATGGGTGAGAAATGACAAATGGCAGTGTCATTCCGCGAGGTGGAGAGGCAATGGAAGCTTCTAGAATCTTCTCCTGTGACACTTGCCTCACTGAATTCGACCAAGGATGAGTAAGAGGCCCTTAGTCTCCAAGTGGAAGCAAGAACTATCAGAGAGAAGACACTAATCAAATCACAAGCTGACTCATCCCCCTTACAGATATCTATATATGGATCCCTCATCCCAGCGATTAGAGGCTGGAATTTTGCATATTGTAAGGAATTGTTGTTGGTTTCCTGAGACAAACATCAGATTGTTGGGTGATCTAAGCTTTGTTTGAGGTGAAGAGGGGCTTCTTTGCTGGGAGGTTGATGCTGGGTCAGAACAACCGGTTGTAACTCCTCTTGGCTCTTTTCTTGTTTATCAATAAAAGCTATTTGAGTTTTCCTCCATGCTTTTGTGTCATTGATGCTTGTTACATTTGTATGGTCAATTTACATCTGACCCTAGATTGTTTATGATTATAGATCCATGTCTTTGTATAGTGCCATGCTTCTGTGATCTTACAGGTACTTTGTGAAGCTGGGCGTGCAAGGGAGCAGGTAGCTGAGGACTATCAAAGAAGAGAGGGATCAAATCAGGAGATTGGCGCAAGACAGAGGTTGGTCTTTATGTTCCTCTCTATCTATAATTCATAAAGGAAAAACAAAAGTAGCTTTTCTCTGTTTGTTTCTAAGGCAGTTGTCACACCTTAGTGGGATAGAGCAGTTCTAAATAGAAACTTTTCCCTGTAACAGGGTGAATCAATACTATCAAATCAATAATTTTATTTCCAAAACATATTTATATACGCTACTTCAGTGAAGTGAACTAACGTGTACACATGACTGTGCTCAAAGAAACCGACGTATGTTTAGAGAACTTGTGATTTAGACAGTTTATCATGTGTTGAGCTTAAACTAGTATATTAGAGATTTATTAGACCGTACAGTAAAAGCAGAATAAAGCATCACACATAAACAACACACATTAACACCAAGATTTAAGGTGGAAACCCATGTGGGTAAAAACCACCTGCTGCTGTCGTCTCTGTCTTCTTTTACTAATAAGAAAATCTATTTACAATTTTGTACTAGTGCAGACTCATATTAGTACGCAGGTTTCTACCTGCAGAAGGTTACAACCTTCTCTCATTTTCCAGCTTCTATTGGAAGGGAGCTACAACCCCCTAGCTCTTGTACTAGCTAATATATTTACTAGTACGTAGGTGCCATCTTACAGAAAACTTTATTGTTCCACCAGGGACCACGTTTCATGAATTTTCATACTGGATACTCGATCACAAAACCACAATCTGAAGGCCACACTTCATCCAATTTTCATGCTGGACCCATCAAAGCCTTTTAAATTTTAACTGCATCAACCAATATTCAGTTAATATGAACATTTAGATCATTGACCCCAGAACACTGTGCTAAACCCAGAACCCTGCATCCTCATCTAGAACCAGTTGTAACCTCAAAAAAAATCATGCATTAGAGTGTATACGCTACTTGGTTGAACCCAACCTGTGTGTATACGCTACTTCCTTTAACCCAACCTGTGTATATCTCTAAAGATACTGAATCATAAACTTCTGAACCACAGACTGTACCAATCAGTGACATTCTGAAGATCTACTGTCATATTACTTAGTTCAAAACAGATAGTAGCATGAATCACCCTTCCTTCTCAATCAATCAATCAATCAAACTCAATTTCCTTATACAACAGTTCTATGTTCAGATCTAAGAGGACTTCATTGACAGACAACAGTAAAACAATATAATTTAATTAGATAGATCAGTCAAATCTGAACATAAGCTTTTATTTTTGTATACGTTACTTGAAATAGTCGAACCTGTGTGTACACACGCTTTGGTCGAGAAGAACCTTCGTATAGATCTGCAAATTTTGACTCAGAACTTTGCTGTAATTTCAGACTTCAGACAAACCCAGATCATGATAGATAACAAGTAGAACTGGCGCAAAACATGAGATCTGGTCTCAACCAATATCAAATCATTCAAGAATAAGTCATTTCAAGTCTCATGATTCCTGATCCAATGTTGAACTCAAGGTGCACATGAAAATTTCAGATCCAATCCTGAACATAACCCTGAAACATAATATATACTTCAGATAGAAGTATTCCTTAGAATCTCATTGCCTACACACCTTGGCCTAATGATCTTCTCCTCCTTATATACTCTTAGGCCTTTCTCAATACCTTAGACCAAAACCACTTAGGACCAATACCTTGGACCTAATACCTAGGGTTAATACCTTGGACCAAATGCCTCGGACCAATTACCTTGGACAAATAATACCTTGGATCAAATACCTTGGACCAAAACTTGGTTTTCAAACATGTACATGCTTTTTCTCCTGTGAAAGTGGGTGTATACGTTATATGCTACTTTTGTTCTGTTAAACCACGTGTATATGTGCCTTGGACAAAGTGAACCAGTGCATACGTTTCTTTCTTCATTCTTTGGAGTCTGATTTGTAATCCTTTGCTGTTGACCTACTGCACTATGAACTTTGATTTGAGTGAGCTGCCATCAAGGACAATACCTATATCATAATGCCAACAGCGGAGTGGATTTGATAACAAGTATGCGCCAAGGGTGGGAAGGTACCTACTGGGAACCCAAGAAGGGGGAAGTTGGATAAATCCTGCAGCAATGAGAACCCGGGGACAACCCTCAAGAACAAACGGTCTATGTGAAGATTAATTCTTTTTGTTTCTTAGAAGGAAAAAAAAAGATGTTACTTAAAGGATTTGTGGGATGACTCTCCAATTAACACGATAACCAAAAAAGACAACTTACTATGGAGTAAATATGTGAAAATGAAATATAAAAGGGGAATCTTTAAATAGAGAAAATATCCCACCTATCATGAGCAAGGAGTGAACCCGAGCGTTGTGGCCACATGCAAACATTCCAATGTGATTTAAAGACAGAAAGACCTGTCCATTTCAGTAGGCAACGAATAAGAGTTATAATGTAGATAGTGGCATTCAAAATTACATCGATTAATAAAATCAGTTATGTATAGCGAGAGTAGTAGCTATGAAAATATGGTAGGGAGAAATTGATAGGGGTTACTGACTTAAGCTAGTATTTCGACATTGCACTAGATCAGATCATTAAATAATTATACGATGCACACCCTGAAAAAATTTGGGCCAAAGTTTCAACCATCGTGGAGTATGAGGATAAGAGTACACCTTCACTAAAACTAGAAATGAGTGGTGAGATGGGATTTAACCCTGCAAGGAAATGACAAGAAACCCAAGAAGCATGTAACCCATTCTGGATAAACAATTTTTTAGTCCTATGTAGAAGGATTCCAATTTTCCACGCTATAGGAGTATGCGTTTAACTATAATTAACCATCAAATCAAATATCTTTACAAAATAAAAAATAAAATAAAAACAATGAAGGGTTAATCCCATCTAATAATTCTATCAATTCACAAGAGAATTAAGTACAGAGGCTCCTTGTCTTCTTAGAACTAGTCGAAGCAGCTGCTTTTAACAAAAAATTAAGGCATGAAACCATTGCAAAGATAAATCTTGTTCAAATTCAGTAGAGGGGGGTCTTATACCTACCAATTAAATCAATCGTTATCTTCCCTCCTATATGCCAAAAATAACATAATGTTGTCAGTAAGGAAAGGTTACAGGCATACCTGAAAAATCATGCACAGAGTATAGTTACTTCCATGGCCACACACTTAACCTTGAAAACCTTGAAGTCGAATAGCATGCACATACTAAAGGGATCATTCGAATAAAAATGACTAATGGAAATTGCAATTGGAAGTATAAGAAAATACCCAAAACTGTGTTTGAGCTTCATTCTACCAACATGAAATAGAACACCACCCTATTGTAGCACGCAATTTGTCATCAACCCTTCCGAAATTAACATTTACACTATATTAAAACCCAAATCAATGTGATAGGGTGAATAGTTATACTTGAAAATAACGAAGGAGAGGAAGCTAATCCTAAGGCCTAGAGATGATTCAGGTAGTGGCGAGGTCAACAAATCTTAGGCAGACTAGACCTGGTACCCATACAGTAAAATGGATAAGACACATTCACACACACACACACACATATATATATATCTGAGAAAATAAACATATAAAATTTCTAGGTAAGTACATAAAATAAGAACTTGTTTAGGCAAAAATAAATAAATAAATAAAATTTGCACCATTTTTCCAACTCGAAATAGAGGAGCATTGGGGAAGCCATGCATTTGGGAAGCAGGAGTTAGATGCCAGCTTTTGGGGTTGCCAACATGGTGAATTATCAATGAGATAATTAGATAGTTACCTTGAAAACCCAGATTCCAATATATTGTGGAAACCCTCATGGTGATATTCAATAAATTCAACAATTTTACCAAGAATAAACAAAGACAAAAATAAAACCAGGAAGTGAGTAACATGCAAGGGAAAAAGGTGACGCAATAATTTTAGGGTTGTGAGATGGTCTCGCCACCCTTAGATTGGGAAAGAGAGTCTCTACCGTACTTGTAACCACAAGTGCAGGGATGCCTTGTGAAGTCCATGTGAAGAAGGAATATATGGCAGCATGCAAGTGTAATGTATTGGTGCCAATTCCCAAATAACATTGCAGACTTAAAATTCATCTATACGCCTCACCAAACCAACAATAGGATGTTTAATACTCAGCAGGGTTATCATATTATAAAACAACCAACAAATAACACCACCTATGGCATGATATTACGGGAAAATAGGGAGGAAAGTTTGGGTTAAGATCGGGTAGGACCATCTTATAGGAACTGATTACATATTCATTAATACATATATATATATATCTCGAGCTCATGTAAAGTTTTATAAGGTGAGGATGAAATCTTCCCTAAGGAAAAGAAAAAGAAAAAATCTAGTATATCAAAGTCCATATAGTTGGTATTATGCTAATGAGTGGAGGTAGGTTAGTCGATAGGAATGTAAGTACCTATATTAATAACTATAATAATATTAAATTATCAATTCCTAGCTATTGATGATTGCGAAGTTTATGGGTAAACACATATGTTGTGGAATTTTATAGGATCTTGTAAGAAAATAACACAACCGTTGTATGAGTGATTGAATATGTAACAAACAAAAAAAATAATTAAGAACCAGGTATATGGGAATAAGGTACATTACACCATTTCTCACATTGCCAAACTTGTAGTGTCCCCTCAAAGTGAAGAAAAATGTGAGTGGGTATGTTATAGGAGTTGTATTGATGCAAGGAGGAAGGTCTATATGCTACCATTATGAAGTATTTAACGGGGTATTTCTTAACTACATTACCTACGATAAAGAGCTCTATGCCTTGGTACAAGTTGTGAAGAAGTGGAAGCACTATCTTATGGGAAAGGAGACAATAATCCACATAGATCACCAACCATTATAGTACTTGAGGGCCGAGAGTAAACTATTAAAGACCAAGCATTGAGGTTGGATGGGTTTTTTCTGAAATTTCATTTGGTGATGAATTACAAGAAGGGCGACACAAACATGTTGGATAGCATGATTTTTAGGACACTCACATCAAAGATCACAACTTTGGAGACTCTTATGCATATGGAGCCATTCACCCATGATGCATACAGAGAGGCATATTCATAGGATGAGGACTTCAAGGAGGTGTATTAGCAGTTGTAGATTCAAACTCATGTGCACGATGGCGACAACATCATTGACTACCATCTCCAGGGCGGGTTATGCTACATGATAGATAAGTTATTTGTTCCTAAATCTGAGTGATTACAGCTAATTAGAGAGTATTACACCTCCAAGTTTGCAAGGCACTTTAGTGTAGGGGATAATGTGGCCAACTTACATAGGTATGTGTATTAGCCTAAGATCCAAGAGTAGGTAGCTAGGTTCAAAAGAGGATGCATGCTTTATTATACAAACAAGCCTAACAACAAGAAACAAGGTCTATATCATCCCTTACCTATACCCACTCATCCTAGGGAAATAATTTCAATGGAATTTGTGGGAGGTTTACGAACAACCTAGAAGGGACATGACTACTTGTTCATGGTAGTTGATAGGTTTTGCAAGATCTTTATTATGATGCCCTATAAAAAGACCATCAATGGACATGAAGTGATGAACTTGTTCTTTGGACAAGTATGGGTTCACTTTGGGATACTAAGCAGCACCATTCCCTATAAGGATACAATATTTCTTAGTGCATTATGGACTACATTGTGGAAGAAGATTGACATAAATTTGAATAGATATACAACATTCCATCCACAAACATATGGACATGCAGAAGCAGTCAACATGAATTTGATGTCGCTTCTTTGAGTATACAACTAGAAGTATCCAAAGAACTAGGATAAAAATTTGGTATATATACAAAATTCATACAATTGAGGAGTACACACTTCTACAAGAAAGTCCCCATTTGACACATTTTTTAGATATTTGTCACCTTCACCATTGAATATTGCATATGGGAAATAAGGAAGAGTTAGGGAAGATATCATAGGAGATTCCTTGAGGGCTAAAATTTTTATAGAGAGTATCAGAAAGATACATCTACGAGTACAAGAGACACTGCAAAATTTGCAGGAGAAATATAAGACTAGGCATGATCAATATAAAACAAAGAAATCATTCAAGGTGGGAGACAGAGTGTGGCTACATTTGAATAAGGAGAGGGTATAGGGGCCTGGTATGAAAATAAAGGCTTTGAGGTATGGTCCCTTTGAGACATTGGAAAAGGTGGTTGATAATGCCTATTGATTCAGTTTACCAACATATATATGCATTTTCTCAGTTGTAAATGTAGATAATTTTAAACTCTCTGAGCTTTCCATGCTAGATCAGAAAAAGGAATAGGTCCTACATTCTGTGGAAGATTTGGTAACATATACTCAGGTAGAGTTGACATAATATAAATGTTTACATAAGTGGTACAGAACAACAATATAGGGACAGCATGACATTGGGAATATTGGGTTAAAATGGCAACTTCGAGGAAAAGCTAAATGGTACACTAGAGAGAAGGGGGAGGAAATATTTCCTCACCTCATTCAATAGAATCTTTTGGGGACCAAAAGCCTCTAAAAATTGGGAGGTGTGATCTATATTGTATCATTATATTTTTATCAATCATATCAATGTATTTAGAGTGGAGAAAAAGGAGGAATGAGCTCACGGGACAATTTTTAACGACAGGACCTAGTTTGGCAAAATAAGGTTTGAAACCTTCCAAGAGCATTTTTGAGGCATCAAATGACATTTTTGGGGGTAAAACTTTGCTGCTTAAGCACCACATCTTTTCATACTATTCTATAGACAAATACTTTTACAAAAGTGCAAGAATCGTGTCAATCAAAGTCCATATATGAAATTGATGCCACTTAGAAATTGATCTTCCTATTTTCACCACCATACTTTGAGAGGATGCCACGTTAGCCACCATTATTCATGTAAAATGGGGTAGCAATGTGATTATGATGTAAAAGACTCTAGGAGAATCAATATTGTAACTCTGGTTAAGAGTTAAGGTAGTCAAACCTAACCACTAGTGGGCTATCAGGTTGTGTTATAACTGGGTCACTAGGAGGAAAAGACATTCCATTATTTCGAGTGAATTTGTTCCATAGTTGATAAAAAATAGTCAAGAGGGATAGGAGGTAGAGAAAATAGAGAGGATTTGTGCATTGTAGCAGCCCGTAGGCCACATGCCATACTTCTTTGTACTCGCAGGCATATTTCGAGACAAAGAAAGAGAGCAGAGCAGCCTCACCTTCGAACTTAGTTTTTCTCCCAAAAGGGTTTCCCATAGAAAATATTGTGTGTAATGTGTGTGTGAGATTTTACTTTTTTGTTCTCTATTTTCTACATAATTTTCATTTTCATTCATGCACTATTTATAATAAAATCTACATAATTAGAAATCTAATAAAATGTGATAGTGTAAAATTTCATATTTTAAATATAATATTATTAGATTTGTTGTGAAAAACTATACAGTGGAATATCCATGACATTTTATGGATTATCCCTCCTCCCTCCATCCTTGTAATGAAGCCCAACCCTTAAAGACAACAATGAACTTCTATGGGAACTCCATTACAATGAAGAAACTTGCCTCTTAATAGACTGTTAGAAACATGTACTAGATTCCTATTCTTAAGCCACCTCTATAGAAACCATTAGTGAAAGTACACACTACTCTAGAATGAGAATTAGTTTGTGAATTTAAAGGTGTTTGGTCCTTCCCTCATGTTGTGTAATAGAGATTACATAAAAAATAGATCTCATTGATCAAGGGTGTTGTGTTGCATTGTCTGTATCATCTAGGATTTATCTCTTTCTTATTTGGACTAAAATAGGATTGCGCTCTAATGTAGCTCTTAATCCATTGGGTTAGGAAGCATGTACTTAATCCAATTGTCACTAGATTGTGATTTAAAATTTGAAATCTCCTATATGGCTATAGCTTGATGATCTATAAGCTATCGCAGACATTCCACTAGAATAGTTCTATTGGACAGTTGGCATTGTCTGGATGGCTAGTGGATGTAAGTGTGTTGGCATTGATGTCAACAATCATACTGGGAAGAGTGTTGGAATTGATGTTAATTAGACCAACATGATAGTCTGTGGCAACATTTGTTGTCTTTGATGTCCCCTACCCTAGCTGTGATGGTAAGTGGGATAACATTGATGTGCTTGATGTGTCAAGCTCATGGGGAGTTCTATGGTTACTGGAGTTTATGGTAGAGAACCACCATAGTAGCAGTCCTATCGTAGAAGCCATAAAAATAATACTATGGTGGTTGGGAGTCCAGGATTCTAGGCACAGGAAAAGGGCTAAGGCGCAAAGAACAAAATAAAGTTTGCATCAATTTATCAAGTAGTAGATGGGCTCAAAGCCTACATCGGGCCTTATCCACTACAAATTGCTCTGAAAGAGATCTCTAATGATATCTAGAAGTCCATGAATGACCATCGGGATAAGACATTATTGATTGTCTAAGTTAGTTCTTAGAAATGACACATGGCAGCATATTGAGACCTCGGGAGGATAAAATATCGGAGGCTAGAGTCTCCAGAGTTTTTGAATGTAGGCATATCTAAGCCTTGGAGTAGATGGCATAGGCAGGCATATCAGAACCTTCGTATTCTATTTAAAAGAAACCGAAAAAGAGTTGTCGAATATCAGAGACAATTTTCAGAAGGATGGGGCCATCAGAACCTCAGAGCATTGGTCCATCAGAAAATCATAGGACAAAGTGGATGGAACATTAGAACCTCACAAGAGAGGGCATATAGGAAGGCTCAGAAGATCGAAGGAAGGAATATAGAAGGTCGGAACCTCATAACTTCTTAACAATTGAAATTCTTTATAAGCGTAGAGGTTTGCGAAGGTGAGAATTACAAAGGAATTCGGTGAAAAACAAAGCATCAAGAGAACCTTTTCTCTCTCCTCCAATAGACACATCGAAACAACTAATTGGCCCCTCAGGAGCTGACAAGGAAAATGTCATCAGCATGATGTAGCAGTTCAATGGATACGTAGTAGTCTGATTCAGTAATTTCGGTGGCCTAATGGGGAAATCTAGGTAACAAGTGTCATCACTAACGAGGCACCACGTGGAGTGATGACAACAACATGACATCATCTTAGAGGTTGGTATATCAGAATTTCGAGTTTTCGCAACAACTTGTCTAATTTCTTTACAGAAAAGTTCTGATCTGATAAATGGGATCGGATGTGGTCTGGCACATGATCGTGGGAGATCCAAAGGACCAAGGGTGGAGAGAAGGCCTAATCACCTAAGTGCCATGTGATGCCACTTAGAATGTATTTCAGAGGTCATAATTTTGGAAATTTTTCATAATTTTCATTTCGAGAGAAGTTAGGAAAGAGGGAGCTCTGATGGTGTTGAGAACTTGGTCATCTAGATCCAAAGGAAAAATGCAATAAAGCATACCTGAGCACCTGAGTGTTGAAAAGATGTGTGGAAAGTACATTTCAAAGATTAAAAATTTGACGACCTCTCCAATTTAATTAAGAGAGGTCCCGATACAGAGAGATCCAATGTGGTGGCGCTTGGTCATAGAAGCAAGAGAACCAAGGGTGTAGAGCTAGATTACAAGGTCCTAAATGGCTTAGCACCTAAAATCTATGTCGCTGGTCCCGACACCCCGTACCATGGTGGAAAAACAAGAGAGGCTAACCAAAAGGAGCTCGGGACATTAGAATCTCTCATTTTTGTAAGAAAAAAATAATAAGAATTTACGATGAGTGGAGCTCCGATAGTGAAACACATAGGTGTTAAAGGATGAATGAGTCTAGAACAGAGTAAATGTGTGCACATTGAGGTTCGCTATAGGAATAAATAGTGTTTGTCAAGGGTCTACGGAGTCAATGATGACTTTTAAAGGCATAAGACCGTGATAGACATGACAACAGTTGCATAGGATGAAGTGTTGGGCCTATCACGAGCTAAGACACGCCTCAATGAATTAAATGAAGTGCAGAGAAGCCATCCTGAGGTACATTGTTATGAAACTAGCTCACAAAAAGATAGAAAAGATAAATCAACAGCTTCAAAATTAGGCACTTCGAGGGGGCAACCTCATTTACATTACACAAATGAACAATTCTTGGATGATACAAATGACCAAAACCTCCTTTCTATATATAGGAGTCTAAGGGATCACAATATAATCAAAGCCAACATAACAATAATAATATAAGGGCACAAAATAACAATAGTGGGCTTCAATGGGGCACAATAATAACGATATGGGGACAATAGGGGAAAAATAATAATAATAAGGGCTACAATGACAACAGTGATGGGGGAATCACTACTATTTTAGGGACCTAACATGCCCCTCTCCTTCAAAAAAGTGTTGTCCTCAACACTTGAGTAGTTCTGGATGTTTCTGTATAAAATTCTCATCCTCCCATGTGGAATCATCAATGGGTAAGTTCTTCCACTTGATGAGATACTCCAAAATTGATAGATTTCGTAGATGTCGAGTTCTTGTTTCTGTGAATGCTTCAGGTTCCAATATTATTTTTCCTTCCTCGTCAAGTCTTGGAAATATTGTTTGAACTAAGATCTTGTCACCTCCAACCTTCTTAAAGCATGAAACATGGAAAACTAGGTGCACTCGGGAAGCTGCAGGAAGCTCCAATTTGTATGCCATAGTACCAATCTTTTGCAACACCTTGTATGGACCATAATACTTTGGTGATAATTTATTATCCTTCTTAGTTTGCTTGAGGGAAATTTTTTTATAGGATTGTAGCCATAGGAATACCCGTCACCTACATCAAGACTTCGTTCACTACGATGTTGATCTGCCTGTTGTTTCATTCTATTCTGTGCCAAAGTGAGGTTATCATTTAAGAGTTGGAGAACTTGTTGTTGATGCTCAATGTGATCTTCCACTGCTTGAACCTTAGAATTTTCTCTTAAATATGATGTGATGGATGGTGGATGATATCCATAAAGTGCCATAAATGGGGTCATTTTTGTTACAGTATGGAAGGAAGTGTTATACCACCATTCAGCCAGAGGCAACCATTTCACCCATTGTGTTTGTTTATCAGAGACAAAGAAACAAAGATATCCTTCCAAACATTTGTTTACTATCTCAGTTTTCCCATTAGATTGAGGATGATAAGATGAGCTATGAGCTAACTGAGTACCAAGACAGGAAAATAATTTTGTCCAAAAATTTCCAGTGAAAATGGGACCTCTGTCTCTTACAATAATCTTTAGGTTTCCATGTAGCTTTTGAATTGTTTCCATAAATGCAGTAGAAACTACACTGGCTTTAAATGGATGAGATAATGCACATACTTGGTAAGTCTGTCAACTACCACCATGATGACACTCTTTCCTTTGGACTTGGGTAAACCTGTGATAAAATCCATTGAAACCTCCTCCCAACGTTGGTTTAGAATGGATAAAGGTGGTAATAGACTTGAGTCTTAATTGTTTCAACTTTTTTTTGTTGGAAAACCAAACATTATGCCACAAACTTTTGAATATCCAATTTAAGGCCATCCCAAAAAAATTCCTTCTTAACCCTGTGGTAAGTTTTTAAAAATCTTGAGTGCCATCCTAAGGGAGAAGTGTGAAATTCCATAAGAATCTTTTGTTTGAGTTGGGAATTCTTACCTAGGTATAAGCGATCTTTGTACCATAACAAGTCATTTTTCCAGCTAAATGTATCAGGTGTACTGGGATCTTGTTGTAACTTTTGAATGAGTGCCCACACTTCTTCATCATTCTTCCATTCATCCCTTGCTTCATTTATCCAATCTGGTTGGATAATAGAAATGGAACAAAGCAACACTTCCACATCCTCGTCCTTTCTTGAGAGTACATCTGCTACAACATTTTTCTTCCCTTTTTTCTATATGATTTCAAATTCATAACCCAACATGTTTGTGGCCCATTTTTTCTTCTCTTCTGAAGATAATGTTTGTTCTATAAAGTATTTAAGACTATCATGATCTGTTTTTATCTTGAAGTGTCTTCCCATTAGGTAGGGTCGCCATTTCTTAAGTGCATGTAGTATTGCCAACATTTCATTTTCATAAATATATTTGTGTAAATACTTTCCTTTGATTGAACGAATTTCAAAAGAAATGGGTCTTTCTTCTTGCATTAAAACAACACCAATTCAATTTCCTGAGGCATCACATTCCACAATAAAGGTTTTTGTGAAGTCCGGCGTAGCTAAGACCGATGCTTGGCACATTTCTTCTTTAAGATGTTCAAAGGCCTTCATTGCTTCTCGAGTCCATGAAAATGCATTTTTCTTCAATGATGTTGTTAGATGTGCTACTATTCTCCCATAACTCTTAACAAACTTGTGATAATACCCTGTCAACTCGAGAAATCCTCGCAAATGCTTTATGGATGTGGGGATTTTCCATTCTTTAGTGGCTTTAATTTTGCTAGGGTCTACCTTAACACCTTCATGAGATACAATATGACCCAGATATTCCACCTCTTGTACTCCAAAGAAACATTTGGAGCTTTTTTCATATAATTGTTTCTCCTCCAATAGTTTGAGCACCTTGTCAACATGTTGAACATGATCCTTTCAAGACTTTTTGTATATTAGTATATCATCAAAAAATACTAACACAAATTTTGTAAGAGTTTGAAAATGGAATTCATGAAACCTTGAAATGTAAAAGGTGCATTGGTAACGCCAAAAGGCATGACCAAAAATTCATAATGACCCTCATGAGTTCAAAATGTTGTTTTCAGAATGTCTTCAGTCTTCATTCTGATTTGACAATATCCTAAACGAAGATCCAACTTGGTGAAGTAAATTGGTCCATGCAATTCATCCAATAATTCATCAATGACAGGAATGGGGAATTTATCTTTAATAGTGAGTTTGTTGAGCTCCCTATAATCCGGACACATGCGCCATGACCCATCCTTCTTGTGCACCAATACTACTCAAGCAGATAAAGAACTTTGACTAGGTTTAATTATACCAGCCTTTAATATTTCTGCAACCATAGGTTCAATTTCACTCTTTTGGGCATACAGATATCTGTAAGGCCTGATGTTTTGAGGAAAACTTCCTGGAATCAAATGAATAGCATGATCATGATAGCAAATAGGTGGGAGGCCTTTGGGAGTCTCAAATACCTTGGAATGATTGTCCAAAACTTTTTGGAGATCTCGAGAAATAGATGATTTCGATGTGGGAACCTCTAGTGAACATAATTGTGGAATTACTCCTTGTTGTTATTTCTTTAGAAGCTTTTTAATTTCATTAGAGCTGACTATCTTTCTCGGTTTCCTTGTGATACCCCTTAATTCAAATTTCTTTCCTTCCGAAGAAAATTTCATGAAAAGTTCTCGAAAATTAAAAGCTATTGTACCCAAGGATTGTATCCATTGGACTCCTAGTACAAAATGAGCACGTCCACCCATTGGAATGGAAAGCATTTGGCTATTCAATACATATTCTCCCATGGATAGCTTGATATTATGGCACTTTCCAGAGCAATTTATGGTTCCTCCAATTGAAACCATCAATTGACACTTTGGTGCTAGATATAGGAAGAAATTAAATTCCTTGGTTGTCTTACAATGAATAAAATTATGGTTCTCGAATCAATCAACACTATTACCTTTTTCTTCTTGATATGTCCTTCTATCTTGATAGTTTGAGGAGTGTTAATTCTAACCAATGCATTACAAGATATGGTCAGATTCATTTCTTCTTCCTCTAGGTTTTGTTCGTGGTGTATATCCTATTCTTTTGATGTTTCTTGTTCCTTTTCTTCCTCCTCTTCACAATCTATGTAAAATAATTTCTTCTCAACACACTTATGACCTTTAGTGTATTTTGTATCACAACTATAACAAATCCCTTTTGCTCTTTTTTCTTACAATTGTTGTGGTGTCAACCTTCTAGGTTGTGGAAGGCTAGGGGAAATAACACTTCCATATTTATAGTTATGAGTGGTAGGCTTCCTTGTTGCCATAATTTTGCTTTCCAGTTTTCTTTCGAAACTGAATGCCTTCTCCAATGAATCAGGTTCCCAAAGGTGAAACTCATATTGGATGTTATCCTTTAAAGCCCCTATGAACACATCAATCCTATGCTCCTCTAGAATATCTTTTACCCTCATATTCAATTTTTGGAAGTCCTCAATGTGCTCCATCATTGAACCCTTTTGCTTGAGACTTATCAATTTGCTAAAAAAGGTGTTTCTTTCTGTATCCTCATAATGTGCTATTTCTTTCATAAAAATTTCTCAAGTGGCAATTTTTTTACGAGAGAAAATCCATCGATACCATACAAACTGATTTCTTTCCAAATATAAACTTTCAATGCGTACATTTGTGTGTTTTGTACATTATGGAGATTGAAATATTGCTCCATTTGTAGTATCCATGTCACGGGATCCTTGCCATCAAAATTCCTCATATCAATCTTTGGGACATGGCGGGTCTTCAATCCACCGTTAGAGTCTATGAAATCATGATTAATATTTATTTTGTTCTCATCATGAGTTTTCTCTATTACCCATTCTCCATTAGGAATCCTTTCTTGTAGAAACTTTCTCAAACCTTCCTTCAAACCTTCCATGTCTTTCTTCAAATATTCAATGTTTTCATTCTTTCAATCATGATTAAAAATTTTGTTGTTCTTATTTTGAGTTTCCTCTACTACCTTTTTGCCATTAGAAAGTCTTTGTTGTAGCAACTTTGTCAAACCTTCCTTCCAACCTTCCATGTCCTTCTCCCAATGTTCAACATTGTCTTTCATACCATCCATCTTAGCTTCCATGCCTTTCTTTAAACCATCCATCTTATCTTCCATTCCTTTCTTTAAACCATCCATCTTAGCTTCTGTTACATTTTGTGAGAGTGAAATTTGTCACACTTGGTCTCGTAATTTTGATATATCATGTTGCATTTCTTCCTCTACTTCATGAGTCATGATAGAGCTTTCAGGTTGCTTACTAGGTGTTTCCATTTTTTTTTATTGGGGGCATCAATTAATGATAATTATTCTTCACTATTCCCTTTGAATTCCTTCAAACTATTTTTCAAACCAAACTTATGAAAAATTTAAAAAAAAACTACACACTTTTTTTCACTTTGTAGGAGCTCGATATTGAATCTGATGTATCTCTGAAATTTCGGATCTCCAAAGTTTAAAATTTTGAACCGTGGTAGCCCTCTGAGTCCTCTTGCGAGTGCCACCAGTCTTATTGAAATCGGATTCTCCAAGAAAGAGTTATACCCAATCTCCCAAGATGACCTGATTATACACTTTTTCAGTAGAGCGAACTTGTATGAAGTCCCACATGTCACCTTTTCAACCTTAAGACCTAAAAATGATGCAAAGAAAACTAAAGTCCATCCTCTTTCTCTAAATTCTTACGATATTTTAATCTAATAGTTAGCGAGAAAGTTATGACGATTTTCCCAAGGTCACATGTTTGGGATGTAATTCGGGAGCCTACAAAAACCCTAGCTTCCTTGGATCATATCTCCGAAAATATAGCGAGACAAGATCTGAAATATGGACCCGAGGATCATTGAGACTTTGGCTCAAATGGTTTTTTTTAGCTTCTAAAACATCACATAAAAAACGTTATAGTGAAAATTCCATGATGACTTGTTCTGGAGCAGTGAAACCCTAGAATCCAAAGCTTTTATACCAAATGTTATGAAACAAACTCACAAAAAGATAGAAAACATAGATCAACAACTTCAAAATCAACCTCTTCGAGGGGGAAACCTCCTTTACATTACACAAATGAACAATTCTTGGATGATACAAATGACCAAAACCTTTGTTCTATATATCGGAGTCTAAGGGGTCACAATATAATCATAGCCGACATAACAATAATAATATAAGGGCACAACAATAACAATAGTGGGCTTCAATGGGGCACAATAATAACAATATGGGGACAATAGGGGCACAATAATAACAATAAGGGCTACAATGAAAATAGTAATGGGGGAATCACTAGTATTATAGGGACCTAACATACATTCAAGCTTAGAGAGCCACGAATAAGCATGGAGAACCTCATGGAGTGTGCAAGTGGACCGATGATTTATTTCTCAATATGGAGAGGTACTCAGATACCCATTCTTAGTGGTTATTGCAGTAGAAATGGCCTAGTCAGATGCAACAGAAGGATGCAAAGCCATGCAGAGGTACACTCGGGTAGTGTGTAAATAGGAAGGAAAGGTATAATTGAGGATAGTGCAACAGAAGCAACATCAAGCAGAGTGCAGTAAAGGAACAAGACCTAGGAGATCATATGAGAAAAGTTGGGGGAGTATAATTGTGTAGAGAATATTTGTGTGGAGAGTGTTGTGTTGAGAGTGCACTACTACATGTTAGGCTAAGTGAGCCTATTCTTCTATGAAAGGGTGTTATTTCCTAAGTAGAAGAAAGAGACCCCGAGAGAGAGAGTCATTTTTGTTGTGCGAAAGGCTTAAGGTGCCTGTATAGAGGAAGAAGGTCGATAAGAGTGTGATGTTATGTGAAAGGGACAGAGGGCTGAGAGTAGTATGATGTTGTGGTTGTGACAGTAGGTTTTTGTAGAGTGAAGAGAGTGAGTAGAGATAGAGTGTTGTGTCATCCAAGTGCTAAAGGAAACATAACTAATATCAGGCATAGTGGCTACCAATAACAGCGAACATTGAGTTCTTATTTGAATGTGGGTTGGATCCTGCATACAGAGAGTTGGTGGTTCCATCTGTAGTGGGTGCTTGAGAAGGCTTGGGGTTTGGTGCCTCCTTCAAGTTAGTGCTTTCATAAATACGAGGAGCTGCATGTTGGTTCTTGTAACAAATCTATTAATTTGGTGCTTCACATGATGTTTCTGGTAAGCTGGACAAGTGTCTACAAATGGAGGGAGTTGGTGCTTCTTGCTAGTGGGTGCTAGCAAACATTCAAATGGATTTGGTGCTACCTGTGAGTGATGACTCACAAAAATATTTATGTAATAGAGTAGGTGCTCTTATTTTTACATAAATAACAACAACAAGCTTTGGTGGTTTTTTTCCTGAACTGGTTTCCACGTAAAACCTTCATGTATCATGTGTTTTTTGCTCATGATGTGCATGCTTGTATTGGTTGTTATGGATGCTGATATGGTTTTTTAACGGTTTCTCTCATATACTGGATGCAAACATTGAATGAAAAAACTTAGCCTTAATTTTGATTCATCCCCCTCTCAGTATTAACATTGTTTCCAACAGGTTCATCACAACTAATTTGATAAAATTACTAAAATATATAATGTGTGAGTTAACCTTTCCTTTATATTTCAAATTATTTAATAGCATATTTTTTATGTTAGATGAAATGTGAGAGATAGATAATATAATTAAATACTCTCACGCCAACCAAAATAGACATAATTTTTTCCTTTTGAAACCTTTACGAGACAAAACCCCTCTACAAGGTGAGGGATGTATAATCTCTTTTATTTATTATGGAAATATGAAACTACAAAGGAATATGTACTCTGTATGGAGTTACCTAAGACATGTGACCGATAAGGCTGTCACAAAAATTTAATACCCTTTATTCTTCTCTATGTCTTCACACTTCGAGTTTCTTTGCACTCCTAGTGGCCTAATATGTAACATAAATCAATATCCAACTAGGGGTAATATTTTACACCCTAAACCTTTAGGTAGAGTTATAGTTTGGGCCTTCTAAAGTCTTTTGAAAAGTCCACATGTGGATATCTCTATATGTATGAGTAGTTGGGGTTGATGTGGTATCCTCTCATACCATGTTAGTTAATTTCTGGAAAGCATAACATTTTCATATGAACTCTGTTTGACACAATTCTTACCCCGTTTGGAAGGTCTCTAAATGTAGAACAATGCTAAAGAGTCTAGCATAAGTGAGAGTTTTTTACCATAAAAATCATCATTTAATACCTCAAAATGTCCCTAAAAGGTTTTGTACCTCATTTCTCCAACCTGGAAACTACCATCAAAATGACCTTACAAGTTGACTCCTCTAATATTTCCCAATATGAAAGCATTTTTTTTTCTCTGTAAAACTAATTCTATTAAGAGTACGAATGGTACAGTATAAAGTTACAACCAAGAGAAGCAAGAAAACGGGCAGCCGGAAAGGATAGACTATCCACCTCGGCCCCTAAGAGAGAACACGAAGAGAGCAGTGCTAAGCAAGAAGTGACAAGAGGAACAGAGAAACAAGAGTAGAACAAAAGATTCTACCCAACGTGGGTAGAATCAACTATTCGACATTTTTTCCCTTTTTGTTTACCAACTTTGACCCATCCAAGATGACTCTGCTGTGCTGGCATGATTTGCAAACTGAGCTGGGCTGATGGAGAAGTTTCCTTGTCTGAATCTGAGGGAGAGGACTCCAGAGTTCTTTTCTGTGAGTTTGGAGGGATAGTAGAATCCTCAGGACCAGTCGAGGGCGGGTCCTGTGCCAGCGTTGCGTCCATTCCTTCTGCATCCCCTTCCTCTTCATCTGAGCTGGAATCAAAATCATCAACATCATCCATGGGGGGAGGATCATGAGGTTTCCAACTTTTGGATTTCGGCTTAGGATTGGCTTTCTTCTTTTGGGCAGGCTTCGAGGGGCAAGAGCTTTGAAGGTGCCCTGTGTGATGGCAAGTTCGGCAGCGGAAGACTGTGTTCTCATAATCCAGGGTCTGAGTCCAATGGAAGTCTCAAATTTTGAGAGTAATCTGATCAGGTAAACCTTTGCTCATGTCTATTTCTGCACAGATTCTGGCGTAGGTGTATAAGCCCTTTTCCCCTCTAGAGGTGTCTGTAGTTAGGAAGCGGCCTAGAGTATTGCCGATCCCTTGGAATACAGCAAAGTGCCATAGATGCGCTGGTAGATTAGGAAGTCTGACCCAGATGGGGAGCTTGGTAATGATTGCTGTAGAGGGATTGAAATCTAGGAACCAAGGGGTGAGGAATAAACCTGCTGAGCCCCAAAACCATGGGTCTTCTGTTAATGCTTTTTGGTAGTCCTCACTGAAAGCAAACACTACAATGAAGAAACCCTTTGAGCAGAGAAGAACCTTGCAGTTGTTGGTCCAGTGAGAGTGAATCCATTGATAGAGGTCTGCTGTGCGTGGCCACAGCCCATTAAACCTGCAAATAACGCCATGCTCTGCATACTTTTGGATTTGCTCATCCAACGTTGGATGCATTATTTCAATTGAAGGGGTTTCCTCTAGTTTGTCCACCAAAAAAGGTTTGGGAGCCTGAGCTGGTGGAACTGTTTTCTTGGGCATCTGAGCATGGACGACATCTTTGTATGAAAAAGCCGCAGCTGAAGATGGCTGTCCGACAGCTCCCCCTCTCAAGCGAAGGGTTACCACCAAAGAGTTGTTCCTAGTAATGCTATAACAAGAGAGGGGAAGAAGATCATCAAGTTGTTTACCTTGAAAGAGAAGTCTCTGAAGGTCTGAAGGGATCCCAATCCGCCGTTCTAGCTCCAGTTTAAGATTCAGCACCAGATCTGAAGAGCTAACCCATTGCAGGATGGTTCTGCCTGTAGGCTGAGAAATTTGAACCTGAAAAGAGTCAAAGAAGGACCTGGACCCAGTTCCAGGGCTTCTAGTGCTTCCTAGAGCAGATCTGCCATGGCGATTTTCCATCCGGGCCCTATCTGATTGATCAATGGCGGATCTGCCGGACCGTTCAACTTCGAGAAGCCTGAGAGTCGAAAACCCCGAGCACTTCTCCAGTTTAGGAGCCTGCAGTATGTGGCTGCGAGCGCGGGTCAGAGCCCTGGGATCTTCATCCATAACGATCATTCTGCGCAGATGAAGAGCCTTTAAGCAGAGCAACGTTTGGGAAATCTCATTAATCCTCGGTTCAGCGTATTCGCTCTCTCCCTTATTATTTCGTTTGAGTAAACTGGATTGATCATCACGGGAAGGTCGGATTGGGGGCAGGGGTTCATCCGGCCGCGTAGCCTTCCCTCCATCGCGAGCAGCCCTGCTCTGTTTGACTGCGCTTCCTGCGTCGATGTGAACTGTGGATCGAGTAAGGAGAGGGTCCGAGCTATCCTTTGCATCGTTTATCCCTTGCGGCGCTGATCCATGACTGCTCTGTTCCTTGGTTTCCTGTGCGGCGGCGGCATATTGCTTGCCCACTGTAACCCTAGCCATCGTATCCTTCCCTACTTCTTAAAATGTCTCACTCTATGCTCAGATCCCAATATGAAAGCATTGAGATATATGAAAAAATAATATAATTATCCAATCCAGATCATACCTCTTAGAGTATGGAGGCTTTTATTCCTTAAAAAAATTACTAAATAAGGAGTGAAAAAATTTCCTCTACCTCTTTTCCAAAGAACCATTTTTCTTTGTCTTGAAGTTTTCATTTCAACCCAATCTACCAAACATAATGCTACCCTTGTCTTGCAGTTTTGGACCTCTTATGAAAAATTGTGTCCTATGACAACTCTTCTTGATAATTTGGTGCCAATTCCTTTATGGAAGGTAGGATTTTCTCCTCCCCTTGATCTGACATGGAAGGCTCATAGACTTTGAGATTCTCCATAATCACTTTTGAGTACATGTGCATGTATGTGGGTAATCTGATTATGTATGTATTAGATCCCTATTTTCCAATATATTAAAAGGAAAATATAATAGATCCTTGATTGTAACAACCTTGGCAAAAATTCCATGTAAATATATATAAACACCACGGATGATGCGACACATATTCCAAGCTGAATGGTGGGAAGGACATCCTAGTGTGTGTTCATTTGGTTGTTTATGGGTAAGGAAATTGGCAAAGACAATGGCTAAGACATTAAAGAGGAAAAAAAGTATTTTGGCATATTTATTTATGAAAATAATGGAAATTAGGAGAAAAGGAAGGTGAAAGGTAGCATGTTGCATGTGAGGGGAAAATTGAAGGAAAATGAAGGAAAATGAAGGAAATAGAGGCCTCATAAATAAAAAGGCTTTTGAGGATCAATGGGCAAGGCTTGATCAATTTAGCTTTGGAGCTCTCTCATTATTCTCTCTCTCTCATACTCCTGGACAGTTAGATTTTCTTGGAGGACTTTGGAATTAGAGCAAGAAAGGACAAAGAAGGAAAGAGGAAGCAAGGATCAAGTAGGGAAAAGCAGGATCAAGGAGCTACAACAGGCTTCATTGTAGGTATCAACTTGCATGTGTATTTTCCTTGCTATATTTGTCATGCATGGGATTTCATGTGTTTCTTTTCAACCATGGCATTGGTTTTTCCATGTGTGACAGTATTTTCAGCCTAGTCTTGACATTTCTTGATAGCTTTGATGAGATGGGTTCTCTCATGAATTTTGTGGGGGATGGCCGGATTAGATTCAAAGCTGAGTGGGGTGGATCTCCGAATTGACAAACACATGGTGGTAGTGGTCCCTGAACCAGACTAAGGATGCACGAAGCCACTGGCATAGTAACCCCTAAACCAAACTGTGGGTTGCGGTAAAGCCATATTGTGTGCCTTGGTGGGCCTAGGAATCCTTGCCAGTGAATGGTGGGAAATACAGTAAATCCAAGAGCATGATTTTCTCTCTGTTGAGCCTAGTGATTCCGGGATGGAATGCATGGTAAAGCCTTGATAGTATGTCTTGGTGTAGGGCCTAGTGATCCCTGGATCAGATTGCAGATGCATGGTAAACCCTGAGAGACTAGGAGGCACTCAAATTCCTCACAGTGTAGGCGGAGAACTCTGGTCGAATACAAATTGATTGGTGTTTTGATGTGTTCTACGAGTCCCACATTCATGCTTGGAATATGACACGAGGGTGATTTTCTGAAGAGAAACTTGGCTCAGCCAATCCATTGTTGAGTGGAACATAGTAGTCCCATCACTGGTTGGTTCATTGCATTTATTAATGAGAAATCCATTCCCTTGATTTTCATGTGAAAATGTATTGATACATATATGGATTTTGATGGCTGATATGTCCATTGTATTTTTGTTCCTATTATGCTGGTTATATGTATATTTTATGGCAGCAGCTATGTTTGGCTCTTAGCATGTTTTTACTTGTGTTTGAATGGATATTGTATTTATGACCTAATAAGTGATAAGGAAGCAAAAGACATGAGGAAACAATGGTTCATAGCGATTTCCCAGATAAGTATGAGATCCCTACTTTTAATTATATTATTTACACATGTAGGTTACATGTTGATGATATGTTTGATGAAATTCCTGTCATGGCTTGTAGGGGTCTGGTTATGATTTTTTTCATAATATTTCTTTTCTATCCTTGTTACCTCGTATCCTTACCAATTCTAAATGATCATTCCATTTTGGGCATTGTCCCAGGCTCTGGGCCAAGAAAGGTGGCACAAATCTCGGAATGCTAGCATTAGTTCTAAGACTAACTTGCTTGGGCATTGTCTAGGGAGTGTTATAAAGAACCCTGCCAATGTCTGGGGAGCGTTAATCCTGAAACTAACTCACCTAGGCAGTGTCTAGGGAGCACTACCCTTCCCTAAGTTTTCTCAAATAGCAGTAGGACCTAGGGATAGGAAGTCTAAGTGGTTGAATTGTCTTCTAAAGGTTATGTGGATGATGTTAGATGACTGTATGTGATGTTCCGTCGATTCCATTTCCTTAAAGTCACCAAGGAGGTTGAATATGATCATAGTGGCCTCTCGTTGCATGTTTATCCTGGCTTGATGGTTGCTTGGGTAGATGTGGGACGACAGTGTGACATTGATCTTGTTACAAGGATTCTATAACCATTCCTTATTTAATTGTAACCATACTATGTCTCTGTAATGAAAATGGTTTGTATACTTAGAGGAATGCTCTGATACCAATTTTATGAACAAGGTTCGTACTATGTAGTATCATAGCATTACTCTAATTATATGAACTTTGTTCGTTACATTAGAATCAGAGCATTCCTTTGAGTATACTAAATTTTCTCATTATAGTCTCCCACTATGAACGAATTCTTTATTTTGTGTTCATTCCTTAATTTATATTTTTCTATGACCTCTTCCGCATCTCCTATACTTTCTATGAATCCACTTAATAGCCTTAAAAAAAAATTCCATTCGTAATGAATCTCCTATGAGGCCTTCCCTCTTTCCTTGTTGATGTCCATATACAACATTCAAGGGTGAATATGGAATATCTCCAAAGAAGGTTCCAAAATGTGACTTACCAATATAACTGTGAACTAATTTGCTATAAGAGTGTTGTATATAGATCATTTTTCCATCCATTTCTACATATGCTTTTGATTGTAACCCTTCAAGAGTTGCACCAAAGTCTTGTTGTTTACTTATAACTACCCATCTATTTGTGGAAAAAATATTGTAGACCACTTCAACTTTGTGTCCATCCTCTTTCATAATGTAGACTGAAATTCAATGAGAAATCTAGTGTCACTGCCTGAAATGATTCTCCCTAGAATCTCAAAGTGCACCTTGACCTGTTCAAAGAATAAGTTTGCTACTTCTTTCTCATGATGCTCTTTTTATAGGGCATGAGAATGCACACCTTTTTTAACTTATCAAGTACCATAAATAATTATTCATGTACCTTCCTACTTGCTAGTAATCCTCCCACAAAATCTATGGAAATATTTGCCAAGGATAGCTAGGTACAATAAGGGATGGTATAGACCCCAGTTCCTACTATTATAATTTTTTGTATAACAAAGTATACATCCTATAATGTATGGTCTTACATCTTCTTGTATTATGGGCTAGTAAACATAACTTTGTGACTTGATGGTTGTCATCCCAACACCCAAATGCTCCAACCTTGGAGGTGTGAGCCTCTTTGACAATGAACAAATACGCATTTAGGAACACAAATCTTGTCCACCCTATAGAGTAACCCATTCCAGAGATGATAATAATATTTCTTGCCACTCTATTCTACACAAATCCATCATTATAGCTATTAAAATACCTCCTTGAACTCCTCATATTATGTGTATGCCCCCAAATTTGGATTAAAGATAAAAGGATCAGCGTGGATATGAGTTTCCAAAGTTTTAATTTTCTATGTTGATGGCCTTGAAAGCATGCATCCCAAGCTATTTTTATCACCATTCTTATCCTTGTTGCAACTCACCCAACCCACTACTGCCAAATTAAGGTTGGAGGGTGTCTAATTCTAACCTCCAAGGTTACTTTACAAAGATTGGGTTATCAATATTCCTCTTTCTTATGCCTCCTTCAATTGCATATATGATATTTCCATTGTCTTCTAGACATCAAGTGCTTTCCAATGATATAAATTTTACCCAAAACTGAGCTTTGGAAAATAATTATGCTCATTTAAAAAAAATTCGCTTTAGGGCCACATCAACATCCATACTATCACGCATCTTCATCACATTTACCTAGATTAGTTTGTGTAACTAGTATACAATTGCATCATTAATTTGCTTTCCCAAGAAAATATTTCACTTGTTAAACTTATTTGTTTCATTTCTACCTAGCTTGACAATGAGTCATCAACTAATGGATCTCAAATTCCCACCAATTGTTTTTTTTGTCCATTAGATACTTGGACATGCAACCATGTTTTCTTTGAAACATACCAATTTCCACCACCTAATATCTTGATGGAGCAATAATTGATATGCTAATAGTTCATATACCACAATAAAATAATGGAAATTATAATATTTGACATGTAATCTAGAAATTTTTAGTTTTTCTAGTATAAGGAGGTAAGCCTAATTTGGATCTACCAAACTCTCGAAATTTTTACACCCAAAATTTAATCTCCCCATAGCTAGAAAATTTGATATCTAATACCACGTCACCTCTAGCACTCCTACCACCTAGCCACCACCTCAACACCATTACGCACTCCAATCCACGTCATCCTGCCATGTTGAGATGCCATATCAACACCATGTCAACATGCCATTTCATTGAGGATCTACTTGATGCCATGTCATCATGACACATCACCTACCACATTAACCTAACATTTTAGAATCATATTATGATGCCATGCTCAATATATTATCGGGAATTATTGATATTATGATGCAATATTGAGAATTGGGTCTTGATCTCATGCCACTAAAAACCGTGAAATCTTGATATCTAAGTACTTAATACCTGACACTTTGATCCCTAACCCTGTTGAATGATGGCTACAAAACATTACATTAATTGAAAATAATGTGGGTTCTATTATTTTTCAAGAGTTTGGTCAATAGTTTCCATTACATTCTCCCAAAATATGATAGTTGGAAGGCCAATATCTAATGGTCAAAGGCCCAATATCCCCTTTCAACAAAACTCCTAGTCCTGACTCACATTGGCCATGTGACTAGAAACTAAGGCAAAGGACTCTAATTCTCAACATTTCTAACTCCGTCATTATATAATTCTCAAAGATTAAAATGGGTTCAAACCCTAAGTTTCCACAACTAACTAGCCAATACCTTATTGATGATATTTGATCCAATGACGGAAAATTTTATGTTAGTTTCTAATGCGGTGATGCTCATGAGTGTCGTGGAACTTATCACTATTGCTTATTTGTAATTCTTGAAATATAAGGCTTGATAGCCTAATACATTGGTACTTTTCTCTTCCATGGCTTATCCCCTTTCCAATTAACTCTTGGTTATGGATCCTATTAGGCCATGTGACTAGGGGTTGAGGTTAAATATAACAACCCCGAAAGTATAACACTTTTGATAAGGTTACTAGGCCTTTTCCAAAGCTTTGAACTAACTCAAATATGGAAATAATTTTCCCTCAAAACTTCTTAAGAATCAGAAGTCTAAAAATTTCTCTAACAGAAACCAAAACTATTACTTCATCCAAGCATCTTCACCAAGAAAACAAAAGATGGCCAATGGCACAAATTTACAACTTATCCCATGTAAAGGAGATTCTCCTCAGTCCTTTAGGTTTACAACTTCACCCTTCAAACTTCTAACATTTACAAAATAGGGATCCCATTATGTTAACTTATCGTTAAAGGGACAAAGTCCTCTTACGTAGAGTTGAACTTAAGTTCTCCTCATTGATGGTAGGGATGTAGTCACAACAACTCTTATCCCATAATTGGCCTAAGAAGGTCCATTCACACTGAGAGGATGTATGAAGAGAATTAGGCTCAAGTCAACATGTACATTCCACTTCACACATCATATATCTCGTAACCATGATAGGACACATACTTTATAGAATACCTCTTCATGTAGAAATTATTCATCAAAGACGTATTGGTTAGTAACTAAGCACAATTATACAATATTTATATCTCTTTATTAATACATATTCAACAAAATATTGCAAAAAATTTCATCTCATCATTAAAATAAGCATAGTAACTAGCATAACAATATTCATAAACCATTGAACAATAATAGAATTTCATTAAGGAAGAAGATATTGTTGGGAATCACGATTGCCATTAGACAAAAACTAGTAGGTGTTAGTCAATGATCGCATCCCTTGAAATACGGATCCATGAGAGGTGGTTAGTCCATGTCGTGAAACATACGGAATCGTTGGTTTATCCAATGTCCAAAAATCTCCCCCCCGCCCCCCACCTCAACGCAAGGGAGATGTGTATCTAACTCATGACCTATGCTCTAATACCATTTGGGAATCACAATTTCTGTTAAAACAAAACCCACAAGTGTTAATCAATGATCACATCGCCAGAGATAAGGATCCACGAGAGGCAGTTAGTCCATGTCGTGAAACACACAGGAGTGTTGGTTTATACAATTTCCAATATAGATAACTTATCTATTTCACTTAAATTTTTTGGAAACTGAAGAAGGCTGAGCCACTCACCACCCAACCTTATACTTAGCTTCATTTTCGTGTTTCTTGCAACTAGTCACACCTGAAGAAAATTTAATGCCTCAAGAGAAAGATTCAAATAGGGTTTAACAAGGTTACAAGTTAGGTAGAAGGAATGAAGTTCACACTTCACAGACAATATTTAGGATTTATGAACTTCAAATGTTGGGCCAAGGCCTATTAACACAACAAAATATGCCCATGTAGAGCCAAAACAACACAAAAGGTAGCTCTTGATTAATCTAACAGTCCCTCAATGCTCCTCCTTTTCTTAGGTCCTTATGTTCTTGAGTCAAACGAACTATTCAAAATTTCTTCCAGACCATTGCATCTTAGGTTGAAGGCTTCATCACTTATTCTCGGTCTAGTTCAATTAATATTTCACTTCCACATCAAAAGGATGTGAGTTAAAAGGATTTTAGTCCCCTTCTATTTAGATTCATGTCTCCAATGCCCACATGTGGATGAGTTTCAGTTCATAGCATTCATGGGTTCACTAACTATCATTTATTGGTTTTTTTTCACTTCTTTCTCTACTACAATTCACTTTCTATCACTATATTTCTCTTCTCTCAAGTCCTGTCACACAATTCTAATTATCCACATGCAAACTAATCTAGCATTAGATTTCGAGGCCCTCCTCTCGATCTGGGGTCAATAAAAGCCTCTAGAAAGGTACATAGCCCATTAGCTTTAGTAGTTTAGTCTCCTCCCCCCCATTATCTCATAACTACTAGTAGGTTGGGTACTTTAGTAGCCACATTATAGGTCTAGTTAATTAATTTCATATAGATAGGAAACTTCCCCATCCCCTTTATAGCTTTCACCTTAGTTAAGCATCTCTTCCAGGCATCAGGATCTGATGCATGAGCATAAACCTTGAAAAATCAAACTAAAAATATTAAATCTTCCAAAAGGTGCATCTTGGAAAGGAGGATTTGATTTCCTCATGAAAACTTACCTAGAATAATATAGTTGTTATTTATTTTTGTTTTGGCGTGTAGTTGGAAATTTGTGGAGAGGATCATGGATCTAGGATGATCCATGATCATTTTATTTCTTTTATATGTGATCATTTGGCCATTGCAGAAATTGGAGGCTAGATCTAGTGTAGACCAAGTCAAGGAGATGGTCAAGGCCTAGTTACCTTACTATATAATCAAATTTGATTGGAATACAATCATGTTTGTCTCTTGTACCTTTGTGTGTGAACCTATGCGTGTTTAAATCATGTAAAGTCATAAGTTGAATGCATATGAGTAGAGGTGTGAGATTGTAGGTTGGATGCATCGAGGAAATTCCACAGGATTTACAGTTTGAACATCGTGAACAACCTTATGTAGTGTGGAACCAAGTTCAAGAAATTTTCAAACTCAAAAAACATTGTATTCCGCCCGACCCCCAGCTAACCTTTCTTAGGGTGGGACACACCTTTAACATTTTTTATATCATTATTCATGTTTAGGATAAATTACCCTCCTCAGGACACAACCATTCTTTGGGTTATTATTTTGGTCAGTTATTTTAGATTGCTCGGACCTCGAAGTGAAGTGTGGAAAAAGAAAAAAGATTTTGATTTTCTAAGGGTTGTGAGTCTATTGCTGCAAATTAGGTTGATATTTTCCATTTTTCATGGGCCCATAACTGATAGGAAATCGGTATGAATAGACCCCACATTTGGTTGCTATTATTTGGTATCAAAGCAAGGAATAAGTATTTCCTACTTGTTGGATAAAGATGAGAACAACTTTCAACATCGATTGGGTAGAAGTTGTTGACAAATCCACTATTACAATTATGGGTAGATATTTCAAGAGAAGTAAGTAGCATACAACAACCAGAGGAGAAGAGGAAGCTTGAAAGGTTCCAGTGGAGGTGAACCTGTGATACCAAAAGATCCAGCCAAAGCCATGTCGGGTTGTGTTATATTATTTCCATGACTAGCCCACGTAGTTAACCGGGGGATTATGACGGGGGCGAAGCCCCCCCTTCAAGGAGTCACAGGGGGTTTGAGGGGTGTAGGTAACCACACTCTATGGGGTTTGGGGAAACGCCCCAGAAAATTTTGGTTTTGGACCCTATGTTAGGTTGGGCATACCTACCTATGGTTTTGTGCATGATTTTCACACATGGTTTTGGACACGATGGTTTTCGGTCCATGGTTTTGGATGCGATGGTTTTCGGTCCATGGTATTGGATGCTTCAGCATGTATAAATATGTATTGTAACATTGAAAGGAACATGATGAAAAATCAAGCTGGTAGTCTCGGTTTTGGGATCCAGGGGAAAATCTCTGTGTATATGTGTAATGCTCTCGCATTATTTATTTTTTGTGATTTAGAATTTGTATGCAGGTAATTTTTGTATAAGGTTAAAACCTAAATTTGGTATCAGAGCTATTTTGGCTTCAAGGGGACGACTTTGTTGCTAAGGGGTTTTGCTTGGGCCTGTGGTAGACCCTGTTCAGTGGGAGATCTGTGAGATCTATTTTGGTGGTGAAAGAAGATGGCTAGTAGTTGAAAGATAGAGATCGAGAAATTTAATGGTTAAAGTTTTGAGTTGTGGAAACTCAAGATGGAGGATCTGTTGGTGGATAAAGATTAGTGGATTGCAGTAGATCCAAGTACTAAACCAACGGGAGTGTCCGATGAAGAATGGAAGAAGTTAGATCGGACGGCAAAGAGCACAATACGATTGTGTGTCTCAGATTCAGTATTGTTGAATGTATCAGGGGAAGCTACGGCTAAGGCTTTGTGGGACAAGTTTAGGACTTTGTACCAATCTAAGTCTCTAGTGAATAAATTGTTCCTACAAAAAATGTTGTATAACTTGAGGATGAAAGATGGAGACTCAGTGACAGAGCATCTAAATGCGTTTAATACTGTGGTAAGTCAGTTATCGTCTGTTGATATCAAAATTTCAGATGAAGATAAGTGGGATAGTCTGGTTATTGCAATAGGTAGCAATGCAACTACCTTGTAGTTTGATGAAATAGTCTCATCCTTGTTGATGGAGGAGATGAGACGGAAAAATATGGAGAGCCAGAATGGTGATTCCTTGTCTATATGAGGATGGTCCCAGAAAAGAAATAAAAATAATTTATCGAGTGGGAGATCTAAATCTCCAGGAAAACCTGTAAAGGTGGTGTACTGGAAATGCGGAAAGGAAGGGCACTACAAAAGGGAATGTAATTCTAAAGCTCCTGAAAAAGGAAAGAGATCTGATGATGCTCCTTCTGCAAAGGAGAAAACCACCTCAGATGAAGGTGGGAATGTGTACTTAGATTCTTCAAGTACACATGTAGATCATGAGGCATGGTTGATTGACTCAGGTGCATCCTTTCACTTCACTCCCCATAGAGATTGGTTCTGTGAGTATGAGAAATACGATGGTGGTGATGTCTTCTTAAGGGATGATAGGAAGGCTAGAATCATTTTTCGTGGAAAAGTAAAGTTGAAGTTGCAAGGTGGAAAGGTTAGAACACTTCCGGGTGTTCTGCATATTCCTGCATTGGCCAGAAATCTAATTTTTGTAAGCAAGCTAGATGATTCAGGTGTAAAAACACTATTTGAGAAGGATACCTACAATTTGGTTCGGGGAGCACTGGTATTGATGTGGGCAGTTTGGATTGGAACTCTGTACAAGCTACAAGGTAGCACTGTTGTTGATGGGTGCAACAGTTTTGTGGTTCCTGAAAGTGGAGCAGAAAATCTAGTGGTCTCTAGAGAGAAGACCATGATGTGGCATCAAAGGCTTGGACATATTGGAGAAAAGGGCCTTCGAATACTTCATGGTAAAGGTATGGTAGAAGGTATGAGTAATAGCTCTCTAGATTTTGATTTCTGTGAAAGTTGTGTATATGGGAAGCATAATCGAGTGAGTTTCCCCTCTGGTGGTAAGAGGGCGAAACAAATATTAGAGCTTGGGCACAGTGATGTGTTTGGACCTGTGAAGGTTCCATCACTAGGTAAGTCTGTGTACTATGTATAATTTATAAATGACTTCTCAAGGAATACATGGATATATTTCCTTAAGAAGAAATCTGAAGTCTTTGACAGGTTTAAAGAATTAAGGCTCTAGTGGAAAACCAGACAGAGAAGAAGATAAAGTTGTTGAGGACAGATAATGGTGGAGAGTTTTGTAGTAAGGAATTTGAAGAATTTTGTAAGAAGTGTGGTATATCACGACAGAAGACTACTCCATATACACCTCAGAAAATGGAGTTGTAGAAAGAATGAACAAGACATTGATGGAAAGGGCAAGAAGCATGCTCAGTGGTGCCGGGTTAGGATAGGAATTCTGGGTAGAGGTGGTGGAGACAGCATGTTACTTGGCCAATAGATCATATTCATCAGCGTTGGAGGATAAGACTCCATAAGAGGTATGGACTGGTAAGAAACCCTCTCTTTCACGTCTGAGGGTATTTGGATGTGATGCAGATGTACATGTTACAAAGGAGAAACGAACCAAGTCAGATAGTAAATATGAAAAGTGCATCTTTATTGGGTATAAGGATGGTTTAAAGGGTTATAAGCTTTGGAACCCAGTAACAAGGAAGGTTGTGTACAGTAGAGATGTTGTGTTCAGAGAGGTGAAAGATGTTATTAAACATGAAGTCCAACCAAAGGAACCTGAGAAGATAGAGTTTGAGCTAAAGGAGGAAGAATCAGACTCTACAGTAGAGGAGGAATAAAAAGATGAAGAGCCACAAACTTCGGGTGTGAGAAGATCAGTTCGAGAAAGAAGGCATCCAGAAAGGTATAGTCCATCTGCTTTCTGTTCAAATTTTGCTTTATCTATTACTGATGATGATCCCAAAAATGTGATGGAAGCAGTAGATTCAGAGGATGGAAAAATTTGGAAAGGGGCCATGGTTGATGAAATGGCATCTTTGCACAAAAATGAGGCTTGGGATCTGGTGGAGTTGCTGGCTAGAAGAAAACCCATTGGTAGAAAATGGGTGTTCAAGAAGAAGACAAATGCATAAGGAAAGGTGGATAAATACAAATCTCGGTTCGTAGCAAAAGGTTATTCCCAGGTGCCAGGAATTGATTTTGGTGATATTTTTTCTCCTGTTGCCAAGGTAGCTTCCATTAGATTACTTTCATCTGTTGTTGCTGCTTTTTATTTTGAGGTAGAACAGATGGATGTGAAGACAACATTTCTTGATGGGGATCTGGAAGAGGAGATCTACATGAAGCAACCTGAAGGCTTTGTGGTGAAGGGTAAGAAAGAATTGGTATGCAAGTTAAAGAAGTCTTTGTATGGGTTAAAACAGTCACCAAGGATGTGGTATCAAAAATTTGATACATTTATATGGGGACTTGGCTTCACCAGAAGCAAAGTAGATCACTATGTGTATTTTAAGTTAATTGGTGACCATGTTATTTATTTGGTCTTGTATGTGGATGATATGTTGCTGGTTGGAAATGACAAAGAAATTATCCAGGATTTGAAGACCCAATTGTCCTCCAAATTTGACATGAAAGATCTTGGTGCTATAAAATATATTTTGGGCATCGAAATTAAAAGAGATCGGGCAAAGAGGAAGCTCTGGTTAAACCAGAGGAAGTATGTCGAGATAATATTACAGAGGTTTAATATGCAGGATAGTAAACCGGTGAAGGTTCCTATTCCTGTAGGTGTAAAGTTATCCGCTGAATAGTGTCCCAAGACACAAGAAGAGGAAGAGGATATGTTCTGTGTTCCATATGCAAGTGTAGTCGGTAGCCTAATGTATGCAATGGTCTGTACTAGACAAAACATTGCGCATGTAGTGGGAGTATTGCATAGGTTTATGTCAAAACCAAGGAAGGAGCATTGGACGACAGTGAAGCGGGTTTTTAGGTATTTACGTGGCACTAGTGATTATGGATTGTGCTACCAAGGAAGACCAGGATTGGACAGAGTTTTTGATATCCATGGCTTTGTTGATGCAGACTGGACTGGAGATCTGGATCAGAGAAGATCTACAAGTGGGTATGTGTTTAACCTATTTGGAGGTGTAGTCAGTTGGATGAGTAAGAAACAATCTGTAGTGGCACTATCAACTACAAAGGCAGAATACATGGAAGCCACTCATGCAAGCAAGGAAGAAGCTTGGTTACAGAGATTGTGTTCAAGTATGGGGTTAGTACAGGGAGCTATAAGGATAGACTGTGACAACCAAAGTGCAATTTTCTTGGCAAAGAACCCTACTTACCATTCAAGGACAAAGCACATTGATGTTCAGTATCACTTTGTGAGGGATATGAAAAAGGTGTTGCTGGTAAAGGTGGACACTTTGAAGAATACTGCAGATGCATTGAAAAAATCTATGAGCTTTGAGAAGTTGTCTTGGTGTAGAGAAACAATGGGCATTAGAGGGCTAGATAAATGACTAATCTCTCTTGTGGCCCCCTGTGGAAAGAAAAATACAAGTGGGAGAATGTTGGGTTGTGTTATATTCTTTCCATGACTAGCCCACATAGTTAACTACGGGGTTAGGAGGGCGGCGGAGCCCCCCCTTCATTGCGACGATTGCGTAGCGAGGGGAAGTCATAGAGGGTTTGAGGGATGCAAGTAACCCCACTCTATGGGGTCCAGGGCAGCGCCATGGAAAATTTTGGTTTTGGACCCTATGTTAGGTTGGGCAGACCTACCTATGGTTTTGTGCATGATTTTCATACATGGTTTTGGACGCAATGGTTTTTGGTCCATGGTTTTGGATGCAATGGTTTTTGGTCCATGGTATTGGATGCTTCGGCATGTATAAATATGTATTGTAACATTAAAAGGAACATAATGAAAAATGAAGCTAGTAGTCCAGGTTTTGGGATCCAGGGGAAAATCTCTATGTATATGTGTTTTATGTGTTATGCTCTCGCATTGTTTATTTTCTATATTTTAGAATTCGTATGCAGGTAATTTCTATACAAGGTTAAAACCTACAAGCAAAGAGCTTGGTGAGTGTTAATGGAGGCTTGGTTACAACTCATTACTAGGTATGCAGAGAAGCTTAGTGATACTTGAGGAGAAACAAGGCCAAGATTGAAGATGAATGACGTGCAACAATGAAGAAACATGATTAAGAGATCATGAAGATTTCCTACCTTGGGAGTCTGATGTAGAAGCATAAACCCCCCCAAGTAAAATTCAAAATATTGAATCTTCTAGAAGGCACATCGTGGCAACTAGGACATGATTTGTTCATGAACAAATATATAGAAGAATAGAGTTTTTATTTATTATTTTTTCAGCATTTTGTTATAAATCTGTGGAGAGGATCATGGATCTGAGATTAACCAAGGTATTGTATTTATTTTATATGTGATTCTTTAGGAATTATGAAAGGGGGAGGCTAGATCCCATGTATTCGAGGATGAGGAGGAAGTTAGGGCCTTGTCTTCCTTACTATATAATATAATCCAATTAGAATAAAATTGTGTGTCTCATGTGCCTTTTTGTGTGAATCTATGCATGTTTAAATCTTGTTAAGTCATAAGTTGAATGCATATGAGTAGAGACACGAGAAAGAAGATTGGATGCGCTAAGGAAGACTACAAGGTTGATAGTCTGAACATCTTGAACAACCTTATGCAGTATGGGATCCAGTTCATGCCCTTTCCATACTCAGCAAACATTGTATTCCTCCTGACCCCTGACTAACCTCACTCCAGGTGGGACCCACATTTAACATTGTCTGGATCATTATTCGTGCTCAGGATCATCAACCCTACTCGAGAGCTGACCATTGTTAAAGATTTTATTGTGGCCTGCTATTTTAGAGTTCTTGAACCCCAAAGTGAGGTGTGGAAAACATAAAAAAGTTTGGGATTTCTGAGGTTTGTGATTCTGTTACTGCAAACTAGGTGGATATTTGCCAGTTTTCATGGGCCCATAACCCACAAGGAATTGATTTGAATAGAACACAGATTTGGTCACTCTCAAGATCCATGTTGGTTACCCTATTCTTCATATTCATAAATTTATATCAAATAAATTAATATTAACATCCAATAGAGTCTCACAAAAATATCAAATTGGGCGATCCAACCTTATCATCCTTACTTACATTCTACAAAATATATGGATTGGAAAATAATATCACACTTGATGACGAGATGAAACATTTGTAAGAAACCATTCCATTGGTAGTGTAGTCCATTGTAACTTACTCTATGGCTATAGATACAATATAGGCTCATTAACTATGTATGTGGATGTTGGTGTCCTTTCTGATGGGAAATTTAATTTCTTCAATTATGAGTTCAGTAAACTATCAATTGAGGCTCATAAGCTTATGAGGAACCTACACAATATAGGTAGGACTAGATCTTATTGGTAAACTATAACACACGTTTCATCTTTCTATCAAGAATTATTTTCTAGTGGATATAATTTATGCTTCACTCAATAAATGGATATTCAATATTCACAAATCTTCAAAAGAATTTTTATCCATTAACATGTAACAAATTCCAGTAACAATAATAGTAATAGCTAACAATCAATTCACCCTTGTGCTATGAAAAATAAACAAACTATTCAAGTTAAGAGGACTAGAGATCCGAGCCCTGGGAGTATCTCTCAACCCTCTAGTAGATCCTTGGGTTAGAATTCTCTTAGTGTACATGAAATCAAAGCCTTTAACACACAATAACAATTTGACTCATTCAAATTGAAATGTGATGCTCAAACAAATCAGTAACATTAACCAACTATAACAAAGGAAATATGAGACATCGATTTATAACATTAATATTACAATTCTATAGAAATCATAAATCATCACATGAAATCTACTAAGTGCATGTAACCTGTTGTTGCTCATAGAGACAACCTCGGATTGCTTACAAGACCAGTGCCTGTTCACATCTAGATTATCTGTGTCTCGTATGATTCTCAAGAAATTGAAGACATCACATATATTTTATATCTGTATATATTTAAATCGAATGGGTTGGTTCATTCATCTAAAGGAGTAAGCCATGAATTTTTGGTACTTCTTCACATGTACAAATCACATAAATATATGCATAAAATAGTGGAGGCCGAGTAGTTCAAGGACTTACAGTTTAATAAGATTTTGTAGAGTAATGAAAGAGGATAAGGAGAAGGAGTAGCTCATCACATAGAGCTTAAAGCATAAATAATTCTACACTTATCACATACAGCTTGATGCATCAAGAATTTCTACACTTATTTGAGTTACAGGTAGATGTAATGGAGAAAAGAGAGAGTGAATGCTAGGACTCATGTAGCACAATTTTAAAGATATAATCTCAGTAATCCATATAGGCACATGCATTAATAAGTCAATATAAATGAATATATGAGGAAGTATAAAATATTTCCAGCAGATATGATTGCATGAATTCAGAGAAGAAACATGAACATCATGGTTTTTAAACAAAGTGATAACACACTGCAATACTCGAAGGGGGAATCACTACCATTTCCTTGATATTATGAAAGATTTGTATTATAGAGTCATATAATATGAAAATAACATTTAGCGTTTTCTTTAGGATTTTTGAACCTTTGTGAAGTGTTGCTTCCCCCTATTTATCTAGAGAGGGGGAGTGTTGAACATTCATTACATCAAAATATCTTTGGCTGAGTCTCAACTATTAGGTCTACTAGATGTCTCATCCGGGGATGGTTCTGTGTCCTAAAAGCATTAAAAAATATTAATTGGCTCCTTAAATGGTGTCACATTATAGGATAACAAATTAGTCAACCATCACCCTTGACCCTTGCGATCACCAATCTGCGGGATTGGGCCCACCCGGGGTATCGCAATCGAAATACGAGAGAGAGTATGAGGATGAGTGGTTTTCAGAGGGGGGCATGAGCAATAAGTGGTAAGTGAGGGGGGCAGTGCGAAATTATATGAGAGGAACATATGTTAGCGGTGCCCGGTGGGGAAACCGCTTTTTCAGAGCCCCCCTCGCTGATAAAGGGAAACATGGTGGGGGCGCAAAAAGACTGGGGAGCCGTCGATTTGGCGAAGTTCATCTAGGCCATCTAGAGATGGGGGTGTTTATTTGATGGTAGAGGAGGGACCCCTGAATTGATGACATCATCAGTGCCACATGGCCCCTCCTGATGGTGACACGTGTCACCCAAATATGCTCCCATAGGACCCATGAAAATGCCAAATCTGCATGCCATGTGTCCTCTGTACTGCCACATCATGCTGATGTCAATTACCATGTGTATTCATTTGGACCAATGGTATTCCACCACGTGGCCCCCCATAGGATAGAGAAAAGGCGCATCTGCCTCTGGTTATGCAACTGATTTCTTTTCTAAAATGACATTGGCCCTCCCTTGCTTCTTTAACACTATAGGCGTCTTCCCCCACAAATCCTTAAGAATGGTCCATTAGACTTGCCAATTGCTGATTTGACGATATCAGAGCTTTGCCCCTTTGTACTGCACTTTGAAATCCCCATCAATCGTCGATATTCCGCGCCTTGGATCTTTGACTTTTGTGATCACCGATATCAGCGATTGCTCCATTGCAGTTTTGTTGTGTCCTCTCACACCACTGCTGCTAGGAAACTGTGATTGTGATTTGTGATGAGCCTGACCCTTAGCCGTTTTTCCTTTGTCTTCTGGCTTTGAAAGGGTGTCTTCAATCTACTCTAACTTATGATCTAGGAGTCCTATTTTTGGACTTCCACCTACCGTTGGAAAGCTTATTCTGAACACTATCCAGTGGAGAGGGTCTGATTTAGCTTTGAGAGCTTCCCATGGCTTAGAAGATGGATGCAAACCTCTATGTTATTTGGTACTCTTTGTACAATTGGAACTCTATTTTCAGAAGGTGACAACATTGGCTCCACCTGGGGACAGTACCTTAATAGCAAGGTGCTAAGAACCTGCAAACTGTGAACTTCTCCTTTGGGAATGGAATCTTTTCTAAACAAATGATAATTCTCTGAAAGTGGAATTTTCAACATAAATTGGAAATTTCATATAACAATTACAATACACACACCGGTATTTACAATGAGTGTAGGATAGGTACCTCTAGTTTTAGAAATAGAGTGTGAGGAACTGACTATTTACCGACAGTTCTAGTGATCCACCATCTATATTTTCAAGCATGCACATGTTATTTCCTTTCTATTCTAGAATCTTGAAAGGGCCCAACCATAGCGGATCGAATTTTCCGTGTTTGCCTTTGTCTTCTCACTAGACATCTCATTGGAGAACTAAATCTCCTAGTTGACAAGGTCGATCCTTGGCCTTCTTTTCAAATAGGGATTTCATTTTTTGTTGATAATTTTACAATTTGGCCCCCACATGTTCTTTGTTTTCATGATTTATCCTTCGTTTCAAGGCATTTGGCTCTTCCTCAGCTTCTTGTAGTAAATTCGTCACTGACATCACTAATTGGATCGAGAAGACTATAGCCTTACCACACACTAGCTCAATAAGTGATTTCCTCGTGGATCACTTGGGAGTTACTAGGTTGGCCCATAGGGAAAACTTTAGTTGGGAGTTCCAATTCCTCTGATTCTTGGCAATGGTCTTATTCAACACCCTCACCATAGTTTTCTTTGAGGACTCAACCAAGCCATTACCTTGAGGATAGTAGGTAGTGGAGTGCCTGATGATAATATTGAATTTCTGGTAGAAGCTGGAGAATTTGGCAGATTTGAAGGCCTGAGCATTGTCAGTGATAATTTTTATAGGACACCCAAAGTGAGATAATATGTTCTCCTCCATAAACATGATTACCACTAAGTCTATAGCGTTTCTTGCTAGGATGGCCTCTACCCACTTGGTGAAATAATCTGTGGCCCTTAATATCCACCTGTGTTGGCTAATAGAAGGTGGGTTTATTTCTCCTATGAAGTCTAGTCCCCACTGTATGAAAGGTTCCTCGACATCCACTAGAATTAGAGGGAGAGGAGAATTTTTTTCCCTCTCAGCAAACATTTGGCACTTCTGGCACGACCTAACCTAGGAATGAACATTTCCAAATAGTGTAGGGTAGTAGAATCCTGCCTTGAGGATTTTATGTGTTTTTGTCTTCTAGCTATAGTGACCTCCACAAAATCCTTCGTGAAAATCCTCAATCACTTTATGGGTTTCGCCCTCTACCAGACACAACAATACTCCCACCGAGTCCTTCCAGTAGAGTAGACCATTTGATATGATATATTTTGTGCTTGAAATCTCAAAGTTCGGTATTTGGATCTATCCAGCCCCAGAGGGTACCTTAGGTATAACAGATAATGAATGATGTTCTTATACTGGGGTGATCCCTCATATTTAGCATAGATCTTCTGCTCATATGTTTTAATCTCGTTCTAATGATCCTCTGGTCTTCTTTCCTCTATTATCAGGTTTATCCCTAAAGCTTACATTTAGATTTGGATAAAACCTTGGCCCATCCCTGGCCTTTCATGGGCTAGTAGGCTTTATGTCTAGCTCATATTCTTGTATCTTTGCTATCCACCTACACCTTTTTCCTTTACTCTCTCCTTGCACCAGGATGTCCTTGACTGTTGTCGTTGGGACAAATGCTGTGATTTCCAACTGTAGCACATACATACAACATTCCTTTAAAGCCTTAACTAGTGGATAGGCATGTTTCTCCAAGATGTTATATTTTAGCGCAACATCCCTCAAGACTTGGATGAAGAAGGAGATGGGTTGTTCATAACCATGTTTATTCTTTTGTAGCAGAACTTTGGCAATGGTACGCGGAGAAGCAAAAGAGAATATATAGAAAGGCATTGAGTAGTCGGGGCTGACTAATACCGGGGCTTCAGCGAAAGATTATTTAATTCTAATGAAATAATCTCGAGGGGCAGGGCTCCACTTGACTTCATTTTATTTCTTAAGCATGTCAGTAATACCCTTGACTATTTCTACATAGTTGGGTATGAACCTCCTCAAGAAATTTATTCTCCCCAAAAAGGCTTGGACCTCTTTCTTATTCCTGGGTAGAGGAATATGAATAATGGATTCGACTCACTTAGGATCGATCTTCACACCTTCCTGCACTACTATGTGTCCTAGTAGCTTCCCCTCACTAAGGGGGAACTAATATTTCTTAGGATTCAAAGAAAGACCATACCTCTTGCATTTCTCAAAGGTGAGCTTCAAATGGAGGATGTGCTCTTCATCAGTCTTAGAAAAGGCTGTGATATCATCTCAATAAACCACCACGAATTTGTCTTGCTCCCCTACAAAATCTATGTCCATATCTCTCTGAAATGTGGCCCTTGCATTAATAAGATCGAAGGGCATGCAAGCATTCATGAATTTTCCCCACGGGGTGGTGAAAGCAATATTCTTCTGATCATCAGGTGTACTGCTACTTGTTTGTAACTAGAGAACCCATCCATCATGGACATTCTGACTGAGCCAACCACCTTCTGTAATATATAATCCATCCTAGGTAGTGGTAGTTGTCTTTCAATGACACCTTGTTCAGATTCTGAAAATATACACATAGCCTTATTTCTCCCTTCTTTTTCCAGACAGGGAGTAAGTTGGACACCCACTCAGAATATCTTAAAGGCACTGTGATCTTTGCCTGTAGTAGCTTCCTCACTTCTTTTTCAATGGAGGGGAGTAAGAGTGGATTTATCTACCTGATTTTCTTCTTGCATGGTTTTATTCCACGCCTTAAAGGAATCTTATGTTGTATGATGTTAGTATAAAATGATTTCAAATCCTCATAAGACCAAGAAAAAACATCCTTGTGGGTTTTGAATATATTTAAATACCTTTGTTTGTATTGCAAGGGGATTCCTTTAGATAGCCTGATCGCCTGGGGTTCCCCCTCTGAGCCGATATTGCAATTTTCTACTTCATCGTCTATCTTCAGGGCCATGGGTTTGGAGGTTATGTCATCCTTATTAAAAATCGTTTTGAGTGGGACTAGTCCACGAGGGATGGTATTCCCTTTCAGTTGTAGAATTTGTGCCTAGCCATTGTGTCTTTCCATGAAGTGGTTTCTTGATTTGCTACTTATTCTTCTTGATCGATGGTGGAGTTAAAAAACTCCCCAACAGCTTCTATGAATTGTTTCACATGCTCGTCGTCCTCGAATACCTGCTAGTGCTTGACATTATGAGGTATAAAGGGTCTCTATTTGATTTCTACCTCATACCTCAGGAGCAGATTTTGAGGGGGCCTGAAACTGCTTGTCGCTACATCAAGGGATTCAACCATTCTGTTTCCTTCTTTGGGCATAAATTGGATATTAAAGTCTAGGAAGAATTTATCAATTAAATCCCACACTTCATTTCGGTAAGTCCTCAGTCTGGGGTGTTTGGCCTGCCACTGATTTCGGATCTGTGTTACGGCTAGCTCCGAGTCTCCATAGACCATTAGGCATTCAATATTCATATTCTTTGCAATTTGTAACCCAAGTAGAAATGTTGCATACTCAGTCGCATTGTTGGTTGCCTCAAACTCCATCTTGAATGAGAGGGGTATCAATTTTCCCTTAGGAGATACCAACAATACTCCTACTCCATTTCCCTCTTTGGAATTTTCCCCGTCAAAGTATAATTTCCATACTTTGTTTTCTTTTTTATGCTTGTGTTCTAACTACCTTGTTAGGTGTACTGATGTTTCTTTTAATATGGTCTCATCCTCTTCTAGGAACAGTCAGGAGAGGTTGCTTTCTTTGCCATGTACTGGGGAGTTTCTTGAGCCTTTAGCTGGGGTCACAGCTTTTCCAAACCTGGACTCTCTGTACAACCTCCTTTGTTCACCTCCAAATGTGGGAATGGTGGCATAAGTTAGATCGAACTTGACAGAGCCCCCTACCTTGGAACCCCAAGATCTAGATAGAAGCATGTTGAACAGAGGGGGAATATTTGCCACCACTATGTCCATTACCACACTCTTCATAGGGATCTGAGCCAGGTTTACCACTATATCTTTTATCATTCCTAAACATTTGAACCTCCTAGAGGCAAAGGAGTATAGGTCCTTGTAGGGCCTGGTAATCTTCAAGCCCAGTTGTTCCATCATTGCTAGGGGCATGAGGTTGTGCGAGGCTCCAAAATCCAACATGAAATTATGCAACAAGAGGTCATGGATTACTAAGGTCATGTAGAAGGGTGTAGTAGAAGGATCAAGCTCCTCCACATGCGGCCCAAAAAAAACCATTGGCCTCTCCTCTTGAAGATTTAAACTGTCATGGTGTTTTGGAGAATTTGGTATCTATGGATAAATACTAATTCCCTAGATAAGTAGCCATATCTAGAACAATAGTTTAAAGAACTTTAGCTTTTTCTTATAAGCAATAGATAAGACAAATAAGATGAGAAGACCTACTTGTAGTTCCACTTTCCTCTTGTCTCCTTTGTATCGATCCTGTCGCTCCTTCCCATACTTAACACGCTTGAGAAGTACTTGTAAACACAAACAGAAGACAAAGAACTGATCAAATAAAAAGATCTATTGGATACAAGTGAATGGAATCAGATACATTTCACACATATAAGCATCATAAGACAATACAAACATATGGGAGAAAAGTTCAAATACTTTATTGAATAGAATAAGGAATTACAACCATTGTGTCTGATTCAAAGTCATTCCTCCGGCTTGGATCCCATCCACATCACATCAAAAGAATGAGAAAATTGTAGCATTACAATACTTGCTTCAAAGCCAATTCTCATAGCAACATTATCTCCTTATAATTCAACATAGTCCAGACCCTGATCACTTAGATAAGAGATCAATTTATAGGAGGATTAAGGAGGTTTTGTCATAAATGGTGTCATTGAATGGCCTTCCATACTTAGAATTAGTTCCATGGAGGAAGGGATGAGAGGATAGGATGCCTCTTAACTCATTCCTCATCCATTTTCGAGCTCATAGGAGTTGATAAGTGAGGGAACCTTCTAGGTGACTCCAAAAGATAAGAATATTCGCCAAACCCTATGTGAATTTCGCTCAAACTCTCCCTGCGCAGGGGAAAGGAAGCCTAAGTGCTCTGTAGAGCACCCTAATATGGACTCAACTTCTCTGCGGCGCACCCTTATATGGGCCTACCTGCGCTGGTCCCTCTAGAGGTCATTTCAGGATGTCTTCATGTCATGAAATTGTCTGGGAAGGAGGAATTCAAAAGGGTGACTTGTTTAGGGCATGTAGCAACTGGAATTAGGGTTTGTTGAGCCCTAAAACACTGATCTAGATGGTGGGAGTGATATTCCCAAATGGATCTGTAACAGCTGACCCCTAAAGCATGAAGCCGGAAAAATGCCATTGTCGAATGAAATGCTTTACGATGTGATGAGAAGGTTTTGAAGTGGAAGGTGACCTGCATCAATTACAATAGATATATCTATATATATATATATATATATATATATATATATATATATATATATATATATATATATATATATATATATACATATATATATATATATAATGATATTTTCATTTTTACATGAATCGTTGAAGGAAGGCATACCCATGCTCAGCTTATAAACTTTCATTACATGTACATAGATAGTTGTCTACAGATATAGACCCATGATCAGAATGACCATCAATGTAAAGCCATTGTACATATGATTTAGTACTCTTGAAATCGCAGCCCAGACAGATGAAACTAGATCTGGGGTCTTCTATCTCATTCAATCGTTTGCTCAAGTATGAGTCTAACCATGTGAATATGTGATCTGAAGTAGAACATGGGAAGACAACATCTGATTACCAGCCAATGATGTAAGCTATTAACAGACATGAGAGAAATCGCCGATAACGATAATGATCCTCAAGGTACTACAATACATTTTGCATGGTTTGAATGGATGATTTGATGTTGAACACCATACAAAGTCTTTCGGTCGAAGGTCATTGATGTAAACCTATCACTGGAAGCCAGAAACCTACCATTGATGTATGCAAGCCTCAAGGTATTGGAAGGGCGTTTCTAAGTCAAATTCTTGGATAATGTGTTGATGTGGACAAGAAGTGACTCATTGCAGGAGGGCCTTGATGTATCCCACATCAATGACACGAAACAAGTGTAGTGATTTTGGAGACGGAATTTGGCTGATGACACAAGATTCAGGAATGGTGGTCATGAAGGTTTATGGTATTGCAAAGGATGAATTTTGACTGGATGACTTCTCTTGAACATGTCGTTGACACTGAAATTAATTGGTAGCATTGACTTAAAACGAATTGATGGATGGTATGATAGACCAACAATATGATAACCATTACGCTGATAACCCAACCCAAATAGTCATAGTGATGGAGTGAAAGTGTCATGTTCAAGAGCGACCTACTACCATAAAGTGGTTTTCCCCTTTTTCCCATTTTCCCCAGTCATTGCTGACCAGTACCTATTTATTTTTATCAAGCTTAAGGAGGATAACATATGCTTGTTGTATAATTCCACCCTTCAGGTCAATCCATCGTTATGTGATGTTTTAATGAGTATAGCGAAGTTGAAACTCGGTCTTATCTATATGGACAAGTTTTTCGCTATTCGATGTTTTAACAAGTTTAACAACAAAGATAACTCGGTCCTTTTCAAAAGAAAACTACACAAGTTATTTTTCGTAAATTAATCTATCAAGCCCGAAAAAGCGTAAAACAATACGAGAGAGATGTCATTTCCAATCTGTTAACGAGCTGAAAAGGACAAGCTCGGCAATCTTTTCATGTTTAGAGAGTCTAAAAAGAGGTTAAATAGGACTCCAAGGGGATTCCTTTCTTTTAATAGAGCTCAAAAAAGAGATAAAAGTATGCTCTATGGTCAAAGGTACAATTTACAATTGAGCACATCGAATTATGTAAGTTAGCTGTAAAACCTGCTCAAAACACCACCAAATGGATTTAAAATACCTGTTTCATAGGCAAAAATAGGAAAATACTAATCTTTACTCGATTAATGAACATGAAATAAACATAAAACAAGTTTTTACGATGACATTTTTACCATTTGGAACTTTCCATTCAGTTTTGTACTCAGGACTAGTTTTTACCTCGAACTTCATTAGTTGATTGCGAGAGATTCTGTGGACCATTTCTCGTGCCGTCTGGACTAGGTAGGAGATCTACCCCTCCTCTTTCCTTTCAGGTCATTCTTTTGTCATTTCATGCAGGTTTTAAGGTCTTTTTGGACCTCTGGGGTTTCATTTTCTCGCCCTAGCATCAGCGCAGGCTTTCACATCGAAAATTGCACTGAAGAGCACCTAGATAGAAGGTTGCCTACCCTATAGTGCACTGTCTCTGTGCTTGGGCTATGCTGGGTGAGTTTCCCTAATTTGTTTTAGTCGTTTTATCCAAAATTTGACCTTTTTCTAGCATGGAAAGGATCCTAACTAAGCTTATGATTGTGTTTCAAGCTTTCATTAGATCAGAATGTCGATTACATGGTGAGAAAGAGAGCTTGAAGAACAAGACATGGTTTCCCTAAACAATCTGGGTACAGTTGAGGCCCTCAAGCACTGTGGTTTACTCAAATACTTCAAGTTGTATGAAATGATGCAACGAATAGAACTATTGCAGTTCCTTCTTCATGCATGGGATTTGATAGATCATACATTTCACATAAGGGACAAGATGGTCCCTATTACCACTGATGATATTTACTTTTTTACCGGACTGTCAAGGTGAGGTGCCCCCATCTCACTTTTTGGATTTGCCCGTGGAGGTGAATCGGTGAGAGATTACATTCGATAGTTTTGTCGGCCAGGTGCACATCCTAGAAAGGCTGGGAAAATAAAAATCAGGGATGTAGGTGATTTGCCTTTGAGAACGATCCTCTTCACAATCGCAAAATTGGCTAGCAGTGTGACACTACATTTGGCAAACAAATCATATATGCAGTATGCACTTGAGTGTCTAGAGCCAAAGGTATTCAACTAGTGCGAGGTCGTGCTTTCTTCACTGAAAGAACCACTGAACAAGGTAAAAATTGGTAAGACGAATAATTTCTACTATGGTTCGATCTTTATCGCTTTTACCTTAGAGATAATCCCATTGATGCGACCACAGCATGTATCACTGGGTGTAGTTGGTCCTAGAGATCCACATATGCAGAGGTGGGTCGAATTGATGGCTCGACATGCAGGTCAGTCAATAATCATTCTTTCCACTGCATTCTTTAGTTGGCTTGATCGACAAAACTTTGTCATCGAGGAGAATCCATACTTAAGGATGGATTTTTGTGGAGATCCAGATATTATTCTACCAATCGGAGCACAATGGGGTGCTATAGGTAAATTGTTTGACCAAAGTTTTTTTTATTTTTCAATTTTCTACATGTCTTTTGTGTTTTTAATGTTTCCAAGACTAAACTAAAATCATTCTCATGCATGCAAATGTGGGTATTGTTCGACCTGTGGGGCACCAATAGGGTGCAGGTGGGCTAGCATAGAGAAACATTGGAAAAGTAGTTCTCTAGGACTTAGACTTGGCTGAGACCTTGGCAGAGTTGCAAGATCACATAGAGGGATTAACCCTTGGTATTCTGGATGTTCGGATCGAGGAGTTACCTATGAGGCTGCAGTGCCACACTATTGGTGTTCCTAGCCACTGGGTGAGGCTTTTGCGCATGATAGCATAGGCTGTGACCTGTTATCATGAGCACCACTAGATCTACTTAGGATGTTTTTGCATGCATTTTGAGTTTTTTGGGTCAGATGACCAAACGTGTCTTGGACACAAATTTTGTAAAAAAATTTAAAACACCTATCTATTTTATTTTTAGAGTTTTCTATGGTTATGTGAAATCCTATTCAGCTGATGATGTGAATTGAAAATATTACTTTTACATGTGTCGCAAATGTCTATTTAACAGACAGTTCACTAGAGAATCAGTTAACGTGTTAAAGTTTTTAGAAATAGTTGATATTGAATGTATTCAAAATACCTTTCCAAAATATGAACTCTAAGGAACATATGAAAAATTGTTGGATTTCGAACAGTATAAATGTTTGTTATTTGTAGTACAATGAGTTGTGAGTCTAGCCTAACGATGATTCGACGAATTCCAAGTACAATGGCATCAGAGAGAAGTTCAATCAATGTGCTATACTCAATGATGTTTTTCATCTATCGACCAATACAAATCCCTTGAAAACTCGCTAACTTGTCACTTGGAGCGAAAATGGCCAATGTTGCAGAAGATAGGTTTTGCGTACTATGACTAACACCATTGGCATAACCAACAAATGGTTTCGAAGACTCCAAAATCTGCAACAAATGAAAAGCAGATTACTAACCAAAAAAACTCTAAAAGACACACACTGACACACACACATGCAATGAAAGCATATATACAATGAGTTTTACTACACCTAATCAAGCATAGTAACGTTTCAGGTACAACCTGTTTTGGGGCTACGATAATGGAATCTGCTCATAATCTACTAACTCGTAGGCACCTTTTGCAAAACACACTTGACAATATAAGGACCATCCACATTGGTTCAAATTTCCCTGCTCCAAGTTTATCAGCTTCCTGATCGTAAAGGAAGACTAGGTCTCCTTCTGAGAAGATACGAGGCTCGACATTTCTATCATATTGTGCCTTGATTCGTTTCTTATTCGCTTCATTAGCCAATGCAGCATCACGATGGGTTTCATCCAGATGGATTAATTCCAAGAAACATGCTTCTTCTTCAGAAGTGTCAGGTAATAGGTCAATCATGAGTTTGAGAGATGAAATTTCACATTGTATCGGTAAGACTACTTCCAAACCATACACCAACTAAAAGGTTGTGAATCCAATTGCATTTCTCACTGAGGTTTGATATGCCCACAAGGCAGAGTACATGATTAAATTCTAGTTTCGTTTATGAACCCCTATCATTCTTTGCAACATCCGCTTTGGGACTCTGTTGATAGCCTCAACTTGTCCATTTGCTTGCGGGTAATAAGGGGTAGAACTATCATGTGACAGTCTTAACTTAGCAGTTAACTCAGCCATCATGTGATTGCGAAAATGCAACCCATGATCTATAACTATGGCTTGTGGTACACCAAACCGGGCAACCACATGGTTAAAAAGGAAAAGAGCAGTCGTTTCACCACTATTGTTTAATGTTGGCATCGCCTCGGCCCATTTGGTAAAATAGTCAACGAAAACTATAATATTCCCATGCCCCCCAGCCGAGGTGGGGTTACATGTCATGAAGTTAATGCCCCATTTAGTGAATGGTCCAACAACAATGACTGGATGCAATGGTGTAGGTGGTAATCTAGTTATTCGGTCATAAATCTAGCATGCGTGACAACTTCTGACAGAAATAATACAATCTTTGAATATAGTTGGCCAGAAGTAACCAGCACAGAGAATTCTCTGTGTAGTAGCATATCCAGATAAGTGTCTGCCACAAGCACCTAAATAAAAATCATTCAATGCTTTCTTTGCTTCCTCATGTGTGAGGCACCTCCATAAAATCATATAGATACCACGACGGTAAAGAGTGTTGCCAATGATCAGATAATATTTGGCTTTGTATCAAATACGTCGCTGTTGCGAGCAAGAGGTATCAGGGCGGAAAGTTTGGGTCTGGAGATAGATCAGTATATCTTCATACCACTGGTCATATGACGATATGAGAAACAAATACTCATCCAAAATTGATGGTTTAGATGTTGAATCAATGGAGGTCAATGGAAGGTCACAAAGTAGCTCGACGAAAATGAGAGATTTCTTTGATTTGGACTTGATGAATTCCAGATCAAACTCCTGCAAAATGACTATCCATTTTGAGTATTTTTCCCCCAGAAATTGACGTGACAAAATGTATGTCATAGGGTTGCAATTCGAAATGACAGTGGTCTTTCGGAGCAGGATGTAATGGCGAAATCTTTGAACAACTTACACATCTGCCAAAGCTAGTTTCTCGACATAAGAGTACTTACTTTCTGTATCATTGAGATTGTGACTCAAATAATAAATAGGATGTTCAATCCCATTTTCCTCTTGGACTAAAACCATGCCAATGGTTGTATCTGCAACGACGAGATATAGGTAATAGTCGTTTTGATAATTCGGAAAACACATTAATGACACTCTAATCAAGGTACCTTTAAGAGCATCAAAGGAAGCTTGCGCAACCTGATCCCAATGGAAGGGTATCCCCTTTTTCAAAAGACGTGTAAAACCTTTAGCCATCTCACCGTAATTGGGAATGAACCTCCTCAGAAAGTTAGCATTCCCTTGGAGTCTCTGTAACTGTAAAATATTTAAAGGTGGAGGCAAGTAAAGAATTGCCTGAACCTTTAATGGAACGAGTCGAATTCCATCTTTAGACACTACAAATCCTAGAAATCGATTAGAACCAACACAAAAGACACATTTGTGCGGATTGAGTCATATCTTGTAGTGTGGGCACTGTAAAAATATTGCCCTCAGATGTTGCAGGTGATCAGTCCGCTTTCGTGAATGAGCAGGTAAATCATCAAGGTAAGGTTGAACAATGTGCTTGATGTCATGGAAGGCATAGTTCACTGCCCTCTGAAATGTAGCCCCGGCATTCTTCAAACCAAATGGGAGTTTCCTATACGTGAATGTGCCCCATGGACAAATAAAATCAGTTTTAGATTGTTCGTGTGGGCGGATATTGATTTGATTATACCCGAAAAAACCATCCATAAATGAGAATATTTCGCATCTGGCACATTCATCAATATTCTGGTCAATAAAAGGAGTAGGATAATTGTCCTTTGGACATGCCTGATTTACATCCCTATAATCAAAGCACACTCGAATTGTCCCTTGTTTCTTCATGACAGGAACAATGTTGGAAACCCAGTCAGTAAGAGGTATAGGGTAAATGAAACCAGCATGAAAAATCTTTTCAACTCCTGCTTTAATGGAAACGGGTTTCTTTGGATGAACAGGTCGAAGCCATTGTCGTACTGGTTTGACTTCAGGGTACATTTTGATTTCATGTTCAACAATACTAGAGTCAATTCCTAGCATCTCCTCGTATGACCATGCAAATATATCTCTAAATTCACGAAAGAGAGTACGATAATTATCATGTTCTGATGGAGAACATGATTTGTCGACATGAATGTTTTCCACAACAATAGGTTTGGTAAAAATATTAATAGAAATCGTTTGTTCAATATTTGATAGGTTCTTCGCAAAATCTATCGTGTTTATGAAAACTGAATTCAAAAGGAAATCAACAACTTAAGGGTGGTTTAGTTCATTTGAATAATCTTTGATGTAATCTGGAAGATTGGAACGATGATGATAATCTTCCCAAGGTTCTTCTCCTATCATCATTGATTGGACGATTCCTTCATCCGTAGAATGTATACATGAGAAAGGATCCAAAGAAGTATCATATTCTAATGAACGGTCTACCCATACAATTGGTGAAAGTGGATTTGGGTTTGCCGTGCAAGCTAGAAAAATTGATTGCTATGCAAGCTCAATGGGGCTTAACGACATAACCTCAGTATTACTATCAACTTTAGAATTGTTGGTAATCCTCCTTAAATCAGATGAGGTGGAGGAAATCATGTTGCAAGTCTCTACTCTTGCCACTTTCACCAAATCAGATGGTGACGGTAGCGTAAAAGTACCCATTAGGGAAGGATCTTTAAAGAGACCTACAACAACACTTTGAAGTGACAACGGAGGTCCATGTACCAATGGAATTCTTCCCGTAACCTGAGAACTAGATGCAAAGAAGGCAAGCTGATTGATAACTGTGATTCCACCCTTGTGAGGGAATGAAATAGTACGAAATTACGTGGAAACCACAGTAGCCATAGCATATACCCATGGCCTTCCTAGTAAAATGTTGTAGTCGAGGGGTCCATCAACTACCTCAACCTCAACAGTAACTGTTTTTCCCCCTAGTTTGATTTGCAGGTTACCTAAAATCCCACAAGGAATATATGTTTGTCCGTCAAAAGCTTTTAACATGGTTGGTGATCATGACAACGACAATGAACCAAGTGGTTTCCAACATCTCATTGAAATAATGCAAGTAGATGCCCCCTCGTCAATAACAGTTCGGTGAACATTCTTATTGAGATCTTTTACCTGTATTAGGAAAGCTAATTGTGTCGGTAACTGTGGTGTATATCCCACATGGTTAAAAACCACAATATTGGAATTCATAGGGTCTATTCCACCAATTGTTGACAGTAAAGCCTACTTCTGGGAGGGACAATTTTGTAACACCTCGAGTGTCGACATAGCAGAAGGTGATTGAGCAAGATCTTCCACTATGTTATAGTTTTGAGTTTCTCGAGCCTGAGGGTTAAATGTTGATTTATAAACAACTCCCTTTGGTGGTTTTATTGTCAATTCTGGTGCAATAGGTGGTGGAATATTCTCTTATGAAGTTGAAGTTGAAGGATTAGGTGGATCAGTGGCCTGATTATTTGACGATGATGGTCAATTTCCATAACCTTTATTTCTCGTTGACACCAAAGCTTCATTTTGTGGCTTTGTGATGGATAACATAAGTACTTGGGATGTGGAAGCATGGTCTTTCACAACCAAATGTGTCTTCGGGTTTGGAAATGGATCAGTCAACACTGCAGATGTGTTAGAAGTATTTAGAAGCTTAGAGACTTTTGAGCGGTGTGGACAATCTCTTGTAAAATGCTCATCATTACAGATTAGACATGGATATCGAGGTTTACTTGCCAAAGAAGAGGAATCAGATGATTTCTCTTTAGGGTAATTATCTTGTTTCTTCTTGTTTTTCCCCTTTTTCTTACTTCCTCGTTGCTTTTGATTTTTGCCTTTGTCAGATGACACAGCATTGACTTCGAAGCAAGAGTGTTTTCTGATGCATTGTTAGTTTGATTGGAAATGGAAAGAGTTTGACCAGATGGTCTTCCTACTGTTTGCGTGCTTGAAGGACCGATCACACCGTCGTTGGCATGAGAGTCCCGACTCAATTGTGGAGGAGGAACAGTGAAAACTGGTTGGGGTGCATTGGGAATCTTATCGTAGAGCATGCTAGATTGTGTATAGATCAAATCCAAATATTGGGAACAAGAAATTACTTGCTCTTCTGTGACAACTCCACCTTTTGCCACATCCTCGGTGATTGATGGAAATAAGGATTTTATGAACAACTCAGTGAAAATCTGATCAGGAACATATGTCTTAACCATTCGACGACGACGCCGCTACTCATGAATATGATCTTATATATGAGTAGCAGTAGTCTGTTTAAAGTTGGTTAGGAGTTCTGTTCCAGTCTCGTATCTGATAGGTAACTGGAAGTGGGTAAAGAATGTGGTGGCTAAAGTCGTAAAGTTGTCAAAAGAAGTTCGTGGTAACTCAATGTACCACTTTGGAGCCGAACCAGTAAGCATTATTTGGAAAAGATGGAGTCTAATGGAGTCATCATTTAAGGAGTTTGATGAACACCACAAGTGAAAGGTCATGACATGATTTGATGGGTCTTCTCCAAGATTTCCATTGAATTTCATAATGTCAAAAGGTAACTTATGCGGAATTACTAGCCACCAAGGTGCATATAAGATTGGATCATTAGTGAGCCAGTTTAAATTTGCTAATTCTAGAGTTGCTAGAAATGGCAATTGTCGATTCAAGTCAGGTTGACCATACCCAGGATATGATGGAATTGCCTGAGCAATAAGTCTTTTCATACCAACATAGGGCATCTATATTTGGTAACGTTGATAAGGTGGTTGTTGAACAAATCTGACATAAGGTGGTTGTTGATAACCAGGTTGAATTTGCAGTTATCCATAACCAGCAAAGCCTTGTTGACAAGGACCTTGGTAAGCTTGGTATTGTCCAAACCCAGGTTGTGCCTATTGGACAGGTCCAAATTGGGGTTGGAATTGTTGGAATTGAGGCTGTTGAAATTGGGGTTGCCACGGTTGTTGAATCATCTATTGTTGTTGTTGGTACAACTGTTGTTGATTTAACGGTTATTGTTGCCCAGCAATGAAAGGTTGGCTAGGTTGTGAATAAACTATACCAGTGTAAGCCTGAGTTTCTCCGGGTAAAGGGATACTAACCTAAGGTTGTTGGACCCCAGACACAAGCGGTTGTTGTATAACAGCTTGAGAAACTTGAACCTCTTGACCTGAAACTTGTGATTGCGAGGTAGAAGGACCAGTTTGTACAGGTTGAGATACAATTGTTTGAACTTGTGATTGCAGTACAGTGGTAACAACAGGTGTAGTAGGAATAGCTGACACAGTTTGCATTGGTTTTGTTGGATACACAAGCCTTGGTTGACCTGGAATTGTTGGTTTCCATTGATAAACTAAAATTCCAAGTTGACCTTAATACTGCGGGATACTACCATATGATGGTCCTCTAGGATATGGAGGATAAGGCTAATAAGCATATTGCTCTCCATATGGTGGAAATCTAGTATGCAATGGATACATAGGTTGTTGTTGACTAGATTTCCCAGTTTGATATTGATATGCAGGGTCAAACTGTTGAGTTCCCGTTAAAGAAGAACCAGGTAGAATTCCGGTTGAGGACATGGGTGATGACCATGGTGTAGAAGCAACCCCTGAGTGGGTTCCAGATAAAGATTGGTAACCAATTGGGATGGAAGATTCACCATATAGGTGTGACTCAGGTGTAGTAGAAAACATCGAACAGGTTACCACAGAATATTCTGCCGCAGCTACATCAGATGATACAGTCTGGGATGTTGACGGTTGTTCAGCCATAGTTAACTGACCCAAAATTTGTCCTAAAGAATCGATGGGTACTTGAAAAGAAGCAGGATCAAAAGGAGCAGTAAAATGAGGAGTATGAGGTAAAGATAAATCACAGTTCAAAAATGGAATGGGGTTCAAGGTGTAGAATATTCTTCCAATTCTTCCTCGACAATAATTAAACCAGGTGGAAGAACTTCACTGTCTGGTCCGTAATAGACTTCTAATGTTGATAAAGTTCAAGTTTTAGTAGTTACTGATGTTTGAGGGGTAACCGGTTGATCGTCTTCCAGTAAAGTAAAAACTTTTGAATGTTCAAAGTCGAAGTCCAGATGTTCCCGTAAAAGAAAAATAGTTTCAAGGAGAGGTTCCTGAACAACTTCAAGTTCAGATGTAACTTCTGTTTGAACTGTGATAGGTTCTGGATTAACTTTTGGTTGAACTGATTCAAATTCAGAAGTAATTTCTTGTTGAGCAACTTCAAGCTGAGGACCAACTTGTTTTTGAACAACGTCGGTTACTATTTCACTAGGATCAGTGATAATGTCCTCAAGTAATTGTGAAACTTCTTCTTCAGAAACAGATGTGCCAGAAATATTTGGAGTAACTAGAGTCTCAGTACTTATCAAAATGGACGATTTTGGTAACTCAGATGAAGAACCAAGAGTTCTTGATATACTTGAATCAGTTAAGCGAGACCGCTTTTGACCGAATAGGTGTAGCTTCAAGTGGCAAAGGTGGTTTACTCATTCTTCTTCGCGAACGATGGGGTAAGGATTGATGTTCCTCCTCGATTCCTGATTAATTTAATTATCAAAAAAGAAATACACAAAAATGGGTAAGCTAGGAAAAAGGTTTACCAAGCAACTGTGAACTGCAGAATACCTCCTGGCGAACCAAGAAGTACAAGTAGGAAATCTCCCCGAATGATGTGTTCGATGTATCACAGTGTACAAGGCGACTGACTTGGTTACCTAAGGATGGATAGAAATCTAGTTTCATCCTCCCATATATACCCGAAGGTACGTGGAGGCCTAATCTGTATAAGCAATGTCTAATGCAAAACTGCACAGTGAGAGCATTCCCATATACTTTGCGTACTGTAACACCACTCTATATAGCCGAAGGTACATGGATGGGATACGATATACTCACATACGTGAAATGACGTATCACACTCAGGATGTATTGTAGACAAGTTAGTGACAGCTACTTTGTTTTACGATGCCGGAACACGTATCTAGCCTAGAACCACTAAATGTTTTTCGTTAATGACAATGCTCCATTAGGTAAATTGATGTTAATTTTAAGTTGATCTTGCTTAGGAATTTTCCTTTCAAGTTCACCACGTGATGTATTCTGAAATTCCTAGGAATGAAACTATCATGATAAGCATTCTCTCCATTCAATTTAAAAATGAAAATCCTAGCTACTAGGGATAGAGCAATCATATGTCTTTTAATCAGAGAGCAAAGAGCACAATCTAATGCAATTTCCCTAAATTATTCCTATGAGTACACACAAAAATTTTCAATGCATCATGCATGTATTTCTTTCTGATTTCCTTAATGTGAATGTAAATAAAAAGGAAATTTAATGCACATACAATCAATCAATCTTTAACAAGAACAAAGACTTTACAACAATTATGTTTCAAAGGAAAAGAAGAATTTTACGACACTTTCTTTCGAACAAAGATTAATCAACTATATTCTAACTTTGACTATGGATCGATAATGAAAAAGAAAACAATTAAGAAACATTAATCAATTAAGTAAAAGTAGGGCTAGCAAAGGAGATAGAAACTCGTTCTCTAAGACATGACATTCATTGATCAATCAACAAACAAACAAACAAAGAAAAGTTGGCAAAATCTCATTCCAAAGGTGGGAAACTGACCCTAGGAGGATCAGCGCAGCCCTGAATGGGAGACAGTGTGCTTTAGAGCACTGCCCCTAAGCCAATGGTGCTTTGTAGTGCATTGTGTCCCTCACAAGCCTGTGCTGGTGAAAGTGAGCCATTTCAAAAGGAAATTTGACATAGTTTTGACCAAAAATTCAATGCAAAAGAGCTGAAATACAATCAATGAACAAAAGTAGGGTCTGCAAGAATGTCCTAGGAGGTGGATAAGCTACTAGGAAAGATGATCATCCCCAGTGGATTTGCCAATTTGTTTTGGATAATTTGGTATCTACGAATAAATACTCATTCCCTATATAAGTAGCCATATCTAGAATAATAGTTTAAAGCACTTTAGCCTTTTCCTATAAGCAATAGATAAGAAAAATAAGATGAGAAGGCCTACTTGTAGTTCCGCTTTCCTCTTATCTCCTTTGTATCGATCCTATCGCTCCTTACCGTACTTAACATGCTTGAGAAGTACCTGTAAACATAAATAGAAGACAAAGAGCCGATCAAAGCAAAAGATTTATTGAATACAAGTGAATGGAATCAGATACATTTCACACATATCAGCATCATAAGACAATACAAACATATGGGAGAAAGGTTCAAACACTTTATTGAATAGAAGAAGGAATTACAACCATTGTGTCTAATTCAAAGTCATTCCTCCAGCTCGGATCACATCCACATCACATCAAAAGCATGACAAACTTGTAGCATTACAATACTTGCTTCAAAACCAATTCTCATAGCAACATTATCTCCTTACAATTCAACATAGTTCAGCCCCTAATCACTTAGATCAGTGGTCAATTTATAGGGAGATGAAGGAGGTTTTGTCATAAATGGTGTATTGAATGGCCTTCCATACTTAGAATTAGTTTCATGGAGGAAGGGATGAGAGGATAGGTTGCATATTAACTCATCCCTCATCCATTTTCGAGCTCATAAGAGTTGATAAGTGAGGGAACGTTCTAGATGACTCCAAAAGATAAGAATATTCCCCAAACCATATGTGAATTTCGCTCAAACTCACCCAGCATAGGTGAAAGGAAGCCTAAGTGCTCTGCATAGCACCCTGGAATGGACTCAATTGTCCTACTGCGCACCCTTACATGGCCCTACCTATGCTGGTCCCTCTAGAGGTCATTTCAGGATGTCTTCATGTCATGAAACTGTCTGGGAAGGAGGCATTCAAAAGGGTGACTTGTTTAGGGCATGTAACAATTTGAATTAGGGTTTGATGAGCCCTAAAACACTGATCTGGATGATGGGAGTGATGTGCCCAAATGGATCTGTAACACATGGGTTGATGTTGAGGTGGAAAGATGCATGAATTGAGAGACTTTAGCTTTATAAGAAGGCTACTTTATAATATCAATAAGAGGAACCAAAATCTTTACCTTTTCAAGCTCCTTCTGCAGATTGAATGTAGATTGGACTTTTTCTATACCTCCTCGTTCAACTTCTCCTTCCTTATCACTGATAGTTTTTATCAGAGCAGGTTCCTCCTTTTCTATATGTCCCTTGGAACTATTTCCTTCCTTATTCGAGGAGACTTTTATCTTAGAAGAGTTAGGATTCAGCTTACCTTTCCCTTTACTTGGTACTGGGGGAATATCTTGGGGAAAAATTCCCTCTTGTTGTTTTGGTTCCCTTAACCACTTTCTTGAAGATCTTAGATCATACCTTTGGTGTATATTTTCCATCATGAAATCCGCAAATTGTTTACAATAATAATCCATATCCTCCTCATTTCCTATTGCTTCTCTATCATGACTGGTCTCCTGATGAGCCATATTTTCATGTTCTTCATCAAAGAAAGTAGAATACAAGTTTCCCTGCATCTCATGTGTATCTAACGATTTTTCATTGGGATCATATTCTAAAAATATAGGATTAGGGATCTTGATCCTTAGGGATTTGATCAAGTTGTTCCTGTCTTTCCCTTGGACGTATTTGCAATGGAGGCCTTCTGTACTATGGGTTATAACCTCAGTTGTAGCCTTCAGAATTCTATTTGGGGAGACTCTTGTTCTCAAGTTCAAGCTTTCCAACCTTATGTGATAAACTCCTGATGAGTTTATCTAGTTCATCCCACTTCAGGTCTGGTGATTCTCTAACTTGACCAAAGGAGGATACCCCTTCTTTCCCTCTTTTATTCTTAGTAGGTTCCCACTTTCCTCTTCACTTCCCGGCTGAGGTGAAATTTGATTCTACCTCAAGCACATCGATTTGGAGTTTATCTAAAGTGAGAGACTTCCTTTCCCTTAGAGTAAAACCAAAGTCGGATTCAAAGGATCCCAAAAATGCTACTCGAGAAGCAGTTGGAGGAGCCTTTATCTCACCCAGCATGTTATTATACTGCTTATTAAACCTTTTTATAAATTTTGAGATATCCTGCTTTGGCTTCTTCCTTATAGCGTTAAACTCTGTGAGGAGGTACTCATTATTTATATTTTCACCACATTTTTGTGTGAAAGAGTTTTCAAGTTCCTCCCAGGTAGTGATGGAGGCATTGGGTAGGGATTTAAACCACTTTTTTGGCTTCTCCAAGGGATTGTACAAAAAGTCTCATGACCACATCCAACTGTTCTACGTTTAGATTATCAGCAAAAGCACAGAAGGTTTCAATGTGTCTCTGTGCAGTGTTTTCATCCTCCCCATTGAACCTAGGCAAAATATTTAGGTAGTCCTGGGGCATAGCACTTAGGGGTTGAGGTAAATAAATAGGGGCATATTGATTTAGCAAAAAACACGTAAGATCCATCTGGATTAATGGAGGGGGATTGAGACTTGCCTTAGGAACTTGGGCCAAAAACACAGTGGTACGAGTGGCTAGACTGAAAGCATGGTATGTAAGGGTTTTACGAGTAATTTCTGAGTAGTGAATAACAACGGGTTAAGATCTAGATGAGGAAGCTTCAAAGACTGGTGGGAGAGTAGTGCAAGTAGTAGGAGTTTTCTCCTTCCAAAATTTCCTGAAAATTAATTTCTTTGGGTCAGATACAAATGGGGCTTTCTGGTGATAGGTATTTGAGCGAGTGTGAGGCTTTTTAAAAGCTAGGATGATAAATGATAATGGTGTGTGTGGAGTGGCCAAGGTGATGTGGATGTAATCAAAACTTCTTTACTTATCTACAAAAATAGTGCTCAACTTGTTGTATCCCAGGGAAAAAATCCTTCAACACGTTCCCCAGCAACGACGCTAGAAGATGTTGTTGCTCCCAAAGACATCCTCGGATTTCTTACAAGACCAGTGCCTGGGCACATCTAGATTATTTGTGTCTCATATGATTCTAAAGAAATTGAATACATCACATATATCTTATATTTGTATATATTTAAATGGAATGGGTTGGTTCATTAAAGGAATAGGCCATGAATTTTTGGTACTTCTTCACATGAACAAATCATAGAAATATATGCATAAAATAGTGGAGGCCTAGTAGTTCAAGGACATATAGTTTAATAAGATTTTGCAGAGTAATGAAATAGGATAAGGAGAAGGATTAACTCATCACATAGAGATTAAAGCATAAATAATTCTACACTTATCACATGTAGCTTGATGCATCAAGAATTTCTACACTTATCTCAGTTACAGGTAGATGTAATGGACAAAAGAAAGAGTGAATTCTAGGATTTATATAGCACAGTTTTAAAGATATAATCTCAATAATCCATACAGGCACATTCATTAATAAGTCAATACAAATGAATCTGTGAGGAAGTATGAAATATTTCTAGCAGCTATGATTGCATGAATTTGGAGAAGAAACTTGAACATAATGGGTTGTAAACATAGGGATAACATACTGTAATACTCGAAGTGGGAATCACCACCATTTCCTTGATATTATGAAAATAATCTGAAAATAACATGTAGTGTTTTCGTTAGGATTTCTGAACCTTTATGAAGTGTTTCTTATGTTGAAAAATGGCAACAAGAAATGCTAAAAATAGAAGTGCTAAAAATAACACTACTAAAAATAGCAGTTTGGGTACCAGTGCTGGTTTGGGCAATAGGGAATGAAAAATGGAAGTGATAAAAATAGAATTGCTATTTTTAGTAGTGCAAGATGGATTCCTATTTTAGCTAGTCCCTGGACTAAACATCGAAAGTAAAATCTGAATTTGATATTAACAGTCGTTTGTAAATTAATTAATTAATTAATCTGGAGTTAATTAGTTGTGAAAAATAAAACATGAAGTCTATGTGAGGACATGCAACAGTTTCTCTATTAATTGAGGAATTTATCCATCAGTTAAAGAGATAAGGATGAGTTTTAATTTGAGTTGCAATTAGTTGGCTCAGTTAACTGAGTCAAGTCCAGTTAGATTGATTTAAATAGTTTGTTTAAATTAATGTAAGCTCACTTAGTTAATGCATGCCTGCATATAACTGTTGCACTTCAGATAACTGAATATTCTCTCATGAATAACTCATGCATGTTAGTTCAGACAGTGACCCGGTTGAGATCAAAGGAGGGACAGTGTACTATCAGTTGGATGGATTTTTCCTATAAAGGAAGCTCATCGATGGAGAAGGATTTATCTCCTTCAGGCCTACGCAGTTGGATGAAGAGGCCAATTCACACAAGTGGATGCACTAGACCCTAATCAAAATTGCGCAAAGAAATAGGAGGCTTGGAGGGCAGACCAAAGGTTAGATAGAGGCCTTTGACTATCTATGGGCAACAGAGGTATTGCAGAGAGAGCAGGATAGCTTTTGAGCTGATTCTTTTTGTAACACTGGCTATATTTCCACTTGTATGATAATACAGAGTTGGGATTTTAGGCTGAGGCTTTCCCCGGGTTATATCTTCTATGTTATGTGTGATTGATTCCTTCTTATCAGTTATATGTGTTCTTATTGATGTTTCTCATATTCGATTAAGCTTCCGCTAAATTGGTTGTAGAAGTAGATCAAGTATTTTTATTTAGTCTATTGCATTATTAGGTGATCTATAGTTGGAATTTATACATATTACCCCTATTTATCTGGAGAAGGGGATTGGTGAACATTCATTACATAAAAATATCTTCGGTCAAGTCTCAGTTGTTAGGTCAACTAGCTGTCACGGATAGGGATGGCTCTGTGGCCCAAAAGAATTAAAAATATTAATTTCCTCATTAAAGGGTGGCACATTACATGATAACAAATCAGTCAACAATCAGATGAACAATGTTAACTAAATATCTTCATGCCCATCCCTATGATCGCTTCTTCTTCAGGTTGTAGTTTGCCCATGATATGGCCTTCTGTGTTGCTCAACTAACTCCTGTCATTTCCGCCTTTACTACTTGTTCCATTCATCCTTCAAAGAAGGGAGTGGGAACAATCAATTTCATGCCCCAGTACTGAAACAAAGGACCCCTAAGTGCTACTTCATCTTCCCTCTATATAGGGGCACTATGCTCGATAATCAAGTATTCCCTAGCTACCAAGTCCTTGTTTACTTTTGTCAGCGTCGACCCTGATTCCGTGTTACAGAGGGCCTTTCTAGATCAGCCCATGTTGGGTTAAAATGCTACATCCTCCTTATTAAATGCCATAGCCGCCAACCCACCATGCCTTTAAAGCTCTATACCACCTGGTCGCGAAGTTCTCATATTGAGACTTCTCATCGAAAATCTTTTACAGGATGGGGCCTCCAGATCCACTTTAGCCCCTTTTGCTTCATGTGACCGAGGGCTATGAACAAGTGCTTAGTCCTTTGGGTGCTAGGGCCTTTGGAATTGCCTTTGGGGGTCTTCTTCCTTTGTTACACAGAATCCCGCACAACAGTGGTTTACAATGGTTTCCCTTTGATATCTCCCCTTCACCCTTGCGATCACCAATCTATGGGATTGGGCCCACCTGGGTTATCACAATCACAATATGGGAGAGAGTGTGAGGATGAGTGGTTTTCAGAGGGCAGCATGAGCAGTGAGTGGTAAGTGGGGGGCGGGGGGCCGGGGGGGGGTACGAAATTATATGAGAGGAACTTGTGTTAGCAGGGCCTGGTGGGGAAACTGCTTTTTTGGACCCCCCCCCCCCCGCTAATAAAGGGAAACATGGCAGGCGGATCAAAAAGGATTGGGAGCCTTCAATCTAGCGGAGTTAATCTAGGTCGTCCGAAGATGGGGATGTTTATTTGATGGTGGAGGAAGGACCTTGGGATTGATGTGATGAGCCTAGGTATTGCAGTAAGAATGTTGCAACTCCCAGGGCTACCAACTTTACTTATCAACCCGGGGTTTGTCCAAACTTGGAGGTGACAGTGCTATATGCATAAGTAGAAGTGAAGGTACTGCCTGTTGTCACTACTCATCTGGCAAGAGACCCCAGGGGTTCCAAGCCAGACTTCTATAGGGTCATAAGAAGCTTGATTTTGATGGAAGAAGAGCAAATTTATTCTAAGGGGGAGCTACTCTACTACAATATTGAAAGAAGAAACTTGTAATACTAACTCACACCAGACCCTAGCTAACCAATTAAACAACTATGCTAAGCAGAATTACTAGAACAACACTAATCTAATGCTAATTATCTAAGTTACAGAAGTAAAAGCATCAAAACTAGACTAAGGGGTAAGCAAAGGAAACTAAGCTAAGTCTGTGTTTAAGCGGAAGAGCAGTCGGAGGACGAAATTGGCGAAAGAAGGATGTGAGGGAGCAACAACGCATGAGAACCATTGGATCAGGCGGGTGAAAGGTAAATGAACGATTGAGATCGGATCACAAGAGGCTTAGGTGAATAGGTGAACGAACAGGGTAACGAAGTAGATGAACGGCTAAAATTATATTGCGGAGGCTAAGTCAAAATATGGACAGACATGACTAATCGGTAGATGGACGGTGGAGATTAGAGCACGGGCAAAAGAAACGTGTGGAAATGGTAGTGAGTTTGTGGAGGTGGTAAGCTGTATTTCGCGTGCCTTCAAAACCATAAGCTGTATTTTGAAATTTCATGTGATTAGCCTCCCTGGGTGACACATAGCACGAAGAAACCACCTTTCTCGCGTGCTCTCAGGCGGATAACGATCAGACAAAAATCCATGTGATATGGTGTAACAGACGTTGGATCAGGCGAGGCTAATCAACGGTGGAGATCAGCCGAGCTGGTTGGCGATTGGGTGAAGCGACAACCATCAGATCAGGAGACAGATCGACGGTGGAGATTGGAGTGCCTAAAGGAACGTGTAGAAATGACAGAGCGGGTTTTGAGGGCGGTAAGCTGTTTATCGCACACCCTCAAAGTTGTAAGCAATTTTTTCCAAAATTTTGCGCGATTAGCCTCCCTGGGTGACACATAGCACAGGGAAACTGCTCTTATCGCGTGCCTTTGGGTGGATAATGACTGGATAGAAATCCACGCGACATGGCACGATAGATGTAGGATCTGTTTAGGCAGACCAATGGCGGAGACTTGACCGAGCTGGTTGGTGAGCGGGTGTGCAATAACCATCAGATCCAACAAGGCAGATTGATGGTTGGGATTTCATGTGCACAAAGTCAAATGTTAAAAGCAAATTCGGGCGGTGATTGGTCAATTTTTCTTATGAAAGGCGATCTATCGGTAAAAACCATTTAAACATGAATTATCAGCTTCTGCTAAGCGTTTTGTGCTGAAGGAGAATGAAATGGGAATGTGAGGGAGATCAAATGACAGGAAGAGAGTGAAGGAACAGGTGACCATGAAATGACTGAATGACCATGAAATGAACCAAGTAACAATGTAATGAACCAGTGACTGTGTTAAACAACAAACTTCATGCAAAACTGAAACTCTGTGTTTTTGGGGTTGCTGCAAGGTTTCTTCCTCATGTCATGGTCCCAGAGGGAGGAGGTGAGGCTGAGACACCTGTGGACAACCTTATGGATCTTTTCTTTGCTAACCTGGTAACTGAATGAAATCATAAATGATATACTCTACACTACTATAATGAGACTGCAATTATTTAAGCAGATGAACAATTAAACAATAAACCTCTGGAATGGAAATGAACTACTTAAGCAGATGAACAGAAAAAAGGAAACTATGTTACTTAGCAATACAATAAAGAGGAGCTTTGGCTGCTAGCATTAGGCCCTAACCCAAGAGCTTCAACCCTTTGAGTTAACTCAGTGTTGGCTCAAAACAAAACTCATCTTCATTATAAATCAAAAACTGTTACAAGGTTTGCAACTTGAAAATAAAGTATAATTCTTGCTAACTCTTGGTGACTCCTAATAACTGACTGACTAAAAAAAACTGAGGTTCTAGGCCTCTCTACTTATACATCTGAAGTCTCCAATGACTTCCTTCAAAATTAGGGAGGCACAACTCCCAATTCAATGATAAACTCGTGCTTTCCCTTTCACTAGCTCGGCTGCCTTCTAGTAGGGAGGCTTGGCTCCCAACTCAAGATAAACTCATACTTTCACTTGCTTGGCTACCTTCTAGTACTCCTGATTTGGTTGTTTGCACCTTCACTTGCTTGGTTGCCTTCTAGTACTCCTAATTTGGCTGTTTGTACTTTTAGCTGATGAAGGGATATTCGAATGGAGGGGTAGTAAATGAGGAGGATTTACCTCTTGTAATTCTTGTCCCTTGTCCCATTAGAGTTTTTACCAAGGTATTTTACCATAGTTCCTTGCTTTTATCTTTTTATCCATGTATTTTCCTTGCTTTTATCCTTTACTCCTCCATTACATGCACATTAGACCACAAAGAAAAATATAAAACTCTACTCATCTCATAAATAGAATATAATCAAAAGTATTCAATAAGTTTTGAGAATAGTTGGTTTGACTAAGCTAGGAGGTGAATTAAGGCCAATTAAGGACCTTATAATTACTTAATGATGAGGCTCATCATCACCCCCCTACTGAAAGTGTTTCTCATCCTTTGAGCAATTTAGTGGCTTTGGTAGCCTCTCTGACATTTCATGCTTCTGTTGTGGTCTCTACTTCTTGTTTATAGAATCCTACTTTCCTTTCTACTTCTTCCCATTTATATTCTCTGATCTTCAAGCTATGTGGCAGTGTTTTCCATCTCCTTATGTAGGCATGCATATTATCATTTCTTAGCAGCCTAAACATTTCCTAAAAATGTGAAATTGCTTGCTCTTGGGCAGCAAGATATCTAAGTGCTAGCTGAGGATCATTTGCATTTAGATTATTGGTGTGGATTAGGGTCATGGGATTTGATTTTTCAGCTACTTCTCTATCCCTGGAGCCACTTAGCTCTTTTGGTTCTTGCTGCTCTTTTTTTTTGTTTCAATGCCTTCTCCCTCTTCTATTTCAGCATCATGTTCCTTTGTATTAGTGTCTTCTTCATCATGTCCCTATGTATTAGTTCTTTCCTTATCCACCTCATCCCTATCTAGCTCTGTCTCTTCTTCTTCTTTTTTTGCCTCCTCGTCACTGACAGAAGGACTAACACCATAGATGAAGATTCTAATGTCATCCTCTGCTGGTAAGTCATTGAAGACTATCCATGTTATAGGGATCCTGGGGTTTAAGAGAGCATCCTCAATGAGGATTTTGATCAACCCATGGTGAGCCAATAGTTGGGAATTTCCTTTCTTTACTTTGTTGCTGGAGTCCATGAGTGATTGAATCAAAAAATAGGGTATGTCGAATCTTTGATGAAATGGTGTTCTACCCCAAATCTTAGTTTTTCAAGCACTCTAAAATGGTAGCCATAAACAATTTTGTATCTACCCTCACATGAGATATACTTGATGTTAAATTGGCAACTAGGGCCAAACTCCATGTGGGTCGGCTTATTTATGGCAGCTGATATTTTCATTGGATCCCTCTCGTCGAGAGGTGTAGGATTGATCCAAAGATCATCCAATTCCGATAAGTATTTATGGAGATATGAATTTATTTTGTTTATGTAATTATTGTCAAGCCGACCAACTCTTATGTAGGCTCTAGAAGCCCAACCGACGTGTCTATTCATCATCCTCGTTTTAGTATAAATAGATGGGTATTTGATGTCATTTGAACATGTATTCTTGAGTGACCTCCTCCTCTCCACGTCTTGGGTTTTTGGAGGAGCGAGACACCAAGAGTAACATGCTTATACCTTGGATGATGCCCTAGCAATATACGCACAAACATTCATACAATATAAGGGAAGGAACGTAGCATGGATGGAAATACTTATGCAGTTTATACACTGTCATGAAGGCAATATATACGCACAGTTATGGAATGCACAGTGATGGAAACCCTATACGCTAAGCAAGCAATGAATACATCCACACAGTTCATACGCTGTCCAGATACCCTAGACGCAGTAATGCCCTAGCCGCAGTAAGCAACAGGCTTATGAAGAAATATAAACTCAGTCAATGGGTCAATAAGACGCAGTGAGTCAACAAGACCTGTTCACGCATTCCTCTCTGCCATTCTATACATATATACGCTATATATATACGGTATACAGGTATCACTATTCTACGTGAAGTCTGGAACATGTGTGGCCTTTCTACGTGATACATATATATGCTGCTCACACTGAATGAGATATGCTATTCATAGTGGATACGCTGCGGATGTTATACACTGGTCATGAAGCTGTTCATGGTTATATATATGCTAGACATGAAGTTGTTCATGGTTATATATATGCTGGACATGAAGCTGTTCATAGTTATATATAGATACGCTGGTCAAGGAAACACATACGCAATCAAGAGTGCCAAAGTCATCAAGCCGAAGTGATGAAGAGGTAAGCCGTTGTACATCGTAGCCATCGTAATACACTGTTCATGGTTATACGCAGTCTAGGGTTACGCAGGACATAAGATTAATACGCAGGTCATCTATCTAGCCGCAGTAAGGGTAGGAACTTATATGCTGTAATGAAGATATATACGCACAACATCCACAGCAATATATATATATATATATATATATATATATATATATATATATATATATATATATATATGCACAGGTCATGAAGCAATATATGTATGAACAGCTGGGATTACGCAGAAGATATATACGCACAGCATCCACAGCAATATATATATATATATATATGCACAGGTCATGAAGATACATATACGCAGCAAATGGAGGAGACCTTATATGCTGTACAACGCAGTCAATGAATGGTAACACACAAACCGTCTGATCTGCTATTCTTGAATGAATTAAGGCAGCAGCAATGTCACTTTGGTTATCAGTCCCGGATGTCTCTGAGGTACAGTTGTAACCTAACCTAGGAGGTGTGATGAGGACGCTGTAAACAACAGTAATGAGGATTACGTTGGGTGTCATCTCAATAAGTTTCAGTGTTTCTCATACCTGTAAAAGGAGACATACAGTCTCAACAGTCATTACTATATTTAGATCTAGTATCAAGATAACAATGATCATGGGCAGCATGAAGTATAATAATCATGGGCAGAATGATAGATGAGATCATGGGCAGCATGATGTATGAGAGCATGGGCAACATGAAGCAAGATGATTAGTGCAGCGTGGTGCAGTACACTATAAGGTACAGCAAATGGACGAGATGCAGAATGATGATAGGTGAAGGAGTCACCTTGAGAATCAGTTGAAGCAGAATGTCTTCAACTGATCTCATCATTATATACAATGATCTACGCTAGATCTAGATAAGTCAAAGTGTTGACTTCTGTTGTAAATGTACTCTCTCTCTCTCTATCTCTTTCTTTGCTGAAATTTGAAGATAAAAGAAGATTTGATCAAAGGGTTTCCCCACACATTGTGGGGTTTGTCCCTGGCTCGCGCCATATCTTGTGTCCTCTTGCCTTGGCTTGTCTTCTGCGATTTTATATTTATGTTCTATCTGCAGTTTATTGTAATGGTGATGTGATTGCTAACTGTGAAAATTTAAATAAATTTCCCTAGCATAGAACATACCTAATCTTAACATGGTATCAGAGCTGAGGTGAAGACAATGCCCAAGCAAGAGTGAAATAGCAATCACCGAAGACAGTTGGGACAAGACAGAAGGATCAATGGGTTCCTCATAATTCACCTAGGGTGAAGTCAAAGCAGAGAATGTTATCAGAATGGCGCAGCGGAAGATTCTGATGGTCCATCTTAAGATCACTTCGTTGGGAAGTTTGGATCTTAGGGTGGAAGGAAAGGCGGATGCCTTGTTGAAATAAGTTTGGCCGTTATGCGCAGGAGTATCCGAATGGCAGAGACACATCTCTTGGTGAAGATAATAATCATTCTTGAGACATCTTCAATGATCAAAAGAATGACTGATAATGAAGGTCATCAAGGAAATGGTCGACTCTTCCACGAAAGCAAGGAACCCCAAAATATCTTTTATGTACCTGATCAAACCTAATGTCCATCTCGGAAATGGAAGCCAAAGGTTACAGGGGGGCACTTATCGATGGAAAGGTACGTGTTTGAAAATAGATCTTTTAAAGATGTTTTTGAGTTCAGGGTTGTGTCAAGTTGCAGGAAGTCGACTGGGGACCATGTCCATTGACTCAGCACCGGAGGTCTGTGAGTCAGCTAGGATGCCTGAATTCAAAAAGAAGCATGAAGGTACATGTCTGAAACATACCGAAGGAAAATATTATAAGGGGACCATTCCCCTCATGCAGCAGATTCACAGGTTTGGAACAACCCGAGGAGTTTGAGAATCATGATCAAGGAATCTCATGTGTACAAGTGGAAGAAAGCCCTCTATGGTTTGAAGAAAAACACCTCGGGCATAGTATGAGAGGATTGATAGCTGTCTAATGCAACTGAGATTCACTAGGAGTGAAACCGATCCAAACCATTACTCGAAGGTTGTGGATGATAAACCTCTCGTACCGGCACCTATGTTTGACAGGTGCAGACCCTCTCATTTATAGGAGACAGAGGGAGTTGGATTCTGAATGTGAGAAGATAAGCTTGTGACTGCCTCGAGGATCTTAACTTTCAGAAGTTATATGGTAATGATGTCAGACCAGATTTGGGAAATGCCTCTGAGTTTCATAAACTCATTCGCATTAATGTTCTTGGAGAACCTCCGTCCGGACATCTGTGTTGCAATGAGCATGGTGAGCTCATATTTGGTTGAGCCTCACTAGATTGGTGCCAAGAATCTTCTAAGATATCTTCAGGGCACAATCTCTCATGAATTGAGATACACTGCCGGAAATATGAAACCACATGATTATTCGAATGATGAGTGGGCAGGCAGTATGTAGGATCACTAGAGCACTTCTCAGTGTTGTTTCTCTTTAGAGTCTGCCTCGATATCCTGGATGAGCAGGAAGTAGAAGTCGGTGACTCTGAGCACCACCAAGGCAGAATACATTGCTGATAGTATGGCCGTCTGTGAGGCAGTCTGGTTGCTGAAGCTCTTCAGTGAGCTGTTTGTACACATGATGAATACCACTGTGATTCTCTGTGACAACCAGAGATGGGATTTGATTATTGAGGAATCCTGTATTTGACGTTGCTCCAACAGATAGACATCAAATACTGCCTTATCTGGGATATGGTAAGTCGATGATCAAGGAGGCTCCATCACACTGAGATGATGTACAGGACAGAGCCCTGAGGAAAGATCAAATTTGTGATTTTCCCGAACGACTTGGAGTCGTCGAGAGACCTTTGTAAAAGGGTCCTACATGCTGCATACATTGAGCTCTAGGAGCTTTGGGGGGCTTGCAGTTCTATTGGAGCAACATACAACCACAGGGTGACTCACCCTCCCCTGGTGGTGCGCACTGAAACAAGATGATTCGCTCTCTATTATAGCAGGATTGATGTGTTCTCCTGTGAGGCCTAGATTGATGTGTTCTCCATGGCGATTGTAGTAGGATTGATGTGTTCTCCTGTGAGGCCTGGATTGATGTGTTCTCCATGGCGATTGTAGCAGGATTGATGTGTTCTCCTGTGAGGCCTAGATTGATGTGTTCTCCATGGCAGCCTGGATTGATGTGTTCTCCATGGCGATTGTAGCAGGATTGATGTGTTCTCCTGTGAGGACAGGATTGATTAAGTTCTCCTGTCAAGGCATCCTACCCATGCAGTTTGGGACTCATGGGAAGTACCTCTCATCTGATCAATGAGCAGGGAAATGAAGTTAGGGACCATAGTAGTACCGATGGACGCATCGTTGTATCTACCATACTCCCTATGCTAAGATGTCCTCCATTGATCTGGGATCAATGATACTGGTCTGGGACCAGTGGTAGGAGTTGTACATGCTATGACACTGACTTCAGGTCGGCTGAGACTGGTCTGGAACCAGTGGTACATACTCCGAGACTGACTTCGTGTCAGTGCAGTACTGGTCTAGGACCAGTGAGAGTGGTACATACTATGACACTGACTTCGGGTCGGTTGAGACTGGTCTGGGACCAGTGGTACACTCTCTGAGACTGCGATACTGGTCTGGGACCAGTGGTAGGAGTGGTACTTACTATGAAGCTGACTTCGGGTCAGTTGAGACTGGTCTGGGACTAGTGGTATGCACTCTGAGACTGACTTCAGGTCAGTGGAGAATGATATGACTCATTCTCGATCAATTCTTCTTCTTCATAGTTCAGCGGAGATGAGCAGAGCATAGCAAAGCCAGTAGAGCTGAGCAGAACAGAGCCAGCAGCGCTGAGCAGAGTAGACCCGAGCCAGCAGAGCTGAGCAGAGCAGAGCAAAGCCAGCAGAGCTGAGTAGAGCCAGCAGAGCTAGGCAGAGTAGTGCAAGGCACTAATGGCAGAGATAGTACAGTCGTACATATGGATCAGCGGATGGAGTTCTCCCTAGTTGAGAGGGAGTGTTAAATTGGCAACTAGGGCCAAACTCCATGTGGGTCGGCTTATTTATGGAAACTGATATTTTCATTGGATCCCTCTCGTCGAGAGGTGTAGGATTGATCCAAAGATCATCCGATTCCGATAAGTATTTATGGAGATATGAATTTATTTTGTTTATGTAATTATTATCAAGCCGACCAGCTCTTATGTAGGCTCTAGAAGCCCAACCGACGTGTCTATTCATCATCCTCGTTTTAGTATAAATAGATGGGTATTTGATGTCATTTGAACATGTATTCTTGAGTGACCTCCTCCTCTCCACGTCTTGGGTTTTTGGAGGAGTGAGACACCAAGAGTAACATTCTTATACCTTGGATGATGCCCTAGCAATATACGCACAAACATTCATACAATATAAGGGAAGGAACGTAGCATGGATGGAAATACTTACGCAGTTTATACACTGTCATGAAGGCAATATATACACAAAGTTATGGAATGCACAGTGATGGAAACCCTATACACTGAGCAAGCAATGAAGACATCCACACAGTTCATACGCTGTCCAGATACCCTAGATGCAGTAATGACCTAGCCGTAGTAAGCAACAGGCTTATGAAGAAATATAAACTTAGTCAATGGGTCAATAAGACGCAGTGAGTCAACAAGACCTGTTCACGCATTCCTCTCTGCCATTCTATACATATATATGCTATATATATACGGTATACAGGTATCACTATTCTACGTGAAGTCTGGAACATGTGTGGCCTTTCTACGTGATACATATATACGCTGCTCACAGTGAATGAGATACGCTATTCATAGTGGATACGTGCAGATGTTATACACTGGTCATGAAGCTATTCATGGTTATATATATGCTGGACATGAAGCTGTTCATGGTTATATATATGCTGGACATGAAGCTGTTCATGGTTATATATAGATACGCTGGTCAAGAAAACACATACGCAATCAAGAGTGCCAAAGTCATCAAGCCGAAGTGATGAAGAGGTAAGCCGTTGTACATCGTAGCCATCGTAATACACTGTTCATGGTTATACGCAGTCTAGGGTTACGCAGGGCATAAGATTAATACGCAGGTCATCTATCTAGCCGCAGTAAGGGTAGGAACTTATATGCTGTAATGAAGATATATACGCACAGCATCCACAGCAATATATATATATATATATATATATGCACAGGTCATGAAGCAATATATGTATGAACAGCTGGGATTACGCAGAAGATATATACGCACAGCATCCACAGCAATATATATATATATATATATATATATATATATGCACAGGTCATGAAGATACATATACGCAGCAAATGGAGGAGACCTTATATGCTGTACAATGCAGTCAATGAATGGTAACACACAAACCGTATGATCTGCTATTCTTGAATGAATTAAGGCAGCAGCAATGTCACTTTGGTTATCAGTCCCGGATGTCTCTGAGGTACAGTTGTAACCTAACCTAGGAGGTGTGATGAGGACGCTGTAAACAACAGTAATGAGGATTACGTTGGGTGTCATCTCAATAAGTTTCAGTGTTTCTCATACCTGTAAAAGGAGACATACAGTCTCAACAGTCATTACTATATTTAGATCTAGTATCAAGATAACAATGATCATGGGCAGCATGACAGATGAGATCATGGGCAGCATGAAGTATAATAATCATGGGCAGAATGATAGATGAGATCATGGGCAGCATGATGTATGAGAGCATGGGCAGCATGAAGCAGGATGATTAGTGCAGCGTGGTGCAGTACACTGTAAGGTACAGCAAATGGACGAGATGCAAAATGATGATAGGTGAAGGAGTCACCTTGAGAATCAGTTGAAGCAGAATGTCTTCAACTGATCTCATCATTATATACAATGATCTACGCTAGATCTAGATAAGTCAAAGTGTTGACTTCTGTTGTAAATGTACTCTCTCTCTCTCTATCTCTTTCTCTGCTGAACTTTGAAGATAAAAGAAGATTTGATCAAAGGGTTTCCCCACACATTGTGGGGTTTGTCCCTGGCTCGCGCCATATCTTGTGTCCTCTTGCCTTGGCTTGTCTTTTGCGATTTTATATTTATGTTCTATCTGCAGTTTATTGTAATGGTGATGTGATTGCTAACTGTGAAAATTTAAATAAATTTCTCTAGCATAGAACATACCTAATCTTAACAATTGATGAGCATATTGCTTGTGAGGCTTGAAGAGGAAATGAGCAAATTCTTGAGAAAACAGAATTTCCTGTGTATGTAATCCACTAGCCACTTTTTTTTTAGAGGAGATTGGCCACCTTTTTACTTACAAACCATCTACCTCTTAACCTTTACAACTTTTGATCAAATGGTGCATATGAGTGAGTGAGCAGGATAACTACCTGTGGCCTTAATGCCACGTGGTAGTTATCAAAGATCAAAGGTGTTGTTGATGGTCATTCTTCTTCCTCCTCTGTTTTCTACTGATGGTTTCTTGACTGTAGATCTGATGTTGCTTCTGCTATTGTTTGGTCATCTTTCTTCCTCTTCTGTTGTCTGCTGATGGTGTTTGTGACTGCAGATCTGATGTTGTTGAATGGACAAAGGGATTAGGAGTGTGTGTGAAAGCGGGGATGATGGTAATGGATGAGGTGAGGGGTCCCTGTAGAAAACACAATTTTCACCTGAATTGGAGCACTGAAGTGAAAAAAATGGAGTTTATGGAGGGATGCATGGTAAGGAGTGAAGGAGATGAACATATGTGAGGCAGGGCCCCTTTTGGAGCTTCACTTTTCTCCCTGATTGTCTTTCTCATCCTCCTGCAAATAACAATTATGTTTTCTTTTTCTTTTTCTCTTATATAGATATATATATATATATATATATATATATATATATATATATATATATATATATATATATATATATATATATATATATATATATATATATATATATATATATATATATATATATATATATATATATATATTTAAAAACACCTAGGCTGCCTTAGAGAGGTTTTCACCCTAGATATTTGCCCTGAGTGCCTCAAGGAAGTTTTTCACCCAGGGATCTTCTTTTTCTTTCCATTTATCTCATCCTTGGGCTGCCTCGTGGAGGTTATCAACCCAAAGATGGGACTCAGGTGCCTCATGGAGGTTTTCACCTAAATCCTTATTCTGTTTTTTTCTTTTTCAGTGACCTGATGAGGGATGAGCTGAAACTTGCTCCACCATCATCACTGTCTTATTCATACTATCAATGAACTCTTACTTAGATAAATGCCTCTTGTACATTTTCAGTCTATGTCCATTAAGTAGTAATGCAATGGCTTCTTCATTTATATTTATGATATGCACTTCATGGCATCTTTCCACCACATAAGGTCCGAGCCATCTTGTCCTTAGCTTTCCCTCGAAGTCTTTATACTTGGAGTTATATAACAATGCCCAGTCTCCTTCTTGAAATTGATTCGCCTTAATGCGCTTGTCATACCAAATTTTCCTCTGAAGTTGAACTATCTCTATATGGAGGAAGGCCTACATTCTGAATTCATCTAAGCCATTCAAATGGAATAATCTTTCTTTCTGTGCATGACTGATATCTAGATATAGTTGGGCTACCATCCTCAACATATTATATTCAAATTCAATGGAAAACAAAGCCTTCTTCCCATAGATCAGCTCATAGGGTGTAAATCTAGTGGTGGTCTTCCATGTTGTATTATAGGCCCAGGTGGCCTCGAGTAGTCTTTCTTCCCAATCCTTTCTATTGTTGTTCACTACCTTGGTTAGGATGTTCTCTAGTGCTCTATTGGTCACCTCCACTTTCCCATTAGCTTGCGGATGATAAGGAGTGGAGGTCCTATTCTTGAGTTTGTGATGCTTGAACAATTATTCAATAATGCTGGAGGTAAACTGGATGCCTTGGTCTGTGACTAGCTCTCTAGGGTACCCAAGTTTGTAGAATATATTCTCCCTTAGGAAGTAAGCCACCTTTTCTTCTGTTGTTGCCTTAATTGCCTTGGTTTCCCCCACTTAGTCAAGTAATCAGTGCACACAATAATGTGTTGTTTTTTCATTGAAGGAGGATTGATAGGCCCAATGAAGTCCATGCCCCACTTGTCAAATGGCTCGAAAGTAACTTGAGGTTGTAGGGGCATTTCATCTCTTGGAATAGGCTTTGCCATCCTCTGGCATCAATCACACTAACTAATGTACTTCCTCACATCCTGATGATGAGTAGGCCAATAAGAGCCTGCTTGCAACACTTTGAATGTTGTCCTCTTTGTTGCAAAGTGACCTCCACAAGGCCGATCATGACAAGTCAGAAGGATGTAAAAGACTTCCTCTTCCCTTACACATCTTCTCAAGATTTGATCTGGGCCAAGTTTGAACAAATTTCACCCAATCCAGGTGTAGGGGGCACTTTTCCTGATTTTCTTGCTCTTTTCTCTGGAGGATAGGTTTGGTGGGAACTGTGCTGATACCAAATAGTTTGCTATATTAACAAACCATCGAGAGAGCATTGAAATAGCAAACAAATGCTCGTCTGGTATCTGATCATCCACCATTCCTTCTTCACCTGCAGGCAGATTCATCCTGGATAGAAAGTCAGCAACAAAATTCTCCTTACCAGGCTTATCAACAATAGTTAGATCAAACTGCTACAATAAAAGTAACCATATTATGATTCTAGCATTTACATCTCGTTTTTTAATTAAATATTTAATTGCAGAATGATCAGTATGCACAAATGCCTGATAGCCTGTAATGTAATGCCTAAACTTGTTCAATGAACATTATAATATAATTCATCCTTTGACAGGATTTTACTCATAAAATAGATGGCATAAGGCAATTTCTCCTCTACCTAACCTAAGGCTGCTCCTATGGCTTTATGTGAGGCCTCAGCATGGATATGAAAAGGGAGGGCCCAGTTTGGTCCCCTAAGGATTGGTGCAATGGTTAATTTACCCTTTATAATGTCTAGGCCAATTGAAAGCTCTTTGACCATGTAAATTCAGAATCTTTGGCCAACAATCCAAACAAAGGAGAGGCTAACTTGCTGAAGTCATTTATGAACCTTCTATAGTATCGAGCTAACCCCAAGAAACCCCTAACATCTCTCTACTTTTGTGGAGGTGGGACCCTTTGGATGATGCCTATTTTGTTTGGGTTCACCTGCAGTCCTTGCTGAGATATGGAATGACCTAACACAGTCCTTTCAGCCATTAAGAATTCACATTTTTATGGACTGAGAGATAGGTTCATTTCAATGCATTTGCGTAATACTTTTCCTAGGTTAGTCAGGGATTCTTGGAAATCGCAACCATAAGGTGTAAAATCATGCATATAGATTTCCACAGCGTCATGCACAAGTTCAGCAAAAATACTCAAGACTGTTCTCTGGAAAGCGGCAGGAGCATTGCATAAGCCAAAGGGAAGGACCCTATAGGAAGAAGTACCCCAAGGATAGGTGAATGTGGTTTTATCCTTGTCTTCTAGGCAGATTTGGATTTGGTTGTACCCACTAAATCCATCTAGGAAAGAAAAGAAGTTCTTCCCTCCCTGTTATAGACATTTTTGTGCCTCGCAGCATGGAGCATGAAATGTCAATAATTACAGGGATCCTCAGTCCCTAAACATGTTGTTCTTACCCCTAGAGGAACAAGGTCAGCAAACCACAGCACTTCCTATCAGTTCTCCACCTGAAAACACTCAAAAACAGACTATTTTTGGATCATGTCAGCTGCTCCATTGAGCATCTGCGCTGAATGTCAACTGCTCCTCCTTGTACCTGCGCTGAAAGTCAAAACCAATGAAGGCTACCTGCGCTGGGCGAGATTGGCCAAGTGGCACAGTCATTCTGCAAGGTGTCAACTGCCCAGGAAGCTTCCAAACTGACACTTGGTTCAAGGAATTCGCCCTATGATGAGTAAGAGGTACTTGATCTCCATTTGGAAGCAAGGATCTCCAAGTGGACTCAAGAACTGAAGTTTAACTGAAGAGGGAGAGGACACAAGGCAGCTTTAGGTCAGTCTCAAGCTGACTCATCCTTTCTCCAAATCTCCTATATATAGAGCTCTTCTATGAGGTCTAGGGAGGCTAGAATTTTGTGCAAAGCAAGGAAGTGCTGTTGGTTTACAGTTAGAGCTATTGGGTGATTGCTTTTATAGAGGAGAAGAGGAGATTTCTTGCTGCTGGGGAGGTGCTGCTGGATTGGAGCCATTTATGGTTGTAACCTTCTCAGAACCTTTTTCTTCTATCAATAAAGCGTTTGATGTTCTCCTATATACTTGTATTGCAATGATGTATTGTTTTCATCTGTATATTTGATTCATCCTAATCCATGCATCAGTTATGAGTACATGTTTCTTGTAGTTTCCTTCTCTCGTTTTTGCAGGATCTTTGTGTAACTGGGCCGGCAAAGGAGCAAGGAGCTGGGAGCAAGAGGCAAAGAGAGAAGACGGGATCGACAAAAGCGAAAGACATCGGTTGGTCAATCTTTTCTTCCTTCTCTGTATTTTCATAAAGGAAAACTATCAAAGCTTTACTTTCAGTTGTTGCTAAGGAACTATCACCCTTAGAGTCGGGATAGGGTCATTCCGAGTCGGATACTTTTCCCCACAACAAACTGGCGACCCTTAGAGTCGGATCCTTGAAAGGGAAATGCAATCTTCCTGAAGTAGGTCGACACGACTGCGGCCATGGCATATATCCAGGGCCTTCCTAGTAGGATGTTGTAATCGAGGTTTCCATCGATTACTTCAACATCAACTTCTACTGTTTTGCCCCCCAGTTCAATTTGCAAGTCACTTAAAATCCCGTAGGGAGTGTATGATCGTCCATCAAATGCTTTTAAGGTCGTTGACGATTTCGACAAGGGTGGTGAGCCTAAATTTTTCCAGCAACTCATCGACATAAGACATGTAGATGCCCCCTCATCAATAATTGTTCGATGAACAGTTTTGTTGAGGGCTCTCACTTGAATAAGGAAAGCTAGTTGAGCTAGTAACTTAGGGTCATATCCTTTATGATCAAAGGCCACAAGATTGGAATCCATTGGGCCAATCCCACCTATTGCTGATAATAAAGTTTGCTCTTGGGAGGGGAAATTTTGCGGTACCTCAAGTGTCGACATAGCGGACGACGATTGGGCCAGGTCCTCTATTATATTATAATTCTGTGCTATTTTGGCACGAGGATTAAATGTCGATTTGTGTACTACTCCCTTTGGCAACTTTATCATTGGTTCAGGAATGATGGGTGGCACAACTTTGGTCAAAGCTGTCGTCGAACTACTAGGTTGTTCATTAGCCTTGTTATTCGACAGCCTTGGATTCCCGTAATCTTTATTCCTTGTCAAAGCATTATTTTGCTGCTTTGAGGTAGACAACATAAGCACTTGGGATCGGGAAGCATTTTAATGATCCATGGAAGCGATCATTCACTTCAAAATATTGGAGTAGGTCTCCTGAAAGACCCTGCCTTAATGGGTACTTTTGCCCTACCGCCTGCAAGTAATCTGGCGGAAGTGGCCACAGTGGAAACCTACAATATGAGATCTTCTATGTCTAATGGATTCGGAAGATTCCTAAACATTTTGTCAGCATGGATCATCGCCCTAATGGAAATACTGTAAATACAGTGGGCTCCGAGGACGGTTCTAATCTCGTGTCAACCTCGTTAAAAAATGAAACAAGGAGTCATGAGGATAGTTCTTTTACTGTGTCAACCTCATTAAAAAATGAAACAAATCCCCTTTCCAAGTCTCAAATGTAAACCTTCATTCCAACCACCGAGTTGAATGCAATGAAGCTTGGGGGGCATGCACCTCGATTTGCGTTATTATGCTGGGGGCATGCAAACTTATCATCGAGCAGTTTTAGCACATAGTTCATGCTTGTTAAAAAATAAACGCAAGATCCGAGCAGTTTTAGCACATAGTTCATGCTCGTTAAAAAATAAACATAAGATTGTGAGCAGGCTTTCCCTTAGAGTTCAAGCTCATCCAAAAAAAATGAACCGGTAAATAACCATTTGAGATCGTAAATCCATCAGCCATAAAAGCCTTGGTCGTGTTTGTGTACCATCACCTCCACTTTTCATTTGGCCGATCATTCACCTCCACATGATAGTTTACCCATTTTGAGGAACAGCTGCGAAGAGTGATTTCACCTAGCCATCCTTGTGACACTGCCGTGATTGGAAAATTCCAACCTGTACCTGGAATCTGCTGCTATCCCTGTTTATCACTCGATCCTCAAAAGACGAGTCTTCTTTGAGCTCTTTTCAACTGACTCGTAAAATATGAAAAGATTGTCGAGTTTTGGCCTTCCAGCTCGTTAAACGACCGGAAGAACTATCCCTCATTTAAACTTTAATCTTTTTGGACCTGAGGGATTATTACACAAAAAGATCGAGCGCTTGTCTTGTTCGGCTCGTTAAAAGTACCGAACACCCATCCCTTCTGTATTGTTTTATACTTTTTCGGACTTAAGGGATTAGATGACGAAAAAGGAATTATGGAGTTAACTTTCTGTACCTTTTCAGACTCTCTAAAAATGAAAAGGACCGAGTTTTCCTTGTCATTACACTCGTTAAAATGATTAAAATAGCGACAAACTTGTCTTTAGATGAGAACGAGTTTCCCTATCGCTAAGCTCGTTAAATCATAGCGATGGGCTTGCCCGAAGGGCAGGTTATAGAACAAGCATATGTTATCCTCCTCAAGCTTGACAAAAATAAAGAGGTACTGGTCAGAAATGACTGGGGAAAAATTGGGAGAACATCAAAGCTTAATGGTAGCAAGTCGCTCTTGAACATGACACTTTTCTTCCGTACCACATCGGGTTGGGTTGTTTCATTCACCGGTCTCATCACCATGGTCTTCGCCAAACCATCCACATTTTGGGGTAATGCTACTGATCCATCGCATCAGTGTCGTTATATGTTCAAGAGAGGTCATTCTGAAAGTGTCAACCGTGTCCCATCCACTGCCATACATTATCCTTCATCCATTCATGATCGCCACCCTGAATCATATGTCACAGTTTGTTTTCACCTCCACTAAAATCATTAGCTCCGTTCCGTGTCATTGATGTGGGATTCATTAAGGCCCTCCTTTGACGGATCGCTTCTTGTCGACTTCAGCTCATTATCCAAGAAGTTGATCTAGGAACAACCCCATCAGTACTTTGAAGCTTGCATGCCTCAATGGCAAGTTTCTCACTTTCGGCGACAGGTATACATCAATGACCTTCGACCAGAAGATTTTGCGTGGCGTTCGACGCCAAGTCCTTTATTCACGCCACGTGAATTGTACTGCAGTACCTTGAGGGTCATTATCATTATCGGTGATTCCTCTCGCGCTTGTTAACGGTTTTCATCATTGACCGGTAATCAAGCGATGTCTTTCCATGTTTGACTTCAGCGAAATTCTCACATGGATCGACTTGTACTTAGAGTGAAGATCGAACGAGTTTGAAGACCCCGGATCTAGTTTCATCCATCCAGGCTGCGATACATATTCAGGAAATATAAAAGCATTTGTCATGTACATCATTGCAGCAGATGATCATCCTACTCAAAGGATGATAATTTCAGCAGAGAATTATCAGTCTACCATCAGACGATCGTCTGTTCTATGTACCAAAATGTATTTATAAAGCTGAGCATGGGAATGCCCGCCTCAGCTAGATCATGAAAACAGAATGAAAAATAATGTATTGTATTGTATTGTATTACAGGGCACCTCTCAGCACTTGAATGAACTTCGGACCCTCTAGATAAAGCATTTCACCCGATAAACGACCTCATACTTTAGGGGGCAACTGTTATAGACATTTTTGTGCCTCGCAGCATGGAGCATGAAATGTCAATAATTACAGGGATCCTCAGTCCCTAAACATGTTGTTCTTACCCCTAGAGGAACAAGGTCAGCAAACCACAGCACTTCCTATCAGTTCTCCACCTGAAAACACTCAAAAACAGGCTATTTTTGGATCATGTCAGCTGCTCCACTGAGCATCTGCGCTGAATGTCAACTGCTCCTCCTTGTACCTGCACTAAAAGTCAAAACCAATGAAGGCTACCTGCGCTGGGCGAGATTGGCCAAGTGGCACAGTCATTCTGCAAGGTGTCAACTGCCCAGGAAGCTTCCAAACTGACACTTGGTTCAAGGAATTCGCCCTATGATGAGTAAGAGGTACTTGATCTCCATGTGGAAGCAAGGATCTCCAAGTGGACTCAAGAACTGAAGTTTAACTGAAGAGGGAGAGGACACAAGGCAGCTTTAGGTCAGTCTCAAGCTGACTCATCCTTTCTCCAAATCTCCTATATATAGAGCTCTTCTATGAGGTCTAGGGAGGCTGGAATTTTGTGCAAAGCAAGGAAGTGCTGTTGGTTTACAGTTAGAGCTATTGGGTGATTGCTTTTATAGAGGGGAAGAGGAGATTTCTTGTTGCTGGGGAGGTGCTGCTGGATTGGAGCCATTTATGGTTGTAACCTTCTCAGAACCTTTTTCTTCTATCAATAAAGCTTTGATGTTCTCCTATATACTTGTATTGCAATGATGTATTGTTTTTATCTGTATATTTGATTCATTCTAATCCATGCATCAGTTATGAGTACATGTTTCTTGTAGTTTCCCTCTCTTGTTTTTGCAGGATCTTTGTGTAGCTGGGCCGGCAAAAGGAGCAAGGAGTTGGGAACAAGAGGCAAAGAGAGAAGACGGGATCGACAAAAGCGAAAGACATCGGTTGGTCAATCTTTTCTTCCTTCTCTGTATTTTCATAAAGGAAAACTATCAAAGCTTTACTTTCAGTTGTTGCTAAGGAACTATCACCCTTAGAGTCGGGATAGGGTCATTCCGAGTCGGATACTTTTCCCCACAACACTCCCAGGCCATCTAGCACTTGGTCAATGAAGGGTAGGGGAGAATGATCCTTCTTTATGGCTTTGTTCAACTCACTATAATCGACACAAATCCTCCACTTACCATTCTTCTTGGGAACTAACACTAAAGGAGAGACCCACTCACTGTCATAGAGAGGGTAAATGAACCCTACATCTAACAATTTTTGCAGTTCTTCCTTGACGATGTCTTTAAGGGCTGGATTCATTCTCCTTTGTGGTTGCCTGACTAGCTTGCAACCTTCCTTGATTTATATGTGGTGGGTACACACTTAGGGGTGCACTCCCTTCATTTCCTTATAGCTCCAAGCAAAGGCTTCTAGGTTCCCTTTCAACAATTTGAATAGTTTGTTCCTCTTCTAAAGTAGAAAGAGATGGATTAATCTTCAATGTTATTGGTGTGGATTAGGACCATGGGATTTGATTGTTAAGCTGCTTCTCTGTCCCTGAAGCCACTTAGCTATTTTGTTTCTTGTTGCTCCTTTTTTTTTTTCAATGCCTTCTTCCTCTTCTATTTCAGCATCATGTTCTTTTGTATTAGTGTCTTCTTCATCATGTCCCTCTGTATTAGTTTCTTCCTTATTAACCTCATCCCTATCTAGCTCTGTATATTCTTCTTCTTGTTTTACCTCCTCCTCACTGACAGAAGGACTAACACCATAGATGATGGTTCTGATGTCATCCTCTGCCTGTAAGTCATTGAAGATTTTCCATGTTATAGGGATCCTGGGGTTTAGGAGGGCATCCTCAATGAGGATTCTGATCAACCCATGGAGATCCAATGGTTGGTAATTTCCTTTCTTTATTTTGCTACTGGAGTCCACGAGTGATTGCATCATAAAATAAGGTATGTTGAATATTTGATGAACTGGTGTTTCTAACCCAAATCTTAGTTCTTCAAGCATTCTAAAATGGTAGCCATAAACAATATTGTATCTACCCTCACATGAGATATACTTGATGAGCATCTTTCTTGTGAGGCTTGAAGAGGAAATGAGCAAATTCTTGAGAAAACAGAGTTTCCTGTGTATGTAATCCACTAGCCTCTTTTTTTTATAGAGGAAACTGGCCACCTTTTTACTTACAAACCAACTACCTCTTAACCTTTACAACTTTTGATCAAATGATGCATATGAGTGAGTGAGTAGGATACTTACCTGTGGCCTTAATGCCACGCTGCAGTTGTCAAAGATTAGAGGTGTTGTTGATGGTCATTCTTCTTCCTCCTTTGTTGTCTGCTGATGGTTTCTTGACTGCAGATCTGATGTTGCTGCTGCTGCTATATGGTCATCTTTCTTCCTCTTCTGTTGTCTGCTGATGGTGTCTGTGACTATAGATCTGATGCTGCTAAATGGAAAGAGGGAGTAGGAGTATGTGTGAAGGCAGGGATGACGATAATGGATGAGGTGAGGGGTCCCTGTAGAAAACACAATTTTCATGTGAATTGGAGCACTGAAGAGAAAAACAATGGAGTTTATTGAGAGATGCATGGTAAGGAGTGGAGGAGATGAACATATGTGAGGTAGGGCCCCCTTTGGATCTTCTCTTTGCTCCCTGATTGTCTTTCTCATCCTCCTACAAATAACAATTATGTTTTTTTTTTCCTTTTCTCTTATTATATATATATATATATATATATATATATATATATATATATATATATATTAAAAAACACCTAGGCTGCCTCAGAGAGCTTTTCACCCTAGATATTTGCTCTAAGCGCCTCAAGGAATGTTTTCACACAGGGATCTTCTTTTTCCTTCCATTTTTCTCATCCTTGGGCCGCCTCATGGAGGTTTTCAACCCAAATATGGGACTCAGGCACCTCATGGAGGTTTTCACCTGAATCCTTATTCTGTTTTTTTCTTTTTCAGTGACCTGATGAGGGAGGAGCTGAAACTTGCTCCACCATCATCACTGTCTTATTGATACTATCAATGAACTCTTGTTTAGATAAAGGCCTCTTGTACATTTTCAGTCTGTGTCCATTAACTAGTAATGGAATGGCTTCTTCATCTATAGTTTTGATTTGCACTAAACCATTGTCATGGCATCTTTCCACCACATAAGGTCCGAGCCATCTTGTCCTTATCTTGCCCTTGAAGTCTTTATACCTAGAGTCATATAACAATGCCCAGTCTCCTTCTTGAAATTGCTTCACCTTAATGTGCTTGTCATGCCAGATTTTCCTCTAAAGCTGAACTATCTCTGTATGGAGGAGGGCCTGCATTCTAAATTCATCTAAGCCATTCAAATGGAACAATATTTCTTTCTGTGCATGACTAAGATCCAGATCTAGTTGGGCTGCCATCCTCAATGTATTATATTCAAATTCAATGGACAACAAATCCTTCTTCCCATAGACCAACTCATAGGGTGTAAATCCAGTGGTGGTCTTCCATGTTGTATTATAGGCCCAGGTGGCCTCAACTAGTCTTTTTGCCCAATCCTTTCTATTGTTGTTCACTACCTTCATTAGGATGTTCTCCAGTGCTCTATTGGTCACCTCCACTTGCCCATTAGCTTGTGGATGATAAGGATTGAAGGTCCTATGCTTGGGCAGTTATTCAATCATGCTAGAGGTAAACTGGATGCCTTGGTCTGTGACTAGCTCTCTAGGCTACCCAAATTTGTAGAATATATTCTCCCTTTAGGAACTCAGCCACCTTTTCTTCTGTTGCTACCTTAATTGCCTTGGTTTCACCCCACTTAGTCAAGTAATCAGTACACACAATAATGTGTTGCTTTTGCTTTGAAGGAGGATTGATAGGCCCAATGAAGTCCATGCCCCACTTGTCAAATTGCTCAAAAGTCACTTGAGGTTGTAGGGGCATTTAATCTCTTGGAGTAGGCTTTCCTTTCCTCTTACACCGATCACACTGACTAATGTACTTCCTCACATCCTGATGAAGAGTAGGCCAATAATATATTTTTTGCAACACTTTGATTGTTGTCCTCTTTGCTGCAAAGTGACCTCCACAAGGCCCATCATGACAGGTCAGAAGGATGTCAAAGACTTCCTTTTCCCTTACACATCTTCTCAAGATTTGATATGGGCCAAGTTTGAACATATTTCCTCCAATCTAGGTGAAGGGGGTACTTTTCCTGATTATCTTGCTCTTTTCTCTGGAGGGCAGGTTTGGTGGGAACTGTGCTGATACCAAATAGTTTTCTATATTAGTAAACCATGGGGAGAGCACTGAAATAGCAAACAAATGCTCGTCTGGTATCTGATCATCCGCCATTCCTTCTTCACCTACAGGCAGATTCATCCTGGATAAAAAGTCGGCAACAACATTCTCCTTACCAGGCTTATCAACAATAGTTAGATCAAACTATTGCAATAAAAGTAACCATCTTATGATTCTAGCATTTGCATCTGGTTTGTTCATTAAATATTTAATTGCATCATTATCAGTATGCAAAAATGTCTAATAGCCTATAATGTAATTCCTAAACTTGTTCAATGGATGCACAACAACCAGGAGTTATTTTTCGGTCACAATATAATTCAACTCAACCTTTGACAGGTTTTTACTGGTAAAATAGATGGCATAAGACAATTTCTCCTCTACATAACTAAGGCTTCTCCTATGGCTTTATGTGAGGCATCAAGATGGATATGAAATGGGAGGGCCCAGTTTGGATCGCTAAGGATTGGTGCAGTTGTTAATTTAACCTTTAGAAGTTCTAGGGCCGCTTCACAGCTCTTTGACCATATAAATTCAGAATCTTTGGCCAACAATCCAAACAAAGGAGAGGCTAACTTGTTGAAGTCCTTTATGAAACTTCTGTAGTATCCAACTAACCCCAAGAAACTCCTGACATCTCTCTAATTTTGTGGAGGTGGGACCCTTTGGATGATGGCTATTTTGTTTGGGTCCACATGCAGTCCTTGCTAAGATATTGAATGACCTAGCACAGTCCCTTCAGTCATTAAGAATTCATATTTTTATGGACCGAGAGACATGTTCGTTTCAATGCATTTGCGTAATACTTTGCCTAGGTTAGTCAGGTCTTCTTGGAAATCATAGCCATAAGGTCTAAAATCATGCATATAGATTTCCACAGCGTCATGCACTAGTTCAACAAAAATACTCAAGACTGCTCTCTAGAAAGTGGCAGGAGCATTGCATAAGCCAAAGGGAAGGACCCTATAGGAAAAAGTACCCCAAGGATAGGTGAATGTGGTTTTATCTTGGTCTTCTGGGTAGATTTGGATTTGGTTGTACCCACTGAATCTATCTAGGAAAGAAAAGAACTTCTTCCCTCCCAGGCCATCTAACACTTGGTCAATGAAGGGTAGGGGAAAATGATCCTTCTTTGTGGCTTTGTTAAACTCCCTATAATCGACACAAATCCTCCACTTACCATTCTTCTTGGGAACTAACACTAAAGGAGAGACCTACTCACTATCAGAGATAGGTTAAATGAACCCTGCATCTAACAATTTTTGCAGTTCTTCCTTGACGATGTCTTTAAGGGCTGGATTCATTCTCCTTTGTGGTTGCCTGACTGGCTTGCAACCTTCCTTGATTTATATGTGGTGAGTACACACTGAGTGGTGTACTCCCTTAATTTCCTTATAGCTCCAAGCGAAGGCTTATAGGTTCCCTTTCAACAATTTGCATAGTTTTTCCTCTTGTAAAGTAGAAAGAGATGGATTAATCTTCAAGGTTTTCTCTGGGCCAAATTCTATGGTTTTGACTCAAAGTGGGTTGGAATTGGCCAAGCATAAGTCAATTTGATGGTTGTCCAGTGTTTCGTTTACTTCTTCTTCTAAGGGTAATGAACTAGGAGTTGGACTTTGGAGAAGGTGTTCAATTAAGTCATTCTCCTCTTGTTGTCCTCCTCCTATGATTACTTCCATAGCATAAAGTTGGGAAGAATAAAGCTCAACTTCTTCGTCCTCCTCCAAGTATAAAGGTAAATCATGTTCTAGGGAGGGTTGAGAAGGAGGGTATAAGACTAACTATTTGGACATATGCCCATTCTTGATGGTCATATTCCCAGCTCTGCAGCTAATGTAGGCATCATCTGTGGCCAACCATGGCCTCCCAAGGATGAGAGGGTAACCAGTAAGCTTAGCCTTAGGCTGGAGAACTAGGAAATCTACAGGGTACTCCCAGGAATCAATGGAGACCATCACATCCTCCACAATTCCCTCAGGGGTGACTGTGGAACAGTCTGCAAGTTGCAGCATTGTTGTGGTCTTCATTAATGACTCTTGGACGTTAAGCTTGAGCATGGTGTCCTTGGTCATCACATTAATGGCAACCCCAAGATCAATCAGAGTGTGTGGAACAATGGTGCCATTGATGTGCACATCAACTATAGGGCTTCCAGGGTCTAAGTATTTTGGACATATTACCTGCCCCAGCATTAAGTCAGATAACTGCCCAATGACATTAATGGTAGGGGCATCCTTTTTCTTCTTCCTGGATGCTTAAAACACTTCTCCTTAATAAATTTATTGTAAATAGGAACATATTTGATTTCCTAGAGAAGGGGGATCTTTACACATAGGTTTTTCAATTCTCCAAGAAGTTTAGTTTCTTCTGGGGTAGGCTGGAGTGGTTGGGCTAATATTTCACAAAAGGGTGGATTTTCTTTAAGGTTTATTTCCTCTCTTTCTTCCTTAACCTCCCTATGTGGAGAGGGAGGTTGGTTATTTGGGAGAATTATCCCAAATCTTAGGTTGATGTCCTAGATTTCCACAACATAAGCTAGGCATGAGGTCTCTCCACCGTATCCTTGTTGAGCCTACCTATTGTTTGGATTCGGATTTGGTTGGGCAGGCATCTAGGCTTGCCTAGGTGAGGCAAAGTGCACGAGTTGTGGTTGGGTAGGTGGTGGAGGCAATAGGGCCGAAACATTGTTGACTTAGGGCCTCCACCCCTGGGGTGGGGTATTCCACTGTTGTTGTGGCTGAATGTAAGGTTGAAATGCCTGGTTGGCTAGCTGGGAATGATACTAAGGTGCATATGACCAAGGACGGGGTGTAGACCAGGAAGGTTGAGCAGGGGTTCCCTAAGAAGGTATAAATGTGGTTTGGTTGGGTCTGTAATATGCATGGCATGATCCTTGCATACCCTGCTAGTATGGTCTAGGCCTAGGAGGTCTCCTTTGGTTGATGTAGGAAAGCTGCTGAATGACCCCTTCGATTCCTTGATATATAGCTTTGAGTCTAGGTAAAGAAGGGCACTTGTCTGTGGAGTGGTTTTCTTCACAGACTAAGAAAATCGCAATACAGTTCAATAGGCATTCATTCCTAGGATGCCTCCTAGTGCATCTAGGACAAAAGATGGCCAAGGCTCTCTCTGATTCCTCTTGCTTCCTTTTTATATTCATGGAATCCAATTGCAGGCCAAGGGTTTGTAGCATCTCACTTTTGAAGTCCTCCAACATATTTCCAATTTCACCCTTGATGGATGAGTTGGAAGATGATGTACTGGCCATAGGTTGACTACTCCTACACTTTTTCCTGGTTAACCTAGAATGGTTTCTAAAGATAGTGTTTATATCCTCATAGGATAGTTGGTAGATATATACTCCTACTAACAAATGCAAGGTATCTAGGATATCCTCCCTTACTTTTCTAAGCAAGACTGCTTCAGTGACTCAGGGTCAAGTGTGCACCTAGCTCTTTTGTAACTGAGTTGGAATCTTTCTTCATAGTCTTCTAAGGATTCATCCTAGCCTATGGTCATCCTAAAAATCTCTTCTTTAGTGTCTTTTGACCTACAATAGTCCCTATATTTGTTGTTAAAGGCCTGCTACATCTGAGCCCAAGTTATGATGCTATCTCCAGGTAAACCCATGAACCAGCGCAATGCTGCATCCTTGAGGGTAGATGGAAACAATTTTAACTTTTGCTCATCCTCTGTATAGTCGTAGGTTTAGCATATAACAAAAAACTCAAATAGGAAAGTGTCAAGGTCCTCTGTGGTCAAGCCATGGAAATGAGGTAGAGTAGAGGGGCTTATATTCTTCATTTTAGTGTCCCCATTGGTTTCCCTAATGGGGAAGGCACCCTCAATTCTCTCTCTATCTCTTCTGTCATCTTGGTTGTCAGCCATTAGTTCAGTAGGAATGGGTTCTTCCTCTTCTTCTTCACCTATAAGTTCTTCAAATACGTCAGGTTGCTCACCTAAAGTTTCTTCCAATTCACAGTGACGAAGAAGAGAGAAGGTTGACTATTGGATGTAGTGAGGGTATTTGGCAAGAATTTTCCTGAAGTATCACTATTCCTACGAGGCATGAAAGGAAATTTTTTTGGGTTGGTTTTTGTAATATTTTTCTTGAAATATGGAAAGTACTTTGTAGAAAGGAAATTGCTAATTGAATGAAAACCACTAACAAAAAGGTAACTACCTGCTTAATTGAAATTGCTTAATGAAAGACTACTGACAGAAAGAAAACTACTTGCAGAATGCAATTGCTTAATTGAATGAAAAAACTACTAATAAGAAGGAAACTACTTGTTGAATTGAAATTATAGTTGCAGAATGGAAAGGAAAGCAGATAAATGACAAACAAAAGAATGAAACTAGATTACTTTTGCAGAAATAAACTAATGGAAGAAAATTGAAGACTAGAAGTAGAAGAAAAGAAAGTTAGAGACTAGAAATAGAAGAAGGAGCAGTAATCACTCCTACTCTGACACCTCCCAGGAAACGGTGCCAAAAAGTGATGAGCCCAGGTATTGTAGTAAGAATGTTGCAACTCCAAGGGCTACCAACATTACTTATCAACCCAGGGTTTGTACAAACTTGGAGGTGACATTGCTATATGCACAAGTAGAATTGAAGGAACTTCATGTTGTCACTACTCATCTGGCAAGAGACCCTAGGGGTTCCAAGCCAGACTTCTATAGGGTCAGAAGAAGCTTGATTTTGATGGAAGAAGAGCAAATTTATTCTAAGGGGGAGCTACTCTACTGCAGTAATGAAGGAAACAACTTGTAATGCTAACTCACACCAGACCCTAGCTAACCAATTAAACAACTATGCTAAGCAGAATTACTAGAACAACACTAATCTAATGCTAATTATCTAAGTTACATAATTACAAGTGTCAAAACTAGACTAAGGGGTAACAAGAGGAAACTAATCTAAGACTGTGTTTAAGTGGAAGAGCAGTCGGAGGACGAAATTGGCGAAAGAAGGACGTGAGGGAGCAACAACGCATGAGAACTATTGGATCAGGTGGGTGAAAGGTAAATGAACGGTTGAGATCGGATCACAGGAGGCTTAGGTGAATAGGTGAATGAACAGGGTAACGAAGCAGATGAACTGCTGAGATTATTGTGGAGGCTAAGTCAAAAGATGGATAGACAGGACTAATCAGCAGATGGACAATGAATATTAGAGTGCAGGAAAAAGAAACGTGCGAAAATGGTAGCCGGTTTGCAGAGGTGGTAAGCTATATTTCACGTGCCTTCAAAACCATAAGCTGTATTTTGAAATTTCACATGATTAGCCTCCCCAGGTGAGACATAGCACAGAGAAAACACTTTTCTCGCGTGCTCTCGGGTAGATAACGGTCGGACAAAAATCCATGGGATATGGCGCGATAGCCGTTGGATCAGGCGGGGTTAATCAATGGTGGATATCGGTCGAGTTTGCAATTGGGTGAAGTGACAGCCATCACATCAGGAGACAAATCGACGATGGAGATTATAGTGCCTAAAGGAACATGCGGAAATGATGGAACGGGTTTAGAGGATGGTAAGCTATTTATCACGTGCCCTCAAAGCTGTAAGCAGTTTTCCAAAATTTTGCATGATTAGCCTCCCTGGGTGACACGTAGCACAAGGAAACTGCTCTTATCACATGCCTTTAGGAAGACAATGAACAGACATAAATCCACGCGATATGGCACGATAACTGTTGGATTTGTCTAGGCAGATCAACAGTGGAGACTTGACCGAGCTGGTTGGCGAGCGAGTGCACAGTAACCTTCGGATCTGACAAGGTAGATTGACGGTTGGTATAGAAAGTGCACAAAGTCAAATGCTAAAAGTGAATTTGGGTGGTGATTGGTCAGTTTTTCTTGTGAAAGGCAATCTACTGGTAAAACCCATTTAAACATGAATTATCATATTCTGCTAAGCATTCCGTGCTGAAGGAGAATGAAATGGGAATGTGAGGGAGATCAAATGAAAATAAGAGAGTGAAGGAACAGGTGACCATGAAATGACTAAATGATCATGAAATGAACCAAGTAACAATGTAATGAACCAGTGACTGCGCTAAATGACAAACTTCATGCAAAACTGAAACTCTGTGTTTTTGGGGTTGCTGCAGGGCTTCTTCCTCATGTCATGGTCCCAGAGGGAGGAGGTGAGGCCAATACACCTGTGGAAAACCTTATGTATCTTTTCTTTGCTAACCTCCTAACTGAATGAAATCATAAATGATCTACTCTACACTGTTGTAATGAGACTTCAACTATTTAAGCAAATGAACAGTTAAACAATAAACCTCTAGAATGGAAATGAACTACTTAATCAGATGAATATGAAACAGGAAACTATGCTACTTAACAATACAATAAAGAGGAGCTTTGGCTACTAGGGCTAGGCCCTAACCCATGAGCTTCAGCCCTCTGAGTTAATTCAATGCTGGCTCAAAACAAAACTCATCTTCATTATAAATAAAACACTGTCACAAATACTTGCAGCTTGAAAGCAAAGTAGAATTCTTGCTAACTCTTGGTGACTCCTGATAACTAACTAACTAAAAAAACATGAGGTCCTAGGCCTCTCTACTTATACATATGAAGTCTCCAATGACTTCCTTCAAAATTAGGGAGGCATAGCTCCCAATTCAATAATAAACTCGTGCTTTCCCTTTCACTAGCTTGGTTGCCTTCTAGTAGGGAGGCTTGGCTCCCAACTCAAGATAAACTCATACTTTCACTTGCTTGGCTACCTTCTAGTACACATGATTTGGCTAGTTTTGCACTCTCACTTGCTTGGTTGCCTTCTAGTACACATGATTTGGCTTGTTTTGCGCTCTCACTTGCTTCGCTACCTTCTAGTACTCCTGATTTGGTTGTTTGTACTTTCAGCTGATGGAGGGATATTCGAATGGAGGGGCAGTAAATGAGGAGGATTTACCTCATGTAATTCCTCTCCCTTGTCCCATTCAAGTTTTTACCAAGGTATTTTACCATAGTTCCTTGCTTTTATCTTTTTATCCCTGCATTTTCCTTTCTTTTATCCTTTACTCCTGCATTACATGCACATTAGACCACAAAGAAAAATATCCTACTCTACTCATCTCATAAACAAAATATAATCAAAAGTATGTAATAAGTTGTGAGAATAGTTGGTTTGACTAAGCTACGAGTGAATTAAGGCCAATTAAGGCCTTTATAATTACTCAATGATGAGGCTCATCATCACCCCCCTATTGAAAGTTTTGCTCATCTTCTGAGAAACTTAGTGGCTTTGGTAGCCTCTATGACATCTCATGCTTCTACTGTGGTCTCTACTTCTTGTTTATGGAAGCCTGCTTTCCTTTCTACTTCTTCCCACTGATATTCTCTGATCTTCAAGCTATGTGGCAGTGTTTTCCATCTCCTTATGCAGGCATGTATATTATCATTTCTTAGCAGCCTAAACATGTCCTCAAAATGTGAAATTTCTTGCTCTTGGGCAGCAAGATATCTAAGTGCCAGCTGAGGATCATTTGCAATTAGATTATTGGTGTGGATTAGGGCCATGGGATTTGATTGTTCAACTACTTCTCTGTCCCTAAAGCCACTTAGCTCTTTTGTTTCTTGCTGCTCTTTCTTTTTTGTTTGTTTCAATGCCTTCTTCCTCTTTTGTTTCAGCATCATGTTCCTTTGTATTAGTGTCTTCTTCATCATGTCCCTCTGTATTAGTTTCTTCCTTATCCACCTCATCCCTATCTAGCTTTGTATCTTCTTCTTCTTGTTTTGCCTCCTCCTCACTGACAAAAGGACTAACACCATAGATGAAGGTTCTGATGTCATCTTCTGCTAGTAAGTCATTCAAGATTGTCCATTTTATAGGGATCCTGGGGTTTAGGAGGGCATCCTCAATGAGGATTCTGATCAAACCATGGTGAGCCAACATATGGGAATTTCCTCTCTTTATTTTGTTGCTGGAGTCCATGAGTGATTGCATCAGAAAATAGGGTATGTTGAATCTTTGATGAACTAGTGTTTCTACCCCAAATCTTAGTTCTTCAAGCATTCTAAAGTGGTAACCATAAACAATATGGTATCTACCCTCACATGAGATATACTTGATGAGCATCTTTCTTGTGAGGCCTGAAGAGGAAATGAGCAAATTCTTGAGAAAACAGAATTTCCTATGTATGTAATCCACTAGCCACTATTTTTTTGAGGAGACTGACCACCTTTTTACTTACAAACCATCTACCTCTTAACCTTTACAACTTTTGATAAAATGATGCATATGAGTGAGTGAGAAAGATACTTACCTATGGCCTTAATGCCACGCTGCAGTTGTCAAAGATTAGAGGTGTTGTTGATGGTCATTCTTCTCCCTTCTCTGTTGTCTGTTGATGGTTTCTTGACTACAAATCTGATGCTGCTGCTGCTACTATATGGTCATCTTTCTTCCTCTTCTGCTATCTGCTGATGGTGTCTGTGATTGTAGATCTGATGCTACTGAATGGACAGAAGGAGTAGGAGTGTGTGTGAAGGCAGGGATGATGGTAATGGATGAGGTGAGGGGTCCCTGTAGAAAACACAATTTTCACCTTAATTAGAGCACTAAAATAAAAAACAATGGAGTTTATGGAGGGATGCATGGTAAGGAGTGGAGGAGATGAGCATATGTGAGGCAGGTCCCCCTTTGGATCTTCTCTTTGCTCCCTGATTGTCTTTCTCATCCTCCTGCAAATAACAATTATGTTTTTTTTTCTTTTTCTCTTATATATATATATATATATATATATATATATATATATATATATATATATATATATATATATATATATATATATATATATATATATATATATATATATATATATATATATATATATTAAAAAAACCTAGGCTGTCTTAGAGAGGTTTTCACCCTATATATTTTCCCTGAGCACCTCAAGGAAGGTTTTCACCCAGGGATCTTCTTTTTTCCTTCCATTTTTCTCATCCTTGTGCCACCTCATGGAGGTTTTCAACCCAAAGATGGGACTCACGTACCTCATGGAAGTTTTCACCTGAATCCTTATTTTCTTTTTTTCTTTTTCAGTGACCTAATGAGGGAGGAGTTGAAACTTGCTCCACCATCGTCACTATATCATTGATACTATCAATGAACTCTTGTTTAGATAAAGGCCTCTTGTACATTTTTAGTCTTTGTCAATTAACTAGTAATGGAATGGCTTCTTTATCTATAGTTTTGATCTACACTGAACCATTGTCATGCCATCTTTCCACCACATAAGTTTTGAGCCATCTTGTCCTTAACTTGCCCTTGAAGTCTTTATACCTAGAGTCATATAACAATGCGCAGTCTCCTTCTTGAAATTGCTTCACTTTAGTGTGCTTGTCATGCCATATTTTCCACTGAAGTTGAACTATCTCTATATGGAGGAGGGCCTGCATTCTGAATTCATCTAAGCCATTCAAATGGAACAATCTTTCTTTCTGTGCATGACTGAGATCCAAATCTAGTTCGGTTGCCATCCTCAATGTATTATATACAAATTTAATGGACAACAAAGCCTTCTTCCCATAGAATAGCTCATAGGGTGTAAATTCAATGGTGGTCTTCCATGTTGTATTATAGGCCCAGGTGGCCTCAACTAGTCTTTCTGCCTAATCCTTTCTACTGTTGTTCACTACCTTGGTTAGGATGTTCTCTAGTGCTCTGTTGGTCACCTCCACTTGCCCATTAGCTTGCAGATGATAAGGAGTGGAGGTCCTATGCTTGATTTTGTGATGCTTGAGTAGTTCTTCAATCATGTTGGAGGTAAACTAGCTACCTTGGTTTGTGACTAGCTCTCTAAGGTATCCAAATTTGTATAATATATTCTCCCTTAGGAACTCAGCCACCTTTTCTTCTATTGCTACCTTAATTGCCTTGGTTCCATCCCACTTAGTTAGTAATCAGTGCACACAATACTATGTTGTTTTTCCTTTGAAGGAGGATTGATAGGCCCAATGAAGTCCATGCCCCACTTGTCAAATGGCTCAAAAGTCACTTAAGGTTGTAGGGGCATTTCATTCTTGGAGTATACCTTCCCATCCTCTAGCACTGATCACATTAACTAATGTACTTCCTCACATCCTAATGAAGAGTAGGCCAATAATAGCCTGCTTGCAACACTTTGAATGTTGTCCTCTTTGCTACAAAGTGACCTCCACAAGGCCCATCATGACAGGTCAGAAGGATGTCAAAGAATTCCTCTTCCCTTACACATCTTCTCAAGATTTGATCTGGGCCAAGTTTGAATAGATTGCCCCCAATCCAGGTGAAGGGGGCACTTTTCCTGATTATCTTTCTCTTTTCTCTGGAGGGCAGGTTTGGTGGGAACTGTGCTGATACCAAATAGTTTGCTATATCAACAAACCATGGGGAGAGCACTGAAATAGCAAATAAATGCTCATCTGGTAACTGATCATCCACCATTCCTTCTTCACCTACAGGCAGATTCATCCTAGATAGAAAGTTAGCAACAACATTCTCCTTACCAGGCTTATCAACAATAGTTAGATCAAACTGCTGCAATAAAAGTAACCATCTTATGATTCTAGCATTTACATCTAGTTTGTTCATTAAATATTTAATTGCAGCATGATCAGTATGCACAAATGTTTGATAGCCTGTAATATAATGCCTAAACTTGTTCAATGAATGCACAACAACCAGGAGTTATTTTTCTGTCATAGTATAATTTGACTCATCCTTTGACAAGTTTTTATTGGTAAAATAGATGGCATAAGGTAATTTCTCCTCTACATGACCTAACGCTGCTCCTATGGCTTTATGTGAGGCATCAACATGGATATGAAAAGGGATGACCCAGGTTGGGCCTCTAAGGATTGGTGAAGTGGTTAATTTACCCTTTATAATGTCTACGGCCTTTTGACATCTCTTTGACCATATAAATTCAGAATATTTGGCCAAAAATCCAAAAAACGGAGAGGATAAATTGTTGAATTCCTTTATGAACCTTCTGTAGTATCCAGCTAACCCCAAGAAACTCCTAACATCTCTCTGCTTTTGTGGAGGTGGGACCCTTTGGATGATGGCTATTTTGTTTGGGTCCACCTGCAGTCCTTGCTGAGATATGGAATGACCTAGCACAGTCCCTTCAGTCATTAAGAATTCACATTTTTATGGACTGAGAGACAGGTTCATTTCAATGCATTTGCATAATACTTTTCCTAGGTTAGTCAGGGCTTCTTGGAAATCACAGCCATAAGGTGTAAAATCATCCATATAGATTTCCATAGCGTCATGCACTAGTTCAGCAAAAATACTCAAGACTGCTCTCTGGAAAGTGGCAGGAGCATTGCATAAGCCAAAAGGAAGGACCCTATAGGCAAAAGTACCCCAAGGATAGGTGAATGTGGTTTTATCCTGGTATTCTAGGCATATTTGGATTTGGTTGTACCCACTGAGTCCATCTAGGAAAGAAAAGAACTTCCCTTCCAGGCCATCTAGCACTTGGTCAATGAAGGGCGGGGAAAATGATCCTTCTTTGTGGCTTTGTTCAACTCCCTATAATCGACACAAATCCTCCACTTACCATTCTTCTTGGGAACTAACACTAAAGGAGAGATCCACTCAATGTCACTTTCAAATCCTATCGATCACCAATATGTCGTGCCTTGGATCTTTGAATTTTGCAATCGTCGATACCAGCGATCGTTCCATCGCATTTTTGGTGTGTTCTCCCCAGCCGTTGTTGCTAGGAAAATGCGATTGCAGTTTGCGATGAGCTTGACCCTTAGCTATTTTTCCTTTGTATTCTGACTTTGAAAGGGTATCTTCAATCTACTCTAACTTATGATCCAAGAGTATTTTTTTGGACTTCCAGCTACAGTAGGAAATCTTGTTTTAAACACTATCCAGTGGAGAGGGTTAGATTTAGCTTTGAGAGATTTTGTGGCTTGGAATATTGATGAAAACCTCTATGTTCTTTGGTACTCTCTGTACAACTCGCACTCTTTTTTCAGAAGGTGACAACATAACCAATGCAAGTGCATTCTAAACCAGGGGGTCTGCCTAAATGGAAGAACTGTAGGTAAAAGAACTTATTACTCAAATAGAGAAAATAGAAACAATGTGAATTATATTATGTAGTCATCAAAATTTGATAGAGATTCCAAAAGTTAGTTTATTCGCTTCAACAGTCTCACAATAACATTACAACTAGCTTTCCTAGCTTGGTTACGAAGAAAATATGTAGTTTATTATCATCCAATGTAGATGACAGAACAAGAAGAAGTGTTATAACTAAGTGGGTAACTTTACAAAATATGACAATGGGCAACACTATCTAACTATTACTAAACAATATCGTTCTAAATAAAATAAAAATAGTTCATACAAAAAAATATAACAAAATAACAACTTCTTTAATTCTCTTGGCCACGATCAGAAGTATCCAATCTCACATGTTAACTTAACATTGCATTCATTCCTTTGTAGCTATCCAATATCACTTCTTCCAGTAGATATAATTTGGTGCTCAGTTTAGTAATCAATGGTGATCCCCCCTATGGCATAGACAAAAAGGATACTATAATGCCTTAAAATCATTAGATAAGAAAATTTACTAAAAACAAACTAATCGCAAGGAAACACATGAAAAAGTAATAATTACATTTGCTATTCAATATTTGATTAAAGACACAAAATGACAAGAAATAATTGTAAAGTATAAGGAAATGTGAGGTGAGGCTTAGGGACATGAGTCACAGGAGATTTTTTGAGATTGCTTTGAATAGGTTGAATTTGAGGCCCTTCATATCCCCCATGCTCAAACGGTTCCACATCCTTATGCTCAATCCTCTCAGTAGCTTGACCCAGATGGTCAAGCTTCTCCCGACTCTCCTCTTGTTCCCTATGGGAATAATTGGTTTTTTTTCATTGACATCATTATATGGTACAATCCACCTTAGCCTACCAGAGCTGCCCTGCTTAACTAGGAGGTGATTTGAAATATCTAGTCGATATTGAGATCTTCTCAAGTGATTATCACCATGAATCAGAGTCCAATTCTCTAGTTCTAGTTGAATGCACTTTACCTTAATTTTCAGAACTTCCTCTATAGTTTCTTTACCTTTGGATGCTTACCTTAGCATACTTTATCCTTTGTTGGATCCATGTCTACTAATATCTCTGGATCAATATCTGGAACCCCCTCAGTAGTCTTAGTCTTAACCTCTTCAAAACAGGAAGCATTCAACACTTCGTCCTTTCTAATAGTTTTTTCCTTTATTATCAATAGAGGTATATTCAACTCCATAGATTCACCCAGTAGAGTCTCCACATATTTCTTGTAGGCATCTAGCCCTGAGGTCAATTTTGCAATTCTATCAAACTTTTCCAATTCAAGTCTGTTAATAGCTCACGCCTATTTCTCTATACCAACTTCAGATAACTTCAATACTAGAACTATTTCCAAAAATTTATCCACAGGTTAACTTGGTACTCAAGATTCCTTTTCCACTTCAATGTCAATACCCTCTAGGGGTGAGACATCTTCAAGATTTTCATATTTAGAAATATCTTCCACAACATTATTACCATCCTTTACCAATTCAGATTTTGAAACATGGCTCCCAACTCCCTCTCCTTCAAAGTCAGAATATGGTAAATTAAGCAAACTTTGACTAACTTCATGACATACTTGCAATACCATTTTCAACCAATATGATTTTGTGACTGAGTTTGCTAAGGTTAATGTAGGTTCAATTGTCTCTTCCCAACTTGTAGATTATTTAACTAATGAACAGGTGTGGGGTCAGCAAGACAAACTCCTCATGACCACCACCTCTTCAAAATTTCCTCCAAAATTATAATTTTTTTTTAAATTCAACTCATAAGGGTTAACTACAGGAGAGGTTTCCTCTTAGATCCTTTTACATTTCTCTTTCCTCTAAATGAGCACCTTCCTTTGTTTTCTCTGATGACTTTTCCATTTAGGATTTTTCGTCTTCATAGATGGGAATTCCTCCTCCTCAGATGAAGCTTCTTTTTCCTTCACATCCAATATTCCCTCTTCCTTTTCAGACATTTGGTCATTTGGGGTTTCCTCCTCAGGATTATCTAGTGTTTCTTCTTTCTGAAGGGTTTTACTCTTCTTGGAGACAAGAGTCTCTCTAGCTACACCAGAGTATTTCTCATTTCCTCCTCACACCATGTCTTGATATGAATACTCATCATATAAAAGACACTTCCTCTTTAGTGGAGATAATTTATCCTTCAAGGGAGATGACAAAGATGTCTGCCCAAATCTACCCCAGAAAAGAAACTCTTCCCACTTCTTGCCCTATTTTTTCAATTCCGCTTCAAGCAAGTTTTTTATCACGTCATAGTGAAACATACTAGTCTTGACATATTTAGTTTTAGCATAAACATTTTTGTCCATTTTGGTTAAACTTCTGAACAAGTAGAAAGGGAGATTTGTTTTCTCCTTATCCTTAAATCAAGTCATAAACTTAAGGTGATATAGGAAAGTAACAATATATCTACCTTGTAAGATATTTTTGGACCAAATGCAAAGGTCCGTACCACTACACTCATGTTAGAGGAATTCCCTTGCTCCAATTCACTCTCTATTTCTTAGGTATCAAAAACTTGTCATAGTCGAACTCCTTCATTACACCTTTGAACCAACATTCACTTCCCTTTGCAAGGCAAATACATTGTGCAATGGATTCCTTTGAGATGAATAACTCTAGTTAGTTGAAATGATCACTCTCTCACTAAAGTTCTCTACAAAGGCTCTCGTCACCTTAAAATTATATGCTTGAATTTCCCGATAGAGCTCGAGCTAACTGGCCTCCTCGAAGTATTTACGACTACGAGGAATTTTATAAAGGAATTCAGAACTAGTATGTTCAAATTGTGGCACTAGAGGTTTTGGTTCCATATAATCCTCTATGGCTGAAGAATTGGAATTCTCATCTCTACATAAGATCAGGTGGAAAAATGTAATAACTAAAGCATTAAAGCGGAAAGTTACTATTATGGGACAGATCGCGCAAAAATAAAGTTTAACTTAAATCATGAGATTGCATGAGGAAACTACACATTCATGACCCATTGTGATAGGATAAGGTGACAACATAATAAACCAAAATCTCGAGTAGAACGATACTTTAAATATCAGCAAATCCTTTCCAATTAATTCATGAATGAAACTAAAAACTTCTTACCATGACTAACTTAAGTACCTTGGGAGTCTCATTTACCAATGCATCTTCGTTGGGTAGTTCGTGTCATGCTAATTGTTGCCGCAAATATTGACATTTTGTCCACTTTTCTGAAGGTTACAGGAAAATCCCCCTTGATCATACAATTCTCGCTCATCGTTGCTACGAAATGTGGGTGATCCAAAATCAATTCTTCATCTTGTAATTGCTATATCCTAAAGAATTTTTGGACTTGACGAATTCAAAAATAAACTTGACACTACACTGGACTTCATCTAGTGACTCTACTTCTATCTTCTTACCTGGCTATCACTTATATATTCTAATGGTAAAATGTTGTTGCGGGTAGAGAAACTAGTCACAATTCTCACAACAAATTTCAATAACTTCCCTAACCATCCTCAAATCCAATAATTTCCATATCAAGCATAATCACAACTCTTCACATGTTCCACCATTTTGGGTACAATCTCCCACCATACAAATAAAGGAGTTGAAGTCAAGGATGTGAGAGAGTCATTGGATTACCAGCCATTGATGTATGCTGTTAACCAATGCAAGGTTATTCACCTTTAATGTCAATGGAATCCAAGGTACCCTAATACATATTGCGAGGCACAAATAAACCTCTTGAAGCCAAGACACTTATAAGATCTAGTAACTAGAAGACTTTGATGTATTCCCATTGATTTCTGGTGAGAGAACCTGCCATTGATGCATGTGAGTCTCAAGGTACTATATTAATCCCTAGTCCTCCTCCTGAGATAATGTGCTAAATTTGATGGGGGAAGAATCGTTAGAAGGAGGGCTTTAAGGAATACCTCATCAACTAACACGAAACAAACAAAATAAATTTGGAAGATTTATGATTAGAATGTAAAAAAATGATAAAAACATATTAACAACCTAATCATGCCACAAGGTGGTTTTGACAATTAGGCCTCAATATTATTATTTATTTATTTATTTTAAACAAGAAGAGAAGAATTAAAAATGGGAAATAGTTGCAAGAAAAAATGAGTATGTGTTGTACCACCTCCACCCCATTGTCCTTGTATATTTTAGCTACAAATTGTTCCTTGGACATCAAATTTTGGTATAACTTCTGCATATGTCCATTCATAACAAAAGAAATCTATTTTTCGTCAATGGTTTTGATTTGAAATTACCCATTTAAAAAAATAGTATCTACATCATATGGTCCTAGCCAACGGGTTATGAATTTCCCTTTAAAGTCCTTAAATCTGCAATAAAAAAGGAGAACCCGGTCTTCTTGTTGTATGTGATTCTATTAAATAGATTTATCATGCCACTTCTTCAAATTCTCCTGTACTAGTACTATCTATTGGACTACATCTTGCTTGATTTTGTCAAGCTAATTTGGATGTAACAATCTCTATTCATGTGCTTTGATGAGATCCAATCCCAATAGAGAAGTAGTTCGAAAGGTTTGAATTTGGAACTCAATCGGTAGAAAGACTTGTTTTTTGTATAATAACTCTTATAATGTGATCTTGTAGTACTCCTCCCATTGTTTTGTAGGCCAAGAGAGCTTCAGATAATCGAGCTTCCTAATCTTTATGTTGGATTTGAATGGTGTTACTGATGATGACTTCCAATAATTTATTAGTGAACTCTACTTTCCTATTCACCTGTGAGTGATAAGTAATTTAAGTCAAATTCCTAATATGGTATTACTCCATATAGATTTGATCAAGTTGGATGTGAATTGCATTCCTTTCTTCATAACTATCTCCCCTAGCACATCGAACCTAGTAAAAATGTCATCATAAAGAAAAGTTATGATTTCTTGTTCATTTGGTCAAGCTAGAACCTTGGCCTCGACATATCTTGTAACATAATATGTGCACACAAAAATATATTTCTTATTTCGAGGGTCCACCTCTTAAACAGTTCAACCAATACTTATGGTTGTAATGGCATTTCATATTCCATGGCCTCCCCATCCTTTTGTAGCTATCACATTGGTGCACATATTTCTTGACGTCTTTAAATAGGTTGGGCCAATAATACCTAGCCTGCAATACCTTGTAGGGAAGTGCGCTTATCTAAAAAATGGCCTCCATGAGGCTCATTGTGGAAATATATTAAAATTTCAAGAAATTCACCCTCTTGTACACATCATATAATGATAATATTTGCGCCTTCATAAACCAAATCATCGTTAAACCAAGAATAATAGGCACTCCTATTTATAACCTTGCACTTTTCACAAGCAAGAAACTTTGATAGTAATTTTCTTATAGCAAGATAATTTGAAATATCTGTAAACCAAGGAAGGTAAGTAGAAGTCGTAAATCATCAAGAAAATCTTTGTTTGCAGGAGCAATATTTTCTTCGTGTTGCAACCTGAAAATGACATCAACGACCAAATTATCTTTACTAGGCCGATCTACAATTGTAACATTAAATTCCTCCAATATTAGAATCCATCTCATGATTTGACCATTAGTTGTTGGTTATTTCATGAAGTATCAGATAGCTGCATTGTCTGTATGAATGAAAACCTCATAACTTGTGATATAATTCCTAAGCTTGTTTATAGAGTGCACCACCGCAAAGAACTCCTTCTCTATCATAGTATAATTCAATTTAGAAGGGGTAAAATCTTTACTAGTATAATAACTTGCATAATGACACGGGCCATATGTTTTTCCAAGGACAACTCCCAAAGCCATGTTTGAGGTGTCCGTGGAAATCGGAAAGGGTAAAGCCCAATTGGGTCCCATAAAAAAAAGGAGAAACCAAGAATTTATTTTTCAAAGTCTTAAATGCATACTTGCACTGGTCAATCCATAAGAAAATGACATATTTAGAAAATATTTTCAACAAAGGCATGGAAATCTCTGTAAAACCTTCAATAAAGTGGCAATAATACCTTGAAAAGCCAAGGCAATTTCTCACATTTTCTTCATGGCAGTGACTGGTAAATGGGTTTCCACCTAAAATCCTGGTGTTCTCATGTGTTGATTTGTTTTTCATGTGATCCAAAATTAATAAACTTTAAGGTTTCTTGAAAATTTTTGAAAGCTAGTTTATGTCTTATGGGAAATGGATCAATTTGCAAAAAACATAAACTTATTTATTTTAGTTAAATTTTGTAGATATAACCAGATAAAAATAGGCAATATGTAGCGTCACACAAACAACAATTTCATGATGGAGTTCACCCCTCCTGGGCTACATCTCTGCGTCGAGCTTCCAATGTTGGACCTTTATATTATATACTGAAAATGTAAGTTACATCAATATACAATGCTCAAATCTTAAAAATTAATGCTTCCATTGTGTCCAAAACACCCAAAAACCCCTGTGTAGGCTCTTCTTGGGCTCACAAAGTCTGAAAAATGACCAAGTTAAGCATCTTTCTCCATTTATTAGTTATTTGTCTTACAAAATTGACTAAAACTAGCTAACCATGCAATGAACTTGTCCTTCGATAGGTCTATCGAGCGACAATTTCACATGTTTTTGGCATAATTTTTGGTACAACAAGTGCAATCTATCGAATGGTTAGTGAGCACCATTAAGCATAAGTGTTGATCCTTTAGCTCATAATGTCGGTTATATGGCGACCCATGTGGCCAAAGGCCATGCACCCATTGGCACTCCACCCCTAGTCGCATTGTGTGCCATGTGGCATGGGGTTGGACCATATGTCAACTCCCTTTGTCGAGCCCTCTATTGACGATTCAATTGAAATAAATAAGACCTGGGGCCATGGACTAACTACCCACCCCCTCCACCTAGTTATCAATCATGCCGCACACCATAACCCCACCATCAAAACATGTTGAATTTAAATATAACCGTTGGGCTTGTTATAATAAGAACCATTATGCAACTTGATTGGTTGAAAGCTTGTTTCATGTTTGGGCGGTCATGGGGTCGAACCCCTCAGGGTTATTTGTTCCTTCAAAAAAACTTTTGAGGTCATCTCGAGGCTACGTGGCGGCATCTCATTGGGCCACGTGGCGCCCTCTTACTATCCCACGTGGTGGCCTAAGATTGGCCCAATTCAAATCACCTTCAACCAATCACATCAAGCAATGTATCAATCTCAGATTAGCTCATTCAACCTTTTGTACTACCCATTCATCCTATTCATGTCAGCATGACATCATTATACCGCATACCTAGTTAGCAACCCATCCAACCCTGCAAGTTGACTTTTTAGCTATTTTCCAAAAAAATTAGAATGTGATAACTTTCACGTACAGTGTTAGATTGAGGAGATTCAAGTGCCATTGGAATAAAAACGACAAGATCTATGATTTGGCACTGGTTTCAAACAATTTTGAGCACTTTCATTTTTGAGCATATTTTTGATCCCTTGGATCATTCCTCCCCACTATAAGCTTTTGGACCACCAAAAGTATTTTTTTACTCAGCATGTAAGTGAGGGTACAAATTCCTCACTTTCTTGATCTCAATCCACCCATATTTACTTGGATTGGTATCTTTGAGCCCTAAGCGAAGATATTTCATCTTCTTGCGTTGTGCTCTAACAATATACTCAACTCCATCTTTAAAAACATGATATTTGTTCTCATGACGATATAATATCGATTTTCGGTCATACAAGTATGGACTCCATAAAACAATTGGACATATCTCAAGTGGTACAACATCAAACTCTACCTCATCAATAAAGTTTGCAGTGATGGAATTTAAGTTTACATTTTCTTGTCAATTGCAATTTGGCATTTTCACATACCCAACCCAAAGGGTAAGGTTTAGGATGAGGTGTAGTTTCTAAGTTTAGTTTCTTGACAATTGCTTCAAAAAAAAGGTTAAATTGGAATGCACTATCAAACAAGGTATCAACTTTGGTATGTTTTGTAATGACCTTGATATGGAAAAGCTCAATTCTTTCTTTATCAGTTTGAGACTCAATAGGCTTATTAGAAGAACTAGTACTTGCAATAGAAGCTTTAAATTTTATTCCCATGGTTGTGATTGTTGTTACATCAATTGAATGAGATCCTATATCATGTTGAGTTGTTGGAGAGTCTTTTGTTTCCCCTTGTTATTGAAATTCTCTGGTCTCATTTCTAGATGTATTTTTCAACAATGGTCTTCATCATGGCCCTCTTTTGAACAATGTTTACAGGGAAGTTTCTCTCTCTCTTTCTTGACTATAGTATTATTTTTTCCTTTTCCTTTAAACTTCCCCTTTCCTTTCTCTCCATATTTGTATGGTTTCTTACTAGTCTCTTGAGGATCATTCTTTCCTCTTACTTCTAAATGAGTTTCCTGAACACATACTTCATCTAGATTGGTGGGATTAAACATACATATAATATGCCTCAAGTAGTTATTTAATCCACCTATGTATTTAAGGAGAGTGTCTTGTGAAGACAAATATACACCCAAGATTAAAGCTCTTCTTCTAAATTCTTGTGTGTAACTTTAAACACTTTGACCTTTAGCTTGTCTAAAAAATTTCCAACCCATAATTTCTTTTTGCGGGTAAGCTGATGGATAAAATTTCCCTCTTAATGCAACTACAAAATCATTCCAAGAAGAGATCATTTTACCACTTTTCTTCAAATCATCTTGAGTTATGGCCTCCCAGCAGATGAGAGATTCACTTTCCAAAAAAAGATAAGAAAAATGGATCTTTGTAACATCATCCTCAATCCTTTGAAACCTGCAATATAATTCAATTTTACAAGCCTAATTATCCAAATTTCCATCATTTTCTTCCCCATTGTACATAAGAAATTCAAACTTAACATAAAGGTTTATCAAAGGAGACTTAGCATGTCCTTTCGGAGACCTGGGAGGAGTATGTCTAGTTGTTGAAGGAAGTGAAGAAGGAGGTGATGATGGAGGTGAAAATGGAGGTGAAGGATGAGGTGGTGGAGGGAATAGAGGCTTGCTCCCATCACCACCATTACATTTTGGATGAGTTAAACTCTCTCCTTGCAAACTTGTTGTCATTTCATTGTACAACACTTTTCCCATCTCTGACATATCATACAAATCTTTTCTGAAAGCTCTCTCATCCTCAGACACCAGTTCTTATCCTTCTTCATGTGCCAAGACTAGTGGATTTCTTAGAGTTTGTGACCTTCTTGAACCAATTTGAGAATTTAGTTCTTCAAGTACTCCTTCTCCTCTTATCAACTTAGATCATGTTAGATTCAAAAACACTTGAAAAAACTTTCAAACCTTTAAAACAACCATGCTTTGATACCAAATTGATCTAAAATTAAAAAGCTCTAAGGTTTCTTGAAAAAAATTGTAAGCTAGTTTATGTCTTATGAGCAATGGATTAATTTGCAAAATAATATAAACTTATTGATTTTAGTTAAATTTTGCATATATAAGAAGAGAAAATTGGATAATATATATCATCACACAAACAACAATTTGATGACGGAGTTCACCCCTCCTAGGCTACGTCTCCAGGTCCAACTTCCAATGTTGGCCCTTTATATTATATGGTCAAAATGTAAATTACATCAACATACAATGCTCAAATCACAAAATAATGTTGTCATTGCATCCAAAACACCAAAAAACCCTTGTGTAGGATCTTCTTCGGCTCAAAAAGGCTAAAAAATAACCAAGTTAATCCTCTTTCTCCATTTCTCTACTATTTATCATGCAAAAATGACCAAAAAGTAGCTAGCGAGGTAACAAACTCATCCTTTGGAAGGTCTGCCAAGTGACAATTTTGTGTGTTTTCAATGTAATTTCTATCACAATAGGTGCAATCTCTCGAATGGTTAGTTCTTGCCATTAGGCCTAAGAACCAATATTTTTATCTCTTGGCGTCGGTCATATGGCAGCCATGTGGCCTGGGGCATAAGTCAGAGACCATGTTCCTACCGGAACTCTTCCCTTGATCACGTTGTGTGTTATGTGGCCTGGGCCTGGGCCATGCGCTAACACCCTCTGTCGAGCCCTTTTCTGATGGTTTTGTCACAATAAATAAGACCAGGGGAAAGGGCTTAACTACCCACCATCTTTGCCTGAGTACTAGTCACGCTGCATGCCATGTGACTTGGGGTTTGGGACACATGGCCCACCCCTCCCCCCCAACACTGAAACATGATGAATTTAGATATAACCGTTGGGAATTTTATAACAAGAACCATCATGCAGCCTAGTTGGTTGCCCGCTTGTTCTATGTTTGGGAGGTCATGGGGATCAACCCTATAGATTTAGTTGGTCTGTTAACCAAAATTTTTACCCCATCCCAAGGCCATGTGGCACCCTTTGATTTTCCCACATGGTTGCCTAGGATTGGGCCAATTCAAATCACCTTCAATCAATCAAATTAATCCATGTGTCAATCCTAGGTTAGCTCGTTCAGCCTCTATACCACCAATTAATACTACCAATGTCAGCATGGCATGATCATACAACCTGCCCAGTCAGTAGCCTAGTCAACCCTACAAGTTGACTTTTTAGTTATTTGCCAAAAACTTCAGAATGTGATAACTTTCGCATATGGTGTCAGATTAAGGCGATTCAACAATTGTTGGAATCACAACGATGAGATCTACGAGTTAGCACTAGTTTCAAGCAATTTCAAGCACTTTTATTTTTTAGTATATTTGTTTATCCTTTGGATTATCATGTGTTGTGGTTTATCTACTTTCTACTACTTTTATTACTATTTAATAAATGGATAATGAAATGATGATACAATAATTAATGTTAAACAATTGATGGACATTATCAAAAAATGGTAATCAAAATATATGCGGGTCTCATTAATTAAAAGCATGTACACATGTGGGTTTTTTCAATAAAAATATTGTACATAATCCTAAATTTGAAATTGGAGAAAAAGTGAAATAAAAATATGTATTAATTGCCCACCTTGCTTAGTATTTTTCCTAACAAATAGAATCATAGCAAGTCCCTCAGAAGGAGATTGATGCTTAAAGGGATAGCTAATGGCTCAAGATGGAAGGAATACTAGTCGTCAATGTATGGGGATTTGTTGAAGGAGGATAGAAATATCTAAAAGGTAAGTTTTTCTGTGAATATTCTGCTAGTAAATAGAATCATGATAAGAAAGAGAATCTCACTACGAAGGCAATTTCTTACATAAATGAAAATAATGAATATTCTTCAGATGATGAAGTTTTAGATCAAGAATACAAATTATGTATGGCCTTTGAATATCAATTTGTAGACAAATATGATAATTGTAATGATCTGATGGATGCTCTAAAATAAATTGATAGAATTAGGATTGTTAACAAGATTCAAGTAAAGGAAATAAATATGTCTAAAAATATGTCTAGAAGAGGCTAACTTAGAAAAACAAGGTATTTCTCTCCTAGGTATTCTTACTTCAATGCACCTTCAATGGTCGGTGCTTTACCTACCATAAGTTTTGTCACAAGTAAATTCATTATGTTTCCTATAACACTATCATGACTAGAGATCAACATAATATGAACAATCCAAAGAAGTATTCCTATAATATTTTATCTCCTCTTCAAAATGAAGTTGAATGTATTGTTTGAAATAAATTTTGACATGAAGAAACTGAATATAGAAGCAGCATGATCTCATCTCATCATCATGAGTGGAAGTCACAGGCTCCCAAAATTTGGAAAATGAAGAGAACTTCCTCTAAAAAAATGTGGTTTAGCACTATGTGCAAGAGAATGAAAGAATCTATGACATATTGATAGTGGTTATTCCAAACATATGACATGTGATATAAAAAAAAATCTTTCTTTGATGAAAATAAGAAATAAAAGAATTTCTTTTTTTGTAACAATTCACCAGCTACTATTAAAGGAAAAGAATTTGTGATTCTAAATAAGAATATGAAAGCTAAGAATGTATTATTTTTTTATGGACTAAAACATAATTTGTTGTGTTAGTCAAATGTGTGACCAAGGGCATGAGGTTGTTTTTAGATCTAAAAATTTCTTAGTCAAAGAATTAGAAACAGGTAAGACAATAATCAAAGGAACCATAACTCCTGACAATTTATACATTCTTGAAGGAAGTGATGACCAAAGCTTCTTAAGTAGAACAAGAGAAAGCTAGTTGTGGCATAAAAGACTGGGACGTCTCATTTTTTCTCAACTATATAAATCATGAAAGAAAGGTGTAGTTTGTGATATGCCATACATCATACCACCTCAGAATAACATATGAAAATAATCCCAATTTGGTAGGAAATCAAGAGTTCAGTTCAAAGCCAAAGAATGCGATTTAGGTAAACCGCTTGAGATTATACATACAAATTTGTGTGGACCTATGAGAAAGAAGCCTCCTCATGGTGAACAATACTTCATGTTACTAATTTATGATTTTACTAGGATGTGTTGTGTTATCTTGCTGAAGTTTAAAGATGAGGCACTTTAAAATATTCAAAGATATGGTTGAAAATGAATTGGAATTGAAAATTGAATGTATGAGATCTGATGGAGGAGGATATTTTATATCAGATAAATTTTCCAATTTTTTTGAGTAGCATGGTATCAAAGGCCAATTTTCCATAGCCAAAACTCCTCCACAAAATGGAGTAGCAGAAAGAATGAACAAGACAATTCAACAAATGACAGGTGCTATGCTTGATGAGTCCAAAGTACCCCACACATTTTGGGGAGAAGTAGTTCAAACAACTATTGATATTCTTAATAAGGCCCATGTATGAGTCATGAGTGATAAAACTCCTCATGAACTCTGGTATAGAAAACCCAAAAATGTCAACCTTTAAAAATATTTGGGAGTAAATGTTTTATAAAGATAAATGATGATAAGATTGGAAGGTTTGAACCTATATCTGATGAATTCTTTCTTATTGGTTAATCTTTCAGAAGTAAAGGATATAAATGCTATAATAAAATGCTTCAAAAGATTTTCTGAAAGTATAGATGTTGTTGTAGATGAAGGATTTGCAAGTACCTAAAGAGAAATTCAAGCTGATATTGAACAAATTCCCACCAAGATACAAGTGATAGGAGAAGAATAAGGAGAAGAACCATAAGAAGATAATCAAAATCTAAGTATGGTAGAAAACACTCCAACAAGTATGTGAAAAAAAAATCATCCTGAATCCCAAATTCTATGTGATAAAGAAGATGGAATACAAACTAGAAGAAAAATTGTTGGATCACCTAATCACTTAACCTTATTATCCAATAATGAACCTTAAAATGTATACCAAGAAAGCAAAGATGAATCCTACATTAAGGCTATGCATGAAGAACTTGACAAAATAGAAAACACTCACACATGGGAACTTGTTCCAAGACCTCATAATAAAAATGTAATTGGGACCAAATGGATATTTAAAAACAAGTTGAATGAAAATGGAGAAGTAATCGATAACAAAAAGGGACTTGTATGAAAGTGTTATGCTCAATAGGAAGGACTTAAATTTGAAGAAACATTTTCTCATGTAGCTCGACTTGAAACCATTAGAATGTTCCTTGCATTTGCCAGTTTTCATGATTTTAAGGCATATTAAATGAATGTTAAATTTGCATTTCTAAATAGGGACTTAGAAGAATAAGTTCATATTGAACAACCTAAAGGTTTCATACTTGGAAATGATAAAAATCTTGTTTGAAAACTTAAGAACACATTCTATTGGTTATAGGCTCCTCGAGTTTGGTATTATAGTCTTGACAGGTATCTTCAACAGCGAGGATTTGAGAAAGGGTCTGTAGATAGTAATTTGTATATGAAACAAGAGAAAGATGAATTATTAATAGTTGTGGTTTATGTTGATGACATGATATTTGAAATCAATGTTGAAACAATGGGCCAAGGGTTTGCTTCAACCATGCAACAGGAATTTCAAATTTCTTTACTTGGTGAACTAACATTCTTTCTTTGTTTACAGGTAAAACAAACTAAGAATGGTATTTTTCTTTCACAAACCAAATATATTAAGCAGAGTATGAATAAATATGGCTTAGAATATTGCAAACCAGTATGAACAACTATGGTAACAGGATCTAGGCTCAGCCAAGAAGATGAGTCTCCCATTGTTAATCAATCTAAATGCAGGTACATGATTGGTAGCTTACTTTATCTGACAAGTACAGGACCAGACATTATGCATATAGTTGGCATAGTTGGAAAATTCCAAGCAAATCCTAAAGAAGCACATCTCAAAGAAGTTAAAAGGATATTGATGTATCTACAAGTAACTCAAGATCTTGTACTATGGTATCCTAAAAACACATATTTTTCACTCCATCCTTATAAAGATGCAAATTTTGCAGGTAGTATTGATGACCAAAAAAGTACCAATGGAGGAGAATTGTATTTGGGCCATGATTAGTGTCTTGGTTTGGTAAGAAACAAAATTATATTTCTTTATCAACTGCTGAAGCATAATATATGTTGCTTCTACTTTTTGTACTCAACTTCTATGGATGATCCAAACATTAAAAGACATTCAAGTCACTCAACCTATACTTATTCTTTATGACAACACAGGTTCCATAAGTATCTCTAAAAATCCAGTCATGCACTCAAAAACTAAACACATTCCAATAAAATACCATTTTCTTAGAAGCAAGTTCTTAAACAGAAAATCAAGTTATATTATATTCCTTCAAAAGAACAAGTAGTCGATTTTTTAACCAAACCTCTTCCCTGTGATTTATTTGAATATCTTCGCTAAACATTATGCATGATATATGCCTCTTCAATCTCCTAATTCAAAACTAGAATATGCTTTTAGTGGGAGTTGTGACTATGAAAAATCAATATTTTACATTATGTATGTGTTTCGTATGAAGTATAGTTGTGTATGTATGCGGTTTTTGACATAGATAGTCGTGTATGCTTTTATATGATGATAAAGAAGTAGCACAACTTTAGGGGGAGCTTCTAATATGTTTCCATCAGTTCATTATTGGGATTCTAATTATAATTTTGTTTTGTTGCAATTTGTTGGCAATGCCCTTATGCTATTTAGAAATGTATGAAAGAGTATTGGTTCATTGATGAGTGGTTGCAAAGTATTGTTATTGTTGATGATATGTTTCTTTGTTGATAGTGAGAATGATATAATATGATCATAATTAATGATGAAGAGTTGATAGAGGTCCACGGGGAGCATATTTTATGCTTTTGATAGTTCATTGTTGCCATTATGGTTTTTTAGCACTCCCTATTGCATGTTGTTGTCTATGATGAGTCCATGATTATTATTGCTATCATTGGTTCATTGCTCACAACTGAATATATATGTGTTGTTTTCACTATGTCATGAGTTATCAATGATCCTTAGGTTGCATATGATAAAGTTATGGATGATACCTTATTATTGATACTTGATAAGGAGGATATGCATTCTGTTGAAAAGACTCATGTTACACTATCTTATTTATTTGACTTATTGATGATGAGGATTTTCAAGTTATCATGATTATGCCAATTATGTTGTTGTTGTCATATGATTATGTTGTAGATGTAGATATGATGCATGGTGATTGCTGATGAGTATCATGGTTCTACTACAAAGATACTTCATTGTTGAAATCCTTGTTCATGGTTATGGATGTCATGTATGTCTCTTGATGTAAAGGTCATGAAAAGACCCATGTATGTAATCATTGTAAAATTTGGTCATATATGGGCTATTTGGATCAGGTCATGCTATGTATGTAATTCCATTACTTTTTGTGATTAATGTAAAATTTAGGTCAAATGTGTAATCCCATTATGTTGGGTGCCTGATCATAAAGTCAATGATTATAGGAGATGTCATGAGTCATAAAATCTTGTACTTTTATTGCATATCTTTAGAAGCTGCAACATATGCTTAGGGGGACCATGGTAAATTTCATATTTCATGATTCATATGAGAAGATCCAACTCACAGTGTTTAGTGCTACAAGTGAAATTACTTCATTCATCCTAGTTCACCCTGTTTCCCTTGATGTCAAAGGGCAGGTGGTTTCCAAACACCAAAGTGGTTGCGATCAAGTCCAAAGGGGGATATTATTGGCATTATGACTAATGTGTTGTCCTTGAAGGAAACCTGCATGTAACATATGTCTTTGATGTCAATATGACTAATGCAAATGACGAGAATATTGGTGCAGGTACTGCTGAAATGAGGAAGTGTGTTGCCAGCATTGTTACAGGGTTCACTTGAGAGAGTATCAAATTATGAATTTGAAAAAGTATACATGACCCTTGTGAATAATAGATGTGTACATACGTAGGTTTTGTTAACAAAAGTCGCGTATGGAAATACTACCCATGGAAAATAAAAACCAAGGGCCATTACCATGGTAATTACCCATAGTATTGTAATGATAACATCTATTTGATCTTTTCAGGTGAATACCATCAACATTACCGAAGGATTTGCCTTTGGTATTGGAAAAGAAAAAGATATATAAAGAAATGGAGATCAAGGAGTTGAGTGTGCAATGTAATGAATTATTCTTGTGTGATCTAATTTGGAACATCTGTGCACTAGGGAGCATGAAAAAGACTTAGACCTGAAAGATCTGAAGATGTATTAAATATATGCTTGATTGATTTTCTTGTTTGGGTGGCTAACAATGCAATATCTGTGATTATGGTGGAACTATGATTTAAATGTGCACAAAGATATGGGTCTCAGATGTGTTATGTTTGCAGCAATGATTTGATTTAGTAGTTTAAGATTTTTACATAGGATTTCTTCAGTATTGTCGTGTACATACACATATCTTCTTCAATATTGTTGCATATAATTTTGTGATAGTATATTCTATATGTTAAAATCTATATGTGGTTTTAACACATGATAAGCACATATATTCGTAGGTCTACTTAATATCAGTTGCATATATATTTTGAGTTGAAGCTATTCAGGGTTTTTAGTGTTGCTTGGTGATGATAGTTAATCAATTTTGTATTACTTTTTGATGTCTATCATTGTTGTCTTGATCATAATGGTTTGTATCTGTTGTGGATTGGTATATCTTTGGTTTTGAATTTGTTTGATATGGTTGCAGTGGTTGGTTGAGATTCAATTCAGTGATTGGTTTTCTTTAGTATTTAGTAGCTTGATGTTTCAGTGACTCAGTTGGTTTACGATTCTTTAGTGATACAGTGGTTCAATTGATATTTTTATTTGGGATTATTGTTGATGCGGGTCCAATGTGAAAATTTGATGAAATGTGGCCTGCATAATGGTTTGAGTCAGGTGAATCTAGTATGAAATATTATGAAACGAGGCCCATGATGTGATAAGGGTTGTACCATCTAATGAGGAGCAAGTTCTCCCTTATGGTAGGAGACAATAAAAAAGATTAAGGGGTTGTATCTCCCTTCTAGTGAATGTTCGATAATGAGTGAAGGTTATAGCCTCGTGTAGGTGGGTGACTCCGTGTTGGAAATAGTTTACACTAATAAAATACCATGATGTAATGATTGTTCATTATAATAAGATAAGAAGACAAAGGCAACAACA